>CM033343.1:947213-3347213 GCA_019395295.1 Osmanthus fragrans
ATTTTAGGTTGAAGTATTGACAATAAAAAAAAAATTAAAACGAGCAGACAAATAAAGGAATAAAATATAGTAGTATATCAAATCGATCATCACAACCTATGTCACGTGATATTTACCATAGAATTTTTCATTGTTTGAGTATTCAAAGCAACACGAGAAGTCTATGTTTAGATCATTTTTATAAACACTTATAGTGCATTTGATTGTGAGCATGAAATTTGCATAAAAATAAATAAATAAATTCTAGGGAATTTAATTGTCTAGAACACATTTGTATGGAAAGTATTAATTAAATGTGTTTGATTAATTTAGTTTTCAACCTAGAAAAATATTATACTTATTTATTTTTTATTGGTGGGTAGATGAAAGAGAGAAAATG
Organism: Osmanthus fragrans; assembly: GCA_019395295.1. Lineage (NCBI taxonomy): Eukaryota > Viridiplantae > Streptophyta > Magnoliopsida > Lamiales > Oleaceae > Osmanthus > Osmanthus fragrans. The sequence continues at coordinate 947,593 of CM033343.1, forward strand.
ATAGTGAATTACCTGAAAAATAAAAATCATCTCTCTCTAAAGAAATTATTTTCCTTATTTTTTAGAAAAATATGATCACGTGATCAAAAGTTAAAAAATATTTTTCGTGAAAAATTTGTCAATCAAATACCCTAAAAGTAGGAATTTAAATGGAAAAATGACATTTTTGATGGAAAATAAAGTCAATCAAATACACTCTTAAGTTACTTTTTATTCACATTTTGAGGAACACAGTAACGATATTCACTGATCCACCATTTATTTCTATTAATTTATACGTTATTCGTAAAAACTTTTTATTCACACATGTTAACTGCTAATTTATACTTTACGTTATATACACCACCCTACAAGAAATTATGTATAAAATTTGGTCTTATATTTTTTTTTTTTTTAAAAAAAAAATCTATTTCCTAGCCACGTATTTCAAAAATTCATTTTTTGTACAAAATTTATTTTATAAAACTTGCTACTCAAACAAGGGCTATGCCCACCCTATTTGAAAGGGAACAATACATAACTAAGATTTTTAGTATGATCAATTCAATAATAAGGTAATAGGTTTCAATATTCAAAAATCAGGTTTCTATCAAATTTTATTTATGATTTAATTAATTAATTAATTAAATATATAAAAGTCACAAATATGTACAATTTGGACACAAATACATTTATTGGTCACATATTATCAAATTAATTAATTACAAATTATTACGATGTCACAAATCAAAATTTTTATTGGTCGCAAATTATTTTCGAAGTCACGGATTGAAAATTTTATAGGTCACAATTTATTTCCGATGTCACAGATCAAAATTTTTATAGGTCACAGATTATTTTCGAGGTCACAAATCAAAATTTCAATAGGTTACATATTAATTTCTTAGATCACAATTAATTTCAGTCACAATTCACAAACATATGAGTCACACTATTGTAACCGTCACCAAATTATAAGTGACCACCGTTTCGTCCCTGCCTCCACCAACGGCACCACCATCGTCGTCGCCCAATAGCTTAACAGTAAGGTCACAATTCACTAACATATAAGTCACACTATTGTGACCACCACCAAATCATATGTGACCACGACTTCGCCGCTGCCTCCACCAGCGACACCACCACAACCACCAACAAACATCACCATTGAACCACCACAATACCATCGCTGCCGCCAACACCATCACCACTGCACACCGACAGACCCACCACAAAAACACCCACTCACCCACCACCACTGCCAACATTGCAACAGACTGTAGTCTGTAGCACTATCTCGCACCCCAACGCACACCACCACCACCACCACCACCTCGCACCACCAGCACCAACAACAATGACTGTAGCACTACCTCACACCACCAAGAAAGGACCACCACTACCTCGCAACCCAACCCACACCACCACCTCGCACCACCACTCCCATCCTAGCACCCAAAAAAAAATCCCTAATCCTACCATCATCTCCGCCGCTGTCACTGACCACCACACCACCACTATTAAAACCGTAGATCTACCACCACGCCAACAACCAGAAAAGAAAACCCTCCAGATCAGAAACCATCGCATCCAACCCCAACCACTGCACCCAACCCCAAACCGACAACGACACTATCTCGCCATCACCGCACTGCCGTCGTCGCCACTTCCACCATCGCTACCATCCGCACCACCCCCACAACTACCATTTTCCAACCAACACCCCCATCACCACAGTTTTGGATGGGTTCTCGTCGCGGCTTCACATCACGACGCTCACCATCTGCGACTTCACATCGTGGCTCTACGACTTCGACGACGCTCACATACAATCGGGGTATGTAGTGGCGGCAATGGAGAAGTGGAGAAGAGAGTCGGGTGGGAACGGCGGTGGTAGAGAGAGAGAGATGAGGGAATTGAGGCGGGTGGGAGAAGTGGTAGAGAGAGAGAGATGAGGGAATAGGGTTTGATATTAGTTTAGCGTAAAATGTGGTATTGGTTAAGATAAATAATTATTAATTTAATTCAAAATAATCTATTAATTAAAACCTGATTATTGTATTATACAAGGTGATTCTTGATTTAAGAAAATTGATCTGATTTTATGTAATTTCCTCCATTTGAAAACCCATGAACCCACCCATTAGGCCCAATTAAAATGGTACTAAAGGCCGAAACGCAAAATTAACCCAAAGAAAATGCTCAAACCCCATATTTAACCCACCACTCTACTCTGTTCTTTTCCGATTTCCTACATACCAGCCGAGCTGAATGCATAGTTGACATAGGCATAGCCATTGGAATTCAGTTTGCCAATTAGAAAAAAAAGTTAAAATCAACTTCATTGACGATTTCTTTCTGTGTAGTGAGGTAAATTGTCTTTTGATTTTGTACTTTTCGATGCAACTTCTATTAGTAATTCAAATGTGTTTATTCGGAAAATTTGGTGGAGAGATTAAAAATGGAATGCATTCTTTAGTTCGAATTTTGTTTCCTTGAATTTTTTAAGTACTTCTTGGTGAATGGCTTTATTTAATAAATGCCTGATTTATTAACTTATTAGCATTTAAATTTTCCAGGTAACTTGGTTTTTGAGATGCTGATGCTCATTTATATGTTTCATTTACATGGAATTAAAATAAAATATCTCAAAAGGTTGATTCATTGACGGAAGAATAGTGTGATGGTTTTAAATTTTTGAGTGTTGTAATGGTTTGAGTTTAACATTAAAAGGTTTATCAGTGAAATTTCTGAGAGGTGAATTAGAAAAAGGGCTGAGTTTATCGCTTTGTGTAACCATAAGGTGTTTGATAAAATGCTCCAGAGACGTTATTTTCATGAAATAAAATTAATCAGCCAAATTACTGCAGTTTCAACTTTCATATACAACGCCCAATGTATTTTCTTGTTCAAACTTTGACACTGCTACTTTAATTGCTATGATGCAAGAGTGGAATTCTTTAAAATTTGTCCCATTCAAACTCCATTCGTACTTCAGTTATTAAAATATAGGATTTTGCTGGGAAAACAGGGCCAATGGCCACCGACGCCACCTCCAATAGGGGGGTGCCAGGGCCTATCATTGGCCGTGTTTCAGCAGCATTATTCTAAAAAATATGTGGCTTATTGCTGAGTTATTGTTGGAATTGGTTTAAAACTCGAGAAAATTGGTTAAGTGTTGAAATTTGAAAACCAAAGTTAGACTTCGTGTCAACTTCGGCCAAAACTTTGTGCATCAAGCATAACATATTTCTCTTGCCAAAATTCTCCCAAAATCATTCCAAAAACTCTTCTTTTGTAGAGAGCTAAATCCGTCAAAAGTTCGCTCGAACTTGTGGTTTGTAGTGCTACTACCACAAGTCGAATCCGTTGTATTTTGGGAGACAAGTGCCGTGAACTGTAAACACCGTTGCGTGGCAATATTATCTGAAGGAAAGAGTGTCATCACTTGCCTCGAATTGTTTTTCTTCATTTTTATTTATGGTTTGTGTAGTATATTTTACTGCATTTTGTCACCTTTTATATTCAGGACTTGTTTGTTTCAGATTAAAATCTGATTTTAATATAAGTCAAAGTCAAACAATCAATATCAACCACATTTCTCTTAGGTCCCACAACTTTTTAACCACACATTTCAAAAACTTCTATCACAATCTACTAAAAATCTGATTTTAATCCCCACCAAACACTCTCTCAATATTATTTGGTTTAATCTCATTCTTGTGGGTTAAACTTTAGCCTTTTGAGTACTATATGTTGAAATCCACTGGATTTGTTTGTTGTGAATGATTTAATTTGAACTCAACTCTTATAATATACATGTTTCATTTACATGAATTAAAATAAAATACCTCAAAGGGTTGATTCATGGACAAAAGTGTAATGTAATGGTTTTAACTTTTTGAGGAAAAGGGGCTGAGTTTATAGCTTTGTGTAACCATACCGTGATTGATAAAATGCTCCAAAGATGTTATTTTCATGAAATTAATCAGCTCAATTACTCAACTTTCATATACCACACCCAATGCATTTTCTTGTTCAAACTTTGATACTGCTATTTAATTGCTGGAATTTTTTAAAATTTGTCCTGTTCAAGCTTCATTTGTGCTTCGGTTATGAAAAATTAAGGGGCTTATTGCCAAGTAATTTTTCAATTGTGAGTTTTTTGAAGGAAAGATGAAGAAAGGAATCCACCCTCAGATGCAATGGATATCCTATGTGACCCAGAGTGGTCGATTGATGCCCGTTATGATGAGCAAAATACACCAAGTTGGTAAAGTCTATCATTTCAGGGCGAAGCGGCAGATGGCTCAAAGTATTGGACAGATTGCGAAATTTAAGCGTCGTTATGGACAACAGCAGGAAGAGGAAATCCAGGACCAGGAGAAATAAATTATTTGGGGTGCAAAATGAATGGTACATTGTTCTATTATAATGTATTAGGATTCACTCGCCAAGTTAACAAATGGTGTTTCGTTCAGTTAATACAGTTGCTGAGTTGCTCCTCAATGCACATTTGTTTTTCTATTCATTTTCCAGTTAGAAGTCCAGTTGCCTTACTTTTTTTAATCCACAGGATATTATACTGGTATATCTTTGTAGTGTTAAGTTGGATGTTGGCTGAATGGATTTCTATGATGTTCACTATCTGAAGATGTACCTTGAAAGTTGCATGCTAATATTTGTAGTTTCTGTGTAAAAAAATATATGTCAGCTTCAAAAGCTGGATAATTATCTGAATTTTATGTTTTAAGATCTGCCCACCTAGTTAAACAATGGTATTTCATTCTGTTAATGTTAAATATAATTGCTGAATTTCTCTTCAAAGAACATTTACTTACTGTTTTATTTTCCTGTTAGAATCCCAGCTTGTTTAATTTAGAGGACATTATACTGGTATAGTGGTATATATGACTATATGAGTGTTGTTACTGAAATGGATTCCCAGGGTATGCATTATCCGATGATAATGCAGTCATGAAATTCTCCGTGTTATTATTATTATTATTTTGAAGTATAGAATTCTCCCCGTTTATGGTGGATTGGAGAAAAGGTAGAAATTTCATACATTTCACAACCTTGAATGTTGCATGCTAATCAAACTCTATATTCAAACATGTTGATATAACTGAGCTTCCATATGCTTGTTGATATAAAATTTTCCCCGTGTTTATTGTCTGATTTTTGTGTTCTTCAGCATTTATGCTTTCACATTTTCCTGGTACTGAGAATTGTTACTTTATTTTCCTGGTGCATAGCCATCACCAGAGCATTCCATCTTTTAGCTTCACTCTACACTTTCTTGAATTTATCATATCTTAGGAACTTAGGGTCGGATTTGATATGCAGCTTCTCCTTTTTAACTATGTCCAACTCCGTACAATTCACTGTACCAAACATACGGTTAATGTCGTAGTTACTTAATATTTGACTTGTTTCCGATTCGATCTAGTTTGGCACAAGTTACTTATATACAGAATGAACAGAGGATTGGTAAATTTTCTGTTAGTCGATTCAAGTTATCCATGAATTTGAGTGTTTGATCGCTTGTACAAGATCATTGACTGACCACTGAAGTAGTGGATTACTGTTGCTTGCTAAATTTTATCAACTCATGTATGTAATTTATAGTTAAATAGTTACAATCACTAGGCAAAAATTAGAGTACATATTAATACCCAAGTAGAATAAGGGTGATTTGAGCATGTTTGACTAGTCTCACTTTTTTAAGTTTTTGTTTCTACCTTATTTATAAGTAAATTTTTTTTTACTTATTTTGATAGTAAAAAGCGGTTTGGCTAAAGCTTAGAAGGTGCTTGAAAAACATATATTTGTATTAGTAGGTAGAAACATAAATGTGCAGGCTTTTCTAGTCTCTGTATGGTAAATTCCTTCATCATCTTTGATCATACGAATCGAAAGTATTTAGATATTTCTGTCTTGAGTGTGAAATATTGATCATCTTTAACTTGCTCTGAAATCGATGCCGTTCAATTCATTGCACACACATTACAAGTTCTTTACCCTAACGCTCAAGTTTGATAAGGTGGATTATCAACATTGCAAAATGATATTGATGTAGGGAAATGGAACTACTTTGTTTAGTTAATGGGAGGTGCAAGTCAATCCATGTCATCTAGAATTAGGCTCCAGATTTCACCACAAGCTCATTCCATTTGAACGTCACTTTGAAAGATACTTTATGAAGGCGCCATTGGGCTTTTCTCAAATAGCTTGAATGCGGGACCTCATGCTCTGATATCGACTACTTGTGTAGAGATGCAATCACTGTAATTGATGGAAAAGTGCAATTTACTATGTATCACTAAAATTCAAGCCCGAAAATACAACCCAAGTTCGCTCCATTTGAGCCGAAGGAAGGCTCCATTGCGGCAATGGGTCTACTCCCATTTCAAGTATGTTCCTACGGTAAATAATAATAAAAAAATGAGTAAGGGCTTGTTTGACACGACTATGCTTCCTCTTCTTATAAAATAACTTTTTGAGGAAATTACCTTAATTTTTGTTTAAAAACTAATTTTTAAAAGAATTTCATATCTTAGAAATGTTTTTTTTACAGGAAATTACATTGAACCAGTTTTCTCTAAAAAATCTTCTAACTAATAGAATCACTTTCATAAAATTATCCAAACAGATTTAAAAGCAGCTTTTAAGTCTCAAAAGTTCATTTTCACTTTTCAAAAATCATGTCAAACAGGTCGCAAGATTTATTAGAAAAAATTGGTAATAAATCATTTAAAGTTTTAATCAATGTATAATTTAAATAGGAAAAAAAAAACTTATCATTAAGAATCATGTTTACTCATTACAAAAATGAAAATTGGAAAATTTAGAGAGAATTATTTAATAAAATTTAGTTAAATAATAGCATACGCTAGTTCATTAAAACACTTCGAATTTTATTATTAAATAATTACAAATATATAATATAATGCTAGGTTAATGGAATACATTAATCATTCAAAAGACAATGCTACATGTACATAAAAATTTTACCTAATCGTTTACCTTCTATTCACAATAGGGAGTGTAGACAACATTTGAGAATTTTTATATTCACGCGGGGCCCACATACATTGTGAGAAGGAGGACACCTTTCGGTACAAATGAATTTTTCCTCATTCAAATGTTTCAAAACAAATGAAATAAATTTAAATTATGTTGAACGAGCTCTATATATAACTTGTGAACTTATATTTTTCTAATAATTTACTTTAAAAATTAAATTTAAATTAATTGTAAAAAAAAATCATATTTTTTTCTTCGTAGTGATATTTTAGGCATATTAGCCACTTTTTAAACGATATATGACTCAAAGTAGTTATGTGGTGTATATGATAATCGTGTTTAATGACTAAAGTATTTGGGTAATGTTATTTGCAGTCGCCCTACGTGCCACATGACATGTGATTATTTGATGCAAGAGTCTTAAATAGCCACCCATCATTTGTATGTCACATAGGGCAACTATCGTAGTAAGTGATTTTAAATAGCATTATTCAAAGTTATTTACACTAATTTCACATTTTACAAAATCCAAATAGGCGAAATTATGGTCAAATTTGAATTTCATATTAGTAAATTACCATCTAATGAGGTTTTACCTACGGGGTTTTGATCTAATGTGGAATGGTCGAATTGTAATGAGAAAGAAGCCATATGTATCGAAGAGGGAGTACCGAACTGTGTACTCCCTCTCACATAAACACGCCGGCCCGGCGTTATTAATTTATTCCGAGCCGTGGCCCCATCTCCGATGTGAGTAAAAATTCGGTACGTGTAGCACGGTCCTTATAATGAAATCCAATCTCAATATGGAAACTTAGAACCCTAAAATTCCTATTTTAAATTTAATAAATAAAACATATAATAAAAAAAGAAAAGGCAAAATGAATAAATTGTTTTCAATTGGAATTATTCTGTATGTACAAATTTTTTTATCAAAATTTATACAACTGTCTGTGAGATAGCTAAAAATGTTACTTGACCATCACGGATGATCGCATGTGAGTGCGCGGGTTGATAAGTGTGTTTTTACATACTTATTTGACACTTTTCCTAATTTATTATTGATAAGATTGAGTTAATTTCTATGCATAATTATATAATTTGTACTTTTGTAAGCTAAAACCCTGAATGGAAGTGAAACGACCGAAAAGAGAAGGAAAATGACTAAAAGTGAACAAAATTGTGAAGTTGGGGACTGAAATGCAAAAGTCTAAAAGATGAAGGAATTGAAGTACAATTTGAAAGGGCTTAAATGTACTGAAGATCAAAATCTGAGGACCAAATTGTATGAAACCAAAGATGAAGGACATGACTTGCAAATATGAAAGGGACTGGTGCTACAATATACTATTTTGGTTTGAGCCATGCGACCATGTGACCACATGGCTTGGGCAGAGACTTCAAGTCTCTGTCCTGGCATAACCATGCGGTCGCATGGTTATAAAAATTTGTGGCGGTTTAATTTTCTTCTTACGATTTGTTTGGTCAATGGTTGTATAATTTTTGGCTTATTTTATTGTTAGATATTTAGGATGTCTCACAAAAATATCCTATAATATCTAAATATATTAGTAAACTATTCTAATTCTATCTATTTAGTATACTACCTTTGTACATTACTTACACACTTGCACACACTTGCACACACTTTCCTCTCTCTCTCTCTCTCTCTCTCTCTCTCTCTCTCTCTATCGACTTCTCCCTCTCTCTTTGCCTCAAATTTCCAATGTTTGTAATGTTTTATAAAATATAATCTCTTATTTATTTTGTTAGAATGATGAACTAATTTGTTTATGTTGAAATTTAAGTATTAGTTTAACTTATTTGCATTAATATCATGTTTTATGTTGTTAAATACATTTGTTATCAAAATATTGGTGCATTGATTATCATGTTAAAAATTACAATATTTATTTGATATCTATAGATATTGTGGTTAGGTGGTTGTGTAGTTATTGAAAAATAATTGCACATATTAGATCAAAATAATTAATTTCCTAGGTTTGTATGGTTTCGACTATAGGCATTTAGGTATATAGAAATATATACCTACACTGGGTGACTTGTCAAGTATTTTCACTGCAATTTAATGCAATTGGTTAATTTTGTATCAACATAGAAATATGTGGTACAATTTAATCAATTAGGATTAATATCGCTCGAAAGAGGATATTAATTTAAAATTGAAAAATCGGATCTAACTGGATATTTTGGTAATTTGTATTAACGCATATGTGGTTTGATATTAATGAAATAACGGTTAAATGAAATCATAAATTTCAACATCTTTTAAAATCAAATCTTCCACTTTTTAAAGTATTATTTTAATATTTTAATTCAAAATTGTGTTTTTTAATATTTTTAAGTTTTTAAAATCAAATTTTAAATGTGTCTGTCTGTTTCGTTAATTTGAAACAAATATACTCGTAATTGAAAACAACCCTCTCTGTGGGATCGACATTCGGATTTAAAAGGTCCACTTTACTACTTGATCACGATCTGTGTGCTTGCGACATACGTTTTAAAGGCGATTAAATTTTTGGCGCCGTTGTCGGGGAGTGTTTTTATCAAATTACCAGTTAATTTGTCAATCACTTTAATGAACTTTACTTTTTGTTTTAAATTCTCCCTTTTAAATCCAAAAGTTACTTTGCCTTCGTTTTTGTCAAATTCTTAACTCGTTCATTGTTTATGCATCGTTCGTGAAGTCTCAAATGTCACACTCCACATCCCCCGGTACAAATCACAATGTACCCCTAGACATCTATACTCCACATTACCAATAGAAATCCTCACCGAAAGTGCATCACAAACTCACTATGGCAAATCAATATCTTTCGACGACCACAAAGGTTAGGGCTCAATTTAAATTGACTCACGCACCATAAGGTTACTCCGATCACCAATGTTCAAAAAATCCACAAAGAAAATGATGAATGTGGTACTCATAAAGAGAATATAAGAAATAGTTGGTTACTTCACTACATGACCGCCTCACATAATCTCACAAATCACACAGGCTCACAAAGATAAATGAGAAAACGACTGCCCCATATTTCTTCTCATTACCACCCTCTCGCACCACTCACAGAACAAACAGAGTCTGTCACAAGTCTCAACCCACTATGTATGTAAACAGATTACATAAAGTAAGAAGATCACTATAATTCATGTAATTACACACATCAAACATATTGAAAGTGTAACATATCAATGCAATAGAATTAAGTGATCAAACATCATGCAGAAAAGGGGTTACACACAGATGTAATGCAGTAACTAGGTTTACACTCAATAAACCTCGTTAGGGTCATCACTTGACCCTAACGCCACATTCGTCTCGCCTCGCCTCACCTCACCTCACCTCTCATCTCATCTTTCCTTTTATTATCATTACTAGGACAATCTATTTCACCACATCCAAAATTCACCACAATTAAAACACGTCTTATTTTTCTCACTTACCTTAGACCTACATATGCCAACAATACCCAATAATGATCACAAGTAAAGTAAAGATATAATTCACACAGAATAGTCAAACAAACTTTTCTAAAGTCAAAAGCAATTCTAACAATGTAGAAAAATTGGTAACAAATTTATAAAGAATTGAAGGCAAGTAATTCCTAGGTCTAGCAACAGGCAATGGTTCCCTTCACTGTAACCCCAAACTTAACGTCACCCCACACGATAACTTCTAATGCAAAAAATAAATTACACTACACAATAATTTTAACTGCAATAATGAAAGGCAAAGAACGCGATACCGAGCGGACTATGTCTGAAGGTCCATAAATATCGAGAGATGTGAATTCACCACTTTAGTACCATCACCATTCGACCTAAAGTATCTAGTAACCATGGCAACACGAAATGGCACCCAGCACCCGGATGTCAAAGGAAAAAATCGTCCAACTTTCACCGTATTGCCCAAAACTAAAATTCGACAACACCGTAGGGTCTGTCTCGTCGTAGGGAAAATTCCGTCTTTTCAGACCATCCCCGAATTCCGACCAATGCCACCGCCACACACCTCGTCGAAATCCCTACGCGCTGGAGCCTCCGAACACCCATCACACCTCCATGTGTGCCTCCGCCTGCACAGTCCAACGGTGGTGTCTGTTTCTCCAAATGATGAGTGGTTTTGCCAAAAAATTGCAAAAATAAGTCCAGTCAGATTTTGAAAAAATTGGACAGTTTTTGTCTTTTTTTTTTTTTTGCCAATTTTTCAGGTCGATTTTGCCCTATTTCCAGCCCCTTTTTCACCCAAAAAATCACGTATTTCTTAACAACACAAGGTCATGAAAATCCCTCGAGAAATCTTTGATTTGGACTCAAAAATAAACCAAACGAACACCAATCTACCGGCTCGACCCAACAATTCTCTACACCTTGGTTGCCTCAATTTTACCCACTCCGCTTACCCTTCTTCCAATCCACAAAGGACACGAAGAGGGTGATGATTTGTAGCCACAAATGTAAGGAGAAAATACCACAAAGGCAAGGCAAGGAAGAGACACAAAATACCACAAAGGAATCCACCAGCAATTGACACAAAGCTGGCCGGATTTCTCTCTTCTATGGGGCTGTCGTTTTTCTCTCTTTTCCACACGCAAATCACACACACTAATCAACGTAAGAGAATAGATATATATAGTATGAATATTAGGTCACTCCAATTGGGCCAAGACATTAATTGAGCCACCAATAAAGATCACAACTATCCAATAATAAATGGGCTAATGATATCACATTCCAACCCAATAACTTGGATCATTCAAAGGTGTATTAATTGTTTTCGAGTCAAGTCATAACTTTTTGTGTCGATAAAATTCTCAACATCAATTTTTCTTCTTCGTCCAAATTTATTGAATATCAAAACCCAACAACTCCATCTTCTCATAAAAAGAAACTTTAAAAAACCAAGCCCCCAGGGGCACATCCGAAATGGTAAAGAGCTTGGATTCCTGGGCCTCCAAAGCCAGGGTGAGGGGTTCGAATCCTTGGAGGAGAATTCCTTTGGTGGAGGTGGTAAAAGGGGGTTCCTGTACACTGACCATGTAGGGCATATACCTGATTTAAAACTCCTGGCGACCGTGGGGCAGGTTAGCGAAAGGGGTCCAGGATTAGTCTGGCGTAAGCTGGGAACCTGGGTATCAAAAAAAAAAAAAAAAAACTTTAAAAAACCAAAAATATAAATAACGATAGATAAATTCTCTACAATACGAACAATAGGACCGATGGCATAGCCTTCTCCACCTATCAATGCGTGGGGCTGGGTAGGTTAGAGGTTAGGCATTCGGGTTGAGTGGTAGGATGAATTGGGAAAAGATGAATATTTCTGATCAATTGATAAATATTTGGATGGAAACTGTTGAAAACATTTTGCTCTTATTAAAATTGGTAAAATTATGGCCAAACGTTGACTTTTGGTTAACTAACAAATTTTTGGATAGAAATCGTTCAAAGATTCTTCCGTCGCCATAAAAAATCGTTACTTATTATTATTATTATTATTATTTTAAATACTTAGTCATTCTAAAAATCATTTAGTAATTAAAATAATACATACGAAACATCTAAAATTATAAAATACTATATTTATTTAATAATTCCTACAATTAGTCAATTATATGATTTTCAATTTTTTGAAATGCAAAAGTTGGACTATTTTTCATAGTTCAACTTTCAACTAGACGAATCCTACTTTGCATATTTATCGAAATTTCATACATAATTTTTAAGCTTTCAACAAAATGATAAGTCTCAAATCAAAAATAGATAATATAGATAGCACTATAGCTTAAATCTTATCTAAATCATTGTTGGATAAATTTATTTTTTATTTTGTATAGATAAAGTCATTAAAAAACTTAAAACTAAAGTAAAATAAAAGCCTTTTATAAAAAAATAAAAAAATTTAATAAACTAAAGTCATATAAAAGATTTTTCAAAAAGGGAATTGAAAATAAAAAAAATAAAGCTCACCTAGGCGCATTAGGAGTTCAACTTAGCAGTTGACTGCTTAATTCACGCTTAATGCCAATGCATATTCCTTGCTCTTAAGCACTCTTTTTAGAACACTGGGTGTGAAAGAAAGAAGAGAATTGTTTAGAGACATAAACGCTAGGCAATAAGGAGAGTTAAATTCACTCCCAATCTTTTCATTCTTCATTCACCTTGTTAGGGTGGCTCCTCCGTTCCTTGTAACTTGAAAAAACATTCATGGTCTCCAAAATGTCCTTGGAAGAGATCGAGGATGAACAAATTGACCTCGTACATATTATCCTCCATATGAAAGTCGGACTATTATGTTTGAATATGCTTAAAAGCCTGCTTTTTCCAGCTAAAATGGTTTTTTTAAGCACAACATGCATTCTAGAATAATTTCTTATGCGAAGTGGCTATGGAAAAAGAAATATGTATATATGATTGCCAGATGCTTGATTTCTTGCAGTAGTTTTTCATGTGGAAATATGTGTATTCGCAGGAGAAGATCCCTGTTGAAATTTTTTTCAAGCAGCTAAAAAATATACAATAGAGGGCTTGATATCCGATAAGGTAAGGCTCCAAATTTTTGGCCCTAACGAGCTTGAGGAGAAAACAGGGAGCAAATTTCTTAAGTTCTTGGGTTTTATATGGAATCATCTGTCATGGAGTCTGCCGCTGCCATGGCCATTGCTTTGGACAATGGAGGGGTAATCACATTTTACATTGAGTTCCCCCCCCCCCCCCCCCCCCCCCCCCCCCCCCCCCTTCCAGGTTTTTGTGAAATTTTCTGATCGAAACAATCAAATGAATTATGTAGGAAAGGCTCGGCACTGGCAAAACTTTGTAGGTATTGTGGTACTGCTCATTGTCAACTTGACTATTAGTTTCATAGAAGAGAATAATGCAGGCAATGCAGCTGCTACCCTCATAGTCGGCATCGCTCCAAAAACCAAGGTATTGTTGCTTAAAAATTTACCGTCCACCCTTCAATATGCAGCCAGTTTCATCTTAATGTGGTAATATATTACAGGTTTTGAGAGATGACAAATAATGGACTGAGCAAGATGCCTCAATCCTAGTTCCAGGAGACTTGATTAGCGTCAAGTCAGGAGATATTATCCCAGCTGATGCCTATCTCTTGGAGGGTGATGCTCAAGATTGCTCAGTCAGCCCTCGGTGGCAAGTCTGTTCCACTGACGAAGAACCTAGGTGACGAAGTTTTCTGTGGTTCCACTTGCAACCAGGTGAGATCGGGGCAGTAGTCATTGCCACCGGTGTTCACACCTTTGGCAAGGAGGCTCGCCTTGTGGACAGCACCAACAACATGGGACTCTTCGAAAAGGTACCTCGATTGACAAGCACGAACAATGTCAGATCGCATGAAATTAAGTTTGAGGATTTTAACTGACACGACTTGTATCGAATCACCATAGTGGACTCGACACGTATCATGCGTCGATGGTAGATATCGGCTAAGTGCCGAACCTACCACCAAAGCAACCTTGACCTATTTTGACTGTGACGAAATTTTTATAAAAATTTTGACAAAATTTCCTCTAAAATATGGACTAAAACCACATGAAAAAATCAATTTTCTCAAACATGTACATACAATTTAAAACAGGGTACTCCAGTCCCTCATAGTGCAATCAACTCAAAATAAAGTGACTGAAAAGAAATTTACACTTTAATACACCCCAGAAGACTTCAAATGTATAACATATACCAAAAAAAATACCAAGAATATGAACTCAATAAACTAACAAAATGATTCATACATCAACAACAAAATGTGGCTCAACACTGTGGTTCTACAAGCTCCAGACTGCTCAACTCAGCTGCTACCTGATAAGAAAAATGTTGACAAATATATGAGCTTGTAACTCAGTGAGTGGATAATTTTGTAAATAATTATCCTTTTCCATTTATACAACTTTCTAAAAACTCTTATAAATTTGAAATATCAGTAATACTTTTAAGATTAAAACATAATGGAACCATAAAATTCATTCACAGTACTAAAAACTGAAATCTTTAATTTGTATATCGGATAAAATAAATTCTATAATCTGAAATCTGATAGGCTGTATAATACTAAAAACTCACTCCAAAAAGATACCCTGAATAACCCTACTCATATCTCGATTAATCCTGATGTACATGGTAAGATTATTCAATTTTGTAATTCTGTAATTCTGAAATTCTGTCATACGCGCGCAGAGCTATAATCTGTCATACACTATGGAAAGACATTCACAATAATGCAGAGCGAGTAAATCACCATAACTGTCATACATTGTGGAAACACATTCACGCCATTGCAGAGCGGGTAAATAACCATAACCGTCATATACTGTGGAAACACATTCACACCAGTGTGGAGCAGGTAAATAACCATAACTGTCATATATTGTGGAAACATATTCACACCAGTGCAGAGCAGGTAAATAACATGGGTACTTTCTGGTGGTTTTAAAATAACTTTAACCATGCTAAAGTATGTGTTACTCATATAATATGGCAATGAAAGGATTTACTGAACATAATTTAACTTTAAAAGCGCTTACTATAAAATTCACTTTATACTAAAAATCATGTTATCGAATCAACTATAAATAATAATTAACTTTCAAATCTAATATAAATCTAACAAATACTTATTTTTGAAAAGTAAGTTTTTCCACTCACACAAAACAAGCTACTGACTATAAGGGTCGGTAAGCTTTTCCTACTTCTATGTCACCACCTGAAATACGATACAAGATTACCAATTTAATCACTATCAAATCAAGGAACCTTTTATCTTTAATGATATAATACATAAACTAAATTTCTCGATACTCGAAAAAATTCCCTAAATTTTCCTTTAATCCATTGGAGTTAATTTCACTTTGTAGTACCTTCATAAATACATACTATATCCAAGTTACATTCATCCCAATCATATAAATATATATCCCTTTCAATCTAGTGAAAACTAGAAATCATATTACAATAAATTTAATATACATCTTGTTCCCAAAATCATCCTTCCAAGTGAATATTCCATCAACATAATCATTTTCACAAACAATTCATACTCAAGCATCCAATTAAAAATCTAGGGTTTGCCAAAAATGAAATTTCTTACCTTAATAAAATTGAAAATTAAATAACCAAGAAACTTGAACTCCAATTTGTCCACTTATCCCATAAATCAGAAAATTTTAATCACAAGTTAAAACCCTAGAAATATCTACCTCTTGAAGAAAGTAAAGGGAAGGAAAAAATGAAATTAAACCTTAAAAGTACCTCTTCCTTATTACTTCTTCCCTTTTTTCTTTCTTCTCTCTCGGTCACGGCCTCTGCTCCTTCTACTGTGTCTTTGTCTAATTGAAAATGGGAAAAAATTGCTTAATATGTGCCACATGGAGTCCACTAAATCCGAAATTGCAAGGAAAGTCCCTCAACATCAATTAATATAGCCTTTGGTCCTTTTACTTCCATTAATAGAAAAATAGATTCCCAACTTAAATTGTATTCAACTTAACCCTCAAATATGCCAATTTATAAAATAAATCCCAATAGAATAATTTTTATCTTTTTAGTACTTATATGACTTTGACAATTCCACTTTTGACTAAAAAAATTTGGTTGTAATATTAACAGTGTTTGATGTTCTTTTATCAGGTGTTGACTGCCATTGAGAATTTCTGTATTTGCTCCATTGATGTGGGTAAGCTTATAGAGTTTGTGGTTATGTATCTGATCCAGCACAGTAAATACAGAGAAGAAGGAATCGACAATTTGCTTGTACTACTCATTGGAGGTATCCCAATTGCCATGTCAACAGTTTTGTCTGTAACAATGGATAATGGATCTCATCGGCTATCCCAGCAAGGCGCTATCACCAAGAGAATAACTGCCATCTAGGAAATGGCCAGAATGGATGTTCTCTGCAGTGACAAGACTGGAACCCTTACCATCAATAAGCTCAGTTGAAAAGAAATTTGATTGAAGTGTTCCCAAAGAACATGGATAAGGATACTTATCTTGCTTTCTGCTAGAGATTCTACGTTCGAGAACCAAGACACCATTGACGCTTCAATCGTTAATATGTTGATTGATCCCAACAAGGAAGGAGCTGGAATCACTGAGGTGCATTTCTTGCCCTTCAACCTGGCGGTTAAATGTCCTACAATCACCCACATTGACTCCAATGGAGACTGGCATAGAACCAGCAAGGGAGTTATCCTAAATTATACAGTTATGTTAATAGTCTTATATCTAGCATACATTGGCTAATTCTTTTGATATTTTGATAGATCATTGATCTTGCTGAACTCAAAGGGGATGCAAGGAATAAGGCACATGATATCATTGATATTTTTGCCAACCGTGGCTTTCGCTCTCTTGGTGTAGCATGACAGGTTAGATATAGTTACATGAAGTACCATACAGATGTTTGTCAAATCATAAAGCTAATAAAAGATGATGTTATGCCAAAATGTGATTATGTCGGTATATTTGTAAACTCTTCCAGAGAAAACCGAAGTGAGTGCTGGTGGACCTTGGGAGTTTGTTTGTTTGTTGCCCCTCTTTGACCCTCAAGGCATGATAGTGTATAGACCATCCGTAAAGCTCTTGATCTTGGCGTTAATGTCAAAATGATCACCGGTGATCAGTTTGCCATCAGCAAAGAGGCTGACCGTAGGCTTGGCATGGGTACCAACATGTATCCATCTTCTTCCCTTCTTGACCAAAGCAAGGACGAGTCCATTGCCTCGATTCCTGTTGAAGAGCTCATTGAGGAGGCAGACGGTTTTGCTGGTGTCTTCCCTGGCAAAATCATCTTGATATAAACAGCAAACAACTCAATAACTTCTAATGAAAATCAAAATCATGTAAAGCTATTACTTTCGACTAAGATGAAGTTGTGACTTGACAGAGCACAAATACGAGATTGTGAAGAAATTGCAAGAGATGAAGCACATTTGTGGAAGGCGGATGATGGTGTGAATACATTCACCAGTACTCAAGAAGGCAGACATCGGTATTGCAGTGGCAGATGCAACCAATTCTGCTAGGATGGCATCCGACATTGTTCTGACCGAGCCAAAACTTAGCGTTACAGTTAGCGCAGTCTTAACAAGCAGAGCCATCTACCAGAGGATGAAAATTTATACAATCTACACTGTTTCTATCACCATCAGTATCGTAGTAGAATTCATGTTCATTGCCCTCATCTGGAAGATTGATTGATTGATTTCTCACCCTTCATGGTTCTAATCATTGCCAGCCTCAATGGTGGTACCATCATGACCATTTCCAAGGACAGGTTGAAGCCATCTCTAGTGCCCGACTCGTGGAAGCTCAAGGAAATTTTTGCCACTGGCGTTGTCCTAGGAACTTACATGGCTATCATGACAGTTGTATACTTCTACCTTGCATCTAATACCGATTTCTTCTCTGTACGTCCATTGGTATAAGCCAACATAAAAATAAATAAATAAATAAAAATGAGGATAACAACGAAATTTATGCATTAATACACACGTTTGGAAACAGAATACTTTTAAAGTGAGATCTATCATAGGCAATCAGGATGAGCTTACTGCTGCTTTCTACCTTCTAGAGAGCATTATCAGTCAAGCACTCATCTTTGTGACTAAGCTGGTCAGTTCATTGCTTGTCGGTGCTTTCTTTGTTGCCCATTTGGTAAGTTCCTCGGAAGATAAATCCATTTTAGAGATGAACGTGATAATTTCAAATGCTTCCAAGTTTTCCATTTTTTCATTATCAACTTTGAGTTCTCGGTTCAGCTGGCTACAATTATGGCAGTATACGCAGACTGCTGCTTTGTCTAGGATTCAAAGCATCGGATGGGGATGTGCTGGAGTGATCTGGACATTCAGCATCGTTACTTACTTGAACTTCCCACTACAGTCTACAAGGAATTGTCTGAAATCTCCGAGTAGGCTAAAAGAAGAACTGAAGTTGCAAGGAATTCACATGAAGTATAAGCATATCATGATACACAATTTTGAAAAGTGAAGAGTTACGAGATAACTACAAGGAAAGAAGATAAATCCATCGCATCATCATCCCCAAATCCTGTAAAACCACCTTGATTCACTCATCATCATCCCCAAATACTGCACAATCACCTTGATTCACTTCTTGTTCATATCAATTATATTATTTCATTTAATCTTTATGATTGTATTTCCTTTTATTGATTTGTATAGTTGTATATAAATTACTATACATAGGATGAATGAAATTATCTTTATCATTGTGCAAAAATATTGTTTCGGTACTTTTAATAACACACCTCATCTGACAAGAAACTAAGGGACTGGTCAATCATAGAGGATTAACATGTAATATTAGATATATCTGATCTGTTATTTTAAACAAATAAATAAATTGGGATAGATAACCAAGTGGTAAAAAGTGTGAAATTTATGTGAGAGTTCAATTATTTGAATCACTCGACAAGAATATTTAGAAAATAGCACTTGAATCCAATTACGGGATGATTAATTGAAATCATAAAAATCAATATTATTCTTATTTAATTTAACTTATTAGTGGTCTAAATTATAATTTTTGTGACTACTGCTCCTTGGAAATACACACCAAAAGTCATTTTCTTCTTCTATAATCTTTACAAACTCTCGAGGTTCTCCTGAATAATATTTCCAATTGATTCGATCGTTAGATCCTGTGAATGATTGTCCAAAGAGAAACAATTAACAATGGACAATTTCACTTCAAAATATTGTGTTATCACGAGTCTCGATCGATAAACCTTCTTGCTCTTTACATTTCAATTGCTATTCTTGCGCTATCTGCAACTAATATAATCCAACATGTTAAACAAATACAAATATAAATAATTAGGAGTCCACATATACAATAATGCATAAAGATAAGAAAAGGATGTCGTAAGAAAATCCACACCCACGACCTCTACATGGTGTTGTGCCACTGTTGGGTTTTTGATACCCAATAATCCGGGCGATGATGTAAAACCGATGTTGGATAAATTAAATATCAACACCCAAGATTGATGACCCGACCCAATACTATTTGGGGCCATTGGAAGTAACCTAATTATTTAGAGTTGCTCATGGCCCGATTCTCACTTATTGGATGGCTCAATGTGTTAGGCCCACTACTATGACCTAACCCGCCTTATATATATTCCATCTCTTTTGGCTTCCCATTCTCACGTGTGTTTACCTTGGTGTTTGAGAGAAAAAGAGAGTATACGGCTGCTCTTGTGCTTGTGCCTTTCCTGCAGTTTCTTCTGTGCTCTTCTTCTTCTCATTCTTGTTTAGCCTTTGTGGCTCCGCCTTTGTGGCTGTAAAACACCGTCATATTTGTGTCCTAAGTGGGTACATGTGAAGCAACCTAAGTGAGGGATAGTTGAAGGTATTGGGTCTCGATCTTTGGGTGTTTTGGAAAGGTTACTGAGCCCGAAATCCACATTGAAAGGAGATTAATTCTCACAGCCACCAAATGTACGAGTAATACAAAATTAATCATCTTTTCACTTCTTAGTGTACAAAGGGACACTAAATTACAAGCATGACCACAATTGACCTTTGCAGAACGCAGTAAATAAACGGTTTACATTGCAAAGACAGTTTAAGAGATCAGTTTAACGTACGAGCATATGAGCTAAAGATATTTCATTGGCTCTTAAAGATGGCCATGATCCACAAGAGATGATTGGTAAAAAGCTGCTCACGTTAAGCTTTACGAACAATAACTCGCCTTTCTCGCTTGTATTCTACTTCATCTCTTTGATGCATAATCAATAGAGCTCTTCTTACCTGACATGCACCAATTACACAGAAGACATTAGACACTGAAAGTTTCTGCTTTTTTGTTTGTTTTATGCAGTCATGGCAACAGATGTTCAAATCATTGTAACATTTTTTTCGCTAGAGCATAAATAATTTGACTCTTACAATAGATTCATTCATGCCCATTCTTGTAAGATCATCAATCAGCCTTCTCTCTGAAATATGGCTTCCAATCCCCATTCTTCTCTTTATCTGGGTTTCCGCTTGCTGTACATCATAAAGGAATAAGCAGAGTATACATCATGATAAACAAGTTAATGAGAATCAAAACGTCTGATAGAAGTTGGATAGCTTGAGTTGGACCTTTATCTCGTTTGCCATTTCGGGAGTAAGATTTATATGTTGATTTATTCCAGAACGTGCTGCATCCATTGTAGCGTTATTGAACAGCCTGATGGCTTCCAGAACATGGTTATCATTCGCAACATGAGACCTAAATCAGAAATAAGAATTAAGTAAGAAGTTTAAAAAATAAAATGGGTGAATACAGACAAGTGCCGGCCTTGCAGATAATTACAGATGCAAGTACACAATATACAGCAGAAAAAAGAAGTTAACTGTATGTTTCAAAGTTTATTAACTAGCACAGAATGACATTATTATTAAGTTGCAAATTGCATGATGATTTAATTTGACTAACACTAACAAAGAACCTTTGCTTGAGATGCACAGTTGGATTATAATTGAGTGTAACTCAACTTGGTCGCAAAAAGACACGTTATCTGCAACTTTAGCAGTAACATGACAACCAGCAGTTTGAGACATTGTCCATAACATTAGTAGAAAGCACATTGTAAAAATTCTGTTCTTGGAACTTCCTTTTATTCTTGGCAGTAGCAAAGATCCGCAATAAATGCACTAGCATGAATTTCAGGATACTACATAATCTTGCTTTTTTGAAACAAATTGAATTATCTGTCAGAAACACTAGAAGTGAAACTACTGCATTTTTCTTCTTCTTTAGCATACAGTTCGCCTATGGTTTAAAACGCACAGCCTAATAGAGAAACAAATACTCGTTCAATATTATACGGTATTAGAAATGGAAATCCGTAGATTAAATTGGTCAGAAATCACATTTTGAAGTAAAGTTGGGCAATCACATGATTGGACCATTGCACCTTTGATTCCAATTATGATATCAAAAAGCAAAAAAAGAAGAACATCAGGAATCAAGTTTAATCATCATCTTACAGTCTCATTTTGGCCAGTGCTTCACTCAATCTGACAATAGCTTCCAGCTGCCTAACTGTAATTGGTATTGCAGCTGCCTCCCCAGTTTCATTTGCTTGCCGTCTCATATCCTACAAGTATCATAGGCAGGAGCAAACTATCAATCAAATTGATACTATTTTGTAGTTACATAGAACACAGAAATTACAGTTTGCAAAGAAAGACAACCTTTGCAAAACGTATGGTATCTTTTTGAACTAGATAATTAGGCATTTGTTTACCTTCAAACAACAGAATCATGTGCTCAGCATCTCATTTTTCCCAATAAAATTCTGTGTCTTGTGTTGTTCATTTAATCAACAAGGCTTCACCCCAAGTCCCCAACACGACAATACACACCCATACAAGAGGACAATTTTTGGAAAGAATTCTTTTACTATACCAAAAAACAGCAGAAAAATGACATCGATGCCCCTCACAATTTGGAGAGCCATTACACATTATTGATGGAAACGTTACAGATGCAATTCAGATGTTTAACATGAACTTCGATAAGTAGCTAACTTCATATGCAGTGCTACTCATCAAGCCAGACCTTTGGCAGCACTAGAGAAAGAGGTTGAAAGGTCTTCACTTTTTACTGCTTAGATGTTGATTAAAAGTGGCAGAAAAATACCTGTCTAATTTTCACATAACTCTGCTGCAACATTGCTGCAGCAGATTCTGAGAGACGGGGATGGCATTCAGTTCGACAATAGTGTATATACCTGCACACAGCAACTCCGATACTTCAGCCTGGGAACCAACCTTAGTAATGCAACTACAAAACACGAGAAAAAAGGACAGATTTTAAGAAAAAGAGACCTCTTCAACCAGTTATCCTCTTTGGAAGTCCTTGCATCACTTGTGGTTGCACTGGCAGATGCATGAACTTTGATGATGTGGCTGGCAATATTCTACAAATTCATAAAATATATGATTAAGTTCTGTAAAATATTCCATTTCAACATTGTGAAACTGAGCTTCTTAAAAGTGGTACGGGGTGACAAATTATATTCATATAGAGAAATAGTTTATATATTTAACTATGTGGTCTGGTTCCTTCAGGAGTCCAAACAAGTCATGAAAATATATATATATATATATAAAAGTGATTTAAGCCTCCGTTGGCCGATTTATAAAGAGGAATAATATTGGATCCCACCAAATGTGTGGGTAGTAGTTATAAATGTATGGTTGAAATTAATGTTTGAATTTGACTTCGACTTTGACTAAATCTACAAATCATTTATATATTGGTTGCCAAACCAAAGCTAGTATATTTATTTTTATTTTTACCTTGTCTTGTGCGTACATTCTGATGTCTTTCACAATGAAAATTAAATCAAATCTTGAAAGAATTGTGGTCTGCAAGTCAATGTTATCTTGTGCAGTCTGAAGAGAAAAATAAGTTAATTTCTCCAACACAGAACAAAAGGAAATGATAAAAACTAGAAAACCACCAGAGAACAAATACTGATGAACCTTGAGATCATCGTAGCGCCCAGATGGAGGGTTGGCTGCTGCAAGCACTGAGGTCCTTGAATTGAGAACAGTCGTTATTCCTGCTTTAGCAATAGAGATAGTTTGCTGCTCCATCGCTTCATGAATGGCAACCCTAAGACCATAAATATAAACTCTTGAGAATTCTACAAAGAGAACCAATACAAACAGAATTATCTTGACCTATTTATCATATAATCACCTGTCTTCTGCCCTCATTTTGTCAAATTCATCGATGCAAACAACGCCTCCATCTGCCAAGACCATGGCTCCTCCTTCTAGATAGAACTCTCTCTGAATTACCAAAGTAGGAATCACAATATATGTATCATATAGCATAAAAAATGTGAAGGCGTGCCAAATTGAAGACTCTGGAGCAACAGAAACTTACCGAGCTATTGTCACGAATTACAGAAGCAGTAAGACCAGCAGCAGATGATCCTTTCCCAGAAGTATATACAGCTATTGGAGCTGTCTTCTCAACAAACTTGAGAAACTTTCACAGCAAATTACATAAAAACTCAGAATTTTGTTTTATATGGTCACGAGGGGAATCTATCTTAGTTGTAGTATATTCAAACCAATTTAAAATGATGAACCAAAATGAAATTTTCAAAGAAACATAGAGGATGGAGCATGGGGTCATACTCAGAAATTAAATATGTAAAGAAAGCTTAATAACCTGTGATTTGGCTGTAGATGGATCACCCAAGAGTAACACGTTAATATCACCTCTTAGTTTTACACCATCGGGCAATATCTGCACTCTCAGAAGAGTGAATTTGTAACCAAAATGTACTAGAAAGTAACATTAATAGTAGAAAACAATCAATGATATACCTTCCTTGAACCTCCAAACAAAAGGCAAGCAATAGCCTTCTTCACATCAGAATGACCAAATATTGAGGGAGCAATTTTGGAGCATATGTTTTCATATGCATTACCATCTGATGCGAATTTTTTGAATTCTTCAATCTGTAATAAGTAAATTACGTTAAGATTGTGATAGAACTGCAGTAAAAGTTGAAAATGATTTTCTGAAACATCAACCTTAAAAAAAAGGGAGAAAAAAAAAGAGAAAATTGCAATTATTCAAAATTGCAACTATAATTATTTTGTACATCATCTCTAGTGAAGTTGGTTGGACCCCGTGAATTAGCCTCAGAAGTTTCTTCTAATCCAACAACCCTTATGTAAGGCTGCCTAACTGCAACTGCTCCTTTATGGCTGCTCGAAAATCCAAAACACATTGAATATCAATGAGATGGATGATACAATGTTCTTAAATTCATCCATGTAAAAAAACTTACGATGTTGATGAATTGGCAGCTTGAAAGATGCTATAAATTCCCATAATGGTCAATCTTGTCCCAGGCACAATTGTTTGCACAAGCTGGCGGTCGACAGATAGAAGCATGTTCCTTGGTAATTCCCCTGTGGGGACATCCTAAAATTTCCAAATATCGGTACAAAAAAGGTTAACAAACCATAACATAGGAAACTGATATTATGAAAACCAATAATGGAGCTAATAATCATCTTCATTTAGTAGCTAAAGACTCCAACCTCCGGATTTTCCTGCAATTTCAGCGTCTGTTGATCAACATACTTGCTTTTATCTGGAACCACAATCCATGGATCAATTGGGCATGGATCTTCCCCAGGCTACAAAGTGAGCAATCATTTACATGTTAACAAAATAAAATAAAAAAATTAACTATATAAGTTAAAGAGAATGGATTTGCTAAAAACCTGAGGGACATGATCACAAGAACGTGGCACAATTGCTCCTCCAAGCCCTGGACGGCATGGAACAACCTTTACATTCTTACAGTTCTTACACAACAATGTCACGTAAGTAGCCTTTGCCTTAGTCCTTGATGCAGCAATGACGATTCCAGATATCTTAACCAGCTTGGAAATATATTGGGCCTGCATATAAATTTACAAGTTTTTGCCAAAAGAATACTAATTTTAGTAAAAATCCACATTCTGAGAATGTAAAAAACATCCGACAAATGTAAAGTCCACCAACCCCTAGCGAACGTATTGAGACCGAATCCTGGTCTGACCTCAACAGTATCTGCACCTCACCAGTCTCTGGCTCTTCCATTTCCCCAGTCTCTCCAGATACCCTTGATCTCAAACTTGACAGAACTTCTGCTGCTGCAGTTTCAAACTAGTGTACATTCCAGAACAAAAAGAAAAGGAAATAAACATCAGTAAATCAATATTGTAAGTTCTAAAACAATGTAGATTGTTTAACTGATGCTATGGGAAACGTAATATACTACAGACATGGACAAACAAGATATCCGTATGCATGAACGTTTAATAGCAGTACATTTTCTGTGCATGTGAGCAAGTTCTTGAAAAATTAGACCCACAATGTAAATGAAAAGGATAGTGGGATAGAAACTCTGATGCCTCAATGTTGAAATAAATGCAGGCACCACCATTTTGAGTGAGATCGAATTTTTTGTAGCAAGTTAAAGTCTCATCCCACCCACACTGAATTATGTGTTTTTGTATATGCATTGTGCTAGGCACAATTATTTAAAGAAATATCAATTAATCATACCAAACAAGTGTAAGCTAATAAGCACCAAATTTTTTCATATTTAAGGGCGGAATGATGTTATAAACCTCTGGAAAGACAATATAAAATTGATCCAATTACCACATTCCCAGAACACGCCTTCATAAACACACACCAAAAAAAAAAAAAAAAAACACAAGCTAAGTCGTGGCACTTCAAATGTTGTATCTTGCTCATAGTCAATAGTTAACCTACTTAATCTGGCTCTGATTGTTTACAAATGTTCAGAGAGGTGTACTGCATATACACAAACATTACCGCATCAATGAGTAGAACCACATGCCGCAAGTTTTGTACTTTGCTCACAGATCAAGAATTGAATGAAAATTCTATGACTTATCAAAAAATAAATTAGCAAGTACTGACGAGGGGGAGATAGTCAGCAGGGTTCTGGCGGAGAAGTTGAGGCAGTGTTTGGTCGGAGTCGTAGGAGATGAGATCGGCGAAGTTGATGAGAAGGCACTTATGATCCGCCACAAGGGCCTCTCTGTAGGGAAAAACGTTCGGCTGGGTCTTACATTGAAAATTCCTTATAAATTCTTTGAATTTCTGCAACGCCGCGTGCCGGCTAGTCCCATGCGCCTGGTCACCGGAGGAGCCGCCTCCGGGGGGAAACTGCGCTTGGTCGCTGTAGTATATCTCTCCCTCGTCCCACCCCGACATCTGTGCGTGTGTGTGTGTGTGTGTGTGTGTGTGTGTGTGTGTGTGTGTGAGAGAGAGAGAGAGAGAGAGAGAGAGAAGTTCTCTATGAACAATTTGGTGAGTGAAGAAGGGTTTGGAGGGTCTTTAGGAGATTGGGCGTGTGGGTTTTGGCGGGAAAGATTTGGCGGGAACATAGTCACGTGCCATGTGCATGAGGGCAGACTATATTGGTCACTAAACTTTCAGTGGCATTGCATTCAGGTCACCGATTTCCAATTTCGTGCAATGAAACCATCCAATCTCCATTTTCTTGCGAATATATATATATATATATATATATATATATATATATCCACTCAGTCTAAGGCTGCCGCATTCCAATCCAATTAACATGGTAGAATTCACATTTTCTTTAAAAAAAACTCTTCTTCTTTTTCCAAATTCATTGTTAACCATAATTTCTTCAATTAAATAATTTTGTACGCAAATAAAAAATATTTTCCCACTTTTTAAACACATTCTCCAGGAAAATTTATTATTTTTTACAGAATTTATTTAAAAATTGAAGCTCAAATAGAAGCAGGTTCACATCTACGAAGAATAAATTTATTTTTGATCATCAGGGAGTTTCTATAACTTATGCAAATGAAAGATGTCCCCGTATATGTATATATATATGAAATTGTTCCTCCTACTCATAAATTTGACACACTTATTTGACAAATAATTATGATTTTTAATTTAAACTAATCCAACGCTAAATATTTTATGAATCTCAAGTATTATAACAAACTCTCACATGATCTTAGTTAAATACATATTGAGCGTTAAATTGACTTAAATTAAAGGTCGCAATTATTTGTCAAATAAATATGTCAAATTCATGAATAGAAGGAACGGTTCCGATATATATATGTTTGACTTTGAGTTGAACTAAAATTAATTTTTAAGTTAATCCAAACCAAATAGACTCTATAAAAAAAAAATACTTCTAACTCAGCTACATAAATATAAAATTTTATATAAAAG
Source organism: Osmanthus fragrans (assembly GCA_019395295.1). Classification (NCBI taxonomy): domain Eukaryota; kingdom Viridiplantae; phylum Streptophyta; class Magnoliopsida; order Lamiales; family Oleaceae; genus Osmanthus; species Osmanthus fragrans. The sequence goes on from CM033343.1 coordinate 975,433, forward strand.
CACTTTTATAGTTACACTGCTAAATAGTCAATTTAGCCCCTATTTGTCACTTATTATTTTATATTCTACCACATTATTTTTTTACGGTGCTTATTTTTAACCACATTCTTCATTAAAATAATATTACACGCAAATCAAAAATATCTTATTCTTTTTTAACCACATTCTTCATCAATCTACTATTCCATAATACATTTTTCAAAATTAAAGGGCTCAAACACACCCTTAATATTCATCGCATTCACAATCAAACAGTAAAGCTAGGCGCTTTACTCAAAACAGCTGCTCGAAATGATACTTTAGACTACGAGCTTTATATTTAGTCCCAATCCCACATCGGTTACAAAGTGTTTCAATGAGAGGCTACAAAATCAGCGGCCCACGCAGCCATACGGTCGGCATATATGAACCATTCTTTCACATTTTACTAAACATGTTCTTCAATATATGGTATAGAACCTAGGCAAATTTTACATGAGATTTAAGGTTTTTCACATGGCCAAACTCATAATATCCCATGCGTAGCAACTTTATACAAAGCGATGCCCGGATACAATGCGGACGCTACACATTTACAAATTAAACAAGAGTCTTAACTAAATTTCCTCTGACCAAATCCTTACCGAATTTCTTAATCTTTACACCTTAAAAATCCTTCGCGTTTCAAGTACCAAAGTGCCCCATTTGCTGCACTGTGAGCTGCATCTTTCTTCTTCGCCTGAGGTTCTCCATAAAACTCAAATGTCTCGTCTGGTATTTCATCAATTTCCATCACCACCTTGAAAGTGAATCTGTTGACAATATCAACCACTCAATATTGAGATGCTCATGGAAAAATAGTACAGCCCCATGATCATTAAGTTTGCAAAGGAAGACTGTAGGCTATAGCCATAAACTTCACAAAAATCCCGAGTGAAAATAACACTATGATTGAAACTTTGGTAAATTAAAAATGCTAAAGAACAAAATTAAGATTAACATTTATGACCCTTGAAATGTACTAGTTGCCACCCTCATTGAGTTATAATGTCGTTGTTACTTACTTGGCCTACGCATTAAACACAATTTATAAAATCTTAAAGAACGATAAACTTAGATTTTGTTTCCCATGATGCAAGAATTTAGAGCACATTTGGCTAAGCTTAACAATGTAAAAAGTTACTTTTGTTTCCAAAACACACTTGAATAACTTACTTTTTGTTATTTAAGTAAAAAAGTTACTTATTTTTTATCGTACGGTTAAAATAAGTAACTTTACTTTGCCCACATTTGGCTAATTTTGATAAATTGTTTATGATCAATCAAACCATTTTTTATCCACACTTTCGTGGTGTTACTCACTTATGCACCATTCATTTCTATCTAGTTATAATTCAAATCGATTATAAACAACTCCCAAACATGCTTACAACTTTGACTAGTAGAAAATTATTTATTTTAAAACTAAATTATTTACTTACAAGAAAACTTATTAAGCTCAGCCAAACATGTTCTTAGTCATCAGACAAAAAATAGATGATATTCATACGCCAAGGAATATAATTTGTTAAGCTAATCTAACAACTTACTCTTTTATGTGGCTTGGTCCTGTCTCTTTGCAACAGTCAAAAATGGGCGGTTTCCAGCAGTTAGCAACGCATACTTCATAGAGACGTGACTTTGCCGACCCATTGTGGGAAGTACCTAATGTGTTATTTTAGAAGTAAGAAGCTACGATGAAATCTGAATGCCAAGTAAAAATCACCAAGGTCTACCTGTTTCCTGTGAATCCGAATTGCAGTCAGCACTTGGACAGATGGAGGGTGAATCAACATTGTAGCCATTATTTTGAATGGTCAGCATACTATTGCACCCAGAAGCCTTGTTCGAAAAAGAAGGCTGTCTACTTGGTACAGGTGAGGTTTCATAATTTATTTGGGGCATTTCATCGAGAGAACTGACTTTTGATTTGTCAACTTTCAAAGCTTCTTGCAACTTCAACTCATCGAATTTAGAAGTAAGAAAAGAAGGCATGTCTTCATATCCAATCAATTTGGCTTCCTTCTTTTCACTTTTTTTAAGCAATTCCACCAATGGTTTTGACTTCGATTTGTAGCCTTGACCCTGCATGTTGGGAGCAATCAGCAATTTAACACCAGCGACTTGATTGGAAAATAATAACCTAAGAGGAATCAAGGAATTCTCGAGGATAGTTGAACATAGAAATGAAAACTAGAAAATAAATAATATAATTTTTGATAAATCAAGAAAATTACCTTCAAGTGTGTAAATACTTGTTGGGCAGCCATTCTTTTGGCAGCTTTTCTGCTGATGCTAGTGGTGCAAGCAGTTGCAGAAATGTCATTTCCAATGATTTTCGCTTCAACAGAGTATTTACCATCTTTCTTTGATGAAGGAAACTGCAGCTTCCAGTCATAGAATTGGCAAAGTTCCCGAAGTTCCCTAAGAGGATTAAACCGCAACTTGGAAACATCAATTATAGGATCAAGCAAAGATAACATTATCTCCCAAACACGGTTTAAATTGAGCCCCGTGTCAAGAAAGAGGGCACCCATATAAGACTCCACCAAGTCACCAAGGGCCTGAACCAGTAGCACAATGAAATCAGTTTTCTTTGTTTTAAATGATCCCAAGAAAAATTTCTGTATATCAACCTGCTAATCAGCCACAAATAAATCTAACCACAGTAATCAATGAGACTAACATTAAATGCAAAATCAATTCACAATCTTTTTTTTCTTATAGGTAATCACGTAATTTTATTAATCAAAAGATAATACACAAGAAGTGCATTATCAATTTAACTAAGAAACAACATGAAATTAGGCAGCTCTTCTATCGGATTAGTAGCCACAGTATTAAACCAAGTATACAAAATCATATAAAACAATTCTCTCAATTACTCCTTCGTCAGTGTTTGATCTTCAAAATAGCGGTCGTTCCTTTCTTTCCACACACACCATACAGTGGATCTTGGAATAAGATCTCAAACAAGCTTGTTATTCTTATCTCGAAGCTTTCTCCTCCACGCATGCACCACGTCCTCTATAAGCCTTGGCAACACCCAATTCATGTGAAGAAGTTGCTAAGCAGATTCGGGATGGATGATGTAGAACCAATGAATATTCCTTTAGCTAGTCACTTCAGACTATCAAATGAGCAATCACCATCTACAGAGCAAGAATGTGCCTACATGGTCAATGTATGTTATGCCTTTGCTATTGGTAGTCTTATGCATGACATGGTGTGTACGAAACCGAACATAGCACATGCAGTGGGAGCTGTGAGTGGATATATGAGCAATCCGAGTAAATGGCATTGGAAAGCAATAAAGTAGATTGTCAAGTACTTGAAAAGGTACTACAGATTCAGTCTTGTGTTTAAAAATATTAAGGCTACGTAAATGTTGTTGTACAACAATTAGTAAAAGTCCTAAGCTAAAGAATATAGTTGTTCTTTCCACTACTGATGCAGAGTTTGTTGTGGTGATCAAAGCTAACAAACAGATGATATAGTTGCAGCCTTTCTTGAAAGAATTGAGTCACGAGCATGGAAAAAGTGTGTTGCATTGTGACAGTCAAACTTTTATTCATTAAGCAAAGAATCTTGATTATCATGTAACGACGAAGCATGTACAAGTTCATTATCACTTCATGAGATCGAGAGAAGATTCAAAGGAGTTAGAATTCAGCTAACGTGCTGACAAAGACTATTCCAATCAAGAAACTAAAGTTCGGTTGGACTTCTCTCTTGAGAATTTAGGAGTTGTAATTGCTGCAAAGGAACCATAAACGGTTGATTAGTCTCCAAGTAATAGACTATTAAGTTGTGGAGCCTAATTATTAATGTTATACGAAGTCAGTACTCGTACCGAAGGTTTTGCCCTAATTTGTCTTATAAATAGAGAGTCATCATTAGGATTTTGTATTAAAAAAAAAAGATAAAGAACATAGGGATACCTTTTCCATTGTGAATTTATTTCCATAATACTAAATTATTACACGGTGGATGAGGACATAGTTATACATTAAAGCTAACCTCTATAAATCTTGTGTATTCTTTTATTTCCTTGCTACGATTTTATTTATTTTGGTGGTATAGAATTAGGGTTTCTAATTCTCAAGATGGTAGTATAACCATAATAATACCAAACTTATGTTTAGCACAATGGGCAAATCGTGAATAATTTGATTCAATGTTTTTGCACATTGAGATTTAAGTATAGTGAATTTTCATTTGTTTTTATACACGACAAAATGTACATGCACTGGTAATGTCATCTGTTGACAATCTTAGAAATATTGGGCCTAACTCCACTCAACAAAACCAGCTTGTTAAGGGAGGTTTGTCCTCACTATATTAATTGGTCCAGGCACTCATCCACAGTCGATGTGGGATCTAATAGACACTAAATATCTCACTGATAACTTTTGATTATTTTTCATGAATTTCACTCTCTCCACGTTGTAAGATTCACATAAAGTTTAAGGTAGGATAGCATGAATACTGGAGTTTTAGTCCAAAGCAGCATCAACTTATCATCTAGAGACATTAAAATTCATGAACATAGACACCAAGTACTCCATTTTAAGCATGATATTTCATAACAGGATCTTATACTAGCATATAAAATGACGAATGAGGATTCAGAATTACAACCTTCGGACTAGTCTTCTCTTCAATTTGCACCTCTACTGATGCTGATACTCCAATGGAGTCAACATATTTGGTCATTGAATCGCGGAGATCTTTAGAATTGCAAATAATTAATTTGTGGAAAGACCGTCGTCCAGCTACATCAGCAAATGAAATGTTGTTTACGCACATTGATCTCAAATCGGTCAACTGTCCAGGTTTTAATTTAGGATATGCTGAATATAGATAGGAAGTGATCAGATAATCCAAGACAGCATCCCCAAGAAACTCAAGTCTCTGGTTTAAGCAACATAATATGTGTTAGTCATGGAAACAAAGATATAGGATGACATAATGAATCTCATAATAGAGCAAAAGCAAGGGCATACCTGGTAGCAACCTCCCGAGTGTGTGTTATAAGAAGGATGGACAAAGGCCTGGATCAGCAAACCCTTATGGGAAAAGTCATATCCTAACAGATTCTCAACGTAACTAATATCAGTCAGATCAGCAAGGGGCAGAAATGCCGAGCTTGCAAGGCAGATTTTGTTAAGTTGTGATGCAGACACATCTACATGTATCCCAATACATTTTAGAAATGCCGTTGCTGCTTTGAAGCCGCTATCAACTATAAAGGCTCCAACAAGTGCCTCAACAACATCTGCAATGGTTTTCTTGCGCAACCAGTGATGACTTTTGTTGCATCTAACTTCAGCATCTGTACCATTTGTCTTATTACAGAATCTAGAGTGTATACTTTTTTCAGCGTCCTTGTTGCAAATTACAGGACAAGGACGACCATATGCATAGAAATGGAGAGGTTCAAATGATTGATCACGTATATATACCTGAACATGGATATAATCTGATCAATCTACAGTCAATAGTATAAAAATGTGCAACCTTTTTTGAAGGAATGGAGTTATGGCTGTTAAATTTTTCAGAAGACAAAACTACCAATGAAATTGTTCGTTGTAATTTGTAGGACATTGTTTGTCTAAGATTTTTCATACATCTATGAAACAAAACTTGAGATACAATTTTTAGGTGTGAGAGGTTGGATTTTTCAAACATCATTAAAATGTATAAAAGGGAACAGACGTATGAGTGGTTAGATCTCACGATTCACATACATTCGCAACTTGAGATCACAAAATTTACAGCAGTTACCTGTAAGTTATTTCTTGTTGCCAGCTTGAGTAAATTGCAATTGTTTACAATGTTAGAACGTTTTCTGGTCAGCTGCCCTTCATCTAGGGCATCGTTCTTAAGAAAGAGATGTCTACCAACTGCAAACTTGAGAAATGCATCCCCAAGCACTTCAAGCCTTTCCAGAGAAAATTTCTCACAGCATCTTTCAGTGGTGAGAGCTTCAAGAATCTGAAACATTTTCACAGAAATCCCAAGCATATTACATTCTCATAATGCCAATCATGCAAGGGTACTGTGTACTGTTCAAGAAGAAAAGCTTACACGGTCAGCAGTAATTTCAGCTCCCTCAGGGAATGAATCATATAACTTGTCCTTCAATTCAATTGCCACAAGCAAGCTTTCAAGGCGATGCATGATTGATGGTATAAGATATAATGAACTTCCAATATCTTTAGAGAACCCAATAATCTTCAACTGACAAATCTCAGGAGGTATTTCGATGAAGTGTTCTTCTTTTTCGCGTGATTCTGTATAAAATAGTAGTTAAAATATACAATCCAACATTTCCAATAAACTCAAGAAATATGGCAGGCACATACTGCTAGCAGTGCCTTCAATTATTCCCCTGCTTTAGAATCAGCAGTGTTATAGACACGAACAGATCTCTACACACTCTTAGATGCTACTAAGAACATCCACAAGAGTAAAAAATATATTACAAGTCCTTCACCGAACTTAAGTTCAAGTCTCAACAGTTTCTTTATCTACCCTCCGCATCTCAGCCAACATATCGCAAGCCATTTTAATTTTTGTTTGTCAATGCACTCGTGTACATAGGCTGCATATCGCTAATGTAATGTGAATTTTATGCAAACTATACAGGGAGTGAAAGGGTATGGGTCTGTTTGTTCTTGTGCATGTCTGTGTGAGAAAGGTGTTGCAAGCAGTATATATGGGAAAGAAGATAATATATAAATCAATAAGCTTACACCTGAGAGCATTCACACTCACTCGAGCTGCAGGCTTTAGGGTGCAGCAGATTGATCTACCATGTTTAGGGAATTAATCTCGTCTAGTACAATGGTTATTCAGCTTAAACTGTAAATGCTTTGCAAAATAAATAAGATTTCAACCATTTGACAGTAAGCTACAATTTATTCGGTTCAAACAAAAGTTGTCATAGAGTGTCAACTATTTTAAAGTAAGATATGGTACTCTTTAAAGTTTGATTTTACTCATTATTTACTACAATCTGATAGTGATGCTTGTAAAATAATACCATCTTAATAAATATGTTTGCTATCACACAATCAATTCAAGCTGATACGAATGCAACTCATTGTCGAGTCATTTTGCTTAACATGAATCAAGTCGATCTAAGCACTCCCCGGATTAGAATTAGGAATGGGGTAGCCTGCCCAGAACCTTGAATGAAATTTGTTTGAATGACGAAATTTTGACTTATTTCAATGTGCCAGGAGAGATTTGGTGGTTTGATTTCATTTCTATCACTTCCTTTAGTAGCAGAGGAAAATTCATGTTCTGCTTTATTAATGACTTTGAACCATCAACAAAAGTTATACTTTATCAAAAACTAATTTGAATATATCAATCTTACATCATCCTTACTATCAGCAAATAAATGATACTCCCACCCATCAGAAAATAAATGATACTCTTATTTTGCTGAAAAAAGAAAGCATACTGTTGCAATTGACAGAGCTCAACTTTACGAAAAATTTTGAATTTATCAATCTTACATCGTACTTTCAGAAAATAAATGATACTTCCGCCCATCACAAATTCAAACTCTTGTTTTGCTGAAAAAATAAAGCATTGTGTTGCAATTGACAGAGCTCAACTTTACGTGAAAGCAAAATGTGACAATACCATTGTGCAGATAAATAAATCAATACCTGAATATCCTTTCTTGCGAAGCAAGTTAGTCAAAACAAAAAGTTGTTTCGCTTTCAAAAGGGGTTGCCTGGGGTGCGAAAGACGAATATCAAACCTATAAATGTCAAATGTCAAATGTCAAACTCAGAAAGCTAGAATTATATATTAGCAAATTAAACATTTAACATAGTTCGCATAGATCGTGCTACTGCCTCAAAGTTAAGGCATTATTCATATGATATAAAAGAATACATTTAGTTATATTACTAATAATTTGCCAGAGTTTCCGGCCACGTACACTGAAATGCAACTCGCACAAAAGATCAGAACGAAAAATGACTGTCCTAAAAGTAGCTTTGTAATAATATTGTTCAATCTCCATTGATTGCAGGTAATACAGCCATTAAACTTCACATTCCTCAGTTGTTAAATATTTTAATATTAAGAGATGAGTTTTAAATATGATACAAGGTTTCATGTATTTCCATGGTCATGCCATGTTTATTGTCACTGTGATGAGAATTGAATGCATAATGAGACTTCACACATATTTCAACAACGATGCTGACTATGTGGCCCTGCCAATGATTGATCTTAAATATCGGGTCTTCCTAACTGAAAATGTTCCTGATTATAGTTTGTTTGCAGAATGGCATGATCATGTGCATGCACAACATGTTTATATATTTAGCTAGATTTAATATAAACTAGTGATACATAAGGCTTCCAAGCTAGGTTGGTAGCTCTGGATTCATATGCTTGACATCAATTTGAAACACAAACGTGAAGGATTTCAACGCTATAGCTATCAAGTCACTGCTGAAGGCATAAAATTATACATAATAAGATATAACTAAGATGCATGTTGACCTGAAAGACTCCTGCTAATGAATTAAGAGAAGAAAAAACTTTTGACATCTTATGTCAGAAACATTCCGGACTTGAATTTCTAAGTATAGCTCTGCTCTCTGCAACTCACAACCGCATTCACAGTGGAAGTTAAAGTATGGATGTCTAACAAAATATGATATGCAGTACATGAACAGCCTCTTGTCTATTCAATGTTCCTTCGGATCCTTTAAGCTTCCAAATTTGACGTGATTATAAAATCCAATTAACTAGTATTCCAAGTAAAACAAAAACAATGATGTTCAACGAAAACACCACTTCCTTCAATACAAGATTGCAGAACTATGCAAGAAGTTTGCATTATCTAGTTGGCTTTTCATTGATTAAGGGATAATCCCAGTCAGTTACTATAATCAATCTTACTTTGACTAAGCACCCTCAATTTAATAGCACTTACTCTATTGGTCAAGTACGAATAATCCTATCATAATGCCTAACTGTTGAACCACTTGATCGCACTTAGATAAGGCCACATGTATATCTTCTAAATATTATATCCCATACGCCCACGTGTAGGCGAAATTTATTTTTCAATCAAAAGCCTTGCACATGTAAAATTTTATTTAAATGCACGATGATGAGATTTGAGCCTAAGACTTTGCCTACTCTGATATCATATTGAACTACTTGATCTAAAAGTTTAAATTATGAGATAGGGTCACATGTATATCATTGCAAGATTATCTTCAACACTAACTAATAAAAAATTTGAAAATTAATTGCCACCACATGAAGCTGTCAAGGATGGTTTTGCTAGTGGTGGGGGCATTATTCGTGACCACAATGGAAAATGTATTAGGGCTTTCTCATCATCATATGGAGCATGCCTTATTCTATAGGCTTAGCTACGAGCTATTTTGAATGAGATTTTACTTACGACTTCAATTATCTAACATATGGGTGGAAACTGACTCGTTCATAGCTGTTCACTTTATCACTAAACGTGGAGGACCATGGTCGATTCAAATCACTCTTAGATCAAACACCTACTCTCATTTGATCGTGACAGCATTTCCCACATCTAACGTGAGGGGAATCACGAAGCTGACTCATTGGCATCTAAGGGTTGGGGCCAAAGCCAATATCAGAAGTATGGATTGCTTGATCTACCCGGACCACTTCGTGTCCTTGCACAGATTGACCGATATGGCCTTCCTAGTATTAGAGGACTTTAGTTTTCATTTTACTAGTTGTCATTGTATAGAAAGTAGTGCTACTTCATCTGTCTCATTTTTTCATATGTTCCATTAGGCTGCTTTCGGGAAATTAGGTTTATGCCCCCTTCCATTTGTTCTCGTGAGTTTGATTCTATCTACGGTTAGGGCATCCTAACCCCAATCAACTTTTCTCGGTGAACCCTGAAAACTCACTAAGATCGTGTTAGTGTCTTCTTTAAAAAAAAAAAAAAAAAAAAAAAAAGGTATGACCGTAACACTCATATATTTTAACTAACCACTAGATAAGCCATATGGTTTTATACATCGCGACAGTGACATGTTGATGTTGTGATGGGAAGATGCCACTGTTTAGTAATAATGACTATTTATCCACGTAAATAACTCATATAGGGTATGCCTGTCCACTATGCTGTTACGAAATAAATTGCTTTCTCATTGTTTTTTTAACTTAAATGTAGTAGTAGTAGAAATCCAGCTTGTCTCGTGAGCAGTTTCAATTTCGGCTTCAGTGTCCATTTGGGAAGAATTCATATAAATAGATAAAAATAAGTGGTGAGTGGATAGCACTTGTTGATCCATTGAAATTTGTAGTTGAAAAATATGCTTGACCATTTATAAATGATTTATGAATTTTGCTAAACGGAGGCTGAAAAATCTTCAATCCAATGTATGACTAAATAAATAAATAGAACACACTTTACTCTTTAATCATATAAAATCAGGTTGTAGTGCAACCTGGAATTAGAGTCATTACAGTTTCAGTGCAGACATTGAATTGAAGGGATGAGAAAAACATGTTATAAAAAATGGAGAGAAAATCACTTACCTCTTAATATAGTGCTCCATTTGATTTTCTGATTCATTGTACAAACTGTATCCATCTTTCTCTGGAACAATATCAGCTATAAAGAAAAATGTTTCCTTGCATGGGACATACACCAAACTGTTCACGACATCATTCCTACCTTTGCGACCATTGGCAAGATGCAAGTAGTCATTAAGTTGACAAATTTTGTCTTCCACAATATTTTCTGGATATTTAAAAATTGGTGACGACAAACATCTTCTGACTGTCATCCAGTCTACAGAAATTTTTTTATACTCGTGCTGAATAATAGGTAGCATTAGGTAGAAGGTTGATGATCTTGACTCATTAACATCATGATTTTCTAGCGAAACATATTCTGGGATAAATTCAGACCGATCCAGAATGACTTTAAGGAACATCCGCTGAAATTTTTCTGCTAATGCGATCTGTGGGATCCAAAAGATAAATTTTTTAAAAGTAAGTAATATTAGATGCTGAACATTTGACTACAGGAAAGCAGACCTACCCCAAACAACAACAGCAGCAACAAAAACCTATCATGCACCAACGCAGACACAAGGTACACAAGGTGTGTCGGATATGTTGACACGCAATTCTTCAAAAAAATAGTAACACAACACGTCGCTGACACATTAATTAAGTTTATTTACTTTTTATTTATATTTTTTTGCCAAAGCAAATAAAATTTTGTATACTTGTTGCAACCAAAATTAGCAACTAAATGGAAATTTAAAAAAGTAAAAAGTGGGTCTTTCTTGTTCACCAATTAAGTACTAGTGAGCTTTAACCGTTTTGAAAAATGGACAACATTTTATTCGTCTTCTATTTTTAAAAGGCGCTTTTTGACTTCAACTACAAACTGACTTGTTTTATAATAAATGAAGCAGCAACTTCATTTGTCATCTTCCAGAAAAATAGGGTTTCATCTTAACTCAAGTGCCGCTCCTGCAATTCTCACCACACATGGCTAAAACTCTTCGCCGGCAACATTATACATCGTCGGAACCTGCACATTCGACATCAACCACCACCCATCCTCCTCCATTTGACTTTTCTTTCGAAATTAGACAAAGCTAGGTTTATTTAATCTTTTTATTATTATTTTTTTCCATTTCTTAAATCCATCAGCCGTGTCAGAAGGGGCGTCCGACCTCATAAACAATACAAATTCCAATGCATCACCTAGCGTATCGGGAGCACGTCAGATTGTGTCGATGTCCAATACGTGTTGGACACTGACTAATCTCAGTAAAAAAAAAAAAAAAAAAAGTCTTACTCCTCAGTTAAAGAAGAACATACCTCGTCTTTATAAAATCTAGCAACTCCAGATGGAATAAGCTCTGTCATTACTGTTCTACCACGAGCCAAACAAAGATCAAGCTTCATTTTCTCGGCCTCTTCTGGGAGAGGCACTTTCATGAAAATACCAAACCTTTTATAAACTCTATCCACAGGATTAGGGCAAAATTTGATATAGTAGGATCTCAAACAAGTGGAATTTTCCATTTCTGTCCAAGGTTCTCTAAGGGCAGCAGGAACAAGCATCTCATGGAATTCAATTCGTGATTCCTCATCTGTACGAGAAGTAATAAGCTGTCAATAGAACCAGCACCATAAATAAGTATTGTTAAATGCAAGAATAAGGATGTCCCTAACCATCACAGCTGTCAGAATCAGAGAAATCCTGAATTAAGTCCTCAGATTTATCTTCTTGCTCTGGCAAGAGAAAATCTGTCAGAGCACCAGTTTCATGCAATGCCTTGCATGCTTTTAAACAGGCATCTCTCTTAGCCATATCCGTTGACTGTTGCGGTTCACTGACAATTTGATGAATTCCAGCATTAGCGGGGAGAATTATTTTGCAAACCATTCCATCTGCTTCCTCGTAGCAGAAGAACTGTGGTTTTGGGATGAAGTACCTAAAGAGTTATGTCAGTGAAAAGTTTTAGGAAAAACAAAATGATAGAATTTCTTAAAACGGACTCACAATTAGAGGGCAACAGATACCAAACAACAAGAAAATAACATCATACTCGTCATGAGGAAGCTTTGAACAATAACGATGAAGCAATGAGATACTTGATACAGAACTAATAGTCGCCCCGGTAGCATCCACTTTATAGGTTCTTTCCTCAATATTATTGAACCTCTCTATATATTCTCTTGATGAAATTTCTTCATTCATCTGAGCTTCATCTTTTGTAAAATGGTCTATCAAACTGAGCTCCTTTGGGTTGCCCCTGTAGTGTTATGGGTGTCAAAAAAATTTGTATATAAAACAAAACTAAAAAAGGGATTTGGATATATATACTAGTCAAAAAACCTGTCCACCAAAAATACATATTCAGACTGCGGCATTCGTGCTCGACCTCTAGATTGTATAAAACTAGCAACAGTTTCTGGAAGATCAAACCGTATAACAAGGCAACATGTCTGAATATCAAGTCCCTCCTCACCCACTTTTGTTGCAATCAATAGATTTATCTGCCAAAATCATTCAATGAAGAAAACTAGAAATAAGTACATCTACAATTAGAAATTTTGTACCATAATTCTCCATGATGGACAACAGAATCACAGTACACAATTTAGATGAAAGTACACAGACAACATCCCAGTAGTTCAAATAATTCTTATACCGGCTCATAAATGGTGGAGTGGAAAAAGCAAAATGTGAACAGAAAAAGAAGCATCATCACCTCACCAGAGCGAAACTTCTCAAGAATGATGTTAGTATTTTTACGCGACATGCTCTTGAGTCCAGAATGCACTCCTACAAGGAAATTGCACCTCCAAGAAGATATGAACCTGAGCTTATTGAGTATATATGAGAGGGATCTTGCAGTCACAATCCTATTGACAAAAATTATGCACTTCATATTTGGTTGTAATCTGAAAAGAGGAAAGATCTCTTAGGCATAAATATATGGAACGCTTTTGATAAAGTAAGAAATGATATAGATAAACATATCGACTTAATAATATATAATAATCTCCTATAACAAGCTGTTTTGAAAGAAAAAAAAAAGCATTAAACAAGTAATTTATCAAACAAAATTTTTACTTATCAACTATGGCCAGTTATAAAACCTGTTGAAAGATTGACTTCGTTTTCGGAGGTAAATTATGAAACAGAAAAGTAAACGCAGATAAGCAGAATGTTAATTTCAATCACACATTCATAATTACTACTCACTATTATTCACACATTTCGTGGAACTCACTAACATTCCTACCTATAAACCATTTAAAAACTTGCCAAACAGAGGCTAAATTTTTATTAGATAAACACATCACTTGTACTAGGCCACGTTCTTCTATAAATACCAAGTGAGATAACCTCAAAACAAAATTTGAAGGGGAGAGGGGGGGGGGGGGGGGGGGGGGGGGGATTAAGGAAGCAGTTAGATTAGATTAAAAGGACAAATAGAAGTATAATCTAGTTTTATTATCTAGTCTAAAACATTAGCGAACAATACAATTATCATCTGTGTTGAGACAAAGGTTGGTATAAACACGGGAGAGAACATTCATTATATAGTGAAATCAAGAGTACACGTATGGAAATAGATACAAACATGGAAACAAAATAAACCCAATTATACTCTCCCCTAATCTATTTTATTCTAATATATTTATTTCCTCAACAATCTGTAACAACTCAAAAATGCATCTCTTTTAGAGTTTTTGAATGCATAAAATCTGAGAAGATTATTGATTTTTAATTTTGCACTCGTCACAAAAGCATGAATAAGAGGAAGGAGGGTATCAACTAAGCCTCTGTTTGGGTTTCATTTTCTTTTGCTAAAAGGTTACTTTTCAAAGTTAAACATTAATTTTAAATTCAACCACACATTTCATAAAATACACAGATACTGCTCACTTATCACCACTCATTTCTTTAAAAGAAAATTTTTAGGAAAAGGAAATGAAACCCAAACAGAGGCTAAGATTTCAGTTGATTGTCAAAAATTGAATAAGTAACAGAGCATTATAGGATGTCTTTCCACTGACATCTACCAAACTCTATCCATTTCCATGTATAGGAGGATTAGTCAATTAAACCATATCTAGTAGACCTACATGGCTTAAAATTATGCCAGGCTCACTAACAGCCTATTCGAGAAAAAATCATTATGATTATGAAGAGAAAGAACGAACTTAATATTACGAGTATAATATTAACTTATCTGCAGGCCATAATTTTATGTGTACCAAGGTTTACTCCCTTTTCTAGAATCATTCTTGCATAACACTTCCTTGTACTATTAACTAAAGGTTTCCTTCAGAATCTGTATCTCATGATTTTTATTCAAACTTGTATACCTATGTTCTTTGCGAACACCTACTCATCATTTAGTATATTCCTACAAAAAAAACGTGTATTATGCTTATCATAATATTCCCAGCATCCCGATTATAGGGATACTTTCCGAATTCTATAACATTTTTACTGGGAGTTTTGATTTCAGATCACTATTGGAGTCGGATTATATTAAAATGAATATGCAAAAAAGTTATGTTTTACTCCAGAGCTAAGTAGATAACCAATGGTATTCATGTTATAACTTCAGAGAAGCCATACAGATACAATGGTTTGATTTGCTGCTTAATATCTTTCACTTAACATTAAAGGCGGTAGCAATTGCAGATCCACTTATTTACTAACCTAAAGTTGGAGAGAACTTCAATAAGCTGTTTGAGCTTTCTTGAGAAAAAGGGCTCCCTCAAAAGCTCCATGGAAGATAAATCAATTTCCTTGCCGTCTGTAAGAACAATAGGGCCATAATAATTCTTTTCATTAAAATTAGAGATGATGTAAATTTTTGAAAGGAATTACTTACTAGCATCACATAAAGGAAGAAAAAGCAAAGCCAATTCCTTAATAGGTAGTAATATTCATCAACATAATTTTGAAAAACTAGAAATACTTTTAAGTTATATTTTTTACTGTATAATGCTTTAAAATCAAGGCAAGGCTGCCAAAAAAGTAAAATATAATGATTAGAAACCAACAGGGGTCGTGTTGAGCTAGCATATGTGAAATACCTTCCGTGCAATCAGAAGCGAACATTGTGGCAGCCTGATTCAAATATTTGTCACATAAATTATCATCACTGCAATTCCCTTCTGCCTCCACCAGCTCAGAGCGCTCAGAATGATCGCCTTTCAGGAAAATGTGGCTAGCCTTTGATGAAGGCAAAAAGGGAGAATTAGAAGTTCAGTCATCTCCCATCAGTGACTCACACAGAAAGAGAGAAATAATGTAGAAGATGAAGATGAAACAAGAACAAGGAAATCTTTATTTTTCCACGTTAAGTTTGTACAAAAGAAGAGAACTATTTATAGTACAATATATTACATAAAAAAAAGGAAAATAAATCTTCTACCATCTATAACAAAACATAATCTTCTATCTATGGTAACACCAATATTCCCTTAATCAATTAGGGATTTCGACACTCCCCCTCAAGTTGGATTGTAGATGTTGATCATATCCAACTTGAAAATGAAATCATCGAATTTCTGTCTAGGTAGTCCTTTGGTGAACACATCTGCAATTTGTGCTTGTGTAGGGACATAAGTTATGCAAATAGTTCTTTCCTCGACCTTTTCTTTAATAAAGTGTCTATCCACCTCTACATGCTTAGTTCGATCATGCTGAACTGGATTATGAGAAATATTGATTGCGGCCTTATTATCACAGTAGAGTTTGATAGGCATCTTTATTGTGACACGTAATTCTTCCAAAAGCTTTTTCAACCACAGTCCTTCGCATATTCCTTGTGCTACAGCTCTGAATTCCGCTTCTGCACTACTTCTGGCCACTACATTCTGCTTCTTACTTCTCCATGTTACCAAATTTCCCCACACAAAGGTACAATAACCAGTAGTAGACCTCCTATCTTCTATCGACCCTGCCCAATCTGCATCCGTAAACACTTCTACTTCTTTCCTTTCACCCTTTTTGAAGAGCAGTCCCTTTCCTGCGGATCCCTTGAGATATCTGAGTATCTTATAAACAGCTTCTAGGTGACTTTCCTTTGGAGAATGCATGTGTTGGCTTACTAGGCTAACTGCAAATGCGATGTCGGGTCTAGTGTGTGATAGGTAGATTAGTTTTCCAACTAGTCTTTGATATCTGTCAATTTCAACTGGATTTCCTCCATCTTCAAATTTCTTTCCCGCATCCACGGGTGTGTCACTTGGTTTGCATCCAAGCATGCCTGTTTCTGTTAAGAGATCGATGACATATTTTCGTTGTGATACACTGATACCTCCTCTGGATCTGGCTACTTCCATTCCCAGGAAGTATCGCATTGGTCCCAAATCCTTTACTTCAAATTCAGTGGCAAGGCTCCTCTTTAGTCTTTCCATTTCACTTCTATTATCACCTGTCAGGATAATATCATCAACATATACGATTAGAATCACTTTGGTGCTGTCTTCGAACAGTCGAAGGAACCATGGTGTGATCTGATTGTCCTTGGCGATATCCTTGACTTTTCAGCACTTTTGCAAATCTGTCGAACCACGCTCTCGGTGACTGCTTGAGTCCATATAAGGACTTTTTAAGTTTACATACCCGATTTTTTTCATTTGCCTTGCAAAACCCTGGTGGTAATGTCATAAATACTTCTTCTTCCAATTCTCCATTTAAGAATGCATTTTTAATATCTAGTTGCTGAAGAGGCCAATCCAGATTTGCTGCTAGTGATAGGAGGACTCGAATTGTATTCAATTTTGCTACTGGCGCAAAGGTTTCTGTATAGTCAATGCCATAAGTTTGTGTGTATCCTTTTGCAACCAACCGAGCTTTATACCGTTCTATCGTCCCATCCGCTTTGTATTTCAGATTGAAGACCCATTTGCATCCAACGGGTTTCTTTCCTTTTGGTAAATCCATTACTTCCCAAGTCTCATTTTTTTCCAATGCTCGCATTTCTTCCAATACCGCTTCGTTCCATTTTGGAGTTTCCAAAGCTTCCTGAATAGTTCTTGGGATCACTGTACTGTCAAGGTGAGTGGTAAAGGCACGAAATTTTGTAGATAAAGAATTATAAGACACAAATTTTGAGATAGGGTGGAGAGTACATGACCGTGTTTGTTTTCTCAGAGCAATGGGCAAATTTATATCAGATGTTTCTAGTGCATTCTGAGTTTCTGGAACTACCATCGGTTCTGACTCTCTTGGTGCTTCAGATGTGAGATTCTCCAAGTTCTTTGATTTTGGTTTTCTTGAATAGACCAGTATCTCCTTACCATTTTGTTTTTCTACATCTCCCCCTAGATTCAAGTTCTCTTCTATCAATGGCATACTAGAATTAGATGGTGGGGTAGGTAAGGGTTCAGGAGGGGAGAGACTAAAGTCAAAGAACCGATCTTCATGTAAGTTCTCCCCCTGAAGAGAGGTGTTGGTAAAGTAAGGAGTTGTTTCGAAGAAAGTGACGTCAAGACTTACGAAAATCTGTTTCATAGAAGGGTCATAGCATTTGTAGCCCTTTTGTGTAGAAGAATATCCAATCAGGACACATTTAATGGCCCGGGGATCAAGTTTACTCCGGTGATGGGAATGAACATGAACGAATGCAGTGCAACCAAATACTCGTAGGGGTAGATTGGAGCTGAGTCGAGAAGTTGGAAAGTATTTTTGAAATTTTTGGAGGGGTGTCTCGAAGTTTAGGATACGACTGGGCATTCGATTGATTAAATAGGTGGATGTAAGGATTGCATCCCCCCAGAACATCTTAGGCATGTTCATAGTAAACATTAAGGCACGGGCAACTTCTAGAAGATGTCTATTTTTGCGTTCAGCAATCCCATTTTGTTGAGGAGTGTCGACGCAGGAGCTTTGATGAATGATCCCATGCGTTTGAAGGAAGTCACCCATAATGTGATTGAAGTATTCCGTGCCATTGTCAGTGTGTAAAATCTGAATCTGTGTTTGGAATTGTGTTTGGATCATGGAATGAAAGGTGATAAACACGGAACGAACATCAGATTGATCCTTTAGTAGGTAAACCCAACAAATTCTAGTGTGGTCATCAATAAAAGTGACGAACCATTTTGTGTTGGTGCGATTTTGGACTCGTGAAGGGCCCCATACATCACTGTGAATCATGGTGAAAGGTTTTGATGGTTTGTATATAGATTTTGGAAATGATGTACGTTGGTGTTTCGCAAGTTCACAGACATCACATTGAAAATTAACTTGCTTTTTATTCAAGAAAATCGAGGGAAGTACACGTTGCAAATATTGAAAATTCGGATGACCCATTCTAAAATGCCATAACATAATTTCACTATCTCTAAGAATAGACGCAGAATCACAAAATTTAAGTTGACACTGGTTACTCACATCCACCTCGTCAAAGTAGTAGAGTCCTTCACTTTCCTTAGCACTGCCAATCGTCTTCCCCGATGATAGGTCCTGAAAAATACAATGAGAAGGGAAAAATTTAGCGGAGCAATTGGAAGTTTTCGTCAGCTGGCTTATAGATAGTAAATTGCACGATAAATTTGGAACATGAAGTACTGAGTCTAAGGTTATAGAATCATAAATTTGAATACTCCCTTTCCCTGCAACAGTCGATAGGGAACCATCTGCAACTTTAACCTTAAGGTTACCGGCACATGTTGAATATGATGAAAAAAGGTTGTAGGAATCAGTCATGTGATCAGAGGCTCCAGAGTCAATGATCCAGGGCGTTTTAGATTGAGTCGTGGATTTTAAAGCTCTTAAAAGATTACCTCTGTGAGCTAGCGAACCTGAGGGGTTATGCTTGGAAGTCTGACTTGACGACTGGAAGCTAGAGAACATTTTGTAGAGCTGTTCCATTTGCTCGGAGTCAAAGGCCCCACTAGGTTCCTTGACTTTTTCTGTTGAACAATCAATAGACGCTTGATAACCACGATTTCTATTACTTTGCCTTGGCTTCCAATCTGCTGGCTTTCCGTGTAGGTCCCAACATGTATCCTCCTTGTGTCCCGTTTTTCGACAATGTTCACACCAGGGTCGGCCTTTTTGTTGTTTTGGGTTTGACCCACCAGCGGGCCCTTTGGAATATAGGCCCACTCCACCAGGCCCGGTGTTAGAGTAATTGGGCCCAACATTAATTTCAGCTTCATTATAAATATAGGCTGACCCACCTTTACTATTTGGAGGCCCATTACTGTGAAGCCCAACTCCCTTCACGTTGAGACCCGAACTTTCAATACCAAGCCCACTCGTCCCTTTCATCATCACTTTACGCCGGCTCTCCTCTCTCCTCACTTCTGCGAATACCTCCCGCGGCGACGGCAGAGGTTGTCGGCCGAGTATCCGGCCACGAACGTCGTCCAAGTCTCGGTGAAGCCCGGCCAGGAACTCGAATACCCTCTCATTCTCCATTTTTTTTTCCGGTAATAGACGCTGTCGTCTGGGCACTTCCATTTTTCTTCAGAGCTCAGGTCGAGTTCTTGCCACAACGCCGTCATCTCTAGGTAATAGTCCGTCACATCGCGTTCTCCCTGCTTGGTTTGCCATAGCTTGGATTTAATTTCAAATATTTGGGAAGAATTTTCAGAGTCCGAGTACATCTCCCTCACAGCCTCCCAGACGTCCTTCGCGATGGGCAAGAACAAGTACGTTCTTCCAATCGATGGTTTCATGGAATTGACGAGCCACGCAGTCACCATGGAGTTCTCCGACTGCCATTTTTGTAGGAGAACAGTGTCGGTTGAGGCTGGCCTTTTTGTCTCTCCGGTGAGGTACCCAAGCTTTCCTTTTCCATCTACTATTAGCTTGATAGATTGTGCCCATTCTCTGTAATTTCTGCCGTCCAACTTTTCTATCGTGAGATTGAATGAGGAGTTTTCGATTCCTCCACTCACGGCAGAGGTGACTTCCGGGTCACTGTTAAAAGAATTAGAGGTCATCGAACCTTGATTCTTTCCTGCAGTATCTGTCATCTTCTATGCTCTGATACCATGTAGAAGATGAAGATGAAACAAGAACAAGGAAATCTTTATTTTTCCACGTTAAGTTTGTACAAAAGAAGAGAACTATTTATAGTACAATATATTACATAAAAAAAGGAAAATAAATCTTCTACCATCTATAACAAAACATAATCTTCTATCTATGGTAACACCAATATTCCCTTAATCAATTAGGGATTTCGACAAATAAAAACCAAGTTGCTAGCAGTAACATTTGTTATGTCTCAGGTAGTGGTTTTACAAATCACAGAATCTATATAACCTGAGACCTAACAAAAATTGAGAGAAAAAAATTTACGGCGAGCCTGTTTATTATTATTATTTTTTTTTTAATAAAAGCCCACTTACATCTTTTCCCAGGTACAAAGTAACATTTTAGAGATATTGAGCAGGACTAAGAATTGAAGATCTTAAATAAGTTTCAGCGGTAAGCATTTTAAAACCATCAATTTCAATATCTATTAATAAGGAGAGAGAAACGCGATTCTGGTTATGCTATACTACTTGAAAATGTGCTCACAACTTTAACAAAAGCTCAACCAATTCCCTTTCATGCATAAGCATGACCATATCAACTGACAAGGCGCAACACAATTACAACAACTAAGCCCTTGTTTGATCCCCAGTATTTGGTAAAAAAAGATTTTAAAATAGTGAATTTTTGGAGAATGTGTGGCTGAAAAGTAGGAAAAAGCTTTAAGTTTGCATGTAATGTTATTTTATTAAGAGAACATGTGGTTGAAAATAAGTTTGGAGAAAAATGTATTATTAAAAAATGGGGATCAAACAAAGGCTATGTCCAAAAAATAACGAGGATAAAATGTATGTAGACAAAAAAAAAAAAAAAAAAAAGAATTACATAGTTACTCAAAACCTTTCAAATATTAAGTCCACCTTCATGTAAAGGATTCAACTCAGAACTATATGGCTGTGAGTGTCAAGGCAGCTTAGGATCTTATTTGCTCAACATGATGCAGCTAGCAGTTTGAGGTGTGGGAGTTGTCTAACTGTCTAACTCAACATAATCCTTTTAATTTTATAATGTGGGATCATGGCCAACAAGTTTTTAAATATTGGATCTGGGTGTGCAAGTATGCATCATCAGCACAATTTTATTTCATTTCCTAAGATCCCATCATTTTCGGGCCATTACACATCAAATTAGCCATTCTGAATAGGTCGGATTTTTCCCCCTCCATCTCTCTAGATTAAGTGGGAAGCTTGAGCCATCACTTGCCTCATCCAACACACACTTCATAGCAAGACTCTTCTTAGATGTGTCAATGTGGGTCCATTGAACTTAGCAAATCGGGATAGGTTCTCACAATAATTTTGGGATGTTATAGAAAAGAGGACAAGCACTAATTAGTGGGATCCGAACAATGACAAAATTAAGACAGTTTTGATGGAAAGAAGTTGAAGGAATGACAAGCGGTAAAGCCAGATTTTTTTTTTAATTCTATTGCCGCGTCAAATGAAATATTCCATGCACATCCTTTGTGGTAAATCAATAAAATACAATAAAGGAAATGATTCAGCTTTTGAAGATGGATAACTACTGAATATTGTGATCACTAACCCGTAATGCCCCCCACAGTCCAAGATTTGACAGACAAAATATTAGGTTACTATGCAGCCTTTGAAGAAACTTCTTGGTGTTCTTGAGCAGAGTCCGGTCAACTGTATCCATCCGGAGAGCTGACATGCACTGCTATACCACAAAAAACATTAATCTAATAGTTCAAGTGTAATGATTTACCAACTGAATGTATCGCCACACGGTACCTGGTGCTTTATCTCCTCAAGTTTTCTGGCATAGATATTTTGAGGGCAAGAGTAGCCATTTTCAGTTGAATCGTAATAATATACATTTACTTTAGGGTTTGTTACGAATTCGTCCAGTTCATCTTTGTCTTCAACAGAATAAATCTATGAATGAAAGAGAGAATCAAATGAATAAACAACTAACAACAGAAAACTTGAAGGAGGGAGGGGAGACCAGAATAAATAAGGTATCTGGATCAAGAATCAAGTATGTTGATCGTATGGGAAACGAGAAAAACACAGTATAATTATATTCTACATTTATTTATTCCAAAGTACATAATAACTCCAATGTTTAAATTACTGGAAGCTTTCATAGCCCACCTTTGCATGCAGTAAAGCCTCGAGACTATCAATTGAACCCCCTGAATAGCATAAGGGTAGGTCAGTACAATATGAAACTCAATGAGAAAAAATCAAGGGACATTTTCCAGGGCAAGAAACACAGAATTTTTTTATGAATAAACATGTGCTATGTGCAAGTGATGAAAACATTTAATTAGTTATCGATAGCACAGAAGTTGGTGTAGGCTTCACTGCATCTTCTCAATGGTAAAAATCCATGGGAAATTTATGTATATCCAAGTGATTGACCCATTACGCAACCAGTCTGGCTCACTTATTATGATTATGCACACGTATGGGTACAAGAGTGAGTGACAAAAAGAACAGAACCAAGAAAAAAGATTAATTAAACAGGCTGGAAAGCTCCACTAACTATGAAGGAAAAAGTGACAAAGGAACAAAAATAAATGAAGGATGTGTAAGGGAAGGAGCTTAGGAGATCAACTAATCTGCTAGTTTCATATTAATTTTTTAGATGACACAAACAGAACTGATAAGTAGAAGCGTATGTAGTTAATGGGGAAAACTTTTCTTGTTTAGATCTGGTATAGGAGCGCGTCCCCTTATCTTCAGTTGTTCTAGGTTGGAAGAACGTAATGAATTCTAGATTTGATTTTCAAACTTGTTTTTCTTATATTTTAAGAGACACCCTGTGTTCTCACATATGTACCTTCTCATGTCTAAACAAATAGAATAATCAAGTAATACGGTAATTTAAAATTTTAAAATGATACCAAAAGGTATCCATATCCAGAGGCAGCAAGAAATTAAACAAACTTAGCTTAGGAGTCTTTCATGTCTACCTATTCCAGAGACCTGATTTAAACTAATAACGAAACACGATGTTGGGATACAAGATAAGTCACAAATTGATGAGCATTGGGAAAGAAAAAATCACCTGTTGTTGAAGAGTAAGGGTCAGGTAAAACAAATTTCTACGGCTTTTATAGAGGAAGATGTTAGGCCGGATGAAGCAACCACCCCAATAAGAAAAATAAAATTGCTACATGAAAAGACTAATGGGCTGAGTTATCCGTGCATGTGGAGGACAAGAGAAACTCATTTGAGACCCAGTTGTTGATATTACATGATTGGATGTTAAATTATACCTGTAGCGACCGAGAATTTTAATTTATTTTTCTTGAAAAACGTGTCGCTAAATCTTAAACCCGAGTTTTAAAAGTAAAAGCGCGTTCGTCTAGCCGTTGTTAACCTAATTTAAATTTATTAGAATCGAGCCCAATTTCAAATATTTTTATTTATTAAATTCCTTATCGTTTTAAAATCCGAAATTAGATACGATATATTATTTTTCGGGTCCAACGTTCCATTAGTCCAATTAGGGTTATTTTAGCCCAATTCTTTAAGTCCAATTAGACAAATTCTTCCGGCCCAATTTCTGGTCCGTTTACTGCCCTAGGGATTCGTGCCCTAGACTTCTACTGTATATATACCCCAATCTCTCCCCCCCTCAACCTCACTCCCGCAGCCAACAGCCAAAGGGTAAGAAACTCCAAAATTTCCTCTCCTCCATGTAGTCAATTCCTAGCCCATTCACGTGTGATGCTAGAAAACTAATTTCTAGCATCAACACCACCACCTCCAACCTACAGACCGTTGCACACGGCCACTGTCCATCCCCACAACCCAGCCCCAATCGAACCACCACCACAGCCACCTCCTGCAAGCCACCACATCAACACCACCACCACCTCACTGCAACCCAAAGCCACCTGCCATTCCCGTTCTTCGAGCAGCCACACACCACCAGTCGACAACCCTCCTCCAACCCAAAATCGAACCCCAAATCAAAACAAAAACCAAGAAAATAAGAAGACACGCGAACTTACCTCATATCTCGACCCATCCTCCAACGATTGCCACCGGAAAACCCAAGAAAACCCGAACTCCAAGCCTCGATCGACTCCATTAGCCTCCAACCCGAATGCCAAAACCCCCCAATCATCACCTCCCACACCACCGGCACCACCGCGCGACGCCGGCCGGAAGCGACGGAAGGGGCGAAGCCCGTCGCCTCCCGTCGCCTCTCCTCTCTCAGCCCTCCTTACGCGAGAAAGAGAGATTTTTATTAAATTTGATTTTTGAAAAATTACGATTTTAGCCCTAAAGTTTAGGAGTTAATTTATTTTAGTCCCCCAAGTTTTAAAACTATTTATTTCAGTCCCTGAATACTTATTTTCAGTTTTAACAAATTTTCAATCTAGTCCCTATTTTAGAAAAGTTCAATTTCAACCCTTAAACTTTTATTTTCAGTTTTAATAAATTTCAATTAAGTCCCTAAACTTTATTTTTATCGTTTTTAATCTTTAAAAAAAAAAATTCGAAACACTAATTCAAAGTTTATTTTCTATTTTTGGCTAGACGAAACGTACGGACGATAGAGTTTGAGATTTCTTCCCGCTCCAATTTTTACGACTCGAGATAGATTGAGGTAGACTCATCCCCATTAATTAGTTTAAATTATAATTGCATGTATTACGTGATTTTATGTAATTTATATGCTTTAATGCATAAGATGAGAATTTCTTATGAGATAGATTATTTTGTTATGCTTGTCGTAACTTATATGCTTAATTGCATGAGAAGAAAGAGAATCTCTTATGAGATAAGATGATGTTATGCATAGGTTACTTGCTTAAATGCATGAGACTCTATCCACACCCTATAATTTTAAAGAGCCTATGATTTTTCAAAGAAAATAAGCCCATGAGAATATCACTGTATAAATTGCATAGTTATGTGTTCAATTATTCTGTAAATTAATTACTGGCGATGAGTCTACTGAGTATTTCTTCGAAATGCTCATTCCACCATTTTTAACAATATTTGCAGATTTTGGAGACGACCGAGTTTGATGGGCAGTGGTGGCATGAACGAATAATAGTAGTTAACTGTTTTTATTTTACTTTTAAATTTCACTCATTTAAACGTTACGAACTTACCTTGTCGTTTCCGCTATTTCAAACTTGAGTTTAAAGTTTAATCAATTTTCTTTAAGTTAATTCAAATGAGATTTATTGCCGTTAAGTTCACAAATTTTTAAATGTGATGTTTTTAAAAGTTAGTTATTCCGCCAAACTTTTCAATTAAAATAGGGTAAAAAGATGATGACGTAACATTCCGGATCCGCGGAACTCAGGGCGTTACAATACCCCTGTTTGAGCCACATTATTTTTTTCATTCTCATTCTTCTACTCATTTTTCAATAAAATAATATTTTTATCACATCAATAACTTTTCCTTATTTTTCAACCACATATTCCCCATCACATCAACAGTAAAAATGCATTTTTTTTTTCTCAAATAATGTGGCTCAAACAGGGGCTAAACAGATGGTGACATAGGAAATGGAAGCAATACCTTCAATTTAAGCAACATAAAAAATAAGATACATATTTTATATTAACAACTGAAGTGGTTTCCTCAAGATCTTGGCAAAGATAAATCTCAGCACAAATTCACAAATCCATAAGATACATATTTTATATTAACAACTGAGACAGTAAGGCATAAATACTACAACACAGTTCACTTCATCCAAATACTCTAGCACCAAAACTTATAAATCTCAATAATCACTTCACTTTACTGCCATGGTCTCTTGAGTAACAAAAATGATATCTATTCCTTCAGGTACACAATTAAGCCCCTGTTTAAGCCACATTATTTGAGAAAATATGCATTTTTACTGTTGATGTGATGGTGAATGTGGTTGAAAAATAAGGAAAAGTTATTGATGTGATGAAAAATATTATTTTATTGAAAAATTTGTGATTGAAAATGAGTAGAAGAATGAGAATGAGAAAAATAATGTGGCTCAAACAGGGGCTAAATGTTTTCAAGCTTTTTAATATCCCCCATTGACTGCGAAGACAATAAGTACAGAGCTTACACACGATCAAAGGTGGAAGTGGAGGTGGAGGTAGCGGCAGACATTGAAAACAATGCCTGTGCTAACGCATTTGTGCAAAGGGAGACATGATTGAACAGCGAAAGTTAAAACCATTGAGTTACCTTTCCCTAATTTTGGAGATGCGGTCATGCCAAATATGCGGGGAAGTTTTGCCATATCTGCTTTGTAGAAAATCTGGATTATACCAAAGACCATTGAATACATGTCATGAATCAGGAAACACGAACTAAAGAAATTACGTTACAAGAAATAATAATTGCAGTACAACTAATATATGATGATTTTAGCTTATTATTGAAAATTTGATTGGCAGCTTATATAACCTTCATGATTTCAGCATAAGGGTGATTGCTTTCAAGTTGTGCATAATGACATTCATCAAATATCAGAAGGGAAATTCGATCAATCCTGATAAAGCAGTGAGATAGATTATGCAACAGTATTTGAGGTGTCATAACAAGAACCTGCATGTGAAAACAGGACGAACGAATTTTAGCACGTAAAAAAGATTAGTTTCACTGGCAATCCTACTCATGAACATTAGATTTCCATAGCCCCACCACCACCAACCACCCACCCCTGCAACCCAAAAAAAGGCATGAGAGTGTAAGCTCTCAGTTTCCATTTACTTAAGGGATTAGAAAAAATGTACAATCTGAAAAATCTGAAACCTTTAGAAGATTTCAATATTGTACTCTGAAAATTGTGAAACCTTAAAGGTTTCAACATTGTAATCTGGAGTATCTGAAACCCTGAAACCATTTCAACATTGTACTACAATGGGTTTGCCCAAGGAGGCAAACTATGACAGAGTAACTGAACTACAACATACTTCTAAATGAGTACATGTATCATTCTAAAAGTAACCAGAGAATACTCTGCTCCCAATACTGTATATAATAGAAAAAATAATTTTAACTAACCTCATATTCTTCAATTTCTTTTTCCCAGTGGTAATGCCCCCTTGATTGCATTGAACTGCCACAGTAAGTCTTAACTTTGAAATCAACAGAATCTTCTATGACCTTGGCTTGCTTTAATCAGGAAGTGAATATCAGACGAGAAGTTTCAGTGTAAAAATAAAAAAAAAATAAAAATCCATAAAAATTTTCCAATATAAAGGAATAGAATCTTAAAGTAAAACCAAGTCTAGTCCAGAAGTAAAAGCAAAGCATTGTTGAATGGAGTTGACCGGTCATCGCGAATGACAACCTATAAAGGTGATTTAAGGTGGAGTAGAAAAGGAAAATAGTGCAAAGAGAATGTGAGGCCACAATCTACACAGGGATGCATGCATAATAGAATATCATGATACCGTCGGCAAATAAATTCTTGGAGATCATAAAAAATCAGCAGCTACTAAGTGCTCATAAATTGGTTATCATTACAAGATGTTCAACTAACAAAGAAGCAGCTTATGATACTCCATTAACACCCTTAGTGCATAACTTGTCATTCTATTATTGGCTAAAACATTATGATTGCTTGATCACAAGGCTTTCTCGACAAAGCAACCAAATGAATCTAATTTTTCCTTCCATTTTCAATGTGCAATTACTTATAAATGGAGCTTATCCCATCATAAATCATTAAAAATGTACCGGAACCATTTTTTAAGTTCAGACAAATGTATTCTCAACAAGTCTTCTACATTTATTTCTCTAACTTATTTCACATGTATCTATCAAGGGACCCTTCTTTATGGGGCTTTCATTTTTGACCACTAGACTTTCAGCAAAATCTTAACTTGGTCACTCAACATTAATTAATCACAACCACATCACTGGAAACTTTAATTTATTGCAATCATATCACTAAACTGAACTAAAATTTAATTTACATGTTAGTTAATCTGCTAAACCTGTCACTAAACTTTAACATTCAAATCTAAGGTGGCATTATGGATTGACAACAATTTAATGTGTCTTGTGTTTCAGGGAAGTATGCCACCTAATCATGTCATGGCCAAATCATAAAATAATTCAGGTATAAAAATTGATGGCAATCATCAGGGCGGAGCATACTCGAAACTTTATTCACCCACAATATTATGATTTTGCAGCCACGACGCGATTACATGGCATACATACCTGAAAATTGGGCCTAATGGAGGATTGAGACATTAAGTTTAGTAATGGTGGCTATTGGAGTGACTAACATCGAAAGTAAATTGAAGTTTAGGGATCCAATTGCGACAAATTAAAGTTGACCCATTCAGTCGCAAAAAATGAAATGAAACCATTCTTCATGATGTGTTGCTCAAATATCAACATCATTGCTTCACGAGAAAGAGATATAACCACGTGAATATGACACAAACAGGGCAGAGAGGGTCTACTTAGAATGATAAAAAAAGCCATTCAATCAACTGGCACTACTGGCTAATCCAATGGGGGTATTAGCAAGGCTACATGCAAATTATAGAAGTTATCAATCTAATTCCAATGGAGAAATAACTGTAGCTATAACAAATGGAGAATGTAAAAAGGAATAATTGAAACCTGCTGAACCAATGCTACAGTAGGAGCAAGGAAAATGCAGATGTTTTTCTGGGGTTTCTTTATCAAGTGACTCATCTCGTACATAAGTAAAACTGCAATATGTGTTTTCCCACAACCTGTTCCCAAATATACAATGACGTTCTCCTCCAATGCTTTTTTACAAAGGTCCATCTGATACCTTTAATTAAAAAAAAAAAAACAAGTGAAAGGTAATTAGGAATGCAGTTACTAAGATGAACATGACACACACTTCACATGTGCCTTGTTTTCTAAGAACCAATGACAAGACCTCACATTCAGCAAGATGCCTCACAATTCGTCCCTGCTATAAAAGTTAACTAAAGACTTCCAAAACAGTATTAGCATTTTAGAATGCTTTTACATTTAATAACTTTGAATGCAGATTACTAAGAGAATAATCAGTATTTGTAAATGGAATTGACCTTATATGACAACTCATTCTAGCTTGTCCATCCAGTTGTCGGCAAACAAAAAAGTTTGTTGAGCCTAATCTTGCGTTATTGTTCGGGATTAATATGATATTCTTGGGCGTGCATTGACAGTAAATGCACTAATTGAGTAAGCTGTAAACATCACTTCTTACATTTTGTTTTCCACAATTAAAATGGGAAAGAACATAGACTCTCTAATTAACTTGCAGCAGAGCAAAGAAAAATGTCTTTCAATCTCCTTCAAAATTGAATTTTCTTCTTGAAAATATCTATTAAGTGCAGTACGAACTTTCGGTTTAGGCAAGCAAAGTAACTGAGAGAAACTTAAAAAGGAAGAAAGAAAAGTGATTTTCAATTACTTCTGGCAATGTCGTAAGAAAGCCAAGCAAAATAATTTTTTTAATCAAAAAGATTAACACAAAACAAGGGCAATCGAACTGCACCCACCATTGTTTTCTCTTCTTTATATCTCCCTTCTTCAGCATTCTATCAACATGCTTTGTTTAATTACTTCAGAGTAGACAAATCCAATTCAGTAAGCATCAAAAGACCTATTTTTCTTTTCTTTTTTTTATGTGATTTAACCCTTAACATCCTTGTCAAAGAAAAACTCATTATTTCTTGTTCTTTCCATTTCCTCAACATCGTTAAAGAAAATTCAGATTCTTTTTCAAAGGTAGAAAATTCCAACACAGTTTTCATTTTAGGCAGAATTCAGAGAAGGGGCATGATCTTCGAACATCAATGTTGTGCTTCGTCGATTGAACCACACCGAAGCATTTCATTTTTCTCTCATTTCCTCCCTTTAGTAAAGAAAATCTTCTAATTTATAAAACATAAACTGGAAAAAAATTCAAAAATAAAAAATAAAAGACAAAGATACGCCTCCATACAAACTAACGAAAATGGAAAAGGGCATAGCAAATGAAGTAGCGTGAATGAAATTAAAAACGTACAAAAATTAAAAAAGAAGAGAAAAATGATTATACTTTCTAGCTTTTATTCTGGGATCCTTCTCTTGTCTCCGAACTTCAACAGCGTGCTGTTCTTGTTCACCACTAAGAGACAAAGTTGAGAGGTGCTCAGAAATCCCATTTTCTATCGACTCTCTCGGCTGTGCAGTAGAGGCAGCGCCATTGTCCATGGCGGTTTCCGGTGGTGATCGGCGTTGGAGTGTGAATTGACTCGCCTTGACTCAACACTTTTGCGACAGAAGTGGGTATCTTGGGTCTTTAAGGTGCGCGCACGGGAAAAAATAATGTTAACTTTGTCAGAGATTCATACTTTGTGACACCAGTAATATTACGAAGTATAATTTAATAATTCAATTAAGAGATTATACGTCATAATATTTGTATTATACATCAATAATTCACATATTTTGTAAAGCTCGCTATCTTTTTTTTTTTTTTTTATATAACATTTATAAATTTGTCAAAGAGACTTTAAAATATTATAAATTTAAAAGCACAATAATAAAAGCACAATAATAAAATAAAAAATAAAATTCATGATAAGTTAGAAAATGGAAAGGGAATTATCTTCCGAATTTCCCAACAAAATGGGCCGTGTGGGACGGGGAAAGACTGAATTATTTTGTCAAGGCTAGTGTATCTTATTTGATAAAACGTTTTAGACAAATTAAACATTGTTAATATTGATAAACAAATAAAGAAAAATGGTAATTAATTAGGAGTATTTAATTCAAAAAAAAATTGTTTTGGATAAAATCACATCAGGTTAAATTCGAGTAAAAAAGAATATGAGGTTAAATGAAATTTAAAAGAATTTGAAATATAATCTAAAATCCGGTTTTCTCCATTTTAGGCTAGCAGCCACGTGTGTTGATAATTATGAGTTTGATAAATTTTGATTTGATTTTGATAATGGTAATTTTCTTGTAATTTGGAATTTGGATAGAGTTGAATTGTAATCTTTAATTTGATAAAGTTTAATGGTAATCATAATTTTATTATTTAAAACAAATTCTTATCCAAATTCCTTGTATTACACAGTTTTTTTCATTCTAGTTGCATACAAAGCACAAACTCAATTGAGAATTTCAACTATAAAACCCCAAGAATCCTCATTATTTCACCACTAAAATAAAGAAAGTCATGCTAGAGAGAATGGGAGAAAAAGTAAAAAAAAAAAAAAAAAAAAAAAAAAAAAAAAATCAATAAGAGAATGTTTACGTGCAAGATTTTATTCTTTTCAACATTTCAAAATCAAGATAAAATACTTATGTTCAAGTGGTCTGTTTCCGTATACCTTTATGTATTCAGTCATTTCGGTAATTAGCGCAAAATATCCCTACATTTTAATGTTATAGTGCAAAACGTTTTTACCTTTTATTTTATTTTTTGGCTGTTTCACTCTTATTTTCATCTTTCATTGCAGAAAATGTCATTCCTTTTTAAAAAATGTAAAAAGACAAATATACCTTCTTATTTAAGTAAAACAAAAAAAGAAAAGAAAATTAAAAAATAAATTGCAATCATACTCTCAAACTTTTTTTTAAAAAATTGCAAATGTGTCCAAATAAATTATTAAAAGGGTAATTAGCATAAAAAGTTCCTACATTTCTATACTTTTTAGCAAAACGTCTCTACCTTTTTTTGATATTTTCACTCTTATTTTCACATTATATTGTGAAAATCATCATTTTCATTCATTTTCTCAATTAAAATCGGTAAAATGGTAAAATATCCTCCTATTTAAATAAAAATAAATAAAGAACAAATTGCAATTTCTTTTTTTAATTATTTACTTGGAATTTATTTATATATATTTTTTTAAAATGACAGTATAGCTACAATTTGTTCTTATTTTTGTTATATTTAAATATGAGGGTATATTCGTCATTTTACATCTTTTAATTGAGAAAATAGATGAAAATGATGATTTCCGCAATGAAATATGAAAATAAGAGTAAAAATGCAAAAATTGAAATATGTGGACGTTTTGCACATTAATATTGAAAAGTATGGACGTTTTATGCTATACACTTTTAATAATTTATTGGACTCGTTTTATTTTTTAAAAAAGATTAGAAGTATAATTGTAATTTGTTCTTTAATTTGTTCGTTTTTCTTTTTGTTTTATTTAAATATGAATGTATATTTGTCATTTTACTTTTTCTATTGAGAAATAACATTTTCTGCAATGAAATGTGAAAATATGGGTGAAAATGTCAAAAAAAATATTAACGTTTTACACAATAACATTGAAAGGTGGGGCATTTTGTACTAACTACCCAGTTGTTTATGCATGAATTGTCAATGAATATTCGAGTTCTTTATGTATAGATCTGAAATACTTTGAAAAATTAAGATGACCTAAGATAGGTGTGTCTCTTAATCATTAATATATTTTATAAGAGAAAAATGGTATGTAATGTATATTTTATTGTTATATAATTGTGTATGAAAATTGTAAGTATCTTATTAGGTATTTTTAGACATGTCAAAATGGGTGGGCCAGACCGGATTGGCCCATGCATAGCCCACTAAAAAAAAGTCTGCGTCATGCCGACTTTATGGGGCCGGGCCGCAAAGGGAAATATGTAACTTGGTCCGGACCGCAAAGCCTGCATAGGCCGGGTCATTAGGTTGGCCTGTTCAAGTTAGCCTTTTTTTTCAAAAATTGTCACTTAAAAAATAAATTTTATAATTAGAGTGAAAATCGAAAAAAGTTACATAAAAATAAATTTTACATTGATTTATTTTTTGATAAATTTTACATCAATAACATAAAAATTTACAATTTTTCAAACAATATTTTGCCTAACTTGACAAATTAAACAATTTTTAACTATTTATAAATTTAGAGTTAAAGTACACCCCAACTAGGTTGGCACCTACGTAACTATAATTTCCTCATTACAAATCAAATTCTATTTATCTATGGTAAGATTTTTAAAGTTTTGAGCAATATTATCAACAACTTCATCTTGCATTCTTCTATCTGCAAATATCCAGTCTTTCACACACATGAGAGATTCTAAAATATTTTCTTTAAGTCTTGATTTTCTTTCATCTAGCACCCTGTTACCTGCACTAAAAGCAGACTCCGATGTCACAGTTGAGACTGGAACTGTTAGTAGATCTCGGGTCATTTTTGATAATATTAAATATAACCGTTCATTTAACTTCCACCATTGTAAAATATCTAAGGTTTCAACCTCATCTTGTGGAATTAAACTGTAGTGATCAAATTGATAATATCTTTCTAATTCAGCAGGTGTAACATTCTCATTTGAAAATGAACTGGTAGATGAAGTAAAAGACACATTGCGTTTCTTGGCTATAAGAGAAAAAAAAGAACTTTTACCTTTAGAAGTTGTAGCAGAACTCGTATTAGAAGGAACATTTTCATTATTATCATATTTCATAAAATAACTATTGTACATTTCACTAATAAAAAATTCTATTTCCCGATTTGTAATAGTTATATTGAAAGATAAAATTTCATAAAGTTGATCCATAGCACACTGAACTCCAAAATATTTAATACGAGGATCCATTACAGTTGCAATTGAAAAAATTACAGGCATATTTTCGTAATATTTTCAAAACTTGTCCTCCATTATACAAACAATATCATAGAAAAATTGATCGTCTTTATGACTTGAAAATTGATTAGCAATTTCTACAAATTCACAAGATTACTTGTTGGATAATAAACTCCGAAACTAGTTTTTGTTGCCTTATATAATGGTTTCAAAAAAAATCATGACTTTAAATGCAATTTTCCAATCAAAATCATCTATACGAAATTGTTATTGCTTTGAATTAACAAAAGTATTAATAGCATCTGTATAACCAACACACGATTTTAACATAAGAAATGTTGAATTCCACCTATTTGGAATATCATCAATAAATTTTCTTCTCTTCAATCCAAGATTTTTACAAATTTTTTCAAATTCTTGTTGTCTAGAATCTGAACAAGAAATGTAGTTAATAGTTTCTTTAATTTTATGTATTTGTAGTGTTATTAATTTTAAACCATATTGCACTATTAAATTATATATATGACAAACACATCTCATATGAAATAATTTAGAGTCAAATGAAGGATTAAGTGTTATTTTCAAAAGTTCAATACATGCAATATTTGCATTAGCATCATCAAAACTAATGTTAAATAATGAGCTCAATACATTAAATTCACTAAAAACCTATAATAAATTCTCACACAAATTTATTTCATTATGTGGATATTCAAGTAAGCGAAAAACAATAATTCTTTTGTGAAGTAACCAATTATTATCAATAAAATGTGTAACGACACATGCATAACCATTGTAATTACATCCAAACCAACAATCAGATGTAACACACATAACTCCATCAAAGTTCTTAAATTCAGTTTTTAAATTTTCAGCCATTGTATGAAATAATTTCAAGATATCTGAGCGAGTAGTATTTCTACTTACAGTTCGATAAACGGGTTGAACATACTTTTGCATAAACTCCTCGAAGTATTGATCTTCTGCGAAAGTAAAAGGTATCTCCCTTGCTGCCAAAAATTCAGTTATTCCTACTCTCATTTGATCCCGCAAATAAGAAAAATTAAAAAAAAAATAAAATTGATCCACTAGTATTAGTAAAAGAAGTAATTTGAGTTTGTTTAGTATCTAAATGCCCTCTTTCATTCATGTGTTTATCTCTGTGTCTTTGCAATGTGACGTGTTTTGATCTTTAGCCCATGTATAAGCCTTTATGTAAATAGTGCATATTGATTTTTTGTTTGGTTCATCTACTATAAACATGTCTCAAACATTAGATGTTTGCTTTTTACTCCTTCGCTGTTGAGAAGATCCGATATTTGGATCATTATCATCTTCTAAATTTATTGGAGAACAACTATCATGTAAATTGACATTTATCGAAAAAAATCGTGAGAATACATAACACTTTAACAAATTTTTTGGAAATAATAAGATGAAAAGAAGACACAAAATACTAAATATAAAAAATACTTGCTAAAAATATTAAGAGAGAATGAGAAAATAAAGATTTCAAACTTGTAGATTTTGAATTGTAGTTAAGAGAATAAGAGATAATCAGATAATGAAATTTTTTGCACAAGATGAAAAGAAAGCACAAAATACACAATTTATAAGCAAAAAATTAGTGATCGTTACTTTTCAAACGGAAAAAAATAATAAAATATTTTTCAAATGGTTGACTGCAACTTGCAGGCACGCCTGCAGTCGATCGTTTGAAATTTTAATTTTTTTTTAACACGCCGTTAGCCCCTTTTTCCTAAAACCCGGACCGGTTATGTTTAATTACGGGCCGTTTTGCCTTCATGCGAGCCTAGGCGGGCACACTACTAGGTATTTTTAAATACTTACTCTTACAATAATTTTATAGGTTAGCGCAGGTCAATTGGATTTATGGCAGGATGATGATTCATGTTCCCAAGTGAATTGAAGAAGAATAAAAAATAAACATTAAGCTTTTTATCTTTAAATTTATTAGTTAGTTTAATTCGTTCAAAGACATTTTTTTTTTAAATACAATTTCCATGTTTTGGTTTAATTTTATTGATAATCCAGCTATTTTTTTTATAAAGAAATTTACTTTATTATTTCGCATTTAATATAAAGAAAAGTAAATTTTTTATAACACTTCAAGTATTATGAAATTTTAAGGTGTTACAAAGCATGTCAAGCGCACAAACAAAAAATTGTCACTAGTGACATATCATATTTACTCAACCACCAACATTTCATGACACTTTCCAATATATCAACTCAGCAAAGGCATGAAGTTTTCACGTCTTTGTCAAACATCACCCTCTTTGTCCAAGGTAAATACAATCTACTTGATGCAAAGATACAAGAATTCAATAATTTACTGAAACCCTCTCAAACTTTGTTCACTCAAATACCACAAACTTGTATTGATGTCGAATCGGCTACTCATCTTCTACATTGTTTGATGGACAAATAGGATACCGATAGCCTGTTTTGATAAAATTTAAGGGATATTTTGTTAATCAAATTTTTTTTACGAGATTCCGACATTGATAGAATGAATTGTTCTACATGTACATTTTCTGTGTACATTATGGTTGACATTATGTGATGTGTAAAAATCGAGGTCGTTGATTATTTTAAATATTGTTAAAA
Source organism: Osmanthus fragrans (assembly GCA_019395295.1). NCBI lineage: Eukaryota > Viridiplantae > Streptophyta > Magnoliopsida > Lamiales > Oleaceae > Osmanthus > Osmanthus fragrans. Next base: position 1,012,213 of record CM033343.1, read on the forward strand.
TTAATGATAAAATTGTGTGACACATCACACAATATTAAAAAAAAAACTATCAAGCCTCTTTTGGGTGATCGAGTTGATCGAGTAGGTGAACACTGAGCACAAAAATTTTTGATCACGAGTTCAATTCCCCCAAACAAATTTTTTCGGTCGAGTCTGTCGTACCGAGATTACCTAGTGCGGTTAATCTGATTGGCGTGATTTGTAGGCTATTATGTCAGTCTGAAAATTTATTCAGTACACATCCAAAAAATAGTGACCGCAAATTTTTTCAATAAATAAATAAAAACTATCAATCATGATATGTATCAAGCAAAACTGTTGATAGAATAGTCAGAGAGCAACATTCTTGAACTATGTCACATCAATTTTGGTGTATAAAAAAAAAAAAAAAAAAAATGCTATTTTATTATTGAGGTGACCACATGGATGATCGCATGTGAGTGTGAGAGTCCTATGTGAATAAAATAATTTTATTCCCATATTTACATACAATCACTCATACGATCATCTTCAATGTTCGTGTAGCATTGCTCTTATAAAAAAAAAATTATATATATATATATTGAGTGGGCAAATATAGCCTTCCTTTAATAAAAGGATGGTCAATTATTGCACCCTTTCCTTTGCACTACGTAAAGTGTAAACCAATTATTGTACATCACTGTCACGTGAAAATAAATAAAATCATAATTTTACGATATAAATCAATATAATTTGGATAGATAATAAAAATTCTTACTTTTTATAAATGTTTAATTTGTTCTAATTGACGTTAATTAACCACAATAGGAACATAGATTGTATTTCCAAAGTTTATGGTACATACATAGAAAAATGTTATGTTATAATAAATTCAAGTATAAAAGTAAGTATAATAAATTCTAAGCGTCAAACCATTTTGGCCATAAAATTTGATGCGAAACTGATAAGTTTATGTTGTGCACTTATTTGAACTATTATATTAGGGTATTTGCAGTTGATTTAGATGAATTATAGCTTAATGTGTTGACTATGTTTGTCAGGTTGAACTCAATACAAATTAGTGAAGTTGGAAGAAATGAATGAAAAAGATGCAAAACTGAAAGAATTTGAAACTTAGGAATCAAAGTACAAGCATCCAATAATTGATTTAGATCACAAAACAATGATTGAATATCAGGTTAAATCCACCCATTACCACCCAAATTTATACTTAATGTCAACATGATCAGACAATTTGATTTTGTTTCACCATGCCCACTCAACTTTACACTTAATGCCACCACGACCACCCAATTTTATTTAATTTCACTATGGCCACCCAATTTCTTTTCACCATTTTCACTAATTTTAAAATAGGTAAAATGATAACTTTGCATTATGTGTATACATAAAATAAATTTTCAAGAATTTTTTTTAAAAAAAATAAGTTCTTATTTTATTTTATTTTTCTAAGTAATGCTTTTTAAAATAAGTTTTTATTTTATTTTAAAAACTTTTTTCATAAAATAAGTTTTTCTTATTTTTTTTCAAGTAACCAATAATTTTTTATTTTATTATATATATATATATAATGCAAAGTTACTATTTACCCCTTTTAAAATTAGTGAAAAAGAAGTTGATTAGTCATGTGAATCATTATATGAAATTAGGCGATAATGGTGAAGCGTTATAAAAAAAATTGGATAGCCATGATAATACTAATTATAAAGTTGGCTAGTCATGATGAAGTAAAATCAAAATTGGATGTCCATGATGATATTAAATATAAAGTTGGGTGGTCATTAGTTGATTTAACCATTGAAGATCACATAGGATCAATCAATACAATTGGAGGTTAAAGGAAATAGTCAAAACATTTTTACAAATCAATTTTCAGTTGAAAAAGTTATGCTTCAAGTTTTTAGCATGACAAACGTTCGAATTAGAAAAATTATATTTCTAGAAGAATTTTAACATTTGAGTTAGTTTTTCAACGCACTTTGAATCACCATAATCGGATATCAGAGAGAGTTATGATAAAAATACTGATGATTGTTCAAAAGCAATACAGCGCGTGCTCTTTCGTTACAATCAAATATTGAGCCGCGGTCCATAACGACACGTCCATGCCAAGGACTACAACGCGTGCACGTGGTCTTTTTCGAGGACTAGTTGTGCAAATTTCTTGATTTACGTGAAATTCTTATTTATTTGAAATTCTGACACGATTTTGACATTATTTTGGACTTTTGTAAGTAACAAACTTGGGAGAAACATTAAAAACTCTTTCTTGCCTCTTCATACACAATAATATCATTAAATTAATCAAGAACAAGAGGCCAATTTACCACTTTTGACAGAGAAGATTAAAACCCTAGCAAGAATTGAAAGTTAATTTCATTAAGAAATTGAAGAATCCAACCTTGATCTTGAAGATAAACATTTTTTTGTATTCTTTCCATTATTATTCTTATAATCTAAATAAAATCAAGTTAGGATATATCTATTTTGTATTGAATGAAGATAAATCATATTGTTTATTTATTTAATTAAAGGCCAGTAGTTTAATATTTCTTATTTTTATTGATTAATTTTACATTCTCGTTTCATCATTTAATTGATTGATCACCAATTAGATAATTAATTGCTTGTTAGAAAGTTAAATACATTAGTTTTATCGATTGTAAAAAAAATGCATGAATATTATTAGATCACGGAACTGGGAATTGAAATAGATAACAATGACCGACTTCTAAATCCAATACAGTCATCCATAATTGGATAAAAATAAACTTTTACAGCTTTATTATACTAAGTTAGAATAAACAAAATCAAATTCTCCTTTGTTACATAATTCGAATTTCATACATAACTAGCAAACTTGAATTGAAATTTATTCATTTTGGGACGATATTCTTAACTTATCAAAACTATTACTTGTCAACGATCTCATATGCTTGTGAAATTTTACCGAACATGAACCACCTACACGACTAGTTTAGTAAAAATAAGTCAGTATATATTTGAGGTTAAGAAAAGCTCTTTATGTTATTGTTGTTTTAGTGATAGTTGATAAATGTAATTTCTATACTTATTAGGCCATCAAAAGTGGACATTTAGGAGTGATTTTGTGGAATTATTATTTAACTTTGTGTATGTATTGCTTGTTTAGAAGAAAATTGATGTTTGACGACTTTTGGAGAAAATGAATGAAAAATTGAAGAAAATAACGTGAAGTGTGCATAAATGAGGAGATGAGGACAAAAGTGATATGATTCGGTAAATGAAGGACTAAATTTGAAAAGAATAAAGGACTCAAGATGAGTGAACAGTGAAATTAGGTACCAAAATGAAGATTTCCCAAAATTGTAGGCTTATGATCGCAAGACATTAGGGAATGTGATCACAACAACCGATGTTGCAAGTCAAGAGTGCATTTTGTGATGCATGTGCGACTACATAGGGATTATCGAGTTACCAAGTACACGATGAACATAATAAATCTTCCCAAGACGATGCATACGTTGAAAACGATGTAGACAACATGCTTTTTGCGAATGGGATTTCTTCATGATAGCAATCCAAATAAGTTCAGACTTCAAAACAGTCTAGATCAGAATTGATAGATAGTAATACTTCGTCTATTTTGCCTATACCACCAGCAAGATCACAGCATTCAATTGTTAAGGATAGATCTCGAAGACAAATCAGACCTCCACCGAAGTATGGAGAAGTAGACTTGGTAGCGTATGTTTTAAATGTGGCTGAAGAAATTGATTCCACTGAGAAACCTGCAACATATTCAGAGGCAGTCACTTACAGTGATTCTAGCAGATGGTTGATTGCTATGCAAGAGGAGATGAAGTCATTAAATAAAAATTGTACTTGGGGCTTGGTAAAACTACTTGAGGAAAAGAGGGTTGTTCACTGTAAATGGGTGTTCAAAAATAAATAAGGAACATCAGAGATTGAAGATACAAGGTATAAGGCCTGATTTATAGCAAAGGGATACAAGTCATATTCCAGGTGTTGATTTCATAAATGTGTTCTCACATGCTGTAAAACATAGCTCAATTCGGGCTTTACTTGGGATAGTGGCAAAGAATGACTTGGAATTTCAGCAGATGGATGCAAGATGGTATTTTTGCATGGAGAACTTGAGTAAAACATTTACATGCAACAACCAGAGGATTTTATAGTTTCTGGAAAAGAATACTATGCTTGCTTATTGAAGAAGTCTTGTATAGACTAAAGCAATCACCAAGGTAGTGGTACAAAAAGTTTGATTCATTCGTGACTACTCATAATTTCAATATAAATAATTATGATAGTTGTATGTACTTTAGAAAGGAAGATGGTGGATCGATCACATATTTGTTATTATGTGTTGATAACATGCTCATTGCTATCAAGGATAAAGTAAGGGTTAGAAAGGTAAAATCTCAATTTAGTAAAGAGTTTGAGATGAAAGATTTGGGAGCAGCAAATAAAATTCTTGAAATGGAAATTTTGAGTGACAGAAAGGCTGACAAATTGTATTTAAGTCAGAAGTGGTACTTTGAAAATGTGCTTCAAAGGTTCAACATACTAAATGATAAGGCTGTTAGTACTCCATTGGCTGCCCATTTTAAATTATCATCTGGGTTGTGTCCTTATTCAAATGAAGACATTGAATATACGTCTCAAGTTCCCTATGTCAGTGAAGTTGGTTCACTTATGTATACTATGGTTTGTACAAGATCAAATTTGACACATGCAGTCATTGTAGTTAGTAGTACATGACAAATTCTGGCAAGGAACATTGGAAAGCAATGCAATGGATATTCAGATACTTGAAAGGCTCAACTAATGCTTGCTTGCACTTTTGAAGAAATACAAAATGAGTCATTGGGTATGTGGATTCAAAGTATGTAGGGGATTTTGATAAAAGATCACTTACAGAGTATGTGCTTACCCTTAGAGGTTGTGCTATTAGCTAGAAAGCTACTTTGCAAAATACAGTAACTTTGTCCACAACAAAGGCTGAATGTAGCCATTACAAAGACATATAAGGAGGCTATATGGTTGAGAAGAGTAATTGGTGAAATCAGTGAAGACTTGCAGATTTCTACAGTATGCTGTGATAGCGGAGTGCTGTTTTTCTGACTAAGGATCAAATGTTCCATGAGATGACTAAGCACATTGATGTAATATACCATTTTGTGCGTGAAGTGATTTCTTGTTGTGATATTATAGTGAGCAATGTTGATACCAAGGATACTCATGCTGATATGATGACAAAACCACGTCTACTTACAAAGTTTGAGCATTGCTTGAACTTAATTGGTGTTTGTCGTTGATTTAACACATTGGGGTTTGTTTGGAAGAGATTGAATGATGTTTAATTTGGAGTTTTCTTGTATTGGAATTTGGTTCAAAATGGAGATCTGTTATAGTGTAACCCAAATGCTAGTGGATTTTGGAGTTGTACTTGAAGTGTGTTCGCTAAGAAAGTGCAAACTACAAGTGCACGGGTTGCGTTCAAGTAATATAGTGAATTTTTTGAGTCCGAGTCGATCCCTCAGAGAGTGTTTATTTCAATTACACAAGAATTGATTAAAGTTAACGATAGAGACGCAAACAATTAAAATCTTTGAAATTAAAAATGAAAATAATATAATTCTAGGCTTTAATTAGATTAACAATTGTGAAAGTTAAAAGATTCTAGATTTTAGAGGAGTTAAGATTTACAATATCACTTGACCATCATTTCATTAATATCTAAATAAACCGCAAATGTAAAACACCAAATTACAATATTAGACCCCAACTTTCCAATTTTAGTTAGTTACCTCTCTCGAGCGAAAATAACTCTAGTTGATTAGCTTTACTTACTATATCTCTATGTTGATAAAAACACAACCAACCGCATTAAATCATAGTAAAAATAGTTCAATGGGCCACCTAGGCTTAGGATTATATCTTTATCTCCTAAAACAACCCAGGGCATTAAATATTTTGGTCTATAAAGCACAACGATCTCTCGATAATTGCACAAACCACCTAACTCAATCATCTATTGGCCAAGAAAATGATAGAAATGTAAACATAATAAAAAATGCACAAGAACAATGACACTTTAGCATTAAATGGTAAATATATTGATATTAATGAAATTTAGGTCAAGTTACATCATAAATCCCCTTTAAACACTTAACCCATTACAAGATAAAGATAGAATATGGAAATATAAATGACATCCATTACAAAATGAGAGGGATAATGAAAAGATACAAAATAATAGAAGAAGCCCTTCTCTTGAATGCATTCTTGAATAAATGAAGGGTGGAAATTTTGAATATTCCTTTGAAATCCCAAATTTTGCTTTGAATCTTTCTTCTTTCCCTTTTTTTTCTCGCAAATCTAGGGTTTTAAGTGATGAATAATGGATTAAAAAAAAGGGTACCATATGCATTTAAAAATGCCCAAAAATCATGTCAATAAATTGCAAAATGGTCCAGCCACATTAAAAAATAGCCAAACACGCCCTTGCTGTAGCTGGGCGCCTAGGCGTCGCGGCTCTGTTTTTGGTGCCTGCAGCATGGCACTGTGGCAGTGGCACCACAGCGCCACTTCCTATTTCTCTTTTTTTGCAGCTCTAGTCCTCCGAGTAATTGCCGTTCAGTCCCTTGACTTTCATTTTGTACATTTTAGTCCTCAAAATTTGACTTTTCTTTCAATCACGCCTCCAAAAATTGCAACCACATGTCCCTAAACTTTTGACACTTGTACACTTTAGTCTCCAAAAAGTAGTGTTTTTGTGCACTTTTGGTCATCTTTTCCTTCCTTTAGCTTTTTTCTCCTCCAATTGGAAATTTTGGTCTACAAACACCATAATTACACAATTATGAATATGAATCCCCTCAATTTCATCAATAATTAACTCGTTAAAGTACCTAATAAGTGTGTAAAAGCACAGCTATCAAAGTGATCTTTGAAGAGATCAAAATTATGGATCGGAAAGAAAATTGTCACATTTTCTCTAGCTGGTCGCTAGAGCAACACTATCAAAATTTTCAACAGAATGTTTTTGCCTTGCCTATCACCTACTGTTCGCTTGAGCGATAGTGTTATCCGACCCAAACATGTTTTCGCGTTTTAAAGCGTTTTAGACTCCTATTTATCTACAACTCTTTCTCTATGGTTTCATATGTATATAAGTTCCGACTTGTATTGTAAATATATGATTCATATAATATTTTGAGAACCTTAGATCTTAGTTGAGAATATTGAGATGTTATAAACACAATTGCTATTGATTATAGGAAATTTCTTCTCCTCTGTCTGTAGTTTTTTTCCGTCTTGGGTTTTCACGTAAAATTTTTGTGTTCGTTGTTTTTTATTCTTCTTTATTTCATTATTGTCATAATCTTCCGTCAATTTCATAACAGACTTGAAATCCTTCAAAGAAAGCAATTTGACTCTTTCATGAACATGGCCACTTGTTTGGCCAAACTTTGAGACTCCAAGGGACTCGAAATCTTCAAATACAATTTTTATAAAACTGAGCAGCTTTAACAAAACCGTGTTGTTGGATTTGAGGTTACCAATATATGAAGGTAAGATCAAACAAAACTTCAGTGAGTTCACAAATGCAAAGGGCAACCGAGTGTTTCTCTCACTAAAGTTTGAGAGCTTCTCTCTCTAACCCCCTACATTGTGACTTTTCTTCCATATTTTTTTATATTGAAATTAGGTGGATGGCCTAGGTAGTTGATGTGTTTGAGTTGTGCTTTGATTGTGAACATAAATTGGGGACAAACGTAAACTAAAAGAGCATGTAATTTGAAGAAAGTTTGCAAAAGTTGAGGGGTATTGATTGTTATTGTTTATTATGTGTTGTTAATGTTTCTTATTATGTTATTTGTAGGAGAAATTGGCACCAAAACTAAAGATTCCTTCGGTAGTAAAAACGATAAAATGGAAGGCGACTCTTCGAGCTCCACGTCACCTTCATCGTCTGCCACTCATCTTTCGATTTCTCAGTTTTCACTCTTATTTTATGTTCTATATTTTGGACTGTATGATGCTACATTGAGGAAAATGGTAAATTTAAATTTAATTTTGTGTTAGAAAAAAATTCTGAAAAAATAATAAATAAATTAGAACAAATAATATATTTTTATGCTTTATTTTGCAAGATTGTGTGTGAACTTAGCTCAAGTAATGAGATTCATATCCAATTATGAATTGTTTATATCTAAGATCAAAATTTGAACTGATTTGTGGTAACACTTGAATTTTAAAATATTACACGAATTCCATTTTTCATAATTGGATTTTGACCGTTGAGCACGACTTTATTCTTGATTACACTCATAGTTAGTTGTGAAACTTAGCTACATTATAACCTTTTTAAGGCCTTAGTATATCGTGTTACACTAATCACCCCAGTTATAATCACATTGAAAATCTATTTAGATTCATCCAAGTGAGAAAAAAAAAATATTAATGTGTGTTTTCTTGTTTTGGTGAGAAAATATAATAAAAGTAAGTGTATAAACTAGAAGACGCATTATTTTATGGCTAAGCCTTGGTCATCGCTTAATGATTTGGAGGGTGGTTAAGCTAATAAGAAAATAATCCCAACTCGCTTGTTTACTTTTCTTTTGGAAAAGAAAAGAGAAAAATCAAGATATGAATACGAGTGATGAGAGATTATATTGACATACTTAAGATTTGGCATTGTTTGGGAAAAAGATACTTTCAGTATCGAAGTGCATAACTTAATTCAAATAGCATGAGTGAAATTGAGAATGATTAACGCACACTCAAAAGTTAAATTGATGATATGTGGAGTTTGTGACATAAAAAATTTATTCTTTTATTTCATTAACTTGTTTGAAATTCGAGATTTACACATTTACTTTGAGGGAACATTGAATAACATATGCCGAGCACGGTATATACGTGTAATGTTTAGTTGAGTCTTTCTTTTGATTTAATCGAGAAAGAACAAATATTTAAGTTTGAAGGTGCTTGATAAGTGTAATTTTTGCACTTGTTTGAGTCACCAAAGTTGGCACTTGGGAGTAGTTCGTAATTTGTAAGTAATTTTTTGATTTATTGTTTATTTTGAGAGAAGTCGATATTGGATAAGAAATGATGAAAAGAAACGAGAATTGATAAATTAGAATTGAAGTTGGACAAATTCTGGAATTTGGGGATCAACGTGTCAAGTTTGAAAGTTAAAGGACCTCACATGCAAATAACAGAGATCTTGGGCTGAATTAGAAAGTGAATTGATAGCTAAATTTTACCATTTGATCACAAAATCGAACAACCAATATTTGTGCAATTGCACCAAGCCCAGTGAGAATCCAACAAGTCCATGAGATCACAGCTTGGCAAGCTGTGCGATCGCATGTGTAATCGTGAACCTAAAATATGTTTTTCCTACTACAAAAACTCTGATTCTTGACAATATGGGATATGATTTTCAACCCTATTAAAGGTCCATAAATAGTGATTCTTCGTTCTTTTCAAAGGAAGGCCTATTCTTGAGGCAAAATGCATAATTACATCTGTAGATTCTCAAGATTTGTGGCAAGATTTCAAGATATGAAGGTGGGATACCATAAATTTTTCGGAGATTTTCAGTAATCTAGGAAGATGTTGAAGATTCATTGTTGGGATTTGAGTGGCAAAGATCAACAATTGCTCATATTTTTTATTTTTTGTAACTAAACCTAGTTATTTACTTAATCCTTTATTTGTTGAATTCTGCAATTATGAGCGGCTAAATATTTGATTGTTAGGATGAACAATATATCTTAAGCCCCTGTTTCATTATCATTATTTTCAAACTTTTTGTCTATATACTCATTTTCAACCACATATTCACACAATAAAATATTTAGCACGTAAATCCAAATCTTTTACTTACTTTTAAGTTTTAACCAAACATTATCCTAAAAATCACTATTCAAAATTTTATTTTTTCCAAATAATAATTGTCAAACAGAGGCTAAGTTATTAATGTCAATTTAATATAAAAACTTCATGTCAATTGTTATGTGCGTTAATTGATTTTTTTTGTTTAATTTAATTCAATTGCTTGATCAAAAATTGATGAATTTAGGGACAATATTTATATTGAGAGATGATATATTTGTTTAACTTGTGCAATAAGTGATATACGTCAATTCATAAGAGACTAAGAGATACTCTTATAGGTTTTGCAATCTTGTTGTATTCCTGCGAATTAATACGTATGTATATTTATAAATTTACATAGAGATATAGTAATTTTGAGCATGTAATTGGTTAATTAGATTATTAATATGCATGAAACTGGGTTGATTGATATTGAATTAAGAGAATGCCAATAGATTTAAGTAGATTCCGATTATCTAATCTCATAAATTCTTTAAAAAAGTCTTACGCTTCGATTGTGTTAGATATATTTTGTATGATTTAGTTTTAATTACAATCTTCAAACCATTATTTGATTACCAAATTAGTTTTATTTGAAGCTAAGTTTAGAACAAAAATTAATTGTAAGTAGCCTATTAGGGATCGAAACTTCGACTCAAGTCCATATTACTATTTGTTACGACATTGTACATTTGCAATTTAGATAAACATAGATGTTTTGTATGGAAAAATTAATTTGTTTCTTTTTCAGAAACCAAAACATTACATATTGATATGTAATTCACGGAGTTGATAAAGAAATAATTGGATTGACAATCCACTTATAACAAGACCAAAATAGAGTAAAAATACTAATTGTCTCATATTGGAAAAGAAAATCAATTTACTAAAAAGAAAAGAAAACAATAACTGAATTTAAATAGAATCTGAAAAAAAATAAAAAAATAGAGGCAATACAATCCTCAAATTAAAAGTAATAATCATTAATCGAAAATGCGCGCATATGCTTTGTATATACCCACATATGCTTGCTTCTTTTTTGAAATGTGCACGCATTTATGTTAAAAATTTGTATCAAAATTAGTCTAGCAAAGTTCAGCCTATTTTTATAATTTTAAAAAAAGCAAATTGAGCCCAATAAAGATCAAATCATCCAAGCCTATGAATTATATACAACCAGTGCTCTAAAAGACATAATATGTGACGATGCGTAAATGTCAAGTTATGGGCTAGGGGAGTTTAGGCAAGACATATAAGTAAAAAATGTAAAAATGCTTTTTCTGATTTTAATATTATATTAATTTTTAATCAATCAAAATTTTTTTATAATTAAAAATAATACCTACCAAATATCTAAAACAGATTTATAGAAACTTTACAAAATTTTCCAAAGTTTCCAACAAAAAGATAAGTTTCAAATGTAAATACTAAACAGTAAATAAATAGAAATTTTGAAATTTTTTATATTTGTTCAAGATTTCAAGTGACTGTTTTATATAGAGCAGATGAAGTAAATAAATCAACTTTTAAGTTTTATCTTAAAAGAATTGCAAAAAAAAAAAAAAATCAAACCAAATATTTCATGGAGCTGAAAATAATCTACATTGAACCCGAGCCTCCCTCTTTTTCGATCTTCCTCTAGTTTTACTAGCAAGTGATGCACGTAATGCATAATTTTGGATTGCTGATGATTGTGATTTTGATAAAGAGGTTGACAATGATATATTACCTTCTACAAAAGGTAATTAAAATTGTCAAATTGAAATAAGGGAACCCGATGAAAATGATTTTGCATCGAATAACACAAAAGATGATTTGGATGAAAAAGCGGAAATTAAATTAGAATGGATAAAGAGTTAGACAAGATTTAAAATTTTAAGCTGATGTTTATGTTTAATCTAACTGTAGGAATTGATTACCAAGTAATTGTAATATTTATGATTTTGAAAATTTGAAAAAATATGTATAAAGTTCAAAGAATACATTATTTTATTTATTAATTAATTTATAATGTTTATCATAACATTAAAAATATAACATTAAAAATTGAAAAATGCATAATTATGCATATGTTTTGCATAGGTACGCATATACTTGTAATGCTTGATGGTCGACAATAATGCATTATCACGCATTACACATTTAGAACCGAGTAGATTTTTAGTAAAATTGTCTACACCATTATTAGTTGTAAAACTTTATACCCTCTTATCTAAAATACATAGTGACCTAATATTATGGTGTGATCCAGCTTGTACTAAGCATAGTAATTACCTAATCTAGACTTGCTTTTTAATATGCAACATTTTTTTTCAAAAATTTTCTCTTTAATATCGTCAAAATGAATTTTCACCAAAATCTAAGACTCAAAATGTTTATTATGCTCTCTCACTTTCTATAGTTTTCCCTCTTATTATTATGTTCTTTATTATTATTCTTTAAAATTTAGGTTGATGAAATGGATGATGAAAAGTTGACTACTAAATTTGAAGACAATTCAATTAAGAGTTGATATAGCTTCGAGTTTTTGCAACTTACTCATAAGTCATGACCAACGTATGTTGATTTTTTCCTCCATCCTTTCTTGTAACCACTCTCTTTAACACCCCTTGGTTGATATCCATAGTTCCTCATCTGACCCTCAAAAAACTACCATAAGTTCCCTAATATGCTTCATCTTTTCCAAATTCAAAGCCAAAACAAAAATTCTCAAACTTTATTCCCACTTCTCTTAGATCCTTTGCCCTCTACTCAATTCTTGCGAAGAGAAGCAGGCTATTTTCTTCGTAGATAATTGTGGATAAATCTTTACAGGTCAATTAACAACGCCGAAAAGGCCAGCTGTTTTAGCAACTAATATTTGATGCCTCGTTTTCTTGTCTTGGTGAAGTAGTCATGGGAATGGTGACAAAGATAGTAAAAAAAAGCTCAAAACCATTTCATAGAACAAACTTGTCCGAAAGATCCTCTAGTAAGGCTGAGATATTTCATCGGAGAAGATATTCTTAATCCCTTATCTGACCCAGCTTGTAACGATCCGAGCCTAATGCCCTGTCGTTCTCTTACATACTATCCGTTTTGGGAGGAAATATTTCATATTCACTTAAGTCTCTAATAAGATAGATGTCTTAGATTCGAATCTTTCAGGACGCGACAAAAATCTGTGAGGGGTAAGAGGGAAGATTCCCTCCCAAAATAGGACAATGCATAAGAGAACGACCAGACACGAGGCTTAGGTCGTTACATAGCTAGATCAAATGCTGCTCCACGACGCTCACTATATAGGTCACTCTTCATCAGTTTATCCAAAAGTCTAGAAATAAGAGCCGGTGCATCTACCTAGTGCAAATAAATAGAAGGAAAGGGACGTGCAAATTACAAACACTAAGAAATCAGATATTAAGAGCAGATTCTAAATAAGGTTTCAGATAAGTAAAAACCAAAAAAGTCTCGACTCAGTAACCAAAAATTCATTATTAATCACCACTTCAAGATTACCTGTAAATGGGAAAGCAAAAGTAGATTTTAGAACTAATAAACTGAAAAAACATTTAGTCTGCATCTATGGGAAGATAGCACCAACCAGAAGCTTGTGCGAAGAACCAGATTATCCACAAAAAAGAGGCAAAGTACATAGAAATGATGAAATATGTGATCAAGAATTGCAGATAACTCAAAAATGATAAATTCTCTCTTTCCTATATGATATATCCACATTTTTTACTAACAAAATTAACTCCAAATAAGCTTCGAGAATCAAAATTCCACCATATTAGGAAAAAAAAAATTACAGTACTAAACACTCAACTATTGAAAGTAGAAACAACAATTTTTCATATATCTTACAGCAAATTATACAAGCAATCAAACAAAAAAATCAACTTTCTACAATGGCAAGCTGGAGTACAAACATCTGTTTATGATTTATAACTGCAACTTGGACAAAGGATGCCTTGTGTTCTAAGAGCCATTGCCATTTGTTTGAGATTTCGACCCTGATAACATCTTCACTACATCTTCCATCGATGGTCTAGTTGTAGTACATAGCAAAGCGACTTCAAGAAACAACTTTATCTCCTCTTTGAATGAGTTAGAGGACTCAGTATCATTCTCATTAGTCATTTCTCTTATGAGAATCTCTTTCGGAGTGTTGCGTATGCTGGGTGCTGCGTTCACCAGTCTACCGTTTGTTAAGACCTCGAGAATGATTTCCCCAAAATTGTATATATCCATGTAGAGATCATCCTTCTTGGTTGTGCTGAATTCACCTGTCCAAATAATTAAAAGGCAACATAATACATAAAAAATATATATAACAGTCGGGAGGATGGGGGTGACTTTAGTTTGGACTAATATCTTAAAACTAATAATAGCGAGTGCCTATTTTGTATGTATTATTAGACTTTACTGAATAATAAAATGAACCAAATATTTACACTATTTTCTCTTCTCTAGTATTGTCAAGTACTATCTAATCCGCTAATGCCATGAGTTTGCAATAAACTGCTAAGTGAGTTCGTAATCTGGTTACAGAAAGTTACATGTATATCTACATGCTACCTTATCCCTTTACTAGAGCCTTTTATGAAGTTATTGGAAGTTATAATTAGTTTCACTCATTACGAATAAACATGGAGATAGAAATCATCTTTGATACTACCTGATAGAGCTTAATGTACATGTATAAGTTCAAGTAATGTGTCTCTAATAAAGAAGAAAGGTATATATAAGAAAGTAAAAAGAAATGGTGGAAAAGGGAAACTTAATGCATATGTATGATTCTGATCAATATTGAATAATGTGTTGAGTGTACCAGTCTCCCTTGTGATTTTTGCTGGCAATGGACTAGTTGATTGGACTATTGACTTGATTCCATATTCAACCAAACGAGGTTCTATATTTTCATCGAACATTATGTTACTCGCCCTAAGATTTCCATGTGGTATTGCTGGATAACATTCATGGTGAAGGAAGCAGAGTCCCCTTGCAATTCCAATCACTGTCTTATACTTTGTTGGCCAATCCCTCTTCATTCTGATCTTTTCCGACAAATTTTCATTAGGCAAGTAGTCGTACAACAGATAAGCCAGACGACTGTTGTAGCATATCCCGAGCAATCTTGTCAAATTATTGTGCCTTGCATTTCCCATCCTGTGCAAAAATTGTAACACAATTTCCTTTCTTTTTGGTTCCCATTCAATCTTCTTCACTGAGACAGTTATTCCTGTGGGTAAAACTACTTTGCAAATTGAATCTGGCAATGCGGGTACTTCCTCCATGACTTCTACAGAATTAAAGCTCCTCAAAACATCTTTTGCTGTGAACTGAGGAAGTCCACTAAAAGCAACCATTTTCCACTGGCCTTTACGTCCTCTTTTGAAGTAAAATATCCCAAAAACCACAGTCATGATGAATATGACTATGACTGCACAGATTATCAGAATCCAGGCTAATTTTTGAGTTCTTCTACTTCCCAATTCGAGTCCATTTGGAATCACACTTTCACGATGACAAGGTCTCAGAGGTGCCCCACAGAGCTTCGGATTACCAAAAAATGCACTTCTATCCATCGTTTTAAAAGTCCTCTGCAGAGGAATTACACCCCAGATGTCATTGTAGGACACATTCAGAAGTTTTAAGGTCAAAGAATTTCCAAATTCTGCTGGGATTGGACCGATGAAACTATTATGAGACATGTCTATAACCCCAATAGCAGGAAGTTTAGCCAACTCTAAAGGAATAGGACCTGTTAAGTTATTGTTAGCCAAATCTATGCTCACAAGTTCCTTACAATTGGAAATACTTTCTGGGATGATTCCTGAAAACTTATTTGCACTCAATTCAATAACAGACAAGGATTTGCAATGCTGAAATGGGGGAATATTGCCCGATATGCTACAAGAAACCACAGAGAAGTTCTCAAGGCGAGGCAAAGACCACGTTTTTACTGGTATTATGCCTCCAAGCATTGGATTATTAGACACATTAAAGTACTGAAGGCCCGAAGCTTGAACAATATCAGTGGGAATTCCTCCTGTGAATCTATTTCTAGACAAGTCCAGATAAGATAAATCAGGAAGATTACTAAATTTTAAAGATATGTCACCTGAGAATGAATTATCTTCCAGTCGAACACGAACAAGAGAGGAACAATTGGTGAGAGATGGAGACAGCCCTTGAATAAAATTGTTTGAAAACAAGATCAACTTCATTAGCTCCCCCCCTGAACATATATCAGGTGGTATGCTACCCACAAAATTGTTCGTCGAAACATCCACATATTTGAGCTTTGAGTATCTTCCCAAGTCTTCTGGCAGTGAACCTGAAAGGTTATTGTTCCATAGAAGCAGAGTTTCAAGTTGTGGAAGCTTAGCAATTCCTTCAGGGACAAAGCCGTTCAAATTGTTGTACATAAGGCTTAGAAGCCTAAGATTCTTCAACTCTGAAAAACTATCCGGAATTTGTCCGAAAAGTAGGTTGTCCGAAAGATCCAGGCTTTTGATGGGCAAAATTTTGCTGAATTCCCATGGAACATTTCCAGTGAGATGATTACTGAAGAGGAAAAGTGATTCCAGTTTTGTAAGGTTACAGATTTGCTTTGGGATTGAACCATGTAGATTGGCATCTGCAATATCAAGATATTTGAGTCCACTCAAATTCCCAAATTGCCATGGAATTTCTCCTTCATATCTGTTATACCCAATCTCCATATGGGACAGTGTTTTCAGCTTCCCCAGTTCTGGAGGTATGTTACCACTTAGACTATTTCCTCCCAGATGAATGAATTCAAGGTTCTTGAATGAACCATATTCTGATGGGATTGGTCCACTGAAGTAACTCCCAGCAAAATTCAGCACCTTGAGGGACTGAATTTCAGAAATATCGGCCGGTAAAGGTCCTGAAAAGCTGTTACTGAACGCATCAAGAACAACCAAATTCTGGAATTTGGAAAACCCACTTGGAAAATGGCCTGAAAAATTGTTCCTGCTGATATCCAGGGAATTTAGATTGGTGATGCTAGAAATCCCAGCAGGAAGTTTATCTGAGAATGAATTGTGACTAAGGTTCAAATCAACCAAGTCAACAAAGAGATTGAACTGTGTTCCTGATAATGAACCCTTAAGATTCTTCATTGACAGTTCTAAACCAACAATTTTTGAAGAATTTTGACTGCATTTCACTCCAGTCCAAGAACATGCAAGAATTTCCCCGGAAGGGTTCTCTCCAGAAGGCACAAACCAGTCATTTAAACTGTTGGAATCGTCAATAACCTCAGATTTAAAACTCAAGAGTGCATCAGAAAGAGGATCAGAAGCCAAAACTTTCACCATAAACATCAAAGAAACTGCAAAAATAGCGAAACGATACAAATAACGGAGAATCCCCATCGGAAATTGCATCGCAAGTGCAGAAGAAAGAGGGCTAATTTAGAGAGAGACCCCAGTCGTAGATAGTGTATGTATGCGTGTCTCTTTTTGATATGTGTATGTTTGGTGAATGATGCATGGGGAATAGAGAAAGTTTCAAGAAAAAGATGGGAAATGCGTAGTAATTAACAGTTAATAGAGGACTATAATTTAATTGCTTTTTGAACAAGAGGGGACCAGGGATATGTTAATTTAGTATAATGCTGTTCGCCATTATGGAATAATTAGGGTTCTTATCTAAGAAGCATCTCCCTTTAGACACTGGAGCATAATCCAATAATGTGAGTGAAGCTGTGAATTCGAGCAGTAGCTTGGGAAGGAAATAGTAAGGTCTAGTGGTCTACCAGAAGTGGTAGTTAAAAAGGATAATAAGGAGTTGGAAAAATTGTGAGTCATAAAATATGTGATTAAAATGTTAATTTTGACTTAAAAAATTTTAATCATTTTTTTAGTTAAACCAAACGGAGCAAAATCTGATACCTTTTCCGTTTTTGTTTTTATTTAGTTGGGGATTGAAATTTTTGAAATGCATTTCCTTTTTTCCCTCAATATTTTTGTGGGTTGTGATTACAATTCTAGGACTCCAATTTTTTTAGTTTGCACTTGAATAGTGAAAGTTAGATGGAGCAATGTCACAGAAAGGTAGAAGAAAAAGCAATAACTATTTCTACGGTATAAAAATCAGTCTATCCTAGACAAATAATGGACCATAACGACACAATAATGTATATAGAATGAAAATGATATTGATTAGTGAAAATACTTTGTCAGACAGATATAAAGCCTGTTTGACAATAGTTTTAAAAAGCAAAAAAATTGTCTCTCATACTAATAAGTTATTTTTAAATTTGTTAAAATAATTTTTTGAAAGTTTCTCGTCTGACTCAAACTCAAAATAATTTCAAAAAGCTCTTTTGCACAAAAACGTAGTAGAAAATTGTCAAACTTTCTTCCAACGTTTGCTTCTTAATTGGAATATTTAAATTATTGGGGAAGTTGTTACGTAAAATTCAAACTAGTAACGGAAAATTTTGACTCAGATTTGCATTGGAATTCGTATTCCACTGCCTTTTGTTTTGTGTAGAGAAATGGTGCCAAAATTGACACTTCATGAATAGCATGCATAGTTATTGAGGATCTTTGTTTTCCGCCGAAAAGTGACAAAATTTGCATTAATCACTCAGCAAACTTTCTGCACAGATTTCTATAAATCTCATGCATCAGTGCGTTGCAGCGTGTAAAGAATTCGAATTGGATTAGACTGAAATGAAGCAGCATTTGTCTCTAATTTGCTAAAGAAAGAAGGGACAATAATTTTATCTGTAAATACACTCTTCTTTATTCTCTAATTACTTAACTTAAGATGGAATACACAATATTCATTTGGTCGTAGAAAAGGTGTCAAAAATCGACTCGAATAATTCATAGTAGAAAAGGTGCCGAAAATTGACTCGAATAATTCAATCAAACACTAATGTAAATAATCTCTACCCTTCGAGAAAAAGTAAATTCTTAACTTTAGCTCGAGAAAGTTAAAATAATTTTAAAAATAAAGAATTTAATTTTTGAGCATATCGAGATAGCTAATCGATGCTATTGTAAGAAGTACCCTTCAAAATTTTGAAACTAATAGGATCCGAGGGCATAGAGAAGAAAGTTCTCATGCTAACACATGAAGGAAGACTAGAGTATATTTGGATGGACCTATAAGACGGTCAAATTAGCTTATAAGTTCAACTGAAACATGCTGCTAATGTTGTGAGGTTGCTTATTTTTTAGCCCAAATTGAAATAAGGGAACAATACATAACTAAGATTTTTAGTGTGGTCAATTCAGTAAGGCAATAGGTTTCAATATACAAAAATCAGGTTTTTATTAAATTTTATAGATGATTTAATTAATTAAATATATAAAAGTCACAAATTTGTACAATTTGGTCACAAATATATTTATTGGTCACATATTATCAAATTAATTAATTACAAATTATTATGAGGTCACAAATCAAAATTTTTATTGGTCACAAATTATTTCCGAAGTCACGGATTGAAATTTTAATAGGTCACAATTTATTTCCGAGGTCACAGATCAAAATTTTAATAGGTCACATATTATTTTCGAAGTCACAAATTAAAATTTTAATAGGTCACAGATTAATTTCTTAGGTCACAATTAATTTCGGTCACAATTCACAGTCACACTATTGTGACCACCACCAAATTATAAGTTACCACCACTTTGCGCCTGCCTTTACCAGTGGCTCCACCACCTTCGCCGCCCAGTAGCTTAACAGTAATGTCACAATTCATTAACATATAAGTCATACTATTGTGACCACCACCAAATCATATGTGACCACCACTTCGCCCCTGCCTCCACCAGCGGCACCACCACCGTCGTCATCCAATAGTAACATCAACACCTCAAAATCACTGAACCACCGAGTCACCGCCAAATCACAGAACCACCAAGTCACAGAACCACCAAATCACAGAACCACCAAGTCATCGCCATCACCTCCATCACCATAGCCCACACCGCACCAACCATCATCACCATAGCCCACATCGCACCAACCACCATCACCACACACGCAGAAATCACAGAACCACCACTACCCCAAAACGACCACCGCCATTCGCACGTATAGTAACAGTCATCGCCACCACCTCCATCACCACAGCCTACACCGCACCAACCACCATCACCACAGCCCACATCGCAGCAACACAATCGGTTCCACACACGCGGAAATCACAGAACCACAATAGAACTCACACAAATTTTTCAATAATCGGCAAGGAGGCCAAAGGCAGGGACGACCATCACCATCTTCGATCTACCTCACCGTTGATTAGTCGGAGTTTTGGGTGGGGGTTGTTGGTAGTTTACTAATGGAGGGTGGCGACGGGGTGGCGACGGGGTGGCGACGGTGATGGGGATAGAGAGACTGAGACTGAGATTGAGACCGAGCGAGAGAGAGAGAGAGACGGGGTGGGGAAGTGAGATACAAGCTTTAGGGTTAGTATATTTATATAATTTATTTGATTTTTTAATATTATTATTTAATATTAAAATATTTTATAATATTATAAATAAAACCTAATTTTTGTATAAATAAACTATATATCCTAATTTTGATTTAGGATCTTTAAATACCTTTCTAGATGTAATTTCCTCTTGAAATAAGCTTAGTCCATTTGTAACTTATCTAACTTGTAAGAAGAGGTGATCAATTGAATTACCGATTTACCTTTCACTTCATCAACATTAAGGGCCTGTTTAATTGACACTCGTTTTCCGTGAAAAGTGGAAAACGTTTTCCTACTTTTTACTATTCACCTGTTTGATTATACTAATTTTCCAAGGAAAACGTTTTCCAACGTTTTCCAAGGTATAAGCGGTTAATGCACAAAAGCTAGAAAACGTTTTTTCACCAAAGTGGTGGGAAAACGTTTTCCAACTTTTTGACAATTTTTTTTTATAGCAATTGATACACATTCCAAAGTCAATGGTAAAAAAATTTATCCATTTAATTGACAATTTGTATAAAAAAAAAAGCCAAACGAAAATTTTGCCAGGTGGAAAATTATACCAATCAAACACTATTAATTACAATTCCTTGTAAAATGTTTTCTAGACAATTCAATTTCCTGTCATTCATTTTCTTTCCACCCATTTTTCACCCTTGCAATCAAACAGACCCTAAAAGAAGCCTGACTAAAATAGCTTCTTTTTTCTTAAGCCTGACTAAGCATGCTCCAGGTAATAAGTTATATTTGATTATTTTCACGTCCTCGTAGAAACACCATAATTGAAAGTTCATAAAATAATATTGAGTATGTGTGTGGTAAGTTGATATAAATATAAATTAAAGTCAACTATTAATTTTAACCACACATTTCATGAGATCCATAAATATTTTCTTGCTGATAGAGAAAGAGTGAACACGACGCAGTGGATCGAACTCCTATTTCGAAAACGAAGATCAGAATATGTTGACGCTAAGATCTTATACTACTGCAACCAAAATAAAAAACCCTATATTTCCTACCTAATCATGAATGAATGACTTAGACCCTGATTGGAAGTCATTTATTCTCCCATTTTAATGAAATTTTTTACCGTTGGAGGAGGCCCGGTTTCTATTGTTGACTCTTCTTCTCACACAGGGCCCCACTTGCTGCATAACTAACGGTCAATAAATGAATTTTTTGATACAAAAAATGGCTTCCAAACAGTCCCTTAGATGAGTGTTTGATAATCTCGATTCATTCCCTCGGATTCTTTGATAGTGGGTAGAAAATTCAAATGATAAAAAGAACACATACATATTCTATTGAGTCTTTCTTTACACTTTCACCATCTAAATAAAAACAATTTTGATGATATCAACTCATGGTTAAACCTCAAATTCAAGCATCTGAGCGCAAAATATATCATTAACTTTTATTAAAATCTAATATATATATATATATATATATATATATATATAGCAAAACTAAACCAAGCTAAAATGCATTAATCACATCTAATTATAGCACTATTTTTAGCAAATTTCCATAAAGTTTCCTTAAATTTGAAAAGGAAATGAATAGAGCGTGTGGCATAGGGATGAAGCGAAACACGTCTTTTCACAAATAAAGGAAAAGTAACTAAACTTGGACCGGATTCCATTTATGGTCAAAAGAGTTGGAACCCTATTTGCATTAGGTGCATTTTCCTTTTCCTAATCATAAGATTAGACTCCAATAAAACCGCAATAATTTGTCTTATAATTATGCCTCTCACTAACTTTTAATCATACAACTCAGTAGATCTCACTCCAAGATATATAAACAGCAGCAACATAATTGGTAGTCGAAAAAGAAAAATTAAATTACTCGAATCAAGTTTTTTTGTAACCGCTCTATTTAGAGTCCCAAATTATTAAATTAAAAGTTTACCTAAAACCGTTACTTTACTCTTATAAGTCCATTTTAACTTTTAAAGAGGAAGTTCTACCAAAGATGTTTGTAATCGTAATGATAGTATATACCTTTTCTAGGAGTAACTCTTGTTGCAAGAAGGACAATTTTAAAAAGGATGGTTCTTTGAAGCCTCCCAACTACAAGCATGAGCAATTTGAATACGAATTTTTGAAAATATTGATACGTTGTAACAATTTTATTGCGTCCTGTATCACTAAATTAAAGTTTAGTCGTTGGTTCACAAGCATGTTGTTCATCACTATGTTATATTATGGTTTAGAGTGCAAATTATTCTTTAAAATAGTTATTTTCTCAACTATTTAATAATCATCTATGTATATTTGAAATTTTTGGTTCACTTGATTGAAAATTAAATTATATTCATTTTAATTCTAAATTAATTAACATTCATGCATTTCAATGTTATTAATTCTAATTAACAATCAAGTTATTTTTAATAATTGGGGATTGTTGTATATTGTTCAAATATTTAAGATTGGGACGAAGGACTCAAGAGGGTCGAAAAATAGGTCGACAGCCCAGGTGCGACCAGCATAAATTTTTCCTCTGCTGGTCACATGGGCGCGCTGCCGTTCCTATAGGGACGAGGCCGCAAGACTGAGTTTTTTCAAACTTGAAACTAGCCATTAGGCCAGTTTTCAGGCACCTCTTCATCTTGTTTGATGCCTTTTCACTAATAACCACGTCCATTCATTAAAAGGGATGTCTTTCAATATAAATAGGATGATTTTTGACATATAACATCTCTCAAACTTGTGAATCAAAATCATCCAACCTTTATACAAACTTCAACTTTAATGCTTAAGTAATCCGGTTATAAGCTTTATAAATCTGCCAAGGAAGCATCTTCATTTCTAGAGAAAGCAAATAACAATATTAGGACTACGTTCATTTGCGTTCGAGCTTATTCATTCTATTCTTCTTCATTTCTTCTTTGTGGTTCGTTTTTGTTCTCTATATCTCAGTGATGTATATTACAACTAAAAGTTTAGATTTAGTCAATTTATTGTGACCCAACATGCGGAATTATACAATTAAAAGTAACAAGTCACTTTTTAATTATTTTTAAATGGTTAATCAATCAAGTTAGATTATTCTTTGGTTTGAATGTCACGATCAATAATATGAAAGTAATAAACAACACAAAATATATTGACGGAGAAAACTCAACTAGGGAAAAACACTGAGACCAAGCCAGTAATATCCACTATAAATTGGCTCGGAGGACTCCCAACAAAAGGATTTTCTAAGAGTTAAACATATTCAAGGATATTATGGAGAATTTCTTGGAACTTAAATGCATTTATTTAATTATGTTAGTTATTCATTCCTTCTTCTTTTCTTTTCTTTTTTTTTTTGTATTTGTTTACAGTATTATTAAAGGGCTTGAGCCTTGAGTGTCTCTCAGCATTTTGAATATGAATTAACATTGTGTTTATCTGATCATAAGTTGACTTAGGATTCAGTTGGCAGGACTTTTGTTTTTACTTCTATTTCTTGTATAAAAACATTTTGTAAAAGCTATCTTAATTGATATTAAAAACTCGAAGAACTTTTGGATGAAGTCACATAGTTTTGAATACATTTATTTATTTAAACTGCAGTTGACAACAGTAGATAAAGCCTTCAAAAATATGATTTTTTACCATCTTTAATGTTAAATGACGTGATAGTTCAGGCATAGTTTTACTCAGCATCGTCATCTACCTTTACTTTTGAAGTTGTTTAGCTGGTTTTTAGCATCATCTTCGCTCAAAAATTCGAGTCCATATTTGGTGTGGCGTTTAACTAAGCGCGAGCTAGGCAACCCTTCCTCCTTGTTGAGGTGATATATAACTCACATGGACACCGGCTGGTGTCATCATATGATCATTCGCATCAGTCACCCCTAAATGACATTTAAAGAATCAGTACTCCAGGCGAATATAATTTGGATATGACCCAATGTCCATAGTCCTG
The DNA here is from genome assembly GCA_019395295.1 of Osmanthus fragrans. Taxonomy (NCBI): domain Eukaryota; kingdom Viridiplantae; phylum Streptophyta; class Magnoliopsida; order Lamiales; family Oleaceae; genus Osmanthus; species Osmanthus fragrans. The sequence continues at coordinate 1,036,466 of CM033343.1, forward strand.
CGCTAGTGGCACATTGCCGGCCACAAGCACTTTGTAAGTAGTACACTTGACGGGGAAATTTTTTTTTTTTTTTTTTTTTTTGGATTACGTCCTATTACTGGTGCTCCCACCTATTCTGTCCCGGGCCTTGATGAAGAAGATAAATCGCAGATTATGCCTCTAAGGGTACATGATGGAAGACTATTTGTACACTTGCATTTACCCAAGAGCCAAATCCATATTTCAGGATTCAAATTTTTGACGCGACAGCCTCAAGCAAAGTTGGATTTCTCCACCTTCCCCTTTTACCACTTGAAAATGTGCCCTGGAGACAATTTTATTCTCTTTTAATCATTGCGATGGATATCGGATGACACAATTTAATAAAGTATATTGACAATTTGTTAGTTAGTCTAGCCAAGAGGCTGAGATTTGAAGTACAAAAATGTTGGAAAAATAGGTTAAGTGGCCAACTTTGGCATAAAATTTGAGTGGGACCCAGTTGATTATTTTTGAAGTTCAAGATTGATTTGTGTTCTACTCCGTGAGAACATCGAAATCATATATTTACTTGCCAAATATGATGTTCAAGTGAATGAGAAATTAGAACTCTAAGTATGTCAATTGAAAGGAGTTTGTGTGTTGGAGGGAAACCAATTAAGGTTTATACCACATAGGAAAATAATGAATGCAAAAATCACTTTATATAGGATTATACTTTAAAAGTGTATAATCATGTGTCGCATAGAGACTTTCTCCACGTGCGTGCAAGGGGGATACAAATCACGGATCGAGATAGGGTTCGGACCTTGAAATTGTGTGCGGACACAACCTGCGTACATCAATGTCGGACCTGAATGACCAAAAGTTCACATCAAGAGTGCCTACGTTTTGCCACCTTTTCATCCAATTGACCTTTTAAATTTCAAAATTGTTGAAACTCCAATATACATTGTCATTATAATAAGAGTTAATGACAATGTACATTCATGGGGGTTAAGCTTATATATGCAACTTGTTTTCTACTATTCCACACAAGAAAAAAAAATCCAGTTTTTTTTTGTCTGCATAGTTATACAGTTCCTTGCTCTCTTTTTTTTTGGACACAAGTTCTGTTCGCCTGAATAGTATTTGAAGTGATCAAATTCTACTGTTCCTCCATTGTATCCTGGGAGATAGAGGTCCAACTTAAACCTCGAGCACCTACGGTGAGGGAGCGAATCTGTTTTAAGGAAACTGTGGTCACACATACCTAATTTCAAAAAAAAAAAAAAAAAAATTAATACTTGCTTTTGGTTAATTAGATTAATTCATTATGTTTATTATAATAATATGCTATATATTTTGGCTAATATTCGATAAGTGCGTCAATCCAGTAAGTTATAAATTCGGTATATATCCATCCGATATCTGTTAATTCAGTATTCTTTCATTAATAATTTTTAACAAAAAACATGTATTTATTATTAAAAAAATTTAACCAAAAAGTTCATATATTTTTTTCACAAGAAATTTTAATCAGTCTCTCTTGGAATCGACTTCGTGAGGGCAAATTGAGTCGCACTTTAACGTGATTTGAAGTTTCCGAAATTAAACAGAATTTTTTCTACACAAAAGAAACTGAACACCATTTGATGGACCCCAAGATTAAAAATTTGCCTACCTACTGCAGAAACCTGTGTAATATGTTTATACTTTGTACTGACTTTGAAGACTTTTGACCAAAACATATTGATTACGCCCCTTTTTCTTATCAGCATCCATGTGTTTGGTGAAGAGGAAAATTGTAGAGGAAGAATGCCACACCTACCTGTTTGATTCCCATTTTGGGGGCAAAAAATCTATTTTAAATAGTTGATTGAATATTGATGGAGGATGTGTAGTTAAAAATTAAGGAAAATTTTTGAATTTACGTGTAATATTATTTTACTGACGAATGTGTGAATAAAAAAGAGAAAAAAAAAAAAAAATTTTGAAAAAAATGAGAATCAAAGTTCGGCCAAAAATGACAAAAGAGAGGACAGAGAATTGTTTGAAGGTAATTATTGACTTGATAAACTATACAAAGTTAATAGTAGCAAAATAGAATCTTGAATTCTTAGAAGCCAATAACTTTTTGCCACAGTCCCCCTTTCACCAAAGCTTATTGCCCTTTTCTTGATCCTTCAGAAAACAATAAACCAATACAGAGAAGGGGGTTGTTTGGCGGAGCCGGAAGATGGGAGACAAAACAGTGTCTTACATAGAATGACGTAAAATCAATTTAGGTCTATGCAGAAAAAGGATCGGACGCTAAGAGTACATGCCAAGCCAAGGCATTCCCATAAAAATGTTGAGGAATATGCGCCTGTTAAGTAAGTAACCGAAGTGGTTTATACAATATGTAACAAGAATCAATGCATTTACGGTATGCATTCTGTGGATGGATGCAAATAGTTCACGGCCAGTGGAGAAGAGGGGACGAATGAGGCGCTTACCTGAGCTGTTTGTGGCTGCCACAAGGGGTACCTGCAATGAGGTGAAGAAAGTGGAGAGAATTATAATTGGATATTTGGATGAAGTGAAGAAAACAATAATGAGAGAGACAATATAGTTCAAAATTCTGAGTGTCTGGATGGAGATGCAAAGAAAATAAGCTAATATCAATGCTAATATTCTAATAACATTCGAATACATTTTTGTGCTAACATTGCAGTTCAGAGAAACATAGTAGAGCATTCAAAAATCCGACTTAGTACAAGACTATTTTGTGAAACCAGATTGGCCAAAAAAAAAAAAAAAAGAGCGACAACAGACAAATGATACTCATGGTGAGTGACATTTTTTCAGGCATCCTTTGTCTCTGCTTGCTCCAATTGATATTCATTGTCGACATCTTCATCGTCTTCATCCTCATCAGTGTCTTCATCGTCATATAAGTTGCTTTTGAACCTGTTAAGCTCATTTTTAGCATCATCTTCGCTCAAAAATTCCAGTCCATATTTGATGTCACGGTGTTTAACTAAGAGCCAGCGAAGCAATCGGTCTTCCTTGTTCAGGTAATGCAGTTCCTTGTTCATACTTGGGGGTGTCATCATCGTCATTTGCATCAGTTGGCCCTAAATAATATTTATAGAATCAGTCTATAAAGGTATGAACGGGTAACCATCAGCATCAATTTATAAAGCAGGGGAATCATACAAAACTCGGCTATGATTGAATCCAAAATCCAGTTTCTAAATCAAGCACCAGAAACAGAACCATATTAAAAATAACCACGGAAGGACTTCTGCAATTCATTTTATTTAAAACTGAATGTCAAAGTATTTTACATGCAACACTGGATCACCCAACTTTCTTAATAGATAAAAAGATTGTATTGGAAGATATAGCTAAATTTCAAACAATTTGAAATGTCACAATTTGCAAATACTTAAAACATGGATACATGGATATAAAGTAGTAAAAACAACAAAAGTATTTATCACATTACTAATCAGGGAGTAGTATTCTAACGTAAAGAACCAAAAAGGCTGCATAGAACAAAATTTAGTATAAGAAATTAATGTGCAGTGATGATGCTAAAACTGTTTACCTGATAATATTTTCCATCAAGCTTCTTGATACCATAACCCAATTGAACAGCTCCAAACGACTTCATATCAGTTACCACTCCATTTTTCCTATAAACATGCTTCCCAACCCGGGAAATCAATTCCATTAAGGACTCCTTCTTGACATGGGGCTTTAACAAAAGCATACAGTCGTAAAGAGGCATCTTTTCTCTCTAACTGGATCCGCTATGTAAGCTGGTAAAACAGTCATTTATAACATTTATCAGAGGTACACTTCTCACCAAAACCAAAATTTATTCATCAAAAAATTATAAAGAGACGCACATTTCCGGCCAGTTCAAAAAGGATTCATTAAATAATCAATTGCAGAAAATTGAAGAACTAAACTAATGAAAAATCATATGATTTTCCTCATTTGAATTCCATGTTACTCTCCTTTCACACTGATAATCTCATAATCATATTAGTGGCAAACAAGGATGTAGAACTGCATCCAGCTATGTAATGATATTTCAGGGACAATAAAAAAACAGTTAGCTTGCCCATTTATCACATAATCAAAACAGGACAGGTTAACCATAAACCGACGTGTTTGTTCACTATTTCACATTGCCTAGAGGGTAGGAGGGAGGGGTAGTGAGATGACTTATTATCTGATGCATGAAAACTGTGAAGCCATTGAATGCAGCAATTAGTCACTGATCCATGGTAATAGTAACTTGAAGCTTCACATGAGTATTGGATGATCAAAGCAAAGGAAGAACAAATAAACCAAATCTATGACTTTTCCACTCAGAAAAAACAATAGTTGAACCCAAAAACTTCTCACAGAGAGTTGAACACCGGAACAAGTAAAACATCACAGCATATTATGACCTAACAAACTAGAATTAAACATGAAAAGAACTCAAAAGAGTTCCCTTATATTCTCTTCACTGTAAGACACACACACACACACACACACACACAAACAGAAGTCAATGATATGAATGAAAGTATAAAGTTTGCATTCATGCAAGTACGTGCATGCAGTTGAAATTCAAGAAATGACCCAGAATTCCTCACAATTCAAACAAAAAGAATCTAACGAAGATGGAAGAGTAAGAAGTCCCTCAGTTAGCAAGTTATAATCTGATGAAAATAACTCAGTGAACCCTGCGGATTAAATTATAGATGGAGAGAAAGTGAAAATTGGATTTGCCTTTGAATCAATCTTATTCAGGAGGTTTAAGTAACTTGGTCCTCAAACTCCTATAACTATGGGCCATTGTTGGGCAAAAACATCTTCGGTCCTGGGTTATTGATACCAGACCAAACTGGTTTGAATAGGGAATCTACTTAAGGAGTTCCACAAACAATCCCTAATTAAATCTTTTTAGGCAAGCCCTTTTCCACACTTAAGTTAATTGAGTTACACATTCTGTCACTCTCTGGACAAGAAAAAACGAGAACATAAATTAACACTGCACTATTCATCCTTAAGGACCTTCACTGCGTTTTGATTACAGACTGCATTGCAGTCTTTCACAGTTTCACTCTCGCGCTTTCATAGGACAAAATAAGGAAACCTTAAAGCGGACAAAATCCACAAAAAAATATTAATGCATTCTTTTACAAATCCCTTTAACCAAATAGTATTCTGCTTGCAACGGTGTCAAATTAAAGAATTTTAAAACTAAGAAAGCACAGTATTGCAATTACAAACAAATCCAGTATATCACTGTTAACAAATGCACTACCCAATTTACCCGCACAAACTCTACATAATTAGCTCTGAATAACATAAACAAATTTGACATTTTGAAAAAAAAGCAAAGAAAAAAAAACACCACAATATACGACAGTTTTACCTGATTGAATGCAAATAATTTACAAACAAGCCCGATTAGGGAAAAACTAGAAAACCTGAAATTTCAAATTTCGTTTGAGGGTTAGTTCTGAATTAAGCGAGATTTGGCATGTGAGGATATGAGAAATTGCAAGAAAGAAAATAGGCTAAGAGTTCACCCAGGATCGAATTGCACAGACGAGTCGACTGCTAATCGGCTGGAAAATGAAGAAAAAGAGCAGAGGACGATGGCCTCTGGATTTGGGCCGCCTGGCTGTTCAATTAAGCTTACATTTGTGAGCAAATGACAACTTACAAAAAAAAAACCCTTAAAATCAGAGGATTTTTGAAAAATCATATGAAATTTTTTTAGAAGTAAAAAATATTGTCTAAACTTAAAAGTGACATTATTTTAAAAAAAATTGACAATATCACATTTAAAAATTTAGTGTCACTTTTATATTAAAAAATGATATACAATCTCACTTTTATTAATATTTTTCAATAAAAAAATGATAGAAATTTCAATTACATTGGTGCATGCAATGTGCTTGTTTAAGGAGAATGTGAAAGTCATTTTTCTATGAAAAAGTGACATTGTGTCATTTTTTCGAAAAAATTCACACTATATCATTAGAGCAATTAACTAGATGCATACGTGCGCATTTTTGAAATTTTGAACATGCCAATTCGAGCCCTATTTTTTAGAAATATATATGAAAAAGAAAACTTTGAATCAATTACATTAATATATGCAAAATGTTTGCTCAAAAAGAATGTGAAAGTCACTTTTTTTTTTCAAAAGGGTCACACTATATCATTGTAGTCATTAACTAGATGCATGTGTATGCATTTTTTAAAATTTTAACATGCCAATTCAAGTTATGTTTTCTGGTAATAAATATGTTAAAAAAGAAAATATTGAATCAAGTACATTGATGCTTGCAAGGTGTTTGTTAAAGGAGAATGTGAATTATGTCACTTTTCTTTGAAAAAGTGACATTTTGTTACTTTTTTCAAAAAAAAGTCATACGATATTATTGGAGTTATTAACTAGATACATACGTAAGTATTTTTGAAAATTTGAACATACCAATTGAAGCATTATTTTCTGGTAATAAATATGTAAAAGAAAATTTTTGAATCAATTACATTGATATATGTAACGTATTTGTTCAAGGAAAATGTGAATTCTGTCATTTTCTATGAAAAAATGACATTGCGTCACTTTTTTCGAAAAAAAAGTCACAATATCTCATTGGAACAATTAACAAGATGTATACATGTGCATTTTTTGAAAATTTGAACATACTAATTCAAGCCCTATTTTCTGGTAATACATATGAAAAAGAAAATTTTGAATCAATTACATTGATACATGCAAGGTGTTTGCTCAAGGAGAATGTAAAAAAGTCAATTTTCTATAAATAAATAAAAAAAAGTGACATTCTGTCACTTTTTTAAAAAACGTGTCACACCGTATCACTGTAGTCATTAACTAGATGCATGTGTATGCATTTTTTAAAATTTTAACATACCAATTCAAGTTATGTTTTCTAGTAATAAATATGTAAAAAAAAATATTGAATCAATTACACTGGTGCTTGCAAAGCGTCTGCTAAAGGAGAATATAAATTATGATTGTGTTTGATAGAGATTATTTGGGAAAAATGAATTTTGAAATAGTGATATGATGGGAAATGTATGGTTGAAAAAGAAGGAAAAGTTATTGATGTAATGAAAAATATTATTTTATTGAAGAATGTGTGGTTGAAAATGAGTAGAAGAATGAGAATAAAAATGAAAATATGGGTCAAACGAGGATGTCACTTTTTTCAAAAAAAAGTCACACGATATTATTGGAGCCATTAACTAGATATATACGTGCGCATTTTTGAAAATTTGAACATATCAATTCAAGCCTTTAAAGGAATGTACATGAGCATTTGAAATGCCAGGATTTATATTAGTCTGAAGAAACCAACCAAAATTGGAGGGGGAAATACTAAACTAGAATAATTAACAAACAGTGTAGGGTTTCTAAGACGTATAATTGAAACAATCAGGCATCACCTCAACACAAATTTAAAGCCACAAATTCACATAACAACACAAAGAGTGTGTTTGATAGAGATTATTTGGGAAAAATGAATTTTAAAATAGTGATATGATGAGAAATGTGTGGCTGAAAAAGAAGGAAAAATTATTGATATAATGAAAAATATTATTTTATTGAAAAATGTGTGGTTGAAAATGAGTAGAAGAATGAAAATGAAAATGTGGGTTAAACGGGGCCAAAATATTTTATTGAAAAAATGTATGGATAAAATTGAATTTAAAGAAAAATGAGTTTTTGGATAATGGGGTTCAAACAAGGGCATAGATTTTGGGAAAATGCATTTTGGATTATTGATTTTTTTGAAGAATGTGTCTTAAAAAATAAAGAAATGTTTTGAAAAATGCATTTTTTTTTTTTTTTAAAATGGCGCCCAAACAGGGGCAAATTACAGGAACATGTGGAGGTTTTTATGCTATTGCCCATGTACTGATATGTTCTTCTTGCACCTTAATTGTTAACTTAACTCCCATATAATATAACAACTTCTTAAAGGACAGACAAAATAACATGTACAGAAATGTGTATATATTTCCATTCAAATGTGCCTGTGAGGACTGTAAGCTTACAACAAACAAGCTTGACATTTTCAGGATAAATCCACTCTCAAACTCCACAATGCTCTTCTAAATTTCAACCCAGACTATTTTTGGACATCATGGAATGTAAAGGTGGATAAGAAATTAGAAAAGCGGTAATTTGTTCAACGAAATCAATAAACACTAGCACAAACTGTTCCGTCTTATATGAAGTCCTGTAGTTCACATCTCCCAGTGGGGGAGAGGGGGGCAATTAATAACTCAGTGTGCAAAACAAGAGAATATTAGTCAATTCTGCATATCACATATATCTTCAACTTTTAGGTCAAAATAAATTTCTTTTGCAAAAAATAGAACCCAGATGAAAATTTTACAAAAAGAAAAAGAAAAAGGGATTACAAATAGGCGAATTGATGTAAGGAGAGTGGAGTGCATATTGTGAAAATTCTTCATTTGATGATATGAACTTACTTTTTGCTGAAACTTTGAGGTGGCGGTTGTGTATAGATGAGGGATGGCGGTGATGGGTTGGGGAGGCAGGTTGTGGAGCAATTGCAGACGGCAATGCAGGTGCCTAATGACGAAGGTGGGACTTTCGGGAGTTTTGGGGATTTTTTTTTTTTTTTTTGGGGGGGGGGGGGGGGGGGTGTTTGACGTATTAATTACGGAATTAAGGAGTTTAATTATTTTTAATGTTATTATTCTAATTTTTTATTTTTGAAGGGTAACGAGCCTAATTTCCTTTTCTTTTTTTTGACTGCCCTGGTTTAGATAAAAATCGGATTTTGGGTAAATGTTATTCAAAATTTAATCAAAATTTTTAGTTGAATCGGAATTGCTTATTGGGCCTCATATTGTCGAGTCGCCTTTTTTTTTTTTAAATGAAAAGAAGTAGCAGATGACATTGGATAATTTGATTCGGGTTTTCGAGTCTCAGGTCAAATATATTTTTATTATAATTGCGTGAACCAGTTGATTCTACAGGAAAAACGTTGAACCGAATTAAAATTGGTGTCTTTATTTTCCCATGGAATCATTGGTTCTAACAAGTCTATCTGTCTATGTTGCGTATATTTTCTTATTCCACTTTTATTTTATGTTATATATTTTAAACAACAAAACTCTTAATTATTCTGAATTTAAATTACAGTTTTTAATAAGAGATTATAAAAAAAATTACAATTTTATTAGGAGATTATTACAATATTATTGTATAGTGAGTTCACTGAGTTGTGATTGTGATGCATCTAGTTCCAGTTGATTCCTCAAACTTTATGTTTCATTCCAGATTGGTCCCTCGTGTATTTAAATAAAAGGTAGTTGATCATATATTGGCAATGGAGATCACATTGTCGTGTTAGGAAATTTCAACAGAATCGATTTCATTTCACTTTCTTAAGAACCTCATTAATAAACTATAATAGTTTGAACTAACTGCATTAGAATCTTGTCCACTACAGGTGAACTACCTGCATGCCTGAATTGCTCCCTATGTGTTTGATCTTTTGCTTGACTGAGTATCTCGATACCATTACTACTCCCCTTCAGCCTCTGAGTATCTGTGGACAATCCTTTTCCAGAACCAGTGTTTTTTCCACAAGAATATCATCTCTTCGATGGGCACGCCCTTAGTCTCGGGAAGGAAGAGAGAGACAAAGATCGTCATGATGGTAATCCAACCCGCAAAGAAGAGGAAAATGCCAAACTTGAATGCACATAAAAGGAAAAGGAAAGATTGTCCTATTATGAATGTGAAGAATAGATTTACTGCTACTGTAATGCTCTGTCCAGCAGATCGAGTTTCTAATGGGAATATTTCGCTAGGGACTGTCCAGCCAAGAGGTCCCCATGACCACCCGAAAGCTGCAACAAAGAGACAGATGATAACCACAACTAATATCGAGAAGCTCTTTGAAAGTCCCTCGTCACTGCTGAATTTGAGCCCCAGTATGATCGCTACTATCACCTGCATCACACCGTTAACAATTTAGGTAAAGGTAATCGAGGCACCATTTAATACCAATCATGCATGTTTCTGCTATTTATATATAATGCATCTGTGTACACAGATTATACTGTTTCAGCTTGAATACTCAGAAATTTTAGTCTTTCCATGAGGTGTATTACGACATTTTATTGGTCAGAAGAAAAGATGGTTGTTCTCTTACCTGACATACAATCATTTGTATTCCTCCGCTAATCAGTAAAGCTCTGCGGCCCCATCTGTCGACAACTGCGATAGATATGAAAGTGGATGAAGCGAGTACTGCTCCAGTCATAGCCGAAGAGTAGAGAGAAGCATTTCTGCCAAATCCCATAGTCTGAAACAACACGGGGGCATAGAAAAGAATGGAATTTATTCCTGTGAGTATCTGAAAAGTTGGCATGAAGATTGCCATGATCAACTGGGGCCTGTTCCTTTTCTCAAGGATGTTTCTGAAAGGATGCTTGATGGAGTTTGCAAGATCACTAGCATCAATTATGTCTTGCAATTCTGCGTGGATATCTGAGGTTCCCCTGATTTTTTCGAGAACTTTTTGTCCCTTTTCTTTTAATCCTCTTTCAATTAAGCTGTTAGGGGTTTCAGGAAGAAATATTCCGCCCATTGTCATTAAAATAGCTGGCGCTGCTGCAAGGCCTAGGGAAAGCCTCCACCCCCATGGCCGAAGATTTTCCGTTCCATAATTTATCATGTTTGCTGTGAAGATCCCAAGTGTCGTTGCCAATTGAAACATCATATTAAGGCCTCCTCGTAGATGAGTTGGTGCCATTTCTGACAAATACAGTGGCACTGCCTTCAAGCACATACAAGAAAGAGTGAGCAGGAAATTTTCATTACTTCCATTTTAACATTTTCTAACTTGGTAAGTTTTATATATGGAGTTATGCTACGTTTTATGATCACGTGGCATTTGAGTTCTTCTATGCCAAGATAAGGCTTTTTTGATAGGAATAAGCCATTTTAACAGAATTTTTTGTCCACTTACTTGACAGATGCAATGTTGGCGACAGATGATTGGATGCAAAAACTAACTATTTTTCAAACGCTCCATGGCATTCTATCAAGGAAGTGGGCAAATAATTCTGGCAATGTAGCATGTGTGCTTTTGATAATGTAGAAACCTGGGCTGAGTCAGTTCAATGGTGGCGATAGTTTACCTGGTTGCCGAATCCAATGCCAATACCAAGCATGATCCGACCTAAAATGAGCATCACCAGATTTGCTGCCGAAGCATCTAAAGTTGCTCCTATAATAAAGCTTAATCCACCACATATGATACTTCTTCGACGTCCATACTTCCTTGTGATAGACGATGCTACCAGAGACGATACCAAGCCAGAAAGATATAAAGAAGAGGTAAATGCTGCAAGACCTTGGTTGTTGTATCTGCAGTAGTTGTCTTCATGCGCATGCCTTTTTTGTCTGTAAACTGCTGGGAAGAATTTTACAAGAAATCCATCCATTGAGGTGACTCCGCCTGTTAAGAATAATTACCGACATTTTCAGTTTCTCAGGCAATCACTGGCATATTGTTCCCCATACCCCATTTTATATGCATTGTTTCTTCAGTTATAAGCTTATATTTGACAGCCATTCAAACCCACCAGTTAAGATACAAATTACACACTGAATTCACACATACACACATCAAATATTACACATTTCCTATCTGAATCCCTACTTTGGGGGGCTGAGCCTGTTCGGTCACCATACCCTTTTTGGCAACCAATCAGACTAAATAAGCTGTTAGTTTTGCTGGAACGCATAGCTGTCTCAAGATCTTGCTATCAACTTACATGAACATAAGATACATATAATTGTGCTTCTTTCTGATAAGGAAGAATTTGAAACAGAGAAAAGTTTGTACCTGAAATCCCAATATCATAGCCGAAGAGTGATCCTCCTACAGCAGCAACTATACAGGCGATGATAACAAAACCAGTGACCCTTCCTTTGTACTGCTCTGCTCTCTCTTCTGCCACCCCGCTTGGAGCAAAAGACCCTCCCGCCATGGCTATCTACCTTCCACCAAAAGCTTGGCTGAGGTATCTGAATTTCAATTCTTAACCAAGGAAGATGAGTTGTCTAATTATCTGCACTAAACAACTTCGAAACTTTGGCCAAAATGCATCAGCTTTCATTTACACAACAGAATTCTTATCTCTTTAATGTGGGACCATTCTGGTAGTCCCTATTTCTAACTATTATTTTAGTATCAAATGATCAATATGCACCGCAGAAGAAAGACTGCAAAATGTCGACTTCTAGAATTTTGACAAATTTCCATTATTAATTTCGTAGTATGAGTAATAAATAATATCACCATCTAAAGAAATGGGATTATCGTGAATACAACACATTAAAAAATTAGTCAAATTTGCCCGATGATAAAATTAATTTCGATTACTAGTAGACATATCTCTTCTCCATATTCAATCTTGTCATGTTTAATGCACATCATCTCCTAAACCCTCCCTCTATTTGGTGTCTCGTACACACATGGCATATGAGTCAAAAGCATGGAATATGTGTGCGCAACCAACTTATAAATTAGTTCGTAACACGGTACTCTTTTTCTTTAACAAGTAAAAATCAGAAATCGTGCAACAATACCTTTAATTTTTTTGGAATAAAAAAATAACGATTCGACTATACGTGCACTTAACTCCCAAATGTTGTTTGAATGCAGACCTTAGTGATATAGTTATCGAGATTATATGAATTTTAGAGGTAAATGTCATAAATGATGGCAGATTTATAAATTTTTGAAACTACAATTAGAAGTATCACTAAAATCAAACTGTCCTAAAATATTATGAATCTTGCAATATGGGTCCATTGATATATATCATCACACCACTTACTAAATTATTATCACACTGCTTGCTAATATTAATCTCTTCAATGTCTCAAGTTAAATTTGCACTTTCTCATGCTTATATCGATAGTTGATAGAATCACAAAATAGGAATTGAGCAGGACAAAGAGCAATTAGCAATCACAAATAGACTACACATGAACTAGATGAATTAGAAGATATACTACCCACAGACGCTTGGGATTTCTAGACAAAGTTCTCGCTTTAATAAGTGATACCATAAGTAGGTTTGTACAAAAGTCCTGAACCGAACCAGATGCGAGTTGTTCTTCTTAAGTTAAATACCTGAAAGGATACCCGAATCTAGAACTGACGAGTTCGGTTCGGTTCTTGATTCTAGTCTAAGAACCAAAGAACTGAAACTTTTTAAATTTTTTAAATTGTATAAATTAAATTATTTTAATTTTTTCTAAATAAATTAGCAAATTAGCAAATTATTTTCAATTTTTTATTTTAATTTTTTGACCCAATTAATAGTTTGATGTTACCCAAAGCCCAATAAAAGCCTTTTATATTTCATTTTCTTACATTTGTCGGTGTGTAAGTGTGTATAATCTAAACTAGGGGTGTAAGCGGTCCGATTTTACCGATTTTTGATAGATTTTCAAACCAAACCGTTTACACCGGTTTGAGAAAAACTCAAACCTAAACCAAACCATTTTGAACGGTTTGAAAAAAACTCAAACATAAACCTAACGGTTTGATCTGATTTTAAACCGCCGGTTTCGCCGTTTATTTTTTGTTGCTTGTCGTCCGATTTTAAACAGTCGATTTCGCCGTATATTTTTTTGTCTGTCTACTTTTATGCCATTAATTTAGGAGTGACATTTTTTTAAGAATCGGTGGAACCGGATCGGAACTATTTAGAAAAATAATTTAATTTTGGGACAAATTATTAAGAACCAACTGGTTCAGATCTAGTTCTCGATTCTAGTATGGGAACCGGACGATTCTCATAAGATTTTTATTTTTATTTTTTTGATAACATATATGATTCAATCTCCAATCACTTTTATAAAAAATAATAAGATTCCTGCTTCATTTTAGAGCTCAGCACTTTTCTTTTTCGCTTTGATTCTTTTCTTTTCTTATAATATTTGATTAACTAATTCTCAAGCCAAATTAGAATATTAGGTAAATATATACCTAAATAAATTCATTTACAATATATAATTTCATTTCTAAGATCTGAAATTTTTATTTTGTTTTCACTTTGATTACAAAGTTGTTGATCCGATCAAAACTTTTCATCTAGATTTCTACAAATTATTATCGACAAAACTAGAAGTTGCAATAATTTTTTAAAGGATGTCCAATTCAATGTAAGATTTTGATTTTGATTGAAGTTTGTTTAATCATTGGAGTACTATGCAGTTTATATAAGTTGGTGATAGTAATTTATATGGAATATAACGTGAGATTGCTTGATGAATCGTTTCAGACTTTCAATTTAAAAGCCTATGAAATATATGAGCCTCAATTAAAAATAAATAAAAAGTCCAACACAAAAGTCTTACAAATTACAATTTAGAAAATTTCATTTTTTTTAATTTTTTAATTTTTATATATTTTTTCACCGGTCCGGTTTGGTTTTAAACCGCAATAAAATTTCTCAAACCTAGACCAAACCGTTTTTGACCGGTTTGGTTTGGTTCAAAACCATTTCGTTGACGGGTCCACGTGGCACCAAACCGACGGTTTTCAAAATGCGGTTTCGGTTTGGTTTGACGGTTTGACGGTTTTTGCTTACAGCCCTAATCTAAACCTAACCCAAAACCTTTTTCACAAATTGAAAACACAGTGACACAGAGCTATTGAAGTTGCCAACGCTGACCAAGAGTCCAAGACTATCGATTCAGAGCTATTGAAGCCGTCGACGCCGACCAAATGTCTAAGACCAGTGTAATGTAATGGTTCATCTCATTTGCTTTGCTCATTCCAACTTATGCTCATTACTTTCTATGATCGTGGCTTTTTTCTTTAATTAACGGCAATAGAGACAGAGGCGGATCCAGCTAGCGGCGAGCTAGAGCGGCCGCTCTAACTGGATTCGCCGAAATTTTGGGCTGCTGTGGAGCGTCGGTGGGCTGGCATGGACAGAGGGAGACCGGAGCAGGCGAGCAGCGCTGATGAAGACGAAGCACAGTGCTGGTATGGGCTGCCTATATTTTTTAAAAATATATTTATGAGCCATATCATTTTATTCATTCCCAACCCAATTTCAAGTGACACCAACGGCCCAACCCAAACCAATTTCATTACCCCCTAAATCCCAATTGGTAACCCACCAAAGCCACGATTGAGGGAGGAAACGAGATTCTCCAAACCCTTCCTCGGTTCCTCTTCCCAATTTCCAGAATTTCAGATGAACTGTTGAAGTTGAAGGCAGAAGCAAAAACCAGCTTTAATTAATTGGTTGGAGACTTAGAGAGTGGAGTTGGAGACACTGCTGATTCACTGGCGTCCGGTCTGGCGGCGTCTTGGAGGAGTTCGCTGGAGTTGGATTTTGGAGACTTGGATTCGCCGCTGCTGGAGTTCATTGGAGACTTGGAGAGTTGGAGTTCACTGGACTGGAGTTCGCGTGTCGCATCTTCGCCAGTCATCCCTTGGCTGCTTCGCAACGACTTCGACTGAGGAGTACTTAGGAGGTAAGTTCAGTTTCTTTCTTTATTCTTCATTTAATTTTGCACTTTTCAGTTGAATGTGTTGTGACTTGTGTGAGTCGTGTGACTGCTTTGATGACTTGTGAGTTGTGAATGTCAGAATGTGCCGTGTGCTCGTGCTCTCGTGTATTTATCTACTTGTCTTTGTGATATTGGATATTAGAATTGATATAGTGGATATTGTAATTGTGAAATTGGATATTGTAGTTGTGAAATTGGATATTGTAATTGTGAAATTGTTTATCAATTTTAATTGAAAATTAAATTGGGCATTTTGGATATTGGATATTGGAATTGATATATTGGATATTGTAATTGGGCATTTTGGAGATGAATTGTTGAATGACAGTTTGATGGTGTACATGGAGAAAGATCTTTTTGTAAAACTTGAGAATGAAACAATATTACAACGTTTTCGAAATATGAGATCTCATAGAATTCAATTATCTAAGCTTACAATTACAGAATTACGTTGGATTGTATTTTTTTTGGTATTTTGAGACTTGGGTTGTATTGAACTATATTTTCATATATATATAATTTTTACGTTTAGTGCATTTACATATATATTCAATAATTTTTTTATATTATTTAATCGAATTTTCATAAACGATCGGTCGGATCGGGTGATTGTCGACGGTCAAAGATCAACGGTCAAAGTCAACTTCCGCTCTAACTGAACTTTTATGCTGAATTCGCCGCTGAATAGAGAGATAACAAAATGAAAGGATATGTGATCAAATGTTGCTAGTGCCTTGTGAAACAAGAATAGAGAGGGCAATAGAGAGGCAACGTTTCTTTGTGGATTACGAATGTTTTAGTATTAGTATTTTTTTTTTTTTGGCATTTGTATACATTGATAAATTAATTTTATTGGACAACTTGTTATTTATATGTTTTTAAATTGGACTATGTTAATTTGTAACGGTTCTATTTACTAAATACCTGAAATTTTTTTATTCGGTTCGATTTTCTTCAGAATCGAACCGAATCGAAACATATTCAGTCTTAATCATAAGTGATATCGGAATGCACCATTTGATTGTTTCCTAGGAAAAATTGTATATATATACCGTTTTCTTTTGCTCAAAGGACTTGTCGAATGACCAAGACGGATATGTACCCATATGCCCAACGTTCTTCCTTTGTAAAAGACTTGTTAACGTGGCCTATAATAAAATCATTTTTCTTATCTATTTCCTTCCTTGGTATTAAGTGATACACTGTGACGTGTTGTCTAGGATATGATGATGGTGATAATATATTGTCTCTACATTCCATATAATAAAATCATTTTTCTTATCTCTTTCCTTCCTTGGTATGAAGTGATGCACTGTGACATGTTGTCTACCACACGATGATGGTGATAATATATTGTCTCTACATCCCATATAATAAAATCATTTTTCTTATCTCTTTCCTTCCTTGGTATTAAATGATGCACTATGATGTGTTGTCTAGGACATGATGATGGTGATAATATATTGTCTTTAGCGGTGACAATGAATCGAATCGACTCGACTTAGCTCGGCTCATATGTACATGAGCTTGTGGCTCGTTATAAAACGAGTCGAGCTTCTACTCGGCTTGTTTCTCGTGGGCGAGCTCGTGAGTTCACGAGTCGAGTCGAGTCGAGCCTACGAGCCTTTTTTTGTAGCAACTTTTCAGGCTTTTTCAGCCCTTGTTTGAGCCACATTCTTTTAAAAATTCATTTTTTCAAAATTCATTTTCAACCACACATTTTTCAATATTAATATTATTACACGTAAATCCAATTTTTTTTTAATTTTTAACCACACATTCTCCATCAATCACTATTTCAAAATGCATTATTTCCTACAAAATGGGGCTCAAACATAATTTTAGCCTTTTTGTTAAATTTTTGACGAGCCTTGGAGCGGCTCGTGGGCTCAAACCACGAGCCTCGCGCTCGGCTCGTTTTAGCTCAACATGTGCTCGGCTCGTGCACGGGCTCATCTTTTTTACGAGCCGAGCCGCTTGTGGCTCTTTTTTGCGAGCCAAGCGGCTGAGTCAATGAGCCGCTCAGCTCATTTGCCACCGCTTATTGTCTCTACATTCCACCTTTCTTATGACGTTCGTTCTTTTCCACATTTATTTATGGGTAGGTAGATACTGATTGATCAGAAAGCAGAATCATTATCGGAAAACAGAATCATTATAGAATATGGTGCATTCGAGATGCACACTACAGGGTTCAGGTAAAAAATGTTGGCGAAGATGGGATTTGTAGGCGGAGGCTTGGGAAAGGAATAGGATGGCCACAGACCATTGAAGTGTTTCAACGACCTAAATCACTGGGCTTGGGTGCTGATGTCCCTGAAACAAGTGATAGATCAACAAAGATGCAAATTCAACCTATGTCACTTGGATCAGGTAGAAAGTCTTCAGGGAAAAATGAGAAATTGGCGAAGAAAGAAACTCAAATATTTGGCAGTTTCGAAAGGCATACCATGGGGTTTGGATCAAAGATGATGGCAAAAATGGGCTTTGTAGAAGGCTCGGGCCTTGGCAAAGATTCACAAGGCATGGTCAATCCTTTAGTTTCAGTTAAGCGTCCGACAGCAAGAGGATTGGGTGCAACGAGTTGAAAAGTGTAATTTTAAGAACTGTTCATATAGAGGAAATTTATGTGGTTACATGACGTCGGAATGCAACGTCTACAGTGACTAAGCTTTTTTTCAAGGTGCCAACGGGTCCGTTTGATAAAAAAACATGGAATTTGGTTGGAAAGAAAACGAATTGCAGGGAATTGAATTGTCTAAAATTTGTTTTGGAGGGAATTGTAATTAATGGTGTTTGATTGGTATAATTTTTCACCTGACAAATTTTTACGTTTGACTTTGTTTTTTACGCAAATTGTCAATTAAATGGATAAATTTTTTTACCATTGATTTTGGAATGTGTTCCAATTGGTAAAAAAAAAATAAAAAAAATTTGTCGGTGAAAAAGCTGACTTTGGTGGAAAAATGTTTTCCAACTTTTGTGCATCAACAACTTGTACCTTGGAAAATGTGGAAAACGTTTTCCCTAGAAAAAAAGGCTAATCAAACACGTGAAGTTTGAAAAGTTAGAAAATATTTTCCATTTTTCCTGAAATTTGAGCGCAATCAAACGGAGCCTTATGGTATTTTATTTTCTTGTCGTCTACTAGCAAAAAGCATGGCAAGGATCCTCTCGGATTCTGGTTCTCTTCGTTGTCTAATTTCAATAAGTTAAAACCTATATCAATGACGATTGGCTTAGTGTGAAGCAGAGAAGCTATGGTTGTTTTCTTTTCATCTTTTCCATATTTTGGAATGCCTTGAGTTGCACAATACGTCCTCGGTTGCACAATTTGAGTATTGGACTGTTTTGTAATAGCTTCTTGTTTTTTTATTTTTTAGAAGAGTTCTGAAAAAATCATATTGACTCGTCTTTTTATAAAAAATCTTTTAAAAAATAAAATATTTTCAGAAAATAATCCAAACAAAGTAGTTTCTTAGTCTTAAAATAATTTTTAACTTTTCAAAAATTATGTCAAAAAGGGGAAGGTGGAGAAATCCAACTTTACTTAAGGCTGTCGTGTCAAGAATTCGAATTCTGAAATATGGATTTGACTCTTGAGTAAATACAAGTGTACAAACAACCTTCCACCATGTATCCTTGGAGGCATAATCTGTGGTTTACCTCCTTCATCAAGGTCCAGGACAGAACAAGTGAAGACGCCAGTAATGAGGTGTAATCTAAAAAGGCATTATATCTATTGCATACTTGATACACATTATTAGTAATTAAATTAGGTTAGACAACTTTCTTCTTTAATTTTATTGATTGATATTTGCAATTCTTCATTTTCAACTTTTGCGAAATGTAACAAATCTATCACCAATCTCTCTCTCTCTCTCTCTCTCTCTCTCTCTCTCTCAAAGCATAATTCAATCTTAATCTTTCAAATTTGTAGCAAAAGCTTACAATTCTTTCCATTTTGGCCATTAAATGAAGAAATTTTCCTACTTTTTAAATGAAAAAAAAAAAGCAGTAAAAAATATATAAAATTGCACAATGCAATCCCATAATTTTCCACACTTTTTCAAGTTTCAACTAATTTAAATACAGATATCGAAGTACATTTATAATTGCCGTATAGTTGTGAGGTATGCATCAAACAGAGGAGGGGTTGACTTCAATTCCCATATGCATGCACATGCTTGGTTTATATCATATGATTAAGACAATTTTTGGATATTATTTTTTAAAATTTATTTTCAATCACATATTTTATGAAATTTATAATTTTTTCAACATTTCAATCACATATTTCATCGACTTATATCAAAATTTATTTTTTATTCAAACCAAACAGGAGTTAGAGTATCTTCAATAAACTCTCTGTTTAAAAATCCAGAAAAAAAGTATTTTATTATTTGAAAAGCATATATAAATTTGGAGAGTTAGAATTTTGAAGTATTCCAATAAACTCTTTATATTTAACATTTAATTTTACTATTCTAAAAAAATATTTATTATTTTTCTCTATATTTTATTTTAAGTAGCTTTTCTCTATATTTTTTTATTATTTTTCCACATTAACAATTTGAATACTTTGAATTAGACGCTTCAAACCCACTCTCTAAATTAAAATATTAATTTAAAGAGTTCCTTGAAACATGATTTTAAGGATTGACTCTTTAAAATAGAGAGTATATATCATTTTTAAAGAATCTCTTGAATATGTTCTCGTGTCCCTGTTTGAACTTCATTATCTAAAATTCATTTTTTTATATTTCAAACTCATTTTCAACTATACATTTTTTAAATAAAATATTTTATACATGAGCCCAATTTTTCTTTTTCTTTTTAACAATATATTATTAAAAAATTCACTATTACAAAACTTATTTTCGACAAAAAAAAAAAAAAAGGGGGGGGGGGGGGGGGGGGGGGGGGGCTCAATCATAGGCTAAAATGATATCATTTAAAGTGTTTTCTTAAGACAAAGATAGATTTGGTCCCTGTTTGGTTTAGGTAAAAATCATATTTCTAATAAATTTTAATAAAAATTGATGAAATATGTGAATGAAAAGTTATGCGTATTGTGAAATATATGATTAAAATTAATTGAAAACTTTAACTTACATTTTAATTCACTTTTATAGCTAAATCAAAGAGTTTAAGCTGTTATTGGAATAAGAGCATTAAAAGGAGGCATTAACTAGCAATTAATAAATTTAAAAAACTATCTGTTCAAAAAAACAAAACTTTTAAAAAAAGTATGATTAACTTCTCTTTAAAACAACGAAAATAGTTGAGGATTTTAGGAATATATAATTTTTTTTTAATATTTCGAATTTTAAAATCAAACTTTTCAATTCTAATGTTTAGATCCGTTGACAGATCACTTATTATTATTATTATTTTTATCAACTTCACCGTTAAACCATCACATATGGATGGATTTAGTGGGGGTGTCTGGGCTATAGCCCCTATTTAGGTCCAATTTTTTAAAAAAAAGGTTTTTTCATATATATATATATTTTGAAAAATTGTATTTTCATGTGTATTTTTTTTTTTTTTTTTTCGCATAGTAATTTGGCTTGAAAATTTGTAATCTAATTCTGGATTCGTCCCTATCATCATGTGTTTTGCACATGTATCAAATTTCAAGGGCAAAACTCGAAAGACAGCAAAACTTGCACTTCCCTTCAAATAGCTCTTTAACATTGCACCGTACATTTTTATTCTATTAGTTTCCTCATAAGTTATAGGTCAAAAATCTCTTTCAACAGAGTTTACTTTTGTGTCATCAAGGTTGGGACAATAACACCCAACACTTAATCTTCTATTTAAAGCGACAAGTTCGAAAATGTTAAGAATTTAGAGGTATATTAATTTATTACCCCCCCCCCCCCCCCCTTTTCTCTCTCTTAAACTTGTATTAGGTTCCAAATAACTATTTTCAAAATATATGACAACAAACATTTTTACTCGAAACCAAAATGTAAATGTAAATTGAAATTCAACAAATATATCACGGGTTAAAGTGGAAATGTAATAATTATTACCATTACAACGGTGACGGAAATTTGTCGAAATTTCAAGATGATTCTTAAAAGCATTTTCTTGATTTATTTAGTCCGTAAAATTAATTAATATATATCTAATTTGACATGTCATCCCGTTAAGTGTCAAGGTGGACTGAACAACGTTAATTCATATGTCTTGTCATCTTGTTAAATGTCAAAGTGGACTGAATAACGTTAATTCATGTATCTTACATGTCAAATGAATTAACACCGGTTAGTCAAATCTTGATATTTAAGGAAGTCATATTGGCAGTTACTTTCCCTAATTAAGTGATCATTTTTGTAAAGTTAATTTAATTCACTGAATAAATATGTCAATAAAATACTATAAGGACCAACTTGAAATTAACTATAGGGATGACAATGGGACGGATTTGCTGCGAGGTACCTTCACCCCGCCCCGCTTTAGACGGGACAGAGACTGGACTAGAATTTGCTCGGTTTAAATTTTTGTTTTTTTTTTACATTTTCAAAATTCGAGTAATGTTATTATTTAAAATTCAACCCTTAACTCAAAACATAAAAGTCATTTCATATATTTTAATTTTTTTTTCTAATTTTTTCAATCAAGATATTAACTTGCTTTGATTAATTAGTATAAATATTTCAAAAGTGAAGAATATTTATTTAACTATCATAATTCAAAATTTCAGATTATATAATTTAATTATAATAAAAAAATTGAATGGTCGAATTTATAAATTATATAAACAATTGTTAGTTATGTAAAATTTTAAATTGACAATTGTATAATATAATTGTTGAATTAGAAACATGTTATAAAATTGTAAATAAAATTATCAATTTATTAAAATTCTATTTTTAAATTTTTTTCACGGGACGGGACATCCTCGTCCTGCCCTGTTACCCACCAAGGGATGACCTCCGACGCCCCGCCAATTCGTCGAGACAAATTTTTTTGCTCCATTCGAGGCGAGACCCCTATCAAGTCGGGACGGATTAAATTGTCATCCTTAATTTACTCTTACAATTTTGATGGAAAAGAAAAATAAATGTATACGGGGGACATAATCGTAAATTTAGTTAATTCACCGACGCTAAGAAGATATATAAAGTCCTCTCTCCCCCTCCTCGCTATGAATTTCCACATCTGTACGCCATATGCAGATCTGCTGCGGCTCAAATTTCATTTTCACAGAGCACACTTCCTTTCAATTCTTACTCAAGAGGTCAGTAAAGATATTTATTTGAAAACCCTTTAATAAGGTCCTTTACTTTCTTGTTCACATATTGTATTATCTTATAGCATAATACTATCTTCTTATACACACACTCTGATCTGATCCATCCGATCCAAAAATCCAAAAAGATAATCCTAATTCAGAAACAGATCTCGATTAAAACGATCTGATCTGGGCCATTGATATCTGCCCAGACGACGGTGAAAATGGAATCTTTTTGCAGATTCAAGATCTTGTTGTTGCTTGTTTTCTCGACCATTTTTCAATCGGGTGATGGTTTTTATCTCCCTGGTAGTTATCCTCACAAGTATGGGGTTGGTGATTTCTTAAATGTCAAGGTTAATTCTTTGACATCAATTGAAACTGAAATGCCCTTTGGGTATTACAGTTTACCATTTTGCCAGCCGAAAGAGGGTGTTAAGGATAGTGCAGAAAATCTCGGCGAGCTTCTTATGGGAGATAGGATTGAGAATTCTCCCTATAGATTTAAGATGCATACCAATGAGACTGATATTTTTCTGTGCAAAACCAAGCCTTTATCTGGTCAGGAATTTAAGCTTTTGAAGGAAAGAATTGACGAGATGTATCAGGTGAATTTAATTCTTGATAACTTGCCTGCAATTCGGTATATTAAGAAGGATAAATATTTGTTGAGGTCCACTGGTTATCCAGTTGGTATCAAGGTTCAGGATGCCTATTATGTGTTTAATCACTTGAAGTTAACTGTCCTTGTTCATAAATATGAAGAGACCAATGTTGCCCGTGTCATGGGTACTGGGGATGCAGCGGAGATGATCCCTACTGTTGGCAACTCAGGATCAGATGCCCCTGGCTACATGGTTGTTGGGTTTGAGGTGGTACCTTGTAATGTCCAGCACAATACCGATTCTGTGAAGAACTTGAACTTGTATGACAAATACCCGTTCCAGATTAAATGTGATCCAACCACAGTCATCAGTGCTATTAAGGAGAATGAGCCAATGGCTTTTACATATGAGGTGTCATTCGTTGAAGAGTGACATTAAGTGGCCTTCAAGGTGGGATGCATATTTGAAGATGGAAGGATCAAAAGTTCACTGGTTCTCGATTCTAAACTCGCTTATGGTGATAACTTTCTTGGCTGGTATTGTACTTGTGATTTTCTTGAGGACAGTTAGGCGAGATCTGGCTCAGTATGAAGAGCTTGATAAGGAAGCTCAAGCCCAGATGAACGAGGAGTTGTCAGGATGGAAACTTGTTGTTGGAGATGTTTTCCGTGCCCCAAGCAATCCCTCACTCTTGTGTGTGATGGTTGGAGATGGAGTTCAGATTCTTGGAATGGCAATCGTGACAATTTTGTTTGCTGCCCTTGGATTTATGTCCCCAGCATCCCGTGGAACACTTATTACTGGTATGCTGTTTTTCTACATGATTCTTGGAATTGCAGCCGGTTATGTTGCTACTCGTCTTTGGAGGACTATGTTCTATGGAGATCACAAGGGATGGGTCTCTGTATCATGGAGAGTTGCTTGTTTCTTCCCTGGTATCGCCTTCCTCATTTTAACCACTTTGAATTTCTTGCTATGGGGTAGTCACAGTACAGGAGCTATTCCCTTTTCTTTGTTTGTGGTACTCATTTTGCTATGGTTTTGTATCTCGGTTCCCCTTACCCTTGTTGGTGGTTACTTTGGAGCAAAGGCACCTCATATTGAATACCCCGTTCGAACAAATCAAATCCCCCGAGAAATCCCTCCTCAAAAGTATCCATCTTGGCTTTTGGTCCTTGGGGCGGGTACCCTTCCATTTGGTACACTTTTCATTGAGCTCTTCTTCATCATGTCCAGTATCTGGATGGGTGGTGTATACTATGTCTTTGGGTTCCTTTTCATTGTTATGATCCTTCTGGTTGTGGTTTGTGCTGAGGTATCACTTGTTCTTACCTACATGCACCTTTGTGTTGAGGACTGGAAATGGTGGTGGAAATCTTTCTTTGCTTCTGGTTCTGTTGCTATTTACATCTTTCTTTACTCTGTCAACTATCTAATATTTGACCTTAAGAGTTTGAGTGGACCCATATCTGCAACCCTTTACCTCGGATATTCACTCTTCATGGTTCTAGCAATAATGCTTGCAACAGGTGCAGTTGGGTTCCTTTCTTCGTTCTGGTTTGTGCACTACCTGTTTTCTTCTGTTAAGCTCGACTGAAGGGCCTCGTTTGGATTCAAAGTTCAATGGTGATGAAGAAGCAGTGATCAAAGGTTGGACGTAATATGTTGCTTATAAATTTGTTCTGCTTATTTTATTGTTTGTGTCTATTTCTAGGGCATTCGGAAGATAGCAACAATAACATTCTAAAGTTTTGTTAAAGTCTTTATTAAGATAGAAACTATTGCAGACTAGCCATCTAAAATACTCAATGTCATACGAGCTTATTGTAGCGACCCGAATTTTTAAAAGTACAAATTTCATAATTTAAATTATATCGCTACGACATTCCGTCAAGGTTTAGAATTTATTTTACGTTCGTCGAATTGTCTAGCAAAAACAATTAATTTAAGGATTTCGAAAACGATTTTAATCTTAAAATTTCAATATTTACTTATCGAGTTAAATTTCAAACAATTTTAAAAGTATCAAATTCTTATCGATTTAAATCCAATTTTTATGTCCAATATTCTATTTAGAATCCAATTCCATTAAGTCCAAATTATATATTTTAATCCAATTTTATTTAAGTCCCATTAGCCGAAGAATTACTATTCAACCCAAACTCTAAGCCCAATTTATTGCCTCGTTTTTCGTGCCCAATATACTGTTGATATTATTCAATTACCTTCACCACAGCACCTTCTTCAACCTCACCAACAGCCTCCAAACACACGGCCAAAAACTCAGGTAAGGATTCACCATCTTTTCCCTTCAACTTCTGCTCAATAAACAACTGAAAGTATCACACGATCATCACCACCACACCTATGTTTTCGCAATCACAGAAACCCGGTTTCCAGCCTTCCCACTGCCACACCAAATCTGCAGGCAGACCATCATTCAAAACCGACTGCAAATTTCAATCACCACCCCACATGGACCACCAACAAACCACCACAAACCCGCCGCCTGCAATTGCCCCAAAACGGCAGCCCCATTCGACCCAACTCGACCTCCACTTCACCAAATTTAACCCAAAATTCAACCACCAAAACCAAGAAATCACGAAGCCCAATCACTTACCTCGACTCTACCCATGTTTTGGCCGGATTTCTCGCCGGAAACAGCCAAGAAAATCGGACCTTTGGCCTCGGTTCTCAACCCCGATCGACGCCCAATCAACCCTCAATCGATCCCTCACCCGCCGGCGCCCTCGCGACGGCGATACCCTCGATTTTTGGCCGGAGTCTACCCACTTCCATCTCCTTCCCGTCGCCGGCCAACTCCTCCTCTTCTTCTCTCGAGCTCCTGTGCATTTGTCGAGTGAGAGAGAGAGATTAGAGTTAGGTTTTTTGTAAATATTTGATTTTTTGAAAATTACCTCTTAATCCCAAATTTTTTAAAAGTTATTCAATTTAGCCCAAAGTTTTAAATGTTTATTATTTCAATTTCAAAGTTTTATAAATTGTTTAATTCAATTCCAAAGTTTTAGTTACTTTTAAAATTAGTCCATAAATTCCAAAAAGTGCATATTCAGCCCTTCAAACTTTTAAATTCAGTTTTAATACTTTTCAATTTAGTCCCTAAAAGGTTTTAAAGTTTTAATTAAACCTAGTATCTTAAATTAAATTAATTTTGTTCTTGCTAGACGAGTTCGCGGGCAAAGTGTGAAGCACGGTAACATTTCAATTGTTCAATTTCCAAGAAAACTTTCAAGACTTCGAGGTGGGGTTTACTTTTAAGCAATTGTGGTTATTTGTCCATGTTAATTCTCGATGTGTGATTTTGATTGTGATATGATGTTTATACATATGAAAATGTTGCCAGGGACCGTAAATAGGTCCGGGATCGAAATCGGGTCCTTGGGAATGCCCACAGTGCTAAAATTTGCTAAGCTTATGCCATGTTGTCAGGGACCGTAAATAGGTCCGGGATCGAAATTGGGTCCTTGGGAATGCCCACAGTACATATTCTATAGTATGTTGTATGGATATTATGTTCACCACTTGATTACATATTTGGACTTAATTTGGACTGATTGCTGTAACTCCACTGAGTATAATTCGTTATGCTCACCCCACTATTTTTCCACCCTTTCAGGTTAAGGAGTTTGGCAGGGCAAGGCAACGAGCGAGGCAAATTCTAATTTAATAATAGAATTTTTAAATTTCAATTTTTGAAATAAGAATTTTAAATAGTTGGTTTCCATTTGACATTTTAATACCGAATTTTGGTATCTGTGCAAATGTTGGTTTTGCTTATTACATTTGGTATTAACTTTTGAATATGAGAAAAATTATTTTAGAAGTGATGTTTCCGCGTTTTGTGTAAAATTGCTATGAATTTTTAAAGTATATGTTTGCCTTCGTATTGTGGCGACTTTTGAAAAATATTTATTTACAGGCTATTTTGATTTAAGTAGCGCCTCGAGTTATTAGTAAAATTGGGGCGTTACAGTGTGGTAACAGAGCACATGTTTACCTTTCTGTAGACTTGTGAAAATTTTACAAAAAAAAAAATATGTTTAGTATTTAATTTAAATGCTACCCGCTCTTGCCGCGCCACGCCTACTCCGAAAAGGTAAAATGTTTAGAAAATTTTATTTGATGAAGTCTGAAAATTTTCATCTGCTGGATACCATGAATTTATTATATTACTGCATCTGAAATTGATTGTTACAATGAAAAGTTACATGAAAATGAAATTTTGCTATAGTTGATGCAGTTTGAAATGTTTGAAAATTTGTATCCAGTACATGTTATAAAAAATTTTCCATGAGCTATTATATCTGGAAATTGAACTTGTGATGTGAAGTATTTAAAAAATATTTGGAAATTATAAATTTAGTCCTCGGAATTAGGCTAAAACATGAAGTAACCCATTTCAATAGAATTTACCTTCATAATCGATATGTCAAAAAGGACTCTATGAGATAGAGATGTGGAAAGAACTATTTGTGAAAATTTCAGTAGGAGAACATATTTCGGGTTATAGATATTGGTTGCAATTTTATTATTTGTTTTCCTTTTGGAAAATTTGAGATAATAATAAAATTTGCTTTAGGCTCTACTGTGATGTTCTATGATTATTCCTTTTAGATTTTATTATTCCTAAATGGCCATTGTGAATCTCACAACTTAGTGGATGCTGAGACAAATGTTATTGTGATTTAGGAAAATGTCTCGTAGAACAAACCGAGTTCCCGTGAATCGGACTGCTGCAAGACAAGCTACCCCAGGCCAGGCTGCTACTGGCGATGCGGGGAATAATGCATTGAGGGATCTCGTGAATGCACTCCAGGGGCTCATTCAGCAACAAGCCCCAACAGCTCGACGAAATGCCCCTAATCCACAAGCTAATGCAGACAATACAAGTATGGTTGTTGAACAATTTCGTCGATATAAACCACCAACATTCAATGGTCGAACAGGACCCCTAGCTGCAGAGGAATGGTTAAGGGCATTAGAGAGGATCTTTAAACATATAGCCTGTTCGGACGCACAGAAAGTGTCATGTGCTGTATTCCAACTTGAAGAGGATGCAGATCATTGGTGGGAATCATATCAACGCACCAGAACTGAGGCACAGCAACTTGAATTGACATGGAATGGATTCAAGGAATTAATAATACAGAGGTATTTTCCCCAGTCTTTCCGGGATCAGAAAGAAACAGAATTTCTTGAACTTAGACAGGGAAGTATGTCGGTAGTGGAATATGAAACAAAGTTCAACCAGCTGTCCAGGTATGCTACCCATCTGGTTGACACAGATATCAAGAAGGCTAGAAGATTTGAAAGGGGCCTACGCCCAGAAATTGGAGGAATCATGGCAGGTTTAGGACTCACTACTTATGCCGAAGCAATTGAGCGAGCACAAGCTATATCATCTCGCTTAAACCTGGAAAAGACTACTCAGAAACCCACAGAGGTACCAGCGAAAAGGAAATGGGACAATCAGAATATGAGCAAAGGAAGATATCAGAATAAGAAAGGGAAATCATGGGGAAAAATGGAGGAAAAGGCTAGCACTGAGAAACTTGTATGCCCGAAGTGTGATAAGCGTCACCATGGAGAGTGCTTACTCGGGAAAGGAATGTGTTTCAGATGTAAGAAACCCGGTCATTTTGCTGGTGAATGTCCTGAATTCAAGGGTAAGGAAGATGCCAGGAAGGGAAAGGCTCGAGTTTTCGCTTTAACTCAGAAGGAGGCAGAGAAAGATCCAGACGTGATGACAGGTATTCTATCAGTATTCAATATACCTGCTATTGTTTTGATTGATTCCGGTGCTACGAATTCTTTCATCTCTGCTAGTTTTCATGCTAAGATTGGGAATGTATGTGAAAATGTGAATGATGCCTTAGAAGTTAGTATCCCTTCAGGTGAAATTATTATCACTAATTTGATGTCGAAAGCTGTTAAGTTTGAAATAGATGGGAAGAACTTAGAGGCTGACTTGTACTTAATAGACATGAGGGATTTTGATATTATTTTAGGCATGGACTGGCTTAGTTACAATCACGCTACGATTAAGTGTCATGAGAGGGAAGTGCTCTTTCAGAAACCAGGAGAATGTGAATTTACCTTCTTCGGGACAAAAGTCAAAACCATGCCCCGTATCATATCAGTGTTGAAAGCACAGAAGATGTTGAGAAAGAGTACAAATCAAGGATATCTAGTTAGCATCACTAGTGTTCAGACAACGGAGGTAACTGTTACAGATGTACCAGTTGTGCGTGATTTTGTGGATGTATTTCCAGAAGACCTAGTTGGTATTCCACCAGATAGACAAGTGGAATTCATGATTGATTTAGTACCTGGAGCTGCACCCATATCTAAAGCACCTTACAGGATGGCACCGAAGGAACTTCAGGAATTGAAGGTACAACTACAAGAACTGTTGGATAAAGGATTTATTCGACCGAGTGTATCGCCTTGGGGAGCACCGGTTCTGTTTGTGAAAAAGAAAGATGGATCAATGAGGATGTGCATTGACTACAGGGAGTTGAATCGCCTCACAGTCAAGAATAAGTATCCTTTACCACGAATAGAAGATTTGTTCGATCAGTTAAAGGGTGCCGTTGTATTCTCCAAGATTGACTTGAGATCAGGTTATCATCAGTTGAAGGTTAAGGACAGTGATATACCAAAGACTGCATTTAGGACTCGATACGGACATTATGAATTCACTGTGATGCCGTTCGGGTTAACTAATGCACCAGCTGTCTTCATGGACTTAATGAACCGAGTATTTCATCAATACTTGGATCGATTTGTAATTGTCTTTATAGATGACATTCTGATTTATTCAAAGGACAAAGAACAACATGAGGAGCATCTCAACATTGTATTACAGACACTTCGACAGGAAAAGTTGTATGCAAAATTCAAGAAGTGCGAATTTTGGCTTGACCGAATTGGTTTTCTTGGACATGTGGTTACCGCAGATGGTATTGAAGTTGATCCAGCCAAGGTCGAAGCTGTCACTAATTGGAAGGCACCAACCAATATAAATGAAGTTCGTAGTTTCTTGGGATTGGCTGGCTATTATCGAAGGTTTATCGAAGGATTTTCAAAAATTGCTGGACCAATGACCCAGTTGACCAAGAAGGGAGTGAAGTTTCAGTGGACAGAAAAGTGCGAGAATAGTTTGCAAGAATTGAAACAGAAATTAGTATCTGCACCAGTTTTGGCTATTCCAGAAGGGTCAGAAGGTTTTGTAATCTACAGTGATGCATCGAAACAAGGTTTGGGATGCGTTCTGATGCAGCATGGAAAAGTGATTGCATATACATCTAGGCAGTTGAAGCCACATGAGCAGAACTACCCTACACATGACTTGGAATTGGCTGCTGTGGTTCATGCTTTAAAAATATGGCGACACTATCTATATGGTAGTAAGTGCGAGATATACACAGACCATAAGAGTTTAAAGTATTTCTTCACTCAAAAGGAATTGAATATGAGACAGAGAAGGTGGTTGGAGTTAGTTAAAGATTATGACTGTACTATCCACTACCACCCCGGCAAGGCCAATGTTGTTGCTGATGCACTTAGCCGGAAAGGTAAAGGGCAGTTAGCTGCCTTAACCAGTCAAGAACAATTGATCAAGGATTTTGCCAACATGAGACTCGAAGTTGTAGCTCCTCCACATCACACAACTGCAATTATAGCTACTATGATTGTTCGACCGACTCTCAGAGACAGAATTAAAGAAGCTCAGGGTAAAGATAAATTTTTGTGCAAGATTAAGGACCGAGTACTCGCTGGCAATGTTAAAGGTTTTGAAGTATCAACTGATGACACTCTTCTATTTAAGGGAAGACTGTGTGTACCGAAGGATGAAGCCTTAAGGAAGGAAATTTTAGAGGAAGCACATTTTTCACCTTATACTGTACACCCAGGAGGTACGAAGATGTACCAGGATTTGCGAATAATTTATTGGTGGAGAAACATGAAGAGGTCAATTGGCTTATTTGTTGAGAAGTGCATGACTTGCCAACAAGTTAAAGCTGAACATCAACGTCCGTCTGGAATGTTAAACCCACTTGAAATCCCAGAATGGAAGTGGGAACATATAACAATGGATTTTGTCGTGGGACTTCCTAAATCAGTTAAAGGTCATCAAGCTATATGGGTTATAGTTGATCATTTGACAAAATCTGC
The DNA here is from genome assembly GCA_019395295.1 of Osmanthus fragrans. Lineage (NCBI taxonomy): Eukaryota > Viridiplantae > Streptophyta > Magnoliopsida > Lamiales > Oleaceae > Osmanthus > Osmanthus fragrans. The sequence goes on from CM033343.1 coordinate 1,068,099, forward strand.
TCATTTTCTACCAGTGAAAATGACTTTCAGCTTAGACCAGTATGCTCAGTTGTACATCAGAGAAATTGTAAGATTGCATGGTGTACCAGTTTCTATAGTGTCAGACAGGGATTCCAGATTTACATCCAAATTCTGGGAAAGTTCGCAAACAGCTATGGGAACTAGATTGAAATTTAGTACAGCTTATCATCCACAGACAGATGGGCAGTCAGAGAGAACTAAACAGACTTTAGAGGATATGTTGAGAGCTTGCGCCTTAGACCTTGGTGGTAACTGGGAAACGCATTTACCTTTGGTTGAGTTTGCTTATAACAATAGTTTTCAGTCTACCATCGGCATGGCACCGTATGAAGCTCTTTATGGCAGAAAGTGCAGATCACCAATTCATTGGGATGAAGTTGGTGAAAGGAAAGTTTTGGGTCCAGAAATAGTGGAACAGACTGTAAAGGCTGTGGAGAAGATCAGAGAAATGATTAAAACAGCACAAGACAGACAAAAGTCTTATGCTGACAAGCGACGAAAGGAACTACAGTTTGAAATTGGTGAAAAGGTGTTCCTTAAAGTAGCTCCCATGAAAGGAGTGGTAAGGTTTGGAAAGAAAGGAAAACTCAGACCAAGGTTTATTGGACCTTTTGAAATCTTGGAAAGAGTTGGAAATGTGGCCTATAGGTTGGCTTTACCGCCAGAGTTAACAGCAGTACATAATGTTTTTCATATCTCAATGTTAAGAAAATATGTCCATGATCCGGACCACATTGTTAATTATACATCCTTGGATGTTAACAAAGATATGACATATGAGGAAACTCCTGCAGTTATACTTGAGAGGAAAGTTCATACCTTAAGGAACAAAGATATTCCTTTAGTTAAAGTCCAATGGAATAGACATGGTAGAGAAGAGGCAACTTGGGAAAGAGAAGATGAGATTTTAGCCAAATATCCAGACATTCTCAATTCAAGTAAGTTTAATTTCGAGGACGAAATTTATTTAAGTGGGGAAGGTTGTAGCGACCCGAATTTTTAAAAGTACAAATTTCATAATTTAAATTATATCGCTACGACATTCCGTCAAGGTTTAGAATTTATTTTACGTTCGTCGAATTGTCTAGCAAAAACAATTAATTTAAGGATTTCGAAAACGATTTTAATCTTAAAATTTCAATATTTACTTATCGAGTTAAATTTCAAACAATTTTAAAAGTATCAAATTCTTATCGATTTAAATCCAATTTTTATGTCCAATATTCTATTTAGAATCCAATTCCATTAAGTCCAAATTATATATTTTAATCCAATTTTATTTAAGTCCCATTAGCCGAAGAATTACTATTCAACCCAAACTCTAAGCCCAATTTATTGCCTCGTTTTTCGTGCCCAATATACTGTTGATATTATTCAATCACCTTCACCACAGCACCTTCTTCAACCTCACCAACAGCCTCCAAACACACGGCCAAAAACTCAGGTAAGGATTCACCATCTTTTCCCTTCAACTTCTGCTCAATAAACAACTGAAAGTATCACACGATCATCACCACCACACCTATGTTTTCGCAATCACAGAAACCCGGTTTCCAGCCTTCCCACCGCCACACCAAATCTGCAGGCAGACCATCATTCAAAACCGACTGCAAATTTCAATCACCACCCCACATGGACCACCAACAAACCACCACAAACCCGCCGCCTGCAATTGCCCCAAAACGGCAGCCCCATTCGACCCAACTCGACCTCCACTTCACCAAATTTAACCCAAAATTCAACCACCAAAACCAAGAAATCACGAAGCCCAATCACTTACCTCGACTCTACCCATGTTTTGGCCGGATTTCTCGCCGGAAACAGCCAAGAAAATCGGACCTTTGGCCTCGGTTCTCAACCCCGATCGACGCCCAATCAACCCTCAATCGATCCCTCACCCGCCGGCGCCCTCGCGACGGCGATACCCTCGATTTTTGGCCGGAGTCTACCCACTTCCATCTCCTTCCCGTCGCCGGCCAACTCCTCCTCTTCTTCTCTCGAGCTCCTGTGCATTTGTCGAGTGAGAGAGAGAGATTAGAGTTAGGTTTTTTGTAAATATTTGATTTTTTGAAAATTACCTCCTTAATCCCAAATTTTTAAAAGTTATTCAATTTAGCCCAAAGTTTTAAATGTTTATTATTTCAATTTCAAAGTTTTATAAATTGTTTAATTCAATTCCAAAGTTTTAGTTACTTTTAAAATTAGTCCATAAATTCCAAAAAGTGCATATTCAGCCCTTCAAACTTTTAAATTCAGTTTTAATACTTTTCAATTTAGTCCCTAAAAGGTTTTAAAGTTTTAATTAAACCTAGTATCTTAAATTAAATTAATTTTGTTCTTGCTAGACGAGTTCGCGGGCAAAGTGTGAAGCACGGTAACATTTCAATTGTTCAATTTCCAAGAAAACTTTCAAGACTTCGAGGTGGGGTTTACTTTTAAGCAATTGTGGTTATTTGTCCATGTTAATTCTCGATGTGTGATTTTGATTGTGATATGATGTTTATACATATGAAAATGTTGCCAGGGACCGTAAATAGGTCCGGGATCGAAATCGGGTCCTTGGGAATGCCCACAGTGCTAAAATTTGCTAAGCTTATGCCATGTTGTCAGGGACCGTAAATAGGTCCGGGATCGAAATTGGGTCCTTGGGAATGCCCACAGTACATATTCTATAGTATGTTGTATGGATATTATGTTCACCACTTGATTACATATTTGGACTTAATTTGGACTGATTGCTGTAACTCCACTGAGTATAATTCGTTATGCTCACCCCACTATTTTTCCACCCTTTCAGGTTAAGAAGTTTGGCAGGGCAAGGCAACGAGCGAGGCAAATTCTAATTTAATAATAGAATTTTTAAATTTCAATTTTTGAAATAAGAATTTTAAATAGTTGGTTTCCATTTGACATTTTAATACCGAATTTTGGTATCTGTGCAAATGTTGGTTTTGCTTATTACATTTGGTATTAACTCTTGAATATGAGAAAAATTATTTTAGAAGTGATGTTTCCGCGTTTTGTGTAAAATTGCTATGAATTTTTAAAGTATATGTTTGCCTTCGTATTGTGACGACTTTTGAAAAATATTTATTTACAGGCTATTTTGATTTAAGTAGCGCCTCGAGTTATTAGTAAAATTGGGGCGTTACACTTATGCACTATTTATTGTCTAGATATGTATTAAGTATTGACGGTCATTGCAATCAATTGGTCTGCATTATGCTGTTTATCTGATTTTCACTATTAACTATATGATGTGTGGGTTGATATTCTTGAGGCATTAGTGTCCGTTGGAAGATTTACGTTCTTTTAGAGCTATGCACTGTGATGAATCTTTATGCATGCCCAATTTGTTGTAGGAATCAAATCAAATTCTTGAAATTTCATTCATGCCTTGCATTTTGGTAATCAGTGTTTGCTTTGTGTGTGGCATTTCTAACCATTCAATAAAAATGTACATGGGTTGGGAGGGTTTGGTTATGCACTTGAAGCTTTACCTGACTCGTCTCATTCTGGATCATTTTATTCCTTGCACGTTGGGGTCGAATTTGTCTGGAAATTGAATACATATTTCGGTCCGAAAAAATCTAGTACTTACCTAACTTCAAGGAAATGTCAATTGTGTCCTATGTTATTCTGGCACTACACCTGTGTTCTTTCCTGGGTAAAGCACTTAAAAGTACTGATTTTTATGTCAAATGTCATGATCTTTTAGGCAATATTCTGTTTCGTAACTTACTGCTTCACCGTAAAATTTTTCTCTACGTGGGTAATATTCAACATTAGAACTGGTTTTTACCCTGGTGACGTGCAGTGAATCTTCTCTTCCCTTCCCTTCCCAGTTTGCCGCTTGGCAACTTGCGTATAATTTTACTTTTCTGGTGGGTGAAATGCTATTGAAAAAGTGATATGATCTGAATGGCATAAGAAATATTGACGTCAATGATGAAAAATAAGAGGTCCTAACCTGGTCCGCAAACCGGGCCAGTGGCTTGTTGGCTGGACTACTCGGGTCAATTATTTTGATGATTTTCCAATTTCAATGGATGCTCATTTTGAATTGTCGAAATATACTTGCATTGCAATTCTCATTGATATGGTAATATCTCTGTTACATTCGAAAATCATTCTCATTATATGATATCACATATGTAAAAATCATAACTACATGTTGTATACTCGGGTTTGAATTTAATTTTTAAGTATTTAGTATATAACTATATAATTCTCAAAAACATTTTATATATTAGGGAAATTACTCCCAGCATTTTCTAATTTTTAAAAATCTACAATTACTACTTTTTAATTTATTTAATATTTAAATTTTTTGTACGTACACAAACGGTGTGTTGGCTAGAGAAACTACTTTTTTACAAATTTCACTACACTAGAGGTTACCTTCTGCATTGTAATTAATGTGGATTGTGACTCCGCCATACCGTACTATTGTGACGCTTGTTCATGTAGTTGAAGATAATCAGTGGCTATGAATGTGACCCTTCAGATAAGTTAACTATTTTCAATGTAAACCATCAATTATGCATGATTAATGAGGGGTTGTGACTGTCCTCTCTCTCGTATTATTTTGACATGTAGAGTGACGTGACTTTTCTTTTCAATCATTTTGCTTTATATATAATGAATGTTATTACATGTACATTACGATTTACATAAAAGATTACATAATATTACATGATACTATGGCCCGGTTTGGCCCTTATTTCATCTCATTCTCATTCTCATTTTTTTTTTCTCTTTCTTCATTTCAACCACATATTTTTCAAATAAAATAATATTACACACAAATCTAAAACTTTTCATAATTTTTCCACCATATATTCTTCCATCAATCACTATTTCAAAAAATTTATTCTCATTAAAATTAACATCAAACACACTCTATATTATTTGTCAATTTAAATTACTTTTTCTTATTAGGTGCATTCCGTTGTATATGAATACAATTTTTTGATTTCTTGAAGTGAGTCAAGTGACTATATAAAGTTATATATTTTTTTTTCACGCACTCATCAAAAAATATAATTAACTAATCGTAACAGAAAAAGATTGAGAACTCAATGTCACCGTTCTTGAACAATTTAGAGCTAGACCTTTCGCACTATCATAAGGATGAAAATAATAATCAAAATCAAATTCAATTAAATACTTCGAATTTTCAACGTTAAAAATTTATATATAATTTTAATTAAAGTAAAATATTCGCAAACTGGCTAGAAGACGCTAAAATCTTGACAAGTGACTTATACGACACTTAGTTAACTAAATTTGATCGCTAAGCTCAGTCAATTGTTGTCTTGTTTTAATCATAAATGTAATAAAAAACTAGTGTGTTAGGTACGAAGATTTAGCTAATTTTAGCAAAACATTTCAATTTTATACGAAAGCAAGAATTATTTCTTACAAGTAATTGAGAACGCCTCTAAACAATGGTTTTCTGGTTACAAAATTCCAACTCTTGCCCCAAAGTAATTCCATAGTCTTAGTTTCTCCAAACAATATATATAGAAACACACACACACACACACAGGTTCAAGCTTTTATGTCCATTATTGTCTTTGTATTTAAGTGGCGTAGGATTTTACTCTTGGTACTACAAGCTAGTGTCTCATTTGAAAATCGAAATTCGACTATTGGTTTGAGTTTTAAATGAATCGAATGTTAATTTGAATTTTTGAATTATAAATCTATATTGAGTTTTTGAGTTATATCTAAAAACGTCAACTTAGGTACACACAAACCTTATATATTAACCAAATACAAAATAATGAGCCTTGTTACTAGTTCTCATTTGCAGTGAAAACCAACTCATGCATGACACTATCAATAAGAATTAATCTACTTGTACAAAAATTATTTACAAAGTTAGTTTACAAACTAAGTGTTGACAAAATTCAGGTCATTGATTTCAAAAATTATTTTTTAAATGATTGGCTTTGGATATTGTTGTTAACACATAATTTGTAAACCAAATTTATTAATCTAATTTGTACAAATAGCATGATTCCTGTCAACAATAGCTTATAATTAAAATTCGTTCCTATGTTCTAGGTTTCCTTCTTGGAAAAACCTACAAATTTTTTAAGTCAATAAAGTTTCTTGCAATTTTTGTGGAAAACTATGTTTTGTTCTAGTGTCCCTCAACTCATTGTTATTATTTATTCTCTCTCCGTCTCTCCCCGCTCCCTGCTCCCAGCCCATCCCAACCATGCAGGACACACTTATTCAGTTCTTCTAGTAGACTCTAACCGTATGTTAGAGAAGGTCATCGATCATCGGCTTGATCTTAAATCGTAATTTTACGTTCGTAAAACATTTTAAATTCCTATAATGATTAATAAATATTAGTGAGTCATGCTACAAGAATATCATGGGTGACCGCAGGAATAATCGCACATTCACATGCGGGGAAATATTATTTTATTTACATGAGTCCCGCACACTCACATGCGATTACCTATGTGGTTATCAATGCAGGTAGAGTATCATTTTCCAATATTAGTACAATCCAAGTTCATCAAGTTTTTAAGCAGCATTCAAAATAATCAAGCCTACCACAACTTTTCTTTTGATTTATTGCATCTAAAATATGGACCCACTTCTCTTACTATGTCGAGGACACCTCCCACATGGTACGGTATGTACAAGGACGATATTTAATTTAGGGTATAAGAAATATCCACCAACCATCCTTGTCTTCATATTTAGCCATGAAAAATGGATAGTTTTTGGGCCATTTCTCCCATACTCTAGCCAAGAAATACCAACATATCTCTAGGGTAGAAATTCATGGCCATGGGTGCAGCTGGAGATGGATTTCTTCGGGGTGTATTCGAAGGGTGCACTTTAGGCAGTGAAACGGGAGTCCAAAGACGGCCGTACCATAAAAATTGCGGGTGCCAACTACATAAATCGGGTCAAAATTGCTCGCATTTGTCAAAATATAGAAGCGTGTCGTATCCTGTCAGGCGGACTTGGAGCGAAGGTTGCCTCATGTTGATGGCATCTGGGCTCTCGTCGTCCCCTTGTTCCTCCCCGGTCAGATCCTCCGGAGAGATAAAAAGGACGCAAACACAGTTAATCATATGTAAGGAGGAAGAAGAAGAGCACACTAAGGTTTGATCCTTTTCATTTATCTCAGTCTCTCTTTTAACATTTGGAATAATTGGTGCTTGTGTTTCTTTTTTTGTGAGAATAATTTTTGAATTTGGTTGGTTTTGGTTTTTATTTCATGAGATCGACGAAACGTCATGTACAAAATTGTTGTCCGTGATCAACCTGTATGAATTGTAATCAAAGAAATATACATGTAAACACTTGGATAATGTTTCCTCAACATCTTTCAACTGCTAATATAATTTCTTCTGGTATTGCACCTTTTATTCCCACCCCATTATTGATGACATTTATATTCTGGAAAGTTTTACATTATTGATTATTGGGAAGAAAAGTAGGGTTTCATCACAACTTTTATTAAAGGGTGCATTATTTATTGTTATTAATATAGATTATTTAAGGTCGATTCTATTTTCATGATAACTGTATGTTCGGCATGCAGGATTATTCATAACTAGAATAAACAAGATTTTATTTTCTTAATTAAATCTTGTCCAATTCTTCTTATCAAACATCACATAAAAACATGAAATTCCACATATTTGTGCGTCAAAAGTTGGACAATTATAGCGAGAATATAGCATATGAGTTTACTTACTACACACACGAAAACTTACCTACCCCTACTTTTCTTGTAATTTTGATTTCAAATTATATATCAGTGTCCAAAATCTTGACTATTTATATCCCTAAAGTCATTACAATGTTTCAAGGGTAAGTACGATCTTAAAACTTCACTAAACATGACAACAAAACACGTTTAGAATAATCTATTGAATGCTAATTTTCGCATATATAAAAAGCATGTTTTGTCATCCAATTTAACATGGTCAATAGTGTTTGCTTTTCTTCTTCTTGTGATTTTGTGTCTCACTCTCACCCTTTAGTGAGCTAGAGGGGGAGATCCCAAGGCAAACTTAGTCGAGTAAGAGCGTTCCATAATATATTCCACGAGCAAAATGTTCATTCTTCCTCGCAATTTTAAACTCGTAGAAAGTTGTAGGAAAAGTAATGTGTTACTCAGTTGTACTCAAACCATGATGACAGACTTAGTTCTCAATGCAGCGTACCATCGATTGTGGATATATGGATGAATTTAGCTTCGTATAAGTTGTTGGCTCCAAAAAATGTTGCCAACATATATCGATATCGGACTCGCGAGACGTGGACGGACTCCGACGAGATACGGTCAGAGACGGTGGTGATGACGATATAATATGACGAGTTGAAACATCGACGGGTGATTAACGTGTCTTTAAAATGAGAACTTGTTGACAATATTTGTAAGATATCAAACAAGATTAAAACTTGTTAATAATTGTAAGAACAAGATAGAAAGATCTCCAAACAATTTGTAGATTTGCATGTATTGTAGAGAGTATTCCAACGCAAGCCTTTCTAATGATAATCTTGACATCCTTAGTAATGTTACAAGACTTGCTATTTATAGCAAGAAATCGAGGAGCCTATCGTTGGATCATATCCACATGGCTTTATCTAATTGACCGAAGCCTCCCATCACTCATTCACTATATTAATTACAACGACAAGAGGTCAGTCGACCTACATTATTAGACTGATACTAATTAATGTAGACGGCCCATCAGTCATTTTCAAAGATATCAACCAGATTTGTTTGTGCAGAGCCTTGGTGTGTGAGGAGGGGCTTCGAATGTGGAGTAGTTCGATAGTTACAACAAGCACTTCGGCAATGTTGCGTGAAGGAGCACTTCGGCTTGAAGGAAGGGGCACTTCAACTTGAAGATGAGCACTTTGTCAGTTCCAATGAGCACTTCGGCCAAGGCAGATTTTAGTCTTAACTTCCAGATGTCTTCATATGATGCTTCCATGTGTCTCTAATTTTAATCGGATAACAATAGTCTCTCAAGTCTATGTATAGTCATTTATATCATGCATGAACTTTGAAGTATTTTTTTAAAAAAAAATTATTTCGTCATCAACATAAGCCATAACCTAGAATACAATTTCATGAGAAACCGAAACATTAATTAAGCAATTAGTATAGCTTACAAATTATTAAACGATTCAAACATAACTTTATGAATTCCAAATGCCTCTCTATTTTATCACGCGATTTGATCATAGTTAATAATAGATAACACATATCAGTAACGTGGTTACATACAATCACAAATTAGACTGATTTGGTTATAGATAGTCTGGTCACATTTGATCACAGATAACACTGGTATGGTCACATAAAATAAATCAGATCACATATAATGTAGTTAGTCACAAATCTTATCAACTACAATACAATATTATGGCCACTACAAAGTACCCAAAACATTGCTATCACCTCACCACTCCCACCATCAAATAGATCAACTTCAATGCACTTTCATCACCTACAACGCACCATCACTGCCACCATGCAGATCTATTTTCTAAACACAGTGCTACCTTACCACCACCACCACCTACAACGTTATTTGTGTCTGTAAATGCATATAGAGAGAGAAAGCTTATGTAGAGAGAAAATATTTCTAACTTTTAGAGTTTTCTATAATGAGGTAGCTTGGGGTTGGATCCGTCAGGTGGGGGTTGTAAAGAGATTTAAATTTCTAGAGAGAGAGAGAAGTAATGTATATTATATTATAATTATATATTTTAATAATTTGAATGTTTTTTGGAAGTTTGTTAATTTTGAAATGTGATTTTTCTAGTGTAGTATTTATGTATTCCACCCCCACCCCCTCCCCTTTTGAGGAAATACATGAAAATAATCTAAATTTAAACCCTTATTTCCAAACTAACTTAAAAATGGAGCAATATTTTCAAAATGACCTTTGACCATTTTAACTACCAAAAATACTCTTAACATAAAAAAATTGCAATCAAATCATTATAATAGAAAAAGAAATACAATAAGGTCCTAAACTATTTATGAATTCAGAGTCTTTAAATCAAGATATTATACAAAATTTTATTGATCTAAAAATTGCAACAAAAAGAGAATTAGATTATTTAAAAGAAAATTTAAAAAGTTTCTTTTTAGATTATTTAGATCCAAAATTAAGATATAAAAATACTTATATATATAGTCAAGCAATTAAAATTGAAAACAATATACATAAAGAAATTATCAATTTAGAAAGAAGAATTGAAAAATTAAATATAATCATTGAAGAAAAAGTTATAACAAAAGATAGTGAATTCTATAAATTTTATTGCGATTTATTAAATATTTACGAAAATAATAAACTTTGAGATTTTGAAGACGGTCTTAGTACCCCCCACTCTAATTGATATCAGAGCCATAGATCATAACATGATAATAGAAGATTTAGGAAATAGATATAAAATTTAAAAAAATAGATTTGGAATAATAATAGGAAAACCTATAATAGAAAAAGAAACCTTAAAAGTTACACTTATAAAATTAAAAGATATACCTTTAGATATAAGAAAGGAAATAAATAGAAAAGACAGAAATTAGTATAATAAGAGATCTTATGATATGAGAAACTATTATAGAAACTATAAACCGAGAAGAAATAACTGCTATAATAGAAAATAATATAAGTAATTATGAGAATTAAAATTAAGAAGATAGATAACTATTATAAATTAGAAGAAGAAAAAAGATATAAAATATTTTATGAACATATTTATAATAAATCAAAAATATTAACATTAAATATAATTAAAAAATTACCTAGAGAAATAAAAGAACAAATACTACATAAATTAAGTATAGGATCTATAAAAGATAAATATGTATATGAAATGATTAATAAAAAATTTGAAAGTATTTTATATTATAGGGAAATATATGAATCATCATAAGTTACAAGTGAGTAATGATAAAGTAGCTAGAAAGCTTAATAATATTGTTAAAAATCTAAACAAAATACAAGAAAAAAACCTCAAATATACTAGGAACACCAGGAGAAATAAATAAATCACAAGAAAAAATGTTAGGGAAACTAAAAATCGAAAAACTAGAATTAAAAACAAAATATTTTGAAACTGTAAGAGATAATCAATTACCTGATAATGAAATAGCAATATAAAGTTTTAATAAAACCATCAATAAAAATAAAAATAAAAAGTGCAAATTATCATATTTATTAGAAGTAAAAAGTGGAAAAATATAATGGCTTTTTCAGAATCATTTGATGAACTAAAGAAATTAATAAATGAAACTAAAGAATTAAAAGATGAAGTAGGAATATTAAAAATAGAAATCAGATAAATGAAACAAAATATGAAATCAACAGATAAAAAAATAGATAAAGATAGAATAAAAGGAGAAATGACAAGAATAGGAAAGAAACATATAGAAACAAAAGGATATTATGAACCTGGAAGTATGGATGATAGATTTAGAAAAGAAATATTACCAATAATCCTAGAACAAGAGACAAAATTTGAAAAATATATAGAAGTAAGAGAAAAAAATAAAAAAGATGATGAATGAAGAAATAGATAATCTAATAGAAAACTTTGACCAATTAAGTATAGAAGAATTAGAAAATTATGAAATATTGATGAATATTGGTGGAGGACCAACACCAGCACCAGGAAGTACTAGCAATAATCCAAAATTAGAATTTCCTGAATTAGAAGGAGGATATGCACCAATGCCACATAGACCTTATAGACAGTATTATGATAGAATTATACCACAACATAGAATAGAAAAATATAAAGATCAATTTGCCACAAACTCAGACTACAATAAACCAATAAATCATGGAGGAGCAAAACTAGATTTAGATTGTAAAATAGATACTAAGAAAGCCTTATTACAAAGGGCAGATGCAATGATATTATTCTTTTTATATAACCAAGACGATACATGAGAATCTACGGATAGAAGAATTGACTATTTAATAGCATCGTTTGAAGGAGATGTAAGAAATTGGTGGGAAGGAGTAACTGAAGATACTAAATTATTAATGAGAAGAAATATACAAACAGAAATGCAAAAAACCTCACAAGAGGGAATAAAAAAGTTAGTAGAATATATATCAGATAAATTCCTAAGAGAAAATTGGATAAAAAATTCAGAAGAAGAAGTTAGAAGAGAAAAATTAAAAGCAAGATTAGAATTGATAAATATTATGATATGTGATATGTGCAAAATAAAAGAATATACATGTCAATTTAAAAATTTCTATTATACCCAATTTTATAGTAATGAAAATCAAGGACCATACTTAGAAATGTATTTTGCTAAATTACCAGGAACATGAAATATATATTTTAAAATAGAATATGAAAGATATATAAAGGATAATCCTGTACCAGATACATTAGGAAGTAGAATAAAATTTTTATTTGAAAGATTAGCAGAAATATGTAAAAATAGACAACTAATGAAAAATCTGGAAAGTTAACAAGAATTTGTTGTGAAGAAATAGAGAGACCTATTAATTGGGGATGTGGACCGGAAAGAAAATATAAAAGAAAATTAAAACCAAGAAAGTATAAAAAATATAGACAGTTCAAAAAAAAATATCAAAAATCAAATAGGAGATATTATAAGAGAAAATATCAACCAAAAAGAAAAGAGTTTAAAAAGGATAAAAACAATGCAAATGCTGGAATTGTGGAGAAATAGGACATATAAACCCTGATTGTACTAAAAAGAAAGTTAGAATTTTACAACAAGAATATGAAGAAATAGAAAGTGATTTAGATGAAATAACAGATATTAATAATAATGAAGGAGAAGAGGTTTACATATCAGAATCAGAATGAATCACGAAATAGAAGAAGCTGAAACCATAGAAGAAAAACAAGAAATAGAAAATTTTGAAGGATATGGATTAAAAGTAATATTCGATAATAATACATTTAGAAAATTATCATTAGATTTAAAATTAGGAGAATGGAAAATATTCGATAAAATATTTAGAAGAGAAAGGGTATCTATAAGTGAATATCATAAGATAGAAAAATCAATAGATATAAGAACAGTTTCAGGAAGTCATAAATTAGCATTACTAACAAAATTCACAGTTGACCAATTAATGGCAAAAGTAAAAGGAAGACAAAAAGAAAAGATACAATATGTTTATTTAGCAGGAATACAATTAATGTTCAAATCCCTATTTAGAGAAGGAATAGATTCACCAATAACAGTAAGTTTACATGATGGAAGAATACTAAATACTAATGATAGTCATTTAGGAACTATAGAAGGAAATTTAGCATATAAAAAATTAATATTTACATGTTATCCAAAATATTGTATATCAATAAAAGATAAAGATTTTAATGAAGTATTAGGATTACATTTTAAAATACATAGAAAAGATATTATGGAAGAAGGAAATCATATCATGACTATAGAATATAGAGTATTATATACATTTACTAACTCAAACTATGGAAACATTTACTCTAAAAAATCCTATATAGAAATTCACAAAGAATGTAAAGACATATTAAATATTGTAGAACCAAACAAACAATTAAGCATATTACCCGAAATATATGAATTAGAAATATCTAAAACAAAACCAGATGTAACAGAAAAAATAGAAAATAATTTTTTAATACAATTTAAAGATGGAAGATTGAGAAGAAATAATAGTACATCTATAATACCAAGAAAAAACATAAGTCGAAAAATAATGGTAAAAAGGAATATAGGAAGTATGCAAATATATTGAGAATATATCAAGAAATAGAGATAAATGATTAACAAAAAGAATGGTAGAACCTTATAAATATATCAATTTTGATGGAAAAACACATACTAGTGAATTAGAAGTAAAAATACCAATAGTTTTAGATGGAGAAGAAATGATAATACCATGTTATGTAGATAATAGTATGGGAGATTATTACCATATATTATTAGGAATGAGTTTTTTGCAAGCCTTAAATCATTATAATATTAATAAAGAAGGAATCTATATAACACATAATAATAAGACATTGTTTTGTCCAAAAGAATGAATAATGTAATAACATTTTCATGAGCAGTATATATACAAATTACTATTGTAGAAACTAATATAACAACATGTGTCTTAATAGATACAGGAAGTGATATAACTATTATCAAGACATTTTTGTTAAAAAATTAGAACAATGATAATATTATAAAAATAACAGGTGTCACGGGAATATCAACACCCATTACTAAAAATAAAGAAAAAGTAGAAATCCTATTAGGAAGTAAACAAATAACTATAAACAAAGTATATGCATATGATGTATTAGAATGTGATATATTATTAGGGAATGACTTTGTTCAACAATTTCAATATTACCAACAAAATAACTATATGATTATGTTAAAAATACCATGTGGACATCTATTAAAAATTTCAAGAGAATTTAAACCATACAGAGTTCAGCCAGCCCAGGTGGTGAAAGGACAATAAAAATACCAATAAAAATAACTGTTAAAATACAAAAAATACAAACAACAGAAAAATCAGAATTAATAAAAGAAATAATAAAAAAGATAGGAAATGTCTATAATGAAGATCCATTAGCTTATTGGAAACCTGAACATCTAAGGGCAAAAATAGAATTAACTGAAAATGTAATAATAAGAGTAAAATCAATGATGTACACTATACAAGATACTCAAGAATTTAAAAAACAGATTGAAGAATTAAAAAATATGAAATTAATCAGAGCTAGTAATGGACCACATAGTAGTCCAGCCTTTATGATAATGAAACACTCTGAACAAGTACGAGGATAACCAAGAATGATAATAAATTATAAAGAATTAAATAAATACACAAAATTTGATGGATATTTCTTACCAAATAAAGATGTTTTAATAAACCTTGCAAAAGAAAAAGAGTATTAATCAAAATTTGATTGTAAGTCAGGATTTTGGCAAATCAAAATGGAAGAAGAATCAATACCATATACGGCATTTAGTACGCCTCAAGGTAAATACGAATGGATAGTTATGCCATTTGAATTAAAAAATGCACCTCAAATATTTCAAAGAAGAATAGATAATATTTTCAGAAAATATAATGATTTCTTATTAGTATACGTTGATGATATACTAATATGTTCAGAAAATAAAAATGATCATAAAAATTATATTATAAAATTTCTAAAAGAATGTCAAAAATAAGGAATAGTTTTATCTGAAAAGAAAACTATTATAGAAAAACTTGAGATAGAATTTCTTGGATTAATTATAGATAAAAATGGAATAAAATTACAGTCTCATATATCTAAAAAGATATAAAGTTTTCCTGATAAATTAAAATCTAAGGAACAGATACAAAAATTCTTAGGATATTTAAATTATATAGAAGGATTTATTGAAAATCTTTCAAAAAAGAGGCATAAAATACAAATTTTACTTAGAAAAACTAATATTAAAGGATGGAATGAAGAACATACAGAAATAGTTAGACTACTTAAAGAAAAATGTAAAAAATTATCAAAATTAAGATTACCAAATGAAAAGGATAATTTGATAGTTAATACTGATGCCTCAGATAAATATTGAGCAGCAATATTAAAAACAGATTTAAATGAAATATGTAGATATTCAAGTGGAACTTTTAATCAAGCAGAAATAAATTATACCACTCATGAAAAAGAATTATTAGCAATTATTAGAGGAATAAAGAAATTTTCATTATTTTTATTATATAAAAAATTTATTGTTGAAACTGACAATTCTCAAGTTGCAGGACTTGTTAGAAATAAATTACCAATGGAACTTCAATATAGAATGTTACATAGATGGCAAGCATATTTATCATTCTATAATTTTGATATTATTCACATTAAAGGTACAAATAATTATCTTGCTGATTTTGTAAGTAGGAACATTGAATTTGGAGATGGATAATATCAAATAGATGATATCAGAAATGAAATTTGTGGCAGACTATGCCAAAGAAGAAGCAGATGATATAAAAATTGGAATGGAGACATTAGCTGAGCTCTTAAGTCATAATATTAAATTATTACTTGAGATCAGTGAATCCCATGCCAAGGTTACAAACGAAATGAAAGACAAAATTGATGCTCTTGAACCACAATTAAAGTCTACTGATACAAATAATACAAGGGTTGATGTCTTGGCACAATCCTATGATACCAAACAGGGATACCAACAGGTACCAAGGAGTGATCCACAATGCGAAAGCAGTAGTGGACCCAGCACTATCAAAAGAGATACACAAAGTCCTAGAAAGTTGACCATAAAATTCAATAATGAACATACAAGGGTTATTAGAATTAGAACTGATGAAAATGATGATACCCCTTTATCAGCAAAAGAAGAAGAATATAGATCTTTTGCCAAAATTGTTTATGAATTACAAGAAAATGACTCATATTTCATATCTTCAGGAGATCATGTTTATCCAAGGTTACTAATTACTAATGATGCAGACCTTGTCATGGTCAAAATGGCAGCAGACTATGATTTTTTATATCTTATCTACCCCAGAAAAGATTTAAAAGAAATTGAAAGATTTGATGAAATTTTTAAATCTGAAGTATCCAAATTTGCCAAAGGAATGTCCATATACATAAAATTTTATTCAATCAGTCCTGAATTTTTATGGAATGATATTTTATCCTGCTGAACATATTTAAACAATCGGATATGTTGGTAGAGAGTTTCAGATTGATGTCGGTCACAATAGAAAGTCATTACCAAAAATCACCAAATCATGGATAAAATCCCGAAGAGTTTTAGGGATGAAAGTCTTATATAAAATGACAATAAGCTTGTATAACAAAAAATTCAAATGCTTGTGTCAATATGAATGATGGACTCTTCTCACCAATAATGGAGGAGATAAATCAACAATTCTGAAAGAATACATTGAGAAATTTGACACTCATCGAATCAATGGACCTATCACAACCATACAAGAGGCATGCAGAGTAAGAGAATGCCCCACTTGCCGACAGAATCAAAGATAAAAAAAATGAAAATGATAAATACATGAAGGAAATGTGTCCAAGCTGCTACAGGAGAATCTTACCAGCTGTATGTAAAAACAAGATCTGAAGGACAATTATAGAAGGATTGTGTCATTTATCAAAGAAAATGTAACAAAACAACAAGGATGGAGGGGCCATGAGGCTCTTGATAAAAAGCACGAGGCAATAAAATATTATTAGTATGATGTAAGCAATGATGTAATTTATCTTCATATTTGTGTATAAATAGAAGCCTTTGGGCTAATGAAAAAGGGCAGAGTTGGTTGAGCACTCAAACTGTGAATTAGTCAAACAATTTCCTGTCTTCCATTGTAATCATATTTCAGCCTTTAGATATCAATAAAATTCCAAATTATTTCATATCTAAATTGTCTTTGAAAAAATATATCATGAGTTTCTAAACACCTCATCCCATAGATTCTTGAAAGATTGAAGAAGAATTTCTTTTTTACTTTAACAGAAAGAAAGTTTTCTTTAGTTAATATCTATAATCCGAATTCAAAGAACTGACACAATGAAGGTGGAAAGTTGGAATAACAATTATCTCGTAGAAGCAGGAGGCCATTGAAGGGAGCCATTTGCAGATCCAGAACCTGAAGGTTACTCGGTTCTAAGAATAAAGATTTGAGATAAAAATTAAGGTAAAACTATTATTTTTGTTAAATTTAGAAAGATATTTTCTGAAATCTTAAAGAATCGTTGGGATTACTTATCTGAATATTTGCATGGCTAAATTATCTAAATGTTTGTATTTAATATTTATTTTATTAGCATTGTTTAGATTTATATAACATGCCAGAATATACAATTGAAGGATTAGATAACTTATTAGAAATTTTATTAGAAAAAATAAATAATATTATCTCTCAAATGGAAAGAATAGATCAATCATCGTCTGAAAAATATTATATACTTGGAGAAAATTTTGATAGATATATGGAAGATTATGTCAATCTATTAGATCAAATGATGAATTTATATGCTAGAATTCGAGATAGGAATAATACAGGACAAAATTGAAAAACTATTCTAAGATAGGGATATATTTTGCAATATATAAAAACTCATTTCATTAAGGGTAATATAGACATTTTACCATTTTTAGTCAAACATGTCAATCTTAAAAATCCTCTATTCTATCAGATTAATTTTAAAAGTACCCCCTCCCCTTTTTCATATATTCACGCCCAATTATACGAGCCCAAGTAGAAGAAAGCAGGTGCACTTTTCACATCAAACCATTGATTGCTTTTCGGAAATCTTATATTTGGGCCGTCAGTATTTCTTTAATCTTTCAGGGCAGCCCACTAATTCCTTCATTCGAAGGCAAAATTTATTAACTATAATTGTTTACCTATCAACTCTTCAACTCAAGTTCTCTTTGATTCTCAATTTTTGTAGAATGAGAATGAAAGATATAATCGTTATGGGCTCTACACATAAGATGTAAAGTCAAAAAAGATGACTAGACATAATGAATAACGATCATATTTTTCATTTTTATAAATGAATAATGGAAAACAAACGAGGCCTCAATATTAAAATTTTGGGATAATTGCAGCAGAGATCCCAAATCTTTAAAATATTAGCAGACTTTCTCCAAAATTTTGATTTGTTGCAACTGTCACCCCTAACCTTTTGAAACGTTGCGGGGAGGCCCTTTTAAACAGTTTTCATCCAAATGTCTATTAGTTGACTAAGAAATTTGACTTTGACCATATTTTTAATATTTTTAAAAGGGAACATAGTAACTTTCCATTTACTATATTAAAAAAAATTTAAAAATTCAATTAGAAAAAGCAAAAAAATAAAAAACAAAACCAAAATACAGAACTTGAGTTTGTGCCTACGATTGTGTTGAGTAGGGTTGAACAAAAGTCTCGAACCGAATCGGAATCAAACCAAATCGTGCGATTCTTCTGAAATTAAATACTCGAACGGGTATCTGAATTAATTTAAATTTTTAGGCAATAATAGCAATTTGTGTTTGACTTCTATACGGATTCTGACAAAATTAATGTTATTTTTGAATTTTGAATTGTTTTATTCACTATACATTAATGAGATAGGAAGAGAAATCTCGTAAAAATGAGATTCCCCATACTCCTTGTACTGTTGCAATCTTGTTATATTTGAGCACCTCTTTGTAATACTTGACCAAGATTTCGCCTCGAGCATTTGGATGGCTGCATGATGATTTAATTGAGATTTGAACACGTCATCCTTGATGTTATATATTTGAATTTTGCTACTTGTACAACATTGGTTGACAACAATGGTAGACAATCATCTCACATGAACGGGGTCCACGATTTTTTTTATTCATCGTGGGCCCTCCTCCCATGTGAGTAATTGTCAACTATTGTTGTCAACCAATATTGTACAACTAACATTGTTATATATATTTTAGTTGGACTGCCTCACTAAATCCCTGGCCCGCTAGACTTAATATTGTTGGGCCTTTCTTCTTTTGTGTAACTAAGCTGTTGGACTTGTGAAGTCGTGTTTCTTTCCCTTGACGTTTTTGCCTCACTTAAGGAATGGGGATCAGTCGTACACGTGGCTGCTCCCTGACCCTTGGAAGATAACCTTTGGTTAAACGGATATTTACTTGGTCTTGGCCTTCAATGTGGGTTAGAAGTTGCTGTTGGTTTTCTCTCGACGCTTCATCTTTTCTCTCTCTTACTGTGAGACTAGGGCTTGATCTGTAAATCTTGTTCTTTGATCCTTTGTGGATCGCCAACCTTCTCTTAGTGATAAAAGCTATATTCTTGCAGTGCTAAGTGTCTTTTGAGAGATCCTTTGTGGTATTATTTGTATAAACGTGAGGCGAGAGAGATATTGAAGAAATCTCGATTTCTTCCTATATTTGTAACTAATTTCTTGGTGATTATAATCGATCTAGAGCAGATATCTGATTCTCAGATGTTCAACGGGTGATCAGGTTGAAAACCAAATATCCGGACCATTTTAGGGCGAAACATATCTTGTGCTATATTATCCATTATATTTTCTGCAATCTTGGTTCAGTTTGTTGCTCGATCCTGTATTCCTAATCTACGATTAGGTTAACACTTGAGTAGATTATGCAATTGTAATAAAAGGTTGAGAATCAACTTGCCCGTTTCAAAGGTTTGGACTAAAAATGCAATATTTCCAATATATGAAGGATGACAGGTTTCCAAGATTGAGGAAGCAATGACCCACATTATCTACAAGTAGCAATAGCATATTCCATTATTAATATTCTGCAAGTCATAAAATTTTAATAATAACTCTATTAATTGCTAGCTAGCACAGTTCCATAAATAAGAATTAAGGAGGCTAACAAATTAACTAAGATATGTAATAGTTTGCTTGGTACGGAAGAACAAAACTTTGCCATATGGCTACATGACAAGCACACAAGATAAGTATTCATTGGCATAAATTAGACACTTATAATATTTATTAAATTTGAAGAAAAAACATAGTTTTGTTCATAGACTTGATGGTAAAATCAGATTTCCTCTTTAACCTATCCTGGAGGACAAATTTGGATCATCTTAAGCTTTAAAAATGCAGTAAGGAGCCAGAGAGATTAATATTGAATATTAGATAACAACAGCAACATTGGTTAGAATTTACCTGCATCTGGCTTCATCTCACACAGATCATGTCTCGTACAGAAAAGAATACAATTTCAAAATAAAATAAGTTAATTAGTACAACATCGAAATTTCGCATGATTAGTAAACATTTGCCTTGTGCCGGCCCCAATATAAACTATGCTTAAACCCCTACACTCCAAAAGAAATGCACATTCCAGAATTGTGGTCAAGAGTCAATATTGAGGGGTTCTTCCCTTGGAGATATCACTAGTTTCACACCCAGAATAAGATAAAACACCTACATATCCAATGTTTCTATAAGATCCAAATTCTCTTATACCCTACAATGCAGCACTTACCCAACTTCATTACCTTGTTTTTTTACCTACCCTTCTGTCCCACAAGCCAAACAAGGGTGAAATCCCACTCTATATAAGGCCCTAGAAAACACAAGCAAATATTTCAATCCTCATAGTTCATTTCAAATGGTGGATTCTATGGTTTTGATAAAATAAAAAGAAGTTTAACCTATCTACAATATTGTCTAGTATACCCAATACAGTATAATCCCCCATATTAAAGTCTGTGAGGAGAGAATAGCCACTGAAATAGCAGAGATGATGCTTCAGATGGTCTCTAATGGAAGCATGTCAATGTATGACATGGATATTGAGAGAAGGCCGTACCACAGGAATTGCACATGTGCACTGCACAAGTTACACTCTAGGTAGGTTGTAGTTGCAGCTGACTACAATGTAAAAATCCCAGGAGCTCAGGAGCTGGTTTGAATATTGTTATTACAGATTTTAGGTCTCCAGTGCTCCTCCAGGCAAAATATTGTCTTGAGAGGAAGTTTTACTGTACATTCTGGTAAGTTAATGTGAATAAGATTTCTTCTCTTTAACATTCAAATTACAGAACATGTTTATCATGGATTATTGACATACATTTCAACATGATGTGGGTTTTTTTGATTGTATAAAACATACAAATAGTAAAACCAGAACAATATAGAGAGTACATTGTCATTCCAACTTGCAGGATTTAAACTAGATAAGAAGTTTGGGAAATTTTATTTATTTATTCAACTTGAGTTTCGACATTGCCCTTGAGCATCGGGATGAACATGCTTGAGCCTTAAGTAGAGGAGCTAGAAGCTGACAGAAAAGAAGAAAGATAAAATGGTGTTCACAGTTATTTTTGTTACAAGCTCCACTGTTTTCTCTCTCTGTCCCTCTTTTTGCTCACTGCTGAAAGAAAGGACAAAATGGTAATGCCTTTTTCTTATATTTAATTTTCAAGTTTTTCCTCAACATTATCAAAGTAAAATTTTGCTGGCCTTCATGGTGAAAATGTCAATGTTGCACTTCCTCATAACCTCCCATCTTATCTGTCTCTCAATTTTTCTTCTCTTTCATAGCTTTCTTAACCTAGCAAAGGACAAAAGGGCATGCCTCTAAGCCTCTTCTTAGATTTCAACCTTTTTCCCGTATATTGCCAAATTGAAATCTACAGCTTCAATTATGATGCCAATATCAATATCATCAACTTTTACAGAATAAATTATATATTTTGGGAAAACTTAAGTGGATACAGTTATGAAAATTAACTTTGATATTATACAACAATGCAAAATCAAATTCTTGTACTACTCAATCTCATAAGAGTTCAGTCGTTAGGGCCTTCTTTTCCCATATAACCTGGAAATTTTTCCCCATCTCAACTTTTCAATATCAAAGTAGTGAGGGTATACAGGAAATACTAGCTTTAAAGTACTTAAATGCCAGACCAGAAAGTGTCTACTGTAATATTGACAACATAGCAATAACAAATTTCATGAGCATTATCTCCAAAGACAAATAATCCATATAACCAGTTACTAATACTTAAATGCTAGTCATCTCAAGAATCGAATGCAAATAAACTAATTAATGGTTATTTTGACACATTGTTTTCCAGAAAAAGAACTTAACACAAGAATGTGGAGCGCAAATGGCAATATGCTAAAATCATTCTTGATTATGACAATATTATTAATTACTTTGGTAAGATATATTGGACAATGCAGGACATTAAGGAAGAAAAAGAAGTTAAAATCTTATTTATATGAAATGTGCACTTAAACTGATGCACATTTACAAGTAACAAGCAAGAGCGCAGGTTGCTGTATAAAGAAACGTGGAAACAAGTGACAAATCAAGCGAGATAATGGAACGAAAATGTAAAGATCTGACTAATCCACCAACTAAAACCAATTTCCTGATTCTGACTAGCTCTTATTTCAGTGATATCCCTATAGTTATATGAAGCAATAGTCAAGGAATACTGCAACTCAATAGGTGTCTCCGTGCGTATATAGAGTAACCAATGGCATCGCTTTGAAATTTGAATGGAGAATCACCAATTACTGTCAATATTAATATAGCATCTCTCAACTGTAAAAACAACTTGCAGAGCTAGCAATACCAGATTCCACAAAACAAAATTACTGAAGTTAATCAATTAATTAAAGATTTGTAATACATGGTTCTTGAGGATTCAAATGACATGGACATGAGAAAATTGCAGGAGATTTATGCTCTAATTTTGGGTCCTAAAATTAATCCAAAATTTATGTGGACAAATTTTGGGTCCTAAAAGTAATCCAAAAGTTTTTACTTAAAACTTTATTGCTAAAGCAAATAGCCAATATGAGACATATATGATATATCTTTAACAAAAAGAAAAACACTTTGGCATGTGAACTACATGAAAAACAAAACACCAGGCACACATGTTTTAATATCACGCAGTTCGGCATACCAAATATAAGAGTTACAAGTAGATATGAGGTAGAACATGCTTTTGGTCATTGACATATGCCACGGTCAGATCAGAATTCATCTTTTACATGATGAGGAGAATATTTTCGGTCGTCTTAAGTTTTAAACATGCTATTGACAAATTAAACTCTCATCCCATATACAAGAATCTTTTGGCACTCACTGTAAACAATAAGATTTTGAAACAAAATATATTGTCAACAAACTCTACAACAATAAGGCTCTCAGAGATTGATCAAAACAATAAGAAAGCCGAAAATGAAAACCTTTACTGTATTATTTAATTCATACACGCCACTGGTGGATCCTAGAATAAAGAATCAAATGAAGTCAAAACAGATGGTAAAATTCTTTGTCTAGTGGGACTTGTTTTCCCCACCACAATGCACAACGTACATTAAAATGGCAGCATCCCATTCACCAGAATAGAAAAAACAACAACCATATGTCCTAAATGGTCCAAAAGGAAGGACATAAAAACCAAGTGATCCTTGCCATTCTTGAGCTTCTCTTGTTTTATCTTCCCTTTTGTTCTCTTGGACATACCTTCTAGGCCCCACAGCTACTAATCAAGATTGTCCTTGGAAATTGTGTACTAACATAGAGCCATGCTAATTCACTGTTGAAAGAACTCTCTTGAATTTGACGCATTCTTCTCTGAAATTAAGTTTACTATTCCCCCATTGTTCTAATCGTTGAAGTGTAATTCTTTAATCTATATATACCCTTCAAGAAACATGCCCCATTTTCAACAAATTCTTGCTCACTCAAATAGACACGCACCTATTCAAAGAAATACTGTGAAAACACATTAAAAATTTAGGAGGAAGCTAAAAGAGAGAGGAGAGAATGGCCACTGCAGCGGCTGACCTCATGTTTCGGTGTGTCTTTGAGAGACGCTTATCAATGTGCGATATGGACATTGACCGAAGGCCATATCATCGTAATTGCACATGTGCACTGCACAAACAGAAGCGCACCTGCTCAAAATCTGTTTCACATCAAAGTAACATTTCGTTCCCCAAAAAAGAATTAAAAAGTAAATGATCCTTAATTCACAGTTAGGATTAGGGAGTACATAAATGAGGGTTCAGGTAGAGTTCAATGTAAAGTTACAGCTCAGGAGGTTTGAAGCATCTTAATTCTTTTTCTCAGTTTTAGGTGACCAGGCATTCCTCCAAGCAAAACGTTGTCACGAGAGGTTCTTTTATTGTACATTCTTTCACATTTCATATAATGCAAATGCGAATGTTATTTTGTTTTGCGACATTATACACTCTTTTAGAAAGTTATTGTGCTTACAATACTTTAAAGAATGCCCATAACCTTAACTAATAATCATTCAAATGTGGAGAAGAGAAATAGTTAAACAGAGCTAGAAGCTTAATAAGAATTGGACAGAGTCCAAAAGTGAGAATAATGAACGCAATGTCACATCCTGACAATA
Source organism: Osmanthus fragrans (assembly GCA_019395295.1). NCBI lineage: Eukaryota > Viridiplantae > Streptophyta > Magnoliopsida > Lamiales > Oleaceae > Osmanthus > Osmanthus fragrans. The sequence continues at coordinate 1,093,043 of CM033343.1, forward strand.
CAACAAAAGTAGCATTTTACAACTTGCATATAAGGCATGCCATAAAAATAAACTATTTATAACATGCCAAGAATGTGTGCCTTAATAATTCAATAAGTATTTAATGTATACATTTTGGGCATGCCATAAAGCTAAATATTTACGGCATAATTCTCAAGCACTTTTCATTTTTTTACGATATGATTTGTATGCCATAAAAGGAGGTTAGTATTTATGGCGTATTATTACACGTCGTAAAAAGTGAATTAACTGTGTCCATTTCATTTTTTACGCCATGCATTATATGCTGTAAAAAATATAAGTACTTATGACATGACTTTATATGACATTCTCATGTACGTTGTAAAGGAATTTTAACGGCGTTTAAACTCTATTGTTGTGGACACGCTCCCTCCCCTTCTTATCTCCCTCTCTCCCTCCCTCCCTCTTTCTTTTTCACCTTCACTACCCTTAATTAGGGTTGAAGAAGGAAAAACATAATTTGCTACTTTGGGTCAATGGCCGGTTTCATTATCAATATTTTAGCAACAAATCCAAAAATGCTATGTTTAAATGTTATAAAATGTAGAAATTGTTGTAGTGTATAGTCTGGCTGCTATCTTTGAAACATGAACTTATTTGGCGAATAAAAAAATTACAATTTGTCAAAGTCGAAAGGATTTTGCTATTTGTACATCACTTTTTCCACCTTTGTTGATAGAAAAGTATGTTGGCAAAATTTTATTGGATGAAAATATAACCTTTTTTAAACCGTGCCATATTGCATTCTGTCGAAGCTGTCAAGTAGGATGCACATCAAGTATGATTGAAGTCGAAATGGCTCTATTGAGATCACAGCTTTGATATTATAAGACAAATGCAGATTTTTATATTTTCTTGTTCATACGTGACTGACTACCTTGTCAACTTGACCACCACCTTGTACTCCTCAAAATATTACTAAAAACCAGTAATCACTTGTCCTTTTTCCTCGTGTAACATTATTCTCCCCACCAATATGTTAGCCATGACTTGTAAAATTCAAAATTCCCACTTATATTTTATGCACCTAACCAGCCACACTTTACTCGTGTTTATTAATAAAAAAAAGGTTGAACCCCAACTTTGAGGGCCCCTCATCGACCCTGTCCTGGGCCATTGTGGAGGAGGTAAATTGCAGAATGTGCCTCCAAGGAGCCAGGGTGGAGAGCATATGAATAGGTCAGGGCTATTAACCCAATGGTAACTCCCGCTTGCAACAAAGTCAATTCCCTTGCGGAGAATCGAACTTTGCACACTATCGAGTTGAGCCCTAATCGCCCTCCCCTTTGCCACTGAGAGATATGTCATGGGGGCTACTCGTGTTTATTAATGCCCGGACCCTGGGATGAGTGGGGACAAGAATTAAAGAAATCAAACAAATCACGTCTGTCCTTTAAAAATATTTTATTCAACATATCCAAGTGAAATATAATCAGACAAATAAATGTAACAAACAAAAAATTTACGCAACAACAATAATAATAATAATAATAATAATAAATGCAAATTTGATACTATTGAGCAAAAAAGTAAAAACATAATAAATTTAGTTGGTGTTTGATTTCGTTAATAATCATATTTTTAGTAGGTTGTGATAAAAATTAAGATTTGTGACTGAAAAGTTAATATAAGCAGTGGATTACATGAAATGTGTTATTGAAAATGAGTTTTAGTCTTTCAGAAGTTTTTACTAACAGGAGATGCAGATCAATATTGAATTCGTCTTTTCATAAAAGTAAAATATAACTAATTCATCCCGAATCCATTGCTTGTAACAATTTATTTTTAGCAAAATTTCCATCATCGAAGCTGCTCGTTCCAGTAGTTAATTTTACCAAATTTACACGAGGTGAAACGAACAGGAGTAATAATGTGAAAAATACTTAAAACCTGCCGAACACGAAATATGAATAGACTTAGCTTGTGGAACCAAAAATGTAACTTTCCCAAGAATGAATGAATTAATATACTAATCTGATAATAGCGAAAGGCATGCATCATTTAAATCTAGCGTGTCAATTACTTTAATCTCCGTGGTTTCATGCAGAAAAATTGGAAATCTTGATTCAGAATATTGTTTTCGTATTACTGCTTGATGAAGCATTAAATAATCTGGTTACCATACGTGCAAGCTTTAAACCAACTAGAAGCTTAGCTTCGAATGGAAAATGGTAAACCTATTGCCTCTCTCTCTCTCTCTCTCTGAGGAGAGAATGTGACTTACGTCACTGTTGCTGGCAAAACTGGACACGACAGAATATTTCAGGAAAATTTGAAATTTCTGTAGAAGGGAGGTCAACTTATACTGCTGGAGCCTTGAGTGCATGAAGAATAATAGAAGAATTCGGGGGAAGGAGCCAATTATTAATTATAGATCCATAAAGGAAGAAATCGAATATTCCAGCATATAATCATTTTTTCCCAAGTGATTGATGGATATATTTTAATTGGATTAATCTATTTGTACACCTTATGGTGCACCAAATAGATTACCCCCCTTTCACATGAAGAGGGACCCACAAATATTTTATTATGTGTGGCTCCTATCCATGTGAGGGGGGTGAAACTGTGTGTGCATCATTATTTACACACAGTATGGTCCATTTTAATTATGGAGTTGAAATCTTATAAAACTAATAAGGTAAACGTTAGACGCACACTATTACACTTCATGTTTTTTGGTTAATGAATCTTATAAAATGTTTTTAATTTATCGAATTGCGTGACGACTCTGCACAATGAGCATGTTTGCATGTGTTCGACACACAGTAAAATAAACAAGATTTTGAGCTTTAGCCCTGTTTGGTAGCCATTTTTGGAAGAAAATGTATTTTTGAATAGTTGATTGATGGAGAATGTGTGGTTAAAAATTAAGGAAATATTTTGGATTTGCGTGTAATATTATTTTATTGAATAATCTGTGGTTGAAAATTGAAGAATCTGTGGTTGAAAAGAAGAGAGAAAAATGTATTTTGAAAAAAATGTCTACCAAACTGGGGCCTTAAATTTTGTTCCATTAACCTTATCAAATATCTCCAATATGTAATTTTATAATGAAGTGCACATTTCTCTTTTGTTTTTGTGATGTGAAGTTGCTCTCGCTTCTCAAGGAGGGAATAAGGCACAAGAGTGTTTGAACTTTGAACTCTAAGCAAAGCATCTCTCTTTTTAATTGTGTGACAGGGCATGCATTTTAATCAGGAAATCAGGAAGTTATTTTTATTTGCTAAGTACTTAAAAAGTTAATTAATGTATAGAAGCACACCATCGAATATGTTTGGTAAGTCGAGACTCGACTCTATAATTTCTTTTCCATTTTTATTACCACCGAAATACTAGGAAATCTTCCATACTAAACATGGTAAACGGTGAAGAGCACAAACTGGAAAAGTACAGGAATGGAAAGGCAACCCAATATTCTCCAATGCGATAAAAAAATTCAAACCCAATATATATATTTATGTAACACGAAATGAAATTTCAAAAGTAACTATAACAATCAACTCATTTATAAAAACTCCACCAATCAGTACATGATCAAATTCTGAACAATTAATTAACCACTAAAAAATGAAGCAATCACGATTTATACAAGCCAAAATGTTAGCAATCAGGAGATTTCCTAGCATCTACGGTTGAAAATGTAAACATGAATGCCCTAAAATGATAAATTACTGTGTACAAAGCAATTTGAACCATGATGACCTCTTCTTCCATGGACTAATTACTGGAATGGAAGAAGAGGATTGCACTAATTAAGGTCGACTGTAAATTATCAGAATGCGGATTAGTTCAGTACTTAATTCAGTATCTCCACAATGAATCAAAATCTGAAATATCAGGACTGAATGAAAGACCATCAAGGTCTTCAAATGACTTCTTGCTTTCAATATCTCCCTCAGTGGCAATATCAGTACTCAATCCAGTATCTTGAGAATGACTGATCCAAGAATTGTTGCCTTCCGGTTTGCACTTCTTTTCGAGTTCTGGTATCCTCTGATCAGGTGCCATCAAAAGATTTAAATATTCAGCCCGTTCAGCACCTTTCAAGGGGAAGATTGGACCATGTCTAGAAGTCGAACCAATCCCATCTTGGTAGGAAAACATTGAGTTAGCAGGAACACTAATGTGGGAATATGGAATTGGATCAGGATAGGTAGAATTGAAATTATTCAAATTATGTGAAGGCAAAAGGAAGGCTTTCTGATCTTGTTGCATTTGTATTAATCCTGACGAGGAAATTTTCCCTTCGAATTCAGGTTTGTGCTCAGTTTTAAAGCTTGAGCTAGGTCTGTATACAGTGGGATTATAAGAAATGTCCATTAAAGGTGGCAGTGTAGGGCTATCCAGGAGATGATCCACGTTAAAAGAGCCCATTCTTGATAGTTCTGCACTTGGAATTTTCCTCACTGCTGTACTCTTGTGGAAAACTCTACAAATAACCCATTCCTCCTGTCAAAAAAAAATCATGATAAAACTAAGAAAAATTTAATCATTTTATGTTCGAGAATGGCAGAAGAAGAAATTCATGTTTAACAGACATGACTAAACAATACAATAAATAAGATTTTAGATTCTCTTTATTCCATACAATCCAATGTTGTTCAATCTATCTTTTAGAATACTCGAGCAATAGAAAAGGTGAAATAAAAAGGATAAATTAAGGGAAGTAATCAATTACCTTTGCAGCCCTAGAAAAGCTGTATTGGGAAAATTTGCCTTCAAGTCGATATTCATGCATAACCCAATTCGATTTCTCTCCTTTAGGAGCTCTCCCTTTGTAGAAAACAAGAGTCTTTTTCATCCCAACAAGACAGTTCCTTCTCTGCTTGTAGTATATTTCCTTATCTTTTCCAGTTGCCTTCCAGTATCCTGATTCTGTTGCTCGATTTGTTCGCATTCCTGTTGGATATTTCCTATCCCTCTGGCAAAAGAAGTACCATACTTTTTCCCCCATCTTCGCCTTCTCTGCACGATTAATCATATCGATATTGAAATATCGCAAAGATTGTTCTCAATAAATTTAAGGTCGACTATAGTTAATCCGTTTTGCTGTTGACCTGTTAATCTTTTCAAAAAAACTTTAATAACTGATATAAATATATAGACATGTATAACGAATAATGTCAATATATGCAATTTATTTGCTTTCTTTTCTATCTGATCTTTAAGTAAATCAAGAAGCATATAGTACTGTAGACAACTAACAAAATGATCGTAAATGATGCATAGATTTGACCGGTTAAAACTTATATGCTTTTTATTCCGTTTTGGGACCAAAACAGCAACGGAATGGCTAAAGAAGGATTTACGTAGACGATCTCAAGTTTATTAAAAATAAGTCACAATCAAAACCTATAGTTCCATATTAAATCATTACTTAGTGTGTTTTATTACTAATATTTTTCATGAAAAATATCATTTTTTTTTCTTCCAAATTCATACTTTCGTTATGTTTGATTGACATTTTTTTCTATAGAAAATATATTCTTACTTTTGATTACGTGACCATATTTTTCTTGAAAACAAAGAAAATATTAATTTTAAAGGGAGCAAGTTTTTATTTTTCAGGTAATTCACTCTATCTTTCTCTCTCGTCTACCCCTCTCTCTCCCATCTAACTGCTAATAAAAAATGAACATGTATAAAATTTTCTAGGTTGAAAATAAAATCAATCAAACATATTTAATTGACAATTTTCATGCAAATAATTTCTAGGCAATTTAATTTCTTAAAATATATTTAATTTTCATGTAAATCTCATGTTCCCAGTCAAACATGTTAGTTTTTTGATGTATTCTTATTCCATGTACAACGAGCCAAAACGAAAACAAAGAAATCCCTTGAGGAGAAAATTGTTCATAAAGCAAAAAGAAAGAGATAAAGCAAAAAGAAGAGAAAGAGCTTACTTGGTAAATCCCAGGGTTCACACTTATTCAGATCAGCTTCTCCAATAGCTCTAGCTGCAAATTCCCTGTCTTTAACCTTCTTTATAAGATAATGAATAATAATCTCCTCATCTGTTGGATGGAATCGGAAACCTGGAGGCAAGAACATAAGATCTTCTTCTTCATTTACAACAGATGAAGTCCCTCCTTCCATTTTTCCTTAATCAAAACACCTAACCCTATAACCAGAAAATATTTACAACAAATATTTCCAGAAGAACTTCTGGAAAGCGATTTCAAAAGGACCCTGATTGAGGTTTTCAGTTGTAAAATGCAAATGAGAAAGAGTAACTAAGAAAATGAAGAAGATATATAGAAAAACAAGAGGTGGGGTGGGGGTTGATAGTTTCTTGCGCTAGAAGGAAATTGCACGGAAAGACTGGTGGGATTATTTGTTAATAAGGGACGATTCCGTCAAGTGATTAACATATTAAACAATGGGAAGAAAAACTGTGCTGGAAGAGGAGACAAAATTTTGTTGGGATTTGAATATACGATGCAGCCAACTCACTTTGGATTTGGATAATATTCCGTAATTTTTCCGAGTCAAGATTTATACAAGTAATTTCTTGGACGGGTTATCCATTCAATTATGACAAATAAATATATTTCACTAGGATAAACCAAATCAAACTTTTGTTCTAGCTTTAAAAAAAATTAGGTTGTCGACATTAAATCTTGTTGGAGTTTGTCAAACATATTCATTAAATTGACAAGAATTTGCATCATCAGCTTAATTTTTAATTGACAAAAATTTGCACAAATAACATGGAAAGTGCTCTCGATAATCTTTTCCCACTATGTATAAAATTTGAGACAAATATGAGACTGTCGTGAACCTATTTACAGTTGTAATTTGAATCTTGGAGGAACACAAATATTAAATAAATTATGCGAGACGAATAGTTTTTAATTAATGTATGGAACTTGAGAATAATATGTGAACATTGAAAACTATATGGGGAGCTAACGGCTGTGAGAAAGGTGTTAGCCTAACTCTTAATATAAACAGTGTTTAGGTGTTGACTTTTGGAAACAGAAAAATACACACCAAAGATTGAGCTTTAAACTTAATTTTCGTCCTAGAGTGACGACAATGTGATGTCATTCACACGTCATTACCTTCTGGTCACTATTAGAAATACGACAGATTTTATATGATAGAAAGTTGAATGAAAAAGAAATGGATATGATAGAAAAAGGGAAAAAATCTACGGGGAAAAAAAAAGTTGTTTGTTCCCATATTTTTTTTTTTTAAATTCATAATTCGATTATACATTTCATGAGACTCGCAAATTTTATAAAATTTTCATGATTGAAACGAAACTTTTTGTATGAAAAGACCTATTCGGCCACCATTTTCTAAAATTTATTTTTTTCTTAACTTCATTTTCAATTATACATTTATGTGATCACGTAGATACTGGGGAAAACATAATGCTAGCACATATGCAAGTGTCTATATGGTGATGTTTTTGATAAGAACATAGCTGTTGGGGCTGCATGTATCAAGTAACGAATCCGTATCTTATTTTTTTTAGTTTTCTTGTTATTGTGTTCTTATGTAAATACGTTATGTATCTATATCTTGGTGTCTACACTCTCATATGGGCGTGGGACCCATTCATGGATCCCACGCTCGAGCCCCACACCCATGTAGAGATATGAACACCATTATGTACCAAATATTATGTACAAGTTGCTTTATTCTTATATCTTTTGTTGTGTCGATTTATGTGTGAAGTGCATTTTTTTGTTTTTATTACTTAAATTTTTTCTGTTTACTTATTTGGTATATTCGGTATCGCTAAGTTGTAATTAGTATTTAATATATGATGAAACAGACACAGTAATGTGACCTTGGATAGTCAATGATGTACGTATCCACATTTCAATATTTTATATTTTGTGTTCTGTCTGACTACAACACATGTTTTTAACATGATGAAAAATATTTTTGTGCAAATAGTTTAGGGTGTGCTTTACACATTTTCATATGTTTATGGTGAATATATTTCTTTTGTAGGCTGTTCAACTATGTTGGAACCATTGTTCTAAAAGGATTGGCGCCGCCTAGGCGCGATACGCGGCGAAAATGCCAAATCAAGTAGTGTAGTGTCTTATTTAGCGGTCAACGGCAATCGTTGACTACTAATGTCCACCTAGGCATGATTATGCACGCTATTATTGTATTTTATTTTTATTTTTTTTTACAATTCTTTTAAGTTAAAATTTAAAGACCGATTTTTTCACATTGTTTGTCCTAAATTCAAAACAACTGCATGAAATATTGAACAAAGGAAAACTCCACAAAATTCTTATCTATTTACTATTTAGTATTTACATTTGAAATTTGTCTTTTTGTTGGAAACTTTGAAAAAATCTATAAAATTCCTATAAATCTATTTTAGATGTTTAGTATGTATTATTTTTAATTATTAAATAATTTTTTAATTGATTAAATATTAAAATAAGAAAACGCATTTTTACGCATATGCTTTGCCTAGCCCATAGCTTGACCTCCACGCATCGTCACGCATTACGCTTTTTAGAACATTGGTTGGAACAATGCATTTAAGACCTACTCAAATCCCCTGAAAATAAGATAAGGGACATATTATTTAAATGACGATCAAGCATTCAAATAATTAATGAGAATGCAACCAATACCAATAAATAACGCAAATCAACTAAAAAAATTGGTTTTTGAATTAAAATGATAAAATAAAACGTTTTATCTTTATCCAACACTAATATGTTTAGCCTAACATCTCAATGATGAATATACAGCAAAAGATTTGGAAATTCATCACATGGAAAATGAAATAAATGTAAACAATGCCTTGCAATCGCACGGACCGTTGCCCTGCGACTGTGGGCCTTATCTTTTAAATTGGTACAGTTTGGTCCTTGGTTTCTCTTCTTTCGTAAGCTTATGTCCTATGTAATTGCAATCCAAATCCTTGATCTTCTAAATCTTGTCCATTTGATCTCCTTTCTCAAAAATTAAACACAAAATCCATCTTTTTGCTCGATACCAATAAGGCAGTAACATATATGTTACTCATTGTATTAAAAATTATGTGACTAATTCTTTGATAGTAACATATATGTACACATTTTTTTGTACATTGACGTCTCTTGGTTCAGCCTTCCTAAGGGAGTTTAAATAGCATTCAGCATTCTCTTGCACTCATTTGATAGCCTCTGACAGTGGTGATGTCGTTTTTCGTTGGGAACTTCTTGCATAAGTGTTGAATGGATGTGACGGCCCATAATTCCTTTTTATGTGACCTCCCAAGCACTTCGTGATTGGCAAAACGATTGTCCATCACCAAAAATTCCATAAAATGATGAACAGTTAATGGTGACGTTCCCATCTCTATTGCTAGAGTAATTTTCCTCATGTAACGATGTTATCGCCAATGAAACCATACAAGGGAAAGTTCATTGGGGTCAGCTCATGATCCACTTTCATTTTATCAAAAGTTGTTCCAACTATGATGTTGATCGAGCTTCCATGATCCACCAACATTCTTTTGAGGCCATTTCACACCACGACGGCCCTTACTACTAGGGCGTCGCAATGTGGATAATGCATATCAATTATGTTGTATTGTGTGAAAGTGATGGGTTGAACCTTTCTGCCAATTGAGGGTCGACTGTTGTTGACTATGAAGCTCACTATTAGGAGTCATTGGCCTCCTTTGCATAGTTTTTTGTGCATTTTTGGTTTCTATCCCAACATATGGGCCTCCATAAATTGTGTCAATTTCTAAAATGAGTTCGAAGCCAACATTAGTTGGAGGAATCCTCCTTTGTCTTTGGCCTTCTCTAGGTCTTTCTCCCATCATTTTCTTGTCTCCATGGGGCACCATTCCTAACGGATGCCTCTTCTCATCATTCCAAGGCCATCAATCCTACCTAAGGATAGGTGTGTCTCTTCGTGGGTGCCTATTCCTCCTTCGATTGTTGGTTTAAGGGTGTAGTGCGATATCTCTACAGTCAGCTGTACTATGGCTGTAGGTAGGGGCGAATTTAGAGTCGGGTTGGACTAAAGTTTGGCCTTCCAACCCAAATACTAATTTAAAAAAATTTAAAAAAAATTTAATTAGTATTTGGTTTTTTTTCATATTAGCCCGTAGTAATTTTTTTTCTCGTATTAGCCTCTGCTCATTTTTTTTCATGGATCCGCCCCTGGCTATAGGAGTGGTGTTGGTACAATAAATGGGCACTTTGTCCCTATTTCTAAGTTCAGCGCTTCGTTCTCTGTGTCTTCCCATTTGAGGAACCATTGATTAGGTCTTCTTTGATGCATTTCAACGCTAAGGTTTACTTCCTCGTAGGCCAAAGCAAGTATTGCATTTAGTGTTGCCATAGCTAGCAATTGTCCAGGATTGAGGGAGGTCGACTGTCCAACCTGGTGGTCCATCAAGTGGGAGGTAGGACCCCTTTCTCACTACATTTAAAGAGGTGGGAGTCATTAATTGGCCCTATTTCGATGATCTTTCAATTCTTCATTGATAATTTCATGTCTTATCATTTTCAGGAAAGCGTCATAGCTGGTAGAGTCCTTGTTTTGTACATCTTTCTAGAAGACATAATTAATATTCAATCCTCATCTTAGGGCTGACAATGCCTCGTTGTCGGTGACTTGTACGCAATAGGTCATTTCATCAGTGAAAATGGGATAAGAAGTTTTCCAGCGACTCTCCTTATTGTTGCCTCATGTCTTAGAGATATTATATCGGCCCTTCGCCCTCTTTGCTAGTTACGAAACACTTAAAGAAAGCATTTTTGAAGTTTAGCCAACCTCGGTGCTTATTTTCGGAAGTCTAGTATACCATACTTCAGTTGCTCCACTTAGGGTCAAGTGGAAGGCTCTGCACTTTACAGTAGGGGTGGAACCCCTGAGGCTCATGTGGGTTTTGAAGCTATTAAGGTGTTTCACGGGATCATCTCTTCCAGAAATTTTGAGAATGACGAAGTGACTTGGAACATAGGCATCCTTAATTTTCAGTGAAAATGGCAAGTTGTCATCATCATAATCAAAGTTGAAAGACCTTTATAGTTCATCAAAATCTTCATCTTCTCTGACTTGAGCTCATCGAGGTGGTTGAGACAACCCTGCTTGGTTCCTGGCCTGTTCTTCCCTCCTTTCATGGCTATTTCTAGGTGGAATATTATAAGGCATGTTGTCACAAACAAGTTCGCTTTCTCTTTCGAACAGAGGTTGTCTCTACTGTCTATTTCTAAGTGCAAGGAGAGGTGAGCCTACCTATTTCTAGACTGTTCGGGGCTCAACCTGTCAAAGACGTATATGGACCTTTAAGGCGTGTCTTTTGGATTGTAGTTAGGTGGAAAGTTGAAAGAGGCCTCGTTGGGTCAGTCGGTGGCATAGTTGGTGGACGTATCAACCCTAACTTCCCTTTCTTGAGGAGCTTTCTCTATCATGTCGTATTGGTAATTAGCTTCTTGGCTTTGAACCTCCTCTTTGCTATGGTAGTAGTTTCATTGCGACGGGTAATGGAAGAATGCATTTCCTTGAGCTGTATATGGAGGAACTGGGTATCCTCTCTAGCCCTGCATGCTTCATAGTAGTTCATGCATGACAATGTTTTGTTGAGTTATATCTTAAATGTTTGCGACCATGGTAGCCACTTTCCTAGTGAGTCTAGCAGCTATTCTAGACCCACCTCGCATGTGTTGCTAGTGAAATTAATGGCAGCATGCGAGGGTTCCCCTTCTTCAATGTGTTCTCTAGCCTTACGAGGTACAAACTCTTCATTTTTTGAACTCATGGTAATGTTTCTTTTCAGTTATTTTGACTCATTGCCACTAAACAATATTCCTTTCTTCAAGGAACGCACTCGACTTTAGAAAAATGGCTCATCTTGGAGTACTTTGGTGATTCTTTTTTCAAGAACACTTCCTTTTTTCTTTAAATGCAATAAATTTCTCCAAAGAGTGTCTTTTTACTGGCCTTTTTTCCACAGGATTTTCGTGGTTTAGTGTGTGATTTTTCACAAACGGTGTCAATCTGTTGACCCCATTTTTCGTAATGACTACATAGACAACAGATGTCGGGCCCTCTGCATCCACACAAGCAAGTTCTGGCACGTTTTCATTGGATGTTTTACGACATGAGACGAAAATGTTTGAGCACTGACAATATTATCAAAGATGGTTATATATACGCCAACGATTATGGATAACTTGATCAAAACGAAGACAGATTCAAATTCAACATATGAATATTTGAGAATAGAAGTTGAGTGCCCTTTTTAGCGTCCAAAAATGTCGTCGATTCAAAATGTTACAAGAGTTGCTATTTATAAAGTTTTGGTCGACGTGGTAGCCATTTTATCAATATATTGACAGCGAGTCAGTTGCCCTACATCCTAAGCTGACAATTCTGACATTCATTAATATAAATGTTACATCAATCATTCCTAGATATACTTTTTAGATCCCTTGAAAGACAGCGAGTGCTTCAATTTAAAAGAGGGCTTCGACAGGGAGGCTTAGCTGGAGAAAGGTTCGGGTGGAGATAGTGTTTCGGCATAAAAGAGCTTTGGATGGAGATAGTATTTCAACATAAAAGAGCTTTGGATAGAGATAGTGTTTCGGCCATTAACTTATTTACTTTGACCACTTGGGTCTTTGTTGGCTGTCATACGTGGTTCGACGTGGCTTCCACGAGTAGCGTCGGGTTACAAGGCGTAACAATAAGTATTCTTAATTTTGGTAATTATCCAGAGATGTTTTTAATAACGTACTCTTTGAGGGAATGACTCTCAACATGTGAATGGTTAATTTTCTCAATTCATTTTAAAATTTGTGCTTTTTTTTTTAATACTACGAGTGGTCAATGTCTAAATAAGAGCAAGTTGTACACAGTAATATTTTCTGTCATCTACTGGGTGAGGTCAAGAACAAGTTCTAGTGCAGGTTATTTATTAGCCATTTTCAAAAGTGGCAAATACTCAAAAAATCACAAAATCATGAAAAACATAATAAAGCGAGAATACTCAATAATTTATTAAAGAGAATTATCATCCTCAATTTTATTTTGCTCAACGTTCTTTACTGTAAGGCCCTGTTTGATCAACCCGAAATTTCCATGAAAAATGGAATTCCATTTTTCAACTTTTTATTGTTTGATGCACCTTTTTTTCTTGGCAAACCCCCCCCCCCCCCCCCCCCCCCCCCCACCCCCACCCCCACATACATTTGCACCATTTGCTCATTTTCCTTGAATTTGTTTTCCCACCAATTTGGTGGGAAAAATGATTTTCCACATTTTATTTATTTATTATTATTTTTTTTTAAATTGGAACAAATTCTAACCCCAATGGTAAAAAAAAAAATATTCCTTTAATTAAAAATTTTCATGAAAAATAAAGTCAAACGAATACCAGAAAATTCAAAATTTCAAAATTTTTCGAACGGAAAATTATACCAATTAATTGACAATTCCCGATAAAAATAATTTAAAGGCAATTCAATTCCCTGTAATTCGTTTTCTTTTCACCCAAATTTCATCTTGCAATCAAACAGACCCTAAATGAAAAGTCACAAGCATCTTTCAAAAAAAATGACAAATATTAAAAAATATCACAAAAAATGGAATAATAAAAAAATAATTCAGAGGATTACACGAACCTTCAACCCAAACCTAACAGCATACTCATTGTCATCCTTGATTTTATTTTTCTCAACATCCTTGACAAAAAATAAAATAAAAACTCACATGCAGCTTCCGAATAAAAGATGACACAAACTAAATAATAATAATAATAATATAAGAAAAAACATACTTTAAGTTCCAAATGATTCTCAAATTTTTCATCAATTGATTCCCAATAACGGAATTGATTTGAACTTTGAATTCAAGCTTATACTGTTGTTTCAAAATATCATCATTTGATTGGATTTTTAATTCAAATTCTACCAGACTTTCCAACATTTTTTCATTTGATTGCAAGTGACTCTAAAATACAAAAAAGCACGAAACAAAAAATCATACGAAACTACAGTAAAATAAAAATGACAGAAATATATAAAAGATAATTATTTTTCACAAACCTCGTCTTTTTACCCTTTTTCCACCTTCTAAGAGCTGCTACGTTCAATAGATACTAACTTCGATGCGTCCAATAGGGGGGGCGTCACATGACGTCAGTCACCCATTCCCTGTATCAAACTCTGTCACTGTAGCAAAATCACCGATGCCCCCTCCAATAGGGGACGCCACATGGTGTCAGTCATCCATTCTCTGTCTCAAATCCTGTCACTGTAGCAAAATCCGAACATTAATAGCATCCAAATATAGAAACAAAATCGATAAGTTTTAAAATAATAATAATAAAAGAACCATAATTAAAAAGAAGTAAATGTTGTAAAATGAAAGTTTATTAGGGTTTGTAGTGAATGACAATTATACCTCTGTAGTCCTAGAAATTATTACTATTGTATCCCTGATTCTTACCTATAAATATAGGGATTTGGTCATTAATAAAATACATACAAGGTAATGACTTTAATTCTCTCTTCTTCTTCTTCTTCTTCTTCTCTATTTTATAACACGTTATCAGCACGAAACTATAACTAATTTTTCATAACTTAGTGAAGGTAATAATTTTTTTATAAGCATAATCATCTATCACGTGTATCAAAATTAATTTGATAACATGTGAATTTTCTTAACATATATATGCATCCACACGAGGCGGCTCTTATTCTCCTCCTTTTTCATCTGTATCATGCGAAATAATTCTGCCACAATTCATGTATTAATTAGTTTTCTGCAATGATAATTTTCCGTCTAAGAAAAGAATTAGTTTTCCGCAATCATTCATTCATTGCACATATTTTTATGCACCCACATAAAATCTCTCTCTCTCTCTCTCTCTCTCTCTTTGTGTGAAAAGTGATATGTGATTAATGATTGTCCAACTTGAATTTTGAGCTGAAGTGGGGTCTAATCTGCTGCTTATAGATGAATTATACTATGGCAACAAATATTCATCATTCCACCGTTCACGCGCTTGAAAATTTTCCTTTCTCTGGATATAATTTATAGTTTCTTACTATCAATGGGATGCTAATTTTTTTTCCCTTTTCTATTTTGCCGTTAACTCATTACTTTCTTTTCTATTCATAACATGATTGTATGTAATTAATATTTTGAGTTTAATTAAATAATTTTAAATATTCTATTATAAATTGATATTCTATCATGTTGTTGCTCTTGAAGTAGCACAACTTTATAATTAATATTCTAGAAGAATATTATTTGCTCTTAAAGAGCATAAATTATAATTTTCAATATTCCAGAAGAATATTGATATATTGCTCTTGAAGAACAATAATAAAATACAATGTGCTCCCGAAATAGTTCGAAAAACATATTATTTTAAATTAGTGTTTATTCCTTGAAGGAAAACACGTAACTTATGTTGATATTACTTAATTAACTATTATGCATTCTTCAAAACTAATTGTATTTTTACTTATTTTATTGTGTAGTTAATCAAATGGCAAATATCACAAAACTTGAGTTTGCTGCACTTGACATATCTGACAAAAACTATCTATCATGGGTACTTGATGCTGATATCCACCTTATCTCAAAGGGTTTGGGAGAGACAATAAAAGAAGGAAACAAAGAATCCCTGCAGGATCGTGCAAAAGCACTCATCTTCCTTCGCAATCATCTTCACGATGGATTGAAAATTGAATACCCCACTGAGAAATACATGCTCTTTGAAAAAAATTGACTGAAATATTTGATCATCAGAGGACTATAGTCCTCCTCAAAGCCTGCTATTAGTGAATGCACCTTCGTTTGCAAGACTTCAAAACTGTAAGTGAGTACAATTCTGAACTCTTTAGAAAATCTTCAAAATTGATTTTGTGTGGAGAAATTTTTTTCTACCTTTCACGCCTCAAATGTGCTCCTGCAGCAGCAATATCGTGAGCGTAGTTTCAAAAAGTACTCAGAACTTATATCTTGTCCGCTTATTGCTGAACAAAATAATAAACTTCTAATGAAAAATCATGGGTTACGTCCAACTGGTTCTGTACCATTGCCTGAAGCAAATGGTACTGCATTTCCTGAAGCAAATGCAATATCAAGACGTGGACAAGGATTTGGACGTGGACACGGACGTGCACGTGAAATAAATCATGGACGAAATAATCAATAAAGTTATCATTAGCAATGCAACAATTTTAAAGGGCACAAAGCAAATGAAAGTAGCACATCCAAAAAGGTATATGAAGAAAATTGTTTTAGATGTAGAATGAAAGGACATTGGACACATACCTGTTGTACGAAAAAACACCTTGTGGATCTTTATCAAAAATCAATCAAGGGAAAATGAAATGTTGAGACAAATTTTGCTAATTATGATGGTCCAATTGATGTGACTCATTTGGATGTCTCTGATTTCTTTATCGATCCAAATGGAAATATAGACCCCTTGATTGGGGATGGTGTGATGAAAGATGTAGATTAATTTATTTTCTATGCTTCTAGTATTTAACTTTATTTTACAAATTTAGTTAGAAATATGTTTTTTTTTACTTTTCACAAAAAAAGGGGAAAACTTTGTTATATATTGTCAATTTCATATTATTGAATCATATTTACTTTTTTAAATTTAAATTCAAGTTTTTATTAAAATATATGTATTTTGTTGTATTTATAGATTGATGCTGGATTGTCAAGATACTTGTTTGATTGATAGTACTACTACACATACAATTTTTCAAAACAAAAAATATTATTTGGACTTAACATTAGCATAAAATAATGTTGATACGATATCTGGTGCATCGAATATCGTTGAAAGCTCCGGAAGAGCTTGTATTATTTTACCAAATAATACAAAATTATATATTAACGATGCACTTTACTCTAGTAAATTCAGAAGAAATTTGCTTAGTTTTAAATATATCCGCTGCAATGAATATCACATTGATACGATGCAAGAAAATAGTGTTGAATATCTTTGCATAATTTCCTTTGTATCTGGCAAGAAGCAGATAAAAGAAAAATTTCATGCACTTTCATTTGGCTTGTACTATAAATTTATAAAAATGGTTGAATCAAATAATGTCACGAACCAGAAGTTCGTTGACTCAAAAATTTTTATACTTTGGCATGATAGACTTGGACATCCAGGAGTTATAATGATGCGTCGAATAATAAACAACTCACATGGATATCCTTTAAAGAACCAGAAGATTCTTTTACCTAATGATTATCCATGTGTAGTTTGTTCACAAGACAAGTTAGTCATTAGACCTTCGATTACAAAGGTCAATGTTGAATCTCCAACTTTCTTGGAAAGAATTCATGGAGATATATGTGGGCCAATACACCCACCATGTGGACCATTTCATTATTTTATGGTGTTAATTGATTCTTCTACTAGATGGTCACATGTTTGCCTACTTTCCATTAGGAATATAGCATTTGCTAGACTGTTTGCTCAAATCATAAAATTACGAGCACAATTCCCCGATTACTCAATCAAGACTATTCGTCTTGACAATGCTGGTGAATTCATATCACAAGCATTCGATGATTATTGTATGTCAATTGGGATTACTATTGAACATTCGATTGCGCATGTCCATACACAAAATGGTTTAGCAGAGTCGTTTATTAAACGTCTACAACTTATAGCTAGACAATTACTTATGAAAACAAAGCTACCAACTTTTGTTTGGGGACATGTCATATTACATGCTGCATCATTGGTTCGTATTAGACTAACTGCCTATTATCAATACTCACCCTTGCAACTTGCATTTGGTCATGAACCTGATATTTCTCACCTAAGGATTTTTGATTGTGCTGTCCAAGTCCCAATTTCACTCCCACAACTTACTAAAATGGGTCCCCAAAGAAAACTTGGGAT
Source organism: Osmanthus fragrans (assembly GCA_019395295.1). NCBI lineage: Eukaryota > Viridiplantae > Streptophyta > Magnoliopsida > Lamiales > Oleaceae > Osmanthus > Osmanthus fragrans. Next base: position 1,110,945 of record CM033343.1, read on the forward strand.
TTATGTGGGTTTTGATTCACCATCCATTATTAGGTACCTGGAACCTTTAATGGATGATTTATTTACTGCGCGTTTTGCAGACTGTCATTTTGATGAAATGACTTTCCCAACTTTGGGAGGGAAAAAACTATATTATGAAAATAAGGTAAAATTTCTTAGAATGAAATAACTCTATCTCACTTTGATCCCCGCAGTAATCAATGTGAACAAGAGATTGAGAAAATCATTCATTTACAAATAGTTGCAAATCAATTACCTGATGTATTTGTTGACATAAAAAAAGTGACAAAGTCATATGTACCAACAGAAAATATTCCAACTAAAATTGACGTCCCTGCAAGACAATCTGCTGTGGCAAATGAATCTCACATGCACCAGAAACGTGGTCAACCAGTTGGTTCAAAAGATTCTGTACCTCGAAAAAGAAAAGTACAAGAGAAAAACCAACCAAAAATCTCAGAAGAAGTAACATTAGAAAAGATTGATCACTCAAATATTGAAAATATGGTCCTGAAGAACCATAAGTGTCCGAAAATAATGAAATTTCAATAAATTATATATTATCTCATAAATTATGGAAACGGAATAATGTTGTTATAGACAATATTTTCACCTTTAATGTGTCTCTTGATGTTATGTAAAATGAGGATCCTGAACCACAGTCAGTTAAAGACTGTCAAAATAGAAATGATTGGCCAAAATGGAAAGAAATCATACAGATGGAATTAAATTCCTTAGAAAAACGAAAAGTGTTTGAACCTATAGTTTGAACACCTGAAAATGTAATCTATGTAGGATACAAATAGATTTTTGTACAAAAAAAATGAAAATAATGAAATTACAAGATACAAAGCCCGATTAGTAGCTCAAGATTTCTCACAAAGACCAGGTATTGATTATGATGAAACATATTCTCCCGTAATGGACACCATCACTTTTAGATTTTTGATTAGTTTGATTGTGTCACAAAAATTTGATATGCGCCTGATGGATGTAGTAACTGCATACTTATATGATTTACTTGATAGTGACATATATGAAAGTCCCTGAAAGACTTAAAGTGCCAGAAGCAAACGATACATGCCCGAGAACCATGTTCTCAATTAAATTGCAAAGATCATTATATGGATTGAAACAATCCGGACGCATGTGGTATAATCATCTTAGCGAATATTTGTTGAAAGAGTGTTATAAAAATGACGATATATGCCCATATGTTTTCATAAAGTAAACAAATATTGGATTTGCAATTGTCGTAGTTTATGTTGATGATCTTAACTTAATTGGAACTCCTGAAAAACTCAACAAAACTGCAAATTATTTGAAAATGAACTTGAGATGAAGGATTTAGGAAAAACCAAATTTTATCTCGGGTTGCAAATCGAACACTTCCTAGAAGGATTGTTTGTTCATCAATCTACATATACAGAAAAAGTTTTAAAACGATTTTATATGGATAATGCACATCCATTGGCATCACCTATGATTGTTCGATCACTTGATTTTAAAAAGGACCCATTTCGTCCACTTGAAGATGGAGAAAAGGTTCTTGGTCCTGAAGTACCATATCTTAGTGCAATTGGAGCATTAACATATCTTGCAAATTACACTCGACCCGACATAACTTTTTTTGTAAATCTCCTTACAAGATATACCTCTACACCAAGTCAAAGACATTGGAATGGTGTTAAACACATTTTTCGTTACCTAAAGGGTACGATTGATTTGAGATTATTTTACTCCCAAAAAGTAGGGATTTACTTTAGTGGGATATGCAGATGCAGGTTATCTATCTGATCCACATAAAGCTAAATCACAAACAAGATATGTGTTTACACGTAGAGGAACAACTATATTATGGAGATCTGTGAAGCAATCCTTGACAGCAACATTCTCAAATCATTCTGAAATTATTGCAATCCATGAAACAGGACGAGAATGTGTATGGTTGAGGAACATGACCCATCATATCCAAGTATCATGTGGGTTAATTTCAACAAAAGATAATCCAACAATTTTGTATGAAGACAATGCAGCTTTTATTGCACAACTCAAATGGGGCTATATCAAAGCTAACAGGACGAAACATATTTCTCCAAAATTCTTTCATACACACGAGTTTCAGAAGAATGGCGACATCGATGTTCAAAAAAATCGCTTAAGTGATAATTTGACCGATTTATTCACAAAAGCACTGCCAATATCTACATTCAAGAAGTTAGTCCATGAGATTGGAATGCGTCGACTGAAAAAATTTTAATGATCAATATCAGGGGGAGTAGTTTTACTCCTTTTCCTTCGCATAGGTTTTATCCCACAGAATTTTTCTAGCAAAGTTTTAATGAGGCAGCATTTATTTTTAATACTCCAAAATAACTGTACTCTTCGTTTGATTTTTTTGTCCTATTAGGTTTTTATCAAACAATGTTTTAACGAGACAGATATTTTGTAATGTATCATTCAAGAGGGAGTGTTGTAAAAGGAAAGTTTATTAGGGTTTGTAGTGAATAACAATTATACCCCCGTAATCCTATAAATTATTACTATTGTATCCCTAATTCTTACCTATAAATATAGGGCTTTGGTCATTAATAAAATACACACAAGATATTGACTCTAATTCTCTCTTCTTCTTCTTCTCTATTTTATAACAGTAAAGAAATATTTGATTAATTGATAAGTTAATAATTCATTAATTAATAGAATGTATTTACAAGTCAACGGGCATATATTTAATCAACTAAAAAGTCATTGTATTTTACGTATCTAATCAATTGAATATATATATATATATATATATATGTTAATAAACTAAATATACATTAAATTAGCTAAAAAAATTCATTGTACATATGTAATTAATTAAATAATATTCATTGTAATTGCCCTAATTTAATAAACACGTTGAACGAGCTAGATTAGAATAATTTTTATATAAATAAACACACGATGATACAATAGTTGATGACGAATTGCTGAGGATTAATTATACAATAATTTGGGGCTTGTTACGTGCAAGGAAGCACTCAAAATATCAACAACACGATAATTTTACTTTCATTTTTCAATATGTATTTAATTTACACACTCTAAATAAATACTACAAAATCATTGTTCATGCATGTATTCCTACTCTTAATTTTTAATTAATTAACATTCATATTTATTTAATTAATTAATATTAATTAGAATTTCACATTCACAATCATGTCCATGTGAATGTCCTTGTTATTAATTCTCAATTAATTAACATTTACATTCATTTAATTAATATTAATTAAAATTATGTATTCAACAATGCAGCTCATTATTCATATCCATGTATGCTAATTAGCATCCAAATTCATTTAGTTGGAAATTAAATTATATTCATTTAATATAAATATTTTAACATTCAAAATCATGTATATATTATTTGGTATTAATTCTAAATTGATTAACATCACGTTAATTGATGTACATATTTGTCATTCATCTTCATTTATGTATTTAGTTGTAATTCTAATATTTACATTCAAATATTACTTTCACAACACTTATAAAGTATTTCAAAATAACGTGCAACGCACGTTAACTCTGACTAGTAATAATAATGAACCATAATTAAAAAGAAGTAAAGAAATATTTGATTAATTGATAAGTTAATAATTCATTAATTAATAGAATGTATTTACAATTCAACGGGCATATATTTAATCAACTAAAAAGTCATTGTATTTTACGTATCTAATCAATTGAATATATATGTTAATCAACTAAATATACATTAAATTAGCTAAAAAATTCATTGTACATATGTAATTAATTAAATAATATTCATTGTAATTGCCCTAATTTAATAAACACGTTGAACGAGTTAGATTAGAATAATTTTTATATAAATAAACACAACGATGATACAATTGTTGATGGCGAATTGCTGAGGATGATACAATAATTTGGGGCTTGTTATGTGTAAGGAAACAATCAACATATCAACAACACGATAATTTTTTATTTCAATTCGAAAATTCAACTCCATAACTTGTCTAAGATGAAATAAGAAAGATGAGAGATGAGATCCAACTAGATTTAAGTTTCAAGAAGAAAAAAAAGTAACAATAGTCATATTTGAATAAAATATCATAATCAATTACATTTATAATTTTAGTAAACTATTAATTTATGAAATGAATCTTACCACCAAATTATGGAAGGATCTTCAGAAAACTATTATTTTATTATAAAGTATGAATTTATCTACTAGAAATGCCAAAAAGTCCAAATTCACATCCTGGAAACTACATAATCGAAATCAAAATTTGATACTTGTCCTTGTCAACTCGCAGGAACAAAATCTAGAACATACGAAAATATTTACAATAAATATTAATCATTAAGTGGAAAGCTTGTAATCGATGGGTAGAGAAATAACTTTTAAGTAGTTTTTTTTATTCTATAGTTACAACAATGGTATAGACAAATTTTGTTGACAATTATAAGTTGGCAAAATTCACACCATTCATTTTAAAAAAAAAAAAATTTAAATAAACCACACAGATCTTGACAACATATGAATTGTCAACAAAAATTGTACAAACAACTTTATTCAAACATAAAACATAATTAGGGTACAAATTGACGACTGTATGAGGGAATGCACTAGAAACTTGATACATTTGGCTTATAAGGCTTGACATTAACATTTTTTTTGAAGATTGGTCAATGACACCACGTTTTGGCTTGTTTGATTTTGAATTCCGAGCAGTAGATTCACATCCTTTTACCATAGATGCGACTATATTAGGGTAAAACAACGAAGATCGAACTCAAATTCATCCAATATCTTAGAGTTACGAAGTGCTCAATAAAATTGAAGGTCAAATTAAGCTCAATATCCTAAAAACTTAACCAATTTAATTAATATCCTTTTAGCTAATTAAATCATTCAAGAATGTAATTAATACGTTATAAAATCCCCAAACCCCCTAATACAATTAGGGAATCGCTTGCACTCTAATTGGTCGTAAGCTTATCCCTCCTATGCCACAAAGAATATGTGATAATTTATAAACATGGGATACGGAGAAGAGAATGCAAGGCAGAAAAGATGTGTAATGCTTCTCTAATAGGGATTGTAGACAGATTTTGGAAACAGATGAATACTGATTGGTTGTCTTTATTTTTATTTTTTCAAGAGTCCAACCACCAGGTGACACGTGACACCTGGATCCAAACCCTGTTTCCAATTTTTGTTATTGTAGCTTAACTCGAAAAGATATACTATGTTGCTAGGTTTTTTTTTTTTACCTTTTTTTTGCTGCAAATTGGTTGGTTTGGTAGGTTTATGATTCTTGAATTAATCTAAGTGTACAAGGGGGGGTCTTACAGGGGTGCTACAAATTACTCACCGTAACGCGGACTCCCATGTATAACAAAAAAAAAATTGTGACGGGCCCACACAACGTGAGAGTCCTAGCAAGAGCTTGACAAGCAGGATCCTGTACATGAAGCGGACCTCATGATTATTTGAATGGGATATAGAGCAATTTCTACTCCCAATTGTACTTTTGCTTTTTGCTTGTTTGTACAAATTGCTTAAAGTATTCTAGATTCCGCTTTGAACGTCTTAGGAATTTATATATATAACTAGTGAACGCACGTGCGATGCACGTGCAAGCGTATTTTTCTTTGTATATATTAGCGTTGGATTGTATATGTATATTACAATAAAATATTAGTGTTGGATTGCATTTGTATACTATAATAAATATATGGAAATGAAGTTGACATGTAAGTGAAGAAAAAATTTTATGTTATAAAAAGAAAAAGAATACTATAATTACTTAAAATTGAAATGTTTGTAAATAGATGACTGGCGAAATAGGAAACTGCTGGTAAAAATAAAAAAATTACTTAACAAAACATAAAAAATATACTTGTGACAAATGAGTATTTTTCTGTCAATCATTTTGAGGAATTAACATACGTATGAAGCATAGGGTTTGGACTCTAAAAGAAAATACAACTTCTCAATTTTAAATTCTCGGTGTAACATAGTAAGTACTTCATTAGTTGATCAAGATCATCTTCACTGCGCAATGTTTGGGTCTAGAATTTCACGGAGGATAGTGGAAGGGAAAAATGCAATCAGTGAAAACTAATTTCATCCCTGTCTCCTATATAGAAGCAAATGCCAATTACAAAAATATTTTGAACATGATGAAAAATGTAAAGAAAAGAATTAAATGGATGAATTTACAAATGTCTATTGCATTTGTGTTTGTGCGTGCATTTACTCACTGTTGTATTTATGAGCTAAATGTAGCCTAAATAATCAATGAACAGAATTCATTATAATAATTGAAGATAGTGCCATCTTGTAGCTTTCCATCCAATTTAATTAACAGGTTTAAATAATAAGATATTATTAAACAGACATGATTTACAAGATAAAGGGAACAAAACTCACTAAGATGTAATAAGATGCTTACATTTTATAACGACTTCTTCATTTGGGTTTTCACATCTTTCCTCTTTTTTCAATGTCTTCTTAATAGCTTTCTAGTCATCTGTGACATTGGATTGGAAACTGTCTTCCACACTCTATAGTGATGTTCAATGTTGCATTTGGTGGGACAACTCCAGCACCATCAGATGCTAGTTTACCTTTCTCGCCAAATTCATCTGTAACACAAAAAGAATGTATAGACTTGAACCTCTGCCTGAGTTATGTAATATTCAATTTAGAGTTTAACAAATTACAGAATTGGTTCTTTTAAACCTCTACTTGAGTCATGTGATTTCCAATTTAAAGTTTAACAAATTACAAATTTGGCTATTACAATGTGACTTGATTGTGAGAGGAGCTTTTTCATCCTTCTTCATTGTCTCCATAGGCTTGCCGAGAGTAGAACAAAAGTGACCTGAATAAATGGTTATTTTTAGAAATATAGAGATACAACAGAAGTGTTATATGACTAAATAGATTCGTGTTTGCATTACGTGGGCAAACTTGAATTTATTTGGCTAAATTTTAGATCTTGCACAATTGTATGATACCTTTGATGCAATGCATACAAAAAATCTCGAATAGCAACTCTTCCACCTAAAGTGACACGGTCTTCTGTAAGTAATACAATGAAAAAGAAGTTGTAGATAGTGATGGCTAATCAAACTGTAACATGAGGTCAAATCACATACCTACAAAAGTTAAATGAAAATTTTGGGAAATAAAAATGAGTAACGTATGTCATTGAACCAGCAATTTCAACTTGTCCACAAAACATGCAGTTATTCGCAATCACAGCATTGTGAACTACAAAGTGAAGTATATCAAATGCCTTGAACCCATGAGTGAAAAATAAGCCAGCAAATGAAATCACACCTAAACTAATTATCTTTCTTAGAGTAATCCCCAATTATAGTATCTCACCAATTGTATGGCCCAAAATGATTAGCGACAGCGTATATTTCCATATTTTGAAAAGTAAGAAGGTGATAATAGCATTACGAAAGAATTCAAAGTACTAAAAAATATTACCTTTCCCTGTTTTTTGCACCTATTTTGACATGGTTTCCTATCTTTGCTATAAAGTTCTGAAAATAGAAAATGGAAGGTTATACTGTAATCCCCTATAATGAATCATACCTGTTACAATAAATTAGCCATCTATATATAGCGCAACTAATCTAAAATCAAAAGAGATTCTACTAAATTATAACTTTATCAAAATATTAAAATAAATTTAATCATCTAAACATTCACATTTCAAATTAGACTTTATTTTAAAATCCATTCTAACTATATTTCTATCATTGTCTTTATTCCCATCATATAAATTAGTTCCAGTTCCCTACAATAAAAGACTTTTAACAGAATGATAGCCTCACCATCTTGACCATGCAAATCCCATTGTGAATGATATAAAAATCCCAATTATGCAATTTGTCAGTACAACATTATTCCTGTAGCAAATAAATCCCAAGGTTAGTATACGAAAGTAGATAATTATCTATTGAAATATAAAATAATGTAAAGAAAATTACTATAACTAAAATATTGGAAGAAAATGTAAACAAGACGATCATATTACTGCATAGTGGTTGTTATCTATAGACTGATGAAGCCCTATTCCACTGTTACTTTATTACTAACTTCTCAATGGAGTACAAGTTCTATGAGTCATAATTTAATCTACACGTTTCAGCTGAGATAACATTGTTGAAATTTGATGTCTTTAAAATTAGGTTGTCTCTATAAGTAATTATCATCCAGCTATCACTCAAAATAATTGTCCAAGAATTAACTTAAAAAATCAAAATAAAAAACCAAAGCATTCAAATAAGCAATCCGTGGTTTTACGACGCACACAGAAGATTATAACTCAAATAAAGTGATTCCAAATTATTCAAACTAAGAAAAAATGCAAAAGGGAGAGGAGGGAAACAGGTGACTAAGTCTTGCACATAGACACGGTTCCTCCATTTGAAACGGAGCTACCACACGTGCTTCCATCTACCACAGGTGTAAGATGGAGGCAAATCATTAACTTCCTTTTTCATTTTCACTGTTACCACACCAATATCCCATTCAAAAAATATACAAAAAAACACATAAGAGGAAGCAAAAAGAAAAATGCATACAACATTCAAACAACGTCCTGTAAAATATTCACAACTCACCTTAGCTAAACATCACCAGAATACGACAGAAAGGAAGTGTAATGTGCGAGAAAAATGAAACCAAGTATATCTGACAAATGTATTACCTACAAACCACCATAAGTCCAATCAATGCAACCACAAATGAGATATTAAACAATATATAGAAATTTAATGATGATTTAAAACAAATTATATGAAGAAATCGAAGAACATAACTAATTAGGAAGCACCAACTATGTAGAGTAATCATGTGTGCTATTTTATAAGTCACGTCATAAATTTAGGAAATTTAGGAAATCAGATACATGCACGCAATCTGCAATTCTTTGATTCCACGAAGTCATTCACTACTCAACAGCCTCAATTGCAATCGCAATGAAATCTCTTTTGAATTTAAGAGAAGATAAAGGAAAATAGATTGCTTATTTATTATATGTGACACAATTGAGATAACATAGCCGAAAGCAGCATAACTTGATCAGATAATAACATTTCAAATTCGGCGATGAATAGGCAAGCTCGGTTAATAAAATTTTAGTTTGGCCAAGAGCTGGTGAGTTTAGCCAACTTTAGTTCAGCCCAATTATTAATATTTCAGTTCAGGAAGAATTGGTGAGTTCAGCTAAGAGTATTTCAAAATTGGCTTCTTAGTTCAGCTCGGCCAATGTTAGGTAGGCTAGGCCATCTTAGGTCAGTTCGGCCAATGTCCAGCAACAAACAGTTCAGCATTTGCTGCAATTGGTGAACAGGCGACCATCGAAGTTCTCACTATGATTTCATCTTCACCCATAAAATTCTCTTTTAGTGGGTACATTCATAAGTTGGTTCTGGATTGTTACCCAATTCATGGTTACTCTGTACTCGCTACTTACAATTATCAGCTGTCGGTTCAGACAGAGAAGCTAAGAGCCTTCTGCTACTTCAAACTGGAACTACAATTTTCCCAATCACAACAGTATGAAAATTTCTGAAACTATTCTTCAATATTATTATGTTTGGTTGTTGGTTAAAATTTTGGTTCACTACACCAGTGTTAGTTAAGTTCAGATGATATTCAGATAACTCGCCAATTGACGTGTCACCTCGGTTATTTACATTCACTTCAGACAAACACAGGTAAGTTCCACAAAGAGCAATTCAGCACGGCCTCTTACGTTAGCTCGGCCAATTATATGTCAGCTAGCCATCTTGGGTGAGTTCTCCCAAGGTTCAGGCAAGCTCTGTTATTAACATTTGGCGAAGGTTATGTAAACTCGGTTTAATAAAAATTTCATTTCTGCCAAGAACAGCTGAGCTCGATTAATAACATTTTCAGTTCCGACAAGAGCAAGTCAATTCACCAAACATTGTTTAACTCGATTATTAATATTTCACTTCGTCAAGAACTGTTGAGTTCGGCCAAGAAAAGTTTGGTTTTGAATAGGCGCGTTCACCAATCTTAGTTCAGCTGGATTACTATTATTTCACTTCATCAATAACTTGGGAATTTAACAATGAACACTTGAGCATCCACTTTTCTGTCGGTTATTAATATTTCATTTCGTGAACAACTCAGTTCGGCCAATAATAGTTCAACGAGACTTCTCCAGTCAGCTTGGCCAATGTTAGGTCATCTATGCTCTACCTTCAGTCAATATTAGGTTAGTTAGCTCAACAAGTTACATTTCAGTTCGACCACAACAATTAAGTTCAGCGAAAGTTAAGTGAGCTCGTTTAACATTTGGTGTAAAATATTGGAAGTATATTCTAACATTTCATTGCTGTCAGTAGAACCTACTGGAAGAAATAAACAAACTATAAACTCGGGTGGAATAAAAAAAATGCACTATAGTGGAAGTATAATTGACATGTTTGTTGAAAATCATCAACACTTGTGGCTGACAAACGGCCTAAAACATTGGAAAATATAATCAAGCAAAATATAATTTCGATAAAAAAAAAATTCAAAAAGTAGATTGCCTGAAAGAAGAAGAGAAAATTATTAATATAATAAAACCTGATGTAACAAATGAATACAATCAAGTAGAAGCACAAGTCACCTGTTTGTTGAAGATGATGACCACTCCCAGCTAACAAATCACCCCAAAGATAGAAAAATATAACAGAAGGATATTAGGCAAACAAGTTATTAAAATAAGCAAAGTAACATAACTAATTGGCACAAAAAGTACAACAAAAAGAAAAAAAACTCACAGTTTGTATATGAAAGACTTTCTCCTGCTGCTTTTCTCGAATCCTGATGATGAGCGGTTGGATGCACTCTTCTCTGAATATGATACAACTGCTGTCGATGCAGACATCGCAATTTTCGTGCTTGAGCATATAAATCCCTGCGCCGTGCATTAGAAGAGTGCTTTGATTAGGCATATAGTTCTCTACGTAGCGCATTAGAAGATTCTTTTGATTGATGATATGAAGCTGGAGGATGTCTTTTTTCTAGCTCAGAGCCAACATCAGCATCCATAACACAAAGAACTAAATACAACAAAAACCAAACAAAACCTTAGTACCAAACTGGTGTCTCCATGTGTGCACAAAGACACGGAGTGCAGGGACATAGTTGCCCAACGACGTGTGCACCTATACAGGTACCTAACGACGTGTGCACGAAGACATGGAGTGCAGCGAGACAGGTGTCCAAGACTTGCACAGAGACACAAACAGGTGCCTAAGACCTGCATCGAGGCACCAACGGTATCTCTGTCTGTTAATCACGATCAGGTGAGATAATTCCAAAGACTCGAATGCATTGAGCTTCCCTTTTCTTAGAAGGGTTCCAAACAAGTGCAGCAATGGTGGCGTTTGTCAGCCTAAACACGATACTCTGCAAACATCACATCATGTTAATTAAGCTTATTATTCTTTACGTTATTATAGGAAAAAAAACTTAGTACAAGGAGGTTAAATTGACAATAGCCATTTGATAAAGCTTCTAGCCAACGAGAAGAGTTGTTATTTTTCACTCAGAAGTAGATAGTAGTAACCACTACTTCCTCCAAGAAAGCATAGATAATTGATACTCTCGTTTAACAAAGGCTATTGTTTTACCTAAAATTTTATGCTTCAAGAAAAATAAAAGAATTTCAACTTATAGACTTTCAGCAAAACTCAAAGATGATATAATATTTGAAAATTTAGTCAATTCCCAAGAAAATGTCCTGTACTTATGTGAATAGTAATTTGTGACATGTGTAAAACTATCGTAAATATATAGCAACAAACTGCTTGTTACCATCAAGAAATACTTCTATATAAACTTTATAAACTTTTTTCTTCAATGGCGAGTTCTTTGAAATCACACAATAATTACTAATGTAATACAAATAATTTAGACCATAGTCAAGACGTAGAGAATGTTCGCAAAAAATATAACATATATGCGATTTTTTTAAATGGGTAAAAGACAAGCTCGCACACAGACTCAAGTTATTTACCCAATTTGATATTATATTGAACTAAATACATTATTATTTGTCGAATTTAGTCTCCAGGAAATGCTACATAACAATGAGAAAATAGATAAATAAAATTAAGTAGAGAAAAGGGTAAACCAACATAATCACCTGGCCAAATGGTGGCAGAGGAAACTCCCAATCCTTCCCTCTTAGAATTGCACTTGTAAATCTACTAACCATTTTCTGTTTTCTATCAGAAAGAAATCTCAGACTACAAGAGCAAGAAGAGCCAGGATTGACGTACTAAATTTTCTGCATCTGGAAAGTTTACTCTTTTGGCAAGATTGATAGCAAGCTCCAGATTGTTCAACTGATAAATAATCAGCAACGCTCAATATTTGTAGGCGAAAAATGTTTCAAATGGATATACAATAAATGTAAAGACTGTATACACGCTGATAAAAGACAGAAAGTAAAAAGTAAAAAAACAAACACAAGAAACAGCTTATGGCACTATGAAAAAAACAAAGAAATCTTTAGGGAAATACCTATAAAAACTGCACAACAAAAACATATCCAATTAAACAACTAATTTCTATACCACACCTACACGAAAGTATAAAAAATATAAATTTGTTAAGTATGTCAAACATACATCACAAAAATACTACCAACTTAAAGCAACGATAACTGCATGAAGCAGAGAACACATTTATTCTCTGTATTTCAACACAAATGTATTACCAGAATACCAACAGCAAGTTAATGTAAAAATTACCTAGGAAATGGATGAAGCAAATGGATGAAGAGGAAGTTAAATCGACAAATAATCATAACAAAAGATTGTAGAGTAAATTGATGATGCTAATAAAATTTGGGGTGTCACTTCAGTTTAACATTTTTATAGAACTTCATTTTTAGTTAAAAAATGAAAAGTTAACATAGAATAAATATAAAAGATTTGAATGAATAATATATACAAACCTGGATGGATGGAGAAAATATTCATTCTGACAAATATCCACGGCAATTTTCCTTCTATATATAGTCATTCTATCCAATTGAACTGTTTGTAGTGGATAATTTAGAATGAAGCATTCTATGTATTTTAGGATGAAAACTCCACAATTTGGCCTGAAACAGTCAACGTCAGACTAAATTAGTATACACAATTACAAAAAAAAAAAATTATTGGTGGAGGAAATTAAATTTCATCGAAGAAATTAATTAAGTAGTATAATAACATGGAAGTAAATTCTTACGCATTATTTGCAGAAAGTTGGTATGGTACAATGTCTATTTCGATTTCCTTCTTTTTATGTTTGTTGAAATCTTCTCTAACTAAGAAATCTGGTTGCTTCAATAGTTTCTGGAGTGCTATCCATGTTGGTCTTGCATAGGCGATGACCAATTCCATTGTTTGAAGGTTGTTGCTACAATTATATATTTGTAATTTCCATTCACGCAAATCAACTAAGAAGAGATACCAAACAGTGCTTGGATAGGCGCATGGAATTAGTAGATAGTTGCAACTTGTCCATTGAAGACCAAAACGTGGCAAACGACCAAATATATAATCTTGTAAGAAAATTGGGTAGTGAAGTGTTTCGAGGTCTTTGGCTTTTGGTTTTTCCTGTAGATCTACTCCAGTGTTCACATATCTATGACATTCATCTTCAAATTGAAAGTCCATAATAGCATATTCTTTAGAACAACGGCTGCAACCTTTAAGGATTCGCCGTCTCAAAAGACTTAACTCTAAATTAATAGCCTAACAAAATGATAGACAGGAATTAGATATGTTACCATTGTATGAAACTGATTATGATGATTCAATATAATGACTATGTATGACTTACTGTTATAGTCATCTCTTCATTTACATCCATTGTATCTTGTAACTGTGTGCTTTTATAGAGATTGCCATTTTTATCATCCCAATATCTACATAGAATATGGATTAGATTTAACATTAGATAAATTCAATGACAATTGTAATATTCAAGGATGAAACATTACCCAGATGGATTCATGACGATCCAATCTCTAATAATTTCGTACTTCTCCATACTATAGTCTTCTAAAGGATATCGATCAGATTGTTTCTTTTTTTCTTCATGTGTCTTTTGTGTTTTTGGCCCTTCAATTTGTTCTAATGCTTCAACATGTTGGTGAGATGTTGAGGGTTCTGCTTGGTTAGATGTTGGCTGGTTACTTTGGACTGGATAAACATTACCAAGATCTTGTCCTCTCTTTGCATTTTCTTTAAATAGCTGTCTTTGCTGGTATTGCATCTCCTGATAGTAATCATGAATTCTTTTTTCATGTTCTTCAAATAACTGTCTTTGGTAAGACATCTCCTCCCGTCTTCTTTTTTCATCTTCTTCAAAGAGTAGTCTTTGCTTTTCTAGATAGTCAGCTTGTTGTTTTTTTGATTCTTCAAACATGTTATTATACAAAGTAGACATATCTGACACCATATGTTGCCTATATATGTTGAACATTTCATCCATCTGCTGTCTAGTTACATAGTTGGAGCTTCCAGAAGAAGAAGTCGATTGAACTCCAATATCACTTGGAATATCTGCCTGAGGTATTTCTCTTGGTGTATGCTCAGTTGGAATATCCCTTTCAGCTATTTCATCTGGTAGGTGTGGTAGGTTATGTAATTGGCGATTAACTATGGCATCCAACAGGGTATGTTGGTTGTCAACTGGCAGTGAAAGACTTGTGTACCATGGTGTTTGTAATTCTTCTTCTGATGGTTGTAACACTGCAAGTATTTCTATCTGAAAAAAAAAATTTCAAATTTTTTTGTAAAAAAGGATAAACAAACATGATAGAATTGTTAAATGTTTGATAAAAGAAAACATACCTCTTTGGTGGCTAAGAAGTGTCTAATATTATTCTCCAATAATTTTTTATTTGGTTTCCACCTATGCATTCTTGGAGTTTGTAAAGTTTTATATCGACGTCGTCCAAAATTTTCTCCAACTTCAGGAAATGTTTCGTAAATCCAGAACTTTAATATTAAAAAATACAAATATTAGATATTATATAAATACTTTAAGAAATTATAAAAATTTCAAAACAAATATACCTGAAATGCAAGTGGATATCCATGCAATGTATATTTACAATCAGTTTGTTGATTGTCTTGCATCTTCTGAACCCGTTGTTGCAATGAGTGTAACAAAAACAAAATAAGCTTTTCGACCCCAAGGATATGCAAGAAAACCATCAATATTTTCTCAACCATGCTAAGACTTTTGTAATCAATAATCCTTCTTGTTGGTTTCAACACACACTCCACCAACATAACTAATCCTAGTTTAAATTTATCATGTGGATGTTCGCAGAGGTGGAATACTTCAAAAAGCCTCATCATACTAATCACTTTTGTACCTTCAAAATATTCATTTCTAAGCCTATCATTATTTAATTGAAGATTGACGTTGGATTCGTGACAAGGCAATCCAGTAATCAAACAAAATTCTTGCATACCAAATCGGGCAAACTGATTTTTTAATTTTACCCACACTTCATTCTTCTTACCACAGTTTACAAACTTCAATATAAATTCATGCACTAATTTTCCATTAAACTGTTGTTCATCTCCTCTGTAAATAAATCCATACAGAAATCCATAGAAATTACTACTCAGTAAAGAGGCTTGGTATTCTGTACTTATTACTTCCAGCAAATCTTTAATGAATTGATGGTGTGGATACTGCGTGATGGTTGCAGAACACCAGTGGTCTAGAGAGAGTATATATTCCAAAGCCATCTACACAAATAATTACAACTATCATATGCCTATCGAAAAAAAAAAATTGATGATTGTCTAAGTGAAAGACACTGATAACAAGTATTGTTAATCTGGGCATTTACCTAAGGCAACATTATTTTTATACATGCTTACAATAATTGCCATGAAAAATCCATCTAATTTAACTATGAAATTAACTATTGGCAAGACATTCATTTACTTTGATTTTCTTCCAACATAAGAAGAAATCATAAGTTAGCTAAAGAAAGAAAATATTAATGTCAAGTCATACGAAATTCCATGTGTGTTCCATCGCTTAACCAAATTCAACTTGCTCAAACAAGCTTTGATATTGTAATGAAACACTGAGTTGAAGAGACACATAATGTTGTGTAATTGGAGACACAGTATTAATGTCATGAGTAAGCACATACAACAAAGTGTTGAAAAGCAAATCTAACAGTTGAAGCAACGTAGGCGAAGTTCTTGAAATTAAGTGCTGGCATCACCTATATGTGAAAACTGTGTAAGAGAGAGAACTAATTTGGCCAGTTATTGGTAAGAGTTAGTTGTACCTGTTAATAAAAATAATAAAATGTTCCATCTTCAACCGCTGCTCAAGGCAGCATCCGGATATACAATTCCCTTATGATATTAAGACTAAATTTAAATAAATTTGGCCACTCAAAGACTTTGAAATTAGTAATTGCTATCATCTGTAATTGCTATTCATGTCGAACACAATGTTAGATTTGGCTAAGTTACCTCATCCTAGAACAAGCAAGCAAATGGATGAGAAAAATAATTAGAGCTATAGGCAATCATAATTTTTATCTCCAACTCAATTGAATTAAGTATTAGAAGTGAATTTTCTGTTTTCCTTTTAATGCAATAAGCTTTAAATATTTGTAATTAGAGATTAAATTTTTCAGTCATCTCAACTTGGTTTCAGATGAATAAGAGTGAAAAGCTAACAATCAGAAAAAATTTGTATGTCAACTAACTGCACCAGTTCTCTCTACCGAAGGATTCACTGCGCACACGCATTTCGCGTGGAGAGCACCGTGCGAGATCCGCACGCACGGTGGAAGGCACCGTGCGAGATCCGCACACACGGTGCCTACCGGTAGTACCGTGCGCACACGGATCTCGCACCGTGCGAGATCCGCACACACGGTGCCTACCGGTAGGCACCGTGCGCACACGGGTCTCGCACCTTACGAGATCCATGCACCTCAAATACAGCAAGATGGATAGAAGATAACCTGAAATAGGCAGTGTTTTCGTAGACAGAAGAGATGAGATGAGATGGACGCTGGTTTGCACAGAAGATGGAAGCTTGTACCGAATAATAATGCCTGGTTTGGAAGTTTGTACCGAATAGGAAGTTGTGGATATTAAATAATGTAGGTAGTGTAATAAATATTTGTAATAATATTTTAGTAATAACATTTTTGTTTTTAGGTTTTGAATAGAATTTTAATTTTTTTAGGATAAAAGAATATATGTTAGTTAAGAAAAATCATATTGGTAGTGAAAGAAAAATCGAAGTAACAACAAAAATTTGCACTTGAATATCCATTATGCCTCAGTACAAATCAACAGTATCTACTTGCGAAAAAAAAATAGTTATAATTGAATATCCATTACAAGATAGTGTAAAACTATTTTTTTTTTATATTGTTAGGATAGGATTAAAGTAGTAGTGAGAAGTAATTCAATTGAATTTGACATGATATACTGTAACGGTATAAATAAATTTTATGAATTAGCTTTTATTTCAATATCAATATGTTAAGACATTGTGATTTCTGTGCACTCCATTTAAATTCATGTTGCAGTAGTACGAGAAAATATTCCTCCTTATCAACATCATATTTCCTTTAAAATGTATTACTAAGTTAATAAGTAAACAAAGATAAGAATGAACTGTAAATTATAAACTATATGACTGTGGAACATGGTCGATTATATATAGGAAGAGTAATATATGTAAGCAACAATGATAAAAACCAAAACACAATGAGATGATATGGATCCAAAAAAAAAAACACAGCAACAATAATATTTTTATTCAGTGAAACTTCCACAAATCTCCACATTTAAACTGGTGTTGCATCAACATTTGAGATTTTGAGATTTGGTGCAAGTGTAAGCCAAAAAAAAAGGCACAAATTGACATCTATTATAGCCTTCAAAAAACAACTGCTGTCACTGGTTCTTTGGTGCAAAATTATCCCATCATTCGACAAAACAAGAAATAATTTCAAACAAAACAACAATGAAATGCCTACTGCATTTTCTTGATGGATGCCTGGTTGTCTTCATTGTTGGTGGTGCTTTTGTCGACTTTTTTGCTGGCAGGACTTGTGTCAACAGATTTATGGAAAAGTGACCTCTTTGCACGAGGAGATGATGTTGGAAGAAGTGATGTTGAATCTGCATTCTTGTTTTTAATTACTGGACTTGTATTTTTTGTGATGTCTGAGCCTTCAACTGGTTCTTTTGAGTCTTCAATAGCCGGTTGTTTTGTAGATGAGTCGAGCATGAAGATGATTTCATACTTATGGTCTGTTGAGTTTGACTGTTTCTGGACGGTAGCACTGAATTCAGTAGGATTTGGTACCAACAATATTGCCTTGACATAGAATGCATGATTTTCATCAATTTTTGCACGGATAATCTCACCAAGATTTGGTGCAGTTTCCTGGAGATGTTAAAGATATGTGAGTGGTGATCAAAGTAAATTTTTCAGTGTTCAATAAAAAAAAAAGATCAATAGTCCTTACAGATGTTGTTTTGTCCATTAAAACCTCAGCACGACATTGTAGAATATTTTCTGCTGTTTCGCCCATAGCTGATGCACTAAGAGATCCAGTTGAATCATGAAGTCGAATATCTACTCTTGCCCTAAAAGAATTATGAGATGCATTATTATTAGTATAATGAAGGAGTTGTAAATAGTTTTGATTGGAGAACTAAAGATTCTATCATTATAGAACTAATCTGTCAGGTGTATAAATTTTACACTATCTGGTTTATCATTTTACCTTGGCACTGCTGTCGAAGTTTGACACTTACAGAACCTACAGTAGTATGTCTCACCGGCCTTAGTAGCATTTGAAACTCTGTTGCAGTTATTACAGGATAGATACCAAAAAGAGGTTTTTTTCATTTCAATATCTGCTGTTGCTTTTATCCAGAAATGTTTTTGCTGTAAATAAATCAAGTAGTGCAGATTAAATAATGAAATAATATACAAGTCTTCTAAATATATAATATAAACTAAATACATGGATTGTAAATTTGTACAAAACCCAATTTAAATGAAGCTTGAAATGATTTACCAGATTTAACAGAGTGTGGATATCTCTGATATCAGTGTACTTATCCTCCGATGGAAGTGATAACTTCGATGGTGTAAGTTCAAGACATGGTTTCATCAATGCGATTTCATTCAATCCGTCCAAGTTTTCAGCAATCCTTGCAGGTTAGATTATATTATTGGTTTAAATACAAAGTTACTTCTTTGAAAAAAAAATAATAATATAAGAATCTTTATTTCTATTAGAATGGAAGGTAAATTTAACATGTAACAAACTGGAATATTTATTACGTGAAAACATCCAACGATTGTGAAAGAAATGAGTAAACAAATTCAATATGTTGAGGAATTATGGAGTGAAAAGTGGCTAATTATTGAATGCTTAATTTGAAAATCTAAATACTTATAATCATCTGTCTACATGAAAGATCCAGTTATAATCAGGTTAATATGCTGTACAGTGCATGAATGATAGTAAAAAAGTTACAGGTTTAGTAGAAGGTGGCTTATATCTTTCTAATCTAACTGGAATGCTACAAGAGGTTGGAGAAAAGTATATTAACAGTTATTGAAATGTACGTCAAAGCGCAATGCTGGATCAAGAATTTGTTGAACTCAGGAGCGTTTAATTTATGTACTGGAGTAATTTCAAGTGGTAAACTGTAATAGAAGATAGGTATTACCATGACTTGAGCTTTGCAACTTCTTCAAATGGATAGTCAATGAAAAAGCAGCTATTCATTTTTGTAGATAGAGACAGCCCTATATAGACAAAGGAAAGTATAAATGATTTTTCAGGTTATTTTATATATGTACATGCAAAACATTAAATTTTTACTGTAAGAAATAGTCCATATATATATACTCAGAAAAAGTTTCAACAAACTAACCATTGAAAGATGAAACTTTCAAATGATTTCCAACAACGACTGGTTTTTTAGCTATATTGTTTGCAATAAGAATGCATTCTCGCTCCACGAAAGCCTCCCACATCGTTAGAACTACTGTTTCAAACCTGGTATACGTTTTAAAAAAAATAAAAATGAAATGACATCATAGCATAAATAGGGTAGATTTAAAGTATATAATAACAAAATAAACATCAACCTTTTGTCCATAAGAACAATGTCTTGAACATATACTTGTCCACCAGCTCGTGTATGTATGAGCCTCTTGGGTCGTATGTCAATAGCAATTGCAATCACAGCTACAGTAGATTAACATGTTACTATGAAACAGCGATGAAAAGAATAAGAAAATGGAACCAAAAAAAGGTAAACAAATACTGATGATACCTATGTCAGTATCGGTGTCCATATATTTTTCAAAGTCTTCAAATGGAGTGATGTGGAATGTTGAAAATAATAGTGCATCATTGTTTTCTTGTATTTCCTCAATCCTAGTTGTTCCAGAAATAGTCCACTGTACATCTCCAGCATACAGCTTATAATCACTTTTTGGATGCCTTACATATGCATTTGAGATCAAATATGTTTTTCCAAGAGTTAGTTCATTTTCAAAAGCTGAAATATTACTGTCCCAAATTGTGGCATGAACTTTATTTCCCTGTTGAAATTTGAAGTATAATAAAATGGTACATCAGTCAACTATCTGGTGTATTAAAGATGACATGGTGAAAAACATCTATCTACATTAAAATGGCATAGCAGGAAAGCAAATGAAGTTTATAGTAACTAAGTTATACCTTTTCATCCATAAGTATGAAGTTTTGGTACTTTGAGGGGCTATGTTGAGCTGTTCTTGCTGGTCCCTTTTCAGCAACGAATATTTTTGCTGTCCAATTTCTTTCACCAGGTGAGATATCTGTTATGAGACTGTATTCGTTTGCCATTGCTTGTGTGGGATAGCAACTAATAAAAAAGAAGACAGATAATAAATGTAAATTCAATTGTTCTAAGTGTTTTGATATTGATAAAACTTAGAGAAAGCTGAAATAAATGGCTATAGAAAGATAACCTGAAATAAATACAACTGGGAAGATGTTTGAAAAAAAAATTGGCAGCAGATGAAGGTTGTAATCTCTAAGTATTTTTTTTTCCCTGGTTTGAGAAGATGGTGGTGCTAGATATATATAAGCAGGAAGAGATGATGAGGTATGTTTTACCGTGTTTTTTTTTATATTATATTTAATTTAAATTAATAAAATAATTACATAGTGCACCATACTCTTCTTCCAATAGCAGTGGGAAGATGATGAGATTTTATGTATTTTTGTATGTATATGTATATATATATATATATATATATATATATATAATAACGACTATCTCTATCTATATCTATTCTATATTTTTTTCTTCCTATATATAATGAGTAATAAGAATGGGGTAATGGTAAGGTGAAGCACAGAGACTTACTTGTAGAATGGGTAATGGTAAGGTGAAAATCAGAGACTTACTTATAGAATGGGTAATGTAAGGTGAAGCAGTCTTTTTTTTATTATAATAATCTAATAATGAGTAATAAGAATGGGTAATGGTAAGGTGAAGCACAGAGACTTACTTATAGAATGAGTAATGGTAAGGTGAAGTACAAAGACTTACTTATAGAATGGGTAATGTAAGGTGAAGCACGTCTTTTTTCTATTATATATATTATTATTATTTTATTTTTACTCATAGAAATGGGTAATGGTAAGGTGAACTATATTTTATATATATATATATATATATATATATATATATATATATAATAATAATAATAATAATAATGACTATCTTCTCTATCTAATAATGAGTAATAAGAAATAATTACTTATAGAATGGATAATGGTAAGGTGAAGCTCAGAGACTTACTTATAGAATGGGTAATGTAAGGTAAAGCACGTCTTTTTTTTATTATTATTACTCATAGAAATGGGTAATGGTAAGGTGAAATACAGACTTACTTTATGTCTATCAAATCTGACACAGCTGGTAAGGAGGTGATAAAGGTTAGACTGACAAAAGTAACGTTGCAAGTAATATGCCAAAGATTTTTGTAGTAAAAAAAAAATTGTAACTACAGTAGTAATTAAATCTCACTGAATCTCACTGAATTTTTTTGCATTTTATTTATTGTAATATAATAATAATTTATAAAAAAAAAAGGAAAGTATCTAACATGAGTTTTTCTTCGTAAGATAAGAAGTGGGATTGAAAATTTGAGAGAAAATTTGTGACCGGTGCTCGCCCGGTGCCTCTCGAGAGGCACCGTGCACTCTCGCACAGTGCCTCACGAGATTGCATAGAGCAATCTCGCAGGCACCGGGCAAGATTGCACGGTGCCTCTCGCACGGTGCGAGATTGCACGGTGCTCGCACACCAGCAACGTAGTTTATTTTTATGTAAATAAATACCCAAAATTCTTTATTTATGTGCAGATCTCGCACCGTGCGAGATTGCACGGTGCGAGATCTTGCACGGTGCAGATCTCGCACCGTGCGAGATTGCACGGTGCTCGCACACCAGCAACGTAGTTTATTTTTATGTAAATAAATACCCAAAATTCTTTATTTATACACTAATACATTAAAACAATTTACCTAAGCCAGGGCATGATTCCAAACAGCATTCACATAGCCTTTCCCTTTATTCCCATCCAACAATCCAATTTCCTCCATTTCTATTAGATGCAAAACCTAGCCACAAATGAAACAGTTATATGTGAATAGTAAATGACAATGCAACATAGATGCAAAAGAGTGGAAAAAACATATGGAGCTCATATTTATTGAATAGCAAAAGGAGCATACCTGAGAAATTGACTTCCTTTACAAGCTTAATAGCATCTGATTTTGCAATATTATCGTTTTCTGGAGATACTGCCATTACGCCATAGTTGGGCTGAAGTACAATTAGAAAACACATTCAATATCAGGTTGAACATAGATAAATTGAAATAATTCATTATGAAATAAACAATCTCAGTTTCACATTGATATAATTCATTGTAACATAACAAAACAAACAGATTAGGACAATTTGTGGTAATTTGAATGAAGGTACTATTTTTCTTTTTCCTTTTTATTTTTTCCGTACTTTTATTTATTAATAATATACAGATGGTTTCAATCTAAAAAACCAGAATATTTCATAGATTCAAAATTTCAAAATACTTTAATCATCACGAGTGTTACTACGATTGAAAGTTTAATTAATTGAAAACATAATTCTCAAAACAATAACACGTTATCATCAAAGTACCAGACTTATATTAATGATAATGACATGACAGAAACATCAAATAAATTGATTAGCTTTCGGTACAATTGATGTGTAATGTATTTGTTCACCCCTAAATAATAAAACAAAATTTAAACATCCTAAAGTCCAAAAAATAAATTTATAATGAATAATTAATTTTAAGGCAATTCTCATTATGAATATCTACAACTTTAGAATGGAGAAATACAGTGTCAATGGTAAATCTGGATGAAAACATTATAACGACAAAGATAAAAAAAAAAAATGGGAAGTGAGTATAATGAGAAACTAATTACCTTTTGCAAGATATTTTTTACAAGCTTCAATTTTCACTCCAATTTAAGCATCTCTGCAAATGAAAGTACACCAGTCATATCCTTGATTGGAATTAGCATTACTTACTGGGATACATATTACCTATTATCTTGACAGTATGAAGCAAAATGAATGGAGATAATTCATTACAATTTTTTCATTCATTTAACAACCTTAATCTTCTACAAATTACATTAGCATTCAAAGAATTCTGCCATCTATTGACGAATAATTTAAGCTTTTGATTTCCAAATCTTATATAAACGAAATGATGTGTCATCTTGAACTAAAGGACATACATCAGGACTAACAAACTACTGGAGAACAACATCCCATGGTTTTGACTGGATATCTAAAGTTATATACAGTTAAATATTGAAACCTATACCGGATGGATACAAGTAAAATACAGTCTGGAGGAGAATAAGTATTGTATAGAATATTTAAATTATGTGTTTTTGGTATAAAAAAAAAGGGAAATACATGGATATCATAAAACCAGTAGCCATTTGAATGTACAATTAATGAGCAGCCATCAGTAACTGATCTGTATGATCTAACCATTTCATCAATTACCTACTATGTAAGCTGAGTTTGGCAGAGACTTCTCATTCCAAGTCAAATTTCACCATATCTTGCCAATATATCTCCACACCACCTCCAAATTCCCAAAACACAAAGGTATATAAGAAATTACAATCAAATAAAACAAGCACAATGTTTAAGCATATGTTTTTTAACAAAGTTATTTATAGAAGAAAGCAAACTCAATTAAGAAAAGCAGACAAAAAAGACACTAAAATTTTGCAGAAAAATACACACAAATTTTGCAGAACTAATTTCATCTCACATATCCTCTAAAAATTTCTTTTGTGACAACATATTAAATATTTCAAAAATGCATATGAAATTAAATTTAACAGCTCCAAATTATATACACAAATATTTTATTCAAATTGGTTTTCTCTTCATATATTATTTCATATTATCAATAGTATGTAGAAGTGGTTGAATTCATTTGCACAAAATGATAGTGTCCTAAGACCATTTATTAATATGGAAATTCATATTGTTACTTGACTTAAAATTCACTGAATTAGTTACATGGAATTAATGATATTCTAAGAATTTTTACAGGAAATAATTAAAATTTATTAGTAATATACTGAGAACCATATGCAATAAATTAAAGCATTTCCAAATGTATTGACAAGTATTCATGATTGTTAAGAAAGTCTAAAAATAAAGCATACAATAAATACAAAAAAATGATTTTTTTACAAAAAGAAAATAGATAGTAATGAATTTAAATATAAATATATGCTATTAAGGATGGAAAAAGTATCTAGGTAAGTGATAGAAGAACAAGGCAACAAGAATTGCATGTAACTAAAACAAAAATAAATGCAAACATGACTTTCATTCATAAAATAAAAATGTTACAATAAATTTACTAATTCAAGGATTTCACTGTAAACAACATTTTTTGTACATTTGTTATGTAATAACGAATGTATATTTGTTGGTTTAACCAGGATTTTGATAGCATCACTTGTTTTCGCTCTTGATAATGCAACGTATAACTGCCCATGCGAAAGTACTGGTTCAGGAAGATAAAGTCCAACAAAATCTAAAGTTTGACCTTGAGCTTTATTAATAGTCATTGCAAAGCATGGACGTATTGGAAATTGAGTTCGTTTGAATGGGACTGAACCTCTTTCACTTTCTAATGGAATGAATGGAATTCTAGGTAGAAAAACATGTTTTCCACGATATTCTCCGACAGCAATTTCAGCATCAATAACATTTTTTTCAAATTTTCTACAAATTAGTCTTG
Organism: Osmanthus fragrans; assembly: GCA_019395295.1. Lineage (NCBI taxonomy): Eukaryota > Viridiplantae > Streptophyta > Magnoliopsida > Lamiales > Oleaceae > Osmanthus > Osmanthus fragrans. The sequence continues at coordinate 1,136,437 of CM033343.1, forward strand.
TACCATTGCATAGACCTTCCGAAGGATTTATGTTTCGAAGTAATATAACAGGACAATTTTCTTTCAATATAAGTTCATGCGGTGGTATACCATTTGGAGTTAATGTGTTTAAGAAATCTTCTTGAATACCCTGTTCAGTTTTATCAATTGTTTCATCAAAACTGTAATATGTAAAGTTTCTACCAGGAATTTCTTTTAGTAACATATTGTTAATTTCATCAACTGATTCATTTTTTGGAGTTAAGATAACTCTATTAATCATGGTATCTAAGGTAGTATTATATGTTTGTAAATTTGGGAATACTACATTTATTAATGATTTCAAGGAAAGTAATTCATCATCGTAGGCTAATGTTAAATTAGATGGAAGCTCAATCATACCACAAGAATGGGCATCTTCAACGCCATTACCTATAGAAAGTAAATATTTACAATACATTGGATCTAACTGGGCTCTCATATTTTGAATCAAATGTAAACGAATAAATGAAGGCCATAGATAAGAGAACACTAAACTTGCTTGCATTATATCTGTCTTATTCCCATTTGGAACAACTGGTAATATTTGACGGAAATCTCCACCAAAAACTATTACCTTTCCACCAAAAGGTGTATCACATTCATGAATATCTCTAAGCATTCTATCCAAAGCTTCTATTGCGTAACGATGTGTCATAGGAGCTTCATCCCATATAATCAATTTTGTCATTCGTAAAAAATTTCCTAAGGCTGATTGTTTACTAACAGAGCAACTTATACTTGTATTTAATTCTAATGGGATTTTAAAACGTGAATGTGCAGTGCGACCACCTGGTAATAATGATGCTGCTACACCTGAAGAAGCTGTAGCCAACGCAATTAAATTTTTTGCTCTAACAGCTCTTAATAATGCTTTGTACAAAAATGTTTTTCCTGTTCCTCCTGGGCCATCTAAAAAAAATAACCCTATTCCATCAGTGAAAACTCTATGCAAAATTGCATCATATGCAGCTTGCTGTTCTTTATTTAATACAATTGATGAAGTAGTTTCAATGTTAATGAAGCCATCTCTCATTTCTTCAGCAATCATATTTACTAACCTTTCATTTTCATTTATGTTTATTTCAAATGAAACTAATTTATAATCATTTATGTTTTTTCCAATTGGTTCAAGAACACTATTTATATATTGTAATGCTTTTACTTCAGCATTTTCGTAAGAAATGCCTTTTTGAACATAATCTTCAAACATATATGTTTTAAATTTTGACCAAAGAGTTGATGGATTTTGAGGGGCACATAAAGTTAATATAGTGGAAAACAATCTCCGTAAAGAATTTGGCATTTGATAAACTATTGCTTCAGCTAAACAAAGCTCACAATTATTATCCGAATTCAACAAGCCATGTAATAGAGCTGATTCTCGAAAAGATGATACATTAACATCATTAACTGTTTTCAAGCTTTCAAAAGATGTTGAACCTTTAATATGATTTAGTAGAAGTCGCAAGTAATATCTTTCACCTTCAGATGGATTTGCAGTAATAATTCGACCAATTACATCTTTTCTTTTTCTTGGACTCCAAATTTTAGATTGAGCATCCCAAATAAAATGAATAGGAAAATCTCTATACAATAATGTTTTAGCTTTTTCGTTTGTAGAATTCATACGAAAATATTCAGTTGACATTGTACGTTGTATATAATCTCTAGAAATAATTTTTGTTACATCATCAGAATTGTTAAACGTAACGAATTGACCATTTTGAAGGTGTAATTGTAGAGGGATAACAGATGGAGAATTCTCGGATAAAATAAATCCGTAAATTCTCCAAGTTGCTTCTGGCGGAGATATCCACCTAGCTGTTTGATATTGTGAGATTTCATCAATATCATTATCAACTTCATTACTTTGCAAAGAAAAACTTATTCGATCATGACCTTTGTAAACATATTTGTATAAATATTTAACAACTTTTATGGTGGAACAAATTTCTACATTAATATGACAATCATACTTAGCTATCAAATAAGGATTATAAGGCACTACCCATCTATTATCTAAATACTCTCCTCTAACCTTAACTTCTTCACCGTTATCACGACGTCTATATAAAGGGTAGGAATTATTGCCTAAAGTGGTAATTGTTGAATATTCTTTAGGATATTTATTTTTACACAAGTTGTTCTTTTCCATACAAACATTTTTTGGATTTAGAATTCCACAAGGACCATGCATCATATGTTTGATAACACGAGAACGTAAATAAGGGTAATTATTTTGATTAGGAATTTCGCATGAAACAATACTATCAATGACATTGGTAGAAGTAATTTTTGATCCGTGTTTTAAAATTAACAAGAAATGAGCATGTGGAAGACCTCTTTTTTGAAATTCAATCACATATATGTAAGCTGCAATAGGACCAAATATTTTTTCTTTAAATAAGTCATGCTTCAACGTTTCCAATTTAGATCTAAATACACGGGATATTAAATCAGGTCTATTTTGTACTTCATCGTTGTATTGTAATTCCTGCTTTATTTCAGGGCAATTAGGATTACAAGTCATTGTTAAAAAAATATCAGGTTTTCCAAATCTCTGAACTAATGCCATTGCATCCATATATCTTTTTTTCTTATCTCTAGGACCACCAGTGAAGGATGATGGTAAAATAATTTTCTTACCAATTTTATACCCTCTAGTTTCCCCTGTTTCAATAGTATCAACAATCCCTTGATATAATTCAGCACGTATATGTTTTTGGTTATTTCTAAAGTAATCTAATCTAGACGTTTCAATTTTCACATACATGTCAACTACGTATTGTTGTAAAAGTCTACCAGCATGAAGCAAGATTGAGTTACCTAAAGTTCTAATTTGTAATTTATAACAATAGTACTCCCGACAAGAAACTTGAGATCTTTTCTTCGATTTTCTATGTCCTAAAAGAAAGAAAGGAGACAATATTTTAAATGACATAGCAAATTAATTGTAAATTACATTAGATATATAAAAGAGAAAAAAAGTTTGTATTGACATGCCTTCATTCTCTCTCTCAATTAGTTCCTCTGCAGAGTTGATATTTCTAATATCAATTACATCTTCAGCTGCAAGAGAAGAAGAATGATGTGTTTTAATACTTCTTCTAATACCCTCGTGCCATCCAGGTTCACCATAAGGAAACAACAAAGGATACTGAAGAGGATCATAACAACCAAAGTAATAATGCACTTTATGAGATCATCCAGAATGACCAAAAATGGTAATGTCGCGAATTCTAACTTCTGCAGTAGGATCCTCATCAACCCAAACTGCAGCTATTTGAGATGTTGTTGGAAGATTATACACCCTTTGATCGAGTTGAGAATTACATCTTATTTGTATTTTGTACGTCTCTAAGGCTTCGATACTATTTAAAGAGCGAAAAAATTTTGAGTAAGGATTGATCCTCAAAATATCTATCAATTTTTGTAACATTAATTCTGAAAAAACGATTAGAATTGTTCATACGATTTTGAATTTCATTTTCAGTATCATAAAAATATAACTGTAAATAACTTGGTTTGCCATCATGTGGTAACAACGGGTTTATGTAGTGATACACCTGACCTTGAACTCTAAAAGTATAAATTTCTTTATTCATCCTGCATAAATCAGTGTCGTATTTTACACCGAAGGACGTGAAAGCAAAATGATTATTGTAACTTCGACAAATAGTCCTAAATTGTAAAGCTTCAGGTGTTGATGATGTGAACAAATTATACAAATCAGATGGTACTGTATTAAGGCATAATCTAATTTTCCCATCAGAACAACAAAAAGTTTTACATTCCTTGAAAAATTTCTTTGCATCACAGTAATCACAAATCGTAGGCGATGGTAAAATATAAGGTTCAATTGGAACTACAAGTAACCTTAATGTTGAAATACGCTCACTCCGTTCCTCAAGTTCAATTTCATTGTTAAATATACCTGTAGTGTCAGTAGATAATTTAGCACCTACAACGATCGAGGAAGAAGCGATTGTTTCACTACCAACATTGTCACCAAAGTGTGAATCTACAATGCATAGATTTTAATTAGCTTCATTTACAAGTACACATACAAAAACACACTATAAAAATCAATTTGTATATTTAAAAAAAATGTTGCTTCCAACACACAATTTGAGAATAATAAGGTTTATTTAAAAGGTAGAAATGAGATGAATAATTGAAGCTAATGTTCTGTATTAAATTTAAATAATATATACAATAATAACTCCAACTCTATAAACTAATAAAAATAAGTTAGATAAGTAGGATTTGTTTTCCAGCATAGAACAAATATTTTAACTCCATAAAAATAATGAAAACAACTTAGATATGTGAGATTTTATTTTTTTTAATAATAGAGTATTTTTTTTTTTTGGGAAAACAAAAAAAATTAATTTCATGACGATATTAGAAAACATAAACATTTATGTGTAAAAAATAAAGAGTAATTAACCTTGTAACTGCGATACACGTGAAGGACGACCAATACGTCTTTCCTTCTTTCCTTTTCGCTCTGCATATAATTCTCTTCTTCTCTTATTTTGTATTTCTTTTTTGTTTGTCAATAAAACTTTCTCAGCTCCACCATCATCGCAGGCATTGGAAACACATATCCGACCAGAATTAGACATTATCTACAAATATAATTAAAAAATGAAACATATTTTGAAACGTCCAAAGTAAGAACTTATTATTTGGATGGAAGACAACATAAATAAAAAGCATTAAGCCTCTCCTATACTGAAGAATATAAAATGAAAATCATTAGAAGCAAAACCCAAAGTTTATCCACACTAATATACATGAGTACACACTTACAATAATATCTCAGTAATTATTATCTTGAAGCAAAATTAATACTTTAATAGAAGGCAATATGAATTCTTCCATTAAGAATTCAAACCTTTGGATACCTTTAAGGAAAAAATCACAGTGTATTTTTTAAACTATTTTATTTAATCTAATATTCACAAGAAACCTACGACTATTTATTTGTATTCACGAAGTGGCAAGCCAAGAATTGATAATAAGTGTCTAATAGGAGATACATAGGAGACATAGAAGAAAAAATGTAGCAATGTAGGAAATTGTACTATTATCCATCAAGATACCTAAATGATTGGCGTCAACTTTCATCTTTCCATTATATATGAAAGCATATGTGAATTTTATTATTTCCTACATATATGAAGAACATTTCTTCACACTACTCTGTCTGTCCTCTTTCACAATTTTTCCACGCTACAACATGCCTGTTTAATATGCCATGGAAGATTATCCCTTCAATGATGCTGAGATACAGACAACTCTGATACGCCACAAGTAAGCTGAAAATTAGGTGGAATGGTTTTAGTTTAATTAAGTAGGATCCCATCCCAGTATACGCTCTTATTTTCAAGTTGGCTTTTTAGTTTAATTAAGTAGGCTGCTATGTCAGGAATTTGAGGTTAAATAGCCCTTGAACTGTAAACTCGAGAATTCAAGAATTAAGTAAATTCAACAATTCAACAATTCAGTATCTATATTACATATCACTGTAATACAACTCCTCAATCTTTATCATTTTCAGGCTACAATTGATGCAATTGACTTCGTTGAAAATGGTGAACATAAGTTAAGCAGATCCAGCAGAACACAGACGACGACCTCAATTAAAAGAAAATAAATCCTATTCCAAATAGAAAACATTCAGAAAAAAAATAAAATTCACAACCAACGGAAGCGGAAGACTTTTTACACAACTTTTCAACAGTAATACAATGCCTAATATCGAAAGATGCCAACAACTATGTTCTAGCATAATTTAAACAGGGAAGGATATACAACTTGAAATACACGTACGTACTAATGAGTCTCAAACATGCCCCAATTCTAAAATCTTCTTCTGCTTCCTGGATTTAACTATTCCCTCTCCCCTTCACATCTTAAACCAAAATTTTAGATTTCCAATTGATATAAAATACAGCTCAACCATCTCTTCATCGACTCTGTCCTTGCAAAATCTAGAAACCTTTAATCAAAAAAATTTTGTTTGTTCAAACTTTAATTAACAACCTAACATACATGCCTAACATACATGAAAACAAAGGAAATACGCAGATATCAAAAGAAGAAACATTACCAACATTTTCAATAATATAATAGAATTGAAAGGAATATGTATAAATTCAAAACCAATTCCATTGAATAAAAGCACAAATATGACCTTTTAAATTTGTATGTGCAACTACCTGTGTTTTCCTTCTGACCAAGGTGTTCCTTTCTTCCTTTTTACCTCCTTCTTCCTTCTGTACCCACTCGACCCAAAGGATATCTGACGTGGCCTTGTCGATCCAACCTGATTTCACTCAAATCCGCCATTCAGGTAATTTAAATGCCAAGTAATATGAAGAAAAGGAACAATCTATACTGTAACACATTGGGTATATGTTCTACAAGAATCAACATTGCAATGAACGAAATTTTTGCTTTGTTCTCATATTGTCCAATACTTTCAACCCCCTGTGTACCAAACGTGTCATGGTAATATGACAAAGTCCTAGAAATTCTAGAAATGCTATCTATTGCAAGACAATTGTTATTAAAGATAGTTATTTTCTTAGATGTTAGATATTACTCATCCAAACATGTTAAATTTGCAAATTTGTTACTTTCTCAAATGGAGAAAGTCATTGTTGCTGACTACAAACCTACTGCAGGCCAACTCTAAATCTATAGGGTGATGACATTGTTTCTAGTTTTTTTTGTCTCCAGGCACCGGCTTCTTACATATATCCAAGGTCAGGAAGGGGTGTCAACTATTTAAACTGAGAACAAATTACTTTTAGCTAAGTCACAAAAGGGTCCAATCATCATGAAAATTCATCAGAATTTTTATCCTAAATAAGCAAATCTTTAAAATGGAGTAAACTTCATGGTGCCAGGAAATTTAGTTACAAGGATTTATTCATGCTGGCACAAAACAAGCAGAAGAGTCCAATCAGAAGGAAAGTGATTGTGTGCATAATTTAACATGCGTTAGAATGATAACCACGCCCACTAAAATGGCACAGCAATGCAAAGCCTGGTTTTCAAATGTAGGCCTTGCCAAGACACCACACGTTACCAAAATCCCTATATATGCCCTGAATCTACCAAAAATCCAAGACAGGAAGTTGTTTCAATGCTGGAGACTCAAAGGTCATCAAACATCAAGCTTTACGATTTGTCCAGTAAGATTGGCTGATAGAGATTGAGGAAGCAAACAATAAGAATTATCTCAGAACTATTGAATTTATTTCAAACATATATACAACAAAATACAAAAAAGATGGCGGAAGGCAGAGGAGTAGTGAAGCACACAGTGCTGGTAAAATTTAAAGATGGCTATCTGAGGAAAAGATTGAAAAATACATTAAGGGATATGCTAGCCTCGTCAATCTTGTTCCTTCCATGAATGCTTTCAGAAGATGCATCAAGTACAGAAGGCACACATCACCAAAATCCCTATATATGGCCCTGAATCTACCAAAAATGCAAGACAGGAAGCTGTTTCAGTGCTCGAGACTCAAAGGTCATCAAACATCAAGCTTTACGATTTGTCCAGTAAGATTGGCTGATAATAGCATATTAAACCATCTAGGTTTATCAGCTCCCTTGTATTATATTTTCAATTTAGAAGAAATCCAAGAACCTTGACCAAGGCCACTAACGCAATCACGTGCTATCACAAAATAAGAATGTAGAACTGGCAAGCCACACTAATGCATCAGAGATAGAGATTGAGGAAGCAAACAATAAGAATGATGGGAAAGTGATTTGAGAAAGAAAGAGTACCTTTCAAACGTCTGTCTGATCTAGGTGTTATGGGAGATGACCTAAGAATTCAACCCCTCTGGACAGATCAATCGAAGAAAAAGGGAGGCGGTAGTAGAAGATCAATGGAAGAAGAAGGCCGGCAGTGGAAGAAGAAGAAGAAGAGGCGGCAGCGAAAACATGAAAGGAGAGAGAGAGAGAGAGAGAGGAAATACCAACGCATAGAGAAAAACCTAAAAATTAACCGTCTGATAACCAGTTTCTACGGTAAAATCGGCCCATCTGACAACCCGGCCCACGTGACAACCATAGTTTCTACAGTAAAAATATTCTCTGCTCTTTTTATATGTGTTAGATATCAGCCCTCTCTCACAGTGACCTCCTAGTCATAGAACTGCGCCGGATGGCAAAACATGTTTTGAACCATATAATATTACCATAAAAGGAAGGTTTGGGAAGGTAAGCTTATGGGGAAAACTTATCTATATACTTTTTTTTTTCACTTTAATAATACCACTTCTGCGAAAAAGAAATCAATTAATACTCAAAGATTCCCCTTTTTTAATAAAGTTTTTTAAATTATTTTTTTATTTACGATGGCAAAGAAGCCGAGAAGCTTGAAAATGCTTTAAAATTTGATTGGGCAAAAGTGAAGTGTAACGGCTCAAACCATTATATCATACCATCTGTTCGCTTTGGAAGAGCGTGAACTCATCTTGTCCTCACAGATTTCTATTGCATCTCCAAGATTCAAACCTATGATTTTTCTTTTAAGAGAGATTTAAGTTGAATTCTAGTATCAATTGAGCAACTCATGCTTCAACTTGAGTATCTCATAAGGTAGAGATTTTGAATTCGAATTTTGGGGTACGCAATAGAAATTCGTGAAGGAATAAAAAGGTCAGATGTCCTTCCAAAGTGGATAGTACGTATGATATAATGACTTGAACATAGAGGTCAGGTCGTTATAAAAAAAATGTGCATTTTTAACGACTCGACCTTTATGCACAACTCATCAACTTACGTACTATCGACTATGGGAGAGTTTAAGTCTATCTTATCCCTCACGACTTTCTGTTGCGTCCCTCAAAATTCAAACTCGTGACATTTTCCTTAAAAAGAGACTTAAATTGAATCATAGTACCAATTGGAAAACTTGTTCAATTGATAACATGATTCAACTTAAATATTTCTTAGGGAAAAGGTCATATGTTCGAATTCTTGAGATACGATAAAAATTTTAAGGGATGAGATGGACAAAGGCTTTCCTAAAATAAATAGTATGCAAGATGTAAAGCTTGCGTTGTTACAAAAATGTACATTTGTTGTAACAATTCGAGTCTCGTGCCTAGTCATTGTCTTACGTATTGTCCGCTTTAGAAGAAAATTTGTCCTCTTACCCCTCATGGCTTTCTAATGCACTCCCCAACATTCAAATCTAGGACCACTATCTTATGAGAAATTTAAGTAGAATGCGACAGAAAATCGTAGGGGTAAGAGAACAAATGCCCTCCCAAAGTAGACAATACGTAAAAAAAAGGATCCAACACGAGCCTAGGATCGTTACAGAAAGCTATAGAATCTCCTGGAATGGGGGCCAGATTAATGGGTTAGATTCACTACCAGAAGATATCAAGCCAAAAGATAAAAGTTTGGCTTCTTTTTTTCGAAGTGGGTCTTTCAATTCCATTGAACTTCTTGCAAAGTTTGATGTTTAAAGGTGAAATCATTAAGGAGTCAATTTAAATGTTGTATAGATGAACTATGTATCTTAGGGTTCGAGTTTGGAAGAAGAAGGAAAGAGTTGTCAGATTTATGCTAGCCTATCGCATATCTGATGTTCGAGCGAAAAAAATAGAAACATTGTCGTTCGCTTGTCGCCCAGCTCTCGCTCGAGCGACACAACGGTCGCTCGCCTATCGGTAGCCTACACTCAAGTGACAGTGTCACGCATAAAACTCTAGTTCATGTTTTTCAAGAGTTTTATCCGACACATGCTACCTAAATGCCTTCTACTATATATACTCAAATCTTAACACATTTTGGGGTGTGATTGTTCATTACATTATCTTTTCATAACATTATTCCAAGATCTAGAAACACATTCAAACCTTGATATTGATCATTTGATTTTTAAGATCATTCAACCACAATTTTGGAAAAACATCAAACTTGCATAATCCAAAACACCAACTTCATATACACATACAGGAAAGTACTTTCTCAATAACTTTCAAAGGTTGTTGAAGATTGAGGGAAGTTGGACCTGAAGCACGGGAAGAGTACATGACAATGTGTTCTCGTGATCCATAGTAGATAGACAATTCCAGAAGATCGGGAACATGTGTAAGTAAAGCACGTTTCAGTGTGTCTTGAAGATTACAAGAATTAGATCAGCGAGTTTAATGGGTTTTCTAGGCTGGATCATACTGTAAGTTCATATTGTTTATAGTGGAGGTTATTGGTTTTGTCCCGTAGTTTTTACCAAGTTAGGTTTTCTCCGTCAACATATTTTGTGTTGTTTATTTCTTCCATATTATTGATTGTAGCATTTAAATCATAGGATAATCTAACGTGATTGATTAATCATCTAGAAATAATTAAAAAGTGACTTGTTGCTTTTAATTGTATAATTTCACACGTTGGGTCAAAATAAATTGGTTAAATCTAAACTTTCAAGTGTATCAGAGCTTTTCAGACCTAATCAGAGCCTGTTTTGTATTGATTTTGAGAATCAATTCTCATTTTCAACCACACATTTTTCAATAAAATAATATTTTTCATCACATCAATAACTTTTCCTCATTTTTCAACCACACGTTTCCCATCATATCACTATTCAAAAATCAATTCTTACCCTAAAAATCACTCTCAAACACCCTCTGAAATTTATTAACCTTTTTTTTGTTTGGTATTGATTTTGAGAATCAATTCTCATTTTCAACCACACATTTTTCAATAAAATAATATTTTCCATCACATCAATAACTTTTTATTCCTTTTCAACCACACATTTTTCATCATATCACTATTCAAAAATTAATTCTTACCCCAAAAATCACTCTCAAACACCCTCTAAATAGATCAAGTATTTTATAGTTGAGAAAAGGGAAGATATAAAGTAGTAAGAACAAAGGACTATCCTAACCAAGATTGAAAACGTGGGTGATAAGCCTTAAAATTGCGCGTGCGTGTGCACCCACCCACCCACCCACCCCCACCTACACTGAAGAGTTGATAGTGCATGCAATGGCTTCTACAAGAGTCTAAATCTAAGGTCGCACATGGTGATTTTTTGATGGTTGATGGGAGATAATAGGGCATAGATCGATTTAGGCAATTCAAATCGATGGTGGTGTATGATTTCGTACATGACAATTCATGCATTTCACGTGTAGACAATAGGGTGATTTTGAATTATTTATACGAACATTTGTCATTTTTTGAATGTGTCACTTTTTTATTTATATTATTTTCAACTTATAAGATTTTGATTGGCGTGTCTCACTTTTTTGAGTGTTCGTCAATTTTGAATTTCTATCACTTTCAACTTATAACGTGTTGTGTTCTTAAAATGACGTCATATTCCATATTTAATTAATAGAAGGGAAACATAATCGCAAAAGAAACAATATGTAAAAGAAAATCAACTACCTCCGGATCTATTCTAAGATTTAGATTGGTGTTACTCACCTTTTTTAGTATTTTTTTTTTAATTTCTTTTACTTTTTTAAAATTCTGTCTCTTTTTTTTTCGTCACTTCCAATTGATAGAGTATTGTGTTCCTGGAATGAATTGGAACATAATCACAAAGAGACAATATGTTAAAAAATTCTACCACCTCTTGATCTATTCTAGTGTTTCGATTGGTGTTTATTTTTCATTTTTGTTGTTTATTGAATTGCTTCCATGTTTAATGCAATAGAAATAGAAATCGTGTATTCTTTCAAATAGAGAAAGTGATATTGTACCTCACTTTTTAACAATAAAAAAATTACAATTGATTTTACATAGTATTTTTTAATTTCAAATCATTTTTCATATGATTTTTTAAGAAGTCCCTTAGGGTTAGGGTGTTTCTTTAAGTTCCCCAAAATCGAACCCCAACTTCAAACAGGTAAGCCAACTTTAAACAGGCCTAAGATTCAATAGTAGGAAGATGGGAATCTTAAATTGAAAAGAGGCCCAAAATCTGGAGCAGTTTTTAAAGAGATTTTGAGAAATCAATTTGATAATGTTTCGATTTAATTTTCAATGTCAAGCACGATGGCAAATAGAGTATTTATTTTTCAAATGTTCTCATAATTTTTGCTTACTTTTTAATTACATATATACCAAAAATAAGTAAATCGTTTAAGCATATTTAGATTTAGAGTTCCATCTTAAAATATTGACCTTTTAAAAGGAGTTGACCAAGTCCTTATACGTTGGTCATTATTTCGGTATTTAGCCGATGTAAGATTCATTCCTTAACATATCATCACAAGATGATGGCTATTTTAAACAAACAAATCTTGAAATTCGTGTACTCGTTTTTTAGTCTTAATCAATCAAATTGTAAGTTAAAGTTTAATAGACTTTGATACAATGTTAAGATTTGAAATTTCATTTTAAAATGTCAATTTTTTTAAGACGAGTAACCCAAGTTTTTATATGTTGGTCTTTATTTCAATATTTAATCGACCTGAAATTTATCATTTAACAAAGCGTGTCTATTTTTATGTTCAACAATTGGCATTGCAATCAACTCTCTCAAGTCAATATTGCAACAATTAGTGGCACAAAAGTTTGACAATAAAGGTGGTCCAAACAATGCTAAAAAGAACAGTGGAATCAATAATGTTGATGATGAAGGAACATGTAACGTGTATAGAACGGAATAGGGACCACCAACGTTTTTCTCAAGAATTATGATTCTGGTACATTTATGGTTGATATCGTCTTTTAACATCCTTTCTCATGTGTAGAAAATTTGGCTATTGATTGAAAAAAATATTGTTAAAATCATAGCATGAAAAATTGTCAGCCAATATGATGTCAAACTCGAGTAAAATATTATATACATGTAACATGATTCTTTTCACAAACAAACACCTTGCTGACAAAGTTGCTTTGTGCATAGCAAAGTAACATTCATACGGTACATACGATAGGGTTCAAATTATGGAGTTAGACCATTGACTTTTTCAACATGAGTGATGATTGGGGTACAACTGTACAAGGTAGGGGTTATGTGAACCCTACTGAATACTCACCCACCAGGGTGGGTGGGTTGTTGGGGTGTTTTATATACAAGTAGGTCTCGCATGGGACCCATCTGATGTGAGTATCCGTAGGGGTTCTACCCTGATAAAACAGCAAAGTCCTTTCAACATCATCTTGTGGTTCTAGTACCATCTATTGTGCCAAACAAATCCTTAACATCTACCTTTACTCAGAATTGGGTAAATTGCAAATTGAGTCATGTGAATTGCATGTACTATTTTGATAGAGGGCAAAATAGTCAACTGACCTGTTTTCTTAAAATTGAAAAAAGGCTAAATATATCTACACAAAAGTTTTTAATTACTAGACTATATTTTAATTGCGTGAAAGGTTCATAACTTTTACGTTTTCATATTTATGTTTCAAACTTTTTTTTTTACTGTAATCTTATCCTCAAATTAACATTAATTGTTCTTGGTTCTGATTTTTCTCCAAAATTTTCTTTAACGTAGGATAAAAATACTCATTAGTCATTGTATTTTTAAATAATCAAAACAAACAATAATGCAAAAATGAGAATAAATATTTGACCCTCATTTTAAATTACGTTAATAATATTTTTGAACGATAATCACGATTAATGACAAGATTTTCTTGATCAATGAAAAGTTAAAAATAAAAAAGTAATGAAAAAATAGGTTAAAGATATAAGTGCGATAATGAATAAAGATTAATGATCAATAATGTAATAAAAATGCGATATTATGTGAAATAATCCCAAAGATTAAGACAGACAATAATATAATAGCTAATGGGTAATTAAAGTAAGTGATGTGGCTTAACGCCATTGGATTTACGTTCCTTCATTTAATATGACCATTGCTATCAAATTGCACACCACTACACATACATGACACTATTTTACAGACATTTTACATGATACACACAGCAGGAGTGATGCTATGTGGGGGTGGTCTTTTCTTTACAATATTTTATTCACTGAGGTCCACTCACATGTGAGTATCTGTGATCATTCTATGAATTTTCTTCCTGTACGTGCAACTTTTTCCTATCAAATTTCAACATTATCTAATTATCTCAAACTTTTTGTTCTTTAAAGTATATGTCCAGCTGTTAATTGATGGTCATTACTACATAAAATAATCATAATTGTTTAATACAGACAAATATTTAATAGGCAAGTGGCATTTTAATAACTATGATGCGATGATTATACATCCAAAAATTAATAATATAATATTTGCTCCAACATCTTTTACTTGTAATAAAGCAAGATTTGCCACTAAAACATAAGACAGGATACAATGTTTTTGTCTTACTCCAAAAAGTTACAAACATGTATCTATTTTATCAATTTTGATTTTCTTTTAACTCACACAAACTCTTATTCATTGATGCAAGTCGGGAGGATCCGGAGCTAAGGGCCCTCCCATTCAAGGCAGTAATATATTATTACATGTTATACCTATAAAATTATGAGGAAATTTGGCCTACTATCCCAAAAAATATAAATATTAGATTAATACTCTAAAACTAATTCAAAGTATTATTACCGCATTGATTACTTCCAAAACATCAAAGCCGAAAACACCCAAAATAGAAATCCCAAATCAGAGAAGAGAAATCTTTGAATCAGAAAATTCTAATACACCAAACCCACCCCCACTCTTGAACGGCGTGATTCTCTCTTCGAGAAACCTCATCCAACTCAAATCTCCAATTTGTCTCTGTCGTCTCCTCTTCAACTCTCAACCACATATTTCAAATGTGTTTGGTATGGTATCTTTCGCATTTTTATAGAGTTATTTTTTTAGGAACATGTGTAATTAGTATTTGCTTGACTCTTTATATTTCATGGTTTATTATATGGAAGATTGAACAATGAATTGGTTGAGAGAAATAAGTTCACTTGAGTAAATTTTGTGGAATTGAAGCGAAGGTATTTCTTTGTTCTTAAACTAAATATTTTAGAGATATGAATTTGGATGGAATTAAACTGTTACTGGTATGTTGAATTTGAAATGTTGTGTCTATGTTCCATATCATCATTTGATGAAAATATTCTTGATCTTGAACTTCAAATGCTGGATTTTTAATCTGTTGAACGTGGTGCCCGAGCTTGTCGGCTAACATAAATTGGAGGGGTCATATTTACTCGTGGAAGATATGGGGAAGATTATTGGTGGGAGTGGCAAGCAAAAATTTACTTCATGGGCATTTATGTTATCAAGTCGAGCTCTTAGCGGCCAGACCTCTGTAGTGGAATTTGGTAAAGACTTGATAAATGATAGACTTTGAAATGATCAACAATCAAAATTCTATAATGATCAATGACCAAAACTCCAAATCATTCCCATTGTTGGGATAGTTGAGCAATGACAGTGAGTTGATTCAACGCTTGACGAGGAACGGAGAAAGGAGATGGACGGTGGTTGTGTTAACTTTTTTTTTTTTTTGGGACAAGAAAGGTTGCTATGAGGACACTTAAAAAATTATAAATTTGTTAAGATCTGTTATTCCATTAAATAGGCAAATATATTGTGTCTTACTCAAATCCTATATTAGTGCTGATAAGGAAGTTGATAGACTTTTAAACTCTATGAGAGCTGATAATTTATCTAAATATGAAGCAACAAAATATTTTATTAAAAAAAAAAAAGTGACACAGTGTCATTTTTTTAAAAAAAAAAGTGACATTTTTTATAAAAAAAAAAATTGACATTGTGTCACTTTTGGAGTGTTTGTGTTACTTTTTTTAATTGTGTTAAAAAAGTGACATTGTATCACTTTTTTTTTTTTTTTTAATGTCACTTTTTTTAAATTTGTCACTTTTTTTTTGTATTTATCACTTTTTTTCAGTCGCATTCTTGAAATTTTTATCACTTTTTAGTAATAAATATTATTTTTAATAAAAGTGAGATTGTATGTCATTGTTTAGTAAAAAAAAAAAGTAACACTAAACTTTTAAAGGTGACATTGTGTCAAAAAAAGACAATTTTTATATAAAAAAATGACAAATTTTATTAAAAAATTGACAATTTTTTTATTTTTTATTTTTTTAATAAAAAGTGACATTGTGTCACTTTTTAATTTTGCACAGTATTTTTTACTTTTAAAAGTTTTTTCATATGATTTTTCAAAATACCCATAAATTTAAGGGTATTTTTGTAAGTAGCCCTAAAATTATCTCATATTGGGCCCTTCCATTGGGCTTGGACTCAGTCCATTAGTGCACTTTGCCCATTTATTTTTTCTATATGTATGTGAATTCATTTCATTTTAAAGTATGTTTTCTAACCGTAGCCAAATCTACTCTCTCCCGTCTTTTGCATTTTTTTATATTTCTCTCGTCCGATCGTTAATTTGAACGTCGGAGTGCAAACGGTCGTCGAACTTTTTTCTCGACTGGCGGCATTTGCCTTCTAACAGGGGTGCTCAGTGTGCAGGTGATGTTCACGTGGAGGGGACGAGGTCAAGATTCTATTGACACATTTTTTAAGGTTAACATCCAGAGCATCACATCTGCTACTCATATTTGGAGTTTCGCCTCTACATCATCTTATAACAGCCGCTTACATTCAGAGCATCGCATCTGGTACTCATACTTGGAGTCTCATCTCTGCATCAACTTATCACAGCTACTTATGCCCAAAGCATCGCCTCTACTACTCACATCTAGAACATCGTCTCTGCTACTCATATTTGGAGTCTCATCTCTGCATTAGCTTATCACAACTATATATATTCAGAGAATCGTCTCTACTACTCACATCCATAGCATTGCCTCTGCTACTCATATTTAGAGTCTTTCTTTTGCATCAGCTTATCATGGCAACTCATATTCAGAGCATCACATATGCATCAGTTTATTATGGCTGCTTACATTCAGAGCATCGTCTCTACTGCTTATATATTCAGTCTAGTCTCTATATCAGTTTCATCACAATGACTTATATTTCAAGTTCAACCCGTATATAAATATTTGATCCCGACTTGGGGGACTATTGTGATTATTGTTAGTATATGCATTATATTATTGGTGTCAAGTACGCATGTCACATCACTGTTAGCATGCCTCATGACCTATGACATTATTTTCATTACTACGGTACTTATACCATGTTATCTACATTATCAACATGTTACTTCTTTCACAATAACAATATTGTTACATTAAGTTGTGCAATCATATGACATATTATGATGCATGAGGCACATTGTAGTTTGAAGAATTTTAAACTACTTCTCTTAGTGTAAGATGTGGGTTAAAATCAAATTTTTATTAAATTTTAATAAAATTAATAAAATATGTTGTTGAAGAGTTATGAATTTCATAAAATGTGGAATTCTCGTGCTCGATTTACGTGTCTGTGAAATAAACTTAACAATTCATTAACAATTAGTGATATTCACTTCAAAAATTAAATTGAATTTAGATAAAAATTAAATTTTGATTTAAATTATTGTATGGACTTATTTGATTTAGATAAAAAAAAATAATAATAATAAATTTTGATTACATCCTAATTTGATTTAGATAAAAATTTAAAATTTTTAATAAAAGTGGATAAAACATATGATTGAAATGTTGTAAATCTTATAAAACATGTTTTGATTTTTACTTAAATTTTAATTTATATTGATATTAATTAGCTCTATTTTTGGTCTATTTTTAAAATTCATTTTCAATTACACGAAATTTATAATTTTTGTTAATTTTGAATCACATATTTTATCATATTTTATTAAAAATTTTGATTTTAGTAACACCAAACACAAACTTAGCCCCCCGTTTGGAATAAAAATGGGTAGAATAAAATTTTTTTTTAAAAAAAATGAGTGCTTGAAAAAGAAGGAAAAATTTTTGATTTACGTGTAATATTATTTTATGAAAGATTGTGTGATTGAAAATAGGAGAGAAAATGGAATGTAATGTAATTTAATTTAATGAGAATCAAATATAGGTTTATTTAGGGGATGTTTGGTAGGAATTAAAATTAAAATTTTTAGTAGATTGTGGAAGAAGTTTTTGAAATGTGTGATTGAAAAGTTGTGAGACCCATGAAATATGTGATTAATATTGATTGTTTAATTTTGACTTAAATTAAAATTAAATTTTAATTCTTACCAAATAGGACTTTAGTCCATGCTTGATAAAGTTTTTCGAGATGTCCGCTAGTAGATTGTGAAACGTGAGATTAAAAGAAAACAATTTTGCTACAGGAACAGAATTTGACATATTGATCAGGGGACGTCACATGACGTCGATTGTCAAACCCTATTCGTTTAGCTTTATTGTAAAAGAAATTTGTGGAGTTTATAATCTCAAAAAATCTATGATAAATCCAAACAAAAGCAATTATTATAAGTCAAAACCTCCCTCTATTTCTACGTCCATGTACTCGTAGGCTGTACTGTTGCAGAATTCAGAAATGGCGTATCAGGACCACCAACTCACTCAAGATATGCCCCTCCATCACTATCCCGATGATCATCATCTTCAGCCGCCCACCACCGCCGTCTTCCGCCATCACTCCCCCGACGATTCACCAACAAAACGATCACCATCCACCTGGCTGAGCAGCTCTATCCTCCACCCTCAGTCACACCAGTGGCTTTCCACCCAAAGTCAATCCAGTCCGCCGACCACTTCGGACGCCGGCCCTGAAAACGATATCACCACCAATGTCTGCGGAGGTGATAATAACTGGGAGAGAGAAAAGTGCAAGGCGTATATTCTGGGACATCCTCTGTATGAACAGCTTCTGTCGACCCACGTGGCGTGCCTGCGAATAGCGACACCGGTGGACCAGCTGCCCAGGATCGACGCCCAGTTGGCTCAGTCGCAACAGGTTGTGGCTAAGTACTCTGTTCTTGGACAAGGTCAACAGCCCCTCGATGACAAAGACCTCGATCAGTTCATGGTAACAATTTTTTTATTTTTTATTTTTCCTTTTTAATCCTTGCACAGTGTACACTATTCTCCTACAGTTATATGTTTTAATTTATACTGTAACAAAGCTTAAGTTTATCTGGGCTATAATAAATTATTGAGACTGTAATGTGAAAATGTTGATTTCCAAATAAAAATTCAGTGTATTAATCTTCCAACCGACATATTTTGTTCTCGTGATAATTATCATTTTAGCACATTTATTGCCGGAAATTTTATTCTGGGTAATCAACGTTGTATTCTCATGTTGCCATGATTGTTGAAAATTTAATATTTTGTTTCTATGATTTTTAATTTTCTGAGTATTGGTGTTAATGGGACAGGTTAGTTCAATTGTAAATATTGGTTCTTAAACCAAATAATTGGCACTGGTAGAATCAAATTAAAATATCCTTAAGAGTGAATTTAGGTTCATATAAGTAGTGAAAACCAGAACAGAAAACTTGTTATCTGAGTAATAATTTTGTATTTCTATGTCTACATTGCAGCTTCTTCCTTTATGTTTTATGTATAGAATCTGTCTTTGTACTTCTCCCTCCGTCCCATGCCAGTTTTGTTTTTCACACGGATTAAGAAATCTTATGTTAACGAAAAAGTATTTTCTTTTTTCAAAAACTTTTATCCCTTATTAATATTTGTACAATTTCAAAATTAAGTGGGAAAAATTGGTTATAGCTAAGTAAATTAGTAAACGAACAAAACAGAACATTCTCAATAAAAAAACATGACTATATAATTGGGACAAAAAATAAGGAAGTCAGTCTATATAAACGAGACGGAGGGAATATAATAATTTTCAAAAAATTAATTTAGTTGGTTTTCCTTTACGAATATTGCTCTTGATCTAGTAAACTAAGTACCAGAACTAACTACATTAAAGTACATAGCATCCGGTTTTGTGATCTTGACTGTTATTGTTGGGAGAGAGGAGGATGAGGGAGATACATTGCAAAAAGTGGGAGAGACGACAAAATTTAGAGAATCTTCAAAACCAAGTTAGCATATTGTCTTGTTCTTGACTTATGTTTGAAGAATTTGGTACGAGTAAAGATTTTTTGAGGAATACTTTTGTAGTTCCATTCTGTAATACAAGCAGCAACGTCACATCAAAAGCAGAATAATGTTGTTCTCTGTACACTAATTGAAACCCAATTGTTTAGTGCTTTGAAGAATCTCTATCTTCACGAAATATTCCTCCATTTGTTTCTTGGTTTTTTGTGCTTCTTGAAGTTCTTTTGCTATAGAAATAGACAAACTTAAAATATCTCCAAAGCAGAATTTGGAAGAGTCCGTGTCATGTAATCGAAATTACATGCACGCCTGAGAGGGGCACTATGGTTTTTTTGCTGAGATGCCCTTATTATGTTAAATAAGATTATTAAAGAGACTGATTTGAACAAGAAAGACGCTTATGGAATTAGCCTTTACCTTTTCAGATTACAAATCATTTAGACTTCTGCCCGGTTATGTGAGTAGTACTTTTAGCTGAAAATGGAGCTCTTTGAATATTAAATTTTCAGGAATAGTTGAATATATTTTGGAAGTTATCTGTATTTTTAGGGGGTGAAGCATTAATTTTTATCAGCTGAAATCTGGTTAATGTGCTAATAATAATGCTGGTAGTCAGTAGAGTATGCTCTATAATTACATATTTCTCCATAAGTAGATTCCCTTTCTATGTGCAGGTAACTCTGTTCTCCATTGTTGAGCAAAAATGTCGTCACATTAGGAACACAATTAAGTTGTATCGAAAAGTCAGGAAATTGGATCATAATTGATAATTGTACTGCAATATTCAACTTTTCTGATAGAATATTAATCAAAACTTATATGTTACAAATATACGTTGGTTAGGGTTAGTGGTAATAGAAGACAGTTCTTATAACTCCAGGAAATCAGCAATTTGTATCTCTTGGAATAGTTGTAGCATGATCACATTTCACTTGATCCTTCCGTCCATGTACATGTTTTTTCTTTTAAGTGAAGTTTTCCTATTTGTTAACTGTAAGTCAGTGGAAGGTCTTGTTTACATTTATTTGATAATGAGTCCATAACTCGATTTATTTCTTCAAAATTTTTATCTGAATCTTTTTTTTTCTTCTTCCCTTTTTTCGTTTTTCCTTCTGATGTAGACACATTATGTTCTATTGCTCTCTTCCTTTAAAGAACAACTCCAACAACATGTGCGGGTTCATGCAATGGAAGCAGTCATGGCTTGTTGGGAGCTCGAGCAGTCATTGCAAAGCTTAACAGGTGATTACTTATTTCATTCATCTTTTTTTTTTATTTTATATTGCAAATGTGACTCGATAATTTTTCTCAGTCGAGGGGGAAAAGTTTTAGAATTGGCACGTGTAGATTTTTAACTATTCGACAGCCTCTCTAATTACTTGAGACTGTATATCAACTGCACGTTTACTTCCTGTGATCCTGGCTGTTGTAACTTCGAAGTACGGGAATTTCTAGAATTCACATGGATTATCATTCCTAGATATTCATGTTATTTATGTCATCTTTCTGAGCATATTTGAAATCATTATTAATATTTACTCTGTTCGGTGACCTTTAAGTTAATCGATAAGTTCTTCCCTTTTTTACTTAGGGTTGATGTTCACTATAGTAGGTCATGTCATGTTTGAAAGCATACTCGACTATGCGATGAGATTCTGATTGAATTGTTTTGCCAATTTCTCTCAAGGTTCTTTTATAACATATCCTGATTATTGAATTGTATTTACCTTGTATTTATGTTTTGATTTTATGGCTTAAACTAAATTTCCAGAGTTCAAGGAACAGGCAGTCTCAAAATCGTGCACCATAGATAACAATTGATTCTGATTTAGTGATTTATATTCAATATCTATTGCATTTTCCATTCTTTATGGTTTAGCCAAGTACAATTAGATAACAAAATCGTGCAACATAGATATTGCCCGATACTCTGTTCACTAATGCACATTGGATGAGGTTCAAGCAACATATATCATTTCTATTTTTGTGATGGATGTATACTAGAAAAATTCGCATCGCCTCTTTCTGAATGGGGAGAAAAGGATTTCCATATTGCTCTTTCTATAAGTTTATCATATTTCATCGTATAATCAACTTTCCAATCTCACTCCTCCCTCAGTTGAATTATTTTTTACTACTGCTTGACAGGGGTAGCACCAGTCGAAGGTACAGGAGCGACCATGTCTGATGATGACGATGATCACGCAGACAGTGAAACTAACTTGTTCGATGAAAGTCTAGATGGACATGAAAGCATGGGATTTGGTCCTCTAGTACCCACTGAAAGCGAGAGGTCCTTAATGGAGCGTGTGAGACAAGAATTGAAAAGCGAGCTTAAACAGGTAACGGAGCATCACTTTTTCAAGTGATGCTTTCACGATTACTGGAATTAAATTAATGTATTCTGTTTTCTCTTTCCAAGGGTTACAAGGAGAAGCTTGTGGACATAAGAGATGAAATTTTACGCAAAAGAAGAGCCGGAAAACTGCCTGGAGACACAACATCCGTCTTAAAATCTTGGTGGCAATCGCATTCCAAGTGGCCTTATCCAACAGTAAGTATAATTGCAGACCTCTGCTGCTGCTGTGTAAATTTTGATCATGTTTATCCATGAATTGCGTTTCAAGTATATTTTTACCTTTATAAATATTTACGTATATATTGCTCGTCAGTCGAACATGAGATTCCATGTAATATTGCAGGTCTTGTAACAATCTTACAAAATCCCCTTTAACATCAGAGGCACTCATGTACAAAATGAAAACACATATCTAACAGCTATGTTGTATCATATTCTGTTAGGAGGAAGATAAGGCAAGATTGGTGATGGAAACCGGCTTGCAACTAAAACAGATTAACAATTGGTTCATCAACCAACGTAAAAGAAATTGGCACAACAATCCTTCGTCCTCATCCTCTCAGAAAAGCAAAAGAAAGAGGTAAGCTTCAGTTTGTGCTTCTCCAAATCTGATATTTTCAAGATCCATATACCTACTATATTTCAAGATAAAACAGTAGTGCAGGTGACAAAGCAAGCAATGAGCGCGTCATGTGAGCACAAAATTCAGATCGAAGAATAGTGAGGTTTTGTCCTTTATGTTCTTACCCAGTGGCTGGGCCAGCATGGATTTTGTAGGTGGAGCTGAAATGGAAGGTTGCAGTAGCTGTTTTGAGGTACTTTTCTGTTGGTTAGGCTAAGCAAGTAGCAACACATGGTTGATCATTTGGTGTATAGGCCAAATGGTGTACAAATGGGAATCTGCTCATATTTGTGGTATATTTGCAGTTATAATATATTTTTGGGTATAAAAATGACTCTTGATTGGCTATTATGTGTCTGACCTAGGTAAAATGCTGAACTTTCGCCATCTCCACGTTATTGCATATACACTTACATTGATCAACCCTCAAAGTAATCAGTTGATCAATCCATTATTTTTCAATTGATTTAACATTCCCGCTCCCTCAACACACGTTGCATCATGAGTGTAACGACCCAAACCTCATGCCTAAGTCGTTATCCTATATGTACTATCCGTTCTGGAAGAGTTTGAGACAATTGATATCATGATTCAATTTAAGCCTCTCTTAATAGAAATGTCATGAGTTTAAATCTTGGGAACGCGATAGAAATCAGTGAAGGACAAGATTGACTCAGGCTTCTCTAAAGCGGGCTGTACGTTTAATATACCGGCTTGAGCATGAGACTTGAATCATTATCATTGTACCAATTGAGCAACTTTTTTAATTAGTATTATAATTCAACTTAAATTTTTCATAAAGAAAAGATTATGGGTTCGAATCCTAAGGATGTGATAGAAATCTTTGAGGGATAAGATGAGTTTAAACTCTTCCAAAACGGGCAGTACGTAGGATGTTACGGTTTGGACACGAGGCCTAGGTCATTGCAATGATCGTCGGCTTTGCATTGCCTATAATTGACAACTTCTATGAGATTTTGAGATGAATGTCTCTTTTAATAAACGGTTTTCTTATGATCACTGATTATCACAGCCCGTCTCTACTTTGTTGGTCGCTGAAAGCATGAGATGCAAATCTTGATAGAAACAGTGCAATAAATCATCTTCCTCGTATTCACCACCACAAGCAAAATTTAGAGCATAACTTCCAGGAGAATGTTGTAACAACGTTGCTGTATTTGATTCCTTAGGATTGCTAACCTTGCCAATTTTTCTTATCACGTTCTTCCATTTAGGTCCTGCCATCAACTCCGAATACTCCTTCAGTTTCTTAGCTGTTTTGAAATTTTTTTGAAAGTATTATATGAAATGCCTAATACAGCCGTGGGCATTCTTATAATATCAAAAGATTTCTCTCGCTATCTTTGAATATGAATTTAAAAAAAAAAAAAAAAGAGTAAAAAAGGGATATTATATTATCAAAAGAAAATTAAGAAGAGTACTGAGTAAGATTTTTATATTTTGATCTATAACCGCTTTATAATCCTTGATCCTCGTCCACTCCACTTTCTTGTAACAAACAATGGCTTCCTCCATGTCTGTTTTTTTTTTTTTTTCTGTCCACCACATTAGAGCCTAAAACAGCCGCATCCAGAGGCAGAAGCAGCCTCTTCATAGTCGACACCACCTTGCTTTTCTCCAGGCCTAGACATAATAATGTGTCTTGTGTTTTGTGTAAATGATTAACAAATCTTTAGAAGGGATACAAATTCAATAATTCCTTGAGTACAGAATTTCTCTCACGGAATTCATATAAGAATTTAAAATTTATCTCACATGAGGGTGGCCTCGTATGATTAAAATAATGTCAAAAACCTCCCCTCACCCACCTATGATGTGTATTGTTGGGCAGGTACAAGAATTTAAATTCATGCACCCGTAACTTAGTTCATACGAATTTGTTGTTTATAACTTAGTTATTACATGTATGTGCGCTGATTGACTGCGTGTAGAAAGATCAAAGAAGGTGAAGAGTGACATCGTAAAAATAGAGAAGAATTTAAAACAAAATAAGAGTACACTAGAATTTACTTGCAAAGAAGCTTATGTAATAATATATCCAACTATTCAAGGCAATGACATGGAAATTCATATATTCAAACTAAATTTATTGAAAAAGGCTTAATTTATTGTTTTAAGAATATTGAAGAATTTAGGCAAATGACACTAACAAGATATTTTTCAATAAATACAATGATAATTAGATAATTATTTCTAAAATGAATTCGTAGTACTACTATGTATACTCTATTTAAAAAAAAAAAAAAATGGTTTAGGCATTTCTAGATTTCTACGCAAAAATTTCACTGTTAGGTCATTTTTTGCATTTTTATATCATAAAGAAATTTAAAATTAGTTTTACTTTTTGCTATAAAACCGTATCAAAAGACGATAATAAGAAAAGAGAATAAGAGAGAAGTAGAGAGAGTCAAGATCAAAGTGTGTGTTTTACTACAATAATGATCCCTATATGTTGATTTTCAATGGAAGTTAAAATATGAATATGATGGGTTGTCCCTCTCAACCCTATCCTAGCCAAATTCTTCTCCCCAAAATATAAGATAACTAGTCAGAAAAAGAATAATATTATCTACAGTCTAGATGATCATCGATTTGTGTGACAGTATGAACAATGTTTGAAATAGTCATTTTATTCTCACCCAAAATAGAAGATAAACGGTCCGCACTAGAAAAAGAATATTACCATTTGTCTATAAAGTCTAAATGATCATTAATCCATGTGATGTTGATGTTGAGATCAATACCACATTGTCCAATGAACTTTGAATGCATAAAAATACATTGACATTAGGTGAGTCTGAACGTATTCTATTTCCGATTGTGCTACAATAGTTTGCCCAATGTTGTGAGTTTTTCTTTCAAGTAGAAACCGGACATTAAAGGGTAACTTGAATGTAAAAATTTGGAGAGGAGAACTACCTTGCTTATATGGAGCTAAACATCAGCAGGAGAAATTGGTTTCTTTTTTCCTGAACTCTTGTCATCCATCCCCTTTTCCATATAAATCTGAATCTGAATGGATTTTACGGCATTCTGCGTAAGACACTGTTTTGTCTCGCATGCTTCAACTCTGCTAAACACCCCCTTTTTTCTGTGTTCGTTTAGTGTTTTCAGAAGAGGCTGATATCAAAATGGGAGACTTTGACAAAAAGTTTATTGGCTTCCAAAGAATAAAAAATTCCATTATGCCACTAATTAACATTAGAAGAAAACTGGATCTGCTGCTTTGCAAATTCAATATTAACATTAGAAGAAATATAATTTAGCAGTTTGAACATGCATTTTTACAAAGCACGAGTCATGATTTTTTAGTAACAAATTCACACCAACAAACAAAAAGAAATATAGTACACATTTTGAGATCAACTTGTATACATGTACACATGAAAGGAGCCGCTTAAAACCATTATTTCTTCATAAACCAAATGAAATTTAATCATCTCCCAGACTCCCAGGACCAAAACAGAGCAGTGGGCAGATGTAAGAGCATAGCCCTCTTTTCTTCTTTGTCTGTGGAGACTTCACATCCCTCTCGAAATCGGCCATGTACTGTACAACAGACTGAAAACAGAGAAATGAAGCAGCTTAGTCTTTACCCTTCACAGATTATGCTTCTCATTTGAACGTCAAAATTTCAAGTTAAACAACGTACCTGTGCACCCAATTTTGTTATTTGCATTGGTGGCACTTCCAATGGAGTTTGATCAGCACGGAAAATTCTTAATCTCCATAAGAATCTGAAGGAATTAGGCAAACTTTTTATCTGATTGTCACTAATATCTAGCTCTCCAAGCATCTTAAGATTCCCAATACATTCTGGCAAGATTCTCAGGTCAGCAAAATTTTTCCCAACGTTCAATTTTTCTAGGCTAACAGCAAAACAAAGGCTTTCTGGTATGCTTTCAAGTTCATTGAAGCTAACATCAAGCTCCTTGAGATGCGAAAGTTTCCCCATCGTTGTTGGCAATCCTTTGACCCTGTTATAGTGCAAGGTAAGAATCTCCAAGCATTCAAGCTTCCCAATAGCCTCGGGAAGAGCTCTGAGCTGATTGAAATCTAATCTTAGTTCTAAAAGAGATGAGCATGATCCAATAGTGTAAGGAAGTTCTTCAAGATCATTCAATTGCATATTCAATCTCTGTAAAGAGCTAAGATCCCCAACGATATTTGGTAATTTCACAAACTTATTCGAACTTAAATCTAGATTAACCAGGTTTTTCAAGTTCCCAAAAGTCTTTGGTAGTGATTTTAACATGTTTGCACAAAGATCAAGATCTGTTAAATTATGCAGTTCTCCAAATGAATCTGGAAGGTTTATCAGTTGGTTGGCAGCGATGTAAAACTTCTTTAAGGATTTCAGATTGCCTATGGTGGTTGGAAGAGCCATGATTCGATTTTCGGAAAAGTTCAGTTCAGTAACATTTGATAGCTTTCCAAGAGATAAAGGAAGCCACTCAATCTTCTCCATCAATTTGCCGTGAAGATCTAGAATACTTGCTCCAGTTTTAACAAAACCTTCAAAAATGGCAGCCAATTGAATCATACTCAACTTTTCTGCATCTCCTCTTCCTATATAAGCAATGAAACATAATTAAGCCACGAAATCAACTTAAGATTTTCCATCCATGGAAATAATGTGTCCACATTCTATAGTAATTTTCGAGCTTATTAAGTAATCAGATAGCTCCCGAGTTAGTCAATTCATTGTTTATTTAAGATTAGGTTATATTCGGTCTATTCAAGTTATTGATTTCAGAACTCTTATTTCCTTATTAGGAATTACTTTGTAAGGCCAGTTCTACTATTTCTAGATCAACTGAATATTTATTCCACAAATTCCTTTCCAATGATTGAAATTAAGAACATGAAAACAATCCGTTTGTGGAATAATAAATCGCGTCATATACTAAATTTCCAGGCATGATGAAAAGGTTGAAAACTTGGAGTCAAAGAGAGGATAAATTTTCATAAAAACCTGAAGGGGGAATGGTAGCCTTTGTGGAAGAACCCTTAAAATCATCAGCATTCTTCGAATATTCTCGATCAGCTTTTTCAATAATCTTCCTGACTGTCAAATTCTCATCACTGATCACAACGTTTTCGGCTTCAACCTCAACAATTTCAATTACATCGCTAGAATTCCGCTGATCCTCGACATGAACATTTCCAGAAACCAACCCAGAAGCCTTCTGGATTAGCCCATCAAACACCTCGAAAATCTTGTCAAGCTCAACCAAGTGGACGGCCTCTTTCCTCTGCTCACAGATTTGGAACAAAACCATGTTCTTCTTCACTTGTTGCAGCACAGAGAAGAGCTCTGGGAGAACATCTTGTGGGGGCACTTGATTGGAGATTTCCTCCAAGAGAAGGCGTTCTTGTTCTTCCACTGTATTGATTACAGATATGGCAGCCTCAACTTCTTCGATGGAGGGTCTCGGCGGAAGTGATTTGTAGATTTTCATGATTTCTTCCACTGTTTCCCCATAGGCGGGTGATGGATCTTTCTTGAACGCCATAGCCATAGCTACCGCAAGAAGTAAACGTGTACTGTACCAGTGTATCGCTTATCTAATTCTAGCGGAATTGGTATGATTCAAACAACCAATTTGTCTTTTGATTAGCCAAACAATTTATTAATGTACAAGTCTTCAACTTTCTCCGTCATATTGAGGGAGACTGGTTTGGAATGAACATATTTAGTGAAATTTGCCAATTTATTCTTCAAAAATTAGACATGTAGGGTCGTGAAAAGAAAATGAATGAAATAGAATTGATTTACTTAGAATTTGGTTGTATGAGAATTGTAATTAAATGTATTTGATTGATATAATTTTTCATCTAATTCGTTTGATTTTATTTTTCATGCAAATTGTTATTTTTTAGGATAAATTTTTTTACAATCTATATTAAAATTTGTTTGAATTGCCAAAAAGTAAAATAAAAATAAAAAAAATATTTTCATAAATTTTAATGTTCGTTTGATTTCGTTTTTCATGCAAATTGTCAATTAAATGGATAAAAAATTTTATCATTGGATTTAGAATATGTTTCCATTGTCAAAAGGTAAAAAAAAAAAAAAAAACATCCAGCAAGATGGAAAACAAATTCCCACCAAAATGATAAGAAAATATTTTCCTACTTTTGTGCTTCAAGATATTGTACCTAGAATTCCATGGCAAAAAAATTTCAGGGCAAAAAAAGACAATCAAACAACAAAAAGTGAGAATTAGGAAAATATTTTCTCTTTTTCATGACAAATTTATTGTATCAAATAGGACGTACATAATTGGCATCAAAAGTTCAAAGAGAAAAAACAAAAGTTTTCCTTATATAATTTGGTTTGTCTTGAAATATTTTCCTTAACACGAGATAAATATATATTAAAGACCTGTTTGAGTCTTTGACGTGACCTTTAAGCAGTCAAAAAGAACTTTTGAAATCCAAAAGAATAAAAGATCGTTTGCCTAATTATTTCTAGCTATAAATTGATATACAAACAAAAATGAAGGTAACTAACTCATGAAACTTTTTTTAGAGAAAGCAAAATACATGCCAAACAGCCTCTAAAGAATAGTCTATAATACATTCATACATCGGTTTTGTGGTTACATTTTGAGCTACATGTGTTTTGAGTCAACTTACAAAAGAAACTTTGTATAAAGCACAGATTTAGAAAAGAAAGCTGCAAAGCATGGGTATAATTAGCTTTTGACTTGAGGATTTGTTGATGAAAGTGCCTGCTGGACTTTTGGAGGGATCTTAGCTGCCATGCTTCGTAGGTCATTTGCAACCTCGGTGAAACTTGGCCTTTCCGATGGTTCAGCTGACCAACACCACTCCATCAGCCGTCTCCAGTCCGGGTCACAAGATTCCGGCACAGGAGGACGCAATGTGTTGCTCACAATACCACCTATCATAATAAATGAAAAAAGATTTAACTCCTCTTTCTTCCTCGATTTAGTACTTTTGACAAGTAAACCCGTCCATCATACCACACATACCATAATCGTTATAAATACACAAGGAATTGGAATGTGAGATTATACCAATAATGGCTCCATAGTGCAAGTCCGTATACGGCTCATCTCCAGTAAGAAGTTCCCACATTACAATTCCAAACGAGAATACATCAACCTGTAGATCATCCATTCAAGCAAAATCTTAATTAAGAAAGATGCTAATATATTTTTTCCCGTTTTCAGTAACATGCATTCAGCAAATAATTTAAAATCAACTAGCTATTCCCCCTTTCCTTTTCCTTCCTCTGGAAAATAACCATGTGAGGAGGAGACGGGGGTTGTGCGCAAGTGTTCAAATGATAGTATGATCAGAAAGAAACCTTCTCAGACACAAGGCTGCTACTGCCGTTAAGAAGCTCCGGTGCCATCCATGGAAGAGTTCCCCTCACGCCACCTGAAATTAGTGTCTGACATTTTACCTTCGACAGCCCCAAATCACCAACCTGTAAGTAGTTAAGATAAATGAGAAAAAAAAGCACTAGAAGATTACAGGATGACTACAAAACACTGCTATAAAGGAATACAGAAGAATATTTCAGTATTATCCTAGAACACAGAAATATTGGATAATCAGGCAGGAGGAATCAAGAGAACTATTTTCTACATCATAATGAAGGATTGGTTCATTAGGCACAAGGAATGGAGTCCATGATGCATACCGATGTTTAGGGGTTTCCTAGTTTGCGTCTATACTAAGATGGATACCACCATTCCTATGACAGCAAAATAACAGTTATTAAACACAGAATAATTTTTTTGCTTCAACTGGGCTCTTTTGTACAGTATTAAATACACGAGAAGAGAGAATAAAGTTGGATAGGCAACATGAATCTATGAGAAACCACGGAATGACACCATGCCCACCATAAGAACACTGAACACGTGTATAAATCTACGAGATCATGTGAATAATAATTTAAATACGTCCAAAGTCATGTGAAATAAAACATCTCTAAGAAAAGGGAAGTAAAAGGGACACATATAGGTAGACTATACAATAAAATCTACTTAAATATAGAGTCCAAGACGTACAATCAACAACTTATACTAGGGTTTGTTGATGGCTATGACAAGAAACTGAAATAAGCCCAAATATTTGCTATTCAAAAAAGTTTTCGATCAAACATAATCAGTTCGAGTCTAAACTGGATTGGCAGAAAACCTTCTTATGCTAAACTTACAGTTTCAAACAAGGATTAGGATAAATTCTTAGAGATACTATGTTATTTGTTTTCTTCATCAAGGGCATTCTAATTACTTCCTTTGTTATAGATGCAGACAAGGGTTTACATTTTATTTATAATCTCTTTATACTCCTTTTTGAATATTGAATAATACGACATCGTTTTGTTTTAACAAAATGGGGTGGGAGGCATGCACAACGGGCTATTAGCTCAGTGGTAGAGCGCGCCGTGATAATTGCATCACAATTGTACTCACCAAGACTTGCATCTCCCAAACATTACATTAAAAATCGAAGCTAAATAATTAGCTCCTTACTCTCCTGAATAAGCATCTAACCCATTGTTACCAAAACACGCTAATTGAAACTCTAAATGTGAGCATACAAATGGGGTCTACAAAGACAATAATGAAATAGCTACTGAAGTCATGGAACGTTCTGGGTATGCTAGGAGCTCGATGTGAGGAGTTACATCATATATTTAAGGCATCTGTTGCCCTCTACCATCAGCTTCATTTACGAAGTCCATCAATACCAATTATGAGTAAGAACAAATAAAAACCTTCTCCAATCCAGTCCTGTCAATCCTCTTGCTCCAAATAATTCTCCTTCTCACTGCATCTCTCCACAACTACCTCACCGTCAAAAAAATGTAGCACGCTGCCCCTTAAAGAACATGATACAAATTCAAGTCATTTTGACTACTTCAAGCATGCAAAATAATAACCACAGCAACACGTCCCCAGAAAGACAGTTGCATGCTTTCCACTCCTTTTTTAAGGTTAAAAAAAGAAAGTAATCATATACCATGCACCTTGGTGCTTGTGTGAAAGTGATTTTTTTTTGGAGAATGTGTGATTAAAAAAGAGGAAAAGTTATGTGGAAACATGAAAAAAACGATTTTATTTATTTACATGTTATTTTTTGGGGAATGTGGGGTTGAAAATGAGTGGCGGTAAGTGATTTTAAAATCATCGCTTCCAAACAAGGGCTTAATGAACTTAGAAAGAGATACCCATTGAGAAGGTCAACGGGCATAACTCAAAAAAGCCTTGCCATATATTTATGTGGGGCCATTGGGTCGATTACATGGATTCTTATCTTCCATTTGCTATATCAAGAGTCATCTCCAAATTTAAACCACAAAGTCTCAAATCCTATCTAATTACAAGATTCCAGGACTTCTTTGAAAGAGGAAAGCATCCCGGGGAGATTAGAAATAGAAATTGACAGAGTAAGAGTATTTCAATCCATCATTGCATCATCAATGTGGTTATTTGCCAAGATCCAGTTAGAAAATACATAGTATTAGCTAAAAATTATTTGTTTTTCTGTATCATTTTAATTTAGAAGTGTTCAGTTTAATTTTTTTTGTCTTTGGGAATGGAATTAACCATAATAAAATAATCTTGTGACAAACCATAATAAATACAATAACTTCACAGCTTGAATATATGTAAATTGTTCTAGGTAATAAATTAAGTACACTGAATTTATAGCTATATCAACTTGTCATGAACAGTTTTAAGTCGATATCATTTCATGAGGGGTTTGTAGGTGGGTGGCTTTTTTTTTTTTTTTTTCCCACGGAAGTTGAGGTTGGGGAGAGAGAAACCAAAACAACAATCGGTTATGTGTCAATGACATACATTAGACTAAGTGAAAATGGATAGAACCATATGCTGTAACTTACCTTGCATATTGGTCGATGTGGATCACGTAGATTAACCAACAAATTATCACTTTTCAAGTCAAAATGCACTATATTCTTTCCATGCAAGTATTCCATTCCAAAAGCAACGTCCATGATGATCATAAGCCTCTTTCGCTTATCAAGATTCCTTGAAAGAAAGAATAAGTATAAATATCATGTTAGACATGGATGGAAGACTTCTGACATGCTGGAGGATGCCAAATAAACAAAGCTAATACGTAGATATAACAACAAAAATCATTCAAGCCAACCCCGTAAAGGGCATTACCTCTCGCTCTTCTGCAAAGCATTTCTCAAAGAGCCGTTAACCATGTACTCAGTAACAGTTGCAATTGAACCACTGGGACCATCAAGCACAACACCATAAAAAGCAACCACATTGGGATGATGCAAGTCAGCAAGCTTGATTGCCTCATTCCAGAAATCATCTCTCTGGTTATTCATATGAATGAATAATTAAAACATAAAATTAAAATCATAATACATTTGAGGTTAAGAACATTAGTTGTCCAATGTGTAGGGACACTGACCATGTGTTCTTGTTCCGATGGTTTCCCAGCAAAACATCTATCATTTATCCGTTTGATTGCAACATCGGTGCCTCTCCACTCACCATGATAAACAGTGCCAAAGGTACCAGAACCAAGTTCACGTAGCTCTTCCAAGTCGCTATTTTTAATTATCTACCCACCAAGAATAAAAAAGAAGTGAGGGGAAAATTAAAAGGTAAGGGAGAAATATAGGATAAACTTAGATTGCAAGTCTATTTAGTCACTGGAAGATCAAAGATGCAAATCTCGAACCTGTAATTGGCCAATGCTATCTACAGGAAATCCAAAATTTATCTTCTCTGGGAATTTAGATTTGATATCCTATATCAGATAATTGAGAACATGTATCAAACAATATAATGAAAAATTGAAAAATGTAATAGATACTTGCACATAAAAGACAAACTTATGTGTGTGAGAGAAGAATGAATTACAAACCTCATATTTCTCTCCACGCTCCATTTCTGTATTAGTATTTGGATCTTCACCACTTTGTCGAATTGTAGATAGAAACTCGCCCTTGCCATCTGATAGGTCAGGATTAGAAGGCACAGACGAATGAAGAACAGAAGCGGCAACTCCCTCGGCAACAGCTTGAAGTTCTTGCTTAATGAGGTCCTCTGCTGATTCTTTATAAGTAAGAGCAAAATCAACGAATAACCACACAGATAAAAAAGGGCGTGATTTTGTGCATCAAAATGAAAAATCTAACAGTTCTTACCCTTATCAGACATAACATGCTCGGATCTTAAAACCTCCGTTCAAATTTCCAGATGACAGGTATGCTCCATCCTCCAATGGTACCTCTATGTTCAACTCCTTGCAATTGCCTGTTTGTAACTCACCATTAACAGGATGACTGTCACCAGGAGCATCCCTAGTCCCTCCAGCTTCCCTTCTTATTTGAATTTTTTTAGGTCTAAGAGGAGTAAAATGAGTATCATGACGTAAAATCCAAGGATCCAGGTTGCTAAATAGTGAGTTCGAGTTATTTGGCATAGCTGCTACCCCATAGGATGGATCTACAGATGATTGTCTCTTTCCCTCCGGGTCAACAGATTCTAAGTCAGCAGGAATCCTTAGTTGAGACCATAGAGTGTCATCCTTCCATTTATTGGTAGGTGGAATTATTTCAGTTGGATGAGCAGATTCCACACCAGAGTTGCCAGCAGAAATTTCACCAGAAGCCAAATTATTAACCCCAAGCTCTGAGTGAAGGCAAGAATTGGGATTACCTAAAAGAGGAGGTTCGGTCAAATCAAAAGATTCTGCTGGAAGAAAATTATGCATTTTGGGACACTCTCTCCCAGCAACCTGTTGTAATCTGTTCTCCAATGTGTCTTCCTTTTTGGGATCAGCAACTGGCTTGCCTGGCTCATTATTAGCTAGAACTTCAGAAGGGCACATCCGAAGATTTGCCAACCACACTTATCTATTTGTCTCAGCTGATCAAAGGCCAAGGAAGTTGAATCTTCTTTTGGAATGGTGCCAGCCACTTTACCAGAGTAGTCTTTCGAGGGTTCACAAGAAATGTAATCAGAAGTCTGTAATAGCATGCCTCCAACAGAAGCTAGATCATTATTAACTGGTCTATTCATTGTGGAACCCTCTATAACCTGGTATTGAGATGAAACAAGCTGCTGGATAGAATCTTGATACATCTGAGGGGTATGGGCCACAAATACACCATGTGAAGATTGTGCACTGCTTGTCATCATGAAACCCTGGGGAGTTGACACCTCGAAATGTTCAGGATTCTGTGCCTTCTGAAGAATAGTTTTATCATTTGCATAAGGTCCCTCAGGATTCTGGGAGACCCCAATTCTATCTGCTTGGACTTTTCCAGCTTCATGGTCCACATAACCCATAATTCTTGGTAGAGCTCCAGCTGCCAGTTGTTCAGAAACACTTTCTGTTTCAGTACCAGATAATACAGGCCTGATCATCAGCTGCCCTTTATCATCCAACCGGAGACTATGATAAATTGTTCTCGAGTCGGACAAGGTGCTTGCAGGACTTCCCTTTTGGTCCTGAACTATTGAATCCGAATGAGCATGTGGTAATGCTTTTTGACACATGTAACAGTCATCAAGTTTAGGAATTTTCTCAGAAACCACAACTTGTTGAGAGGGCAACCCTCCTTCTGAAAAGACTACGGGTTCAAGATGTGGGACTTGGTGCCAACCATACACTCCTCGTGGTACTCTTGTAGGGACCTGAGCATACTGCACACCATATCCTTGGTCTTCAGGAACCTGGACAACCCTCTGCGGCAGTGTGCTTTCTGCAGGATAATGCTCCAAACAAACTTGTTGAGGCTGAATAATAGATGGAGCTGCATTAGGTTTCATACAGATAAATGAAGGATTCGTTGTCATATTTAATGCAGGAATGAACTGCTGAGGAGAAGCTCCATCTGGCAACTGCTGTTGGGTGAACACAGGCCCAACTGCACCATAAATGTTTGCAGGGAATCCCATCTGAGAAGGAAGTTGCACATAATCAGCATGATTCAAGGTTTCATGGTGAGGATCCACATAAGCCTGAACATGAGATGAAGATGCTGGGAAAGTAACTCCAGGTTGCTGGAAATCAAATCCCATCTGTGGCTGTGGGACATTAAGAGGCACATATCTCTCTAACTCTTTTTCAGAGACAGCATCCACAGTTGTAGCTGGACCAGATTTCGCCACAGGAATACCCAGTCGAGTAGAAGAAGGATCCACGTATTCTGCAACTATAGGATCAGCACACACAGTTCTTGTAGCTGTTTCAAGAGAAACACCAGGATTTCCCCTCGGTGATAATCCACCAGTAGATGTAGGACCAGTAACCTTACCATGACCGTGGCAAGAGTTATCAGCACCCTCAGTACCACTCAAATCAGAATTCTGAGCGGAAGCAGCACTCTCAAAGCTCTCCTTCCTAGCAATACGACCACCACCACCACCACCACTACTACCACTACCAAATCCATCCAAAATTCCGTTCACTGCCTCAACATACCTTTGCCCACCATCCTGGAAATCTCCAAAATGTAACAAATTGGCAGACTCAAGCTTTGAAGGTGAAAACACAAATAACCTCAACTTAGCCGACCCATCTGAAGACCTCTCAACCAACTTCTCATACTCATCCATCATATTCTCAAGATCGTCAGGACATGAAACTGTCACAAGTGCATCAAGATCCTCCTCGGGCAATTGGTACTTCATCACCATATTCTGCCCATATGTATCTGCCATCTTTTGAACCAATTCACCAAAACTCACATCCCTCCTAACGCTAATTATCCTAGTCTGCCCACCAACGTATCTAAATGCCCCATCACTCGGCCTAGGCAGTATTTTGCCCCCAAAGCTACACAAAAACTTAACCTTCCACCCAGACACAGAGCCATCACCAACCGCGTCACTAGTACGATCAGATTCAGAAGCACTACCCGCTACCTGCGCTCCAAACTTTGGACAATTACTAGACCCACACACAGAATTAGGCACAGAAGCACCAAGCACGCCCGATTGGCATTGGGGAGTCACACCACGCACGACCCACCCGGCAGCCCCAGGGACCGCATTGCTATATCCCAGTGGTATAAATCCAGCATCAGAAATCGTGGCTGGATAGTATACCGGAGGCAAAGAATCGGGGTTGCCCCCGGCATACCGAGGTGGGTTCAGGTAAAAGCCTTCAATGGGCCTGACCGACGAGGTCGCATATGCAACGTGTGGGTCCTCAGACACTGCTCTGGGAATATTCAGAGGGCGCAAATCTTTGGATACTGAGTTCTGGTCAAATGCCATGATTTTACTGTATGTATACTATTTTTACTTCTAAAACAGCTCAAAATTTGGATTTTTCAAAATTCCAGAAGCAAAATAAAAGTGAGGTCTTCGTATTCAATCTTTACTGTCTATATATTCCACATCCAGCTCAAATAAAAGAATACAGTATAGCTTTGAACCAATAATAAACCCGATGATTAAATTTAAACTGATGAGCTATCAAAAAATACTGTTTCAGCGAAGAGAAAGAAGAAGTGCCAGATTTCAATTAAGACCCCCCAAGATTAAGAAAAAAGAGAGAGAAAGAGAGGTGAGAAGAAGTCTAAAGAGACAGCAATTGAGACGGTGAACTTATCTGTCGACTCTCCTGTTTCTCTCTCTCTCCTTCTCCCATAACTTTTTTTCTTTGTCCTTAATTCATGTAGATATGCGTAAGAAAGATTGTTTTTCTCACAGATTTTCAGCGGAAATTTTTGTGGGCCGGAGGGGGAAAGAGAGAAAAGCGGCGAGAAGGGGTATATTAGTGTCACTACTTGGAGAATCGAAAAGAGATGGGAATTATCCAGTTTAAGTTTATTTTCCATTGCATAACGTGTGTTTGAGTGAGTGAGGGAGACAGAGGGGCACGTGGAGCAATGGAGGGGTTCATGCAGAACTGGACTCAAAATGGAGTGATGATAGATGTATTTGTAACAACTAGACAAATGGAAAATGTTTGTGTGTGATAAAGACTTTTGAGTTTCATTTTTATTTATATTTTTCATAAAAATGCATTTTAAAATAATTTTTTGATCGAGAATATATGATTAAAAAATAAAAATAAAAATTGAATTTGTATTTTATATTATTTTTATTAAAGAATGTGTGATTGAAAATAAGAGAGAATGAAATATATTTTAAAAATAATGAATACCAAACAAGAGCTAGGTTAAGGTTATAGAACTTATGTCAATTTAAAAGGAAGTGATTCCTGAAAAGTTATCTTAATTTTTGTTTGAATTTAAAAGAGTTTTTTATTTTAAAAGTACTTAAAAAGAAATTTAAGTTTAGATTATTTTTTTTCTAAAAACTCTTCTAACTAACAGAAATATTTCCATAAAATTAATCAGTGGGATCCAAAAGTAAAATTTAGGTCTTAAAATATCATTTTGACTTTTTAAAAGGCATGTTGAACAGATCCTTACATCAAGACATGATTAGCATAAGCCTTGATTGGTTTGGTTAAAAATCAAATTTTTAAGATAAAAGTTGACAAAAATGTGATTAAAAAATTGACAAAATTTATTGATCCATAAAATATATAATTAAAAATGAGATTGAAAATAATTCAAAAATAGGAGTCAAACAGGGACTAAATTTGACAAAGTTGGCTTGGCTCTTCTGGGCTTTTCTTAAAATAGTTTGACCAAACCTAATTGACTTAATTAATTAAGATCACATAAGGGCTATGTTTGAACCCTTTTTTAACCAAAAAAAAATAAATAAATTATAATAATGAATTTTTTGGAGAATATATGATTAAAAAGTCGGGAAAAGACTTGAATTACGTTGTTAATTTGATGAAATTCTTTATTAGAAGTTGTAAACATTGAAAAATTGAAATCACAATCTCTTTCTAAGTAGGGCAACATTTGTAAACATTGATAAACACACAAATCTAGCCAGGGCAGGTGAGCCAATTAGTACGTATCTATAGTAAGATGTGGACTGCCATCCTTCCTTAAAAAAATAATAATAATTATTATTATTATTATTAGATTATTATAGATTGGTTAGATTGTTCTAGTGATTAGCTTGCTTTGTTTATATAGTTTAAGGGTAATACACACTTAGGCCTAAGATAGGGGATGTTCTCCTAACCAGTGGCTTGTGGATTTCATGGATCGAGTTGAACAGTTCACGAGTTGATTATTTTTTTAAAGAAATTAATAAAATAAACTCAAAAAGGAGTCGATCCACAAGCCGGCTTGTGAAAAAAAAATGAA
Organism: Osmanthus fragrans; assembly: GCA_019395295.1. Taxonomy (NCBI): domain Eukaryota; kingdom Viridiplantae; phylum Streptophyta; class Magnoliopsida; order Lamiales; family Oleaceae; genus Osmanthus; species Osmanthus fragrans. Next base: position 1,175,678 of record CM033343.1, read on the forward strand.
CTCAATTCGATACATGACTCTTCTAGAAATGAGCTCGTGGTTCGACCATTTATCATCCTTCTGTAAATTCTAACTTTTTACTACTTTTAATCGTACATTCTAAAAAAGGTAATTGACGCAAAACGTCCTTACCTTTCATGTTTATTGTAGAAAACATCTCTACCTTTCATTTTTTGATGCAAAATGTCTATACCTTTCACATTTTTAGCACTGAACGTCATTTTCATCAATTTTTAATATAAAATGACCAATATACCCTCCTATTTAAATAAAATAAAATAATAGAAAAGAAAAATAAAGAATAAATTGTAACTATAGGCTCAAACCTTTTAAAAATTGCAAATAATCCACCAAACTTTTTATTAAAATTGCAAATGAGTCCAACATTTAACATATATTCACCATTTAAAACGCTCGACAAAAGAGGGAATCTTGGGGAGAATAGGAGTGAGAGGGATGTGAGAGAGAGCAACCATTGTTGTTTTTAATTTTTCTGGAACATAATGACTGCCTCAAATGAAACTCATTCAAGAAATTTTCAAATAAACAAATAATAAAAATAATAATTCAGCAAGAAGAAGGAAAGAGGGAAAAAGAAAGAAAAAGAGTGGTGTTCGTTCCTGTGATGCCATCATGCCAAATTCGGGTTGAGAAGTGAAAATGGATATCAAGAAGTGTTCTAGCAAGACATTAAAAATGGTGCTTACGGCCATGATGTGGTGGTGGAAACCACGCAAGTTGTGGCACCGCTCGTCGCCCGACGGCTTTAACATTTCAAAAACCTCCAACATTTCATATATTCTGCAAACTCGGCAATGGAAAATCAATTTGCGAGTGCCCTCAAGGTTATTCTTTCTCTGAACCAAAAGACCCATTTAGTGATTGTAATCCCCCATTTATTCCAATCTGTGGTGAAGATAATAAGAAGGGTTCTATAGAAGATGCATAAGAAATGTTGGAGGTTTCTAATATTGATTGGCCAAAATCGGATTTTGAGCAACTAGCCCCTTTCAAAGAAGGTGACTGTAAAAATGCATGCCTGAATGATTGTTTACGTGCTATTTCTATTTACAGAGATAATAGCTGAATTTTTCTTACTGAATTTGTTTAATAATGTCGTACTGAATTTGTTTGGTGGCTGGAATTTGTTTAATAATGCCTTACTGAAAATGGATGGCAAGTGGCAGTGGGGTGGGGGTGAGGTGTGGAAAAAAGGTAAAGTTTGGTGAGTTATTTGTACTTTTTAAAAGGTTTGGGCTATAATTATAATTTATTCTTTATTTTTTTTTTCTTTTATTTAAATATGATGGTATATTTGTCATTTTTTTATTAAAAATTGTTGAAAATGACGTTCAACGCTAAAAATGTGAAAGGTAGGAACGTTTTGCACCAAAAAATGAAAGGTATGAATATTTTTCAAAATAAACATAAAAGGTAGAGACATTTTGCGCCAATTACCCTTCAAAAAATATACATGTTACACAAATTTTACTCTCAAAAAATTTCTATCCTATATAGATTTTGATTGTTATTTTGGTAGGTATGCCTATTAGCTAGTCATAGATCAGTTTTCATCAGTTATATGTCACTATCTCTTGTGGAGAATCAGTTGTAAATCAAGAATTAATACGTGGATGCTTGCTATGAGATTATTAATATTTCTCCAAGAAAAGTTTGGTGATAATAAAATTATATAGCCCTCGATTGGTAAGGATTAAAAATAAGATTTTTAATATATTTTGATAAAAGTTATTGAAATGTGTGTTTGAAAAATTATGGATCTCATAAAATGTGATTAAAATTATTTGTTGACTTTGACTTTAATTAAAATCTAGATTTTAATTTGTGCCAAACATGGGCATAATATGGGCACTGGACACTATTTTTTTCTCCAACCAGAAATGGAAAAGGTACATTTGGATTTATATTCATTGATACACATTCTCCAAAAAATCGTTATTTCAAAACTTATTTTTTCTCAAATTTTTATTGATATGGAGCCCAAACATGGGATAAACTCGTTAAACAAGCGATAACTTGTTCTTTTCTTTACTATTTGGAGGCTAAAATGTAATTTTATTTTATTTTCACATTCTTTCAAATTCTATATCATGTTACAACTTATGACAATTTTTTTTAGTAAAAAAAAAAAATTATGGAAGCTGGAATATTACGAATAAGCATGCTTCAGCCTTGACATTAACTTCAAAAAAAGGAGATGTGAGTGAGAAATTGAAACTAATTGCAAGGTTGAGATGTGGACTGCCATCCTTCCTTAAAAAAATAGTAATAATAATAATAATTATTATTATTATTATTATTAGATTGATAAGGTTAGATTGTTCTAGTGATTAGCTTGCTTTGTTTATATAGTTTAAGGGTAATACACACTTAGGCCTAAGATAGGGGATGTTCTCCTAACCAGTGGCTTGTGGATTTCATGGATCGAGTTGAACAGTTCACGAGTTGATTATTTTTTTAAAGAAATTAATAAAATAAACTCAAAAAGGAGTCGTCCCACAAGCCGGCTTGTGAAAAAAAAAATGAACTCAATTCGATACATGACTCTTCTAGAAATGAGCTCGTGGTTCGACCATTTATCATCCTTATGTAAATTCTAACTTTTTTCTACTTTTAACCGCGCATTCTAAAAAAGGTAATTGATGCAAAACGTTATTACCTTTCATGTTTATTATAGAAAACATCTCTACCTTTCATTTTTTGATGCAAAACGTCCCTACCTTTCACATTCTTAGCACTAAACGTCTTTTTCATCAATTTTTAAAATAAAATGATCAATATACCCTCCTATTTAAATGAAACAAAATAAAAGAAAAATAAAGAATAAATTGTAACTATAGGCTCAAACCTTTTAAAAATTGCAAATAATCCACCAAACTTTTTATTAAAATTGCAAACGAGTCCAACATTTAACATATATTCACCATTTAAAACGATCGACAAAAAAAGGAATCTTAGGGAGAATAGGAGTGAGAGGGATGTGAGAGAGAGCAACCAATGTTGTTTTTAATTTTCTGGAACATAATGGTTGTCTTAAGTGAAACTCATTCAAGAAATTTTCAAATAAACAAATAATAAAAATAATAATATAGCAAGAAGGAAAGAGGGAAAAAGAAAGAAAGAGAGTGGTGTTCGTTCCTGTGATGCCATCATGCCAAATTCGAGTTGAGAAGTGAAAATGGATATCAAAAGACGTTCTAGCAAGACATTGAAAATGGTGGTTACGACCATGATGTGGTGGAGGAAACCACGCAAGTGGTGGCACCACCCGTCGCCCAACGGCTTTAACATTTCAAAAACCTCCAACATTTCATATATTCCGCAAACTCGACAATGGAAAACCAATTTGCGAGTGCCCTCAAGGTTATTCTTTCTCTGAACCAAAAGACCCATTTAGTGATTGTAATCCCCCATTTATTCCAATCTGTGGTGAAGATAATAAGAAGGGTTCTGTAGAAGATGCATAAGAAATGTTGGAGGTTTCTAATATTGATTGGCCAAAATCAGATTTTGAGCAACTAGCCCCTTTCACAGAAGGTGACTGTAAAAATGCATGCCTGAATGATTGTTTACGTGCTATTTGTATTTACAGAGATAATAGCTGAATTTTTCTTAGTGAATTTGTGCCTTACTGAATTTGTTTAATAATGTCTTAGGGTGCGTTTGATTGCGCCCAAATTCCAGGGAAAATGGAAAACGTTTTCCTACTTTTCCAATTAATGGTGTTTGATTGACCTTTTTTTCTAGGGAAAACGTTTTCCACCCTTTTCCAAGGTACAAGTTGTTGATGCACAAAAGTTGGAAAACATTTTCCCACCACTTTGGTGGGAAAATGTTTTCCAGCTTTTTCACCGACAATTTTTTTTTTTTTTTTTTTTTTTTACCAATTGGAACACATTTCAAAGTCAATGGTAAAAAAAATTATCCATTTAATTGACAATTTGCGTAAAAAACAAAGCCAAACGTAAAAATTTGTAGGTGGAAAATTATACCAATCAAACACCATTAATTACAATTCCCTCTAAAACAAATTCTAGGCAATTCAATTCCCTGCAATTCGTTTTCTTTCCAACCAAATTCCATGTTTTTTATCAAACGGACCCTTACTGAATTTGTTTGGTGGCTGGAATTTGTTTAATAATGTCTTATTGAAAATGGTTGGCAAGTGGCAGTGGGGTGGGGGTGAGGTGGAAAGAAAGTAAAGTTTGGTGAGTTATTTACACTTTTTAAAAGGTTTGGGCTATAGTTATTTTTTTTTTTTTTTTTTTTTTTTTTTTGTTTTGTTTTATTTAAATATGAGGGTATATTTGTCATTTTATATTAAAAATTGTTGAAAATGACGTTCAACACTAAAAATGTGAAAGGTATGAACGTTTTGCACCAAAAAATGAAAGGTATGAATGTTTTTCAAAATAAGCATGAAAGGTAGAGACATTTTGCACCAATCACCCTTCAAAAAAATATATATGTTACACAAATTTTACTCTCAAAAAATTTCTATCCTATATAGATTTTGATTGTTATTTTGGTAGGTATGCCTACTAGCTAGTCATAGATCAGTTTTCATCAGTTATGTGTCACTATCTCTTGTGGAGAATCAGTTGTAAATCAAGAATTAATAAGTGGATGCTTGCTATGAGATTATTAATATTTCTCCAAGAAAAGTTTGGTGGTAATAAAATTATATAGCCCTCGATTGGTAAGGATTAAAAATTAGATTTTCAATAGATTTTGATAAAAGTTATTGAAATGTGTGTTTGAAAAGTTATGGATCTCATAAAATGTAATTAAAATTATTTGTTAACTTTGACTTAAATTAAAATTTAGATTTTAATTTGTGCCAAACATGGGCATAATGTGGGCACTGGGCACTATTTTTTTCTCCAACCAGAAATGGAAAAGGTACATTTGGAATTATATTATTTGATATACATTCTCCAAAAAATCATTATTTCAAAATTTATTTTTTCTGAAATTTTTATTGATATGGAGCCCAAACATGGGATAAACTCGTTAAACAAGCGATAACTTGTTCTTTTCTTTACTACTAGTGAAGGCACATGCGTTGCATGTGTAGTGGTTGATGTAGTGTAAAAAATAATGTTATTATTAGGTTATGTAGTATTTGAATCAAGAATGAAACCTGCTTTGAATGATGATCACATTAGATTATATAAAATATTTGTCCACATACTTGGATACATGAATTTTAACATGTTAATATGTATAATGAACAAAATGTAATATGGCAAGTAGAGATGCTGGGAATCAGGTTTGTTGGACTGTGGACAAAGATGCATAAGAGATACAAAATATGTATTTTCAAGTCATGAACAACTACTCATGCTTCTGTTTTTTGTCTGCATGTTTGTGAGCTTCATGTGTAAACGTTGTCTGGGTTGTTGGGCTATTTGTTGGTGTAGTGTTTGTATTTGTAAATTGAAGAAATCTTTTTGAAATGTCTGGTTGTACGATGGTAGGTAAATGGTCTTCATCTTGGAGGTGTGAGTCAAGGATGAAGATGACCTTGTATGGTACTTTGTTGGTTGTTGTCTCTATATTTACAGTTTTGATGTAAAAGATGCGCTGATGTTTAGTCATCGTTTGAATTGTAGAACTGTTCTCCATGTATTCCTATTGAGATGTTTATTAAAAGTAGTTAATATTACATATTGGGGGGGGGAGTAGGTAGTAAAATGTAATTTTGAGAAAGGTACCTTAAAACTTTGTTTCATCGGTTCTGTAGCTGGGCATTTGAGGAATGTTTCAGTTGGATTTCCAATAATTGATTTGAATGAGCTTGGTCAAACAATACCATCCATTCATCCCAGCCATGGCTGTTGAATTGATTCTCATTGAATTAAATTTTAACAAAATGTGAACAACAATCAATAAAATGCAATATAAATGAGTTACTTACTGGTGTTCTGACGAATCATCACTATAAAATGCTAGAACCTCTGTTTGGTATTCCTGAAACAGAAAATCGAAAAAAAAAAGATAAGAATTTTAAAATTCTCATCAGCTACTTCCCCCAAATTATAAAATTCATTAAACCCTAGAATTTGGTGCAAAAATACCCTAAGTAATCAAACTTTTTTTTTACCACAAATAGAAAGCCCTCAACATCTTCATCAAATTCAATTACATGAACAATTTGGCGTCTTTTTACCTGAAACTATATGCAACTTAATTTTTTATTTATACCCATTCACTGGTCTTGACGTTGAATTCATGAAAGGTTACATGGGATTCGGTTGTATTGATGAGCATCGAAAGTATTTGCATCTAGCAACAAGCTAACTGTGTGATTCCTTTCTACGCAAATATTTGAACAATGACAGACATTTCCTACAGGGAATAAATGAACTACACTTGTAAGTTCCAAAAGGAAAAAAAAACATTTTATGATAATTGGAGAGAGTCAGTAGTTGCAAAATGATCTTCTATCTATTTAATACTACTTCTTAAACTTTTAGAAGATATATTCAATTAATAATTTCATAATGTAGCCACAATTCTGAAGCATCTTCAAGCTCTAAGCAATCTCAAATAAAACTCCTAAAGATTTCACTCTAGTTTTCAAAAAACAAGGGTAAATTGAAATTAATAAGAACTACCAAGCTGTAACTAATGAAAAATATCATTAGCGCAAGAACAAATAAGTCGACTATAGTAACACTTATAATTATATCCAAGCCTCCATTTTCCCACAAGAATGAAACCTCCGATGCAATTGCACTCTATGCCAGAAGTACAATACAAACTATGTTTTGACAGCGGGAGGACTGAAAATTTGATAGTAAGTATCCAGTTCGAGCTGTTCTAGGATTTCCTGGGTATTCCAAAGATATGAGGAGTGACCCTCAATTATGCTAGTTAAGTTAACCTGTCAAAAATAATGTAGAGCCAAGTAAGACAAGAAATGAAATCCCTAACATATGTTACGCTATGCTGACCAGCATTACTAATAATATTTACATTTTCCATCCGAGGCATATCCACTGGTTGAATTCCTGCCAATCCTTGTGTGAGAAGACTGTTATAGGCAAATGGCAACATCGAAAATCAATAAGCAAGAGAATGGACAACAAAATTCACCTTTTCTTTTGTACGTGATACTACTATTGACACAATTTGCAGAGAGAAACTAATAACTTATATCCATTGGCAAAATTCTAATTTCCATTCAAAAATAATTTATTTGTTTTGACTCTAGTAACGATCATACGACACAACGAAAAATAAATGAGCTTTTGTACATTAAACTTCTTGCATTGTTGACATAAATAACAGAAGCAAAAAAACAATCTCAATTAACTTTTTCACGATTGCATCAAAATCTTGAACCAATATAAATATAGCAATAGCATTGAAAGTCATCCCATATACATAAAACCAAAAGTTCTGCACATCTCTTAATTATAGACTAAGTCAAATTACAAAATAATATTCTAAAGAACAGACACAAATACTTTCATACTTTAAAAAGAAGTTGCAAGGAACAAATATGCCTTGTAGATAATATTTCATGACTATATCCTTCAAACAATTCCAAAAGCAGTAGAAGAATGTAAAAGAGCAAAATATGATCTGCATATGGGCTTGAGAAGCTCAAATGGATCACGAGAATGATTAATGGACCACGTGACTTAAATGTAAAAAAAGGATATTCTAATGTAAAATTAAATGACAAAAGGCAGTAGAAATAGAAACTATATGCACCAAATATATCAAATTATATAATATAAATACATAAACCTGAATTTCTTGTCATAATCTTCCATTTGTAACTATTTGGGACTTCAAACACATGATTGTCCTGCACAGAAGAATAAACAAAAAGAAGGAAATCTGAATTTTATAAAAGTAGATAATTAATTAGCAACTTCTTGTGTGATGAAAATGTCAGGAAAAAAAAGATGCACTAAGATTTACTTGTAGATCAAATAAACTTTTGAAATACTTGTTAATAATTAAAAATTGCAGTTATTTGTTCTAAATTAGAATTGAATTATTTTGGAATAAGATTCCATGTTGTGAACTTATATGTGTAAAAGGTGCCTGATTTAGAGAAAGCAATTCAGCATTTTCTCTTCAAATCCTTTACCACACTTATTAAGGATAATCCTTCATATTAGGCTAGCTGGAAGGTCACGATCCCTTTAAAATCAACACCTCAATTGAATAACATTTTTCATAGTACAGAGGAAGTGAAGGAAGACAATAAACCAATAAGTTATAGAAAGAAAATCCAAGACGTTTGAAGGAATCCAACAATATTTAACTTTATTTGCATATTTTGTACACTTCACCCACTCTAAATGATCCTATACTTAGTGCATAAACCTACAAGCTTTGCTCCTCAGAACACCACAAACCAGATGAAGGCTACATATATGGCAGATCCTACATTTATTTGGAATGAGGCTTCATTTGTTGGAGTCCAGAAATAAGTAAAAAGCATCTTGCTCAAAAGGTTAAAAAAAGAGGATAAGCGAAAGGGAAAAAAATCCTCTAATTCCACCATAATTCAAAGTTAGGAATACATCATTTGTAGTGGTTGGTCCACCTATAGTAGTTGTCATAATTGTAATAGTACATGTACATTTTCTCTGTAATAAGTCTACTAATGGTAATAGTTACTTATGGATCAACATGATTTTTTTGTTACATTTTTAATTAAGATTTATATTTGTTTTCTTTCTCATTGATGATCTCAACATTTATAGACGGGGAATAATTACTTCAGCAATTATTGACAGAAAGAAAGAGATTAATCGTTTAAGTAAATGGTAATATCTTTTGGTTGCAGAAAGGAGGTCCATACTCTTGTAACTTATGAAAAAAGGTAAACACAAGCCACCGTAGTTCTAAAATCATGTTGCGAATTGAGGTTAAATAAAATGCATGTACTCGTATGAAATATCAAGAAACTTCTAAATACTACATGTTAAAGGAAATTAACTATTTTGTATGAGGAATATCATATATGAGGTGTCAAATGAAGTTGATTACTATAACTCTTATCAATTGCTGAACTTGAGAATCTGAGGTGTATTTTTTATGGCAGCACTAACTGTAAATGAGAAAATAAGGATAGGAGCACACCTAATAGCACTCTGACTCAAGATAATTTCCCTACTTCTAAGGATTGGCATTGTTAAGAAAATCCGACATGGATCGGTGATCATTTGCCAATTTCCGATCTTTTGATCCAAGACTACTTTTTGTAACTGGAGTCCCTGTACGGATCGATACAGGACTTTGCGATGAATAATTCAGCCTCCTCTTGTAATTCTAAATATGTTCTCTCAACATTGCTCTGTATCCCTCTTCTTTAATGTGGTGACTGCAACTTCTAGCCTCGTCGTCTGTCACTACTATTATAACTCTGATTCTTCTTATTCAATCCCCACTGCTCCACCTATTTAAAAAGCAGAAAACCAACATGCAGAAATGACCAAATGCTACATATTTGTCGGATTTCACAAAACCATTCGTTGAAATAGCTAAAACATAACCATATACTTTGTGGACCTGTGGATGGGTGACTGGGAAAGACAGAATAAAATTTGTGTCTGAAAATCCGGCTTTTTTCAAAATTTAATCCATGTGGATTATAGAAATTCAACTCAAAAATAATACGAGAAACTAAATGAAAACCATGGCTTGTAACAAACAAAAAGCCTACCTTGGCTATCTTTGCTCTCATCCTAACTACCATTTTCGTAATAATCAAAATAATCATCTTGTTTCGCCAGTTGAAAGTTCATCAAAGACTACAAAGCAACAAAATATTACAATATTAAAATAAAAAATAACCAAAACCACAAAAAAAAATTCCAACATATCCACAAAACGCAGATCGCGCGCATTAAACAGAGAGGTCCCAATTTAGCACTCAAAGATTACAAAACCCAAATTCAGTTTCATAAATCATTAAAACCCTAACTTCACAACACACAAGTTCACCTAATTAACAAATTGCATGCCTTAGTTGCAGAGAGAGAACACTTCAGGAAGCAGAAAACCCATATGAGAAGTACATCGAGATTGAAGAGATTTGTATTAGAGTATTTCCTCTTGGAATCCACCTACTGTGTTACATAGTAAAAATCAGAGTCTAGAATCGAGATCTTCGAAGGGCATTGGAAAAAATTCTGTGGGCGGGAGACATACAGTAGAAGTGGCAAAGCGGGTTGTAGATTAAAAAAAAAAAAAAAAGGGGAAGAGAACCCAAGTGCTAAGGCAAACAGGAAGTAAAAAAAAAAAAAAAAAAAAGAGGCCTACAATCGCAACAATGAGAGACAATAGAGAGAGAGAGAGAGGAAGAAGGCAGGAGAATGAGGGACGATAGAAAGAGAGGAGGAAGGCAGGAGAGATTCTAGAAAGCAAAAGAAGGCTCCCAACCGACCTAGCCGGCTAAAAATTTGACTCTTAGCCGACCCAAAAAATGGCTTGTGAACAGTAATTAGACCACTCACTCTTTTATATTTAGTTAGATTTGGAGGCTAAAATGTAATTTTATTTTATTTTCACATTCTTTCAAATTCTATATCATGTTACCACTTATGACAAATTTTTTTAGTAAAAAAAAATAATTATGGAAGCTGGAATATTACGAATAAGCATGCTTCAGCCTTGACATTAACTTCAAAAAAAGGAGATGTGAGTGAGAAATTGAAACTAATTGCAAGGTTGAAAATTAGGTATAATAATACTTATAATTAATTAAAAAAAAAACGATTAACGTGTATCAATTGCCTGTGTAATCTTGCAGTTTACACAAACTGATAGAGTAGAGAACTTTAATTCTAGAGTGTGTATTTCTTGAATGTGAAGTCATTTACCATAGTCCAACCTAAGAAAAGAAATCATGTGACAATTATATTTTCCACACGTCTTGCTTTGTATTTCATATATAATAAATAAACAATAAACTGTATAAATGATACACCCATGTCCTATTTAATCTGTCGACTAGAAATAAAAAATAAAAAAATTATCATCATATTTGAGTAAAATAAAATATGTTTTAAAATTATGATTATTATTATAGTATGTGCGTACGTACGTATGGAGAAATGGATCAAATACAAATAAATAAATACGTCTCTTTTTTAACAATTTAATCTTTTAAATGAAATGATTAATTTTATAGCATTCATCACGATCCCTCGTTATGTTATTTTATGGTCCGATCAAGTGTATGGTAGAAAAATATAAATGATTTAGGACAACAATACTTTTTATCTTTTATTTTGTTGAAGTGGGGAACATGTTGCATATACGAATGCACCAAAGCCAATAATATTGTTATTTGCAAAGGCAAAAGTGCCAAAAATTTCAACTAGGGAATGTATGTCCCCCCCACCCCCCATTTGATGTACATTTTCATTCTTTTACTAATTTTCAAACACACATTTTTCAATAAAATAATATTTTTAATCATATTAATAAACTTTTCTTCTTTTTCAACCACATATTCACCATCACATCACCCAAAAAATACATTCTTTCCATTTTAATGTGCATCAAACAAGGGCTCACTTTTCAAATAGTCACAATAAAGATCGACTTAGAGCCTGTTTGGTAAAAATTAAAATATAATTTTAATTTAAGTCAAAGTCAAACAATTAATATCAACCACATCTTTTATGAGTCCCACAACTTTTTAACCACACATTTCAAAAATTTCCATCACAATCTACTAAAAAATTTAATTTTAATCTCCACCAAATACCCTTTTAGGTACACCAGATTTTCGACACCACCACCACTCCCAACAACTTCAAAAACCAAACGCGCACAAACTCATCATGACCACATGAATCACTAGCAACAGAACTATTACCGCCTACACCACCACCAACAAAACCACCAACGAACCACAAATTAGAAAATCACCCCCACCATTTGCAAATACCAACAATCATTCCAAAACTCCGGCTAAACAACAGATCTGATAAAAAAACCACTCACCAACAATCCACTCATAACACAAACCACCCAGATCAAATAAAAAAACCACCAACAAGGCTGGATTTCGTTGTGCGCCTCAGTAGTAGTAGCAGCGAGTCGTTGCACCATCCCCATAGCCACGCCGGCACAAAGCCATTAAAGGTGAAAGTGTCGTTGCTTGCACCACCCACGCATATTGACTACGTGACACTCGCCTGAGCTGCCCAGCAAAACCTCATAGCTCCGTGCTGTCGTGTGTGACAACTCGACATAATATTGTATTCATTTTCATGATGAATCTCGAATAATTAAATTGATTTTGTAATCTATGTAAATTATATCATAGTATTTAGTATTTTCTTTACTCTAAAAATCTACTTTCCATAGATATAAAATATTAGATATCGTATTCTTGCTCGATGCATGCTTTCAATTTACCTACTTATCGTTCTCTGTATGGATATGGATAAGAGTTAGGTTAGTCCAACTTAGCTGCCAAATGGGTTGTAGACTTGTGGTTGTCATTTGCCAAATGGGTTGTAGTTGTCATAATACATGAAGCAAATCGTAAATTTATTATATACGAAGATTAAATTAATTCAATTTAACATGCACGCAACATTATAATGCACACAATTCTTGTTAGGATTGGGGAAAAAATGTCATTTTATAATAGGAGAAGTTACAGGTAGAAGAACTGATGATATAAAGTTGGATAAAAGGCCTGTCAAGTCCAAATTCTAATTGGAAATTTCTTAAGTCAAAATCAAGTCATAATTGAATTGTATTAGGTGTTTATCGAGTTATAAACAAAGTCATAATAGTTCAGAATTGATATAATAGGTTTTGAAGGAGTCCAAGAATTCAAAGATGTCCAAGAAGATCACATGTGATCAATGAAATGCAATTAAAAGTCTAAAAAATATATAAAAAAAAAAAAGTCATACAAGTTATGCTCCAAATTATTAGTTACAACTTGCAACGTATTTTTCACATGAAAAACATTCGAATTTGGAGAATGCTATTTTTAGAACAATTGTAGCATTTGAGTCAGTTTTCTAACGTAATTGAATCATAATTATTTCATAACAATCAGTTCTTTGAAGATCCAAAACATTCCTTGATTTCTAGATTTAACCACCATTGATTATTTGGTCCATAAATTCAAACAAACATTGTTTTGTTCATTAAGCAATAAACCTTCATATTAAACCACAGATCAAAACACGCAAGATCATTGATCAAACACCAAACCTACATTCACCAATCAGTCTTTAGAGTTACTGGAAATTTGAGAAGAGGTGCTTGGAGTTCCGGCGCTGCAGAACGAGGTTCATTCTTGGAGAGCTGTGAGGAGCACGTAGTCTAAGAGTACCAAAGTAATTACAGGAAGAATGTCAGAGAGTACTAAGAGTTAGTCGGGTCTTGATCATACTATATGTTTCATAGTTTATAGTAGATTGTTGACTAGTAAAGTGCTTGAAATTTATACCGAGTTGAGGTTTCTCCTTAATCATATTTGATGTTCATTACTGTTTTAATTATTGATTATGTCATTCAAATCATAGGACAATTGAATTTGATTGACTAATTATCTAAACAAATTGCACAATAGCATTGAAATGTAAGGACGTTTTGTACTAATTAAATCATGTCTTTTGAGGTTATTTACAAAAAGCTCTCCAAAAACAAACTTAAAGGAATTTCGACCAAAAAAATTAAATTATCCTAAAAAATCGTTAAAAATTAAGTTTTTTTAGAACATATTTTGTAAAAAAGATTTTTTTTAAAAAACAATTACTTTTAATTAATTATTTAATTGACTAAAAATCACTTTCTTTTTTAATTATTTATTTAAAATGTATTTGTATTTTTTTTTTTTTTTGAAAAATTTGTGAGTATATTTGCAATTTCTTCTTTATTTTTATTTTCTTTATTTTTGTTTATTTAAAGAATGAGGTATATTTGTCATTTTACATCTTTTAATTAATAAATGGATGAAAATGATGATTTTCGAAATAAAATGTGAAAATAAGGATGAAAATGTCAAAAAATGAAAAGTATAGATGTTTTGCACAATAATATTGAAAAATATGGATGCTTTGAACTAATTACCTTTTTAATAACTTATTTGCACATTTTTAAAAGATTGGGAGTATCAATGTAATTTGTTCTTTAATTTTTTTTGTTTTATTTAAATAATAGAGTATATTTGTCATTTCACACAAGAAATTGGATGAAAATGATGATTTTCGCAATAAAATATGAAGGTATGGGTAAAAAAGCCAAAAAGAATGAAAGGTGTGAACATTTTGCACAATAATATTGAAATGTATGGACGTTTTGTGCGAATTACCCTTTTAATAATTTATTTCGACTTATTCACACTTTTTATAAAATAATGGAAGTGTGATTGCAATTTGTTATTTAATGTTTCTTTTCTTTTATTTTGTTTAAATAAGAGTGTATATTTATCATTTTACATGAGAATTGGATGAAAATGATGATAATTGGACAATTAAAAAGTGAATGTATGGGTGAAAATGTCAAAAAATAAAAGATATGGACGTTTTGCACAATAATATTGAAATATAAGAATGTTTTGTACTAATTACCCAAACAAAAAATACAAAGAAGTTTTACACGTCACCGTTTCATTACAAAACCAACGTTTAAAACTCAACGGCTAGTTTCAACTGACCGTTTTAGGACACCATAATTCAAACTTGCATCAAAGCCTCTCGCCATCAAGAAAAGGGGAAACCCTTCTCGCTTTAACTATAAAATCAAAGAAATAAGAATCACGAAAGAAAAGCAGAAAATTATAAATCTTTCTTGGATCCAGATTTTGATTCAGAGTGGAAAAAAATTGGGTCAAAGAAAATGGTGTACACATATACACCCACATACTACACATCACTGCACGACTCCATAACCTCTCTGTGCAAGAGCATCCTTCCACTTTCCTTCAAGAAAAGGAGGCTTCCAGCAATTGCTGCAGCCGAGCAGCACCTCTCGAAGCAGCAGTCCGATAATCTGAAATGGCAGCAAGATTCATTCCACCAAATACTTAATCTAATGGGCCTTTGTAAAGAGGGCATTCTGGATGAAACTGAGGTCTCTGCTTTCAGAACACATCTTCTGGAGACCCTAATAGCTTCGCCTGTAGATCACGAGCCAACCGTCATTTTAAGGGACAAACTGATCTTTTTGCAGGTGAGTATTGGTATTGATTTGACATTTTTTGTGTATCCCTTTTTTTGAGTTCTTACAGGGGTATCTAGTTTTATTTTCGTTTTCCCTCATAAAGTAATTACTCAAGATTAATTTGGTGAGCTTTTCAGTTGAGCTGTAAAATATTCAATGGTGTTATGGATATATATCAACTGCGGGGCTGAAGTTACGACATGAACTGGATTTAATTCATAAATTGAGTTCCTTTTGTGGTTGAAGCTCCCATATTTGTTAAACTTTTCGCCAAGAAATCAACTTTTTGTAGGTGATTTGATGAAAATGTTGAAATTTACATTAAATCACATAAACAAATGCTAGAAATATTTGTTCATCTTAGTCCTGTTTGGTAAAGTTATTATTCCAAATGTGACATAAGTATGACTTTTGAAAGTTCTCTTTTAATATTTTAGATGATACTACTTCAGTCTTATCTTATGTTTGTGAGAATATCAAAATTAAAGGCAATTCTGTGGGATTTTATCTTGTAGGAGCTGTTCTATGCCAAATGCATTTCAGAGGATGTGTACCATGCATCGAAACGACCATTGTTACAGAGATTAGCAGTTCAAGGAGCTGAGATTAAAGCGCAAGATGTCATAGTGGGAGCACAGAAAGAGACTTCAAATGAAGACTGGTCCGTTATCGATTTGAAGGATGAGAAATGCTTGGTTAGTCAAGAGGGCTTAATGTCAAAGAATAAATCGAAACGGAGTTCAACAATAAAGCAAAATAAAGGAGCTGCATCTGTATTTGGCTTTGTATCACCCATTAAAAATAGCAAGTTGAAGGAAGAAAAGGATGGTAACAATTTGATGCCATTGCCGATTAATCAAAATGTAAGCACCTCAACCTTTATAAGGAATGAAGTTGGCCTTTCTACTGAAAATCCTTTCTGGAATAGTAATTTCAATGAGAAAGAGAGTGAAACAAAGTCCATTCTCATGGCAGAGAGCTTGCCAGCAGATTCTGTAAATAGTGACAAGCAAAGCAGTGGCGACAAACCCAAAAAGAAACCGTTCAGGACCCTGTTTCAGAGAGGGGGAAGGGTGAGTGGTAATGATGATCATCATGGTCCCGAACATGAGGAAAAAGAAAAGATGAAATCAGGAAAGAAGCAATGGGGATTTGATGGATTCAAGAAATGGAAGAAAAATGATTCTGAGGACGAAACAGCTCCATTGTCCCTCAGTGAAAAATCGGATGGTGAAAGTTACACTGGCAGGCTCGTCATGAACCCAACCGCGGAGGGACCAGACACCAAGCAAATCAAGAGGAAATTGCATCCTGATGGTGCACCTACAGATTTCTTTGTTGATAAGGTATTGTAGTCTGTAGAATCTCAACATCACTATTGACATGTTTGAAATGCTGGACAGAATTAATACGGGATTGGACTAAGCAAGAAAAACAAATAAATCACGTTTGTCATCACTTGCACAATACTGTTACTAATTTGTACCAAAAGTTCTCTGTATTTTTATCTTGAAAAGTGAATTGTTGAATTTTGTCGGCAGTGTTTTCTTGACTAGGTTCTATTGGAGCTCGAAATTGATCTGCTTGCTGCTTCTTTCTTGCATCATTATCTTCATGAAAATTGTAGGTTTTAGGAGAGAACATAAAGAAGGAGCTGTCACGAATCCAAACAGAACTTGGTGCAAAAAATCAAAATTTTCATTTGTCGTAAGTATTTCTTTTCTTCTCAGATACCTTTTGGAATTTTCATATATAGGTTTCACAGCTAATTAATTTTGAGTTGTATATATTAACCATTAATTGATGTCTCAACAGAGATGATCAAGTTGAAGCAATCTCAACTAGGCTTCCAGTTGATAAGGCTGACCTGAAAAAGTTTCTCCCCAAGTAACTTTTCTTCATTTCTTGATTCAAACTGTTGAGCCGATGAACTTATGAATTTGAACAAAAT
Organism: Osmanthus fragrans; assembly: GCA_019395295.1. Classification (NCBI taxonomy): domain Eukaryota; kingdom Viridiplantae; phylum Streptophyta; class Magnoliopsida; order Lamiales; family Oleaceae; genus Osmanthus; species Osmanthus fragrans. The sequence goes on from CM033343.1 coordinate 1,192,821, forward strand.
ATAGTTCTATTTTAAGCTGTTGCAGAAACAGTCTATACTTGTGTTTCTGTTATTTGCTCTAAAATCTTTCTTGTCATTTCAGATCATGGTGTGATCGATATGGTGATGTCGTGTTGGATGTGGTCCGAAAAGAATTCAAAGACCATGTTGGAGAGATGGGAAATTCCCGTGTGGTAGCCAAAGAGAAGCACAACTCGAAAAGATGGGCCACATTTGATGAAGACGATGAAAATTGTCATCCAAATCTCTTTGCTCCTCAGGAGCAAGCAAGTTTCTCGTCTTCAAAGATGGCTCGTGCATCTATTAATACTAGTACTAATGTCGACAAGGGCTTTAAGTATAACCCTTTCTTCAATGTTTAGGATAGTTGTAGAATACAAGCTGAGACCTGAATCAGCTTCCTTTTAGGGTCTGAATTCTTCTCAAGCTTGGAAGCATGGTTCTTCTATGCCTCCGTGACTGTCAGATTAAAATGTGGAGTGGGAGTGTGTTCATTAGAGTGATTCTACAATGAACTTGTAATTCTATTCCGCCGGATTTGCTGGAACAATTTGTTTTCTCCTAGCCTTTTCTCCTCTCAATTCAGATTGCTGCGAAGTTTTCCAGCTTACAAAGAACCTTCTCTCTCATAATATTGAATGCGAATAAATATTGAAGAAGCCACTACACAAGCAAATAAATATGCACGAAGCAAAGGTTCAATAAAAAAATTGGAGCGAATCCTGCGATGTTTCCAAAGAACTGGTATGTGTATGTTATGCACTTATCTAGGCCGTAAAATATAGACATTTAGGAATACTTTCGATGAATTATCTAGCTTAATCTCTTGTATATATTGTTCGTAATTTCTTTGGAGTTGAATTTGGAATAATGGAACAAAAATCGGCAAAAAACAAAAAATTTTGAAGTGCGGAGACTAAATTGCAAATATTAAAAAGTTAATTCAGACCAAGGAATAATGATCGAAGAAAGCTGGGAGTCAAATGGATATAATTGGAACACAAGAAATACTTAGTCACAACATTTGTTGATCCGCGTATATACACATGGACTAGGTGCATTTGGTGGCTTTTGGTAAAATATGTTCTGTTTGTATGTTCGAAGTGTTTTTGACATGCATAAATAACTGAATTGTTAAAATTTGTTTTGATGAGTTCGTACTTCGTAGTTTGTTTTCTGTTGATGGATGATGATCCAGCTGTATTACTGTTGAATTCCGTAGAACCTAGTTATCAGGAGAAACTCAAATTCACAAATTTTTTCTTCATCTCAGAAGATGATCATCTTGGGTCTGGTGGTGGGAGATTTTAAATAATTTGCTCTCCTAACAGTTCTTCTACCCCAACCCCTTTCCTTTGGTTTGGTCAAAACATCAGCAGCGAAAGATATGACTTGGCATGCACGAACTTCAAGCATTTATGAAGCGTGGACGACACAACCCCTACTGTATGAAGCCATGGTCTTCCTAGCAACATATTCAAAGATGACACAGCAGGCCCTATTTTCAGCTTAATCACGTGGGCAGGTAATAATGGAAAATGCTTGTCTGAGAGTAGGAAATAGATTACCGGTATGAAATTGCTATAACTTGTAACCAGTTAAATGGATCAATTCATTGCAACAAATGTTACCAGTAAGGCATATAAATAGTTGTCAACATCCAAATCCATTCAAATTAGTACCAATTCACAACCAAGAAAGTCGAAACTATCTAGCTAAATTACAACAATCTACAATCCAAAACAACCGCCAGATAATTGGAGAATAAATCAATTTTCCGGGATTGATATAGACGATCTGACCTTGTGAAGAAGCTCAAATCATTTTCCAAAGTTTTCTATAGTCTAATATCCATGAATTTTTGAAGTTAAGACACCCTACTGTAGATTGACTCAAAGTACACTCGTCGCTTAGTCAATTTTTTTCTGACCGTGGACGTAAAGTATTGCCACACAATGAAGCAATTTCAGTCAAGCAAACATCTCAAAGTCATTAGCAACTATCTTCTACTATTACAGTAGAAGAATGCACAATGCACAGAATAACCTAAAAAAGTCATGCGTATTAAGTAGAAAAAAGAGACCAGAATCAACTTGTCAAATGTGCTTCTGTATCTTACAACACCAGTATAGCCTCATGCTTTATTTTGTGCCAACTCATTCACTTGACAACAAAATCAAGCCTTATGAAAGGAAAAACGTAGTCTATCATATTTACAGGTTATGACAATATCCAATTATAATCATCATAATCATAAGAATTACTGTAGATGGTGCTGATTTTGGCCATCCCAGGGAAAAAATACCCCTCTAACCTTGAAGCAGAAATTTAAGGTTCTGAAGACCCTCAGCAGAAATGCACCTTCGAACTCTAGTTCTCTGCACCATGAAAGGAGGTGGTGGCTCAGAATGAAAACAAACCATCACAACTGTCAAATTGTCCATAGCCCCTCGTTTTTTGGCTTCATTCACGATATCTTGGCAGCATAATTTCACATTATTGTGTTCTTGGAGTCTCCTCCTAGCGAAGTCCACTGCATTTTGGCTTCTAAAAAATTCCCATATTCCATCACTGCCTATTATCAAGAACTCGTCTTCTTTCATCAGGGTCATCAATTTAAGTTCTGGCTCAGCAATTAATGGTCCGCCGTTTTTCCCCTCTTTCAGTCCTTCAATATGCCAGTTACCTAATGCCCGAGTCACACTTAACTGCCCGTTCAAATAGTCGCCGACAATGAATCCTCCAAGCGATTCGATCCGTGCCCTTTCGTTAACACAACAAGGCTTGTGATCCTTTGACATATCTATAGCCACTCCACGGCGAGACAATACAGCCCTACAATCTCCCGCATTTGCTACAAGTAATGATCTGTTCAAAATTGCACCACATTGGTACAAGAAATAACTGAACATTCAACCTTGAGCTATTGATATCAACATTTTCAGCAAATGCAATGTATAAGAAGGAATGACGTGACCAAAACTATAATGCTTAAGATTTTTAGTTCAATGCACACCAAGAAGCTGCTAGCATAAAATAGATGTTTACCGGCCAAATATCATAGCAGTGAGAGCAGTTGTGCCAGAGGACAGAGTAGAATCAATTGAGCAAGATTTTGCAAAGGCAGTGTCTGTCTCCACAAAAGATCTCATGACCACTTTCTCAAGTTCCAATGGAAAATCAGCATCCTCAACAATGATTCTTGGTAAGTGGTCGCGTACGAATTGTGCTGCACCTTTTCCCCCATGTCCATCAAACACCTGCCATATGAACAAACCGCAAAGACATCTGAGACCCAAAAAATAGCTGAAAATTCTTTCTTTTAGTGGTAATTCACAATAAAATGACATCAGGAATATTTTTGGAAGTACTTAATAATCATTTAGTTGTGAATTAGCCAAAAAAAACTGATGTCAAAAATAAGATTAAAGAACTTACACCATAGAAGGAGACAGCCTCCTCGCCATGTATACTATTACCAAAATTCATAGCTAAGTCTGGAATACTAATGTGAGTGTCCTCCATGTCCAACCGTCCTCCAATATCGGACCACTCCCCAAATCGAAGGGCAGGAAGGAAGTCATTCGACCCAATGTGTTTCCTGCTTGTAATGGCTGCATCTTCGCTAATGCTTTCTAGCTGGGGAGACAAATGCAGTTTAAAAGATAACTGTTAGTTAAAGAGCTCTTATTCATGCCAGCAAAATGGGGCGGTCTGGTGACAAATTTAACTTACTACAAATCGATTTAGTCTTCTATAAAAGAGGCTACCGTTAGCGCAGAAGAACAAGCTATGATTTTCTTATAGTGTAGAAGGATTGTGTGAAAGGAGAGGAAAAGGAAAATTTTCAGATATCGAAAACTATTCAACGTTAATAGATATAACACTTGTGAGCACAATAATCAAGAGATGAAATCTGATAGCTATGGAAATTTTTGTGATATAGATGCACATTATTGTGCCGTTTCCCTTAATATTTTATTTGCTCCAACCAAATCAGTGGTGTTCTGGGTATGCAAATATGCCTTTAGAATACAATGGAACCCTGTTATTTCTAGTGTGCTCCGAACAAAACAACTTATAACTGCATATGTACCACTATTTATTTTGTAGGCTTTTAAGCTTCCACATAACTTTTTACTTTTTCTTTTTTTTATGGTCATGGGTGTCCAGTCCAGTTTAGGGCACCTCGACTAATCCCACGAAACCTAAAGTTTACAATCGGGTACTCATCTCAGTGGTCCCGAGGAGAGTCGAACTGGTGACAACTAGGGAACAAACCCAAGGTATGACCACTGAGCTAGCCCTCAAGGTTAACTTTTTATTTGATAGCTCTCCAACATCAAGATCAAGTCTCTAGGTAATCTTTTCATGCCTGCTAATATACTGTGATTTGGCATCTACAGATGAGTCTTTTTAAAGAAAAAAAACGTTTTTCCTCTAACTCCAATGGAAAATATATTTAGATTTGAGCACTTTTAAAAGAAAATTGCAAAACACTCATAAGAGTCCCAAACATCTAGGCTAAGCCCTTCAACTTTCTAAGCTCGAGGAATATTGAACTTCAATACGTTTAGTGGTGAGGATTGGATAATATTGGACGGTATGGAGAACAAAAATAAGCTCAAAATCTTGTTTATTATATATCACCCAGAAAAACCCTTTTATCATCAACAGTGAAACTGCATCAGAGACCATTAAGCTCTGAATAATTTGAGCAAAATTACACTAACCTAAACATTAATCAATCCTTCAAATTATATACCTGGAAGCTAAATTAATCAGACGAGTAAACAAAATCTTCACTAGTGAAGGAAAATTCAGAACTAATCAGATAAAGGCAAACCCTAACAAAAATCAACACATTACACCACAGCCTTACAAAATAAAAGATGATTTCAAACAAACATCCCAAGGAATTGAAGAGAAAGGTTGATTATTTTCCACTTACTGGAACTGAATTTGTCATAGAAACAGTCTCAAAAGCCGATGAATTCTTGTCCCAATTCTCATTCTGGGCGGTGCCGAAATCAGCTTTAGAATGCAAAGACAAAGTCTTTATACATAATTCATCATCATTTTTGGGATTTTCCATTCCCTCTGTCTCATTCTCTGCACCTTGAAACACACATTTTCTCTTTCTTTTGGCTCAACAAATGTACAGTTTCTCTCTTCCTCTTCACTTTCTGTGCAACTTGCTGGAATATACAGCAAAAATATTTAGCAATAATATTCACTATTTATATTGGAAAAGAACATTCTGGGTATATGTTTTCTGTGGCTATAAAGTAGAGATGTATACTGTATACCCAAATCGTAGCTTCTGCTATACGTGACTGTGTGGTCTATACATACATAAAAACTGTCAATCATGCTATCTTACCACTTTGCTTGACCACTTGGATGACCTCGACCCATCACTCCTCTCATATGGAGGGCAAAAATATTAAATTAAATGAGATGGGACCCGATCTTCATGTGAGGGAAGTGATGGATCGAGATCATTCAAGTGGTAAAGTAAAGTGACAAAGTAGATTAATCCAAAAACTGTATATAATATTTGGATTTCTACGAGTGGCCTGGGTTAGATGAGAGATCCTTTTTCTGCTTGTGAAAAGCGTGGCTGCAACTGTGAGATGTGTCTTACATTTCTTTATTATGAAGTTAATTAGGAGGATAATATAATATTTTTTAATTTCTGGGTTTTCCTGAACAAAACCTAATTCACCTAACCAGTAACCATGTTTATGAAGAAATCTAACAAATTAAAATTATATTATTAGAGAACAAATTTATCTTCGGATAGTATACCCTGATGGGATATCCTAATTAAGCACGTGTTTGGTTCCACTCAAAAAATGAATTAAAATTCAATTTAAAGTAAATACTTAATTTTTATTTTATATTTTATGGGATTCGGAACTTTTTCAACCTTACATTTCATCAATTTTTATCAGAATTAATTAAAAATTTGATTTTTATTTAAACCAAACACGAGCTAAATATGTATAGTGATTCATGTTAAAGACGTGATATAATTTTGCGCTATCAAAAACTATAACTTGTTAATGACATTAAAATTTTTTTATCTCGGACGGTATTAGTTTGATTTATCATGTAATTGTTATTCTATGTTGGTTGGTTACTTGTTGGAGTCAATGTTTTGTGTGATCGAGTTGGACAAGTCATTCAAGAAATAGAAATGGGTGAGGAAAAAATGAAAGTGTTGGGAATTCAAGAAAAGAAAATAATGGATTGCTTTTTGACAACAATTCTAGCCACGTGATAATGAACCAATATGAGTCTTTCTTTAATCAATAAATTATCACTAAACTTGTGATAAGAAAGAGGATTTTCTACGAAAATTAAATGGGACTATGCAAGGCATAGCTAGCGTCACAAGATTCGAACTTATTAACCCTTGTTTGAGCCTCATTTTTGTAAAAAAAATATATATAAATAAATTTTTGAATAGTGTATTAATGGAAAATATGTGGTTAAAAAATAAAAATAAAAAATTGAATTTACATGTAATATTATTTTATTGAATCATGTGTGGTTGAAGTGGAGCAAAATCACTGATGCAAAATATATTTTGATGGAAAAATGGAGCTCAAACAAGGGCTTAATATTAATTTATCTTGTACATTTAATTATGGGTCTGTTTGGTCGGATTATGCTTTTGTTTTTGCATCTTGTAATCAGATAAAATAATTTTAAAAAATTATTCAAACAAGTTCAAAAGTATTACCAACTTTTGAATGAGTCGATATTGCGTGTAAGGGACATGTTTATAACACTAATTTAATAATTGAATGTATCAATATATTATTACAAACTTAACTTCGTCAATATTGTTTACTCATATCCTCTTTAATATTCGAGACCTAACTAAAAGACAATTATAAAATTATTTATTGGATGGATGAATGTGAATGCATATTGTCAAATATCACCAAAAAAGCAGCTTTTAGGTGATTGCGTGCTGTTTAATTTGATTGGAACCCATTATTTTAAAATTACAGCATATTATATTGGTAAAGATTGTGCCACGAATTCAAAAATGAAAAAGACGAAGATGCAAAGACAACGATATTGAATATTTCTAGTTTGAAAATGGAGTGCTAATTAGACAACTTTGACACGATAGGTCATAGTCATAAAATCTGATCCAGACCGATTGATAGGGCCATAGAATCGGTGACCCGAGCCTTGCCCATGTCGGGTAGAACATTTTCACAGAAATGCAACTGACTCGGTCAAAATTGAGTTGACCTGTGGGGTCGACCAGAAACTCAGATCGATGGCCGAGTCGGATTTAATAACTATGCGATAGGTAACTTTATTTGTAATAAGAGGCTACAATAATCATTCCATGTGACATTTTGTTATTTGAGGCATCAATTTTTTGTAATTATATTATTTTAGATAACAAATTAATGTCTCAAATAACAAGTTACCACATAAAATAATTATCGTAATAATCGACTATACATGACATATTAGTATTATAATAATAGAAAAAATCTTCTCTCAAATCATTCTGTTTTGATTGGTCCACTCAAAATGCACATTGAGTCACACTCACATGTTACAGAGCAAAAAGGTTTCTTTTCCTGAAACATCATTTTATCGATCAATCTTGACCTTTCTTTGTGAATATCTTTTTATGCCATAATTTATGGAAAAATATATATGTACCGAGGGGAGTATCGAACCGTGTACTCCCCCTCACATAAATATGCGGGCCCGCGTGTATATAATAATGTTGAGTCATGTCCCTCACCTTCATTATGTGTAGTGAGTAAGGGATTTTATAAAAAAATGAGAGTACATGTAGCATGATCCATAATTTATTGTGTCATTTTGTGCAATTGATTCAAATTAGAAACTGACATATCGAAATTAATAAATTATTAGTATACTTAATAGAGTAATGTTATTTGTACATTTACATTATATTATTATTTACATAATAGTGTAGATGACATGAAAGAGAAAAAAAAAAAAAAAGGACCGAAACAAAATAAATTCAATTATTATAATATTTATCTCTATTTCTTGTCATCTATTTGTACACCATTATGTATATAATGAAAGTAGCATTACTTATAGTTGGCAATGCTAGATTAGCAAAGACGAGAAATGATATCGCATATTATCGTATAGTTTAATTTCATGTTATTGTAGAAAAAAGTTTTAAAGAAAATTATAGTACTCTTAATTATTGACTTTAATGTTATCCACTTTTTAATTTTTATAGCAAAACAAAGTTAAAAAGGTTGCTTGAAACATCTAGGCTTGAGGGACCAATCAGCTTTCTCTGGGTCAAGGAGGTGGAGAAGTTAGCCAATCAAGTAGAGACAAATAAAGGTCTGCAATTCGTTTTTTTATATAAGATGACGAGAACAAAAAAAATATCTTGTGATGCATGCCACTAGATTTCATAGTAGCTTCTTTGATCAATGTTCCGGTCAATGCTTGATAAAGAAGAAACATTGCAACCCATCATGTATCGATATCGTACTAGTGATCTTAAAAGTTGACTGTTGGTTAGATAACTAGCATGTAGTCTCATTCTTTACTAATGGATTAAAAGATCGGGAAGCGATGGGTAGTTCAAGGTGCTATTGAAGGCAAAACAATCATATACCAACTAGGGCAAAACCTCAGCCTCTTACATTGAGTCCACATGGATATTTAATTGGTCACCCTTATCTTTTAAAAACCACTCTCTTTAAAAACCCCTCTCCCCCCTCGTTCCCATCTAGGGATGGTAATGGAAAGGATTCGGGATGGAGCGCTTACACCCCGCCCCGCCTTAGACAGGGGGGGCGGGGCGCGACGGCGGATTGAGGGTGGGACGGGGACGAGGCTAGAATTTGCCCCGTTTGTTGTTCCGTCCCGCCCAGTCCCGCACCGCACCGCAAACTCGTCGAGAAGAATTTTTTGGGGATCCCGTCGAGTCGAGACGGGACGGATAAAATTGTCATCTCTATTCCCACCAAAAATCCAAGAAACCTTAAGACATTTATCTCATGCGCCAAGTACCGTTTCCTTGCTAGTAAAAGTGATCAAATCGAAATGTATAATCTTGCCTAACCCTTTTTCTTAATGTGTAGTGTTATTTCTTGAAATATGAACATCTATGGAGGTTCTTGTATGCCTTAAATTCGCTTCAAATCAAAGACGAGACAAAGTATAGTGAGTGCCCCTTTAAATTATTTGAAAAATTGAAAAGCACCCCAAAAGATACTGCTGGGCACATTTTATTGGTTGTGGTCCTATAAATGTCACATTTGGGTAAAGCCAAAGCCAAAAAGGTTGAATTAGATTTATTAATTGAATTTAATTAGGCTATGGCCCTTTAAATGTAAAAGGAATCTTTATAGTTGTTTGATCATAGAAATGACTGGTGGAAAAAGCAATTGATACAACGTTGGCGTGGCATGATTTTGTCCAATTATTTGGGGTCCGAATCTAAGATATTTTGTTTGGATATATAATTTCCAACTTTACGTTAATATTTAATTGATTTTAATTGTGCATTTAGGAACTAACGTCTATGAATGAAAAACAACGTTTGAAAGAATCTAGAATACGATTTTATAATAATTGATTTGACTTGTAGTTATCTAATACTGAATGTACAAGGATTAATTCTCATGCACAGGTAGAAGTTCACAGAATCCCTACCGACCTTTCACACCGAGTGGGTTTCGTGTGGGATCCACGATTAGATATTTATTTAAATGCAAAATAATGTCTTATGTGTTCTATTATTGAGGTGCATCTTTATGTGATTCATGTAGTGCATGACTAGGTAAAGTTTCTTTAAATGGGTGTCCTTTACGTGTGTGTTTTCTGGAAATTCTCAACTTTTTGCGTTAAAGAGAAGGAGATGCACTTCGAGTAGACACCCATTTGACAACATCAAAACCGACAAAACCCCTTATCTTACTTTTGTTGACACCCTTTGATTTCATGTAATACTATAATGCTGATCCATAAAAGCTCGTAGCAAGACTTGTTTCCTTTTGGTAGGCCCTTCAAATTAATAGCTTTTACGAGTGGGGTAGTTCGACCAACAAATAACTTGATGTTGGCGTGCCCAAAATATGAGGATCAGGGGACTCATTTTTTTAATTTTTTTTTTCACAAAAAAGGCATGCCTCACTAGACAACTTGACTACACAATTCGAGATTGAGCTTGAAAGACTTGGTCCTTTTTTACACTTCTTACCTAAGAATCATTCTATAAATACAGGAAAGAAGTTATAGAAATTGTACAATAATTTAAAACACACACACACACATATGCAGGGGTGGTGGTTTTTTTTTTTTTTTTTCAATATGAACCCCATGTGAGTTTCCTTTTTTTTCTTCTGTTGGAATAATTTTGTACGTTCAAAATTATTCTCTTACCTAATGTATGCCTGATATGTATAGGACTCATCTTAAAGATGCGGTGCGTGAAAGTTTAATACCATGGAAGAAGGGAGACTAATGTATGTAATTAAAGGACAGAAAGAAGGTCCATTTAAATTAGTGAAAATTACACACAACCCTATATTTCAAGATGTGATTTTCAAAATCAGATTTGAAGTTAGATATTTCAAAAATCAGAAATTTTATTTAATATTTTAATTAAAATAAATATTAGAAATTTAATTAATTAATATTTACAAACCTAATTCAATAATCAAACTTCACACTCTCTCTCTTTGCACCAATGACCAAACTATCGCCTCCTCCTCTCTCTCTCTCTCTCTCTTTCTAAACAAACCGTCCCCTCCGGCCAGAAACAAACCTGTCCCCTCCCAGGCGGCGGTGTTTGTCCGATGGTGGTGCATCAGTCGCTCTAAGAGCGGCATCGCTAGATGTCGCTACAGCCGATGGTTTGCATATTACCCCATCCACGACGCCGGTGGTGACTACCTCCACTCCCAATGGTGGCTTCTCCGATGCGGTGGCTTCCACTCCAAGATGTGCGTAGCGGTCATCGCTGCTGCAAACGCACAGCTACGCTTCTCGACGGTGGAGCCTGAATGTGCAACGCCGCCTTGATTTTAGGGATTTTTTTGTTTTGTTTTTTATTTGATCTATTGTGCGGTGGTCATCAGTGGTGACGGTGGTGGTTGTGGCGGTGGGTGATGCATGGGCGATGCGATCTAGTTTTTGTTGTTATAGATCAGAGTCAAAGAAGAGAATGGACGGTTGTGTTTGTGGTTGTTGCTGGCGGCGACGGTGGTGGTGGTGGAGTGGGGCGAACTATGTAGCGGCTGCGGTGGTGGTGGTGGGTTGTTGATTCGTTGGTGAGGGTGGTGTAAATGGAGATGGTGGTGGTGGTCTGTAAATCTGTTGGTGGCTGTGGCGATCGTGAAGTGGTGGTGACGGTTATGTATTGGTGTTGGCAGTGGTGGTGGTGGCAATTCCAGATCCGGCTGGTGAGGTGGTGGCGGTGGTGCTTGTGAATGGCGGCAGTGAGGGTAGTTTTGTGATTTTGTGAGGTGATGATTTTCATATCCGACTTCGTGGTGGCTTTGGCGATTGTGAGGAGGTGGAAGTGGTGATTGTGAGGTGGTGGTGGGGCAGCGGCGACGGTTGTCGGACGGTGGTCACAGATTATTTGGTTAACTATAACCACTAAATTGATTAATTTGTGGTCAATTATGACTTATTAAAATTCACATCTGTGACTTCGAAAAATATCTGTGATCTAATAAATTTTGACATGTGACCTTGAAAATAAATTATAATTTATTAAAATTTCAATCCGTAACCTCGAAAATAATTTGTGACCTAATAAATTTCGGTCTGTGATCTCGAAAAAAAATCTGTGACCTAATAAATTTCGATCTGTGACCTCGAAAAAAAGTTGTGACCTAATAAATTTCGATCTGTGACTAAACTGTGAATCTGTGACCAAATTATGTAATTCTGTGACCTTAATTTGTTTAATTAATAAAATATATAATTAATTGAATAAATTATAATTATTTTTTAAATGAATATCTGATTTTGAAAATTTGAAACTTAATTTCTAATTTTGGAAATACAAACTTAATTTCTAATTTTGGAAATACACTATTCTTAAAGTAGGATTTATGAAATTTTCCCTTTAAATTATGATGTCTGGCCCATGCCCAAATTTTGAGTGATTTGTGATATATTTAACGAATATATAGTCATATTTCAATATTATACAAGAATATAGGAATTATTTAATGAATATCAATGCTCATCTTATACTAAGCACGAGTCACAAATCATATTAATTCATTGGTGAATCTCAACATTTAATGTAACATGTTATCGATACTTAGCATAAGATGAACATTAGTGTTTTTTACATTGTTTTTCTACAAAAATATTCTCTTCTATTCACTCCTAGAAAATAATTTTAAAATGTTCAAATTTTAATGCACAGAAGAAAATCAACTTCCAATTTTGTGGTTCTTTGAGCCACATCCCTTTCAACCCCACGAAGGGAATCTGAGCCTACATGTAAGTATGGCCATTTGTCTTAGCCCACTGACGATTTTGTCATCCAATGCAGAAAGGAATAACTACATATTTAAGGTAGTTAAAAGATACAATTTCGATATTAAGAAACTTCATTCAAAGTTTTTAAAATCAGCTCATTATTCTAATTTTATTAATTAAAAAATAATTATATATTAAGTTTACAATGTTATAAAATTTATTATCACAATCACACTTGTTGATCACCGAAGTCCGAGGTCAAATATTATGTTCTTAGTATTAATGACTGGTCATTGGGAGCTCGGTTATCTACCCCAGCTCGGACACCTCTAGAAGAGTTGTCAGAAGGCCGCCGTCATTCAAGAAACATAATGATCACATTATTGTCACCATCTGTCCAATCAAGTCAAATACACTTGGAGGTGAGGGCGGCAGCACCGCCCTCTTCGGCCAATCAACTACTTTTTGTTGATAACTTCAATGTAAAAGTAATGATTGTTTGATAAAGCATAATTATGAGGATTTGATGGACACCGACCTCATTAGCCAATCACAGCCAAGGGCTATGACCCGCATATCTGAGTTCGGCCTAATGTATGAAGTGATTGATTTGACTACTGCCTTACCATGAGCATGAAAAACTATCTATAAAAGGACATTCCCTTTTTGCTAGAAAGGGACGTGAGAAAAAGGGCCAAAAATACCACTTCACTTCCCAAACTTGTAGAAAATAAATAAAAGGTCTCGTCCCTTTTTCTAAAAGTTGTCTCAAATCAAGTGTTGCACTTTTTGACGTCAACAGTTTGGCGCTAGAAGGAGGGCGGCCCCTCGTGGAAAAGATCCTTTTCTCACACTAAAACAGAAAATATATATACCAATGAGCCAAAATCCCTCCTCGGAGAGTGAATCCCACACTCGCCCCAACGAAACCACCACTCCTCGTATTTACCAAGGAAGGCAGGACCGACCTGACGTAGAAAGCCCTCAAATAGTTGCTATGAGGGAAGCTATCGAAAGGCTGACTAACACCGTCAGCAGGATGGAAAGAAATCAAGCTCCCCCCTCCCCACAAAGAACCGAGGTGGGATCCCCACCAAGAAGAAAGGCAGGAAGACCTCCCACCAGAAGGTCCCTTCACTTTTCCAAGGGAGAGTCTTCCAGAAGTCACACCGACGAGGTAAGGAGTCTGCCACCAAGAAAAGAGGGCACCACCAAAAGAACTGGCAGTGTGTTTAGTAGATTGGGTTCCCAACAGTCTTTAACACCTCGGGAGAAACCTCTAAAGCCCGACCTGAAACGTCCGTTGGATCAAGAGGAACCTGAAATAACTGCCTTAAAGAAACGCATAGCAGACTTGGAATCCAAGGGCAAGGGGATGTCAGAGGATTATTTCACCAAACGTCACTCCCCTTTTTCGGAAGACATACTGGCTGAACCCATGCCCGAGAAGCTCAAAATACCACAGCTCACTGGATATGAAGGGGAAGGAGATCCCCTTAGCCATCTGGACAAGTATACCTCGTGGATGGAATTACAAGGCGCTGGTGATGCTATAATGTGCCGAGCTTTCCCACTAACCTTGGGGGATAAGGCCCAAAGATGGTTCAGAAGGCTGCATCAAAGGTCCATAAAAAACTGGAACGACCTGGCAATAGCTTTTCTTGCTCAATTCATGGGCTCAAAAGCTAGAACAACACCTAAGGAAAGGCTGGTCAGCATTAAGCAAGGAAAAAGCGAATCACTAAAAGGTTACCTCGGAAGGTTTAACAAACAATCAATGGAGGTCGAAAAGATCTCTGATGATGCCGCCCTCGTGGCAGTCCTTTCGGGATTAAGACCTAGAACACGGTTCTGGTGGTCTGTACATGAGGACGGACCCTGCACGTATCATGAGTTTTTGAACCGAGCTGAAAAACATATCAGTGCGGAGGACGCCACGTCAGATCATGAGAACGCTGGGGCCAACCCATACCCCAAGGATCATAATAAGGAGAAAAAATCAGACAGGAAGAACCCAAACGAACTAAAAGGAGATCGGAGTATGAGTGATCGAACTAAGAATCAGACACGCAGGTTTCACGACTATCACCCATTAACGACTACCCTGGAGGAAGTTTACGTGCAATCTGGAGATAGGGAGGAATTCCGCAAGCCCGCGTTCCCAAGGAAAGGACAGTTGGGGCGAGGAAAGTATTGCCGATATCACAGGTCGGCTGGACACAATACGGACGACTGTCGAGACCTAAAAGAAGAAACTGAATCCCTAATTCGGAGAGGTCGCCTCAAAGAATTTGTAGCTAAACCCACAGAGGCGAACCCAACGCCTCCTCCACCACCTCAGCCACAAGTACAAGGAAACCGAATTCAACCCGCGATGCCGGAGTGCAATCTTCCTCCCAGGGCGGAAATCAGAATGATGGTTGGAGGAAATCAGTATCTGGAAGGATCGAGGAGGGAAAGACGCAGGCAAGTTAGAGACACACGAATATGGCCGAACTATGATATCAGAAGTACGGTAACCAATTCTGAGTGTTTCGGATTCTCTGAAGGGGATTCTCAAGGAGTTCTGCAAGATCAATGTGATGCCTTGGTCATCACTATGCCCATTGCCGGAGTCCAAGTACACCGAACTCTAGTGGACAATGGAAGTTCGGTGAACATCTTGTACACCCAAACTCTGAGACAGCTCGAAATCTCAGAGCGCTATCTCCAGCCATATCACAAAAGGCTACAAGGGTTTTCTGGGGACCCCATCAAAGCCAGAGGTCAGATCGTCCTTATTGTGGAGCTAGGCGAAGTTCCCTGCCAAAGGAGAATCCTAGCAGACTTTGTGGTCGTTGACTTGCCATCTAATTACAACGCGATACTGGGCAGACCTATACTACACGAACTCAAAGCTGCTACTTCGATCTATCATTACTGTATGAAGTTCCCCACGCCTTATGGTGTTGGAAGGATACTTGGAAATCAGGCTGAGGCCAGAGCTTGCAACGTCGACTTACCACAGTCCGAAGTCAGCATGATGAGAGGAGAACAGGATATTTCAAAGAGAGATCCTAAGTTGAAAAGACCTATAGTTGCTGACTTGTCTAAGATCGATATCGATGAGAGGCACCGGAAACGACCTCAGGATGACCTTTTATCCTTCAATGACACCGAAGTAGATCCAAACCCCTACCCCGGTGTCCTGGTAATCTCTTTACCTGTGGCTGGGATCAATATACCAAAGGTATTGGTCGATACCGGAAGTGCAATCAATTTACTCTTCACCAATACCCTAAGGTGGATGGGAATTCCCCTTCACTTTCTTCAGCTATATCCTAATATGGTGCAAGGATTGAGCGGAGCACTAGTCAAGGCAAGGGGATCCATCAAGCTATCCGTCGAAGCTGGGGAAACCCCACGGCATTGGAGAACTAACGCTGAGTTCGTCATCCTTGATTCTGCTTCACCCTACGACGCTGTGATGGGGCAGCCTCTGATATTCAACCTCCGAGCTGTAATGTCCTTGTTCCACTACTCAATCAAGTTCCCGACACCTCATGGAGTAGGAGAAATTAAAGGGAACAGGGAACTTGCTGAAATGTGTCAGAGGACAAGCCGATCTCAAACTAATAAAAATAAGCAACCTCTTCCGGCGACGTGCATGATGCTCGACCTCGGTCCTTTGGATCCCCGTACAAGGACTAAAGGAGGGGAACCGGTGGAAGAACTAGAGCTAATATCAGTTTGCGAAAATGATCCCACCAAGGAACTCAAAATAGGGAAAGAACTGCAGCCTTTAATACGATCTCAGATGATATCCTTCCTTCAGCAGAACCTGGATATTTTCGCATGGAGCCATGAGGACTTGGAAGGAATTGACCCAAAGATCGGATGTCATAAGCTAAACATTGATCCGGAAGCTCGGCCTAAGCAGCAAAGGCGCCGACCTTTGAACCCAGACAGATATGAGGCTTTAAACATAGAAATACGAAAGCTGCTCCGCAACAAGTGTATCCGGGAGGCTCATTACCCTAAATGGGTTGCTAACCCCGTCCTTGTCAAAAAGAGTAATGGAGATTGGCGAGTGTGCATTGATTTCACCGACCTCAATAAGGCTTGTCCCAAGGATAGTTTTCCCTTACCCAGAATAGATCAAATGGTGGACGCTACTGCTGGACACGAATTGCTTAGTTTCATGGATGCATATTCAGGGTATAATCAAATACCCATGTATGAGCCGGACCAAGAGCACACTTCTTTCATCACCGACCGAGGTCTGTACTGTTATCAAATGATGCCCTTCGGTCTCAAAAACGCCGGAGCAACGTATCAACGCTTGGTGAATTCCATGTTTGCCCAACAAATTGGGAAAACAATGGAAGTTTATGTTGATGACATGTTAGTAAAGAGCATGAAGGTGGGGAACCACCAGCAGCACCTCGCTGAAATGTTTGAAATTCTAAGGAAATATAAGATGAAGCTGAAACCAAAAAAATGTGCTTTTGGTGTAAGCTCGGGTAAATTTCTGGGATACATCGTCAATCAACGGGGAATCGAAGCCAACCCCGAAAAGATAAGAGCTATTCTTGACATGAATGCACCCAGAAAACCTAAGGAGGTTCAGAGCCTAACTGGGAGGGTAGCTGCCCTAAGCCGCTTTGTATCAAAGTCAACAGATCGGTGTAAACCCTTCTTTGACGTGCTACGAGGTGGGAAAAAGTTCGACTGGACACAGGAATGCCAAAACGCTTTTGACGAGCTAAAAAAGCAGTTGGCCCAGCCGCCAGTGTTATCCAAACCAAGGACCGGAGAAACCTTGCAACTTTACCTTGCCGTATCGGAACATGCCATAAGCTCGGTATTGACAACTGAAGAAGATGGAGCGCAACATCCGGTGTACTATACCAGCAAAGCCCTTCATGAAGCAGAGCAACGATACTCGCCGTTGGAAAAATTGGCATACGCGGTTGTCACAGCTGCTAGGAAGTTGAGACCTTACTTCTTGGAGCATACCATCGAAATCCTGACCAACTCTCCGTTAAAATAGACCTTACAGAAACCTGACACTTCAGGGCGAATGGTCAAATGGGCCGTTGAATTGGGACAATTTGACATCAAATACAAACCTCGCATTTCAATCAAGGGGCAGGCGCTAGCTGACTTCATAGCTGAATTCAGCGAGGTGCCAGTGGAAACAATTGAGCCAGGACTTCCGTGGGAACTTTACGTCGATGGGTCATCCACAGAAACAAGGTCGGGAGCTGGTGTGGTGTTAATCTGTCCGGACCGCCAGTTGTACTGTGAAGCTTTGTCTTTTGATTTCAACACTTCCAACAACGAGGCCGAATATGAAGCATTGATTGCCGGAGTAAGAATGGCTCATGAAATGAAGGTCATGGACCTAATCATTTACAGTGATTCGCAGCTCGTGGTTAATCAAATCAATAACGTCTACCGAGCTAAGGAGTAGAGGATGGACAGTTATCTTAAAGTAGCAAGAAAGGAGTTCGAAGGCTTTCACACTATCCGGATAAATCAAATACCTAGGTCGCAGAACGGACACGCGGATGCTCTAGCTCGGTTAGCCACCAGCGAAGGAATCGCGGAATTTGATAGCGTCCCAGTTGGAAGGATTTCGCAGCCCGCTATAGAAAGAAACGAAGCAGAGTTGATGAGGATAGACCCTAAGCCTACTTGGCTTGATGAAATCAACCTCTACCTAAAAATCAGAGTCTGTCCTGACGATCCAACTGAAGCAAGGAGACTGCGAATGAGGTCAGCCAGATACACTTTGGTGAATGATACCCTTTACAAAAGAGGATATTCAACTCCCCTGCTAAGGTGCTTAAACGAAGAAGAAGCTCTTTGTGCTCTCCAAGAAATTCATGAAGGAATGTGTGGAAACCATTCTGGCGGGCAATCCTTGGCTCACAAAATCACACGTCAAGGATATTTTTGGCCCACCATGAGGAAAGACGCCCTCCAATTTGTGAGAAGATGTGATAAATGCCAACGCCTCGCTCCTTTCACCAAAGCCCCTCCGCAAGAGCTTAACTTCATAATTGCACCTTGGCCTTTCGCGAAATGGGGGATTGATCTGATTGGCCCAATGCCCACGGGACGAGGTGGGGCTAAGTATGCCATAGTAGCCGTCGATTACTTCACTAAATGGGCTGAAGCTGAGTCGCTTGTGAAGATAACCGAACAAAGAACAACTGACTTCCTATGGAGGTCCATCGTATGCAGATTTGGAATACCTTATTCCATTATTACTGACAATGGGAGACAATTCGATAACACTCGCTTATCAATTTCTGTGAAGAACTCGGCATCAGGAAACACTTCTCCACGCCCAACCATCCTCAAGCCAACGGTCAGGTTGAAGCAATAAACAAGATCATAAAGCATACATTAAAAGCCAAATTGGACATCCTCAAAGGGAGATGGGTGGACGAACTCCCCAGCGTCTTGTGGTCTTACCGTACTACCGCTAGAACAAGCACGGGGGAAACACCATTCTCACTAGCTTTTGGTGTAGAAGCAGTAATACCTCTGGAAATGGGAATAGCTTCATTCCGAACTGCCACTTATGATCCAACCCAAAACGAAGAGTCCCTAAGAAGCGAATTGGATCTCTTAGAAGAAAGAAGGGACGATGCCGCACTCAGAAATGCGGTATATAAGCAAAGGAACGCGCGCTATTACAATAAAAAAATGCGAAAAAGAGAATTCGAGGTTGGATCTTTGGTGTTACGAAAAATTTTCACTGCCACGAGGGAAATTGCTTCAGGAAGCCTTGGTCCTAACTGGGAAGGACCTTATGCTGTAGCAAGGATACTGCCGAAAGGAGCTTACGAGCTAAAGGATCTGGAAGGAAATCTTTTGCCACATCCCTGGAATGCGGAACATCTCCGTCAGTACTACCAGTAATGTAAAAGGAAGAATGAGTCCGGTTGTAATGGAGTGTCTTCGTCAATGAAATAATGAAGTGTGTGTCTGTTTGTTCTTACGTGATTTGATCAAGGAAATAACTCAGCTTCACTTCCACTAAAGTGAACCGAACTAAGGTTGCATGTGCTGCAACACTTGGATAAATTTCCTATCAAGGAAATAACTCAGCTTCACTTCCACTAAAGTGAACCGAACTAAGGTTGCATGTGCTGCAACACTTGGATAAATTTCCTATCAAGGAAATAACTCAGCTTCACTTCCACTAAAGTGAACCGAACTAAGGTTGCATGTGCTGCAACACTTAGATAAATTTCCTATCAAGGAAATAACTCAGCTTCACTTCCACTAAAGTGAACCGAACTAAGGTTGCATGTGCTGCAACACTTCGATAAATTTCCTATCAAGGAAATAACTCAGCTTCACTTTCCCGAGTAAATCGCACTCAGGCTCCTTGAGAACATTTTATAAAAAAAAGGGGTTTTGACGAGACAAATAGACGAACTTTCATAAAGACAAAAAGCAGAAATTATATTAAAACAAAGACTTGAAGTTCATTACGAAAATTGTTGTAAATCTGTATACATAATTAAAAAACGGAAAATAAGGCTAGCCTAACTAAGGAGCCTGAGAAGGAGAAGCATCTTTCCCGGCCTCGTCATCCCCACGAGAAAGGCGAACTCCGGCCTCAGCAGATAGGCGCTCCAGCTCCTTCCTCTGCTCCTCCAAAGCTTCTTCCAGGAAGGCCACGTCAAAATCTGGCTGCACCTTGCTGATATACTTGATAATTTCCTCCAGGGCCACCACGTACGCATCCTGAGATACGGCATCAAATTCGCTAGATGCCCTCCAAAGGTTCACAGCATTCAATGCCCTCACCTCGGCCTCTTCCACCTTTTTCTCAGCAAGGGATTTCTCCGCTGCCGCCTTAGCTCGTTCTACGTCTAGCTGAACTTGGAGGTCATCGGCCCGCTTTTTCTCTTCGGCAACCTTTTTGGTCAATCTTTCTCCCCAGGCCTGCAGGGCAGCATTGTCATCAAGAAGTCGCAGCTCCGATCCCGACTTCGCCTCCAGCTCCACTCCCATCTTATTCAGCTTGTCTTCATAGCTGAGCTTTTCAGCAGCAAAGGCGGCCCTCTCTTGCTCCATTTTATCAAATAGGCTCACGGCCTGATCCCTCGTCTCCAACAGTTTGTCCAGTTCGGCCTTCACCTACAATCACAGAAATCAATATTAAGTCCTAATTTATCAAAGTATTACAGCGAACTTAAAATCTAAAGTCGAGAAAAATATACCTTCTCCGCAACGGACATCATGTACAGAACCGACCTGTGGCTGTGCAGCTGAGCAGCCACTATCTGCTCCCCCACTGGCATCTCCGCAGCAAAGTTCTGCTCTTTTTCATTCCAACTCCTGGTGAGTAAGTTGGCGGAGTCCCTGAGGGGAGGTGGCAGAGCTGCAGTGGCCTCCCTGGCCGGAGAAGGAGCTCGGAGATAGTCCAGAAAAATCTCCGGACGGTGCCCTATGAGAACCTCCAAGTTTGGCCTTTGGAGGTCAGGACACCTTTCCTGTGACCTTGACGAGCTAGCCTCCATGGCGTACATCGGTGTCAGAGCTGGGGAAGTCCTCATTGGGGTGACTTCAGGCGAGGTCAGCTCGACTGTCGTCACCAGAGTTGGAGCCGCACTCCGGGGCGTTCCAGTGCCTCTTTTCTTCAGAAGTGGGGCCACTTCCTCCACCTCAACCTCATCCATTGAGGGTCTAGCCACCGTCACAGCTGGGGGGTCTTTCCTTTTCCCTTTTTTGGCTGCAGCTTCCTTCGCGGCCTTAAGACTCAACATCTCTTCACGGGGATCTTAAAAAAAAAAAAAAATAATAAAAAAAAAAAAAATCGTTAGAACAAAGCTCAAAAACATGCAATAATCTATTTAAAGTGGATGAGCTCAGTTAACAATACTTACTGAGTGCAGTAGGATGGGAGGACGAAGATCCAGCAGCTCGCCCTACAGGGTGAATGCGAAGTAAGCCGGCCTGGAAGAGATTCTCCTCGGAGATCAGGAACTTGCACGATCTCTGCCTCTTGTTCAATCCCCTGATAGCATCAGCACGTCTTTGGTCGGCGGTGCTCAAAGTGCCGACCTTCTGATCTGCAAAAATGAACCAAGACTATTAGAATTCACATCACGTCAGTTCGGATAAAGGCAAGAGGTCGCTAAACTTACGTAAGGGATGATACAAGGCTGGGACGACATCCTCCCTATCTTCCTCAGCAGGGTGGAACTGTCATTCTCCCAAAACAAAGAAGAACTCCTCCTTCCACCTTTTAATTGAAGAGGGGGTATCTAAAACTAAGGATCCCCCCGTCCTGGGCCTAACACTGGTGTACCACCAGCCCGAGCTCTTCCCATCCTCTTTAAAAGTAAAGAGGGAGTTAAACTGCTCCACTCCGAGCTCGGGATAACCCATCCTATTCCACAAAATCAAGGTGGCGATCAACGTTCGCCACCCGTTAGGGCATAACTGGGTGGGAGCTATTCCCCAGTAAGACAGGAATTTACGAATAATTCTAGGGAAAGGCAACCTAAGTCCGGCATTAAGGATGGCCGAATTAAGAGCGATACACCCCTGAGGTGGGGTGTTAGCTCGGTCGGAAGATTCTGGGATCATCAATTCTATCGACCTAGGTATGCTATACTTGCCCCTCCAGTTTGCCAACATGTCTCCCGTAACAACCGACCTATACGAGCTCGCCCCCCACTCGCCGAACTCATTTTCCCCACTATTTTCATGAAAACCTACACTCACAGCCCTAGAATCCTCGTTATCCGAACTCATTTCTCTAGACCGACCTACTGGGTTAATCACTGACAATGGAATTGGGGAAAAAATTTCCTGACAATCAGTAGAAGACGAAGAGGGGGAGGGAACAGCTGATTCTTCTTGTTGGTTACCCCAGGATAAAACCCTGGACTCGTCCGAACTCATAAAAAGAATGAAAGACAGGAAGAAAAGAACTAAATGCGCGTGTTCTTGAGAAACGGAATACCTGAATGGACGACCTTACTCAGCTAGGAATGGAGGGACTAAGGGCTGATTCTCTACCGTGCTCGCGAGAGTAAAACTTTCGAAGAAAAGTAGTGAAAATGACAGGAGATGGTATTTAAAAAGGAAGGAATGCAAAAGGTCTCCATCTCAACCGTTGGATCTGCGAAAAGAAGGGTCCAGATGCATGCCTCAAAACGACGTCGTTTTAAGATAACCTTTAGTATTCGGCCAATGCGTAACAGCTCACAGCCACGTGTCACCTGATCCTTCGTCTTCAGCGATTACTCAATTAATGTTCTAAAAAGTCGTGCCAGACCTTCTAAGGTCAGTCCGTGTGCAACAGACGGACTGACCTGGGGGGTAACTGTTGACCACCGAAGTCCGAGGTCAAATATTATGTTCTTAGTATTAATGACTGGTCATTGGGAGCTCGGTTATCTACCCCAGCTCGGACACCTCTAGAAGAGTTGTCAGAAGACCGCCGTCATTCAGGAAACATAATGATCACATTATTGTCACCATCTGTCCAATCAAGTCAAATACACTTGGAGGTGAGGGCGGCAGCACCGCCCTCTTCGGCCAATCAACTACTTTTTGTTGATAACTTCAATGTAAAAGTAATGATTGTTTGATAAAGCATAATTATGAGGATTTGATGGACACCGACCTCATTAGTCAATCACAGCCAAGGGCTATGACCCGCATATCTGAGTTCGGCCTAATGTATGAAGTGATTGATTTGACTACTGCCTTACCATGAGCATGAAAAACTATCTATAAAAGGACATTCCCTTTTTAGAAAGGGACGTGAGAAAAAAGGCCAAAAATACCACTTCACTTCCCAAACTTGTAGAAAATAAATAAAAGGTCTCGTCCCTTTTTCTAAAAGTTGTCTCAAATCAAGTGTTGCACTTTTTGACGTCAACAACACTCACAAAACGTTAGTCACAAATCACAATTTTTTTAAGTTACGACTTATTCATCAGTCACAAATTATCAAATTAATTGGCCACACATTATTTCTCGATCATAAACCATAAATTTTATAGTTCATAATTTATTTATTTGTTATAGATTATCAAATTAATAAGACACGAATTATTTCTTGGTCACAAATCAAATATTTTTCGATCACATATTATCAAATTAATTGATCACAAATTAACAAATTGTGAGTCAAAATTACAAATTTAGTTGAGATTTCACATTTTTAAGATCACATATTATTTATTAATCATAAATTATATATTTTATCTGTCATATTATTTACTGATCAATGGATGATCACATAAACTCTTCTTCTTACACCACCACTAACACACATTACCGTCACCCCACCCCACAACCTCACTAGCATCGCCAACATCACCACCATATGTTTGGTTGTAATTTCCACATGTAGAAATAGACCATGGTACGGAGTCCACTTTGAAGATAGCCTAACTTAACCCCATTGGACAGTTAACCTCAGAAAAATAAAAAGATTTTAATTTTTACTAGAAAGAATAATGGCTTAATGATAGAAACCATGTCTACACCTGATTAACTGATTGACTAAAAATGACTCTGTGTCAGTTTTGAATGATTTTCAATTTGAATCGGTTAGTTTTATAGTTAAATCAAGCGGGTCGATTTTTGTTTCAAGTTTTAGCTCAAACCTAATATTGAGATTTTAAAAAAAAAAAAAAAACACCAACTCGTCCAAAGAACTAACTCAAGCGGTTCACCAGTCTCCAACTCTCATTCTAACCACACGATAGAAGAAGGAAAAAAATGAAAAGAGAGGAGGAGAAGTCTGTTCAGTAGCAGGGACTAGCAATCTAGGCCCTTGTTTGATGTATTTAAATATTAAATTTTTAGTAGATTTTGAATAAAAATGATGAAATGTAAAGCTAAAATGTTGATACAAATTATGAATTTTATTAAATAAAATTAATTGTTGACTATAATTAAATTTTTAAAGAATTTTTTAGCTGCACCAAATAGTGGTTGTAGCAGTGGCAATCGAGTCGAGCGACTCGTGGGCTCGATCGCTCGACTCACAAAAAACAAGCCACGAGCTGTTCAAACTCATCAAAAAGACGAGCCCGAGCCGAACAGGCTCATTCGCTCGCTAGATGAGCAGTAGTCGACGAGCCATGAGTTAGGCTCGGCTTGTGGCTCACGAAAAAAAATTAAAAAGCAGTGACTAGGATGATCATTGAATTTTTCAGTGACCGTTTCGACTTTCGATCCTTTAAATTTTATTTTTTTTTTCAATTTCATTTTTCTTTCCCTATAAATACCCATTTATTATAAAAAAATTTCTCACCAAACTTACTATCAATATCTTATTTTCTACTATACTCTCTACAAATCATTATCAATATATTATTCATTCATAATATTCATTCTATACTCTTCTACATTTTATTTAGAGTTATAATCTTGATTTTACAATCTATTTTCTACACTACTATATAATTTTCATTACTTCTCAAATCTACTTCACGTTTTCAACATTCAATTTCAATTATTCACAAATGGATCCACACTCATTGGTTGAAAACTTGTTCGATGTCGAAATCGGAGGTGAATCACCTGTGCCCCACAGTCAATATGGGAATGAATTAGTCGGTTTAAATGAATTATCCATTCCAGAAAATATTCAAGATTTCGATATTCATGAAAGTAGTCATCCAATTAATTTGGATGAAGTTGATGTTGATACTAGTCATCCAATTTATTTGGAACAAGATGATGAACACGTATTAGATATTCCCGAAGCAAGAGGGAAGAGAAAGGGGAAGAAGCAGGCAAAATGTTGGAACCATTTTAAATTAGTTCAAACTGGTTGTGTGATCGATGGACTTTCAGAAACCAAATTAGTATGTAAATACTGTCAACAACGATTGACATGATAAAAAGACATTGGAATCACACATCTCAACCATTACTGCAAAATATGTGTGGCCAAACATGAGCTTCTTTTTGTTGGTCAAACGCAACTACAATTTGGTAGTCCAAACAATAGTATTACTACTACTATGCCACTTTCTACGTGGATATATTCGGAGAAAAGAACTCGAACAGGAATGGTGAAATATGTTGCCAAAACTGAGTTGCCACTAACAGTAAATGACAACCAACATTTCGTTACTTTTGTGAAAGAATGTCTTCAATTGAGATACATTGGGGTAAGTCGAAATACTCTTCATTCTAATATAATAGAATATTTTCAAAATACAAAGTAAGTATTGATTGTCGATTTAGAAAAATATGGGGATATGATATCTTTAATTTCGGCTATATGGGAAGAGATTAATAAAAGAGGTTATATTGCTGCAACTGCACACAATATAGACCCACTTTGGATCATGCATAAAAAATTATTGAATTCCTACACAACGCTAACAATATATTTAATACTATTATGAACATTATTAGAGAATATAAATGCGAGAATAAAATTCGTTCTTTTACGTTCGACAACGCTTCTGTAAATAAGTCTGTTATTGATAAATTGCATAGAGTACTTCAACCCAATTTTGATGATTTTTTATTTTATATTCGATATGTATGCCATATTTTTAATTTAATAGTACAAGATGGTTTAAAACATGTTAATGGTAAAATCCAACGAATTAGGAATGCACTAATCTATATGACGATTGCACAAAGTAGAAAACAAGCATTTGAGAAATTTTGTGTCGAAAATGAGGTGTCATATACAAAAAATCTTTATTAGTGACGTATGACATGGATGAAACTCCACTTATTATTAAAATCATGTGAAGATTTCAAACATTTAATTATTGAATTTTATAATAATGGGCATATTAGAGATGACAACGAAAATATTTTGAATGAGTCCGATTGAAATTTAGTTATTAAAATTAAAAAAAAAAATTGACAAGTTTTTATGATTTTACAAATATTTTGTCTGATATTTATTATCCTATTAGTTGTATAGTCCTTGAACATATTTATGTAATTGTTAGGACTTTTCATAGATTTAAAGATGACCTCGATTTTAGTTCAGTTATATTTGCCATGGAATTAAAATTTAGAAAATATTGGAAAGACTTGCCCATGTTATTTTCGTTAACATGCGTCATGGATCCCTGATATAGTTTATTGGGTACTAAATTTGTAATTGATCGAATTTCAAAATCTTTAAGGCCCTGTTTGATAGGGTGGAAAGTTGGGTGGAAATGAAAAATGTTTTCCATTTCCACCATTTTGTGATGTTTGATTGACATTTTTTGTCATGAAAAATGTTTGCCACCAATTTTTACGTACAACCCCTTGAAGTACAAAAATAGGAATTTATTTTCTTATAATTTTGGTGGAAATTTGTTTTCCACCTTATTGGGTATTTTTTTTTGCTTTTTGGCAATGGAAATATATTCTAAATCCAATGGTAAAAAATATTATCCATTTAAATGACAATTTACATGAAAAACGAAGTCAAACAAACACCAAAAATTTATGAAAAAATTATTTTTAATTATTTTTTTACTTTTTGGCAAATCATACAAATTTTAATACAGATTATAAAAAAATTTATCCCAAAAAATAACAATTTGCATGAAAAATAAAGCCAAACGAATTAGGTAAAAAATTATACTAATCAAACACCATTAATTACAATTACATCTAAAACAAATTCTATGCAATTCAATTCCCTGCAATTTATTTTCTTTCCACTCAAATTCACCTTTGCAATCAAACGCACCCTAACTTTTAACGTACCTATTACTAGAGGTGTCAAGATAGGCGGGACGGCCATACCCGTGAAAATCGACTCGGGATCACGGGCCGTTCACGGGCCAAGGAGATGTGACCCGCGGGTTTCGCGGGTTGCACTTTCACGGGCCGCGATTAACTCACTGGCCCGTTAATATATGTATATATATATATAAATATATAATTTTTGAACAACTAAATTATAGTTAAGTAGGTGACAATCTAGTTGGGATGTATTTATGCTATAAATATATGATAATAATAATTAGAAATGCATTTAATTGTTATTTGTTTAAGTTAAATTTAACTTTGCAAAGTTATCAATAATTCATGTAACATTAAATTTGAATTCTATGTAAATATTTTTGATATAAATATGAATTTATCATTTTGTTTAATTTTTAGTTTACATTTAACAATTTTTTTTTTTTTTTTTTGCTATAAATATGAAAAATTCTATATTTTTATAATTTTAGTTATACAATCATACGGGCCAAATCGCAACCCGTGATCCGCATGGGTCAATGGACGGCTTGGGTTGTAGTCCCAAATTTGTGGGCTGACCCAGAATTGGTCCGAAACCTGTAATGGCCGAATTTTTTTCACGCAGGCCGTTACCGGGTTGATATGTTGACGGGTTGATCCGGCTCGGATACACATATTACTCGCGTACCCTTCGACTCTACAAATACTTCTTCCATTAATATAGCAGATGACGATGCTGAAATTTTAAATTTATTCGAAAGCTTGAACTCGTATAGATATGATTCAACTACATATGCATGTGGTTCCTCCAATAGTAGTAGTTTGTCTTCCACTGCATGTCCTCAAACATCTAGTAATAGTCCAAATGTGTTGCTTACTGAATTAATTGATTACTTTAATTATAATGTGCCTAATAATAATGCAATTATGAAAAATTCAATAAAAAGTAATTGAATTCCGGCGAAGGTATGAACGCCGATGGCCAATAGTTTCTGTAATGGCAAAAGATCTACTAACACTTCCAGTTAATACTGTAATTTCGGAGTTTGTTTTTAGTGTAAGGAAGAAGGTTCTCTCCGAAGTTAGGAGTCGATTAAAAGAAAATATTTTGGAAGTATTAATGTGCGTGAAAGATTAGCAAGACAATCAATTTTTATTGCAAGATAAATATGCCGAAATTGCATGTAGTCAAGTAAGCGATATTTAATTTATTTATATTTATCACAAAATTTTATTTTAATACATTTATAATTTTTTTAAAAAAATTGTACATGTAACAAGTTGTTCGTGTACAATTTTTAATTCCGCCTACTCGAAATTAAAGAAGCCGGGATAAATGAGGGGGGTTTATCTTTTTTTTGTTTTTATTATTTTAAAAAAGAAAAATGTTTTGGATATTTTAAAAAATGTTTAGAAAATGTGTATATATATTAAAATATATTTTTTAGGTTTAGTTTTTAAAAACAAAAAAAGGACGAGAGCTCGGCTCGTTCCGGGCCCACGAGTCACGAGCTTGTGTGCTCATGAGCTGAGCTCGCCCATTTATCAACAAACCGAGCTCAAATGAGCTCAATTCGTGCAAGCACGAGTCGAGCTCATGTGGATAAGGGCCGAGTCGATTTGGCTCAGCCTATTACCACCTCTAAGTGGTCGGGAGAAAAGATGAGTTGTGTAAGGGTTTTTTTTTCATTTTTATAGTGGAAACCCTAAAAGAAGCAGGCCAAAATTGATTTGGGCCCAAGCGACCAGGCCAACAAAATCTGGGCAAAACATAATATCAGGCCCCTTTTTTTTTTTTTTTTTTTTTTTTTCACTTTGATTTGGGACCAAGCCTAAACCGACATTATTGAATCCGAACCGATCGGGTCGTTTGGATCTACCCAAATACGTTTCCAATAATGGGGTCAGTTTTCATTGAAACAGTTTTTGGTAGACCCCAAATCGACCCAACTTGACCCACTCAACCCCTAATAAAAAAGTGGGTTTCCTTAATATTTCATTTCCTTATTTTATATGATTACTTAATTTTGTTATGTTCTTAAATTAGGTTTCTACAAAAAAAAAAAAAAGTCATATTGCTAATAAGAATTAATCATCGAGACAAAATTGAATATCCGGCGTAGTAAAAAATTGAAGAAAAAAATAAATCAAAGTGTGAAGAAAGAGAGGAAAGTAGACAAAAGAGAAGACAGCAAAAAAATATTAAAAGGAATTTGAATTGAAAAATCATATATATATTTTTTTTCTATGAATTTTCATAAGTTTACTTTTCAATTATTAATCTGTCCATCGGTATCTAATCCTCCCAAACCAAATCATACAATTGGTACGAAGAATAGGGTCATTGGTCCTAACCTAATTTATGCTCTAGTACTAAAACCACCTCAAAGAATGCTAATACTTGTCAAAATTTAGAAAGGGAAAAAATGTTTGATCAGTCCTAGAGAAAAAATCTTAATGGTGCTTAGGTTTGTGACTTCTTGGTCCGTAGTAATCTTCATGGATGCTTAGTAACCAATGATGGGAATCCTTCATAATCTTAGAAAGTTTCCTCTTCTTTGTACCTGAACAATGCCTTCCTTTGCAAACAACAGCTTCTTCAACACCATTAATGTCTCTGTAGTACTTTGACACTTTCTCTTTGCGTTGAACAAAAAATTCGTCATCACATTAGACTCGATCGAAATTCCCATTCAAGATAACGCGCTCTCGGGGGGTGGTCGTGATCGTGAATTCAAATATAATACTTACATGACATGAGTAAATTTTCTTCATAAAGTGGAAAAAAAAAAAATTAATTGAAGTTTCGAGTAATTGTCGTGAGGGAACATGACTGTCCTCAAGAATATGAGGGCTTCGATCCATTGTCATGAAACTGAGAGAACTCAATACTAACGAGACAACATGCTGGAAATGGAAAGAATTATTTGCATAAAAATTGCTTTCTAGTTTGTGTATCTCTATCATTACTCCACACTTCCAAGTGTAGTTTGTCTCCATTCAGACGATATTCTACAATATGAAGAAAAAGAATACAATTTTTTGTATCTAATCCCGAGTGATGTTGTCATGTACAATATTCATATTTTGTGAAAAATAATTTTTCAAAATGTGTGGCTAAAAGTAAGGAAAATTATGGATCTACATGCAAAATTATTTTATTAAAAAATATGTGGTTAAAAATAAGTTTAAAAAACTTATGAAACATAGGCTTAATTCATTTCTTTCATGTTGAAAATCTCAATTATAAATGTTGCTTAAACTTGATTATAATCAAATTGACACTCCAACTTTGACTTTTCATAATTCAGCTCAATAAAACAAGGGTTTTGCTATATGTGACATCGGTGTACGGATAGCATAATTCACAAAACAAACGTGTTTTATCTCCCAGGCTCTCTTCTCGCTTTTGAAAGATCAATAACCACATTTATAGCATCCAAAATTATGTTGAAGAGAAAACACATTATTTAGATTTGAATTTTGATTTCCATTAGGTTTGCTGCAAAGGAAAGAATAAGAAGTGCATGGAATATGGAATTTTTACTTGAGATGATTTTGGGTCTAGGGTTCAAAATTTTAGTGCATCTCGATGCAAGCAAAAAGAGAAATCGATATAATCAAATTCACAACATTTTCAACGATCGAGAATCGGATCGAAACTGACTGATTCTCGATGCATAGTCCCAGAATCTACCCACTTAATAGATGAACTAAAGCTGAATTGACCAATTCTATCTTGGTTTGGTCTGATTTCAGCATTTCCGACAAAAAAATGTTCATCCCTACAATTGGTTATTTTTGTTCAATTGTGGTAGCCATCGTTCAAGTCCATAAGATATTCATCAGCCCAACAATATATCCTCATACGCATCCAACCCACTAATGAAGTTGGACCAAATAATGGTAGTTGGACCATCCTCAAACTAGCAAATGAATAATTCGGGAATAATACATAGATCTTATATATAAGAATTACATTTCAAAACTAGCCAACTTATTAAATTATTTCAAAATTCAAGTGTGAATTTCAATTAATAATATATATAATATACAATTAACTAGAATGAATTATTCCCACCCACTTCTACTCCCATTTTCACCAAATTAATAATATCCCACCCTCACGAACCCCACCCACTCCATCTGTAAATTTTTTTCTTAAGATTATACCCACCCCATCCCAACTTATAAAAAACTTCCAAAAATTAAAAATCTTTTAATGAAAATTAAAGCCCACCTTGAAGCCACCCCCTCCCTGCCACGCCTCGCCTCGATCCATCCATCCATCCATCCCCACCCCATAAATCCCACCTACGCCACCTGTAAGAGATTTTCAAAAATTGAAAACTTTTTTCGAGATTACAACCCACACTTACTCCACCCTCACCCCCACCCCCACCCCCACCCCCACTTATAAAAAATTTCAAAAATTAAAAATCTTTTATGAAGATTACATCCCACCCCGAAATCACCTCCACCCATCCCCACCCTATGGACCCTACCTACCCCACCCTGTAAAATATTTTCAAAAATTGAAAGCTTTTTCCGACATTACAGTTACACCCCATGCTACCCCTACTCCACGCCATCCTGCCCAACTCATAAAAAATTTCAAAAATTAAAAATATTTTGTGGAGATTAAACTCACCCCAGAACCACCTACACCTCAACCCACTCCTATCCTACCTCAATCCAACCTTTAAAAAAGTTCAAAAAAATTTAAAACGTTTTTTTGGAGATTACACCCCACCGCCATGGAATTATCCTAAATTTGTGACTATGTTATCCATAACCATTTTTTTGCAACCAGTCCTATGTTATATGTAATAAACTGTGACCAAATTTATTTGCAGTATGATTGTTTGTGATCGTCTAATTTGTGACTGTACGTAACCAAGTCACTAACTTGTGTTAACTGTGACTAACTGTAACTAAATTTATTTTCAGTGTGATTGTTTGAGACCTTCTAATTTGTGATTGTATGCAATTAAATCACTTATATGTGTTATCTTTGACTAGTTGTGACTAAATTTATATTCAGTGCGATTAACTCTTACGAATTTTGTTTTCAATATGATTGTCTGTGATGTAAGTGATTAAATCACAATCGGTCACAATTAACATAAAATCAGTATCAATCACAATAAAAACATATTTGATGATAGAGTGTCACCACAAACAAATATGCACACACTATAAACCAGCACCATAATCCACCACCGTAACTTTCAATGCATCATCACTACCACATTCAACTCAAATAGATGACTATAAATATTACCATCACCTTAAATATTACTAAACATTACCAACAATCAACACCTCAAATAAATTAAGGTCATAATATTAAACCGTTTATGGTTGCAACTATGTACCAGTTACAGTCACAAAAAAGTCAGCCATAAATCACAAATTTTATATGTCACAACTTATTTATCGGTCACAATTTATCAAAATTAATTGGCCACGACTTATTTCTCGTCCACAAATCACAAATTTTACATGCAACAACTTATTTCACGATTACCATTTATCAAATTAATTGATCACAATTTATTTTTCGATTACAATTACAATTTAATTGGTTATGGCTTATTTTTCGATCATAAATTACAAATTTCATAAGCCACAAATTTATCAAACTAATTGGTCATAATTTATTTTTCGATTACAATTTATCAATTTAATTGGTCACAGGTTATTTTTCGATCATAAATTACAAATTTCATATGCCACAATTTATTTCATGATTACAAATTATCAAATTAATTGGTTACAAGTTAGTTCTTCACTACAAATGATCAAATTAATTTATCACAATTTATCTATGAGTCATTAAAAAACAAATTTTAAGTCACAATTTCAAATTTAGTCACATGTCACACATTTTTATTTCAAATATTATTATTTATTGGTTACAATTATTCAATAATTGGTCACAATCACTCTTTATCTGATCCATTCCACCCCAAATCACTTTTTATTCAACCCATTTCATCCCACCACCACCACAGCGCTACCACCCTCATCACCACTACCGCTTCCAAACAATCACCATCGCCTCCAAACGCACCACACATACATGGCGCACAAATTAGTACACAAGCACAACACACAGGTCTGCACATAAACCGTAATCCACCACCATCACAAACCCATTGCCAAAGCAATTTACCACCACCACAACTCAAAATAGCAACCCAAATGCATGTAGAAACCAAAAGCAAAGGCAGATACCAAGGAGATAAAATTGAACATGGGCAAGAAGATCTCTACACTTAAATCATCGATTGGAGATACAAGTTTAGATTCAATACATATAGATCTGGGTGCCATGGTGATTGGAGTTGGTGGAGGCTACAAATGTGGCCTCCTACCCTATGACACACTCGATCTCAACCAATCACACGATTTCTCATCCGCAATGCTGCCAGCAACCACCATAAGTAGACATATGAGATTTGTTCTTGATGTTTTGCTTCCTTTATGGTGGAAATGAAGTTGTCGTTGTGTGTGTAGAGAGAGAGATTATAAACAGTAGAGAGAAAGATATAACTGAGGTGCTAAATGTATAGAAAAAAAAAATCTACAAATGTCTTACAGACAATTCACAATGGGCTGGGTTGGTATTTTTTCGCCATTTTTTTTAGTGGAAATTACATCCCACCCTACTTTTAGAGATCCCATTTCCTAATTCAGGTTTAAGGTTTGTAATTTCCGAAATCAGGTTTAAGTTTTCTGAAATTAGATTTTAATATTAATATAATAAAATATTTTATTATTAACTAATAATAATATAAAATTTATTTAATATTAAAACCCTAATTTACAGAAACTCCGTTCACTCCTTCCCCCCGCCCTTCTCTCTCTCCCTCTCTCCACCCATTTCCCCACGCTGGCGCTACACCTATTTCCTCCTCTCCGTTCTTCTCTATCTCAGTCGATCTTCTCCTCCATTGCCGTCGCTGGAGCACACTGGCTGGAAGTGAGCGCTGGTGCTTCGATGTCTCTTCTCCTCTTCCTCTCCTCCATTGTCGCTGTTGCAACGCCGCGATGTGAGCGCTGCAGAGAGGTGGTGGTGGGGGTGTTGGTTGGAAATGGTGGTTTTGGCGGTGGGGTGTTGGCGGTTTGTGAAAACCCAAGATTGGCTAACCAAGAGGGGGGTGAATTGGTTATTAAAACTTTTTCTTCAATAATTCAAATTTTAATAAAATAATCAATCAAACAATAGAAGGTAACATAGGCACAAGTATACAAGTGAGTAGAGCAATATAATTAACACAAAGTAACCGATGCTAAGTAAAAGGGATAGAGAGTGCAAATGATATAATTATGGAGGTTCGATCCAATGCAATGATCTACGTCCCCCGTTACCAAGCTCTCCGTCACGAGCAAGGCCTTTTTCACTATGTTGATTGACTTATGGTGCAATCTAACCCTTTACAACGCTTCCGGTGACTTACAACCAAGGAGCACCGATCCTTTTACAACGTTGAGCTTTTCGGGACCTCAACACGACCCACAAGTTTGAGTTTACAATTTGAAACTATTCCTCTCAATAAATGATATATTCAAAGTTGAGTACAATGAGAGAAAATAGGCAAACACTTTAATAGATGGCAATGAATGAAGCTCAAGTGTTTGGTGAGTGAAAAATGATTTTCAAAGGTTGAATCACTCAAAAGGTTTTTCAAGAATCAAATAATGAGTAAAGAGTATAAAAACAATATTTAAGCTCAAGAGTATCTCACTTTAATGCCTTTTGGAAGTGTTAAAATGAATGCAAAATGAGTTGGTATTTATAGGTGAAGAATCGTGAAAAATTCTGCCAAACCGGACGACCAACCGGATGACTGGACGATCCAATGCATTAAAGTCTGTCAGAACGGTAAAAAAATTTTGACCGTTGCTGCCTAACCGGACGACCGGTTCACCATCCGGACGTCCGGATGGCCAGCAATTCTTCTGGCCTTCCTTTCTTTCAAAATGGTTTTGTGCGAATGTCAGTTTTGTCGTATATGAGAGATCTAACACTTGAGCTTTTTAATATGCCAAGAATCAAAGTATTTTACCTTTACAAACGAACCAAAAAATATCTAGTTCTAATGTCCTTGATTTACTTGGTACGATGCACAATTGCTTGATTTTGATATGACGCAAGGTTTGTCTTCATGTCTTCTCGATCAAACTTTATGTTGAGCTTTCTTGATAGACAACTTCCCGTCCAATAGTTTTGACTCAATTTTGGCCGACATATGCAACAATTGAAGATTTGATTAGAGATAAGCAAAGTTTGTTTGTTATAATCAAAACGTATGATTTGACCATAGGTCAACAGTTTGTATCTGATTTTGTTGTAGATCTGGCGGCGGAGCGTGCGCAAATCTGGGTGACGCGATCTGGTGGTGCGGTGGTCGGTGGTTTGTATCTGATTTGTTGGTAGATCTGGGTTTTGGTTTTTATTCGATCTGCTGTGCGGTGGTGGGTGTTTGCGACGGGTGGTTTGTGTGTGTTTGGTTTGGTGAGGTTGTGGTGGTGGTGGTGTTTGGGTGACCTGTGACCTATGTAGCGGCTGCGGTGGTGGTGGTGGGGGTTGTTGAATCGTTGGTGGGGGTGGTGTAAATGGAGATGGTGGTGGTGGTTTGCTGTGGTGGTGGTGGTCTGTAAATCTGCAGTGGCTGTGGTGATCGTGAGGTGGTGGTGGCGGTTGTGTGTTGGTGTTGACAGTGGTGGTGGTGGCATCCGATTTCGTGGTGGCTTTGACGATTGGGAGGGGGTGGCAGTGGTGATTGTGAGGTGGTGGCGAGGCGACAATGGTTGTCGGGGGGCGGTGGTCACAGATTATTTGGTTAACTGTGACCACTAAATTAGCAAATCTGTGACCAATAACAAATTTGTGATCAATTGTGACTTATTAAAATTCACATCTGTGACCTCAAAAAATATCTGTGACCTAATAAATTTTGACATGTGATCTTGAAAATAAATTGCGACTTATTAAAATTTCGATCCGTGACCTTGAAAAAAATCTGTGACCTAATAAATTTCGATCCATGATCTCGAAAAAAATTTGTGACCTAAGAAATTTCGATCTGTGACCAAACTTTGAATTTGTGATCAAATTGTGTAAATATGTGACCTTAATTTGTTTAATGAATAAAATATATAATTAATTTAATAAATTATAAATATTTTTTAAATCAATATCTGATTTTAGAAATTTGAAACTTAATTTCTGATTTTGAAAATACCCTATACATAAAGTAGGATTTAGGAAATTTTCCCTTTTTTTATTACTTGGGGTCCCTGTGTAGGGCTGATCCCATGTGAGTGATCTATACAGGATCTGTAAAATCAAATATTGTACACCCAATATTTTTCAAGATATAATAAAATATAAATAGAGAAGATGTTATTAATATTATAATATAAAATATAATAAAATGTTAATTATCACCTGATTTTTGAATAGAAAAAGTTACGTGATTAATGATCAAACTTAAAAGACATGGTTCCGGTTAATTTTCCCGAACAACCCTCATGTCTACCAAATATCCCTTAGCCCAGCCCAGAAACACAATAACCCAACAAGGCCATAAAACAAAAATAAAAAGGGAAAATTAGGCCCTATACCCTAAAAAATTAACTAAATTGATTAATACCCTAATAACTAATTAAATCAATTAACAACGTATTAAATACGTTGTGAAATCCCAAACCACTCCACCACAGCCATTACATCTTCTGCCCCAACTTCAACCACCATGAATTAAACCAAAATCAAAACCCAGAAAATCCAATTAAAAATTGGGAGCTACTGTGATTCGAGATCTGCTGCATCAATGGTGACTGCTAAAAGTGTGAAGGACGTCTCTCCTCACGAGTTCGTGAAGGCTTACGCCGCTCACCTGAAGCGCTCTGGCAAGATCGAGCTTCCAGAGTGGACCGATATTGTGAAAACTGGTGTGCTAAAAGAACTTGGTCCTTATGATCCTGACTGTTACTACATTAGGGCTGCTTCCATGGCGAGGAAGATATATTTGAGGGGAGGTATTGGTGTTGGTGCCTTCTGCAGGATTTATGGCGGGAGCATGAGGAATGGAAGCCGTTCACCCCATTTCGGAAAAAACAGTGATTCTGTTGCTCGCCACATCCTTCAACAGTTGCAGACTATGAACATCGTTGACATGGATGCAAGGGGTGGAAGAAAAATCACATCCAGTGGCCGGTGGGATCTTCAAGCCTACTAAATACTAGGTCTACAGTATCTGCAAGTCTCTCGTTGCTGGTGGAGTAGCCGGAGGCGTGCCAAGAACTTCTGTAGCTCCACTGGAATAGGTTTTGTACGAATTGAACGGTGGTGGAATAATGGATTTGGAAGCAATGCCTGATGCATTGAGGTCTAAAGTAGGGAATTTGCTCACTGATGCGGATTCATTGAGGAAGAGAATAGTTCAAGAGGTGGTGGAAATACTGAGTCCTGCACAAAATGTGAGGTTCTCGATTGTTGCTAATCAGCTGTAACTTAGTGCACTTGATGTTAGTTTGAAGGAGTTTGTAATGTGTATTGCATTAGTATTACCCAGTTGATGTTAGTTTGAAGGAGTTTTGGAGCCAGTTTGCATTATCATACTATGCAGGATTACCTATTAAAATGTTGTTTTGTATTTGATTGTGAATGTCGAAGTCCATCAGATTGGAGCCTTTTTGTTTTTAACTCAAACTGATTAGGTGAATTTTTTTTTTTAGACTAAACAGGGGCACAAGTTAATTCTTCATATGCCCCAAATTCTCAAGAAGGTAACAGATATGACATTAGTGAAAAGGCTGAGGGGGATGACATGTAAAACCGCAGTAATATACATTTAATACATAAACTTTTGGAACTCTCTTGATACAGAGGAGATATCTCCATTATTCCAGTTAATTCCTGCCACGAAAGATGAGGGGAGTAGAGATAGAATGGCAGGAGGAAAGAGCCCAATTTGATGAATACATCCTCGTTATTTTTCTTGTTTGCAAGTTGTTGCATAGATACAAATTGATTGTGTGATTAAATGACATTTACTAGCAACAACAGCATCCATATCATACCTACAGGAAGTGAAAACATGTAGAAGCAGCGTGTTCAACCTGTCTGGGGATATAGCAAGCTACAACATTTTCATTGTTCAGGGTTAATCGAGTGTGCGGTATGGAGTCTAGATGAACTTTGCAAGCATGATCTCTTTAATTGAAAAAAAAGTGACTTATTTTTTTGAATTTTGTCACTTTTTTTTGAAATGTGTTAAAAAAGTGATATTGTATCAAATTTTTTTTTTTAATTTATGTCACTTTTTTAGTATTTGTCACTTATTTTGTGTGTCACTTTTTTCAGTTGCATTCTTAAAATTTTTATCTAACTTTTTAGTGACAAACATCATTTTTTAATAAAAGTGAGGTTGTATGTCATTGTTTAATAAAAAAGTGACACTAAACTTTTAAATGTGATATTGTGTAAAAAAAGTGACATTGTTTCACTTTTTAATTTTAATCGTATGTCATTGTTTAATATAAAAGTGACACTAAGCTTTTAAAGGTGATATTGTGTCAAAAAAGTGACAATTTTTTTTTATAAAAAAAGTGACAAATTTTATAAAAAAAGTGATGTGTCACTTTTTAATTTTAATTGTATGTCATTGTTTAAAGGTGATATTGTGTCAAAAAAATGACAATTTTGATTAAAAAAAAGTGACATTGTGTCACTTTTTTAAAAAAAGTGACAAATTTTATCAAAAAAAGTGACACAGTAAAAGTAACAAATTTTACAAAAAAGTGACATTGTCATTTTTTAATTTTATAAACTATTTTTTACTTCAAAAAAAATTTTCATATGAATTTTCAAAACACTCATAAATTTAAGAGTATTTTTGTAAATACCCCAAATAAAAATAAAAGCCCATTCGTATCCTACATCAGCCCAAATCAAACTTTAACTGGCCCAAACGCCAACCCAAACAAATCA
The DNA here is from genome assembly GCA_019395295.1 of Osmanthus fragrans. Classification (NCBI taxonomy): domain Eukaryota; kingdom Viridiplantae; phylum Streptophyta; class Magnoliopsida; order Lamiales; family Oleaceae; genus Osmanthus; species Osmanthus fragrans. The sequence continues at coordinate 1,232,005 of CM033343.1, forward strand.
TTCCACTAAAGCCCTTTCTATTCCGGACAATAATTCTACATGCAATCACCAACCGGTAAAGTAATGCTATACAATGGCAGACCCAGACAACTTAAATTAGTGGATCACAGTCAAAATTTATAGTGTACTTTTTAATAATAATAATAATAAAGCTAAACAATATTTATTTATTTTTTTTAAAAAATAATAATAATAAGGGTCCCTATGGCTCCCCTCCCCCCGGCCAGGTCCGCCAGTGATGCTATATGTGCTCACTAGGGATTAGTCCCATGTGATGTGAAGTAATACGATTGATCAAGTGCGTCTCATATTTACATATTTAATTATGCTCCTCATTTCACTCCATGTCACATGGAGATGATCCCTATTATAGTCATATAGCATTATTTTTTCACAGCCCGAGTTTATGTTGTCTGTTAATTTCAAGCTTCGTCAAATTCTTCCCATTTTTCTCCCATTTCTTCTATTTTTGTTCTCCATTTCCATTTCCAATTCTGTGTCACGTTCTCCGTCACAAGTTTACCAATGAACCTCTAGTACTAAATGAACAGATGCCCCTCGTAGACATGAATTCAAATTAGGACTAGACAAAACTCTCAAATTGAATCGATCGAATCTGACTCAACCCGAATGGAACTGAACTGAGCGATTTTTCTTAAGTTAAATACCTGAACGAGTATCTGAATTGAGAACCGACGAATTTATTTCAGCTCTCGATTTTAGATCAAGAACTAAATAAAAATCAATTTTTCCTAATTTTTTAAATTTATTTATTTTAAATAATCCAAATTATTTTATTTTTTAAATAAATTTGATAACTAGTTAATTTAGCTCAAACACAAAAAAATATATAATTTTCAGTCCAACCCCAATTTAATCCTTAAATTTTACTCAAATCTGTTAATTTACTGTAGTGCTATTTCTACTGTTTTGGAGAAATCGAATTGAAATTCGACAACGCATCTCTTAATTTTTGTAAGCTCACTATCTTCCTCTTCCTGTGATTTTAACAATCAAATCTATGAATAACTCAACAAAGAGAGACGCAAAAGATATATAAGATTGAACTACTTATTTTATAAGAGCTACGATTGAACATAATGTCATTAGTTAAATTAATGTAGCTTTGTACATATTAATTAATTTAATTATAATACAAAACTCGAGAACCGAATCGAATTCGATCAGTTCTCAGTTCTATAATTAATTTGGACCTGACGATTCCACTTATTAAATACCCGAAATTTTCGAGTTCAGATCGATTCTCGTTAGAATCGAATAAATTTTTCCTTTTTAAAATAGAAAAACACACATTTTTCCATTTTATTTTCACCTACCAAAACTTTTTATGTCAACCAATTGCTACACGTAAATAATTTTTTTACCTAATCATTTACCTACTACTCTCAATATGTGGTAGGGATCACATTTGGGAATTTTTATATCGGAAGTGCTACACGTAATGCATTACACCACTCTCACATGGAGGGGGACCCACACACAATAAAATATTTGTGGGCCCCTCTCCATGTGAGGGGGGTGTAATGCATTTGGTACACCATGAGGTGTACAAATAGCATTTTTCTTTTTATATTCACGTGTGAAAGGGATGACAACTTTGAGTACCCCATCCGGGACAAATAGACTTATTCTTAAGGGATTCCCCCTACCACAAAGTCTAAAGAAATCTGGTTAGAACTGGTGGCCGCATAGATTCTGTATACAGGAATTTCTGATGTAAAGTTTCAGCTTTTAAAGCATTAGCACAGCTATATACTGCCGTGACAATCTCAACGCAAAGTAGAAGTGAACAAAACTAGAATCTTTCATAACTGAGAATAAGAGGTGAAAAGTTTAGATGTATTTCCTCATCAATTTGTGCCCTTCTATAATCTCCCCCCAGACCTGAACTGATTTCAATTTTCAACCCGAGGAAAGGCAGTACCTCTCCCCTATCAGTCAAACAATGATATCTGGACAACACAAAATGAAATTCAGCATAAAGGGGCAGAAAATAGAGAAATTAGAGTTATCCCCCTTATATAGGGAAAAAATTGTATAGAGGGCATACAGGTGCAGCCAGCAGGGGGCATACTAGCAGCACCTGTATGGTAGCATTTTTTTCTATTTTTTTGCCAACTCCCAATGAGAAAATGACACCCCCCCCCCCCCCCCCCCCCCCCCGGTAAACACCCTGTACAACTTTCCCTGTACACCAAGCACATCTCGAGTAAATAATCATGTGCTTCCAAGAAACACATGCACGCACGCACAAAAAGAGCGTTTAATTATGCCTTGCGTTATCTTGATTAATTTCCTCAGAACAATTTAGTGCTATCTAGGCTCAGAAACAACAAATCAGGAAGACCAATTTGCAAAAGCCCATGCAAAGTGCACAAATATGAAGATCAAAAATTGCACCAATGAAACAGATTTTCATACATTTGAAAAGCTAAATTGCAGTTATTGCCAAAGTTCGGTTCATTTGGTAGGATATCTCTATGAAGGGAAGTTTATCTCTAACTGGGACCTGACAGTCACTCATCAATAGAGACAGTCTGGCAACATTTTATTCCGAAATTTTAGCCTTTGTGCATGTCAAATCACAAAAGGAGAAAAAATAATGTTTAAAGCAGGCACAAAAACAGAATAAAGGCAGTACCAAATTTTGACATGAATAATGATTCAGATCTTCTTTACCTTTAAACTACCAAACAAAAAACCAAAAAAACGAAAAACAAAATTTTTAGGAAATGGATAACCAATATAGAAATCAAATGCATTGAAGTAAGGGAGAAATTCATTGCATTAAAATTAGAAATGGCTATGAATGAGATTTAAATTTAGTTGCTAGACTACCATAGTGAAATCTTAATGTTACCAATTACAGATTGACGAGGTCAAGGACGCAAATTTCAGGTATCATTGTTTCACACGGAAGTACTAACAAATATGGTAGAGTTAAGGCTGTATCCACCATTGTTAAGGCTTAAGAATGATTTGGAAAACTAACAAATATGGTAGAGTTAACAGGTGAAAACTCCAACTCCGCATAGGAAAAGAAAATCTTGTAGCAAGACACCATGTGAAGAACTAGACACAAAGAAATATAGGATTTTTCCCATTATTATCACAATCAAAATAGCATCTTGATCAAATCGCATATATAGATAATCCAACCAAACATTAAGATTTTAACAAGCATACGTGGTTACACGACAGATCAGCAAAATTAACCTTGAATTAAAAGCACAACATGAAGATTCCAAAGCTCAGTAAGGCCTAAGGATGCTTCTAGAGATTGACTGTGAGCTATTGGGCTTTACTTTTGCCAGTCCCCATCTCCGGCTGCTCCTCATGGGCGTCAGGTAAAAACGTAAGAGTCCATTATCAACATGATTAGGCGAATGCCTTGCACTTCTATTCCTCTCCAAGACAAATTCATCCTTGCACTTCTTCTCATGTCCATTCAGTTGGACGTCTGATTTTCTCGCACTCCCATATGATCCCAGAATGTGATTGGAATTTCTCCAGCTCACGCTACTATTGCTCCGAAACATATTCCTGTTAAATTCTCCTCTCTCGGAAAATGACCTCTCCACCCCATCAATTTTACTATACCTCTCATCATCCTCGTCCTTGTTCCCACCACCACGTCGGTGTATAAAGCCCAATATTCTCCAACTCCACCTCCTAGATTTTTTCAACTCCTTTTGCTCCCCATTCCCTATCATGGAATCATTATCCCTAAACCCACTACTCAACTCAAATGTCTCTGAATAATCATCCCTCAAGGAATTTGAATTTGAATCCCTGAACTCTCTGTCCCCAAACAATGCCTTAGCCCCATAAAAGTGATCTGCAGTAGCAGGTAAAACCTTGGCATTAGAAACCACCTTCATTTCATCTGCCTCTGCCACAATGGCAGCTGAGGCCTTCCTAACAGAACTGGACCTATCAAGACTCTTCCTTTTTGAGGAAGAATCAGCATAGTACTCCATAGTTTGCACAGACCCTCCAGGGACACCCTCGTCCCCATTAACACAGTTCACTGTCGTCATCACTGGATCCTCTACTGGAATCTGCATATCAGATCGTGATACATTCATAGCTGGTGCATCCTCCATTACAGAAACCATAGGCGCCATCCTAGGAAAAGTCCTCCCAATCAAATGCCCATCCCAAGAAGCCCGAGGCTCGTCAAAAGAATATCTTGGATCATCCAGGCTAATTCTCCCAACATCAAGAGAAAACCTTGGGTCAGTATCACAAGACCTCCTCCCAAACCCGTATTCTGCAATTTCTGACTGCGTCTCTCTGTATTGCCTCGAAATTGGTTTTTCGACAGGCAGTTTAGCCAAGTGCTCACCATTATTCTGCTTCTTCAACTTTTGTTTCCTCCATTTCTGCCATTTCTTGCTAAAAACTGAGGCGGCAGACCAAAATCCCCCTCCAGAACTCTTCTTCACTTGGATATCAAGATCTATATGATCCTTCATAGCCTTCAAATTATTCACATTTACCATCTCTTCTTCTAATATCTCAGCTTCATCCACCTCTCTTTCAAGGTCATGTCCAATATTTTCTAAAATGAAATCTTGAACTGGAATAATTTCATCTTCGTCATTATCATTACCAGCAGCAGTAGTGTCCTCTATGTTTTCAGGGTCTTCAAAATCCTCCCCACTTTTGGTCTCCCCATAAACCGATTTATTGACAACACAAGATTCGCATTGCTTGTTTGTCAGGCCATATTGTGGGTTTGGAGTAGAAGTAGAGGGTTTATTAGCGGTTTTATTGTCGTCGTTGATGGTGAAGAGTGACCCAAGGGTGTTCCTCACCCGGACGTCACAAGATTTTCGCTGGGGCTCAAAAGCACCGGAAAAGAGGCCAAATCCTTCGTTCTTAGAGGCTGAAAATGATTTAGTGCGACGAAGGTCAGGAAAAAATGAGGTGGGTTTGGAGGGCTTCTGAGATGAAAGTGGGGGCAAGTTATAGTTGGTGGTAGCTGTAGCTTTAGAGGAGGACGAGAATAGAGATTTAATGGCAGCGGCAGCACCGGAGACAGAAGGCCGGCGAGATGAGGAGGGGGTTATAGAGGAGGATTGATCTAGTGTGGTGAGGCGCTCGCAGAGGCAAGAAGGACAGAAACCAGAAAATTGCTCATGAGGGTGGCGGTCGCAGCTGAAAGACGACCGAGGTGGCTGCAGCTGCGGCGGCGGAGGTGGTGGTGGCGCAGTTGGGTCTGCAGCCGTAGGATTCATAACCGTTTGAGCTGATTAAGTGCAATGCCCCCCCAATTCATGTTAACTGCATTTCATTTCATGAGCTCAGCAAAGAGAGCAATTTGATTATGAGTGTGTAAATTAGAATGTTGAAGAGAGAGTTGTCTCTCTGTGGTGTATATATCCGCATCTTTGTGCATTCTCAAATCGCTTTCTCTGCTTTTCCTTTTTCTTGATTCGGGGTTTCTTTTTGTTTTTCCTCTTTTCTTTTTCTACGGTGCTTTTATATTTTTTTTTTTTTTAGAGAAAATTACTTAAATTTATATTAGGTATGAAATTTTTTTTTTTTCAAAAATGTCGTGTAACTAATAAATCACGTATCAATAAGAAATTATATGAAGTCACAATTACACAACTCATAAGTCATAATCATTTATCAAAATATTTCAGTGTCACGTATCACCTAATTTTTGAAAATTTTTATAAGTTTGTTCATTTTGAAATTGTATTTTTAAACAAAAAAGAAAGAAAGGGTCGATTTAGGCTCTTTTCCTTTCATTGCATAGCTGCGCTAACAAGTAGTATGAGCCCTCTATCTAACGCATTTGACCAGCTCGCATGGTTCACCGACTCTACAGAAAACTCAATTTTCCGTTTATTTTAATACCCTTTTACAACTTGTTTCAAAAAAAAAAAAAAAATGAAAATTGGATTAAGCACTAACTAGTGGGCCGTGAAGAAAGCATATAGTGCTGGCTCCGACTTCATCTTCGTCAGCTAGTTGGGCCCACTTTCTTTCATTGCAAAACACACGGGCCCATTGATTCTAATTATTATCATGCCATTAGAAAAAGAGGGAAAAAAAGTGTTCATGTATTTGGCCTTAAAAGTTTTAGGATTATCTACACTGCGTACCTTCTTTTTGAAAAAGAAATGCATATACACTCTGATATATGCCATTTAAAAAATAAAAAAAAATTGATTATATATACTGTAATTTATTTATTTATTTTTGAGAAAATACCTCTTTTACATTATGCTCCTATTTGATGGGCATTAAAAATCAATTTGTAGTAAATTTTGATAAAGATTAATGAAATGTATGATTACAAAGCTGTGGATGTCATAAAATATGTGAGTGAATTGTCCAAATAGTCACTAAACTTTACATCATGTTTCCATAAGGTCATTAAACTTTAAAAATCATCCAACTCATCATTGAACTTAAAAGATTTTCACGGGATCACTGAACTTAAAAAAATCTTTTTATTCATCACTAAACTTTGCAAAAGGTTTCCAGGGATCACTAAATCTTTTGCAAAGTTCAGTGATCCCGTCATTTTTTTTACAAAGTTTAGTGTTGAATGAAGTAGTTTTAAAGTTCAGTGATTCCGTGTAAACCTTTTGAAAAATTCAGTGATAAGTTTGGTGATTTTTAAAGTTCAATGATCTTATGGAAGTATGATGTGAAGTCCAGTAACTATTTGGGCAATTCACACTAAAATATGTAGTTAAAATTAATTGTTGATTTTAACTCAAATTAAAATTTAGATTTTAATTCCTACCAAATAGGACCTATAAAAATAATATGAAAACCCATAAAATTCCAATCCTAATTCATCACCAACTCTAATTAGTTACTACCACCTTCTCTTTTCTCTTGTTGTCACCACCACCACTTTTACTGCACAAAAAGGTTGTCGAATTGATGTAGCAATAATAATTGTACAATTAATCATTTGCATTTTTAATGTTTTGGATTAATCAAATTTTAACCCTTTGATTGTCAGAGAGTTATTATATCTCCCTTGATTATTGTGTTTAAGGGTGTGAAATTGAACTAGATGATGACTTAAAGATCTCAACGTGGTGATAGTAGTCGATTGATTGTAGATATTTTTGTGATGTTAAACTTTTTGGTGGCCGAGTGATGGTGGATTTTTACATTGGTTAGGCGAATTTGGTGAGGATGGTGATAGTGGTGTTTTTAATTGGGAGTGTGAAGTTGTTTTAGGCGACAGTGACGACGTTTCAAGTGGATAACATATATGTTACACATGTTTTGTGGTAGTGATGATAACAAACAATAGTGTGGAGTGATTTTAGAAAGTAACTTAATATGTTACTCATGATTTATGGCGGTGGTAGTGGCAAACAGTAATATGAACTAATTTTTGACGGATAACATATATATTTATTCTAAAATATTTTTTAAAATTAAATCTTATATATTTTAATGGTACTCTACAAATAACACAATAACACATATATTATCCAACATGTTATTTGTAAAAAAAAAAATGTTGGTTTTTTCATGAAAAATTGAAATTATTTAAAATTAAATAATTTTGTTGGACAAAAATTCCTAAATTTGACTAATTTTTTTTATTACTAATAATGTCCAATAAAGTTCAACTCACATTGACAAATCCAAAAGTGATTCTCTATCGCTTGCCTTTACTTTTCCTTATACGAAAAATATGACAAAAAAGGAGATTTGAATATTTGTCTATCCATATTCAAGGCTTGTCTCTTTATCTTCTTTGTTTATTTGGACAAAAATTCTCTCCACTTTGAATTGTAGGGTCCCCTCTTTAAGTCTCATTCCAATTTCCATTTTATTCCCAGAAATTGTCTCTCTTTAATCGAAAGTTGAATATACATTAAATTTCACACGAATCGTCTGATTAATCTTAAATATTTCGTAATTAAAATTATTATTCCATCACAATCGCTTCAAAACAACACAGACTTTAAATCTTATACTTTACATTATAACAAGATGATATATAATGCGGGAATCCAATAAAAGATAAATCAAAGGTTCCGTGAATTTCACGGAAGTTACTATATCAAATAATGTTGTCTTTTATTGGAGTAATTATTATACATAATCACAAAGACAAAATTGGTATCTCTAAGTTATTCTTATTGTTATATTTAGATTGCATCATTGCAATGAAAAATTGGATTGCTGATTTGATCTCTTTACCCCACGCAAAACACATTTTGTCTAGTAAAGAACACTCTCTCGAATGATTTCCCACTATCAATTAAGCCTTCATTTTGGACCCAAATTGTCAATTCACAACTTTAATCACGAGAATATAAGCTAAAAACAAGGGATGTATGGTACTCAAAAGTAGACTAGTAGACTAGGACAACACTCCATCTGTGACATGTCATGTTCAATTTTGTTGAGAATTATAAACTCTAATTTTATATTAATCAAGAGTAATCAATTTGAAAATAATAAAACCTAAGAACGACTACCTATTTATAAGATAAATTAGGGTAAAACTGAACTTTACAAGAATTCCAACTTAACAAAATTTACGCATCAAAATAATTACGATTGATACAGTCCAGAGGCACAATTTATGTCAAATTTGAAACTCATTGAGTACAAGGACTATTTTTTAAAAAATAAAAAATTGCCCGTGCTACACACCTACCATCGAGATTGACACAACCCAATTTTTCAAATAGGCCACCCTACAACTTGGCTACACAATATTCACCATAATATGTAAAATTTTAGTTTTTTTTTTTTCTTTCTTTCTAAATCTTGTGTGAGCCAATCTAAGAAGCCAATGGTCATTGCATTTCTTTTGTCCAATGGTGCAATTAAGCACTTTGAAAAAAGAAAAGCATACAATCACATAATTATTTGTAGCTCAACTGCAGTTAAGCACTTAAGCTTAACCTCTTGATGCTAGAATCTTTAGTATTTTCTATTAAATAGGCCTGCAACACAAGATCCTAATCTTCCACGGGCCAAGATTACTGATTAGACTAAATCATGCTACTAATACACCTGCATATTAGGTTTAGGATTAGATTAATACGACCCGATTAGCATTGGGATAACACAGCAATTAAAGTAGCATATGAAAACCAATTAAAATTTGCTCTTTCTCTAATCTCTAGAAGAATACACGTTGAGTGAAGGAATCCCTAGAAAGAATATAGAATTTAGCATGTTATTAAAGCCATTAAAAGTGTGATTTCTGGCTTCTTAGTTCTTAGGTGATCCACTGACCTGCTTTGAGATTAACAAGAAAAGGGTTTTTGCTGAAGTCTTTGTTTATTAAAATTACATGAAAATTATCGATCAAAGGTAACCTAATTGCTTTTTATCTTCAACTTTTCTTTTGTTATACTAAGAAAGTTATTAGTGATGCTTATGTGAGTTTGCATGCAGGAAAGACCAAATCTTTGTGATCTTTTTGGTTGGAATTTCTCTTTTTATGGAGTTTATGTTCTGTTAAAGTCGAACTATGAATGAATATGGCCCCAACAAGCCCTTTCCAGGCTGGGAATTCCGTGCAAATGGAGTAGCTTTTTCTAGCCCGTATTTGACTCGAGCTTTTGGGAAATGTCCATTTTTTATTTTGCACCGATTCAGTGCCAGTACACAGAGTTGTTGGGCCAGAAACCTATAATTAGACAACTTGAAATCATCAAGAATCTCATATTGGTTTTTCGGATAGTCCCACTTGCTTTAGGAACAATTATTTCAAGGGTTAAAAACGTTGTTAGTCACTCAATTTTAACCAAAATCTTGTTATAATTATTCGACTTCTACTGATACTAAATGAGTTACTAACATTGATTTGGTTTCAATTGTCACGCTTTAGTATAAGCCGTTGCAAAAATTAATGAAGCTAATTACTTGCAGGGGAGGAGCTCAGTGCTAGCAAATGCCCGCACTGAACTTCAGGGCCCAACCTCAAGAGCCCAATTTTTATTTTTATTTTAAAATAATTTTAACTTTTTTCTAGTCCACCAAGAAATAAAGCCCCAAAACTTCCTTCTAAGCCGAAACAATACACCTAATTACAACCCAATACCCATTCATCTTCTATTCAAAACAATCAGACTTTATTGTTGAGGCATTGGAAGAATGTGAGATTTTAAGTGGATGAAGACTTAATCAAGAAACGAATCTTCAACGTTCTGGTGATACACGATGGGGTTCACATTATAATTCTTTGATCAACTTACTTGCTATGTTCTGTTTTGTTAGTGATGTATTTGCAATGATTGTTGAAGATGAATATTGTTCTTGTGATCAAAGGTCTTGATGCAACAAATTTATTGGAGTCGATACAGACATTTGATTTTGCATTCAATCTACAGTTGATGAGAAGTGTCTTGGGGATGTCAAAGACATTGCAAAGAAAATATCAAGATATTGTGAATGCAATGCAATTGGTGAAATTGTGCAAACGACGACTCCAAATAATGATAGACGAAGGGTGAGACTCCTTTTTGGAAGAAGTATGTTATTTCTGTCAACAACATTATATTGATGTACCCGGTATGGATGCTATGTTTGTATGTCGTGCACTTCGTGGTCGCCCACAATGTAATCCTCCAGAGATTACAAATTTACATCATTATCGGATAGATTTGTTCTACTCCGTCATCGATTTACAATTTCAAGAATTGAATGACCGCTTCTTAGAGGTAAATACGGAGTTACTCCTTTGTGTAACTTGTTTATATCCACAAGATTCATTTTCTTCTTTTGACAAGAAAAGCTTGATTCGACTTGCTGAGCTTTATCTATCAGATTTCTTTGTAGTAGATGTCATTTCACTTAATGATCAATTTGAGACTTATATTTTTGACATGCGCTCTAACAAAGAGTTTGAAAGGTTGAATGCACTTAGTGATCTTGTGGAGAAGTTAGTTCTGATGAAGAAAAATAAGGTATATCCATTGGTTTACAAAATTTTGACTTTAGCATTGATTCTACTGGTTGCTACCGCTACTGTGGAGATAGTCTTTTCTGCAATGAGCATTGTAAATGATAGATTGCCTAATCGGATGGGTGATCAGTGGATGGATGATAGTACAATTTTTATGTAGAGAAAGATATATTTTTGAAACTCGATAATGAAGTTATTGTACAACGATATCAAAATATGAAAACTCTAAAGGAACAAGTGTAATATATAAATTATGTCATTTTTACTATTATCGTAATATTGTTTTATATTTTTATCATCATTAAATCCATAACCAAAAACTCGATGTTCGGCGCCGATAAAATTTTGCCAGCATTGAACTAATATCCTGGCTCCGCCCTTGATTGCGTGTAAGAAGAAATATGGCCATGAAACTCTTGCGTTGTCGTTCTACCATCTGATGACTTGTTGGATTTTGCAACTTTACTTGCATTGAAATATTTATCTTTCATGCAGTTTCCATCTTCTCATTCTACATAAATGCAGTATGAGTTCAACCATCGTCCAAGAACATGTCACAAATTTTGTGTCGACAAATATTATGCAATCCTTAACATCTGCATAATGGCACATGCCCATTAAATTCCACGATGTAGTCCAAATCCAAAACCAATGTAGGTGGGCCCTTGAAGCCATTTCAATGTGCATAAACAAGAGTTTAACGGTCCAACTATGGACCTAGAAGGAGACACGAATGAGAGGCAAAATTGAAATTGGATTTGGAGCAATACTAGGCCCAGTGGCGGATCCAGAAATTTTTGGCGCACGAGCTAAAATTTAAAAGTCAATAACATAAATTTTTATATTACACTAAAGTCAAATTCATTTAATTTGAAGTTGTTCCCGACGAGGTTTGGAAACATAAAATTCATCTATGACAGAATCTATACCTATATTTTCAGCTAATTCTCGTTCGATGAAGAGTGTCATACAATCAACAAGAAAGTTATCCTCCATCCTGTTACGAAGATCCGTCTTTGGTTGATAAGGCCCAGCCTTTAGATATGACACTCTAATCTCGTCTCGCAAATTAAAATGAAATTCAAGTATTTGCTTTCTTTTTCAATGCTAATATTTGAAGATGAATTTCGTTCGATTTCTGGTGGAAATGAAAGTTGATCTTGAATTGGTCAATCAGAAGTTATACTTTCTGTAGGTCGATTTGTCATTTGAAAGAAGGAAAACAAGTTCTTATTTTTCTTGAGAGGTGGTTGATCTTCCATTTTCAATTTCTTAAAATTGAAAAAAAGAGAAAAAAAAAACAATCATGAATTACTAGGCCGACAATGCAACATTTCAATAAAACGACTTAGACAAGATAATATTTCAACAATCATTCAGCCGACAAGGCAACATTTCATTAAGCCGACAAGGCAAGTATGTGAAAATATTCAATTCAATATTTTGCCGGCAAGGTAATAATCAAAGAGATAGTACAGTTACTTACTAGGGTGTATCCAAGACTCCAAACTTCTGTTTTTCCTACATGTATGTGGAATTAAGCGACACTTGACAATTAAGTTGTTGACAATGTAAGATTGTTACAACCCAATTTTCTAGTCAAAGTCAAAAGTGGAATTGGCAAAGTCATAGTCAAATAAGGACTAAAATGAAATAAATAATTTTATTGGAATTTATTTTATAAATTGGCAAAATGTGAGGGTTTAAGTTGGATATAATTTAAAGTTTGGGATTTACTTTTCTATTAAAGGAAGTTAATAGGATCAAATTGTTTTATTATGGAAGTCGTGGAACTTAAAATGTAAAAAATGGCATTAATGGATGATAGGTGGCAATTTTTTTAACTTACAACCCATTTTTCTCTCATATGAAATATAGACACATGTAGGCAGAGGCAGAGAACTCAAGAAATTGAAACCGGCAGGCGGTAGAGGAGAAAAAAAAAGAGGCAGAGAAGAGAAAAAGAAAGAAAAGGAAATGAAAAAAGAAAGGAGGAGGAGAAGAAGAAGAAGAAGAAAGAGGTAGTTCAAGGTTTAAATTTCATTTTTCTCTTCCCTTTACTTCCTTCAAGTTCAAAAGGTAGATAAATTTTATATTAAATTTCTAGGGTTTAATTTGTGGTTAAAATTTTTGGATTTATAGAATAAGAGGACAAATTGGAGTTCAAGTTCCTTGATTATTTCATTTGTAGTTTAAGAATTTCGCATTAGATTTTAGAACTTTGAACTTAACATGTTTGGATTCATAGCTATTAGTACCTGTTGCAAACATTGAAAATAATTGCAGTAAAAAATAATTGAAAATTATCTCAGCAGAAGCTGCAGAACGATTGAGATTTGGATGTGAGAGAGATTATTTGTTGTCAAATGAAGTTGAGATATTCCAGATTTCCAGTGGCTGCTCAGCTGGTTTTACGGCGCTTCTTAGTCGGAAGAGACGAAGAGAGCAGACTACAGAGTAACACTGACACGACAAATGGATATTCAAATTTTTGTTGAATGGATTAGAATAATTAGGTTTGGGTAATTGAATTTGAATAAGGGAGTATTCAATTTTTGTTGTTTGGGTTTTTTTTTTTTTTTTTCAAAAACTTGGTTGGGATTTTTTTTTTTTTGGGACACGAGCTGGACACAGGTTAATTAAAAAAAAATTTAAAAAGAATTTCAACATCTGGGCTTGGGCTGGCATGGGCTGTAATCAGGTCCAACCCGTGCCTGAATCCGCTTGTGACTAGGCCCCTTTTGGGCCCAAGTTTTTAAAAAATATTTTTTTTTTCCAAATTCATTTTTATCTACACATTTTATGGTAATTATAACTTTTATTAACTTTTCAACTATATATTTTATCAACATTTATCAAAATTTACTAAAAATATAATATTTTGCCAAACTAAGGGGGCTAAATAGTGTATCGGGTGAATATAATATGGGAAAATTCATAACTAAAAAGCTAAGTATCACCTATTTCAAAAATAAGAACAAATGTTTCAAATTTTAAAAATCAGATATTTATTAACATTTATTTATGATTTATTTATACAATTTGGTCACAAATTAACGATTTAACTAATCAATATTATTTTTTGGTCACATATCAGAATTTTTATACATCACAAATTATTTTATGGTCACAATTCAAAAAATTTAAAGGTCACAATTTGTTTATCGGTCATAAATCAAAAAATTATAAGTCACAACTTATTATATAGTTACAAATTATCAATCACAAATTAACAATTTTTTAGGTCACATATTATTTCTTGGTCACAACTTATCTTTTTCATTAGTCACATATTGTTTATTGGTCACAAATTAACCAATTTAATGGTCACAATTAACCAAATAATTTGTGACCACCACCAATACCTGTGACCACCTATCTCTAGCAACAGCACCATCGTCGTCGTCAAAACTTCCACCACCTCTTCAAACAAATCAACATGTCGTAGAAAAACACAACCATATCGTCGCTCCAGATCTACCACCCCGATAGACCCATTGCCACCAACATCTCACCATCACCACCGCAATCACTTCTACGACCACCACAACCGACAGCCTCGCCACAGTCACTACTGCAACTCAACATAAAATTTGAAGAAAAAATATGAACAACTGCACACCACCACCACAGCAACCAACAAGTCACTCACAGTAGATCTAATAAGGAAATCACCAACCAAAAGATCACCAACAGTAGATCGAATAAAAAACCCCCCCGAGACGGTGGTGTCAATTCGGGCTACAGCAGCGCTGCCTCACTATGTAGCGGTGTTGTGCCTCACTACGCGGCATAACACCGCTAGGTTTTCGAGGCGACGCCTCTTCAAGCAGCAGCAACACAGCCTCGCTGTGCCACCGCTTGTTGTCGTTGAATGAGGGTATGTTTAGGAGCAAGGTGAGGAGTGTGTGCGGGCGCCGAAAAACACTGAGAGCTGAGGTAGGTAGAGAGGGTGAGAAGAGAGAAAAAATGGAGAGGGAGAGGAGAGTGGTAAGTGATTTTTGGGGTTTGGATGAAATATGTATATATAATATTTAATATTTAAATATGAAATATCTTATTTTTGACTAATGAAATATTCACCTTGATTTTAGAATATTGATTTTTAAAAGTAGGGTGTGATGTAATTTCCACATATAATATTTATTGATCTCTAATTTAATGTGGCTATCAATCAGATGGTAAAACTACCAAAAAAACTCAAAAACGGAATAAGACGCGAAATTAAAATTTTTTGCATTAGTGGCCTGCCTTTTTTATTTGAAGAAGTCTGGACTATTGACTATCGAAAATGAATGAAGGGAAATTTATAAAAATGTTCAAATTTATGCTTGTCAATTGAAATGTGTTTAATTTGAACTATTGCAAAAAGGGTCAAATTTGACACCGAAATATCTATTATACCCTTAATGAAGGAAAGGCAAAAATAATAATAATAATAATTTATTGAATGTTGCACGTCTTGCGAGACAATGAAGTTGTTTTCATGAGAAGCTACAATAATGTGCAAGTTATTACCCAGTGATTCAATTTCTTGATTTATGTAGTAGGATGACCTATTGAAGATTGGAAAAAAAAATGAGGAAGAAGATGAACTAGATGGTTTAGCATTATTGGAGTATTCAAAAATAAATATATATGTTGATTGTGGTGTGTTACTCACGCATTGTGTCATATCATTCTTAAATAACTTTGGTAGCAAGGAATTAAGGTAGTTGTGCATTGACAATGCTATTAATGATAGAATAAATTCAATAATGGTGGTTGAAGAAGATGATCAAGTGAATCAGGGATGACATTTCGAATAGTTAAAATCACAAATCGCGGTTAATCGAATCGAATGGGACGAAAAAAATCGAACCGATGGTACAATGAGTTGGTTATGGTTTTGATTTTAATGACCCGATTCGTGGTGGGCGCGGGTATGGTATTTAGCGAAGGTACCCCGAACCGAACCGATTATCCGTTTTAAAAAAAAAAAAAAAAAAAAAAATTGAACAATTGAACTTCTTTTAATAATTCTTTATATAATTATGACCTATTACCTTACCGACCCTTTAACATGACCGGCACACTAACCCAATTTTTTGGCCTTAACTTAACTTTATTCACACTCACTCACTCACTGAAAATACACAGAAAATAGGAAATATTAAAGCGATGGGCAACGGGGAGGAAGAAAATTCGAAATTGGAATCAACAACACCGTCTTCACCTTCTGCCATGCCATCGATCCAGATTTGGCGCTATAATCAGATCTGAATTTGAAAGGTATAGGCTGTGTGTCGTCCATAGTGTGCGACATTCAGATCTTATTCTGATATCTATATCTTGATTAGTTCACTGTTATTTTTTTATTATTGTAGTTTTGAAATGACATTTTAAATAGGCTATATTTCCTTATATTGTATTATGTAATGGAAGTATGCGTGGGATGACTATGATTTAAATTTGAAAATGTCTCTGTGATTGGGATGGAGATATTTCTTGAATTGGTTTTAGCAAGTCTATTTTATATGATGTTCTCCTTCCCTGAGTCATCCCGTACATTTTCTTAGTTAGCGAATGCAAACGCAATTTTCTTGATTATGATATTTCCCTCTTTCTTTTACTGCTTGCGGGAGTTGAGCTCATCAATCTATTTGGTTCCCTAATTCTATCTCTTCTTTTTGTTACTTAATGCATTGTTTACTTGGTTGGGTACTTTAATTTTATTGCTAACAATTTTGGTATGTCTACTGATTGTTAATTATTTGTATTGTATTAAATTAGTACCTTTTAATCTATCTATAATTCTCTTATTTTGAGTTGTTTTATCTTAACTTCTCATAGGCCGAAGAAAGATCCTTTAAATTGTTTGCATTTTCATTTGGGATATTGTTTGCTAAATTGGCTTAATATTGTGTTTTTGTTTTTATTGATTTTTATTCATAATTTTTTTTTTCAATTTGACGGTTGGACTTATAAAAATTAATTTATTTTCGTGGTTATTAACCCAATCGAACCGAGATACGATCCGAACCGAATCGAACCGAACCGATTTTCATGATTATGGTATGACAAAATTTGGTGGCGCGGTTATTATTTAGGCCGAACCGACTCGTTTCCATCCCTACAAGTGATAAGGTGTAATCCCAATATTCATTCTAAAAAATATCTAGGCATTGAGACGGTATTTTAAATGTTAGTTTGGACATTTTTGAAATGTCGAGAATAATAGTTAAAAAATGGGCAAAGCTATGGGAAGTTTTGTGTTTAGCATTTAACATATTGCATGTGGGGGTAACATGCCATTCGTTCCCTCCATGTATCACCTCCAAACATACTTGAAGCACCAAGACGATTTCTCATCCAACATAAAGGTTCAAGAATTGCAAGGTCGGCGAGCAAGCGAAAATGTGACCGGTGCGAGCATTTTAGACACAACAGGTAGACGTGAAGAAATTTGGCCTCATTGAGTAACATATACGATGAAAATCTCACTATCTCCCTCATAGTTGGAGCTTATCATGATCACTTCTTTCATGATGATGGGGTGTGATCCTACTTCCTCACACGACCCATAGAAATAAGCAATGGCAAACATGACATCATCAAAACTAACTTCATGAACACCGATATGAATAACTAGTGATGTTGCACATGACTCAACTTCTTCAAACAAATTAGGAAAGGGAATGGAGTGAAGGCTCAGCCTACGATGACTGTTTGCTAATTGGGTGACGAAGGGAACAACAAAAGGGTGTTCAGTGTTCTTTAGGATATTCATTTCTTCATCATCTTCAAGGTCGAGCTTGAGGTTGATTGGGTTGTTAGCCAAAGAACCGGGTAGGGAGTTGTTTAGACCGAGGTCACTTTAAGAAGTTTGTTGGATAGCCAAAGATATAGAGGAAGAACAATGTTTACGATAACTGCCTTTGTTAAGAAAATGTGTGATCAATATTTCTAGCCTTGCCATGCTTATTGAGAGGAGAGATATAGATTGTACTAAATGGTTATCCACCAACTCCTTTTTAATTGCCATTACATTTGATTGACATTGAACTGACAACCTAGGTCTGTAATTTTTTTTTAGTGTTGCTACAGGTACAGGAATTTAAATTTTCGTACCTGCCAGACAACACATAGCGTAGGTGGGTGGGGGGAGGTTTTTGGTATTATTTTAATCATGTGGAACCATTCTCTCGTGAGAGAAAATTCAAATTTCTGTACAAAATTCTGTGAAATCATTCTATACGTATGGAATTTTCCATTTTTTTCGTTACCTCAATGTACCTCTTTTTTTTTTTTTTTTATTAAGGCCCATGTACCTCTTTACGTATATCATAGGATTGTCAATTAACGCTAAAATCTTGATTGTATTAAATACTACACCCACGTTAGTTTATACTACACTATGTGCTATAAATAAAGAATAAGTTCTATAACATTAAGAAATGAAGAACTGAAGACTATTTTCACAATTCTAATGTTAAATTTGTTGCAATCAATACATCTAATGTCATGCATCTCCTATTGTGTGAACGAACCATGGTGAACTAGCGGGAGATTAGTTTTCATTTTTTTTTTCTACATTTCATTGTATTCTTGACATTCTAAATCTAGTTATCGACATTTTGGACTCTAAAAATCTTGACACTTGACATTTCATTAGCAAGAAGGAGGTTTTCAAACTTTTTCGCAACAAATTATGGAAATTTCACAACCCTAACTATAAATACTTGAAGCCTGAAGGTATGTAGATGTTTGGCTAAGGTAGCGATTCCTAAACCTAGAAGATTAAGATAGGACCTAAAATAATTGATTGTGTATTCATGGCATTACCATAGTAGTTCGTACATATTTATTGTACATAAGTCTGAAATACCCTGATGTATATGTTAATACGATTATTGAATCAAGGGATGCTACATTTTTCGAAAATATTTTTCCTTATAACGTGTAAAGTGAATCAAATTCACTGAAAAGATCTTGTGAAAATGAAGAGATTGTAGATCAAGAATCTATAAAATGAAGAAGTATCTAGATGCAATAAGAGGGCTACGACTAGGGATGACAATCGAGCCGAGTAACTCGTGGGCTCGGCTCGTCTAAAACGAGTCACGAGCCGAGCATAGGAAATTCTAGACTCGTCGAGCTGCTTGGCGAGTAGCTCGTCGACGAGCCCAGGCTCGTGGTTCATAAAAAAAAAGTATTAGACTAGCCCACGAGCCGAGCAGCTTGTGGCTCGTAAAAAAAAAAAATCAGTGACCGTTTTGGTCCCTATAATTTTTTATTTTTTATTTTTTTTTTCAAATTTCATTTTTGTTTTTATAAATACCCATAAATTACAACATTTTTTTCTCACTAAACTTACTATCAATTTCTCATTTTACTCTCTACAAATCAGTCATTATCAATATTATTCATTCTAATTTCTATACTCTTCTGCATTTTATTTTGAAAATATTGAATTATAATATTGATTTTATAATATATTTTCTACACTATTACATAATTTTTCATTCACTTCTCAATTCTACTTCACTTCTTCTTGATGAGAATCCGGATAGCTTAGAACTACCAAACCCACGTCGTTTGTTGAAGAACGCAAGAAAACTCAATTAAACCTTGGTTTGTAGATTTTGATTCAAAATATGAATCGGAAACAACCAACGATCCGAAAGAAACACTGACCCTTTTTGAATTCAATATTAAGAACTTCACCCAATGGATTGAACGCCACAAGATCGATTCTTGATAAGTTCAGAGTTTGCCCAATTAAGAACAAAGGAATTGAAGTCAATTAATTCTCTCAATAATAATGTGTTTTTGAATAATGTCAATAATGATAAGTATTTATACTTATCCCGAAAACCTAGCACAAAAATGTGTAAACCCTAAAAACTTGCGAAATTATGGAAATAAAATAACTTCTAGTCAAAATATGGAAAATCCCGAAATTATCCTAAAAAATAACTATGCGGTCGCATAGTTATATTATATGCGGCCGCATAGTTCATGCGGTCGCTTCTTCTGGGGTCTCTGACCATTGGATGCGGCCGCATAGAAGTGACTTGCACCTTCGTCTTCGGCTGCTTCCAACACGTTGATCCACGTTGATTCGGACTTCGACCCCAACATGGAACTTGCCTCTTTTTGCGTGTAGCTCATGACGTCGTCCACCGTTGCTTGTGCAAGTAATCCCATAGCTTGTTTTATTCGATTTTCCCTCAAACGTGTCATTGGTCTATCGTCAACAATCAATGGATCCTTCCATTGACTTGCTCTTGTTGTATCGACATCCTGGATCTTTGCTCTTGTTGTATCGGCATCCTGGATCACATCATCCCCTCCCTCTTCAAAATGATTCGTCCTCGAATCTGAACCTGCATCAAACGGAGATAGATCAGAAACATTAAATGTGGCTGAAACTTTAAACTCACCAGGTAGATCGAGCTTATATGCATTGTCATGGATCTTTTCAACCACTTGAAACGGTCCATCGCCCCGTGGTTGCAACTTTGATTTCCTCAACTCCGGGAATCGCTCCTTTCGCAAATGTACCCAAACCCAATCGCCGGGTTCAAACGTAACACTTTTCCTGCCTTTGTTTGCCTGTGCTGCATAATGCCTGTTTTTGCTTTCTATTTGCAGTTTTACCTTCTCATGGAGTGCCTTTATCAAGTCAGCCTTCTTTTTCCCATCTAAACTACCTCGTTCATTCACAGGTAAAGGAATTAAATTCAGTGGGGTTAGTGGATTAAAACCATAAACAATCTCAAATGGTGAATGTGAAGTAGTGGAGTGTACAGCTCTATTATATGCAAATTCGATGAAAGGTAAACACTCTTCCCAACTTTTTAAGTTTTTATTAATAACAGTGCTCAACAACTGTATCATGGTCCTATTAACCACTTCGGTCTGCCATCGGTCTGTGGATGACAAGTAGTAGAAAACAACAGTTTCGTGCCCAACTTTCCCCACAAAACACGTCAAAAGTGACTAAGAAACTTAACGTCCCTATCCGACACTATACTCTTAGGTACCCCGTATAAACGCACTACCTCTTTGAAAAACAGATCAGCGATGTGAGTGGCATCATCGGTTTTGTGACATGGAATGAAGTGTGCCATTTTAGAAAACCTATCTACCACTACAAAGATAGAATCTCGCCCTTTTTTAGTCCTAGGCAAACCTAATACAAAATCCATAGATATGTCGACCCAAGGTTCACTAGGAACGGGTAAAGGTGTATACAACCCATGAGGTAAGACCTTAGACTTAGCCTGTTTACAAGTTAAGCATCTTTCACAAGTTTTTCCAACATCAATTTTCATTTTAGGCCAATAAAAATGTTCACTTAACATCCCTAAAGTCTTAGCAACCCCAAAGTGTCCCATTAATCCCCCACTATGTGCTTCCTTAACTAGCAAATCACGCATAGAACAATTAGGCACACATAATTTATTTTCCCTAAACAAATACCCGTCATGTTTAAAGAACTTATCCACCGCTCCCTTATCACATGATGCATATATGCTGGAAAAATCTAAATCATTCTCATACATGCCCTTAATAAACTCAAAACCAAGCAACTTCGCGACATACCTTCGAGACAACGCATCCGCAACCACATTTTCTTTACCTTGTTTGTACTGGATGACGTAGGAAAATGTCTCTATGAATTCCACCCATCGAGCATGCCTCTTGTTCAACTTACCTTGACCTCTCAAATGCTTCAATGATTCATGATCGGTGTGAATCACGAACTCCCTTGGCCATAGATAGTGCTGCCATGTTTCCAATGCTCGAACCAATGAATAGAGCTCTTTGTCATATGTAGGGTAGTTAAGCGCCGCTCCACTAAACTTTTCACTGAAATATGCAATCGGCCTTTTATCCTGCATCAAGACTGCTCCAATGCCTATACCTGAAGCATCACACTCAATCTCGAAAGCTTTGTCAAAGTTAGGTAATGCTAAAACTGGTGCTTCACATAACCTATCTTTAATAGTATTGAATGCATGCTCTTGTTCATGTCCCCATTTAAACCCAACACTTTTCTTAACAATTTCCGTGAGTGGTGTGGTAATAGTGCTAAAATCCTTAACAAACCGCCTATAAAAGCTAGCCAATCCATGGAAACTCCTCACTTCGGTTATAGTAGTAGGTGTTGGCCATTCTTTAATAGCTTTTACCTTTTCTTCATCTACTTCCACCCCGTTAGCACTAACAACAAATCCTAAGAACACAACTTTATCCATGCAAAATGAACACTTCTTTAAGTTAGCATAAAGTTGTTCTTTTCTTAACACCACAAGCACACATCTCAAATGTTCCATATGTTCATTGAGGTCTTTACTATAGATTAAGATATCATCAAAGTATACCACAACAAACTTACCAATAAAAGCACATAAAACATGATTCATTAAATGCATAAACGTGCTTGGTGCATTCGTGAGCCCAAACGGCATAACTAACCACTCATACAAGCCATACTTAGTTTTAAATGCAGTTTTCCACTCATCTCCTTCTCTCATGCGAATTTGATGATAACCACTCCTAAGATCTATCTTACTAAATATGCATGCACCAAATAGTTCATCTAACATATCATCTAACCTAGGAATAGGATGACGATACTTTACCGTTATATTATTGATGGCCCTACAATCCACGCACATCCACCAAGATCCATCTTTCTTAGGTACAAGTAGTACTGGCACGGCACATGGACTCATGCTTTCCCTCACGTGTCCCTTGCTCAACAACTCCTCAACTTGCCTCTGAAGCTCCTTCGTTTCCTCGGGGTTACTCCGATAAGCCGGTTGGTTTGGAATGACTGCACCGGGTACAAAGTCAATCTGATGCTCAATGCCTCGAATGATTGGCAACCCACTAGGTGCATCCTCGGGAAAGACATCGTCGAATTCCTGCAATAAAGAAATAGCCAAACTAGGGAGGGATGTGTTAATTTCCTCAAAGTTGAGGAACGATTCTTTGTAAACCAAGAGGATTACTTGTTTCTTTTCCACAATTGCCTTTTTCAATTCACTCCCTCTCGCAAAGAAATTCACCTTTGGCTTTTCTCTCCTCTCAGACCCCTCTTTTTTTCTCTCATGTGGCCCCTCTCCTTTTTTCTCACTTTTAGCCACCTCACTATTTTCTCTCATACTCTCGTGTCTCACCTTTTCTCTCTTCTCTCCTAGCACTCTCTTTCTTTTCTCCTCCTCAGTTTTCAATTTAAGCTGATCCTCATACACCTGTGCAGGTGTCAATGGTGCTAATGTAATAGGTTTTCCCCCCTTGATCAAGCTGTACCTATTTTTATACCCATCATGTATTACCTTCCTATCATATTGCCATGGCCTTCCCAATAAAATATGACCCGCATGCATGGGTACTACATCACACATCACTTCATCACTATAACTCCCAATTGAAAAATTTAACATCACCCTCTTATTCACCTTAATTTTCCCACATTCATTTAACCATTGCAATTTATAGGGTTTAGGGTGTCTAAGCATTATTAATCCTAATTTTTCAACCAAACTGGTGCTAGCTACCGTAGTACAACTTCCCCCGTCAATGATTAAGCTACATACCGTATTATTGACGTGACACCGCGTATGGAAAATATTTTCTCTTTGCAATTCCAAGGCATCAGCCTTGATTTGAGTGTTGAGAGCTCGTCTCATGACTAACAACTCGCCCACAGCATATTCCACTTGGTCTTCATCGCTAATGTCTTCCAATTCTGGCATGCCTTCATAATCACTTTCGCTTGCACTCTCCACTTCCCCACTATCCCGCAAAATCATGGTTCTTTTGTTTGGACACTGAGAAGCAATGTGTCCAGTTCCCAAACACCTAAAACATTTGATGTCTCGGTTCCTAGATGGTTGTAACTCCACATTCTTGCTAGCACTTTCTTCTTTCCCCCGTGGCAACTCCGTTTTAACCTTAGGAGCAGCCCCATCCACTTTGTTGTCGTCCCACCTCGGTTTCAAAGTAGTGTTGGAACCCGATGTACCCGATGAATACCTTGATGTCCCCTTCCTCTTCAATTGTCTCTCTACCTTTATAGCCATGTGTAACATGTCCTCCAACTCCACATAATGTTGTAGCTCAACCACATTAGTTATCTCCCTGTTTAAACCATTCAAAAATCGGGCCATAGTGGCCTCCCTATCCTCATGTACGTCCGCCCTAATCATCAACAACTCCATCTCCTTATGATAATCCTCCACATTCTTCAACCCTTGGTAGAGGCTTTGTAGTTTTTGATAAAGCTCTCGGTAATAGTGACTAGGCACAAACCGTTTCCTCATGATGGCCTTCAAATCTCCCCATGTTCCAATTGGTCGCTCCCTATTTCTCTTCTAGATGTCACCACTTGATCCCACCAATTGATAGCATAGTCAGTAAATTCAAGGACTGTTATTTTCACCTTCTTCGCCTCCGAATAATTTTGACAATCAAAGATCATCTCAACCTTTTTCTCCCACTCCAAATAAGTTTTCGGATCACTCCTTCCTTTAAATGGTGGAATGGACATTTTGATGTTGCCCATGTCACCATCTAACCCGTCTCCAACCAAGTTTCTACCACTTCTGTCAAGCCTAGCTCCTCTATTCATCAACCTACCAATTTCAGCATCCATAATCGCCTCCTCATCCCCCTCACTCTCAGATTCCATTTCTCCCCTAATCTCCTGCCTATGTTTCTGTCGACCCTGCCTCCTCGCATTTGGAACTCCCCTACGTAAATCAGCAAGTTCTGTATCCTGCCTATCCAACTTATCCCGTACATCCTCAAACAAACGTTCAAACCTACGAATCATCTCCTCAGACATGTTGATTTGATTGTTGTTGTTTCGTGCTGGCGTTGCTGCTTCCTTGTCAGACATCCTAAAAAAATTATCTAATTTTGTGCCTCACAAATTTATCTCTCGTGTATCACTCAATTTAGGCTTTTTCCCTCTATTAATCTCACCACTCTGCCTTTTTCCACTCAAAACTTCCACCCAAGTGCTTCAAAGGGCAAAATACAACTCAATCAAGGAATTAATCTAGTATAATTCAACCGAAAATTGAGTGAATCCTTTTTTTGAAGTTTGAAGGATTCAAGACACAAGAATTGAATTGGATATGTGAACAGGGTTTTTTTTTTTTTTTTTATTTTTTATTCAAGAAGGTGGTTCTTGAATTTTGATACAAGAAACAAGGAATTTGCCGGGAACTGTTTTGAGTTAACAATAATTTTTTTTTTTTAATATTTGACGTGAACAGTATGGATTTTTTTTTTTTAGCTCAAGAATTCAACTACGAGTCCGGAAAAACAAACGAAAACTGTTTTAGATGAAAATTCAACCCAAAAACAACTTTTGAAATTTTGGCAGAAGAAAAACGGATCAAAGACTCCTTAATTTTACTGGACGCAAGAACATGACGAACGCTGAATTTAATGAAAACAAGACTCAAACAAAAATTAGAAAGGATATAACCTTGATTCGTTGGAGCCTGTGCTCTGATACCAAATGATGAGAATCCGGATAGCTTAGAACTACCAAACCCACGTCGTTTGTTGAAGAACGCAAAAAAACCCAATTAAACCTTGGTTTGTAGATTTTGATTCAAAATATGAATCAAAAACAACCAACGATCCGAAAGAAACGCTGACCCTTTTTGAATTCAATATTAAGAACTTCACCCAATGGATTGAACGCCACAAGATCGATTCTTGATAAGTTCAGAGTTTGCCCAATTAAGAACAAAGGAATTGAAGCCAATTAATTCTCTCAATAATAATGTGTTTTTGAATAATGTCAATAATGATAAGTATTTATACTTATCTCGAAAACCTAGCCCAAAAACGTGTAAACCCTAAAAACTTGCGAAATTATGGAAATAAAATAACTTCTAGTCAAAATATGGAAAATCCCGAAATTATCCTAAAAAACAACTATGCAGTCGCATAGTTATATTATATGCGGCTGCATAGTTCATGCGGTCGCTTCTTCTGGGGTCTCTGACCATTGGATGTGGCCGCACCCAAGTTCCTTCTATGCGGCCGCATAGAAGTGACTTGCACCTTCGTCTTCGGCTACTTCCAACACGTTGATCCACGTTGATTCGGACTTCGACCCTAACATGGAACTTGCCTCTTTTTGCGTGTAGCTCATGACGTCGTCCACCGTTGCTTGTGCAAGTAATCCCATAGCTTGTTTTATTCGATTTTCCCTCAAACGTGTCATTGGTCCATCGTCAACAATCAATGGATCCTTCCACTGACTTGCTCTTGTTGTATCGGCATCCTGGATCTTTGCTCTTGTTGTATCGGCATCCTGGATCACATCACTTCTTCTTCAACATTCAATTTCAATTATTCACAAATGAATCCACGCTCATTTATTGAAAGCTTTTTCGATGTTGGAGTCGGGAGTGAAGCACATGTGCCCCACAATCAATTTGAGAATGAATTTGTCGGTCTAAATGAATTATCCATTCCAGAAAATATTCAAGATTTCGATGTTCATGAAAGTAGTCATCCAATTGATTTGGATGACGTTGATGCTGATGCTGGTAATCCAATTGATTTGGAATAGGATGATGAACCTGCATTAGAAATTTCTGATGCAAGAGGAAAGAAAAAGAGGAAGAAACAGACAAAATGTTGAGACCATTTTAAAATGGTTCAAACTGGTCGTGTGATCGATGGACTTCCAGAAACCAAAGCAGTATATAAATACTGTCAACAACGATTGACCCATCAAAAAGGCATAGGAACCACCCCCTCAAACGTCACTACAACACATGTGCGGCCAAACATGTGTTTCTTTCTGTTGGTCAAATGCTACTACAATTTGGTAGTCTAAGCAGCGGTGTTACTACTACCCCACTTAATATGTGGATATATTCGAAGGAAAGAACTCGAACAGGAATGGTGAAGTACGTTGCCGGAGCTTAGTTGCCACTAGCACAAACGGACAACAAACATTTCGTTACCTTTTTGAAAAAAATGTCTTCAACCGAGGTACGTTGTGGTAAGTCAAAATACTCTTCGTTCTGATACAATAGAATATTTTGAAAATGCAAAGAAAATATTGATTGCCGATTTAGAAAAATATGGGGATGTGATATCTTTAATTCGGATTTATAGGAAGAGATTAATAAAAGAGGTTATATAGCTTCAACTGCACACTATATAGACTCACTTTGGATCATGCATAAAAAAATAATTGCTTTTAAAATTATTGAGTACCCGCACAATGCTAACAATATATTTAATGCTATTATGAACATTATTAGAGAATATAAATGCAAGAATAAAATTCGTTCTTTTACGTTCGACAATGCTTCTATACATAAGTCTGTTGTCGATAAATTGCATAGAGTACTTCAACCCAATTTCGATGGTTATTTATTTTATATTCGATGTGTATGTCATATTTTTAATTTAATAGTACAAGACGATTTAAAATATGTTAAGAATGAAATTCAACGAATTAGGAATGCACTAATTTATATCACTATTTCACCTAATAGAAAATAAGCATTTGAGGAATTTTGTGCTAAAAATGGGGTGTCGTATTCAAAAATCTTTATTAGTGACGAAACGCATAAATGGAACTCCACATATTTATTATTAAAATCATGTGAAAGTTTCGAATATTTAATTACTGAATTTTATAACATTAAGCATATCAGGGACGACAACGATAATATTTTGAATGAGTCCAATTGAATTTTAGTTATTAAAATTAAAAAAAATTTGACAAGTTTTTATGATTCTACAAATATTTTGTCTAGTGTTTATTATCCTACTAGTTGTATGGTCATTGAACGTATTTATGTAATTGCTAGGGCTTTTGATAGATTTAAAGATGACCTCGATTTTAGTTAAGTTATAATTGTCATTGAATTAAAGTTTAGAAAATATTGGAAAGATTTGCCCATGTTATTTCCGTTAACATGCGTCATAGACCCCGATATGGTTTATCGGGTACTAAATTTATAATTGACTGAATGTCAAAATCTTTAACTTTTAATGTACATATTACCTATAGGAATTTGGAAGCAACTTTATCTGAAATTTATGTATTATATGCCTCACGAATGGGTACACATATTCCTCGTGTACCCTTTGACTCTACAAATATTCCTCCCACTAATATAGCAGATGACGACGCTGAAATTTTAAATTTATTCGAAGGCATGAACTCATATGATATGATTCAATTGCATATGCATGTCGTTTCTCCAGTAGTAGTAGTTTGTCTTCCACTGCATGTACTCAAACATCGAGTAATAGTCCAAATGTGTTGCCTGCTAAATTATTTGATTACTTTAATTATAATTGGCCTAGTAACAATGTACTAAAGAAAAATTTAGAAGAAGTAATTGAATTCTAGTGAAGGTATGAACGCCGATGGCCAATAGTTTTTGCAGTGGCAAAGGATCTACTAACACCTCCGGTTAGTACTATAATTTCGGAGTCTACTTTTAGTACAGGGTCTAGGGTTCTCTCCAAGATTAGAAGTCGACTAAAGGAAGATATTTTGGAAGCATTAATGTGCGTGAATGACTGACAAGACACTCATTTTTTACTGCAAAATAAATATGCCGAAATTGCATGTAGTCAAGTAAGTGATATTTAATTTAACCATATTCATCACGAATTTTTATTTTAATACCTTTATAATTTTTTAAAAAAAATTGAACACGTAACAAGTTGTTCGTGTACAATTTTTAACTCCGCCTACTAGAAATTGAAGTAGTCAGTCCCAAACCCGGATAAAGGAGGAGGATTTATTTTTAATTATTTTAAAAAAGAAAAATATTTTGAAAAATCATTTGACCATTTTCTTTTTTATTTTATTTTATCATTTATAAAATAATTATTTTCAATCAACATGTTTTCTTCAAAACTAACTTGAAAATAAAAATATATTAATTAAAAATTATTTATAAGCAAAAAATTAAATTATAATTACAAAAAACTAATAAGTGAGTATTATTTATAAGATAAAATCATAAAAAAATACATTATAATTAAAATTACTTTTAAGTTATAAGTAAAAAATACTTTATCTAAAAAAATTGTTTACAAAATAAAAATACTTATAAGATAAAAATTTACCGAAAATGTATATTTTAAAAAATACTTAGAAAATGTGTAAAAAAAAAATCGAGCTCACCCTTTTTTCACGAGTCGAGTCTGGCTCGACTCGTTGCTCACGAGCTCATTGGACGACGAACACGAGCTGAGCTGATTCGGCTCGACCCATTGCCACTCCTAGCTAGGACGATAAACTCTTTTGGGCATGATTTTCTAACATGTTAGAAAATGAGCCTTAAAGTTATAAAAAGGCTATGTCTCGACCGAAACTTCATATTGGAAAGAAACTGTTTATAGTTCAATTGAATCCATATTACAAAATCATACATAGGAATTAGTAGACCTTCTTCATGACAATAATCATTAGGGTGTATATGAATTTTCAAAAAGAAAATGAAGGTAGATGGATCAATTGACAGATATAAAGCAAGAATTTTCGCTAAATACTACAAGCAAAATAAAGATCTTGATTATTTTGATACATATTCACCCTAACAAGAATTACTTTCATATGTATACTTATTGCGATAGCAATATTGAATGGTTTGGATATATATCAAATGAATGTTAAAACAGATTTTTTGAATGATGAATTAGATAAAGAAATTTATATGGAGCAACTTGATAGATTTGTGGCCTCAAGATAAGAAAAGAAAGTGTGTCGACTTGTTAAATCGGTTTATGAATTAAAGCATACTTCTAAGAAATGACATGAAAACTTTGACATGGTAATGATGTCAAATGGTTTCAAAATTAACGAGTGTGACAAAAGTGTGTATGTCAAGAGTATTCAAAATGGATATGTCATGATATTTTTTTATGTAGATGACATGCTGATTATGGGTAACAATGATACCATAATTTAAACTACTAAAAGAATGTCAACAAGTAAATTTGAAATGAAGGACTTGGGGATCGTCGATGTTATATTAAGAGTTAAATTTCTAGAACATCCGATGGTCTCATATTATCTCAATCACACTATATTGAGAAAATTCTTGATAAGTTCAAGAAAAATGATATCATTCCTGTAAAAACACCAATGGATGCCAGTATGCATCTTGTTTCTAACATTGATGACTGTAGGTCTCAACTGGAATATTATCATATTATTGGCAGTTTAATGTATATCATGAATTGTACTCCCTGATATTGTTTATTCTATTAATAGGCTAAGTTGATATACGAGTAATCCAAGCACTGAGCATTGGAGAGCAACATTTGGAGTTTCAGGATACTTAAAAATATAAAAAACTTTGAATTGCATTATACGAAATATCCAACAGTACTTAAAGGATACTACGGTGCAAATTGGATATCAGATACTAAAGACATCAAGTCGACAAATGGATATGTCTTTACACTTGGATGTACTACAATATAATGGAAATATTCAAAATAAACATGTATAGCTAGATCAATGATGGAATCTGAATTCATTGCATTATACAAAGTTGGGGAAGAGCCGAATGGCTACGAAATTGTCTAGAAGATATTTCATGTTGGATAAAACATATGTATGTTATATGTATCCATTGCGATAGTCAATCAGCAATTGGTGGGACACAAAATGTTATGCATAACGGTAAATCTCGACATATCCGTTGTAGACACAATCTCATTAGACAATTGCTCTCTAATGGTATTATCTCTATAGATTATGTGAAATCAAAAGAAAATATTGTAAATCTCCTAACTAAAGATTTGACGAGAAAACAAGTCGAAAGTTCATCGAAGAGGATGGGGGTTAAAATCGGTAAAACAATCAAGAGTTTCCATGGTGGCAACCCAACCTAGTCGATTGAAGATCCCAAAATCTAGGTTTAATAGGACAATCGACCTATGAAAAACTTAGTATGCATTGGGGAGATTTTTTACTCCTACCTATTCATATGATGAGTCAGTGCATAACTGCTGCTAAATAGGTTGAGTTACGCTTTTAATGATTTCTTTATCTTGATTCATTCAAGTGGAGTATAACAGAATACTCTTTATGGAGATCATCTATGTGGGTGAGAAGGAGCCACTTCTAAGAGAGTTATGTGAAGATAAATTCTCTAAAAACACTCATGAACTAAGAGGTGTCCAAAGCCAAAATGGACAGTAACATGGGAACAAATTGTATTCGAAGGGAACTGTGTGACTTCTACTGTCTAGATTTACACGAATAGCTGACTATTCAAAGCATCTTGCTACTGATTGGCCAAGTAAATCCGATAGATTTTATTAGGGAAAGTTCAAAGTCTTTGACTACTTATTCCGATGCAGTTTTCTTCATTTATACTTTGAAAAACATATCAGAAGTTGTTGTTTGGAAAATGCCGACATATTTCATTCATATGAGGGATTGTTGGAAATTGTTTATTTTATTAACTAGTGAATTGGGTCAACTTTGAGCTCTAATTTGAATGACACTTGCGCTTCGATTTTAACAAGACCAAGCATATTCACACTCTACTCCGCGAGATGATTAACGTGATATATTTATTTAACGAAAATCATTTAGAATTGAATGAAATATTTGATGCCAAAGTAACTCAGTTAAAACTATAAACTAGTGAAAAATTTAATTTATTGAAAATTGCCAAACACTTATCCCACATAGAAAAGTTAGGAAATTTTGGTGTGGTTTATATAGTGTAAGTTTAGAAATTGGGTTTGGGCCCAAGGGGTACCAATAGTTTTTGGAAAGGATGTGACTTATATTCTATTGGGTTTGGTCCTAAGCCAACACGCACGCGTTGCCGCTACCGTCCGTCCGACCTACTCGACACGAGCACTGGCACGTACATGTGCTCAAGTCCGATCTAGTTCGTATTCAGATGGGGGTGGGTCCTTGTACTATATTAACTTTTTGGACAAAGTTTATTTAAATTTTTGGGTCAAATTGTAATTAATCAAATTCTAGGGTACTTAATGAATTTAATTTTGAATGGTTTATTTCGAGTAATTTTTTGGTTTGGATCGTCTGTTAACCAACGTAGCAGACCTAGTGTTTCATACTGAACAATACTGCCTGTTCGAGTTTGGAGGCTCTCTTAACAGTGACGACTATTCTAAAAGGCTTGAATGATGTTCGAATAGGCACGAACGAGTCTATAAAATGCTCATCCCACTGTCAGAATAATTACACCATTTTCATTGCAAACTTTCCCTACTTTGAATCTCATTTTCTCTCTCATTTTGATATTGTTCTCGAAGTGAAAACACTTCATTGAGTTCGTTGGAACTCTTGCATCTAGCTGTGCTGCTTCCGTATGAGACGAAATTCGTTCTATCATGAGAAACGAT
The DNA here is from genome assembly GCA_019395295.1 of Osmanthus fragrans. Taxonomy (NCBI): domain Eukaryota; kingdom Viridiplantae; phylum Streptophyta; class Magnoliopsida; order Lamiales; family Oleaceae; genus Osmanthus; species Osmanthus fragrans. The sequence continues at coordinate 1,264,346 of CM033343.1, forward strand.
TGCTAAACACATTTAACACCATTGAAGATGGAAAATTCGTTTTAAGGAAATATAGTGAAGTCAGTGTGCTGGAATTAATTTTCTGATTTTGTTGATCATATTGTTACGCTGTACAAATTACATTAAGTAATTCTGTCAATATTTGAATATTCGGATTGTTTGAAGGAGGAATTTATACTCAATAAACAATAAAGACATCTTAGTTAATTGAAATACATGTAGACCTAAAAGCTCTAATTCACAAGATCATTGTAATTCCAATTGAATGTGTTGATGAGAGAGAGAAAGAACGTGGTACATGAGAGAGCTATTATCAGAAGAAGCACTGCATAGGTTAATTGCAAAAGTACTGATTTGCATCTAATTGTGATAGACACACTGATTACAATCACATATGTGAAATTTGGCAACATCTCTTTGTTCATCTTTTTTCTTTTGGCCGGCGACTGGCTTGATGGTGGGTGGCGTGGGTAGTTTCTAGTGTTGTGATGGGTGGCGCACGGCGGCGCAAGAGAAGGAGACAAAGAGCTTTGGATTTGGCTAAGGCAAAGAACGTTTTTTTGTTGTAATATTTTTCAAATATCTAGTATAGGATAGGTGTAAGTTTATAATTTATGTGTCAATATTCTATTTGCAAACACAATTTTTAATTTAGGAAAAAAAATATTTTTGATAGAATTTGAAATTATTATTAAGGCATTTTTGTCTAAATTTTCACAAAAATGGACATTGAAAAAATTTGTGACTTTTTGCAAATGACAATATGAGGGTGGACATTCCTCGTGAATTATTTATGGAGCTCGTGGAGCACAATGGCATGATTCATTCTCGAATACTGTGCAATAGCATAATTGATAAATTGCACAGACATCCCCATCTTTCTTAATTTTGATTTCTGCATCTATTTTCCTCATTTTAATTCGTCGTCCCCATTTCGCTGTCCAAAATAATCTTTAAGTTTATTTTTTGAAGGTATTTTTCTCTTCCCCCACCCCACCCCACCCCACCCCTGGCTTAATAAAAATGCTGGAAAAAAACAATTTTTTGATGTGTAACTTATCGTGACACCACCTTTTAACTAGTTTAAATACGTACCTTTTGATGTTCATTACGCGTCGCCTTGTAAACTAAGTGAATACTCACTTTTCCACTACCCCTTTCTTCAATCCTTTTCTCCACAATTAGATGCAAGAAATAGTGAAAGACACAAAATTAAAGAACTAAAATAATACTGTCATAACTACCTTAGATCTACTGAAAAACTTCTTATATTGTCATTTCACTCCTCACTTTCAAAACCTAATATCATTCCCGAAATAAAACTTAATACGGAACCAGAATTATTAATCTTGAAAGAAAATTTTCATGCATGTTTGGGAAATGTTTATAAATGATTAAATTATAAACAATAGAGAATAATTATGAATAAATGTGTAGTATTTGTGACTTTCTTGAAATGTGTGAAAACCTACCCTTAATTTGATGCGTACAAACCTATAATTAATTTTACCAAAATTTATATGCATCGCCTAAATATTATGATAATGCTATTTCACCCAAGTTTGGTGAAAAATGGAGGCTGTCCAAGTGATGTGGCAGTAGGGGGCGGCTTGTCACCTAATTTGTACTTTCTAGCACAACTCTAAATATTATGGGACTTCTTTCACCCCAAAATTGAACGGTCCATAAAACACCAAATATGATTAAAAAAATTGTGGAAAAATCTCCAACAAATTCACAAATGATTTATAAATAAAAATAATACAAAGAATAATAATTGATCCATCGATTGTGTGAATAACAATGAAATGATAAATATTTGATTGAAATTAATATTAATTTCAATTGAATTTATAAATCAAATTAGAAAAATGTTAAACAACCCACTTGAATGATCACTTGCTTGACCACACCCTCACATGGGTTTGTGGGTCCTGCGAAAATAAAATAATATTTTTCCTCCCAATATGTGTGGGTATGGTATATTAATTTCAATTGAATTTATAAATCAAATTAGAAAAATGTTAAACAACCCACTTGAATGATCACTTGCTTGACCACACCCTCACATGGGTTTGTGGATCCTGCGAAAATAAAATAATATTTTTCCTCCCAATATGTGTGGGTATGATTATCCAAGCGATCAAGCAAGCGAGCACTATATGATGGCTCATCAAATTATAAGTTGTATCCAAAATGTGATTGTAGTCTGCCAACCTAACATTTGTCCGATTAGGGGAAAAAAGTGTTGAAAATCAGCTCCCATGAGAAATAGACAAACTCTCATGCTCACCTACTTTCCCACGTAAGAACCTAATTTGTTACAAATCTATGCTAAGAATTCTTATAGTTAGGCAAAAACATTAATGGTTGATTTAAAGTGGAGGACTAGGATCGTGCCCACCTATAAACTTCAATAGACTGTTTCCCTATATTGCAAAATTTCTCTGTCATGATGGCATGCGTTACGCTCTCTAAACTTCCTCTACAGTCTACCTATCCAAATTCTCCACATTTACCAAATTTCCATTCCAGTCCGATCATTAAGAGAAAGTCCCAGTTGGGAGCGTTCAAATCAAAAAAACGGAGGAATTTATTATGGGCAGATGGGGAGAATCAATATATGAGGAAAGAATCTTGGTGTGTGAAGAATAATAGAAGGCAGCAGAGAGGTTGTGAGGTGGTGAAGTGCACGGCGGAGGGGATTGACAGGTGTCTGTTTGTGGGAAGTAGAGGCGAAGAAGGTGGTGGCTTCATGGTGGCGGAGAGGTTTAAGGTGGTTGCGTTAATGGCGGGGATCATGTGTTTGTGTAATGCAGATAGAGTTGTAATGTCTGTTGCCATTGTTCCACTTGCTGCCAAACATGGATGGAGCAGCTCTTTTTTAGGCATTGTTCAGGTAAATTGAAATTTTTACCCTGATCTTTCTTCAAAGAATATATTTTTATTCCATTTGTCGATTATAATGTTTTCTTGGGTTTATTTGGAATAAAATTAAGGTTGTGGTTTATGGACCCGAATATATTTTGGGGTTAGGTGGTGGTAGTAATGAAAATGTATTTGGTGATGATTGAGACGTGACGACTGGGATGCTCATGTTTAAATTTCATTAAATTATATTTCATTTTTCTCTCTCCTATTTTTATTCAGACAATCTTCAATAAAATAATATTGCACGTAAATCGAAAAAAAAATTATTCTATTTTAATCACTCATTTTATAAAATAAAAAAACACTATTCCACTCATTTTCATTTTCAAAAAATAGGGACCAAACGGGCTGTCGTTGCTGCCGCCTGCAATTGTAGGTAGAATTTGTACCAAACCTAACATATGGGCCCAATTTAGTAGTTTTTGATGTGGAGGCCTCGGAATAGTGCCTTGTTGTGAAATAAGGCAGGTGGCCTACGTATCGGGAGGGTTCGGGGTGGGTGGGGTGGCACGTGTTCGTGCAAGTTTAGCCACCGTAAAATCTGGTGGTGGTTTTGGGGATAATGCCTATTTATCCATTGACTGATTGACATAACATATTGGGCAAAGGTGAGCTTTGTTAAAGAGGGAGAGGGATACATGAATGGTCCTTAAGGTTAAGCTTTTAATTATGAGAACTTAATTATTAAATATTATAGAAAATAGAAAATGAGGGACTTGATTGTCATTTGGATTTAGTGAAACACTAAGTAACACTATATGAAATCTTTTTTTCATTTTATACAAAGAAAACCTTAAACCATCGATACAAAGATGGAAAGAAGGACAGAAGGAAAAAGAAAAAGAAAAAAGAAGGAAAAATCTAGCATCATCGCCTTCCTCCACCCTTTCGGCGGCGGCACTAGGTTTACAGAGAGAAGAAACGAGAAAGAAGAAAAAGAAAGAAGTAGAAACTGAAAAGCGTCTAATTGAAACCTAAAGGATCCGATACATATCTCATACTCATACTCGTGTTGTGTCTAAACGGATACTTCGTCCATTTCAAAGAGTCCGAGCAACTTACTACTAATTATGCAAATACAATAATACAAGAAGAATGTCTACCCCATTTTGTTGGAGAGATTACTATGGACCTCACCTCAAAAAGGTCTTCCTAAACTAATATTTATCAAGCAGAGAGGGAGAGGCCCCCATACAAAGGCTTCAAGACATGAGGCAGCAAGCGGGAGAAACTTTGAAGAGTTATTTGGCTCAATTCACTGACGAAATGACCTATTGCGAACAGGTAACTGATAGAGAGGCCCTATCAGCATTCATGGGTGGTCTCAACATGAATACTCTCTTCTGGAGAGACGTACGGAACCGAAATCCAGCCACGTATGATGCTCTTGTAGAAATGATGAGGAGCGAGATAGACAATGAGAAATTGATTGACCGTCGTAATAGGCTATGATCCATGAATTTGTTGAGGAGTTATGCACTTGTCTTTAGATGACAGAAGATTATGATAGATAGTTTAGGCTTGTACAAATAAACCAATAATTGTAAATACACTTTATGTTGAGTTTTGTTATACGAATATAGGGGATGGCCGAACACACACACACATGGGTTCAACATTTTTCAATTCACACGGAGCCCATGCATAATGTGAGGATCAATCAACCAAGGTGTCAAAATTTTCGGGCAAACCAACTTTATTCTTTTTGGTTTGTCATATCATGTCATTTAAAAACTAAATGACAATATGTGGCTTTCTATTTTCCATTGCCGTTGTTTACTTAAAACACAAATGACACTAAACCTGTAAGAATAGTTGATAAAAGATAGTGACCATGTCCATTGCCTTAACGAATTTTTCGAGTGATTGACCAGGCCATTTGTTTACAATTTATCAATATACGGTAGTACATAAGCATATGTAAACAGTGCAACGCGATGAACGTATGTGTAATTGTGTAGAGTTTACTAACTGTATATCAAATAATAAAGGTAGAATTCAGAAAAGTACAAAAATGGAAAAAGTAAGTGTAGTTGTCATTTAGATTTTTCCAAAAGTAAGTGTAGTTGTCACTTGACTCTGTACTGATAGTGATTCCTTGATAAGCGACCCTCCATCTCCCTTTTCTCTCCAAAATGGTTGTTAAAAAAAAAAGGCAGGAGCAGATACAGTTCATATACTTCTATTTGTACAGCTGTTTGTTTCTGCAAGAAATGGAAGCTCTATTTTATACGTTATTATTATTAGTCTTTGTAGAGAGCAAGTGTAATCTTTCGAAGAATACATGAAATTATTAATTGTTTGACGGCATAACCTTCGGAAGTGCTAAACTACTGGTAATAATGGATAGATATTCTACCATTCTCTTCATTTTATTTTGACGACTTAGTGACTGATATTCCTAGGAGGTGATGGAGTTCATTTTTTGAAACTTTTCAAATATGCAATCAAGTTTACGAGCAAACTCTTTCTCAATGAAAACAGACAAAACGCTTTAGGTTGCAGATGAAAGTCAATGCTATACTTCTTGTTCTTTTCTAACACAGTTGGATCAATTAAGAATCTTTCTGATGATGAGGTGCTATTGCTTCACTTCATGCAGTCATCCTTTCTCTGGGGATATATATTTTCCTCAGTTATTGGAGGAGCCTTAGTGGACAAATATGGAGGAAAACGCGTTATTGCTTGGGGAGCAGCTCTCTGGTCTCTGGCCACACTCCTTACTCCATGGGCTGCGAATCACTCCACAGGCAGCCTATTGGCTGTCCGTGCCTTTTTTGGACTAGCCGAAGGAGTTGCTCTACCTTCCATGAACACCCTTTTATCAAGGTAATATTTTTTCACCGTTAACTTACTCATACTGGATTGGTCATTCCATTGGTTGAAGAAGAAGAGAAAGAAGAGTTTTTTTTCTGTTTATTTCCTTGTATCCAATTCTATGGCTCATTTGGGACCCTGATATAAAAGAAACTCTCTAGTTCTCTGAGATAGAGAAGGGTGAATTTGTGCTCAACATCAGAAATTTATTAACAGTAATTCTATTCTTGTATGTCTGTCTTTTATTAGGTGGTTTCCAAGCCATGAAAGGGCTACTGCTGTTGGAATAGCTATGGGCGGGTTCCATCTTGGAAATGTTGTGGGATTAATCTTAACCCCTCTGCTAATGCCATCAATTGGAATTTCTGGTCCTTTCGTTCTCTTCTCGTCTCTTGGATTTCTCTGGTTGATGACATGGTCATATCGGGTGACGAATGACCCACTAGAGAGCAATTCTATAAGTAAATCCGAGTTGCGTTTAATCCAAGCTGGGAAATCTGACTCTCAAGTCATCAAGGGAAAGCTTCCACCTTTACGCCTTCTCTTATCAAAATTGCCCACGTGGGCAATTATCGTTGCTAATATCACTAACAACTGGGTTAAGTTTCTATTCTCGCTTTTGATTTTCCCATTCTGAAATTGAGTAAATTTTAGTTCTTATGCTATTGATTATTGTTCTCCAATTGAACTATGATTATCAAGTGTTCATAAATGCAGGGATACTTTGTTCTTCTATCATGGATGCCTGTTTATTTTAAAACTGTAAGTGATCATTTTCCTTCTAGATTTGCCCTTATTCTCATTCCCATCATTATGGTTAGAATTTTCCATATGCTGACTAATAAACAGAAAGGGAAAAAGTCTTGCACATTGAGAAATTTCAAGAAAACAATTTGTTGTCTTCTACACTTACATTTTAGCTAGTCTAACTACCTTGTAGTAAAACATTTCTACTGCTAATAAAAATCTTCAATGCTGACGTGTCAGGTGTTCAATGTAAATTTGAAACAAGCAGCTTGGTTCAGTGCACTTCCATGGGGAACAATGGCTATCTCAGGCTACATTGCAGGGGCAACATCTGATTACTTGATCAAATCAGGGTACTCTATTACTTCAGCAAGGAAAATCATGCAGGTAACTAAGTTTTGGGATCTCATCAAACTGCATTGATGAATAAGAGATCGAGTTGAGAGATTCTAGTAAAACAAATCTGTTGTTCCATTGAGACTGGTATCACACTGTAAAATGGAACAAGAAATATGTTTGCGCAAATATCTTCATGCGCAATCTCGCAATACAGCAAGATTAATTACAAGTTCAAAACATAAGATCATAGAAGAAGGCAAAAATGAAAATCTTGGATTCGAACCTTCACCTTTTTCTGCAGTAACCCCCGAAAATTCCCCCCAAAAGAAGAGTAGATAAACGAAGGAAATGGTGAGATGGAGTTGTTATTTCCTAAAGTAGAAATCATGTCTGTGATAAAAGTGATCCAAACTAACAAAGTTTACATATATAACTCACACCATTAGTCGATACAATTAATTTTTCACCTCAAAACCTGCGAAAATTCCAATCTAACATCTGCTTCGTGATATGAAAGTCGATAGGTTTCATAGGCCCGGGGGTGGCACTGCTCTGTTTGAACTATGCTCGATCGCCTGCAGTTGCATCTATAATCATTACAGTTGCCCTGAGTTTGAGCTCTTTCAGCCAAGCTGGCTTTTTACTAAATATGCAAGTAAGATTTATGTCGAACTTTAGCTAAAAAGTTAATCTAGAATTATTTCCTTCTTCAGCAACAAGTAGCACAATGTGTTGGCCAAATGAATTTATCTGTTTTGATTACTTGATCAGGATATTGCACCACAGTATGCAGGATTTATTCACGGTATGTTCTTGAATTCACTCCAAATTCGTCGTCTTGTTTTTCCTGTAATTCTCTAATGTTGTTTTATGGGAAAACTTTTGGACCAGGGATTTCAAATTCTGCCGGGACATTGGCAGCAATAATCAGCACAATCGGGACAGGATTCTTCGTACAGTGGCTAGGATCTTTTCAAGCATTCTTAACTCTCACGTCATGTCTCTACTTCACTGCAACCGTTTTTTGGAATCTCTACGCTACTGGGGAGAGAGTATTCTAGACACAGGTATACATACAATGAGAAGTATTCAAATGTATAATCTAGCTTAGATTAATAGTTTTGCACCATAGTATTGAAGAAGGAGAACACAGTTAATTTTAATTTTGCATAATTGATCTGAAAGATGAAAGATTTATTACTCTTGTTGACATCTTTTCGTTTAGTATGATTCTTGTTTAGCTCATTAGCAGTTAGCTACAATTTACTACCCTGTGCTTTTTTTCGAGAAAAAAAAAACCGAATAATAATACTCATCATTAGTAGATATCATTAGATTTAGTTGGCAATGACTTCGTGATTCATTGTCCAATGTAGAATTCATTCTGTAGTCTGGAGAAGTTGTTTCTTTGTGTTAATTATGTTGATTTGGATTTATTCTTCTTGTAAGTCCAAAAGTGCTGAATAATGGAGTCTACTCTACTTATATTGTTTTACTTAATTGGCATGTTGGCAAGGATTATAAGGTACTAATAGTAATAAAGGAGAACGAGGAGGTTAAATTTTGTATATTATTTTGTGTAGTTATGTTCAATACTATATATCAAACATTTCTAAAAGTATAGGACTGCATATCAAACATGTCTCAAAAGTTCACCAACATCAGCATTATTTGATGATTGAAATTCCGACCCTGTTTGGTTTTGCTAAAAATAAGATTTTTAGTCAATTTTAATATAAGCTAATGAAATTTGTTGTTAAAAAAGTTTATAAAAACTTGATGATCCCATTAAATGTGATATTATAATTAATTGTTGATTTTGACATACATTTTTATCAACTTTTTTAGCTAAACCAAACAGGGGAAAAGTCTTGATCTTATTCATTCTATAATCTACATTTAACCTCAATCATTCAAGACAATACCATTGTTCATCAATCTGGATTTACTTCAACCTTGCTGTCATTTGGTGTAATTGCAAGACAGTTTTATGTTGGAATTTCAATCTTGCTCTTTTCGTTTACTAATAATCCTTGGATGTGTGCTTATGGCTAATACATATTTGGATCTTTTTGACGAAGTTATTCTGAATGCAGTTTCTACTCGAAACTCAATCTTGGTCATTTTTCATACCCCAAAGAAGCAAGCCACTTGAAATATTTCAGATTTTTAACAATGCTCCTGTTATTCTTGGAACTCATACATTTAATTATACAACTATATGTTTCTTTATCTGCTTAAACAAAAGGCAGCTAACATAACTCGAAAGCAACATAAATTAAAAACAAAAATCTAAACAATGTAAAGGTTTAGTCTAAGAAGGAAAATCAAGCTGGATAAAGCATAACTTAAGAGCCACCATCACATTTTTTGCGAATTCAAGACCTCAGGGGCTCCTGAAGATAATGGTACTTGGTGCTGGAAAAAACCGAAGGTTGGAGAAAGTTCCCCCATTCACAGCATGCTCAACAAATTTATTCACGACCGTCTTAATTTTATAAGAATCTCATCTGTGAACAACAATTCGTCAAATAATCATACTCAACAAAGACATTGAGAAATGACAAAATTTTATGCACTTACATTTAGACAAAGCTGCGTTTTGCTTCCGAATTGACTTCTACTGGCAATCCATCATGCTTCAACTTGTCATCTTCTACCTTTTGTTTTACCGAACTTCCTTCTGATCCTACAGAAGATTTAGTGGCTTCAAGTATCTCAGCCTGCAGCTTCTCGTACTTCTCTTCCAGTTCAGGGGAACTCACAGCATCAGCAACAGCCTGCTTGATTTCTGCCTCCAAAGCCTGAATCTTATTTTTTGACTCGGCATCAGGTGCATTTCCAGCACTTGCCACTTCCATCTTTAGCAGATCAATTTTGTCTTTCAAATTTGAGGAATTGATAACATCTTCTATAATCATATTAGTTTCTTCACTGAGTGTTTCTAGTTTTGCCTTCGCTTCCAGGGCTGAACGTGGATACACCTGCAAACCCATAGATTCAAGAATAGCTTTAAATTCTGACTCTAACTCTTCGCTCAACTGCACAAATTTTTCCTTTAGATCTTCGTTTAAATTAACTACTTCGGACACCCCTGATTTTGCAATTTCACCCTTAACTGTTTCAATCTTTTGTTTTAAATCAGGCCGGTCCATGACTTCTTTGAATCTCTTATCAATTTCTGCTTTCAGTTTGTCAGTGTTGGTGCTCTTTTCTGACATATTCTGAGCATTGGATAATTCCTTCAACATATCAAGCTTATATTTCAGGCTGGAGTAATTAGGAGCTGTAGAAAGATTTTTGTTAAATTCATCATTCAACTGTTCAATCTTTTCCTTTAATGCTGGTGTGAGATGGTCTTTTAAATTCCTTGCTTTTGCAACTTCTTCGCGCAACATTACAATTTTGTCCTCCAAACCTACCGCTTTTACAGCTTCTTCATACTCATAATCAATCTCTCTTTTCAACTTCTCTATCATCTCATTGAGACCTGGCTCCGGATGATCTGCAAACACTTTACCAGCTTTCTCAATCTGCTGTTTCAGTTTTTGAACCTCATCCCTCAACTCCACTTCTGAAGTCTTAGACACAACTATGGCTTCTTCTTTCTTTTTCATATTGACCTTCTTCTTTGGATCTATTGGAATTCCCTCTTGAAATCCACCAAGTTTACGGAACTTTTGAGCCCTATGTTTTAGCAGTTTTTCTGTGTCCATTTTAAGAAGTTCCTACAGAAATCAGACATGGGCATGGCTTAAGCTTCTGATAAACACATGAACAGTATTATTGAAAAAGAAGTAGGTGCCACTCACATCCATTGATTCAACAATTGCAGTTTTTATCTGTTGCGAGGTCCAATATGAATCAGCATGCGCACCACCAAGAGGTTCCTAAAATGAGTCATAAATTCCATTTATTAATCATAAAAATGTTGTCTAAGTTTAAAGATGACATGAAATACAATTTTCTACAGCAGAAGCAATGCAATAAGGTATCAAATGCACATATTTTTCTTCTCAGATAAAACTTGAACAAATTACATTTCATGCTCATAGCACATATAACCATTTAAAAACTTCTCACTTTTGAGTATTACAGTTTTAGGGTCAAGAACAAAGAAAGAATATCAGGTAATGAGGTAAGAGTCATGGTAAACGAGATGAAATCAATAAAATGGTGAAAGAATATTACAGGAATGATGCCATCAGCAACTTCTAGCTTGCACAGTTCTTTAGCTGTTATCTTTAGCTTCTCAGCTGCCTGGAACAAGATGGAAGTATATTGAGTTACAACAATTTTATCTATTCAAGACAAAAAGTAACAGATCAGAAATCATCAAACCACCTTTGGAGAAGCTTTAGCACTCTTCCACAAGATTGCTGCACATGCCTCTGGGCTGTACCATGAAGAGGAATGTGAATAAGAAGTTGACAGGTAAAAGAATGAAATTAAATTATTTATTTTGAAGGAAACAAAATTTAGCACAAGTTCGAAAATTTTATGATTGAGAAAGACTCACATACTATGTGTCAAATAATATTCAGCTAGAGAAAAGACAATAATCCCATTAATAATAATTCCACACAGTCAACATAAAAATGTGTGCAGATCTGCCTGTAAGATTATTTGTCAATTGTCTTCGTTGGTAAATGGGTAATGTAATAATGATATATTTAACTAAGTGTCAAGAGTTAGCTTACTACAATTCATCCACCATTCTGTCACTCATTAATACCTTTTGGGTTTAGCATGTACATGCTTTGAAAACAAGGTAAGTGATGACAAGGTAACAACTCAATGATCAAACTAGGTAGAATAGATATCATTATGGGAGAAGTTGATAGTTGAAATGATCATTGATAATACAACAGAACTACAAGCCAATTCTTAAAAGAAGTCTATGGGAAGGGCTTTAGCATCAGATTTTATGAATATCAGAGCTGTTGGCTATGTGTAAGGTAGAATTGTGGTTTCAAAAACATAAGAAATCAAAGTATTTCTGGCCCTCACTGATAAACCAATCCGCACAGGAGGTTGATATTGTCAAACTATTGCTATTTGCTGCCTGATCAAAACGTGCACTCTAATAGACAATGACACTTGCATAAAATAGGATACCACTGAGCTTCATTGGTCAACGAGGATCAGTACTCGTGAAGTCCCTGAAGGGAAACTACAGATAAAAAGTAATATTGAGATGCCTGATGTTGAAAAGGATGATAGAGAGACAGTGCACTTGCATTAAAATTCGTTCACGAGACAATGAAATAGTGGATGTTATGAGTCTGTGTGCAGCATTAAAGGATGATACAAACAAGACTTCTCAATTAGGTAATTGAAAGGAAATTTTTGTCAATAAAGGAACCAACGTTACCAACCACAAGTGCAATTAAGGATTAAGAAATCCAAGATCATCCAAGAGGTATGTAAACCATCAGCACAACAAAAAAGCACCTTGAACAATGTAATACTAGAGTAATAATGCTAACTGCCAATGTAAAAGCACCTGGCAACATAGAAGACTGCATTTTCAAGCATTAATAGTTTGTTGGCACAACCAATAGCAAGAGCTCCACCAGAGCCACCTTCTCCAATTACAATTGAGACAATTGGTACTTTCAGACCAAACATAGTCCTTAAGTTCTGAGCTATTGCTTCCCCCTACATACAGTAAAACAAATGATTAACTTGCACATTCCAGTCACTCAGGAGGATTCCACGATTGCTATACGTATACTATTAGAGACCTGTGGGCCCATAACCCACAGGGCCAGGATCGGAACCTGGCTTTGATACCATGAAAATATTTTGGCCGAATGAATCCTCCCTTCCTTTTTGTCCGTTATTTATATACGTTTATATGAATATACAAGGAAACAAAATTACAAATGGGAGCTATAGAAGGAAAGCTATAAATTTTGCCTATACAAGCTGCAATTATAAATTAATTAATCACGCCTCTAATACATACTTGGCCAAGTTCCTCAGATTTAAGGTCAGCATATGCCCCCGGAGTATCAATGAATGTAATAATTGGAAATCCATGGTGATCTGCATAGTACATCATGCGTAGTGCCTTCCGATAACTATTGGAAACAAAACATGCAGTTTAGCACGGGATAAATGCATCTCTCATTTTATACCTTAACACGTTGTAGCGAAATGGAATTTTCCATATCAACAAATGCGTGAATGCATGTGCATCAAATGGTTATTCCAAAGCAACTAGGAACTAAGGGGTGTTTTTCAATATGTACAACTTCATCTAGAAGTTTAAAATACAACAAGCAACTTGTTTCCTAAATGCATACCCATGGGGAGTAGGCATCCCAAAGTTGCGCTGAATATTCTCCTTTGTATTCCGTCCCTTTTGATGGCCCATGAACATGTAACTCCTACCATTAATTGTACCAAGACCAGTGACCACAGCAGGATCATCATATCCAGCTCTATCACCATGGAGCTCTACAAACTGGACAGTTGGAAATGAAAAGATTTGTTATGATATGAAGATCTCTCATCCCAAGTAGTTTTCTACTACTAATAAATTATTGTTTATCTGAATACAAATGACGACTATATGGGAATACAGAAGGTAAAAACTAAAATTTTACAGAGCTAAAATTGCAAATTGAATGTCAGACTAGAGAAGCTACGAGACCTTCTCTGTAATATTGAAGACATGATCAAGAAACGTTGGCCTATTAGGATGCCGTGCAATGTTCACACGCTGTATAGGAGCCAAATGCGTGTACAGATCTTTCAGTGCCTGCAACGAAATGAATGAATAAATATGTAAAATCAAATTTTCAGCCATAATAATATGAAAATTGAAGTTACAACTTGCATTTGTAAGTTTTGCCTATAAATTATGAAGATTGTATTGAAATAGCAGAAGTTAGCACAATTAGTTGTGCTCGTTAAAGAAAAGTAATATGGGAATGTAATTTAGTCGCATGTATGATTGGCTAAACCTGTTGATATTTATTCTCTAGTGAAATTATTTGATCACTGAAGTCCAGCCCAGTTTCGTTTGCCATTTTTTGCACCTGTATAATTATAAAAAGAAAGATCACATTTTCTGTACCAACAAGTTTCCATAAACAAACACATAAGTTTAAATGGTTCTTACATCAACAATTTTCTTCTGCAGATCCATAAGAGGCTTTTCAAAATCCAAGGTCACTGGCTTCGGCTTCTCTTTCAAAGGCTTGAAAGGTGAGAGATGGCTGAGGACTCCACCCTTCACATCCAGATCAGGATCCTCTGGCCATGGATATTCGTGCTTTTTCACTTTCCTAACCTTTGCAGAGATAGTAAAGTCTCTCTGTTTTGCTCCTAGATGGGCCCTTCCAAGTGCTTTTAGGGGTACACCACAAACAGAATTACTAGAACTCTTAAGAAGATCTGAAGCAGAGGGTTTGGAAGCCAAATTTCCAGTGAATGACACAGGAGATTGGGTCATTGAGGCCATTTTTCCACTTGTACAAGCGGATTACTCCGTGTAGTGAATCCTTTTTCAGCCAACAATAGGAAATGATTTAATGAGTAATTGAATTACCAAAAAGAAAAATCAAAGCGAGAAAAGGAAGAACCATTAGAGGAAATTGAGGGTTAAAGTTCAGAAAATGACTCTTTTATTTGCTGAGGCAAGAAGAGTTATGGCCCAATTCATAAAATGGTATCTCTTCTTTAACAAACAAACTGACAACGAATATAATACATCGCCAATTATGGTCTAAATTTTAGCTCAACTACTGATTAAAATACTTTTGGATAATCTTCACTGATGGATTTAAATAGATATGAGAATTTAATAAGCATAGAGCACATTCACTTTCTCGTTTCTAATATCTCATAAGATGTTTCAGCTATTAAACAGAGCAACCAACGGAATGGGACCAGCAGTCCGCATGCAGGAGAGGCAAGATTTTCAATTATTACACCAAGAAACAAACAGATAACTTAATGCAGTAATCAAATATATAAAAGATTGATAAATTTTATAAAATCAAAAATCAAGTAGTGAAAACAAAAACAGAAATTAACAGTATATACAGCTCCAAAAAAACAGGAGAAAGAGATGGCTCGATATGTATTGATTTTCCACTAAAAAGGATCATAGTTTTGGTCAGACAAACATTAGATATTACAGTATACGCGAAACAATGATAATAACAGGACTATTTAGCTAATTCAACCAAGCAGTACACACCTCTAATTAGGAAATGTTAAAAGCATAAATCCTCAAATTAAATTCAGATTCCAATTAACAAAACAAAGGAATTCATGCATCCAGCACACTAATCCGATTCTCAAATTATAACACACCTGCAATCAAAGATTATAACACACCTGCAATCAAAGACGATTCAAATCGGAATGAAAGATCTGGATACGCAATTGAAGGAGTTGAAGAGTGCGTGGGGTGTGAGAGAGAGATTATGAAGGAAGAAGAGAGAGAAAGAGCATCGAGAAGATCGTCAGAGAGCGTAGTTTCTTTGTGTGTAAGTTCAAGGAGAAGAAAAAAAAATGCTTCTAATATTAATTTTCGATACTCTCTATGCTCCAGATGAAAGAGAAACCCAACTCAATGAGTTTGAGCCAGCCAAACTTTTTCGGTTTCGCCGTTAAACAAAAACGGGTCCGGACTTGTCAACCCTGATCCGGAACTGGGTGTCACGTGAGAGTTGATCGCCTGCGCACGTGTCATTGCTCGATGGATTTTGTGCTTATCTTCCTAGGCTCCACGTCCGCACTACCTTGTCTTATTAATCAATTCCTTTTTTATGGATAGGCCAGGACTATTAATCCAATGGTAACTTCCGCTTGCAACAAAGTCAATTCCCTTGCGGGGAATCGAACTCTGCACACTACCGCGCTGAGCCCTAATCAATTCCTTTTTCTTTTTTCTTCCCTCTGTAAATATAAATATATATAAATAATTTTTAAAAATTTTGAAGTATCGTTTTCTTATAAAATTATTCCCTAACCACATGGAATTTATACAAAATTTATACAGGAATTCAAATCGAACGCATCATGCTCATCTGTGTTTTAATATTGTCCATCCAATTTGAATTCATGTATCAATTCTGTATGTATTTTCTATACCTATAGCATGGTTCTTTCTTAAATAAGATATTATCTTCTGCAATGATGATTTGAATCACTAAAACCCTAAAAGATAATTTTTTTTTCTTTTTTATTTTTTTATTACCGTTGCTTAAGCAATTGAAATAGGCTTAATTGATGCGGGATTAATAAAAAATAAATAAAAGCAAGACTTTTCTTTCCAAAATGTCTCACTCGTTTGTAGAAATAATTTTTATCCACTAAAATAATAATAAAAAGATAATATTAATAATATTTAATATTTTTATAAACACTTGTCAAACGTATACTAACAAAGTAATATGTAGTAATTTTGGAGGAGATTTAAAAAATTGATTAGGTAGTAATAATTGAAAAAGTCATAATTGTCACAACTATGAAAATACAACTATTTAATCTCTTTAATTTACAAGATTAATTATGCTTTATTTGAGTCTAAAGTCTACAAGAGTTGTTAATTACATAATATGTTTCTTAAGTTTAATATTTTTTGAAAACCAAGAACTCAACAGAAATTCACTAGGTCTTAACCTCCTTAGTAAATTTTTTTGAATTTTGTTATTTGTACGATAACCTCGATTGACAACATCCTCACATGAGAGGAATTCACCCACGATTTTTTAATTCATTGTGGATCCCTTTCTAATGTGAGAGATTGTCATTCAATGTTGTCAATCGATGTTGTACACATAACATGGTTGAATTTTTTTTCCAAAAGGTGTTTGGTTAATAGATTTGTAAAGTAGATAAATAATGAATAAAGCCAGTTAACCAGAATTAAAAACAGGGAAGAAGAAGACAAGCTAAGGTAGCGGCAAATGGTTGGGTGCTTTTTGTTTTAATTTTTCAAATTGTCCAATCCTTTTTTTTTGCCTATTTTTTACCTTGAATGTGTAGCACAATTGAATAAATAATATATGAGATTATGAAAACTTATACTCATTTTAAGAATCTGCTTAATTGGCAAATTACAGTTGGCAGAGTAAACCAGAAACCACCAACCCTTCCACCGCCCGCGGACCCCATCTGCTACTTTATTATCTAGATTCTAGAATTGAAAAAGAAATCAAGACAGAGAAATATTTTCAAGCTTTTAAGCTGTAACTTGAGAACTACTTACCCCACATGTCAACGAAAACCCCACACAAACAGTGGTACAGTTACAAGGCCAATGGTGTATTCAGAGCTTTACAGAACAAACTGATCTTTACTTCCTTACAAAGAATAGAAACATAAAATATTTTCCAACCATAGAATTAAATTGGTTTGTGGGTTCTGTTTGTTTCCAAGTTCTTGAAAATGGGTTCATCAGATCGGTTGTTTTCCAGGCAGAGAACTGTTCATCAAATCCTTGGAGGAGGACTTGGTAAGTCACCATCTGAAATGCTCATTTCACAATCTGTTCGCATTAGTAATAATAAATTCAATTTCTGAGGCTGTTGTATTGAAACAGCTGCAGATTTGATGCTATGGAGGCAAAAAAATCTGACAGCAGGAATTTTAGTGGTGACTTTGGCTGCTTGGGTGGTGTTTGAGATATCTGGTTATACAGTGCTGTCATTATCCTCAAGTGTGTTCTTGCTCCTCTTCACCATTCTTTTTCTTTGGGCAAAATCAGCAGCAATTTTAAACAGGTTAAATATGTTTCCAGATTCTCCTTTCCTATTTAAGCATGTTTTCATGTTGATTGACAATATGTATAGATTGTGTGCACACTTTTCTCCTCGACCGCGAACTTAGAAGTGTATGTTGATTTAGAGATATATTGTGTATTATATATGCTTGTACTACATAGGAGAATTTTTTTAGAGGACTATTTTCTTTGTGAGAGACAGATTCTCGATCCCATTGTGATCTTCTTACTCATAGTGGAAACTTGCAGCGACGAATGTATTTTTTTTACATTTTTTTCTCCAAGTTCTAGCTACAATTCCAGGCATGCTCAAATTTTTGAAAGAAAAAGGAATTGCATGCTCAGATTACTACATTTGAACTGGAATAACCTGGACAAGGACAATTTGGCAAAGAAAAGATCCTCAAATAAAGGGCAGAATTTAGACAAATACAGATCAAACTAAAAATCTTAAGCATAAGAAAGTTCTAACTATTAGAGAGGGGATACATTTTTTAATCTTTAGTTGTCGACACACTGTTGTTCTGTTTGTTTGATTATCCAGTAAATGATTTGAAGCAGACCTTCTCCACCTATACCACATTTGCATATCTCAGAAGAAGCCATAAATGAAGCAGCAACGCTCATTCGCTATCACATAAATGCCTTGCTATCCGTTTTTGAGGATATTGCACTTGGTCGGGACTCAGAAATGTTCGTAAAAGTGGCTCTAAGTCTCTTGCTGATATCTGTAATTGGGAGTGTCACTGATTTCCTCACATTGGGCTACACCAGTAAGTTTCGTGGTCTCGTGATTTCAATTTTAGATTATCAAAGCCTCTATATCATGTTTTATACGCAATTTTAGATCACAATGAATGGTAAAAGTTTTTATACATGTAATGTTTCTTAAATTTCTCTTGATTAGCCATTTTCTTCCTTGTATTGTGGCAGGCCTGTTTATTGTTCTTACAGTTCCGGCACTTTATGAAAGATATGAAGACTGTATTGACACATATGCTCTAAAGAGCTACAGAAAACTGCAACTTTTGAACATAAGATTTGATGCAGTGTGCATCAGCAAGGTTCGGAAATGGATTTCGGAGGCAAAGAAATTTAGCTGATGATACATTTTCTTTGTTTCCATATTCTTTTCTATTTGGCTCACACGTTTTCTTGGCCGTGTTTGTGAATTTTGTAAACACAATATCTTCATTTTATGATAGCCCCATAGGAGGTGAAAACAAGACACAATATCTCTCTCGACTACATAAACTATAGATTAAGATTCTGTATTTCATAACCAAGAACAAAACAATTTAAGAGAAAAAAAACAGATTCAATCAAGATATTCTCACCTCCGGATTGGGATTTCGTCTGACTCGTAGGATCATCCGGTTGAAAAGAAAGGGGGGTTCGTGCTTGTCTTTTGAAAGTAATATGTTCTCTCGTCCTCAGTTGCAGGAAGAGACTAAGAGAGAAACCCATTTTGGAGAGAAACAGATGATTTTCCCCCAAACCTAGAGAGTGGAATGAATGACTGCCACTTGGGGGGGTTGGGTTGGGGGGGGGGGGGGGGGGGGGAGTTCAAATCTGGATGTCACATTTCCTGGGATCAAACTTGTCAAATTCACAAATAACATAACAACAGCAATAATAATTTATTTTAAGCATATGGAGTAACTTGGGAAGGGTGAGTGAAGTTCTTGTTCTGATATTCAAAAAAATTAAGGAAAATCAGAAAAGTGTCTGTTCCGTAAAATACATTCATTCCTCTAGCAAGTTAGCATTATTAATTGAAAAAAAAAGGGCAGCTGAAGGCAAATTATTTCAGCCATACGACGTCTAAGAGCTGCAAACTAGTATAATGATGCATTCAAAAAAGGCCTTGTGCTCTGTTCCTTCTGCTTTTATGATGACTCTAAACTTCTAACAAACTTTTTAGCCTGCGTTAACATGATTAATGTTGGTGAAGGAGCACGATGAAATCGAAAATTTTGTATCTTGAAGGAAGATTACAGCATATTCATACCTGTTCCAGCGTTAGGAACATTATCATATTCCAAGATCCTAGCCTTCCAAAGTTGGGAATAAAGCCTTTATAGAAAGCTAAAGGTCCCTGCATAGCAGATAACACAGAATTCCATCATTTGTCCATAAAGTGGTAAGTTCAATTGATTTTTTTTTTTTCCTTTTTCTAGTCAATATGTCATCAGATAACAGTAAATTGCAAAATAAGCCTCTCCTGTTCAACTGAAACAATTCAGAAATGCAGATTTGAGCATGCAGGAGTATGAAAGAGGAGAGCCAAGAGTGAGAGAACAACAAAGACTGGTAATTTTAGAAAGTGAAAATGATATAAGAAAATATTAATATAAAAGAAAAAAGATTAATTTCAAACAAGTTGCAAGAGTAATAACCGTTAACCAAGTTGGCTTTCAATAATGCATTTTGAATTGTTTGCAAATTATAGTTTGCAGCACCAAAATCTCAGGACTCGTTCGAACCCAAGCATATCTTTCCAGATTCCAAAAACAAGTACTTGCTTGGCTTGACCAAATAGGACAACCCCACTTTCAGTGTTTGTTGGAAGAGAGAGTGCAGTGTAAGCAGGTCAGTATTGAGAAGCAGTGAAAGGAACCACAGATAAAATTTAGGAATGAAATCACCTGCACAGTAGCTTTTTTAGGCTGGCTATGAAGAGCAAACTAGATGACAAGTTGATGTGCCTTCTTTTCTCTAATTGATCTCTGAATAATATCAATAGGATACAATTGTTCTGAGGAAGGCCTGAGGTTTATCCACCTTAAAAGGGATTTTTTGGTTACATTTTGTACCATACAGAAAATCATTCAAAATCTTGTACATGGGGAACATTGAAAGGAAATGTCTAGATGTAATTCTTCCATGGCACTCAGAGATATTTATGGTCACCAGAATATTAAGGGTGAAATTTCTACCAATTCCAGGGTAAAAAATTCCTTCAATTTGATCTGTATTTGTCTCAATTCTGCCCTTTATATCGTTGGTTGGTTAATTGGTCACATTTAATCATGAAATTTTTGATTTGTTGAAATTTTGTACAAATTTCCACTTCAATATATTCAAATATTCTAGTGAGGACCCCAAAAGTTTCAGGAACCCTCTCTCTGTTACTCTTGATCTGGCACCCACGCCCATACACACACAGCTGATGACAAACTTAGGTTACATAATCCTTCAAAACAAAAATGACAACCTGAGTCATGGATCAAAAATAATAAAGCTGGGATTAAGAAAATTAACTTACGTCATTCTTTAAAGTCTTGACGAAACAGTCAAGTGTACTTTTGTATGTGGAATCTCCCATCATCCTCGACTTGACCTGTGCGAGAGAATAATTTGAGTTAGATTGACTATATGTGAGGCCACCAAGCTTCATTTCAGGAATTATATATCTTCACCGAGTCATGTGAGAAATTTAGCAGCCTAACCACTAAATCTCCATCTACCATCTCTTCCTCTTTATTCAAAGACACAGGAAATAGAATCCACCAACAAAATAAAATCTAAACATGTAAAAATGCTGTGTACAAATAGGGTACCACGTCAACTGGAGATCCTATGCAGACTGCGAAAAAACCGGCTCCTAAACCAGCTAAGAGATGGGTGATGACATTGTCGCTGAAGCCAGGGATTTTCAGAATTGTCTGCATGAAAGTTATGGAAGCGTATAAGTTAAGATGAAGATAGAAAATATTACATTAAAAAGATAAGAAAGTGGAAAGGCGATGATGCACTTTACAGTGATCACACCTGCTTCACTTCATCATAACTAGCTAATTCAGCAGCATTTATGATAGCATTCCGTGCAATGTTGGGGCCAAGTCCAGTCCACAAAGCTGTAACTCCTTCCTAAAGTTCCAAATAGTAACATGAAGTGAGGGAAAGAAGTCAATCCTTGAAACTCATTTTCCTAAGAGGGAGGAGGAAGAGGCAAGAAAAATTTAAGAGGTGCTACCTGTCTCACGATAGTAGAATATGCATTTACTGCTCCAGAATACCGCCTTGGCACACCAGGTGGCAGTTTACCTTCAGCTTGAAGTCTCACTTTGACAAGATCAGTAGGATTGGCAACAGTAATAGCCACAGCACCTGTGTCATATAGGAGTGGCCAGTTACTATTGTGAAAGTGCAAAGTTAAAAGCAGATTAACACCATGTGTCTCTTAAATGTTTAAGATCCTACTCAAGTCTTCTAAACTTTTGTGCAGAGACATAATAAAAAATTGAAACATCACCAAGTTTATCTAACCAGTTGTGAGTGCAGCAAGTACTTTCTTTGATAACGGCACATCCCCAACGTGATCTTTGCCCATGTAGAAGGTTTTAACCTGCCAACAAAGTAAAAAGTCACTTTATTAAACCAGATGAAGCAAAAACAACATGTAATGGCTCACACAATTTCATGTAAACCTACAGGTTCATATAATCCAATCCTTAAACCTCCAAACAGGCATTGACGATGTAATCCTGGCACGATGCCTTTCCATAATGCAGATAAACCTTCTTCCCTCGCAATGGTGCCAACTGTATCCAACAATCCCCTATATTTTGGCAAAGCTAACCCATCCCCTGCAACAGCTTTCTTCTGCAACTGAAGCCTAACCTTGGCAGTGTCCAATGGAATCGTACATATCTATCCATTAAAAGAACTACATGAGTGAGGTGGACCACACAAAATATGCAAATTACACTCCTGATAGGATGACTATAACATGTACTTAAGGACATAGTAAAATCATACTAATCAGAAGGTGAAAAATCCAAATCAGATCAGTCTACACCTGTACTAAAATCAAACCAACATTACATGAAATTTCACCTACTCAATAGCAGTTCATACTTCATAATATAACGATTAAAAACAACAAATAGGCACAAATTGTGGAGACATTAATTCAAGCACGAAAACAAGCAGCTGATCTGAAGCCAAACAAATTTTATATAGGCAGTTCAAAAACTTTTGATGTACAGATTGAAAAATAGACCGTACCTCGGCGAAGCAAGCAGCGAAAGCACTACAGGAAAAAGTTTTAGCGGATGAAATATCCGATTTGGCCTTGCCGTGATCCCCCATGAAAACAAAAACTGAAAAAAGCTAACGCAAAGGTCTTGCGTATACAGTAAGAGGAGGTGATTAAAACCGAAATGAGCAAGCTTTATAGAGGGGAGATGAATGAGCGAATTTGTGCAAATGGAAAGCGAAAAAGCAGCAACTAGTACGCAATCGCAATTTCTGCAAATACAATTGGGTCTGAATTCCCACATTGTCAGTCCGTCGTCACCTTGGCACCATATTCGTTTCTTACATGTACCACGAGCTTTGGTCTGCGACTCTGCCGTTATTATTCTTTTTCTTTTGCAAGTTTCAATTCTTGGGTTTAAAATTTGAGAAGACGCCCCTCACCTTTAATATAATATTAGACACGCTCCCATGTTTCAAAAACAACACCAACCCCTCATTTTTTTTAATGATAATTATATTCACACCACAATTTTTATTTCTAATACCGCATTTTAATTGTAATTAAGGTTCTTAACCTTTGCTTATTATAACACTTTTATCCCTAACGATTTTTCATATCATTCTTATCTTCGAACTTTTCATTAGTTCACATATTTTGGCGGTGTTTGATTCATATTTTTTTTTTTCTAAAATACATTTTTCTCCCTGTCATTTTTAATCACATATTTTTCATTAAAATAATATTATACGCAAATCAAAATTTTTCCTTTTTTAACTACATATTCTTCATTAATCTATTATTCTAAAATTTTTTTTTTTTTTTTTTTTTAAAATGTGACTCAAGCACACCATTTATTTTTGAATTATTCTACATGTATATCAGGACTTACACATTCTGGTAAAAATAACTTATTTTTTCATTATATTTTATAAAAAGTTAAATGAATAAAAAATTTTAAAAATATTTTTCCTTCATTTTAAAGCATGAAAATAAAATATTTTGATATAAATCTTCATCAAGAATTATATGTACTAATTAATGGAAAGTTGAAGATAAGAATTCGATAGATAATGTTAAGGAAATAATTGATAGAGAGAGTGAAGATTGAAAAACTTAATTGCAATTAAAATGTGGCATAACAAATAAAAATTATGGTGTCAATAAAACCGTCATTTTTTCAACCACGTGTCATCTAAAATGAGGCTAGTTACCTATCCTTTCAAAAATAAAAACAAAAACAAAACGATGATTTTTTTTTCATGATTAATTATAATAAATTTAAAGAATATAAATTCCCATGTTGTCTACATACTCATTCACATAGGAGCTTGTTTGAGTCCCTTTTTTTTGCTATGAATATATTTTAAAATAGTAGATTGATGGAGAATGTGTGGTTAAAAAATAAGAAAAAAATTTGAATTTATTTGTAATATAATTTTATTGAAAAATATGTGATTGAATTGAAGGAAGAAAAAAATTTATTGTAAAAATAATGGGGATCAAATAAGGGAGTAATTTCAATATACTTATTTTATTTTGAAATATTGTAATGATTAGTATATCACATTAACATCACATGCCTTGTTTGACGATCATTATTTTAATTTTTTTTTTTACATACTCATTTTTAACTACATATTCACACAATAAAATATTTTTTGCACATAAATTCAAAATATATCTTACTTTTTAATCACACGGTGTAGTAATGGCAATGGGCCGAGTCGAGTCGACTCGTGAACACTCGAGTTCGACCCTAGCTCGTTGGTAACGAGCTGAGCCCACGAACTTTTTTTTTTAATATTTTTTCGCAGATTTTTTGGCTCTTTGTTAAAAAAAAAAAAAATTCAATTTTTGACGAGTCCACGCAAGCCTCGCGAGCTCGGCTCGTCGTTTTACGAGCTCGAGCGACTCACGAGTCGAGTTTTGATGAATCGAGCCGGCTTGGCCCAATTGTCATCCCTGATTCACATGTTTTTCTAAAAATCACTATTCAAAATTATATTTCACCTAAATAGTGGTTGTCAAACAGGGCACAACATGATTATTATTTACTTTTGAAGGTGTATAATATTTTAATAAACTAACTTATACTATTGTTTTTAACTAAATTTTACTCGAATGGTAAAAAAAAAAAAATACCTGCTTATATTTAACATTTTAT
The DNA here is from genome assembly GCA_019395295.1 of Osmanthus fragrans. Classification (NCBI taxonomy): domain Eukaryota; kingdom Viridiplantae; phylum Streptophyta; class Magnoliopsida; order Lamiales; family Oleaceae; genus Osmanthus; species Osmanthus fragrans. Next base: position 1,289,078 of record CM033343.1, read on the forward strand.
TTTAGTTTCTAAATTTATAGATATGAAGGTTTATTAATGCATCTGTTAATATTTAAATTATGTATATATAATATAATTAATTAATTAAAAACTTCAAATTATTTATTATCAAATTTTAGGTTTAAATTTTCACTTGCATGCATGGTTAGAATATTTTTGGGTAAAGTCTATAGGTATTAATTAATTTATTAAAGGGAACAAAATAAATTGAAGAAAAAATCATCTTTTTTTGCAGTGACATTTTAAGCATACCGCTCTTAATTAAATGGATACATATCAAAAAGTGATCAATGGTGTATATGATTAGTGTTGTTAGGACGTGATATGGGGCACACAATTACAACTGAAGTAGGAATGAGAAAAATGAAAAATCACGAACAAATTATAAAAGGATTACAACAATTTCTCTTAAAATAAGGAGAGCACAATTGACAATACTCTCTCTTATAATAGGAGAAAATACACCCTCTCTAATAAAAGGAAAAACAATATTTAGGAGAAACCTCACTTTTATCTCTTTAAGATTCTCTCTCTTTTACTTCTCTAAATTAGGATTTTCCTCTCCAAATTCTATCCATAATTATGTAGACCAAATGCATGTATATATAGAGGAGAGAGACGGTCAAAATGGCGGTGAATACAGATTGATTTAATCCAATTTCCAGCTTATTTCCAGCAATATTTGTGATAAGCATTTGACTATTCAAATGTTTAATGATGAAGAGATTTGATTCTTATCCTTTAAGCCACAAAAGTGGCTTTACCGTCACACATCTCTCACTTAAAGTCACTTTTGTAATTCTTTTATCCTTTCTACACTTGTTATCTCCATGCTGCTTGCATTTTTGCTAGGCCAATAGAGGATCGACACCAAGTAAATTTGTCACTGTTGATTGACTTTGTTAAAATATCAGCTAGGTTGTCTTTAATATGGATTTTCTGTATATCCACACTTCCTTCTTCCACCTTCTCACGAACAAAGTGATACTGAACTCGTATGTGCTTTGTCTTCGAATGAAATACTGGATTCTTTGCCAGATGCAAAGCGCTCTGACTATCACAAAATAAAGAAATGTTCTTTTGTTTGTGTCTGAGCTCCTCCAGTAGCATTTGCAATCATATTGCCTCTTTGCTAGCTTGTGTAGCTGATACATATTCTGCCTCCATCGTAGAAGTTGCCACGATAGACTGCAATTTTGAAACACAACTTACAGCTCCTCCAGCAAGAGTAAACACATAGCTTGAGGTGGACTTGCTCTTGTCAAGATCATCTGCATAATCTGAATCAACATAGCCTCTAACAGTAAAGTCTGATCCTCCATAACATAATGCAACATTTGAGGTACCCTTGACATATCTCAGGATCCTCTTAACAGTACTCCAATGCTCTTTACCAGGATTCGCCATGTATCGACTAACCACTCTCACTGCTTGTGCAATGTCTGGTCTTGTGCAAACCATAACAAACATTAAGCTACCAACTGCTGATGCATACGGTACTCGAGACATCTTTATCCTCTCTATTTCGTTGCTAGGACTCATACTTGAAGATAACTTGAAATTAATAGGAAGAGGGGTAGAAATTGGCTTACAATCTTGCATGTTGAAGCGCCGCAAGATTTTCTTCAAATAATTTTTCTAAGAAAGCCATATCTTCCTATTATCTCTGTCTCGGTATATTTGCATCCCTAGAATCTTGTTTGCCGGTCTCAAGTCCTTCATTTCAAACTCCCTAGCCAATTGTATCTTCAAGTCTTTAATACGATCTTTGTTGGGGCCTGCTACCAACATGTCGTTAACATATAACAACTAAATAATAAAATTATCATCACCAAATCTCTTGTAATAAACACAAGGATCTGAACTATGTCTGTTGTATCCAAGGCTCATGACGAAGGAATCAAATCTCTTATACCAACATCTCGACACCTATTTGAGACCGTATAAAGATTTGTTCAACCTACAAACCAAGTTCTCTTTTTCTTTTTCTTCAAAACCTTTTGGTTGGAGCATGTAGATCTCTTCTTCAAGTTCTCCATGAAGAAATGTAATTTTCACGTCTAACTGCTTTAAGTACAAGTAAAATATAGCACACATAACCAAGACTACTCGAACCGTTGTGAATCGAACAACAGGAGAGAATATTTCGTTGAAGTCTATGCCTTCTTTCTGAGCAAAACCTTTCACCACCAGTCTTACACGATATCGCTCTACTTAGTCATTGTCATCTCGTTTGATCTTGTAGACCCATTTATTCCCAATGGCCTTTCTTCCTTGTGGTAATGAAACAAGATCACATGTTATGTTCTTATGGAGAGCTTCAATTTCTTCTTGCATTGTTGCCGCTCACAGAGAAACTTCTTGGCTGTTTATAGCCTCATGGAAATTTGATGGCTCTCCATCTTCTATTAGTAAACAGTATGCAACGTTGTCCTCCATAATGTACTCTGAGTGCCAAGCTGGTTCTCTCCTCTCCCGTATTGATCGTCGAACTTTTGGAGCACTAGACTCTACTTGTTCTTCGTGCTCTAGTGTTGCATCAGAAGTATCTATAACTTCTCGTTCTTCTCCAACTTCAACTGTAGTAATTTTTGATTTTTCTTGCTCTAGTGTTACATCAGAAGTATCTATAACTTCTCATTCTTCTCCAACTTCAACTGTAGTAATTTTTGATTTTTCTTTTACAGTGCTATCATTTTTCTGTACCTTGCTTTCTGCAAATATCACGTCTCTGCTGATTATCACCTTGCGGCAATGGGATCCCACAGGCGGTACCCTTTAAGAGATCAGCATACCCTAAGAAAATACATTTTCTGGATTTTGGATCCAGCTTTGATGTTTATTGGGGGTTGTACATAACATAAACAGGACTTCCAAATGTATGTAAGTGAGAATAATCAGATGGCTTACCAGTCCATATCTCTATTGGCGTTTTCAGATCAATTGGGGTTGATGGTGACCGATTGATCACATAACAGGCGGTCTTGACTGCTTCTGCCCAAAATGACTTGGCCATCCCCGCAGTTCTTAACATCGCTCTTGTCTGTTCTAACAAGGTTCTGTTCATCCGCTCTGCTAATCCATTTTGTTGTAAAGTGTATGCCACTGTGAACTGTCTTTTAATACCTTCTTGTTGACAAAATTTATCGAATTCATCACCAATATATTCTCCTCCATTGTCAGTCCTTAGACACTTAATCTTCTTTTCAGATTCAAGCTCAACCCACGCTTTGAATATTTTGAAGACTGCGAACACATCTGACTTCATTTTGATTGGATACACCCAACATCTCCTGGAGTAATCATCAATAAAAGATACAAAGTATCTTGCAGCTCCTAGGGATATAACCGGTGCTTGTCAAACATCAGAATGAACCAGATCTAGAATAGCTTTACTTCTAGTAGTGGATCTGCTGAATTTCAATTTATGCTGCTTACTAGTAACATAATGTTCACAAAATGGTAATGTTACCTTTTTGAGCCCTGGAAGAAGCTTTTGTTCTAAGAGAATGTTCAAACCACGTTCCGACATGTGGCCAAGCTTACGGTGCCACATCATCGTTAATTATTCTGCTGAACTTATCGATGTGATAGATGCTTCTCCTTCTTGTAGTATCTCACCTTTAAGTATGTATAAATTTGCAGTTATCTTTTCCGTTTTCATCATCACAAGCGCGTCTTTGATTATTTTCATGACCTCATCTTGTACATGGGTCTTGCAGCCAATACCATCTAATTGTCCTAAAGACAATAGATTTTTCTTCAAATCTTTTACGTGTCATACCTCCTGGATGGTGCGAATTGTACCATCATACATTTTCAATTTGATGGTACCAATACCAGCAATCTCCAAGGCATGACCATTTCCCATGAACACAGATCCTCCTAAGATAGGTTCATACTGATGGAACCATTCCCTCCTTGGTGTCATGTGCCATGTACCTCCTGAGTCCATAAGCTAGACATACGTGTGGCAGTAAAGCCACTTTTGTGGCTTAAAGGATAATAATCAAATCTCTTCATCATTAAGCATTTGAATAGTCAAATGCTTATCACAAATGTTGCTAGAAATAAGCTGAAAATTGGATTAAATCAAGCTGTATTCACTGCCATTTTTTACCGTCTCTCTCCTCTATATATGCATGCATTTTGTCTACATAATTATGGATAGATTTTGGAGAGGAAAAATTCCAATTTAGAGAAGTAAAAGAGATAAAATTTTAGAGAGACAAAAGTGAGGTTTCTCCTAAATATTGTTTTTCCTTTTATTAGAAAGAGTGTATTTTCTCCTATTATAAGATAAAGTATTGTCAATTGTGCTATCCTTATTTTAAGAGAAATAATTATAATCCTTCTACAATTTGCCTGTGATTTTTCATTTTTCTCATTCCTACTTCAGTTGTAATTGTGTGCCCCATACTACAACGTCCTAACAGTGGTATCAGAGCGCCAGGTTTATAGCTGGTTTTCTTGCTACGGTCAGATCCAGCTAGTGGAAAGGAGGCATCTTCAATAATGGCAACGAAGTACGAAATAGAGAAGTTCTATGGGAATAATTTCTCATTGTGGAAAATGAGAATAAAAGCAGTTTTGAGGAAAGATAATTGCTTGGCGGCAATTGGAGAAAGGCCCGATGAGATCACTAATGACGGCAAGTGGAACAAGATGGATGGCAATGCTATTGCTAATCTGCACTTAGCACTAGCCGATGGAGTATTGTCAAGTGTGGCGGAGAAAAAGACAGCAAAAGAAATATGGAAGACTCTGACAAAATTGTAAGAGGCCAAATCGCTATACAACAAAATCTTCTTGAAGAGAAAGCTTTACACCCCTCGGATGATAGAGTCAACTACGGTGACTGACCATATCACACCCTCAACACGTTATTTTCAAAGCTCACAGTAATAGGGCATAACATAGAGACAGGAGAACCTGCTGAAATCCTACTTCAAAGTCTACCTGATTTGTATGATCAACTCATTATCAACTTAACCAACAACCTTGAAGTTCTAGTCTTCGATGATATTGCAGCTGCGGTACTTGAAGAAGAAAGTCGGCGCAAGAACAAAGAAGATAGACCAGGAGGCTCATAGCAAGCTGAAGCTTTGATAATGATGAGAGGGAGATCACTGAACGTGGCCCCAGTGGGAGTCAAAATCAGAGTAGATCAAAATCCAGGAGTAAAAAGAATGTCAAGTGTCATTATTGTGGCAAGAAAGGGCACTTAAAAAGGGATTGTTGAAATCTCATAAGGAATGAAGAAGCCAACAATCCCTTTTTAAGTACCCTTTCTTGCCACAATAATGACGCTTGACATTCTTTTTACTCGTGGATTTTGATCTACTCTGATTTTGACTCCCACTGGGGCCACGTTTCGTTGATCTCCCTCTCCTCATTATCAAAGCTTCGGCTTGCTGTGAGCTTCCTGGTCTCTCTTCTTTGTTCTTGAGCCGACTTTCTTCTTCAAGAACCGTAGCTGCAATATCATCGAAGACTAGAACTTCAAGGTTGTTGGTAAAGTTGATAATGAGTTGATAATACGAATCAAGTAGACTTTGAAGTAGAATTTCAGCACGTTCCTCCGTCTCTATGTTATGCCCCATTACTGTGGCTGTGAAAATAAAGTGTTGAGAGTGTTGATGTGATCAGTCACTGTAGTTGACTCCATCATCCGAAGGGTGTAAAGCTTTCTCTTCAAGAAGATTTTGTTGTGTAGAAATTTGGCCTCGTACAATTTTGTCAGAGTCTCCCATATCTCTTTTGCTGTCTTTTTCTCCGCCACACTACTCCATCGGCTAGTGCTAAGTGCAGATTAGCAATAGCATTGTCATCCATCTCGTTCCACTTGCCGTCATCAGTAATTTCGTCGGTCCTTTCTTCAATTGCTGCCAAGCAATTATCTTTCCTCAAAACTGCTTTTATTCTCATTTCCACAATGAGAAATTATTCCCATTGAACTTCTCTATTTCGTACTTCATTGCCATTGTTGAAGATGTCTCCTTTCCACTAGCTGGATCTGACCGTAGCAAGAAAACCAGCTATAAACCTGACGCTCTAATACTACTGTTAGGATGTTATGGTATGGGGCACACAATTACAAGCGCACCTTTGATTATTTTCATGACCCTATCTTGTACATGGTCTTGCAGCCAATACCATCTAATTGTCCTAAAAACAATAGATTTTTCTTCAAGCCTTTTATGTGTCGTACCTTCTGGATAGTGCGAATTGTACCATCATACATTTTCAATTTGATGGTACCAATACCAGTGATCTCTAAGGTATGACCATTTCCCATGAACATGGATCCTCCTAAGATAGGTTCATACTGATGGAACCATTCCCTCCTTGGTGTCATGTGCCATGTAGCTCCTGAGTCCATAAGTCAGACATCAGAAAATTGCTTTCTGCCTTCAACAACTATTGTTGCCTCGCTGTATAAAATTTCACCATCATCTGAGGTGCTTGCTACACAACCCTGCAAGGGTATCAATATTCTGTGGTGTAAAACATGACAAATTGTTCATTGTTTTTAAAATCAATCATGTTGATCGTACAGAAGAAATTGAAAGAATAATCACAATGGGGGGCCCCACTTTTTTTTGGACTTTTTTATTCACGTAGAACTCGCACACATGTGAGTGAATGTCAACATTTTCTATAAACCTCTTTTGATAAAAGAGTTTTATTCTTTTAAAATTACCTTCTAAACTCATTTTAAATGATATTTCCTAGTTAAAAACAATATGTAATCATTTACAATAACTCGAATTATCATCTTTGTTTCGTGTTTGCTTTGTTAACCATTTAGATGAGCAGGTACGAAAATAAAGTATGAAACTCGAGCTGAATACACGAAAATTTTATTTATTTATAGAATCTAGCTGCGTTATAAATAAAAAACTATATAAAATCGGATTTATAACATTGCAAAACACTTTAATACGGTATCTCACCTTGTATAAGAACCTTAATCAAGAGAAGAACATATCTATATTAGATCTCTGAGATAGTAAAATCAGCATTCATCTTGGCATGTAATGAGTAAAGTACTAAGCATATAAGATGTATAATAACATGGCATAAGCAAAAGCATAACTTTAACATGATATAATACAAATCTCAACTTAACACACATAAATAAATATGAAAGTTTCATTCGTGTGGAAGAACTTCATCATATAACACAAGAAGTTAATGAATCATAGACTTCTATCATAGATTGCAAATTCAATGGCTTTGGTTAGAAGCAAATTTCACCAACTTGAGTACGTACTTATTTAAAGTATAAAAAATTCACGCCCTAATTGAAAATGAGTTCGAGGGAAAATAATTTTTAGATAATGAGGGTCAAACTAGAACTTATCTACCTTCTTTTGGTTCTTACAAATTACTGTTCCATTTATCTTCCCATTTAGCCGATGTTTAATTTAGTTAAAATCGAATTTTTAGTAAATTATGATAAAAAATGATGAAATGTATTGCAGAAAATGAATTTTAAAAAAAAAAATTGTAGAAAAAAAAGGGTCGAGCAGGAGTTTAATATCACTAGTTCAGGTCAATTCTTGAGCCCGAACTTTATGTTGCGAGATAAAACTACTCCATAAAATTGTTAAAGTATGGTGTTCCAAATTTCATTTGACCCAACCCGAAAAGCTCGCACTGCTAAATGTGAGATGAAGCTAAAATTGTGATTTATATTAGGGTTTCATAAAATCATATCATTCGAAGTAGTCACACATTTTGTAATCATATTTGATATAGTGAATTTTTCCTACTCTGGAAGTAGTTTTTTTCCGCCTTAAATTTTCACGTAAATCTTGTGTTTTTTTATTCTTAATTTTATATTGCCTATTCTCTAATATAGTTTTACAATAATTGGCTTGTCCACCAGAAAGAAGTTAAGTTCCCACTTTTTATCATGGGCACCACGAAGTTATCCTTTCCGAAACGTGGGCCATTATTGAGTAAATGGAGGAGTTTCGAAATTGTGCCTGTCCATCACTGGAAGAAAATAACAATGTGGCACTCGAACATAAAGAGGAAATCAGAAAATTAAGAATTCGATAGGCGGACTAAGTTGTCGAGTAGGTAGCAATTAAAGAGGTTATGACGCGTGGCTTGTTAATGGGGAAAACCAATGAAATTTAAGGTAGGTTCGCACCGGCTGTGATTCGTTTGATGACTAGGAAGTGGCCGTCAACGTACAAATCTTTCACGCCGTCCAATTTCCAATGATGCCCAATATTGAACAAGGTACAACTCATGACTTGAAAGTTGAAACCGCCCGAGCGCTAGGAATTTAAATTTAATAATATATTTTATGAAATTCACAACTCTCTATTTAAGCATTTTACCAATATTTATTAATATTTACTGAAAATATGAATTTAATCTCACTAAGAGGAACAAATTTGTTTACCAAGTACACACTCGAAAGATAACGACTGTCGATTTTCCCGTAAACAAAAAAGAAGAAGAAGATGGGATGTGAACAAAAGAAAACGACTTGATATTTCATAAATCAATTTTGTTACATGTACCCGGAGTTTTACACTCCGAGTTACCCGATCTCACCCTTCCTCTCACATTAGGGACGGGGCTTGCACATTTGTTAGAAGTGGGGCCCGATCCCCATGTGAGGGCGCCGATGGAGTCAGGTAATTCGAAGTATCAAATTTAAGCAGAAAGTTTTACTTAATGTGCAAATAAAAAAAGTGAATAATAATTTGTGATTATTATTCATTACCAAATACTAATAGTAAACTTAATTTCGTAACATCATTACCAATCAATCCATACACCAAACTCAAAACCCTTTTCAGTTTTCAGTGTTCATGTCGCAAACATTTTGGTTGTGATATTATTTTAAATCTATTTAATTCATTTTTTGCAGTTATGAGGATCATGGAATTGTTTTTGTGGTTTTATATCTTGTTGAATTGAGACGTTGTGTTAACTTTTCTTTTGTATGGATTTAGCTTAGTGAATAAAACACTTTGTTGTGGTTTTATTATGACTTTTCTTTATTTTGCTGTGTTTAAATTATAGATTGATATATTATTTTTTTGAATAATAAAGTATGAAAATATTTTAAAATCATTGAACTAGTGACAATAAAGTGAACATGAAGAAAAAAAATATGAAATCAAATCAAAGCATTAAGTTTACGTTTACGTTTTAGAAAATTTCAAACGTTAAATAGTTTGGTTGAGGTTTGATTTTTCCAAACAATTTCGAATGATTTAATTCGAAAATCTGTCAAAAATCGATTGAATTGAACCACTGAAACCCTTACCTGAAAATGGTGGTTAATTGAATATTTATGGAGGGACAGGATAGCTTTTCGTTTGTTAAGAATAAGTGTCAATTAGAGAAGTTTATTCTTCTATTATTAAGATAGAACAATCATCGACATCAAAATTTTAATGAACCCTGTACTTTTCAGAGACAATAACTACCATTATTAGTAAGTAAGAAGTGTGCGATCTTGAAGATAGCAATATAATTTAATGACGGTCAGCCTCGTTAATGAATCAAATTTTGTTCTTAGATCGAGTATAGCATCTATCGGCTAATCATTCAATAAGATCGATCAAAATTCAACTCTCTCTTTTTTTTGTCGCGTTAGCCCTTAAAAGAGCTTTTATGTTGACACATGGTACACAATTTAAATCAGGGCTAAACATGGATTAGTCATATAAATTTACCCTCATAATTGATGAATTAATTAAATTTTAGGATATTATGATTATCTACTCCTATCATTATTATCTCATCATCAATTGAAAAACTCATGTAGATTACAACTATTCATCTTTATTAATCTTTATATCTCTATTATTAAAGATAACAATATTTAAAACCTTATCAATTAAAGACAGTCAAAAATTCGTAAGATTTTTCGAAGATGATGATTTTTTTTTTTTTTTTATTCTCATATTCTGTAAGACCTATTTGGTAAAATTTATAATTTTTACCTATTTTTCAACCTCGACCCATGTTTTATAAATAATTATAAAATTTGACAAAATAAAATTTTCCATTGCTATAGACACCTATTGTCCAACTTATATATATTATCGAGAACAAATCGTATCCAAGTCAATGTGACCCTCTTCACCCTGCCCAGTGCCCACTTCTTCCAATATAACAGAGGAAACTACTTTTGTCGATAGTGAAAAAACACAAAAAGAACAGAAATTCTTGTACAGTTAGACTTCATCGTACATATAAATACATGCCCGAACAAATCTTATAACTTCCGTCATCATTCATGGTTACCGTTTTTCTCTCTCTTTTTCCATAATTTTCTCTCTGTTTCTTTTTAAAGAAAAAACCCCGGTTAGTTGCGTGTTCATAGTGGCAATGGCAAGCGGCGCCACCACCAGCAACTCCTTGCACGGAAGTACTCACCGGCGCCGCGGAGTCGACACCATGAATGACCTGGAGAAAGAAATTAAAATTTCTTTGTGTAATTCAGTAAACGATATAGATTCAGAAACATTGAGTAAAAGTGACGGTGTAATTTGTCAATACGTATGCAAACATAAAAAGGAGCCGGAGAATTGGGTTTTCGGATCGAAGAAGAATATGTGGCGATCGTTATTCGGGTTGATGTTGACGTTCATGGCGGTTTTGGTGTTTTTAAAGTTCCATTTCATGATGAGAAGTGAGATTTTGATTATTCAGAATTTCAAGAATGATTTATCTAATGCTCAGAGTGCCACATTTGATTCCGATACCTCTTCAAATTCTGCTGTGAAGAAACGGCAGGCCAGGGAAATTCCGGTGAGTAATTATAACCCAATTATTTCTTTATTTCCTTTCATGATGTCAAGTTTTTTGATTTTCTAATAACTCAGATTGAATTTTGTGTGTTCTTGGATTTTATTTCCCTCGTATTTATTAATGGAATTCAATTGAATTTATAAATCTTAACAAATTTCCATTTCCTGAATTTATAAGATTTTCATTTTACTAATTGATTGGATTTTTTTTTTATTTTTTTTCTTAAATTTAGTTTTCTTGGGATTTAGATGATATGCTTGCAATAACAAAGAAGGTTCTCTTTAACAGGTACAGGATATTTGGATGAAACCAAAGAGTAATACTTTTTACCAATGCATCAATCGACCAAAGAATCGCATAAGTATGTTAAAATTCAACAATGCACCTGCAGAAATTTGTTTTTGTTTGATATTCATGAATGTTCTGATTTCTTACAGGGACAGGGTCGACAACAAACGGTTACATTCTGGTTCATGCGAATGGGGGACTCAATCAAATGAGAATAGGAGTTAGTTCACAGCTATACTTGTTTGAGTATTTTTTTTTTTCTCGTTTTAGCTAATCAAACGTTGAAATTAATCTCAGATATGCGATATGGTTGCTGTTGCAAAGCTTATGAATGCGACTCTTGTGCTTCCTTCCCTTGATAGCGCGTCCTTTTGGTCCGATCCTAGGTATATGTTGTCAGTAATGTGGTTGATTGAGACCTTTTTTTGTTCTTAATCTCTGTCTCTCCTTAGCTTTTACTATTTTTTTGCAGTGAATTTAAGGATATTTTCGACTGGAGGCATTTCATTGAAGTTTTAAAAGATGATATCGAGATAGTTGAATCTTTGCCATTAGAGTATGTCAAATTGAAAGCCTTTTACAAGACACCAGTCTCTTGGTCAAAGGTTGGAAGAGAATTATCATATGTGACTAGTTGCATTAGTTGTAGTCGATTTGGAACTGATTTTGATGCTTTAATTTACAGGCTAGTTACTACAAAGAACATGTTCTTAATTTGTTAAAGAAGCACAGGGTGATCAAGTTTACTCATACGGATTCACGACTGGCTAATAATGGTCTCCCACCATCTATCCAGAAGCTCAGGTGTCGTGCAAATTACGAGGCTCTCCGCTACACAACAGAGATTGAAGAGCTCGGAAAGAAGTTCATTGATAGACTTGGGAAAGATGGTGAACCATATATTGCTCTTCACTTGAGGTAATAATTGTACAAGATTGCTTCTGTTCTTTATTTGTTTGTTCCTTGTGGATAAGTCACTAAATTTATATTTTACTAGGTATGAGAAAGACATGCTTGCATTCACCGGTTGCAGCAACAATTTGACTGCAGTTGAGGCTGAGGAACTTAGTGTCATGAGGTATAATGTGAAGCACTGGAAAGAAAAAGAGATTGACGGCAAAGAAAGGCGATGGCAAGGGGGCTGCCCTCTTTCTCCCCGGGAAGCAGCCCTATTTCTAAAGGCCATGGGGTATCCTTCCTCCACGCGAATATACATAGTTGCAGGGGAAATTTTCGGTGAAACTAGCATGGATGCATTCCGATCCGAGTACCCTAATGTTTTCACTCACTCAACACTTGCAATAGCAGAGGAGTTGGAACCTTTCAAGAATTATCAGAACCGACTCGCTGCCTTGGATTATCTTGTAGCCTTAGAAAGTGACGTATTTGTTTTCACATATGATGGGAATATGGCGAAGGCTCTACAGGGGCATAGAAGGTTCGAAGGATTTCGTAGGACAGTAAACCCGGACAGGTATAGTATAAGCACTCCTGCAATAGGTTGCTATTTTTCTGTCAAATCTACTATTTGGTCTTAAGAAAGCTGGTTTTAAGAATGAATGATTGCCCTTCTCCAATCCTTATTGCCCAACCTGAGAGCAGGCAGCTAATGTGTTTCACTTATTGAACAGGGTTCAATGGCCGGTCCGTTACCCTGATTGATTTTATTCGTTGTTTCAGGTTAAATGTTGTAAGACTGGTAGATAAGTTGGATCAAGGTGTTATTTCTTGGGACGATTTCACATATGAGATCAAGATCATACACTCCAACAGAATCGGAGCACCATACCTTAGACAAGCCCGTCACACAACAAGACTCGAGGAGAACTTTTATGCAAACCCTTTACCTGGTTGCATTTGCAATAGTCCTATGAATGAAAGAATGCATCAGTGACTGGATCAGAGACCTAATCCAGGAGTTGCTTCAGAAAGATAGGTTTTTCGATTTTAGTTTGTAAGTAAAGAAAAAAAAATTGTACAACACATGATGCAACGCGTACTGCTGTTGTCCCGGGTATTGCTAGACGCTTGATCATAACCCTTATCGAAAAATAAGCATCAATTCTTTATAACTAAGATGCGGGTTCGATAGGGTGTCGAAAGGCAAGAAGGTGAATATATTTTGGTGATAAAACAGTAGACACGTATTGTTGCAGTTGATTAATTTATTCATTCTTGTTTCCTTCATTTGATCTAATATTGTATTGCCAAATACAATTTGTAATGACGTCATTGAGAATAGAAATTTTTGTTGTTCTTGTTCATCTTTCTATACTGCGGTCCAGAAATCGGGCGAGGTCAGGTCAAAAGTTGGCCAATTCGCAGAAGACCAGAGTAAATGCACTTTTGGCTAATACTTCAAGACTTGACTTGTGGAATAAACTTGGCAATTAATTGGTGTATTCATGGCTTGACTTGTGGACTAAACTTGGCGATTAATTGGTGCCAATAGCAACAAGTCTTATGAAAGTGATAATTAAAGATTTTCAAATAAGTTGTGTCAATTACTTTTGATTTATCTGTAGTCGGCTCGATATATTTGTTTGAAATTGGTGATAATTTCGAAAGCCTCAACAAGAGATAAACAATTATTTAATCAATTAAAGCAGAAACTTATTCTATTACATGTATACTTCACAAAGTACTGATATAACAGGATCATTTCGTGTCCTAACATTCTAATATTTTTCATTCTCGTATTGATAAACTCTTGAGTTATTGTTGTCGAGGGTATAAACAAAAAAATTGGCTAAAACTTGAGTTTTGAATAGGAATGGATTATTCTCCGTCCTCGAATCTTTTTATTATATTGTTAAATTTTACTTTTATGTTTTTCTAGTTTACATTTTAATTAATCAAACAGTATTTTTAATTCCCGTCGTGCCCCACCTAACCTTTTGAAAACCGCAAACGAAATGGGGATAGTAATGTGACCGTCCATCAAGTCCTCAATAAAAAATAAATAAATAAAATCAACGAACGACGTCGTTTCCATGTAATCTTGAAATTAGGGCTTTGGCGCCCTCCCCCTTTTGAACTCTTTCCAACTTTGAGAAATCATCATCTCCTTTTATTAGGCAGCTTCTTTATGTTTATATCTTCAGTGTTCTTCCTCCAACTATTATTTTTGAACTAATTATTATGTGAATGTTGTTTATATGATGTTCCTTTATCAAGTATTTTATACTTCGATTTTGTGTTAATTTGCACTGGATCAATGATATTGTATTTATCTATCTGAGATTCCTAGCAAGGATCTTAATATAACTTTCTTACTTCCTGAGATGCAATTATCCTTTTTGATTTCTCCTATTTGGTACGTTAGCATCAATGGAAATTCTATGTTTTAATCCTCGTACTTCGGATGTTTGAGATTTGTAATCCGGAGAACTTTTTACTCGTTTCCTGATATATTTGTTTTGTCATATATGTATTCTTCTTCATAAAGCATAGTCATTCTTTTACATATATTGTATCCATGATATTTACTAAGAAACACAGAGTCTACTTGTAATTTCCTTTTGCAAAATTGATGATAATGCGAAAATTTCTGAGATCCAAATTATACTCCGTGTTCGTATTTCGAGCTTGCTGACTCACGGATCTGTTTTCTGTTGATTGGTTTTCTGAATGCTAAATTTGTCCTCAAAGTTGCTCTGTGTGTGACTTTTTTTTCTATGCATATTATTTCTTGTTTTAGTTATACTACGAATTACCCATCAGTTTTTCACTCGCAACAATTTAATGCAATACACTCAAGATTTGTTTTCAACTTTTATCGTCTGTCTTTCGTTCTCAGCTGATTGTTTCTAAGATATTTTCTTAATCATGGAAAGAAATTTAAAAATTAAATTCAACTTTCAGCAGTAATTATACAAGCTGTTTACTTACCCTGGTTATGGACAGAGCAAATATGGGATCTGAAATAAATGGTGTCCGTTGCTGACCCCATCGTGGCTGGTGCTACTGCTTCATTACATTGTTTATGTCTGGGGGCCTAAAATAGGTCAAAGGTTAATGCTGAAGATGCAAAATGAAGAACTTCATCTACTTTTTGGAGTAGATTCAAAGTGCTGACTATGTGAAGTTAAATTTCGAGCTATCCCACCGGTTGAGATGTCATTTGCTTTTGTTTGGAGAGCGAGCAGTCTTGTAGTTTATGTTCTGATATATTAGGATAAGAATGCATGTGGCAGAATTATCTTATGCTGAAATTTGCTCAAACTTTGAACCAGCTAATTTCTGAGTTTTGATCGTGTGAAGATGCCACTCCAGATGAGAAAAAGACTAAATATGGAGAAGATACTCATAACATGCAATCCGTTTGGAGAGCGAGCAGTCTTGTAGTTTATGTTCTGACATATTAGGATTAGAATGCATGTAGCAGAATTTTCTTATATGCTGAAAGTTGAACAAACTTTGAACCAGCTAGTATCTGAGTTTTGATCGTGTGAAGATGCCACTCCAGATGAGCAAAAGACTAAATATGGAGAGAAGAAACTCATAACATACAACAATTTAATGGATTTGAGGGCAATGCCACATGACAGGAATAGGAAAGATATCGTAATTTCAAATTGGCAATCTGTGAATGTAACATTCTGAGGCTGAGAATACTAAATGTAATTTGTTACTTGTTTTGAAGGAAATATATACCTGTGTTTCTAACGTTGGTGATAAAAAAAATTCACCTGATAGTTTAATCACTGTTTTTGCTTGCACCAGTAACGGATTGACATATTTATAATCTTTATGATATGACGATTTTTAGAGTCCCTTGACATTTGACACTACAGGTCCAGGACCATGAAAGAGTTACCCATCGGAATGATCAAGATTTATCTTTTGTTTTGAATTAAACATCTAATGTTTACCAAGAACATATTGCTCAAAGAACCGATAAAAATATGAAAAAGTTGATGGGAAATCATAAGATTTTACAGGAAAGATGAAGATCTTTAGAATCTTGAATGTCTGTCTCGACAAATTAGCATTCCATCTCTAATGCAATTTCCTCTACAGGAAATTGAGGACGTGATTGGTTTTTAAACCAATGCCCTTGCACCAAAACTTGTACCAATTAATAAAGGAGCTCCTCAACTTCAAGTACTTTTAATCTTCTCTAATGCATCTGCCACAAGGGCGATATTTCCTCGACGATAATAAGTTATGATATCATAAAATTTTTATTAGATCATCTGTAAGATAATGATGGAACTATATAACTATTATCCTTCCGATTTATTGTTATGCATGGTCACACACATTCAACTACAAATAAAAACTGTGAAAAGATATCCTCAGTAATGAATATAAGATTATTATACTACTGAACTCAATAAAAAAAATTTATACCACTAACAAAAGAATAAGCGAGAAGAGAACAAGTTCTAATATTTGTACAAAATCGAAATTATTTACTGATTTCTAGTCTAGATGATCTATTACGAAATTCTTGTCCTAATGCTAAGCTTGATCATCTGTCACAAAAATCAAAGTGTCATCCTTAGCCTTCCAACGTGTACTACATAACGCACAACCTCAACCATCTGTCGCGTGCCTCCTGAGCACTGTAAATTCCAATCTTGCTTCTTGAGTATCCCATCTAAGCCCAACCTCATCGTTCTCCTTGAGTTCCCTCCTTTTCACAAACTGTTGCGTCCAATTATTCTTCAATACAAAACTGCCGGTCTTCCATTTTGTAAGTTTCAACACGTGCCCTGTATTTGTGTCAACATCGTAAACAATAACATGAATTCCCTCATTATTCTGGCAAAATTCAAATGGATTGTCTATAAAGAAAGGTGCAATATGACTCAACACTTCCTTTCTTCCAATCAAGAGTCTCGAGGAACCATCAACATCACTTTTTTTCAAGACTTTCCTGATTGTCCAATGATTAGGATTCCCAGGTTGAAACTGAACCTGTTGTATTATTTCAGCATTTATTAGTACATGATCCTCATCTTGAACATCAACATCTTCAATTATTTCAGCCCCCACTATAATTGGATCCTCATGTTGAACTACCTGAACCTGTTCAATTATTTCAGCCCCCATTATAATTGGATCCTCATGTTGAACTACCTGAACCTGTTCAATTATTCCAGCCCCCATTATAACTGGATCTTCATGTTGAATTACCTGAACCAGTTCAATTATTACAGTCCCCATTATCATTGGATCCTCATGTTGAACCTCAACCTGTTGAACTATTTCAGACCCCTGTATCGTTCTTCTCATGAAACTACTCCCTACTCCGAGTTCAAGTAATGTTTGATCAGAGTTGGATTCCTCAACTCGAAAAGATGTTTCACTTTTTGTATTATGGTTCTCACTAGACAAATCATCAAAAGATTCAGTCGCGTTCCTTTCCGGCACCATTATCCTTCTTCTCTTCGTAATTGAACTCCCTAGTCCGAGTTCAAGGTCAATTAAATTTTCATCAGAGTTGGATTCTTTAACTCGAGAAGATTCACCGCAATTCATAGTAGACAAATAATCATGGAATTCAGTCGCCTTTCTTTTGTGACTAGTTTCCGCACAATCCTTTTGATCTATTTCAAGATTACATTCTTTTGAAGTGTCATCTTCTTCCTTATCGTTAAAAGGGGCAATCGAAACACCAAAAATCTTGATTGTTCCTGAAGAGGAAGATGATGGAGGGGGATCAGGAGAAAACCCATCCCCGCCTGGAAGATTTACAGCATTGGGAAGCATATCGGAATCGTGTTAAAAAAATCAAAGCTTTTTTTTTCTGAAAATTGTATCTATGATAGAAGGTATATCGAATGTATATATACAATTATATGACATGTTCTTGAAACCTCCTCAAACTAGAATTTTGAATTTCACAAGGACTTGGTACTTCTTTTAAACTGGGATTCAAAGATTTTCTTATCCAGGAAACTCTCAAGAACCCTGAACGCAAAGTTTCTGTTTTACCAGCAAAATTAGGTGCTTTTGAAGATTTTTTATGGTATGTTTCCTTACATGAAAACTTTGGATTTGAAATTCAATTTAGTCAGATTTTGTGGTCAATTGTTTCCTCAAAATTATGAGTTACTACAAAACACAAATAACGGTCATATTGAAATTTTGTATTTCTTTGAATTCTTTCCATTTCTTTCTTCTTTTTGTTTAACTTAAAGATGAATTTTATTTTGATCATCCTAAATGTTACGACTTTTTTTTTTTTTTTTCCTTTTCTTTTCCATCCTTAAAAGTTAGGTATACCGATAATGAAAAATTCAATAGTAATTTTGTAAATGAAATATAAAAAATTGAGAATGTGTCTAAAGAATCTGTTCAAGTGGTGCTAAATGGACCAGAAAGGATCTTTCAAAACGTGGCTCAATAATGCGTTTTTGCTTCCAAAGATCCCTTGAACCTTCCTTAAAGATCAAATAGACCTTTATATTCAGGAACTAAGATATATGGCTGTTGGGCAATTCCCAAATGATGATGTAACTCAATATATTTTCTCAGTGGCCATCGACTAAATGATTGAACGGAAAATCGGCATCTCAATGAAGACAATCTAACCCTGAAACCAAGTGGGCCATAGGAAGCAACCTAATTTAATTAGTGATGCTCATGATCCATTTCATTTCTTCTTAAATGGCTTATAAAAGTCGGTCCACTTAGTGATACTAGCCCACTTGCTTACTTATATTAGACTTGGCCCACTACTGTGACCTAATGTTTGTTATATATATATATATATGATGCCCTCTCCTTCTCGGTTTTGACCGTGAATTGTCAAGCCTCTTCTTCCTTTGAGAAACTGATTGCTTTCTCTGTGATTTTGCAAACCCATTTTCCGTCTATTCTTCTACCTTCGTGGTTGCCTTTGTAGACCACAATGAGGGTGACATGTCGTGCCTTAAGACTAAATCCACAAGTTATGCAGTGCCAAAAGGTATAGTTTATAGGATAAAAGCCAAAAGGGGTTAAGATCACTGTGAGTAGAGATGTTATGTTCAATGAGGGTGAAATGTCGTGCCTTAAGACTGAATCCGAACATGTGAGTAAAGAAAAGCAAGGTGAAGAGAGAGATCAGTTAAAGGTGAAATTAGGAAAATTTATCACGTCTGTCTCTACCACTTCTAATGAGGTGGAGACTCAAGTTCAACAACCTGAGATGGAGATTGGAGAGGAAGTAGTGATAGAAGGGCATCCTGAGGAAGAGAATTTCTTGACAAATTATAACTTAGCTAGGGATAGAGAGAGTAGGCAAACGAGAAAGCCTAGAAGATTCATATATGAATTTGAGTTAGCATTTGCTCACGCTAACTATGAGGAGCTGGTTCATAGAGAGCCAAAAACATTTAAGGAGGTAATAAAGAGGAGATAAGTTCCTTAGAAAAAATAAACTTAAGAACTAGTACCTAAATCTAGGAATAAATCCACATTCGACTGTAAGTGAGTTTTAGCCACTATTTGTCATCCTTTACTTTACATTTTTTTTCCATTATTTTTTCTACCGTACTCATTTTTAACCACATTCTTTATTAAAATAATATTACATGCAAATAAAAAAAAAATCATTTTTTTTTCCACACATTCTCCATCAATCACTATTTCATAATACATTTCTTCAAACTAATGGGGCTCAAACAGAGCCTTAAGGTTAAGGAAGGTACTAGTGCATCTGAACCTCTAAAATTTAAAGTGAGGTTAGTGGCCAAATGGTACACACAGAAGGAGGGTGTTGATTATAACGAGATTTTTTTCACCAGTTGTTAAGTACACTACTACTAGGGTCATACTTGCATTTGTTACACATTTTGACTGGGAACTTGAACAACTTGATGTAAAAATTATTTTTTTTACATCGTGAACTTGATGATCAAATCTTTATGAATCAATTAAGAGTTTTTTAAGACAAATTAAAATTTGATCATGTGTGATCCTTAAAAATGTCTTTATATGGCTTAAAACAATAACCTAAATAGTGGTATTAAAGATTTGATTCTTTTGTAGAACTATAGGTTTACAAAAGAGTAAGTTTGATCATTGCCTGTATTTTCAACATTATGAAGCTAATAATGACTGTGTTTTTATTGTTCTATGTGAATGATATTCTCTTAGTGGTTCATCACTTAAGTGGATAAGTAAGATAAAAAAAAAAAAAAAATTGAATGACGAATTTAACATGAAAAATCTAGGTAAACTTAAGAGATTCCTAGGTAAGAAAATTGAAAGAGATGTGTCAATTCTGTATTGTTTTTGCATCAATCTTCTTATGTTTCAAAAGTTTTGAAAGGATTTGACATGCATGATTGCAAATATGTTACATTACATTTAACTAATCATTTTTGTGTTATCAAAAGATCAGGTTCCATGTAATGAAAAGAAAATAGAATACATGAGCAGGATTCCATATTCTAATATAATTGGATCTACTATGTATTTGATGATTTGCACTAGACCAGATTTAGAATTTGTTGTTAGTACTCTTAGTAGATACATGTCTAATCAAGGTCCCGAGCATTGG
Source organism: Osmanthus fragrans (assembly GCA_019395295.1). Classification (NCBI taxonomy): domain Eukaryota; kingdom Viridiplantae; phylum Streptophyta; class Magnoliopsida; order Lamiales; family Oleaceae; genus Osmanthus; species Osmanthus fragrans. The sequence continues at coordinate 1,309,656 of CM033343.1, forward strand.
GAAGCCTTAAAGTGGATGTTAAGGTATTTAAAGGGGACTAGTGATATAGGTCTAAAGTTTGGTATTAGTAAAGAATGTGTGAAATTGAAAAGTTTTGTAGATACAAACTATACAGGGGATAGGGATAATAAAAAATCAACTTCTTCCTATGTGTTTACTTTTTCTAACTCTTGCGTTAGTTGGAAATCACAGTTGCAACGCATAGTTGCACTATCCACGACAGAATCAGAATATATTGTTACTACTGGAGCAATTAAAGAGGTTTTGTGACTTAGAAGTTTGTTTCATGAACTTTGCATTTTAAATGTCTATGCAAAAATTCAGTTTTTCACGAACGCACTAAGCACATTGATGTTAGACTACATTTTGTTAGAGATATTGGATCAAACAAAGTGATAAGACTTGAAAAGATACGTACACAATATAATCATTCGGACATGGGCAATAAGGTGCTCTTATTAGTGAAGTTTAGAAATTGCAAGGACCTTCTAAACATCGATGGAGGTAACTAATTTTCAATTTTATCGGTTCCCATTTTTGGAATTGTTACTAACAAGTAATAATGTTTCATTGTAGGTCCTTTGATACTAAGGTGGAGATTTGTTGAGTAAATTGTTATTAAACGACCTTCCGGGCAATATTGTAACTTGGTATATTTTCTCAGTCGGCATTGACCAAATGACTGAACAAAAAATTGACACCTCAATGAAGACGACTCAACCTTAAAACCAAGTGGACCATTGGAAGCAGCCTAATTTAGTTAGTGCTGCTCATGGTCCATTTCCTTTCTTCTTGGACGGTTTATTAGCATTGGCCCACTTAGTGATACCTAACACACTTGTTAACATATATTGGGTTTGGCCCACTAGTGTGGCTTAATGTTTGTTACATATATGCTGCCCTCTCCTCACTTGGTTTTGACCGTGAATTGTCGACCCTCTTCTCCCTTTGAGAAATCGGTTGCCTTCACTGTTATTTTGCACCTCCCATTTTCCCTCTTCTCTTCGTGGTTGTGGCTGTGTTTACATACCTTTGCGTGTGTCCTTTATGGGCAAAACATAGCAACCGAATAGAGGAATTGGTTGGAGGATTTTTGGGTCAATTACTTTGTTGAGGTTGTCGATTGGAGGTTAAAAACTGATCCCAGAGCAACTGTTGGCAAGGGCGGAGCCCATTAAGAACTGAGATTTTGGGCCCAGCCGCCCAGGCCCCAGCCCAAATATGAAATAGGCCTGTATTGAGATTTTTTTAAGGTATAAGCACCCCAGCCCAGCCAAGAAAGAAGATACCCAAATCTATTTTAGGGATTCAACTGTCATCTCTTAATCTCTTCGAAGTCAAACCACAGAAGGCGCTTCGCCCCTGCTCATCTCCACCATAACTCGACTTCTCAACCTCTTCTCAAGTCTCAACCTCTCACGAACTCTCAATCTCCGATTATCCGCCATTCGACTTCTCACTTCTCAATCTCTAGTCTTGCCATTCCTTTTCATTTTTTATCCCTAGACAGAGTGACGGACGGCAGTCGGCACTCGGCAGAGTCACGCTGAGAGTCTGAGACGCCTTCGATTCCAATTTCCACTGAAAATTCGACTCTCATGAGATGAGACAACATAGCAGAAGAAGAAGTATTGCCCTCTGTTTACCCTTTTCATTTGCCCTATGTTTTAAATTTTTAATGTTTTTTATCTTTGCCATTAATCTCAATATCTCACCTGTTGGAGTTGTGCCTGTTATCAAGTATCAACATACATAGCTGTATTTTTAGTTTTTTATCTTTGCCATTAATCTCACGGTGAATCTGTGATGAATTTTCAATTGTTTCCAGCATTGCTCTGCCTCTGTGAATCTGTAATTCTGTCATTTTGATTTCTGTGAATCTTGTTTTAATGTTTGCCCTCTATGATGAATGTTTTAATGTTAGCCTTAGCCCTCTGTAAATCTGTGATGAATGTTTGCCCTCTGTGACGATTGATGAATGTTTGTCCTTCCAAGTCAATAGCATAACATTAATACTTGTTTTGCTTTATGCTTTAGGCATCCATAGAGCCTAATTCGGGATTCAACTGTAAGCAATGAAGCCTGCTCAAGTCTCAACTCTATCTCTCTGACTGTGACTTGTGAGTTTGCTTACTCTGTGATTGAAGCATGATTCCATTCATATTGCTAATGCTGCCTCTCTGTGACTGCCTGTGATTATGTGAAAGTATTCTATATTTTTAATTATTGCTAATTTGCTATTTGAATTGCACTTTGAATTGAAAACATTCTTAATCGGATGGGTAATGAGTGGATGAATGATCGCACAATTGTTTACGTAAAGAAAGATATATTTCTGAAACCCGACAACGAAATTATTGTAAAACGATATCAAAGTATGAAACTCGCAAGAAACAAGTGTAATATATAAATTTTGTCATTTTTAGTATTTTCATAATATTGTTTTATATTTTTATCATTATTATATCCATGACTAAAAATTTGACATTCGACTTGGACAATATTGTGCCCGCACTCATGGCCAATCTTGGCTCCGACCCTGACCATTGGTGTCAAATCTTATGCTACAATGGCCATTTCTTATATCGTTTTGTGGGTGGGGGTGGGGGTGAGGGTAAGGTATCATACTAAATATTTTCGCAAAATTGACAATTCTATTAAACGAGTTAGCACAAGTTCAGAACTTACGTCGACAAATTGTGGAGTAAGATAATACATCAATAAATAGATGAAAGCTATATTGAAAATCGAAATGTACTTCCTCTCAGCTATTCGGAGGTTAAAACTTGATCTTGTACCACCCACTACCCGACGTCACAATCGTAACTATATGTTTCAAGTATGTTAATATAGACATGCAAATCTCGTCTTTGTATAAGATTATCAGTTATCATCTCCTCTTTCTTTTCTTTGGGGTGGGTAGGGTGAGGTAGGGTTCACTTCTTCAACTATGAAAGCATCAGACTCCACGCAAATTTGTACATCACATGATTAAGAGTGTACACAACGTGAAAAACAAAGGAATTGCAACAATAAAAAAGAAAAAGAAAAAGCAAGAAAAATGACACAAGTCAGTGGAACACGTCAGGATTAAATTTCAACACAGCAAATTATTCAGGCGATAACATAGCTAGCCTCTGACCCCGAACCACGTGGCAATTGATGTAGGACACTTGTCGGTGACGAATTGGATGTTGATGATCTTAACGCCTCAGCAAGGGGTCCGCCCATTGGAGCCACCTGGTTAGTCCCCCATGGTGCACCCCAATTCAATTGAAGCCTATCTCGCTCGCCGTTAATAGCTTGAGGCTCAGAGTCATCTCCGTCGTTTCCAGTACTGAGTTTCAACGAGAAATCTGATGACGGGTTTCCCATCCCCATTGAAATTGACAAGTTGGTGGCTGAAGCCATGGAGCTATTTCCATTGTTTGTTTCTTGAAGTGATCTAGGCCAATCATCAAAGAAATGGCGAAGGGTTTGGCCACCAGGTTCACCGTTGTTTTGGGCTTCAAATGGACTCTTTGTCTCAATTATAGATTCTAAAGGCCTACAGTTGTCATCGACCCATATTAGGCAAAGATACATTAATGTACAAAATCTTTATTAATCCCTACTTACGAGAGCAAAACAGAAGAAATCAAGAATATGAAGATTTCCCGCTCCTTAATCTTGCTCGATAGTAAATTGCCACTAGCCCTTCATACCAATGCCCTTAGATCAAATTATTCTTGATCCCGAATTAAGATTCTCACGAAAAAAGAAAAGAAAAAAAAAAAAGAATCGAGCTGAAAAGTCTGGTAGAAAATTGAATGGGGACCTTAGCAGTGGATAAGAAAACAAGTGGTTGGGGTGAGTTTGTACAATAAATGGCCTTGTGCTTTGTCCAAACTCAAAAATATCATCACAGGGTCCTACAGAGATACTAAAAATCTAAAGTAAGGACCTCAATCCAACAAAGACAAAAGAGTACTGGGAAATGCTGTTCGAGAATATCGAACCATTTTGATGGCAAAGATCATTGAATCAAGTTACCATTCAAATTCTTCCTTTTGGGGAACATATAATTGCTATCAGAATATAATCAGACACCCCCAAACCCCACAAAATAATTTTAAAAATCCAATTTGAAATACAAGATTTTTTGCCTCTTTTATTGTAATCAATAAACTAATTAGTTCTTGATGGCATAATTCTTCTGTATTTTAATTTGATAGCATAATGAGTTAGTTTAGCCATTAGTTTATTTCTTTTCTTGATTATTGACTAAAAGCAAGTTTCAAATAGAAGGAAGCTTATATACCTTCGATTGAAGTGAAGAAGATCCATGGAAGGTGAAGGCCCAGAAAGAGAAAAGGGCACGGTGCCAACGCCACCACCTGTTGGTTCCCTAGCAACGGCGTTGGTCGTCTTGAGGACTTCTCCACTACCATTGCTACCAGCTTTGCCGCCATATGGAGTAGTGGTGGACGTGGGAATTTCCACAGGCTTTCTTGAACGGTTGCGGCCACGGTGGACATGGCGCTCGCAGTACTTTTGCCCGGCAACTACATCCCTTGAGCATCTCCATTTCTTGCCGTCAGTCCTCCGGCATCTGCCTGGCTCCGGATCCATGGCCCCTTTTCCCCAGTATCCAGATTGCAGCGCTGATCCATCATAAATATACACAGTTAAACACAATTAAGCAAATGAAAGTTCTTTTTGGCAAAGCTAATTAAATTATCCAATCTTTAATCTTAAGGAAGCTGAACTGTATACATGTTTCAAATATGCAATTTCGCATATTCCAAGGACTAGATGCCAAGCAACATCTTGAAAAACTCAACTCGATTTTATCAAGTAACTTGCTTGGCTGGTAAAAAAAAGTACTATTAGTAAATATGTGCCTTGTACTAGATATTATTATATGCGAAAAGAAATATTGTGTGGTCGACGCCTTTATTGCTGGGAATTGAGTCCTAAAGTAACAAATAAATCAGAAACGCAGACAAAAACCCGCAGATTTATAATAATCCACCATCAACTAGAGAGCTAAGTCGAGAAAAAGATTTCCCCGCATAAGATTAGAGTAATCTAAGGCCCTTCAAAAAGGACAGTGACCTAATACAAATATGGAGTGTATGGTATCTAGTACTAGTGCAGACAAAGAAATAATAAGCTGGAGTGAGAAAAAACGCACTAAAAACTTACAACCTGGCTGATAATGGGGATAGTAGTGATGAAGAGCAGGAGAGAGGTAAAATGGAGGAGGAGAAGGAGAATTGACGAGGCTTTTCTTAAAAAGATGGAGTAGTTCAGACGGAACAGCAGCACCAGCTATCATATGTTTGAAGATCAATGCCTGCAGTTCAAGTTCTTGCCACTGGGCCAAGCTGAAGTAACTCCCCATCCCTGACAATATCCCACAACAAAAAAGAGAGAAAAAGCTCGTAAGCGAAACTTGTAAGCTAAAAAAACCTAGAAACTTAACTTTCCATAGCAGCAAGTAAACTTTCTGAAGACACTGTCACCCACACATGGATGAGAAAGAGAGAGAGAGAGAGAGAGAGAGAGAGAGAGAATAATACAGGGAGCTTTGGTGGCAGAGGTTGTAGTTGAATCAGAAGAGTAGGCTGACAGGTTGCTGGTGAGATTAGGTACGAACAATGGAAGCGCAGGACCAGGTGGTTGCTGTGGATGAGAGTCAAGGAGAAGTCTTGGTAGTTTTGCAGAAGGTGTTTGTTGTTGCTCTGCTTCTGACTCATGCTGGTCTCTCCATTTCTTCAGATTGAAGTCCATGGAAAAAGCAATTAGATATACACACGGTTTGTTCGGTTTTAGTAAACTTTGTTTAGTGCGTTATGTAAGAGAGTTTATAAAAGCTTGTGCGGGGGACTTGTGTGGACCCTTTATATCTTTTGTTTTGGTTCATTCAATTTCATTTGCAAGTGGTGAAGAAGTTTAGGGCACTTGAGACAAGACAGTTTAGAGAGGGTGGAAAAAAAAGTTAAAATAAAAGAGTAAAAGCATAGAGAGTTGGGTGGGGAGAGTGGGGCTCGTCTGCAGACTGTCTGTCTATCTGTGCAGCTTTGGAAACAGAACAAAAGATAGCATCAGTCATGACTCATAAGTAGGGCTTCAAAAAAGATAAAGATAGTATAAAAATACAGTTTTGCTATACGGACATCATATATGATCGCATGTGAATGTGTAAGAAAAAATATTTTATTTACGTGAGATTTGTACACTCACATGCGATCACTCATAATAATTGAGTTGCATTTTTCATAAAAATAAGATGTAATTGCCATTGCATTTTCACTGCAAATCGAGAATTGAGACCATGGGAGAGAGAGAGAGCTGAAAATGTGAATGGGTTTCAGGCCAAGTCAGTCAGTCTTGTCTAAGTTGGCCAATTGCATTGAAATGAAGTTTAAAAACATAAGTTCAGACCTCAGATTCTATCCTCTATTTAGTAATTTGAATGTGTCATTTCATCATTTCCCGTCCCATTTATAAAAATAGGCTGCCTGCATGCATGAACAACTATCTTCCAATGTTTTGGCTTTCTGATGACCAACTATAAACAGAAGAATGATAGGGAAAAGAATGGCAAAATGACCATTTTTCAAATTGTTCTTGAATTAATAAATATAAACTTTGGATTGTGTTTTCTATTTGAAATATCTTTTGGAAAAATTTTATTCATATCCAGACTTGTCAACCAAACATAGTACAACAGAGCCTTGGAACGAAGATTGCGTCGGATGATACAAACTCTATCTAATATAAAACTACCATATTCACGATATATCAAAAACAAGTCATGATATTCTTAGCTCTTATTTGGCTCCGATTTTTAAAAATTCATATTTCTTAAAACTAATTTTCAATCACGACTCATAATTTTTATCAACTTTTTAACCACACATTTCTTTAAATTTGATTAAAATGTACTAATAAAATGAATTTTATCTGAACCAAACGGGGCTTAATTACTTGTTCAAGAATAGCATATGATCTCAATTACAATAAGCATAAGCTCCTTCAATGTGTATATAAATACAAAAGCACACACACTATGCTATGCTCAAGTTAATCAGAAAATTTGTATGGTCTTTTGTTGTGTTTTTAATTACAAAGAGTTTGGTTGGCTTTGCCATTTGTTAATAAATAAACTTTGTTGGTAATAATTATTTACATTCACCAAGATATTCGATTCGAGTAACGTGAAATTGTTTCTCTAGGTGTTATTCTCAGACAAGATAAAGGTCATCTCGTGCCTAGGGTCATGTAAATTTTATATAGTTTCCAGCCTTCCCCATGTTATGACATGATAATCGCGAGGTTTCCATCCCTACTTTATGGTCAAATCTCCTAGTTTTTTTTTTTTTTTTTCATGTTTACTGCTCATTTTTTTAATAATATTTATTGGGAAGTACATTACGAGCCTATTGCCTATTGGTGGGATTTCAGCAATTTCTACTTTTTAAGTTTTTGTAAAAATGTTCAAATTTGTATTTCTCTATTCGTCTCTGAGTCGGCCGTCAAGTATCTCCATTTCAACCCACTTGTTAACTATGATAATCGAAGATGGTAAACGATTATGTAGTCTTAGTTCATTCGTCATGAATTTGACTTTTAACTAAATTATAACTGCATCCTCAACTTGCATTTTTAGTTGGACAAAATCATGGATGATACCGTTGGTGATGTTGTGAACATCGTACCTAGTACGAAATTTTTTACTTACTATTCAATGAAAGATATCTTTAATCAACAATGAATTTATTTTTATTTGCTAATCTTAATATTGTAAGAAAATTGAGATATTTATTGATAATTGAGATCATATTGTAAAAATAATGTGGATTAGTTCCTTTCCATGCAACATTAAATTCTTCTTTAGATCAAGAATTATGTTTAATTGTTCCATGAATCCGTCAGTGTTTTGCTGTTATCGAATCATTTTTAGTCACTATTTAGTAACGAACTTCAATTTATTCTAATTGTCAAACGCTAATAAACCTAAAACTCTAAAGTATAAAAATCCTGAAACAATAAATATTCTTCAAATCAATAATAAATGAAATTTCAGTTGTACGTATCTCAAAGACATTGCCAAAATTAGGGTTGTTCTTGATTTGATAACTTTCGCGTTTGGAGTAATTAAGGTTTTCGTATGGAGTGGATGACAATGAATGAGGTCTGAGGAAAATAATGCAAAAATCTGAGTAAATGTCAGAAATGAGCTTATTGTGGTCCAATACTTGATTTATTTTTTGAACAACTAACTACTGTTTTGTGCATGATTTGACAATTCTGTGTGCGTGATTTGCTTTTTATTAAATTCCTGTTTAATTCTTATTTTTTGTAAAATAAAAATGAAAAATATAATCGTTAAAAGATGAAAAGTCAAAAATAGTGACTGAATGTGATGAATAACGATTATATTTTTCTTTTTTATGGAGGAAAAAGAGCTACCAAATGGGGTCTTAATTAAGCTGTCCTTTGCCTTTGAATTGGTAAAATAATAGAGTCATACTATGGTTACATGGAGGGTTTGACATCCTCCCTAATCGACCCTCGCAATAGGGAGGGTCTCATCCTTTTTTTCCCCCTTCTTTTTTGCATTTTTAATTCGCATGGATCCCACAACATGTGAGTGGATATCATTCAAGTGATCAAATTCTTTCTGACAAAACAGTTTATTCCAAGATAATAAATGCTCAATATCTAAAAATGATTTTTTAGATTCCATGTGGTCGAACTGTTAATATAGTCGTTAAGATCGAACATAACCTTCAGTTAAATTGAGAGAATTGCTAGGTGTTTATGCAATTTTGTCCTTCAACATTAAGTCACATCATATGCAATTTTGTCACCATATATACGTTTTGATCGATTGGCTGTGTAAATCAAATATTTAAGAACGTTGAAAATCTACACCCTCTCTTTTAACGATTGGGGACTCATAATCACACCACATGAAAGGGGGAAAAATGATGCAATTACATAGTTTAATTGAATTAACCGTGTAAGAATTAGATTTAAAAAATCACTTTTTATGCAGTAACGTTCCTCTAATAAAAATCTTGGACAAACAAACATATTTCTTTTTTTTTGCAGAATTTATTTATCTATTAGGATTTTTATTTGAGGTAGAGTAATTTGTTTAGAAGAGTAAATTAGGTTTCTCATCTTTAAAACCTAGAATCTGGTTATATGTTATTGGAAAGGAAAAAAAATCATATATCAGGGTATAGTTTACCCCAATTCACAATTCAGGCCAAAAGTTTTAAAATACAAAAATTAGGTATCTATTAATTAATTAAAAATATTTTATTAATTAAAAATTTTAAGGTTACAATTGTAAGATTTTTGGTTACATTTATATAATTAAAAGTCACAACAAATTTACTAGTCACTGATTATTTCGAGATCACAAATCAAAAAATTTATAGGTCATAGATTATTTCGAAATCACAAATCAAAAATTTTATAGGTCACAATTTATTGATCGATCACATATTTTCAAATTTGTTGGTCACGGATTATTTTTTTAGTCAAATATTATTGAATTTTATTATCACAGTTTAATAGTTAGTCACATTCACCAAACCCCGACCCCAATCCTCATCCAATACTTGGTCACAAACACCGTCGGACCCATCCCATCTACCCCCAACCACCATACCATGACCACCACCCGTCACAACCACCGTTATCTCACAAGACTGTACAAAACCACCGCCACAGCAACCACATCAATGTAAACCCACCACCAAATCAATGCAAAATCACCACCACAGTAAGTCAGTAACTACACACCAAACTCCGTAAGCATCAATCGCGACATCACTAGATCGTGGGTGGCTTGCACACCACTACCACCACAACCACAACCACAACCACAACCACAACCACAACCACAAAATTACCTCAAAACCTAGAGTCCCTACCACGACAACCCTCGTCGTTGTCGCCACACCCAAATCCACCACCACCGTCATCCTGCAAAACCAACAAAATCACCCCAGACCCAAAACCATCAACTACTGTCAAACGTCCATCACCCCTCGCCACCAACAAAAATCACAGTTGGGAGTGAATGCCACCGCACCGAATCAAAAAATCACAACATACATCACACCTAACATGCCACCAACAATTAGATCCACCACCCACCGCAAGAAGGAGGCATCGCGACGGCGGGTGTCAGATCGACCGTTGTGATCACTGCCTTAGATGCTCATAACAGCAGCTACGATAGAGAGAGAATCTGAGCGCCGACACCGTTGAGACGGAGAATCTGAGAGTCCTCGGCTGCGGTATCTGAGCGCCGGCACTGCTGACGATTTCGCGGTAGCCGCTTTGACGATCGACGGAGAGAGCCGGTAGAGAGAGAAAAAACTAATGAAGAAATGGTTAGGGTTTGAAATAATTAGAAAAAATATTTAATATATAATTATTGTATTGATACCTGATTTATGTATAATGAAACCTCAAACCTGATTTTTGAATTATGATCTTTAAACACCTGGTTCCATGCAATTTCCTCTATTGAAAAATGCTAAATGAACATAATCATTGACACCCTAGTTAATCGCATGTGAGTGTGTAGGTCTTAGGTGAAAAAAATAATATTTTTCATATGTGTGTATGGTATCAAGGATTGTGTCAATTAAAGTGGCACTGTAGCATGACTCTATGTTATTTTGTAGTTGATTGAATAAAATTATAGATAGGAGATTTTTCAAATGTTATTGTTTAAATCGTTATTAGTTCGCAGACCAACAGCTTGTTGTAAAAACTATTTCTCGGAATTGTTTTTGTTGACCTCAAAAATTACACCTATGAGCTGTCAACAGATCTCAGGGTCTCTCACGTCCGGTTCAACCTTTCTTCTTGCACACTAGGACAAACCGTCAGTTGCACATGGACTTCTCCAAAGAGGAGGGGAGCCGATCGCGCGCACTCCGACGATCAAGTTAATTGGAGTGGAAATATATATGAGTATGAGAAGGCTAAAACATGAGCCTCCAAAATATTTAAGGGGGTCGGCCTTGGGGAGATAAATAGAACAGTGAAAATGTAGAGAGAGTTGTTAAGGAGTATTGAGAATCCAAATTAGCATTACCTTCAAATGACATAATGTGTGAGCTTATATAGTAAGAGATGGCAAGTAAGAATCGTTGGATGAATGGACACGTGGCCTTATCGCGACGGCTAAACTTCTTGTCACAGACTTCAATGCATTTAATGCTCTGATCTTCTATGATTGGACTCTGACATGCGGGATTGGCGCAGCCGTAATTGCAGTGTGTTGTCACATCACCCATTCGTCAGAAGATCTTTTCCACGAGATCCCCCACAGGAGAGCCATACTCCCCCACTGTTCATGTAACCTGAGTTCGGTCTCAAGGGGTTCATCAATGGCGGTTCGATAACGTGGGTTCGTCGTTACTAGTTCGACACATGGGTTCGGATATAAGGCAGAGTATGGGTTCGACCACGTGGTGCATGCTGGGTCTTTTGGGATTGCCCGTAACAGTTTTAAAGAATCAACAAGTTGAGAGTTGATTCCTATATTCTTTTAGAATCAAAGGCAATTGTGATCTTCGTTTCGTTTCATTCCTCTGCCTACATATATTTGTCTCTACATCACCATAGAACTACTCCATTCGAATTTCAAGAATTTTTTGTAATCACCTAAGTTCTGGCTAAGCTTAGCCCATAAATTTCACCGAGGAGATGTAGAATTGTACAGAATAGACGTAGAACGATAAAAGAGAATACAGAGTAAATAGTCGTGGAGAAGCAAATTGAATGGTGGCATACAAACGAGAAACAAAGAGTATATCCAAATTCGGAATCTTCAAGATAAATTGACTTGAAATCAGGGATGGGAATTGCAATTTGGACACGAAGCTTAACAAAATCATGGGGCGTGCGAATGCGACTTTTCTTATTAGATTAAAAGTCTTTTGGAATACATTCTGGACATGAATTTTAAAATAATTTCATCATACAAAATACAAGACATGAGCAGCCACTGAATGATCTCTCTCTTACCTATCAAATTAGATACATATCATAAAATCATTAAAAATGCGCGGCAAATTAATTACAAGTTGGAGAGGAGAACAAATCTAACAAGGTATTGAATTAAGAAAAATCAAGAACTTGAAGAATCAAAACGAATTTGATAAAAACTAGGGAAAATTGAAGACTCTGGATGGCACAAAGTGAAGATTAGGGTAAAATCTATAAAAAAGTAAAATGTTAAGGACTGCTGCTACAATTTTTTCTAAAAATTATTGAACTAGATATTAGACTTTATTTCTTATGGGAACAATAAACTTGAAATTCACTTATTTTTATTACTTGTTACGGGTTTTATCTTAACATAAATGAGAAGACATTTTTGTTGAACTTTTGTATTTGTTGTTTGTTTTGATCAAATAAAATTATGAAGGATAAATAAGTCTTTTTATACTTTCTTAATAATTTTTTTTTTTTTTTTTTTTTTTTTTAGAAATAAACCATCTTCATAGAAAAATGTGATAGTCAACATTCAAGAATGCGACGGAAATAAGTAAAGATTGAAGTCCTTCATAGCAATTAAATGCAGTATAGTTCATAAAAATTGGGATGTGGATATAATCACTGTCCATTTATCTAAACTTGGGCTTTAACCACAATGCCCTCATTCATTTTGAGTCTTATGAATTGAGTTGGTAGAATCACAAGTACCTAACAACAGATGCATGTTGCCTAACATGTAAGTTAGTCTTATTGGAATCATCATAACAAATGTTGTGTTTGAGTGAAGATATATGGTAATAGCACCAGTCAAGCTCACAGACGAAAAAAGGAACGGAAAATTAATTGACAAGTTGCTCAATTTTGTTAGTATTATCATTTTTCTAGTAAACATCGAAATCTAGACTAACCTCATGTCGACAAATCAAGCAAAAATTTCCGTCCAAGTTGAGTAAGTTACATACATAAATATGCAGAACGCAATTAAGCTACATCGAGCCGGGAACCTTGGATCGGGTGCGGTTTGATGCGGTTCATTTTGTGGGACCCACCCAATCACTCCACGTCACCTGGATCGTCTTTTACTTGAAAAAAAAAATTAAAAATTTCCAAATTAAAATAAAAATGTAATAAACACGACATTAATTGTAACCTAAAAGCTGCCTCACATGTCCAATCCTTATATGTGTCTGACAGCTGTGTGAGAGAGAAAATAATTTTTTCCTTTCTTTTTGTCAGAACGAGGACAGATGCTCACGTGGGACTCTCGTGACCTTTTTTTCTCTCTCATTTTTGTTTATTTGTTAAAAGAAAAAAAAGAAAAAAAAAAGAAAGAAAGTGAATGCACGCCGGCACGCAACTCTCTCACGTCACGTGCTTTCACGTGACCTATTCCTTCGAGGCCGGCGGTCGTATCATAATATCTGTCATGGTATTAGTACATGGTCGGATACATTGATTACAATATTTAAGCCCCATTTGACCCTCAATATTTAAAATTTTAATGGTTGAAGAATGTACAGTTAAAATTTAATTTTTTTTTTTTATTATTATGTTTAATATTATTTATTGGAGAATGCGCGATTTATAAGGATAGCAAAAAATGAATTATAATTTTAATGGAGATTAAACAGGCTTAAATATTATAATAAATACATGTTCTAATTGTTGAGAGATCTTTCCAATTTTTGTTCATACTGTCAAGAATTAAAAATCATAAATCTTTTATCTCGAGAGTAATCAATTAACATAAAAATAAAAGACACAAAATTTATAGAAGTTCATTTCAATGGACCCTCGTCTGTCGCTATAGTAATTTATTATAATGAAAAAAAATATATTACAACAGAAAATCGTACACATATCTTCTTTAACCTCTCTTCGATAATAGTAATTTAAGAACCCAATTTTACAAGGACTCAAATTCCTAAAATCAAAATTACAAAGAGATAAATTCCTAAATTGTCCTTATTGAAATTTTGGTGTGAGGCCTCCCACTTTCTTTGAGGGGGCATATCGTCCCTTACATCAGTATATTGACTTCGCAAAAAAACAATAATTAAATTCCACACATTCAAACATATTTGGTACTTTAAATTAATAGATAATTAAATAAAGTAATTAATAAACATCATCACATGTTCACATTTCTAATTAGTTTCGTATGTCAAGAGTCCAATCTATTACCTTGAATAAATAATATATTAAATAGCAAAATTTCCTTTTTCAATTATAAATTTATAATTGGTTTTTGTGGGGACATTTGAATAAATAGTGCCAAAGAAATTCACTTTAAATTAAAAGCCTTATGTCAAATAATTGTCTCACTTTAAATACAAGCTCTATGTTGACACGATTTATAAGTTCGTTGCACTTGCGAATATAAAGCTATAACATAAAAAATAATGTATCGATATTGATTACTTCCAATTTGAAAATGTCTTAAACCAAAAATAAGTATTAAAGAAATGGAGAAAACATACAAACGACGGTGAGATTGAGAAGTTCTATAATATTTAGTCACCACAGAGTATAAAATTGATCTCAATAGAGTATTGGTATTGACAATATTTAACTTATTTTTATCCGACTAATTAAATATTAAATTGAAATTTATCAAATTTCTCCACACTCATTTTTGTCCTTATATTCTAAATTTACTATTTATAGTTTTATTTTTAAGCTAACACATCATCTCTACCTACACTCAAGTCTATATGTTACACCCAACCCTCATTTTTGCTGCCACTGTCACTAGTCACCAACTAGTCCCAAACCTAAGCACTTCCACCACCATCGCCACTGATGCCATGCACCACCAACACCACCATTGGTGCAAAAAATGATTTATTTCATCTATACAATAGGGGCAATGCTACTCTTACAACTTTTTTTAACAACTTTCTCTTACAATCACTCACAGTGAATTTTTTTATTCACTGTGGGACCCCTCCCCATGTGAGTGATTGTAAGAGAAAATTGTAAAAAAAAGTTGTAAGAGTAGCATTACTCATACAATAGCAACAAGTGTGAGTTTGGTCCTGGATTTATATTTTTGATGAGTTGGCAGTGGGGGAGGGTGGTTGCTCTAGGTTCCCGATCTATTTGCAGTGGTTGAGAATGGTGGAAGTGGGGGCCGATCGATGGTATGAAAGGAAGTGTTAGAAGGTGGGTGACAAGACAAATGTAACACAATCAGTATGTTATACTAACAAATTATGTGACGAAAAGTGTCACACGA
Organism: Osmanthus fragrans; assembly: GCA_019395295.1. NCBI lineage: Eukaryota > Viridiplantae > Streptophyta > Magnoliopsida > Lamiales > Oleaceae > Osmanthus > Osmanthus fragrans. The sequence continues at coordinate 1,324,918 of CM033343.1, forward strand.
TATTGTAGATGGAATGAGAAATGTAACATGATATCTATAATAAAAATCATTTAAAAATATTTATTTATTGACATACCTGTATAAACTTCCCTAGATAATTTCATTTCACTCAACAATCACCAAGGTCCTATAGGCCCAATACATGCTAAATATTGGGCTATCCATTTGAACCAGTAGGTAACACGAAAAGTCCAGGTAGGTAAGCCCAAGTTATCAAACCCAACCCATTGGGAAATAGACATAATGTATAACGACTTTTTAAGAATAAAAAGTCAATATTGTCCATTTCTCAATTTTGTTATTGTGTGAATGTAAAACGGAGGCAAGTGAATCTTAAGAATCTTCTTAAAAAAAAGAAGACGAGAGAATCTTTATTTGCTATTATTAAATGAAAAGTAAGTAATTTAATCCCCTTATTCAAATAAGTAAAGATTACTTCTATATAATTACATTAAATTAGAGTTTGTTAGTTTGATTTGGTCTACTAGTTTTTGTCATCTGGATGAGTTCAGAGGGTTCTTAATCCTTCGCCTGAAAATTAGGTGTGCAAACTACAAAGCGAAAATGATAATTCCATTTGTACATAATATATTTTCACAGAACTTCTACAGGTGTCTCACATGGGTGTAAGCTCCACATGAATAAAATATTGTCAAAACCCCACCTCCACCCACTCCCTGCAGTGTCTTGTTTATAAAATATCTGTAAAATTTTTCCCTATATATATAGTGCAGTGAGGCATACAATTTTATCCGCATTGTCAACTTTCTTAGTCGGTTGACCCCACAAATTTATTGCATCAAGTCAACCCACAAATTTATAGCACATAAATAGAAGATATTTTGTGTGTCTTGTTTTTAACGGAAGTATTAAAAATCTTGTACATTTTTCAATATTTCATGTTTGCATTATTATGAATTGGAATTTGGACATGACAATTGACTATTAAAAAGAATAACTTATTCGTTCTAACGCACCAATAAATATCCTTAAGTCATTTTCTAGATTAAAAATAAAATCAGGACAAAACTTATCATTTTTTTACTCATTATTAGGGGTTCGGAATGAGCTGAGCCACTCGAGCCTTGAAGGACCTCACTAACATGACAACTACGAATCTTTTTCCTTTTTATATAGGAAAGGGTTGACAACTTATATAAATATTTTATTATGTTCTTTTTATGACATTCTTAATTTTTCGACCGACTGCAACCATATAGGTCTTTGAAAAAGGACCAGACTATAAACGACTCCCTAAAGTAAAAGACCTGGCTAGGCGATCTTGCCTACCCTTTCTGATTTAGGGTTGACAATTTAACAACTCTACTTATTATTGTATAGGAATTTACAAAAAGCCATTAAGTTCTGGACTTGTAAGAAATATTTTTTAATTTATCTTGTATGTATCCTGATGTTGTCGAACTTGTAAAATACCTCGACGACTCTAGGACATTTCCAGACAGTCTCGAGGACTCTCCCTCGCTGCCTATCTCGAGGCCCTCTCTGCCTCTCTCGAGGAATCTCTCGTAGGCACTCTCGAGGACTCACTCCTACCACACCGTGAATTTGTCCTCGAGGACAAGTACTTACTCGAGGACATACATTTGACCGAGGACTTTGTCCACGTTTTCCGAATGTCGTTGTCCTCGAGATCATACCCTCCGTCTTCAGTAAGACTCCTTTGCCTAATGAAGTTCTATCGCGAACATGTTACCAACGTTTATTAGAATTGTAGTACGAACTAAACACTTCGTTCAAATAGAACTCTTGTGGGTGGGGACTTCCTAATCCTACAGGGACTGTACTACCTACAACCTATAAATACAATCACAAATTCAGAATTCAGGTACGCATTATTTACATTATTTTTCAGCTTATAGCCTTACGCAAAAATATCCTTTTTGACTTAAGCATCGGAGGGGCAACGAGGAAAACCCTCATTGCCTTTGTTTCAGGTATTCGAAGACCTTGTTCGTGTTCATCATCCTACTTCAATTTCGGGAATTGTCCAGGTACGACTTTTGGTATCATCATTGGCGCCGTCTGTGGGAACCTTTACCAAAAGCCATGGTTAACACACGATCAGGTCTCCCTCCTGAGAGCTCATCCGCTCCAGAACATCCACCACCTCCTGCCGATCCTCCAATCCCACAAGAGGAGTCGTCAGGCATGCAACAACCACAACCCGCTTTCGTCAGCGCAGGAGCATTCGAGGAGCTCCGTCAACAAGTTGCTACATTAACACAGTTGCTCACCCAGAGAAATTCGCATCCGTCTCGTACGCCGACACCCGAAGGGGGGTTCATGGCAGACGCTCGACGTCGGGCTCAACCTCAAATACATGATAATCATGGAGCCGGGACTTCGGGCCTACCCAATGTGGCCTCGGCCTCGGTACCAGTAACAATGGAGTCCGCGAACTTGGCCAGGATCATCCAGGATGGAATTACAGCAGGTCTAAGACAGAAAGACAAAGGGCCAACAGGTTTCGCCCCCAACACTCCGTTCACCCCAGAAGTCTTGTCATTCCCCTTGCCTGATAGATTCAAGTATCCTCGAATAAAAGAGTATGACGGGTCTACAGATCCTACCAACCACCTGAATATCTATACCGACGTCATGAACCTACAAGTTGCCCCGGATCAGGTAATGTGCAAGGCCTTCCCTCAAACGTTGACAAATGCTGCCAGGGATTGGTTCTCCACTCTTGAGCCCAATTCCATAGCCTCATTCTCAGACATAGCCGATAAATTTTCCGCCTTCTTCGCGAGCAGTAAGCGCATCAGAAAAACGGCAGCATCCCTGATACAACTCCGCCAGGGCCCAAACGAAAGCCTGCGAGATTTTATGAAGAGGTTCAATAAAGAGAGGCTCATGATCCCCGACCTCCACATCACAGCGTCGGTATCTGCTCTAACATATGCGATAAGGTGCGAAGCATTCAAAATGTCCTTGTCAAAGACTCCCCCAAAATCAGTAACCGAGCTCTTGACAAGGGGGGAGAAGTACATAAATATGGAGGAAACTTTAAACCCGAGGAGGGTCAGCCCAGCCCAGGATAAGCCAGAACAAAAAAGGCCTCATGATACGAATTCTCGACATGAAGTTCCTAGGGGTAAACAAAGACAGGACAATCCATCGACGTCATTCACCCGGTTGAATACCTCTAAGGCCAATATCTTGATGGAGATAAAGGATATGAAAGAGCTTCAGTGGCCTTCCAGACTGAAGTCACCTCCGAACACGCGCGATCGAAGCAAATATTGTGATTTTCATCGTGATCATGGGCACACCACAGAGAGTTGCAAAGCACTGCAACGGGAGATCGAAGCCCTTATCAAAAGAGGACTTCTTGGCTCTTATGTTAGTCACAACAAACGCCCGAGGAATGACAGGGATACCGAAAGGGCCACAGATGAAAGAAGTCAGGGTCAGCCGACAGCAGGGACTATTAATGTCATCATAGGGGGCATTGCATCGGGGAGAGATTCAAGCGCTGCTCGAAAACAGTACGCTCGTCAATATACTTCGGCCCGGGAACAGCCCACGACAAGTCCGAGGACATCACATTTGGGGCAAAAGACTCAGAGGGAGTATCGTATCCTCATGACGATGCCTTGGTCATTTCAGCAATTGTGGCCAACTTTGAAGTTAAAAGGATCCTGATTGACAGTGGAAGTGCGGCCAACGTGCTATCTCATGAGGCATTCACCAAAATGGGAATCTCAACCCAACAACTGAAACCAATCAAAACTCCCCTCCAGGGATTCGGCGGCAGCGTCGTCCTTCCAGAGGGCATCGTCGATCTCCCCCTAACCTTGGGCTCGGGTAACAGGCAGGTAACAGAAATTACAGCTTTCCAAATTGTTCGTACCTCCATGGCCTATAATGCTATTGTGGGAAGACCACTCCTCAATAAGATCAGGGCAGTGGTATCCACCTTTCACCTCTCCATGAAGTTTCCCACTTGCAACGGCGTTGGGGTCGTTCACGGGGATCAGGGAATAGCGAGGCAGTGTTATGTGACATGCCTCAAGGCGATTGGCATTGACGTCATGCAACTTGTGGACACTGAGCTCGAGGACAGAGCCCGCTTAGCTCCGGTGGAGGAAGTGATAGAGGTCGATCTCGGGCAAGGGAAGAAAGTTTCCATTGGTAAGGGACTTGATGAAACCCTCGTGGCCGAGCTCATTCATTGCTTATCAAGAAATATTGATGTCTTCGCATGGAAGGTCAAGGACATGCCGGGCATAGACCCTGAGGTCGCGATACATAAACTTAGTGTAACCCCGGATTCGAAACCCATCAAACAGCGAAAGAGACAATTTGCGCCGGAAAGGCGAGAGGTCATTCGCGAAGAAATCAATAAACTTCTAAGCGCGGGGTTCATTCTGGAGGTCCAATACCCCGAGTGGCTGGCCAATGTGGTGTTGGTAAAAAAGGCAAATGGAAAGTGGAGGATGTGCATCGACTTCACGGATCTGAACAAAGCATGTCCAAAGGAAAGCTATCCCCTACCTAGAATCGACAACCTGGTGGACAGCACGTCGGGGCATAAACTATACAGCTTTCTGGATGCGTTCTCCGGTTATCATCAAATCCTCATGGCCGAGGACGATCAGGAGAAGACATTTTTCATGGCAGATTTCGCAATATATTGTTATAAGGTCATGCCCTTTGGTCTGAAGAATGCAGGGGCAACATATCAAAGGCTTATCAACAAAGTATTTGCTAATCTGATTGGTAAGAATGTTGAGGCATATGTCGACGACATGGTTGTCACATATCCGATCTCGAGGATGTCTTCAGGACTTTGCGAAAATATCGGATGAAATTGAACCCCACTAAATGTGCTTTCGGGGTGGTCTCGGGAAAGTTTTTGGGATTCATGATCACCCACCGGGGAATAGAGGCCAACCCCGATAAAATACGAGCACTGACATCAATGGAATCGCCCAAGACTAGGAAAGAGGTCCAGAAACTGACAGGTCGTGTGGCAGCCTTGAACAGGTTCATGTCTCGAGCAGCTGACAGATGTTTCCCTTTCTTCAAAGTGCTAAGGGGTAACCGAAGTTTTGATTGGAATGAAGAATGTGAGAAGGCTTTCCAAGAGCTCAAACAAACGTTAGCCTCTCCACCCATTCTCACAAAGCCCGAACTTGGTGATACTCTACTTCTATACTTGGCAGTGTCTCAAAATGCAGTAAGCGGGGTACTAGTGAAAGAGGCCGACAAGTCCCAGCAACCAATCTACTACGTGAGCAAAGTATTACTTGACGCCGAAACAAGGTATACACTGGTGGAACAGCTCGCTCTCGCTTTGGTCACAGCAGCCCGAAAACTTCGACAATACTTCCAGTCCCACCCTATCGTCGTGCTCACGAATCAGCCACTCAAGCACATCCTACAGAAACCAGACGTTTCAGGTAGACTACTAAAATGGGCGATTGAACTTGGAGAATTTGACATTGAATTCAAGCCCAGGCCCTCCATAAAGGCCCAAGCGCTAGCGGACTTCATTGCGGAACTCACTCCTAAGGCTCGGGGGCCAGAAGGGAGCTCGAGCATGAACACTACAGAAGTGTGAGAAATTTTTGTCGATGGAGCTTCTAACTCATCGGGCTCGGGTGCAGGGGTCATAATCACGCAGCCCGGTAAGACCACTGAAATTAGGTGTGCATTCAGGTTCGAATTCGAAGCTACAAACAACGAGGCAGAATACGAGGCAGTCATCATTGCCCTAGAACTCGCTCAGAATCTTGAGCTTGAACACATCAAGGTTTACAGTGACTCCCAGCTTATAGTTGGCCAGATAGAATGAACGTTCGAAAGGAAAGAGGAGAAGATGAGTTTGTATTGTTTGAAAGTTCATGACCTCAAGCGACGATTCAAGATGTGCGAGATCATAAAGATTGCCCGGGTTGAAAACTGCCAAGCAGATGCATTATCGAAGCTCGTGTTGACGGACTGGACAGAATAGTGCACGTTAAAATTGTAACAGAGCCCAGCATAAATTCCTCATGCACCGTCATGGACATTGATCATGAGCCCTCATGGGTCGACCCCATAATTGACTTCTTGGCAAACGGAAAGCTTCCCGAGGATCCATGGAGGGCGAGGAGTGTCCGGTCAAGAGCATCGAAATACTGCATGATTCAAGGAGCGCTGTTCCTTAGGAGTTTCACCCTGCCATACCTCAGGTGCCTGAGACCAACAGAATCAGCCCAGGCATTGGTCGAAGTGCATGAGGGTATATGTGGAAATCACCAGGGAGCTCGGGCTCTTACTTTTAAACTCATAAGGTACGGATATTATTGGCCCACCATGAAGAAAGACGCCCTGGAGTACGTCAGAAGATGTGATAAATGTCAAAGGTTTGGCAACATCATCCATTCACCCGCCGAAAACCTCACCAACATCAGTATTCCGGCTCCATTCGAACAGTGGGGAGTTGATATCCTCGGCCCCTTTCCAATAGCCCGGGGTCAGGTAAAGTTCGTAGCAGTTGCCATAGAATATTTCACTAAATGGGCTGAGGCTGAGGCCGAGGCACTGGCAATAATCTCGGAGCCCAAGCTCAGGGCCTTCGTTTGGAAATCCATCATTTGCAGGTTCGGGACACCTAAGGTCCTCATAACAGACAACGGCAGACAGTTTGACAATCTTCAATTCAGAAACTTTTGCACCAACTTCGGGATCAACCACCGCTTGACGTCAGTCACACACCCCCAGAGCAATGGCCTAGCAGAAGTTACGAACAGAATCATACTCCAAGACCTCAAGACCAGGATTGGGAATGCTCAGGGTCATTGGTCCGACGAGTTACTCTCGATACTTTGGACATATAGAACATCGCACAGGACAACGACAGGAGAAACTCCCTTCATGTTAGCCTTCGGTATTGAAGCCACGATCCCGATCGAAATTAGTGTTCCCAATCTCAGGAGGATCGATCCCGGGAACTCGGGATACACTACCGAACATCTCGACCTCCTGGAAGAAGTAAGGGAGCAAGCAGCCTTGAAGGTAGCCTCCTACCAAAACAGAACGGCAAAATATTTCAATAGCAAAGTAAGACCCCGTACATTCAGGTCGGGGGATCTTGTGTTGAGAAAAGCCGAAGCCGCAGGTCATGCTCCAGGAAAACTCGGACCCAGCTGGGAAGGTCCGTTTGAAGTCATACGAAAAGTTCATGGAGGAGCATACAGCCTTAGAGATTCCTCAGGAAGACCACTCCCGAGGCCCTGGAATGCCGATAACCTAAAAGTATAATACAAGTAATATTCCCTACGCCCATGAAGTAGATTTTTGGTCATGCATTTTTATTTTTATTTTTGGGCCTGCGTGCCCGTGCCCATCATCTTTACATCGTTTTTTTTTGTAATGAACTACGTTCGACTTGATCCCGTTTGGGTACGTAGGCAGCTTGGATGAAGTATAAATCCAAGTCCAGTCCGAAAGATTAATAAATTTAGTGCTCGGGCCTTACGGTCCCACACACGCATTACTTTCAGTCAAGTCTCTAAGCCTTGTCCCGTGCAAGCACTCTAAGCCTTGCCCCATGCAAGCACCTCAAGCCTTGCCTCGTGCAAGCACCTAAAGCCTTGTCTTACGTAAGCACTCCAAGCCTTGCCCCGTGCAAGCACTCTAAGCCTTGTCCCGTGCAAGCACCTCAAGCCTTGCCCCGTGCAAGCACCTAAAGTCTTGCCTTACGCAAGCACTCCAAGCCTTGTCTCGTGCAAGCACTTTAAGCCTTGCCCCGTGCAAGCACCTTAAGCCTTGCGTCACGCAAGCACTCTAAGCCTTGCCCTGTGCAAGCACCTTGAGCCTTACCCCTCGTAAGTACCTCGAGCCCTGCCTCACGCAAGCACATTGAGTCTTTCTCGACGACACAATTCAATCCTCGAGGGTTGGGCATAGATTTTTCATAATCATGTTTCTCAAGGGTTCTCAAAGTCCTCGAGAATAATAAAATGATTAATCAAATTTACATTCCTCGGGGATGTTTTGTTAAACTCCTCGAGATCATATAGTCATCGAGATCGTGTTGTGCATTGTTCAAAACAATCTTCGAGTTATTATATTATCTTCGTTACGAATTCACTTATTTCAGTCTTCGAGACTTATACATGTAATTTTTGAAGGTTTGGTATTCCTCGTGGATTCTCTCTGAGCCCTCGAGAATGACTTAGAGATTTTTGTTCATTCCTCGAGATTAAATATCTTTATTGTTAAAATTCAGATTCCTCGAGAACTTTATGTCTTCGAGATCTATACATACCATTTTTAAAATTGCTCAGTGCTCGTTGCTCAGTGATCAAGAATTACGTTGTCTGAAAAATTCACAGTCCTCGAGTTTCATTTATGCCGTCGAGACGTATTCACAATTTTTAGTCCTCGATATGTTTTCTTAATTGTATCCTCGAGGAAAAACGAAAATTCTCATTCAAAAATATCGAACGGGCTCATTCATTCAAAAAGGCTCGTCCTCGAGCAATTTACATATTCAAAAATAGAGCAATTTACATGTTGAGGCCCAGGGGTGAGGATGTTATTCTATTTGGCCTAGAGGAGGGTCGAGGTTCGTGATATTGATCTCGACGTCATCATCGTCGGCCTCATTTCCTTCCTCGCCATCTCCACCATCCTCAGAGCTCGAGAGATCGAGAGTCTCTGCGATCGAGGGTATGGTCTTCAGCTCCCCGGCATCAACCTCAGGGTGTTTGGAGCGAAGATATGCTCGAGCCTCTTTGAAGGCATGGTAGTAGGCACCCGAGGCATACTCCGCTTTGAGTTGATCGCATTCCTCGGAGCTCTTGAACTCCTCGTGGGCCTCTTTCTTCGATGCCTCGATTTTCTCCCCGAACTCTCTATCTTTATGGAGGAGCTCGAGCTTTAACTCCTCGGCTGCGTCCTTTGCAGCCCCGACCTCTTCCTGGGCATTCTTGGCCTCGCGCTTGGCCTCGACGAGTGCCTTCTTTAAGGCCTCACGTTCGGCCTCGAGGTCTGCAATCCTCCGATCCTTGAGGGCCGAGGACTCCTCCATGTTTGAGATCCTCTGCGTTTCCTCGAGCCCTTGGATTGCCAGCCCCCGAGCCACGCTCAATGCCTGAAACATAAGGCAAGTGACCGAGCATTATCATCGATAAAACATAATATAAATGTAAGTGTAGTCTTCGGGCATACCTTCCTTGTCAATAGCTCGAGGACTTTTACACCCTCGCCCAGTTTGACCTCCCCACTATACTTGGCCACGAGGCCGGGGAGTAGGTGGCTCTTCTCAGCATCCCCGAACAGTGACATACCCTCGGGGACTACCTCGTCATCATCGAGATCGATAGTTTCAGGATGAGCACGAGGTGGAGGGATAGGGGGTGTGGCAGACCTTTGAACCCTCGGGCTTGGGACTGGTGGTCGAGTTTGCGAGGACTCCCCAGGACCAGTCACATTCTCCTCCGAAGCACGAGGCCTCTTCTTGCTTTTCTTCTTTGTCGAAGAACGAGGCTGCTGCTGTTGGGAGGCTTCTGGCCTCGAGTTCACAAAATTCCTCAGAGCACGAGGATTGAACGACATTCCTGAAAAATAGAATCAACAGATTAGTTCGAGGACATCCTCGAGGGAAAATATACGCAAGAAAGATCCCTACCCTGGGCACCTCTAACATCTGCCAGATCTATAACCTCTGTCCCGATCTCCTTCATGCTCAAGAATAGGGGTTCAAGCTCCACCAACATCCTTCTACCTCGATCCAATTCCTCAGAATATTCCTGGTCCTCACAAAACTTCTCGGCGTCGGGCACACCCCATTCTGGCCAAAAAGGTAGGTCGGGGTCGGGGGCTAAAACGAAAAACCAACCCTCCCTCCAACCCTTTAGGGACGAGGCCATCTTCAGTACCTTAAACCCCCCTATGGTCGATAGGTATCCGAAGCACGTGAATCGAGGATGCTTCTTAAGCTCGAATACTACCCTACAGAGGCTCACAGTAGGCTCGATACCTAAATATCTACAGGCGATAAAAAAATAGACGAGCATTCACCAGGCATTTGGGACCAACTGCCCCGGGCACATAGAATGCTCGAGAAGCATGGCGGTGAAAAAAGGGTGTAGAGGCCACCTGAACCCGGCCTTTAAGGTCTCCCTAAAAATTACAAACTCCCCTCTCCTCGCTCTAATCACCCTTTCCTCGAAGTCCGAGGACCTAATATCGCACCTAGGCATTAGCCCATGCTCTCGCGCAGCACTAATAGCTAAATGCTCTTTTAATCTACACTGCTCGTCGGGATATATAAAGTCTTGAGCCTGAGATCGGGGTCTAGCATCAATGGGTACAACCATGGGGATTATGGTACCTAAATCCTCGCTACTACTCGAGCTAGAGCTACCACCACTAGACATTATCTAACCGACCTTTAAACTAAAGAGAGAACTTAAAGTCTCGAGCTACTTACCTTAAGGGGTTTCTCGAGCACGACCTTCCAGAGCGATTTTACAGCAGTGAAAAGTGAAAAATGAGGAGTAAAATGAGATATTTATAGTGGGTGAATTTGGAACGCCAAAGATCACGATCTTCCACCGTTGACATCAGACACGTGTCAATCATCCAAGCCCACTCCACCAACGGTCATATCGCACTCGACCACGACCTCATAATAAGTATATATCACCCAATGTGCACCTACTCCTTGAGCTCGAGCATCAAGCATAGGTGCACGGGGGCCAGTGATGTTGTCGAACTTGTAGAATACCTCGACGACTCTAGGACACTTCCAGACAGTCTCGAGGACTCTCCCTCGCTGCCTATTTCGAGGCCCTCTCTGCCTCTCTCGTAGGCACTCTCGAGGACTCACTCCTACCACACCGTGAATTTGTCCTCGAGGACAAGTACTTACTCGAGGACATACATTTGACCGAGGACTTTGTCCACGTCTTCCGAATGTCGTTGTCCTCGAGATCATACCCTCCTCGAGATCATACCCTCCGTCTTCAGTAAGACTCCTTTGCCTAATGAAGTTCTATTGCGAACATGTTACCAACGTTTATTAGAATTGTACTACGAACTAAACACTTCGTTCAAATAGAACTCTTGTGGGTGGGAACTTCCTAATCCTACAGGGACTGTACTACTTACAACCTATAAATACAATCACAAATTCAGAATTCAGGTACGCATTATTTACATTATTTTTCAGCTCATAGCCTTACGCAAAAACATCCTTTCTGACTTAAGCATCGGAGGGGCAACGAGGAAAACCCTCATTGCCTTTGTTTCAGGTATTCGAAGACTTTGTTCGTGTTCATCATCCTACTTCAATTTCGAAAATTGTCCAAGTACGATTTTTGGTATCATCATATCCAATTTTTATTTTTATTTTTATTTGAACTAATCATGAGTCAGGTCACGTATGCTAGAGAAAGATGGTTAACTGTCTCCAAAATATTATTAAGATAGTGATGAATGATGATATTTAATTAATACGAGAATTATGATATTAGTGTTTTCTTATAAATTATTAATTATAATTGAGGATGGGATGACACCACAAATGATTATATTAGGAAAACAATGACCTTTTTATATGTATTAAAATGTGCGACACATACTTTCAATTAGTTAGAACGTACAATCTTCATAATATTTATTTGGATTTCACGCCAAATCATTTTAAATTATTTCATTAAAAATAAGTGTTAGCATTTTGAATAATAATATTAGTATTTATAGAAAATTCTAGACAAACATGGCCTGTTGACAGGGGTTGAGGTGATCGTGCCTCAGACCCTGATCTGAATTTCAAAAATTTAGATGTGGGACTGATGTACTCGCCACCTCAGCCTCTATCAATAGGGCTTGTCACCAAGTCCTGTTTTTGTAGCTTCTCTCATATTTATAAGGAAGTGGCTATCACGAGTTGTAATTTTAAAGGGATAGAAAAATAAATATTATATTTTAAAATGAATACATCAATTTGTTGTTGACTTGAATTAACAATTATATTACCATACATTAACATATCGATATAAACAACTAATAAAATATGTTCATTTCATCTCATTTACCAATAAAAAAAACAGTGATATTTAATTTTAATATGAAAATAAAAATTAATACAAATGACCATTTTTTTTTACGTAATCATATATTATATAAGTTTCAAACCTAATAGTTATTATTGTAAGACATAGGTCGTCGATTCAGCATTGGATAGAAGAGAAAAAATAACCATTTTAGAAACCAACACAGGTGAGTAGGTAGAGAATACTTAGGAGGCTGGTGTGAGACAACTCTCTATAAAAAACTCGACAAAATAGTCCTGTAACTTAAGTCTATATACTTGAATCTTGGATTCTTGACATAGTCAAGTGGTGATCCACCATCCACCCACTCCACAACATATAAACATTAAAAAAAAAAAAAAAATAGAAGACGTACAATCCAAATTAATTATTTTAATATATCAAAAGAAAACTAAAATTAATATAAAAAAGCAAAAAGATATGAAGTGCTATATACACAGTACGTTTATATATTTGAAGGAGAATCTTCGTTAGGTGTCCGAATTGTGAAGTTGTTGTTATTTGTCAAAAAGTTAGCCAACGTACCAATGTCCAAATTTTCTGCTTAATTTATAAGCCAGCCTTTGATATATTACTTTCTTTCACTAAAACTTTATCTACACTCCATACCTAACTTTAAGCTCAAGCAATCCTCTCGAAAGGGATAAGATAAAATCCAACACATATTGAATTTTCAGTATTTTTTTTTTTCAAATTAATAAATACAAAGTTAAATTTCCATGTGATCTTTATACTTTTGATGACGTTTTATTTTAACATTGCCCTCAATGAGACTCGAATTCAGATTACTGATATTATAAAGTTTCGTTCGTACCATTTGAACTAAGTCTTAATTTCAATGACATTTCATGTTAGTTAATTACTAAACTCATTTTTATGTTTTCACGTTGATTATAGTCAATTAATAATATATAGGATTTTGATCAATAAAGTTAGCGACATGACAATCTAGTAATTTGTTAACTAGGTTGTTACGTTAGTTCTTTACTTCTTTAGTTTGTCAAATTAAACAAACATCAACCTAGTAACTAACACGAATTAAGTCCATGTTTGACATTCATTTTTTTTTTTAAATTTATTTTTTCCAAAATTCATTTTCAATTTCACATTCCATGAGATCTACAACTTTTATCAATTTTTCAACTACATATTTCATCAACTTTTATCAAAATCTACTACTAATATGATTTTTAAAGCAAATTCTCCTTTGCTTAATTTAGTACAAGATAATATGTGAATTTATATAATTGACACATGATCTGTTAGTGTGCTTGTTTTTGACACGAAGTCTATCCCTATGTCTTGAGTTTACAAGGGTTTGTTCAACGAACTTTATGTATCTAGTGGATAAGTCATTTTCTGAAACTTTGTGACGATTGTCTATCCCGAATTTACTCGAATTCGTCGAGCAAACTTTGCGTATCTAGTTCAAAACCCCCCAAAAAATAAAATTGTGGAATCTTCTATCCCTAAAAATCTACCCATCATTCCAACAAGGTATCCATCCAATTTCGTGTGGTCTAGATTCCAAACACCCTTGACCAAGACTCTTGTGATTATGACTTCATTGAGACAGTTGAGCTTGATGTGGGGGGCTAACTCCAGGACCACGGGATCCATAGAGTTTTATCAATTACGATATCCTTATTCGTTTTATCTATAAAAACGAATGGTAATTTTGTTCTGATGTCAACATAATCCGTACTCTATACTGCCCAACTCATCAGGATCACCCTTTCTTCTCCAAGTTATTTACAAATATTAATTCCATAGTTTTCAAACCTTTATAATTTGATTAATCATTCGATTATTGCCAAAGAAAATTTGTCAGATTAATACAAATATTCTACAATCATGTGCACATGCCAAGTTGTCCATGTTTTGGGCAGGCAAAAAGATTGCGTTACGAAATATTGTATTACCTAATCCACACAAAATTATAGTTAATGTTCTCTAATTACATTATGTTTTTGCCAGCCAAACCACGTGGAGGAAGTACATAAGTCAGTTGAAGAGCCATGTTCGAACAACTATCTTAAAAACACAGGTTCATCATTCATGTGTCCGCCTTCAACTTGTTCTGTAAAATCAACATTTGTTCGACCAGATTCATTTGTATTTTATTCAATCTTATATTTAATGTTTCAAATATATCTTTGAAGGGCTCGTAGACTCGTAGTTACAAGACGAGAGCTATGAGAATTTCTTTTTTTCGTATCATTGATCGAGCGCTATTGCCTCGAATATGAACAAGGTTAAGTGATCTGTTCATGAAATTGTGGGATGTAAAATACATCGATAGAGAGCATTTTGCCTTAGGAGGAAGTCACCGTGTGAGCAGTAGTGGACGTTAACTCGAGTTAGTCCAGCCTCTATGTATGGGGCTGAGTTTTGGTGGGTTTTGAAGATAAAAACAAAAAGAACTCTGAATGAATGCAAGGAAGATGTGAATTGTCGAAGACAAAGGTTTTGATTATGGTATGAAACATTCATTCCGTAAAGGTGAATTGTTGGCGTGCACTCGTGCTTTATTTAGTGGTTGGTTGTTGGGTCATTTCACTCGTGCCTTTTTAGCACTAATATTATTTTTATATATTTTTTTTTTGGGAATTTGTACAGTTGGTCGTGCAGTTATAGTTTTGAGTAAACTTACCTTTTGAACCAGGCTTTTGCTGGTGCATATTAGCTTAGTTAGTTTTGCTTCCTCTCTGGGGCAGCCACTTTCCTTAAGTTAACCCGCTACACTCTCACTCCAAGCTACGATTGTTGAGCAAGAGGGAGTTTTCAGTGGAGCAATGCAATGGATAGAGATTGGAAAGAATATAATCGATAAAAGAATTAAAGTTTGATCAACACTAACACTGAAAGACGAAAGTTAGGGGAGCGATAGAACTAAATACCCCAGTAGCCATAAACAATGGATACGGCGTCTTGCGTATTGACTTGCCTGGTACTATAACTAATGTGTTAATTATCTTGCTTTTGGAAAATGAACTCAAAGGAATTGGCATCAATAGAGCATGTTGTTTAATTTGATCATAACTTTTAGACAGGTGAAAACTGATTGCAACATTTCGTTATGATTGCACAACATCAAAATAAACATAACAGAGGTTGAAAAATAAGTTGATGCCAGAGGGAAATTTTCCTTACTAAGTAGTTGTTGTCGAGGGAAAAATCTCACGTTGAATAATTATCGAAATATAAATAAACATAATAGAGATTGAACTACTTTTCTTAACAAGATTGACATTTTAAGATGAAATTTTAAGTTTTAATATGATCGAAGAATAAAAAAGAGCACATGTATTTCAAGATTTGTCTGCTCAAACGAATCATCATCTTACGTGAACATATTAAATGTTAAATCTCACATTAAATAATTATTGAAATATAGACCAACATATAGTGATTTTAATTTCTTTTCTTAATACGATTGAGCTTTTAATATGAAATTTCATATCTCAATAATTGTATCGTGTATGTAATGTACATGATCGATTTTCTGTTTAGAGTGGATATGAGATATCTTGTCGATTGATGAGGTGTCAATACGTGGTCTTGCCATCTCACTTATAGAATTTAAAATACCTTAGAGATGACATATTATTGTTAGACGATAGGCAAGATATCTTCCGATGAAATGTAATATGTATATGTTCAAAGGCAAAAAAAGAAAAGAAAAGAAAATATGGGAAAAATTCATAAGTAAGAGCATAAGTATGGTCCATTTCAATAATAAGAAAACAAATTTCAAATTTCAAAAATCAGATTTTTATTAATTTTTATTTATAATTTAATCATTTAATTATATATATTAAGGTCACAGATATATATAATTTGTTCACAAATTTACGATTTAGTCACATATTATTTTTCGGTTACAAATTAGAATTTTTTAATGTCACAAATTATTTTACAATCACAATTCAAAAAATTTATAGGTCACAATTTGTTCATCGGTCACAGATTCACAATTTAATTAGTCACTTACTATTTTTTGGTCACAAATCAAATTTTTAGATGTCATAAATTATTTTATTGTTACAATTCAAATAATTTACAGGTCACAATATCTTCATAGGTCACAGGTAAAAAATTTATATTTCACAATTTCTTTATCGATCACAGATTACGAACATTATAAGTTACAACTTTTTACACATTCACAAATTATCAAAATATCGGTCACATATTAACAATTTTTTAGGTCACACATTAATTCTTGGTCACAATTCATCTTTTTTCATTGTCACATATTATTTATTGGTCACGGATTAATCAATTTAATGATTACAGTCGATCAAAATTTTGTGACCACTAGAAACTCTTGTGACCACCACCACAATCGTCGTCGCCGCCTAAACCACCACCATAGCCACTGTTGTCGCCTAAACTACCACCAGATGCCGCCACCTCCAACAACACACCACTATCGCCCAATTCACCCTCACTATCGCCATCGTCGTTCATCCCTGCCACCATCACACTACTACAACTCCTCGAACAACCATAACTACACCCACACCACCATCACTGTCACCACAATATCAACAACAAAAATCACCACCAAATACACCCACTGTCGTCACGTTGCCGACACCTCCACCACATCACCAACACCAACAGCACCACCAAGACCACTGCTGACCACGTCACAACCGCACAGATCGAATAAAAAAAACCTCCCCAAAAAGTTAAGGCGAAATCACAGATCGGGCAGCAGCAGTGCCGAGCTCGCTGCACTTAGCTACTCCGTCTGCAGAGAGGAAATCTGCACCACCGTCGCCGTTAAAGGTTGTTTCGGGACCGGGGAGAAGGAAAGAAGAATACATACCGAGGAAGAGAGAAAGAGGGAGATGAGGAGAAATTCTTAATGGATCTACACCGATGCTCGTCGTCGCTGAATCCGATGATTTCAGTGCCGGAATAGAGGTTGGCTACTGCTGCGATGTCGGTGTGGGGAAAGATAGCGTCTGTAGAGAGAGAGAGAGAGAGAGAGAGAGGCTTGAGGGAATTAGGCCATCAATTATTTTTTATATTTAGGCTCCGTTTGACCGACATTATCATTTTTATTTTCATTCTTCTACTCATTTTCAATCACATATTTTTCAATAAAATAATATTTTTTATCACATCAATAATTTTTTTTTCTTTTTCAACCACACATTTCTCATCATATCATTATTTCAAAATTTATTATTTCACAATAATCTCCATTAAACTTTGAGCCTATTTTAGAAAACTCAATTTTTAAAGTGGAATTTTGTGTAACTTTCACATATAGTAGGTGGGTCATGGTGTTTGGCTAAGCTGGCCTGACAACTTTAAACGTCGGGCCAGCCAGCCTCGTTCATAAGCACCCATCAACACCATCCCCACGCCACACAGCACATCATCCTGAAAGCAAAAGCAAGAGAGAGAAAAAAAAGCTGGAAAAAGAAGCTCTCAACAAAGACGAGAATTCAAGAGAGAAGAAGGGTTTTCTGTGCAACCCTTGGAGAAAAATGACTCAAACTCAGAGGACACTAGAGAGCCAACTCTCTCTCACACAATCTGGCCAGATATCAGGAAGTCTGAGTTTCAATGGAACCTTAACGAAAGAAGACGAAGAGATGACCAAATCTGCACTTTCCACTTTTAGGGCTAAGGAGGAGGAGATTGAGAAGAAGAAGCTTGAGGTCAAAGAGAGAGTTCAAGCACAGTTGGGTCGTATTGAAGAAGAAACTAAGCGTTTGGCCACCATCCGTGAGGTAAAAACAAACAAACCCTTAATTTTTTATATGTTTCTTATGATAATTATTAATTTTTGGACAAGAAAAATAATTTTGTTTGTGGGTATTTCATAATTTTTCATGGGTTCCAAACAATTTTATTTGTTAAACTTCATATACTTTACTAAATTAGTTTTGAGGATCAGGTTGGAGAATGAAATTAGAGCTTATCCATTGAAGTAATACCTCGATTTCAAAATTTCTGACGTCGTCTTAGGAGAAAAGGCTGTCCTTTAACTTTCGTCCCAAAATAATTAAGAGGATATTTTTGCTGTTGCGGGATTTATTATTCAATTCTTGGGTTTTTTTTTGTTATTTATGGAGTTTAATTTCTCACCTTATAAACTAGTTAATCATTAGCAATTTTCTGGTTTTATGTCTTGTATCTGTATATCTGATTCATCGAAAATGATAAATCTGAACTTGTCTTTGAATTGGGCGAAGTTCCTGACATGAATCCCCTGAATTTTTGTTTTTAATAATTAGATGGAAAATTAACAGTTGGCCTTGTTCACTTTCTTGAATGAACTGTAAATTAATGACCAGGAACTAGAGGGGCTAGCGGATCCGATGAAGAAAGAAGTTGCTGTTGTTAGGAAGAAAATTGATACCGTGAACAAGGAATTAAAACCACTGGGACAGACATGCCAGAAGAAGGTATAATATTCACTACTTTCAAGAAATCCAACAAATATGCTCACATTTTTGTTGTTTAAAGACAATTTCATTCGTGTACACCAATTTATTGGCTGAGTAAATTCGCCATAAACCATCTGATTGTAACAGGAAAAAGAGTACAAAGAAGCTCTTGAGGCTTTCAATGATAAGAACAAGGAAAAAGTGCAGCTGATTACAAGATTGATGGAGGTGAGCGGAATCTTAAAATTTTTTAGCAATTTTAAACTGTATTCATTTTGGGTTCTTGAACAATTATTCTTACTACTGCTGGTTTGAATTTGAGAATATGCAGCTGGTTAGCGAAAGTGAGAAATTGAGGATGAAGAAGCTGGAGGAGCTGAGCAAAAACATAGAGACGGTAAACATAGCCTAATTTTCACAACTAGTTAGATTTGTGTGATGTATGTAAGCATGAAATTTCTATTTATATGTGTTGTTTTTTGTGGGTTTGGTTGTATTCTATGGTTTTTCTTGTTTGTTCATTTAGTTTTCGGAGGAAGGTTTCTAATTGTAGGAAGACGAATTTCCACTATAAACAGATTTGTAACTAAAACAGGTCCGGTCCCAACTACGAATTCTTCTAATCTAGTGTTCCTTTTCTTTTTATTTTTCTAGTTGCCCTGTCTCATGTTTTGTTGAAGAAGCATTCGTCGGATAGATTGATTTGCATTTCATAGTATGTATTTCGCTTCACCACTTGCCCGAATCCATTGTATGTATAAAGCGTTCTACTACCATAGGATTTTCATTGCACAAATCTTGTTTTCTTAAAAGTACACAAATGTAGTTGTTAAATTCTGGAATGTTGGCCTTTGCTCACCATAAGATCCCATGATTAGCGCAAGTAGAATTGTGGAAAACTTGTCTGTCATATGTTGTTCGATACTTTGTTTAGGAGGAAAAGTACGTCTCTTTGCTATAATGCGCAATGAATTTACCTGAATCAGGTTACATTTCTACATGATGAATGTGGTGTTTCTGTGTCTACATCAAAATTTAAACATCATTAGTGTAAGTGCAAGAATAATAAAGCGTAGACAAGTTATCCTATGCCATTATATTGTGAATTTGACATTGAAATCTAAATTTGCACGCTCATATCATGCTTGTTTTGAATATGAATTAATGCTTTAAGGATAAAGAAAGGCAACTAGTTTAACCACTACAACTACCAGCAATTATATGTTTCTTCTTTTTGAATTTGCAACCAAGACATAAAGTAGTTGTTGACTTTGGATTAATTGAAGAAGACAGAACAAGACAAAGCTAAAGCTTTCTGTGTTGGTTCTGTCTTGGGCTTATGCTCCAAAGAGACCAACACTGTGATCTATTACCTTAACGCACAAAATAAAAGATGTCAGTTGCTATGTTAACAAAGTAAAGCTTAATTTATAATGTCTTGTCCAATGAATTGCGATATGTATTTCGTTAGGCAATTATCTATTTGTGTTGAAGTAGGATGTAGAGGTGAACCAACAGAATGCCAAAGAAAGATTTATATATTCAGTCTTTTATTAATTTAAGATAAGAATAATGCTGGGTGGCATCATAACACCAATAAAATTCTACTGCACCACTAATGGTCTAAACATTATCTTTTACTCAAATTCAAATTTAAGTGCTAAAAAATTAATATTTTTGGATTAATTACTGGAATAATTATATAAATAAATGATCTAAAATTAAAAATCCTTTTTTTTTTTTTTACCTCTTTTTATATCGAGTAAAATGCACAATGGGAGATTGTTATCGTGTAAAGGGGTTTATTATTGTCGTTATTTTCGGTGGACGGTCAAGAGTATGTATAGGCGAGTGAGAGATGAAGAACTGAGAAGTGAGATAACTCATTGAACATAATCAAGTCTTGCTCCCCTTTTTAACACTTTCAATGGTATCTAACACATTTGGATAAATCTTGGTGTACATAATTTTTGGCACATAAAGATGTTCATATACTCACATGGAGGGGGGCTCCACTGAGAGAGGGCCTTACCTTTATGTGAGTGTATGAACAACCTTATGTACCAAAAATTGTGTACACCAAGCACAACCCGACACATTTAAGTCAATTTCTTGGATTAGAGAAATTTTGTCGTATCATAGTATTCATTTAGGGAACTTTGGTACATCATATTAGATTTGGGGATGGTATTATGGAAGATAAAATTAGGAGGGGTTTACAGTAAGGTGAATTAGGGAGGATTGTTCTAATACGACATTTGGTGCTATACTGTATTAGAAAGTCTTTACCATGCCTTAGAAAGTGGCAAACTACGAAACACCCCTCCAAAACCAACAAGACTCGGGGTTAACCTTGAGCCAACCTAGCATAGGGGAACCAGATAACCTCCAAAAGAGCAAGATCCTTGGAGGTTTGACAAGAAACCTAATGCCTAGATATGGAGATTCATAAGATCATCTATCGAATTCCTCATCGTGTATGCCAAAGGGAATTGTCCTTGCTAATGGATTGCCAAACCAATGATAGAGTCATCAGTCAAACAAGCTCAATGTCAAGGCCAAATAGAAGACGTTCTCGGTCTATCGTCCTCGGTAAAGTATCGGGCATGAAGGTAGCTAAAAACAAGAGAATCCCCAGTCAACATCTTGCGAGTAATTAACTCTTTAACATAGCCTTGTCAAAAACACGAAGATCCTTAACTCTGAGACCGCCCTCCTCCTTCGACTTACAGCAAAGGTATGCGGAGGCCAACGGTAATCTTGAAAAGAACGTAAAATTGAATCAAGGATCATTGAGTTAATAAGGCACAACTTGCATACCATAAATAAAGTAAGGCCCTTTCAAAATTTCAATTTTCTTTTAATTTTATCCAACCAAGAAAATTACTAGTCAAGTTTGAAATTGTACACGGAAGAAATATCATTCCGACTTACTGATGCATAAAATAATAAAATTGACAACAGAATTCGTTGATTCCTAAACAGAATATAAAAAATTCTATATAATTCTAATTATAAACTTATTTTTCATTCAAATACGACTTCCTTTACAGCCAACAAAATTATAGCATGTAAAGGGAAAAATAGAAAATGTAATTTCCAAATATAATCAAGTTCCTAATCAACGTAAAAACTTAATTGTTAAGAATAATGTTATTTGCAGTCCCTCACTACTACAGTTGTTCTATGTGGCTTACATACGACGGTTAGTGATTTGATGCATAAAACACTAAAAAATTATCACATTAATAAATCAAATAATTAATCGTCACATGTATGCTATATATGGCGACTACGATAGTGAGTGATTGTAAATAACATTACTCTTTAAACGTAACTCCTAATCAACATAAAACCTAATTAATAAAATAAAGACATTCCTAATCAAATTAAAACACACCTAGTTAAGCCCCTAGTACAATTAAAAATCATTAGATTTTATTAAAAGTTGATAAAATGTGTGATTAAAATGTTACGGATCCCATAAAATATGTGGTTAAAATTAATTCTTAACTTTGATTTACATTTTTATTAACCTTATGAGCTACACAAAATGAGGCTAATTAAAGAAACTATTAAGATGTCAAGTTTTTTTCTTAAAATTCAATCTTATTTAGAGGATTGACTTATATATTGTTTATTTAATTAATATATATTTGATGTCGGATATTTAGTTATTTACCATTAATGTATCCCAGAAAGACTGGGGTTCATCGGAGAATACCAATATTATAATTTATATGCTAATTTTCATCTTAATCGGATCTAATATTTGGACAAAAGAGGGTTTTGGAGAGGGTGGATGTTGCACACGATGATGATGATTATTTAGGGGGTTCTGAGCGAAATTAGTAGACGCACGAAGTTGAAGTTCTTTGCCGGTCATGGACTGGAGATGAGCCTCAAAATTAAGTAATATCTCATTAAGCTTATCAAATGTGATTGTAATGTCTCCACCATGGACAACACAGCTATTTGTATTCTTCGGGATGTCCATCAAGGATTTTAGTAGTAAAATCTTCAAAGTTTGGATAGGAGAGTAGATGAGAGTGAGCTCATTGACTTTGCTCTTCACTGCTTAAAGATATTTGGTTATAGTATGAGGACATTTGGTGAACATTCACAGACAACTGATTCGACCATGAGAGATTGTCACATAAGGAGGATATACATGAAGGCGACAAGTAGGGCCGGACACGATTCGATCCGGTTCAGTTCTAACAAGAATCGAATCGGATCTGAAATTTTCGAATATTTAATAAGTGGAACTGTCGGGTCTAAATTTAATTATGGAACCGTTCGGGTTCGGTTCCATTCGGTTTAGTTGGGTTTAGTTCGGTTCGGTTCCCAAATTCTGTACTATAATTAATTTTTTAATATTTAGAAAGTTACATTAATTCAACTAGTGACATGTACAATATTAGCTCTTACAAGATAACGTAGTACAATCTTATGTATCTTTTACGTCACGAGACACACCCATAAACAAGACATGTAAGGCTTTACTCTTCTAGTTACACTTATCTAAGTTAGCATTTGACCAGTTTTCTATGAGAGTGAGAGTGACAACATTATTGACTGTGGTACTAGGGGCTGACCAACCATTGACAACACTCATCCATATTCTCTCATCCATGGATTTAAAAAACTCTCTCATTCTCACTTTTCAATAAGCGTAATTACTACCATCAAAATGGGGCGGGACATGCAATGAGCTATTCATCTAGACAAAATTAAGGTCAGGACACGAAATTAGGCTCTGATACAACTTGAAAGTTACGGGATAGCGCTAAACCGTTACTGGATTACCGTTTTTAATTTGATCTTACGTGCAGAACAAATCTAATCAAAGCAACAAGTTACTTTTCATTAGTTTCTAGATGATTAGCATACAAGTCATTTTACCTAAGTTGAGTTACGTAGTTAATAATTTGGAAAGCAATAAATAACGCACAATATAATGACGGAGAAACTCAACATGGGTAAAAACTTCGGATCAAGCCAGTTATCTCCATTTAGACAATGTGAGTCACAGTACAATTCCAATCTAGTTTCACTAGCTGTTGTAAACTCTGCAGCACAAAGATTTGTTGTTCATTTCATCCTTGTGATTTGTTATCGTAGACACTGTCTAGCCAACCTGCTAGACCTTCTTCTCTACCTCCTGTAGCTTCCAAGTTCTGTTGTACTCCAGACATACAATCTTCTCCCAAGATCCGCTGTCTAGTCTTACAATCTTCTGCACATGTCTCTTCCAAGTGGATACACATGAATCACTTATTCTTGTTCTGCTTACTACGCTTGAATCCCTTCCTTAAAGTGTTAAGGAAACAAGGTATTTTGGATTTCAGATCTTTGATATTTTCCTCGAGGATGGTTGTATGAATTCAAGAATCAAAGGATTGAATCACAAAGGATGAATGTGTTCTTAAATCTCTTAAGAAAGATATGGAGAGGCAATACAATGAAACAACTGTACAAAATTTTTGCTAGGGCTTGGTTATTTATAGTTGAATGCGTTTAGGTTGTCTGGGCCGTGTAAAACTCTTAAAAAAACTCAAATTAGGGTCTTTCCGTATGCATCGTCGCTCGAGCGAGGAGCTAGCGACAGTTGAGCAGTCGTCAGTATTTTTATCATAACTTTCTCTCCCGATATCCGATTGAGATGATTCAAAATTAGGTGAAAAGCTAACGCAAAGGGCTACAATTGTTCTAGAAATAACATTGTCGAAATACCAATGTATTCTATATGAAAAATGCGTTGCAAGTTATGACTGAGAATTTGGAACATAACTTGTGCGGCTCTTTGATATCTTTTAGACTTCTAATTGCATTTTCTTGATCATAAATGATTATCTTGACCTCCTTCAATGACTATACTACCAACTCCAAAAGATTTCTTGAATTTTACAACTCTTTTATATTAATCCATTTGTCTAAAAAATTGTCAATACAATAGAAGCTTAGCAAAATTCAATAAATAAAATAATTCATAGCTCTAGTAAAAACACAAAGGAATGGGTATAAAATTTAATAAATTCACATTAATAAACAAAAGACTCAGAACTCCAGTTAGCCCCTGTTTGAGGCCCATTATTTTGCCTTTTTGGTGGTTGAAAATTTTTGGAATAGTGATTGATGGAAAAATGTGTGGTGGAAAAGTAATGAAAAGTTTTATATTAGTATGTAATATTATTGAATTAAACTACTTGTACAGAACTATTCATTACCATCTGAATGACATCCACTTACATGTAGTGGGACTCGGTGAATAAACAATGGAAAAAAAGGTGGGACCCTCTTATTGTGAGTGAATGTTATTCAGGTGATAATGAATAGTTCTGTACAAGTAGCATGGTTGAATATTATTTTATTTGATGAATGTGTGGTTGTAATGAAAAGAGAGAAAAATTTAATGTAATGTAATGTAATTTAATGGGAATTAAACGAGGGCTTAGGGAGTATGTACTGTGAACTAGTCGCTAAGGTAATCACTGTATAGATCTATTTCCATGATACAAAATCACATTAGCAAACAATTTTAGGCAAAATTAAAATGGAAAATAAAAGTGAAAGTGAAATTGAAAAACAAAGAGTGAAACCTTGAGCTCTTTTTCCATTATCAGTGTGAAGTCCCTGACCCTTGCCCATGATTCTTCAGCCGAAAATTGGAGGAGAAAATGTAGATGAGTGTAAAGCAATCCGTGTTGGGCCAATGTTATAGTTTGATGGTTTAAATGGGAACAATACACAAAATCTACATATAAGAATCACTTTTCAAAACTAACAAACTTGTTAAATTATTTCAAAAATCAGGTAATAAATAAATTTATTAAATATTAAATTATAATATAATATACATTAATTATTTTCACTTCATGTCATTTCACCCATCCCATCCTATCATCCCACTACAACACCTTCCCTCCACTCAGGCAATGGTGACCATTCCGACAGCAGCTCCGGTGACGGCGACTGCTCCGGCGACCACTTTCTTTTTTTAAATCTCCAGCGATAGAAAATTATTTCATACCTCAACTCATTTGTCCCAAAGATTTAACTCCATCAACATTCCCGCGACTACTCCAACTCCACCAATAGAAAAATCTTCAAAAATATGTGATGGTCATAGTGTTGCATAGTAGATCAGATTTGTAACTGTGTTATCTGTGACCATACATGTATTATATGTGATCAATTCACTAACTTTGTTATCTGCGACCAACTTTGTCTTCGGTGTGACTAACTGTTACCAACTGTGACTAACTGTGACCAACTGTGATCGTCTGTAACTAGGTCAATCTCAAGTCACAACCGGTCAAAATCAACACAATCACCTCCACCACCGTCGCCCCAAACTACAGGAAGTGGGAACTCTCACTTTTGCTGAGCTTCAATAGCTACTCTAACCTTGCAGAAATTGCGGCTCGAGTCGTGGAAGAATTCAGTAGTTTTGAAGAATTTTAAGAATTTTGTATAGAAAACAAAGAAAATTTATCAACCCAAAAAGTCGAAGAAGAATCAAATTCTGAAAGTGTAGAAAAAGAAGATAAAAAATGATGATGAAGATGAAGAATTTGAATTCACATTTGTTGCAAAAGAGGCTGAATTTTCTTCTCCAATTTCAGCTGATGAAATCTTCTACAACGGTCAGATCCGACCAACTTTCCCCATTTCCAACAGAGATTTACGGCTCCGAAATGTTGAAATTGAGAATGGAAATAAGACTACTGAAAATTCGGGTTCTTCAAAGGCTCCAAGAATTCGAGTTCCATTGAGGAAACTTTTTATTGAGGACACGTCAAGTTTGTCGTCGGAGACGGACGAGCTAGAAAACCTGCCACCAGGTACGTACTGCGTGTGGAAGACAAAGGAGGAGGAGGAGGCGGCGACGACGAGGCAGTGTAAAAAGAGCAGGATACTTATTAGGGTTATAATTTGGGGATGAAATGGGGGTGGGTGGGGGAAATGAATCAGGTAGGGAGGGTCCGGGAGTAAAAAAAATGATCGGGGTGGTAGGTGAGTGGGTGTAATTAATTTGTTGTAATTAACTTAAAAATTAATATTTATCACCTGATTATTGAAATTAATCTTTCACCTACTTATTTTTGAAATGTAATCTTGAAAAGAAGGGTTATAGGTAATTTTCCCGATTTAAATTGGACTTATCAGGCCTTGTATTTGGGCTTTGGAGCTATGATTCAATACGGCCCCCAAACATGGTCCAAGCGAGGTTTGGATTCATTAACATGGATTAGTGGAAATCTTTCATCTCAGTGGCAAATTCAGGATTGGAAGTCAGTTAGGTGACCATTGATTGTCAACAGTCAACATCCGTAATAGCGAAGTCTTTTATTAATATTTAATTAAATAAATTAAAAATTCTTCAATTTATATATAAATGAACTAAAATTCAATATGTGATTTCTTTATTCTCCTAAAAATAAATGCATCTGCTCTATAATATGTTGACTAGATAGTAAAATGCTCCAAAAATGTTTTACACAAAGTTTGACAATATAAAATTGAGTCCATGTTATAGTGCTGGATAACAAGATGTTTAAAACGTCAAAATAATATAGATTTAATGATTCAAACATGGAAACATTTAGAATTTAGGCAATTCTACTAAAGTTTTGCACCATGACTTGATCACTCCATTGTTCAAACGAAAATATTCATTAAATCAAGCAAAAAAATATCTCACCACTTCTACTAAGTGCAATAAAAAAACTAGGTATTTAACATTAGCAATTATATATCGGATATGGCACTATAATAGACTATTTAAAACTCAACACATACTACATCGTAACAGTTATATATGAGCATCATATCAAAATATAAGTCAATAGGTAGAATAACGAGTCACGAACATGGACATAAAACATAATGAGATCAAATGAATACAACATACTACTTTGTCGTTGAGATGGAAAGGAGCCAGTCTCCAAGACAAACACTGTGGAAGGCTCTATTGTAATTTGCATTTTCACCCTTATAATCATTTCTGCTCCCACTCTTTGTACCAAGTTCATCACCCATGTCAAAACCACCAAGTTAAATATAAGAGAAACAGAAAAATTGCCCTCAAACACAAATCATACATCATTAGGCATTAATCAACAAATGAATTAAATGAACAAATCAGTCATAAGACTAAAAAAAAATTAAAAAATTATAACTCTAAACTCATTACTCATAAATGATAAATAAACAAATGAATTAATTAAACAAAAACCTAAATTTTAAAAAAAAGGCGCCATGAGGGGGGCTCACAGTCCAAGACTAGAGAGGTCAGCGTCGCAGTGACTGGCCGGCAGCAGCAGCAGCAGCAGTAGGTGGCTAAGTTCGTGTGGCAACAGGATGGAGGAAGCCGGAAGGGTTTGCATCAATTTTTAAATTGGAATGTCAAATTTGTATTCTGGGTAATGGATTTGGACCATTTGATAACTGATTTTCAATTGAACTCCATTGGGTTTGGGCTTTTTTATATTGGGAAAAAAAAGATGCCCAAAAAAACGGTTTTTTTTTTTAAAAAAACACTTGGGTCATCTTCTTCTTCCTGTTGCCTTGCCAAATGTGCGATTTTTTCTTCCTCCTCCTTGGCTGGCGGCTTCCGACTACAACTGTAACTTCAGACGGAGCCAGCATGCACGATCGTGCCCCCTCGTCGGGTGCTGGCTTTGCCACTGTTTCGTCTACTTGGTATTGATATGCAATGAATAGAAATTGAAGTTTAAAATTGGTCCTTTTTCCCAAGCCTCATATTTGAGCTTCGGAGCTATGATTTGATACGGCTCGTGGACACGGTCCAGGCAAGATTGGAGTCATTAACATGGATCGGTGGAAGACTTTCATCTATATTGATATCTAATAAATAGCACTTAAGTTTAAAATAGATCTCTTTTATCAAGCTTTGTATTTGGGAGTCGAAGCTATGATTTAATACGGCCACAGACACGGTCCAGGTGAGGTTGGAGTCATTAATATGGATTAGGGGAAGTCTTTCAATTTTCATGCAAGGCCGGCCTCAGGCCCAAGCCAACTAGGCAATGGCCTAGGACCTCAAATCATTTGGGGGCCTCAAAAATGAAAAACAATTCATAGTAGATGGCCAATTAAATTACTAAATTTAAAAGATATATTTAAAATTATTTTAACTACAATTTTTTTTTTTTTTTTTTGTCGATTCTAACTTAGTACGATTTTATCAAAATTAATTTTTTTTTCTCAAATTTAATATACACAATTAATTGCAAGCTATCAAACGAGTTCTATATTGCTATAGTAATATGGTTTAATTTAAAAACGAATATTACACATCAAATAGTTATTTTAATGAGTTATAACTTCAATTTGGTTAATCCAAATTATCTTTTTCTTGAGTCTATAACGTGCCATTTATTCAGAGTTTTGGAATGAGTCCAATATTGGTAGGATAATTTCGATCCTCTAATAAATACACATTTGATACAAATACATTATTGACCTCGAAACTTATTTTCACTTTAATCCATCAAAACCTCGAATTTATTAAAAAAAATTCTTGAATCAAAATCATATGATTCTAGTTACATTTTTAATCACAACTCTTCACATTATTGTATACATTTCTCACTATTTTGCAATCTAGTCCTTGAATTTTGCACTTTTTATAACTAAAAATCAATTTTCTCTTTACGAGTCATCCCTACAATATTCTAAGCACTTCAAATTATGGTTCTTGAAACTTTCTCATGTTTTTTAAATTGCACTGCACTTGAGCGTTTTCAATTAATAATTTTGAAGATTACTATTTACTTGACAATCTTTTTTTCGCAAACGGGATAATTCTGCTAAATATTATGTTATCCTCTCAAGTCGTCGAGATAACTTATTTTGCAGTTCTATCTTTTGAATTGAACAAGTCTTCATTTAAAATATAAATAGATTATTTATTTAAATATTTAAGTATTTTCATGCTTGCAAAAAATTTAAGTTTAAGTACCTCATAATAATGAGTCGCCTAGGCCTCAAAATTTTTAAGGCCGGTCTGTTCATGGTGTTGATTTCTAACAAATAAAAACTGAAGTTTAAAATGGGTATTAGTGAGTTCTTTATTTACAATTCAATATTGCATGTCTTTTTATTTTAATAAAAAGAAGTCAAACGTAAGTATGGATGAAAAATATAAATCTTAAAAGCAAATATATTATATATAAATTTTATAGAGTGAACACCTTTAATGGAACTTTTGAATCTGGACAGAGTTCTAGTTAATGTCTATTTTTCATTTTATCATGTCAACATGACAGAGTTTCGTGAGATTGTATTTGAGAGAATTTGTTTTCAACGCTCGAATTTCGCTTGTGCAACGAATTTGTTTAAAAATTCCCGATGCTCTTAGACCGTGAATAACATATTTAACGGTGAGCACCTGAATCCCCAAACATTTATGCTAGTATTGCTTGTCTCCCATTCTTATTTTTTGGTGATACGATTCGGAAACTGACATAGTTCTTGTTGGCGTAAATTGAAAGTTGATAAAAATTCAATTTAAAATTAATAATTAATTTTAACGACACATTTATGAGATTCAAATTTTCAACCATATATTTTATTAACTTTTATCAAAATCTACTAAAAATTTAATTTTAATCTACACTAAATAGGGCATAATTAATTAGTGCGCATTGGTCCTTGATGAACAATTAATGTCTTTTTTTTAATGACGGGGAACCTGGTTGGCGTGGTTTGCAAGTTATTGCGCTAGCCAGGTTAATAACATTTTCTTCCGCCCATCCCTTTTCCTTTTTTACTTCCAAATAAAGCAAAGGTAAAATGATCTTCTTTATCAATCTCTTTAAATTAAATCGTTGTTCTTAATTCTTCATTATCAATTAATACTTTACGAATCTTTTAGTAAATGTCACACTAAAACCTAACAAAGTAACAAAATACGAAATTTTAGCAAATGTCGCCCTAAATTATTCAAAATAAAATTTGACTTAAATTAGATATTTCAAAACCCATATCCCAAACTTGCTTTAGTTTTGGGATAAATTTGTGGAGGCAAAGAATTTCACACACCACATAACTTTGACAGTTATCAAAATAATGTGTGGACTTAAATTGACAATCTACCGACCATTAGAAAAAAAGTGGTTGTCCCTACTATTCGGAAATTTTAAGGATGTCTTTTTTAAGAATTAATCCAGCATTTAAGGAAGTTTTAAACAGCACAAAGATAATTTCTATGTTGTTCGTTCTTCTTCTTGAAAACACCTTTCACACTAACCGGTTCAGTCTTGTCTGTTGGAATAAAGGGTCTGAACCCAAAGAGTTGAGGGGTTCGGCCCAGACCGTAGCCTAATAATTTTAAGAAGCAAGAAAAATTATACGGAAAAACGAAAGATGGAGGAATTAATTAAGTATAATTCAATGATTTTCATCTTGTTTTTTGCATTTTTTGTTACAAGTTTTTCCAGTTTCGTTAGGGCTCAAAGTGACGTGCATTTGGATGAGGTATGGGAGAAAAGAGCAGCAGAAGCATGGAACCGGACACTTGAGTCCTATGAGCCAAATCCAGAGAACATAGTCATGCACCTCAACGAAAATATCCACAGGTATTGTAAATTGTCCAACAATCTCATCTAAAAGTTTAGAGAAGACAAAAATCATTCAATTATTATTATTATTTTTTTTTTTTTACGTAGAACTGATTATTCTTTGTTTATCAAAGCCTCAAACATGAGTTTTTGTCAGGTAAATTTCCTTTCTTCCCCCCGCATATGTCCCTCGATAGGAAACAACCTAGCTGCATGCTTGACTTCCCTTTCTTCTTGTTGTCATTCTTATCCATCGATGCAAAGCATCTCAATGCTGAAGATTTGATCCTGAGATCGAACGGGAAAGACTTTTTGGACCTATTGGAGGAGTATTTTAGAGAATGGGTTCCTTTATCATATTGAATCGTATCACTTATAAGTGAAGTTATTAGAGAATGAATAAATCTATTTATTTACATTTTACCTCTTACTCTAACATGTTAGATAGGCAATTAATGATTTCCTTCGAGCACAAAACACAATTCGCCCATAACATTTGATGGTTTCAGGAGTTTAAAGGAATTAAATGCAGAAGATGGATTGAATAGCACAAGACGACAGCTAAAGAAGGCCGGTAATGGTGAATGCATGACGACAAACCCAATTGACAAGTGCTGGAGGTGCCAACCCAACTGGGCCAATAATCGAAAAAGGTTAGCTGATTGTGCACTTGGGTTTGGGTACAAGGCCAAGGGTGGAAAGGCTGGGAAGTTCTATGTGATCACTGATTCATCAGACGATGAAATGGTGAATCCTAAACCCGGAACCCTACGCCATGCAGTCATCCAAAAGGAGCCATTGTGGATCATATTTGAACGTAGTATGGTCATAAGGCTTAACCAAGAACTAATAATGGAAAGCGATAAGACGATCGACGGTCGTGGTGCGACAGTCCATATTGCTCACGGGGCGGGCATTACCATTCAATTTGTGAATAATGTGATAATTCATGGACTTCACATTCACGACATTGTTCCGGGGAGCGGAGGCCTTATTAGGGATTCCGTCGAACATTATGGATTCCGAACCAAGAGTGATGGCGATGGCATTTCAATATTCGGGGCTCAAAATATTTGGATTGATCATGTTTCGATGAGAAATTGCTATGACGGTCTCATTGATGCAATTGAAGCATCCACAGGGATCACTATCTCCAACGGTCACTTCACTGATCACAATGAGGTACACAAACACTCGGCCTAACTTTACAAGCTCATACTTGAAAAACAAAAGCGATATGCCAAACACCACTCGATTTACACCTTTAGACGTGCTTACATCTCATACTTTATAGGTAATGCTTTTTGGTGCAAGTGATAGCTACACGCAGGACGAGAAGATGCAAATAACGGTTGCTTTTAATCATTTCGGCAAGAGATTGGTACAAAGAATGCCGAGATGTCGATTTGGTTACATCCACGTTGTCAACAACGATTACACTCACTGGAATATGTATGCAATTGGTGGTAGCCAACATCCTATCATTATTAGCCAGGGCAATCGATACATCGCACCTCCTCAAAATATCTTTGCCAAGGAGGTATTTAAGAATCACACTCAATATCAATCTCGGGATGAACAATCATGCATGTTGTAACAAGTACATAGGATAAATTCACCAATAAAATTGCTCATAATGAAGGGTTATCTTAGAATACAATTATGTCACGTCCACCCAATTAGTTGACTTGATAGAGCCCTTCTTCTATGTGATCATGAATTATAATTACAAAAAAATGTTTTTTCTAACAACTCGATCTCTGTATCCAAGTCATTAACTCATTACGTATTGTTCATTTTAGAAGAGCATCTGCCCATTTTACACCTCACAGATTTCTTTACTGTTTCTAATACTAATTCTAGCAACCACGTTAGATAAAACTCACATTTAAAACCAATTTCTAGCAGGGTAATGTTCAAGTTGTTATAAACACATAAACCATGTCTTGAGTATCTCTCGTGTGCGAGTTTATTTCGTTGGAGGAAAGATAGGTTTCCTAACTTGGATTGAATAAGGCTTTTACGAAGGACAAAACTAATAGGAAGAAGTAAGTGAATAAAATGAAACTTGTATTTCTCAACTTCAATACTTACACACTTGGTTTGTTACAAAATTGATGGATCCTACCCCTTTATATAGGGGTTACATAAAAATTCTATTCCACACATTTTGTTAGAGAATTCTAGACTACATGACACTTCTAGACAACATATTTGGACTATATATTTTCCTAGAATATTCTAGATAAAGTTTCTAAAACCAAATAATCTACTTGACACATTACCATATTTATGACCACATATTTTACTTAGAAATTTACATAGATTTTTCTAGTTTTCTAGAATATGTTTCTAGAAATATTAGTCTTTGTTGGGTTTTTTAATTGAATGGGCCTATGAGCAAAATCTTTAAGCCCATATTACTTAGTCCAAAAATCAAGTTTACTTCTCTACATATTTGATGCGTATGTTTGTGGTGTTAATACAGGTGACAAAGAGGGACTATGCTGAAGAATCAGAATGGAAGCAGTGGACATGGAGATCAGAAGGAGATCTTTTCTTAAGAGGAGCATATTTTGTTCAATCTGGAGACCCGAATTGGTCTAAGAAACACCCGGAACGTTCTGATGCCCTACTCGCCGCCCCGGCTACAAAGGTGTACGAGATCACAAAATTTGCAGGGGCACTCAAATGCATGGTTGGAAAACCATGTTAGATTTCCTTTTTTGTGAATAAAATTTTGTCAAAACTACATTGTTTTGATATTTTTGGCTGGTGAAAGAAGAAGAAAAGGGAGCTATTATGTGGATAAAACTATTTAATTAGTTCTCTGAAGAGTTGAGAACGAAAAGAATACGGAGGAAGAGAATGAAATATGAAAAATAAAGCAGTGGTAGTCTTTTCTGTTTTTGTTTTATCTAACAGTGTAGTTATTTGGTATATTTGGAAAATTTGAATATATTTCATCTATTTCATCGTTGGAATTTTTGCTCTCTCATTAAATATAATTATTTCTTATATTTTTTTTCATGCAAAAAAGAATACAAGAAAATCTACATATCCTAGTTGTTATGATGGTTGACTTCAATTTTACAACTCATGAAATAACTTATTTTAGATATCATCATATCAACTCTGTTACGAAAAAATGAGAATATGCAATAGAAAAAATAAGAACAAGAACAAGAACACACAGATTTGCGCACAAATCTTAGATGGGAAAAAACCACGTGCACAAGATGAGAAAATCAACTATATCAAATATGAGTATAAGGGAGGAGAATTTTTGACAGTTATTGTTAAATAAAAAAAAAAACTCATAAAAAATTATTGGCGAACTTATAGCATATATATGAGAACCATCTTATTTCATGTGAACCTTGAGCCCCTGACTAAGCCCCATTTTCTAGGGATAATGTATTTTGGAATAGTAATTTTTTGAAGAATGTGTAGTTAAAAAATATGGAAAATTTTTGGGTTTACCTGTAAAATTAATTTAATGGAAGAATATGTGGTTGAAATTGAGTAGTGTGTGGTTGAAATTTCTTGGATTAGATATTTCACATCAGGAAAAATCATTAATGAAGCACACGTGGACAAATATATAAAGCTTGATTTTATAACCAATTAATGAAGTATACATAAGTTAGCAAGCAAAATATGAATTAATAATGATTTTATCTATAAGTACAGGAGGGCAGGGGGGGGGGGGGGTTGCCAGGGGCTGCCAGGTTACTCACTGTAGCAGTCCCCCATGAATAAAATTAAAAAAAAACTGCAGCGGGTCCCACCGTGTGAGAGACCTGGCGGCCCCCTGGCAACCCTCCCCTGTACGTGAAGAACTTCTCATTAATAATAGAACAATTAAAAATCAATCAATCAGTAGCTTCACACGTTGTTAAGTGAAAATGACCCATTTATCGCAAGGTCTAAGTAGAAATCTAAAAATAGATAGGCTTGGGACACACTGAAATCAAAATATCCTCGCTCCAAATAACGGGAAGAACTCCAGCTAGATGAGGGAATTTGCTTATCATCCTTTTTAGGCCAACAAATTGGAGCTATATGTGAGAATGTAGAGCAAAGATACGAATTCAATATTTTTGACAAGAGAATCATATAAATTTGTGAGAAAATGAGTTAGATTCAGTGGAGGCAAACATATTAGAAATAGGAACTCAAACACATAGTAAAGCTCTAGCCAATAGTAACGTGAATCCAAAGTGGCAACGGGAGAAAACTTCGGTAAAATCACAAACAATCCTTTCTCTGGCTCAGCGTCGCCGTCAAAAGGAGAAAATCTCTCTAGAACAAAAACCATATCCTGGAGATGGTGAAAAGTCTTAAAGCTTTAACTACCGAAAATGCTTCACTACGTACAACAGTAGACAATTCGAAAATGAACCTAGAATCTAGGGAAAATGAAATGAAGCCTATAGCAAGCTCTTTTCATAGAGACAGTAGTAACCGAAACATGTAAATATCAAATACTTCCAACGGTACACCTATTAGATAGTAGTCGGATCTTTGGGTTAATAAGTCTAGTGGATATGACAAGTTGGCGAAAGAGGTTGACTTTCATGAGAGAAGGTATAACCAAAGCTGTCAACACGAAGATAGAAAGGTAGAAAGATTGATCAAATCCACATATTCCATTCCACTACAAAAAAAATAATCAATTTCGCGACAAAAAAATATTGTCGCAAAAATTGAGATTTTGTTGTAAAATTAATATAGCGACAATAAGATGTTTATTGCTAGTATTGTCATGCTATATGAGTCACATAATTTATTCTGCAACAACTTTCGTTCATTCATCGCATTAATAAACTCACAACACTATTTGCAACGTTAGTTAAATAACAAGAAAAGTAGCCCACAACCCTTTTCTTCAAATAGCCAAAATAGAACTGCCATTATTCTACGCTTTGCCTTCTATTCTCTTTCTCTCAATTGTCGTTACATTTTACCTCAACTTTCAATCGCAGGAAGCTTGAGGAAAATAAATACGTTTAATCTATATATTTATACATACAAAGAGGAGCAAAAGATGAGGTCACCAAGGAGGCCGATCCACACGGTTTCGACATGGGTCGGCGGCAGCCATCGAAGGTGAAGGCGTTTCTGGATAAATTTCAGGGCTTATTTACAGGCTCATGGGTCGGCGTCAGTCGCGCTATTGTTCACTATTGTCGATTTTATTTTCGCAAGTGTACAGATCGTAACAAGTAGTAAGTAGACTTAAAAGTCTGGATTATCGTTCTCACGAGAACTACACTTTAGCAATTAATCTAAATTTCCCCCCTAACTACTATTTGATGGAAGCAAATAAAAACTCGTATGATTTGAGTTGTAATCTAAATATGAGGAAATAAGTGAATGCACACATGATTGATTTAGAAATTAAATATTGAACAGACGTCAGGGCAAAATAATTTCATCTATTGATCACATTTTTATCTTAAATCAAAATTCATATATAATGTAGTGTTCGGTCGAATTCTCCTATTGTCCTCTCGAGTTCTCATTGAGCATATTTAACCAGTTCAATTCCACATCTCTATGTGAATCTAGTTTAGTTCAACGAGTTCTTTGTCTTAAGAATTCAGTTATGATCACAATAATTAGTATATGTATCTCTACTCGTTATACCAATTTACCAAATTTTTACTATGCGGTTTAAATCCTAAACTCATATATCTATTCATAAAGGATTCACAGAATCATCAAATTAGTGATCAAGTAATTTAATGTATTAAATCCATAGTAAAATCAGCACATGGAATAATAAAGAACAATAATTTTAATTAAAAGACACAAATGATCCTAATTTGGTTACATTATTCGTCATAACAAAAGATTTAGCTACTCATAATTAAAGAGGAAAAACAATAGATAGTCATTGAGTACATCACTGGGTTTGTAGTAAATATGTAGAAGAAAAAGTATCAATCTTGCACCAACTTCTTCTTCCTCTCCCAATCAATGCTCCAAACGTTGAATTGCTTATTGTTTTTATCCCTTGAATTGCTTCTCCTTAGTCTTAAAGCGTGTTTCTTGCCTCTCAATGTAAGAATAATCCCTTCAAAAGTGTGAGAAAATTGTATTTATACTTTCCCTCCCATTGGTGTTAGTGTAGGATTTTTTTATATGCGTTTCATGGGTCAAAAGGGTGCAACCCTAGATTTGGCAGCGTAGCGCCTAGGCGCCGCGATGATAACCAGGGTAGCGCTTGCGCTAGGGGTGCAACGCCTGGACACTACGAGTGGAGTGCAATCACAATGTGGGAATAAACTTCCACTTATACAATGCAAAACATGGGGATGGGTGTGTGTGTGACGGATCAGGTATTTCATTTCTTCACTAGTGAGATTTACACACTCCAAGCTTATTTTCTTCTATTCTCTCACCATGGTGTCATTCTAAAGTTAAATCTTATTTATCAATTTCTCACACCACTTTAATTTGGTTTAGTTCAACCCGTGGCGTCAAAAATTCAATCACGTGATGATTTTTCCAAGTTATGATTGTTTCAAAAATCTAGTTTATACTAAGTGATTCAAACCCACTAGTTATTGAGGGCCCCAAGATCAGTTCTTTTGCGCACTTTTAAAACTCAACTCAAGCATGTAAATTTTTCACAGTCCACAAACTAACAAATGCTCTCAAATATATTCGTTCATAGCTGACAAAACCATCTGACTCACGCAAGCATGCAAAATTCCTTTTTTTTTTTTTTTTTTTTTTTTTTTTCTTTTAACAAATTTACACAATCACATAAACATAACTACTAAACAGAAGATGACAACAATTAATCCTAATGATTCACCCACAAACTTAAAACCTACATTGTCCCCAAGGCGATAGCGATGACACATGAGAATGGATCTGGGTTGGTTGGTGAGATGTATCTGGGTTGGTTGGATAATTTCGTTGTTTACACACACTTGAGAATCTTCCTACAAACAACACATGAGAATGTTATGAGAATAAATTAAACAATCCTAAAACTAAAAAATAAGTAGTAATAATAACAAAAATGATAGAGCTTGGGTTGCCTCCCAAGAAACGCTTTTTTAAAGTCATTAGCTTGACTTGTTGCTAAGATTGATTATGGTGTCTTGATAATATCACAAATTGTCAAGTTTTCATCCATTTATATTTGCATTATTACAATAAATTGACGCTCAAATGCACTAAATACTGTTATATTTTAATTTAGGTTGCAAATGGATGAATACGATGAAAATTAGGAGAAACAAGCGAAAAATAATCAAAATGAAATAAAGCAAAAGTTTAGGGACTAAATTGAAAATATCTAAAAGATGAACTGGAAGGCACAACAAAGGGTTGAAAGAAGTGAAGGCTAATTGGTTGAAAACATAAAGCTTTGGATGAAAGGGGAACAAGAAAAGAGGTCAAGAGTCGAGCAAACCAAGTTGGAGGACTAAAATGAAGAAATTGGATATTTGGCAACACCATGTGGTCGCTTGGTGTAACAAACCTTGTGGTCACACATGGTGCTGCAGGGAATTCAAAGGCAACAAATGTTTGTTCTATGCGACCGCATGGGTTGAACTGTGCGGTCACATGGTTATCTTATGGACCCGAATTTTCTATTTCCTGAAATTGACTCAACTACCTATGAAAAATCTTCCCAAAATGTATTCAAGCCTTGACTTGACCCCAGAACGTAGCCAACGAAGATTGGATACTTTTCTCTCAATTTTTGCTTAAGGACATCATGAAGAACTAAATCCCTTGGTAAAGCTTGGAAGGAACTCGATTGGTTTGGAGAATTCAACATCCCTTCATCTATGTAATGTGATTTTAATTGATCAAACAATTCTAGGGTTTAGATTTCTTTTCAATATTTTTTCTTAAAAATTGGCTTATCTCTTATTAAATTTGTTATGGATCTAGTCTTGTTTTTTCCATTGATTGATTGAAGTATAAGTTTGAGTTTCAATTTTCAATTCATTTTATTGGCGTGATTCAAATACTGCTATATGATTGATATATATAGTCGCTCTTAGAATTTGATTTCAATGAATAATGTGATGATGCGCTGTCGGAAATCTATATTCTAGAATTACCATAGAATTGTTTGGGTGTAACGCTATATCTTCCAATTAAAATGTTAGGTTAAAAACCTTTAATTGAGTAATATGAAAGAATGATTGAAGTTGATTGATTTGAACCAATCGAGGGAATTTCGGTGCTACACTATTTTTAACATTGATATTTAAAACCAATTTGATCCGATAAACAAGCTAACTTCGTACAATCTGTAAGAAAAACTCTAAGCCTTTGATCATTTAAGTTAGATTTTCATCTTCCTGTGGAATCGACACCCCAAAGCTAGCAAAAGGGTGCAATAAGCTGAAAGATTTTCTAGCAAAAGGGTGACTTCGTTCTTTTTTTTTTTTTTTTTCATTTTTTAAGTTAGTTTATTTTCTTCATTGTTATTTCTTATTTTTCACACAGTCCTATTCTTTGTTTTTGTTTATGAACAGGAATCGAGACAAGCGATGACGATTCACTGTAGACTTTTTTCAATGTTTGAATATCTTACTAATCCTATTTTTGATACTGCATCTGTTAGCACAAACATCACATTACACAACACAATGAGTGAAAGCGAGCATGATGATCCACCTTATAAGACTTTACAGGATTATCTTCACCCCACATGCACATCTACACCATTATGTATTATATTTCCACACAATATGCCACACATGGATCTTAAACCGGGAATGATTCAACTTCTTCCCAATTTTCATGGACTTGAAAGTGAAAACACATGTGCATATTAGGAAATTTGAAGAGGTGGTAGCAACCTTCCACAATCAACATTGTACGATAGATGCAATTAAATTTAAATTCTTCCCATTTTCTCTTAAAGAAAGGACAAAAAGCTAGTTGTATTCATTTAGACTACGTTCGATTGGAACATGGGCTGAAATGACTCAGGTATTTTTTAGTAAATATTTCCCATATCATAAGACCAGTTCCTTGAAGAGACAAATTAACTCATTTGCCCAAGCGTGGAAAAGGTACAAAGAGTTGCAAGCTCTTTGTCCACACCACGATTATGAAAACTGGTGCATTGTGAACTGTTTCTATGAGGTGTTAACACCTAGGGATTGTGAAAATCATAGGAAGAGAATGATAACGAGCTTACAATAATTAAGAGATGTGCGATCGAGTTTCAATTCGATTTCTCCAGAAGAAACGAAACTACGATATAATAACATATTTGGATAAAACTTAAGTCAATTTGATTAAGTTAGGTTTGGACTGAAAATTAGAAATATGAAAAATCATATTTTTGAGTTAACAAATTTATTTAGAAAATGATAAAATAACTTGGTTTATTTAAAATAAATAAATAAAATAAATTAGGGAGATTCGGTTATTGTTCAGTTCATGAGTTCTTGATCTAGAACAGAGAATTGAACTAAATCCGTCAGTTCTCGATTCAGATATCCGTTCATGTATTTACCTTAAGAAGAGCAACTCGATTCGGTTCGAGAGTTCTGCTTAGCCCTAGCGACAAGAGGGATAATTTTATTTGTGAGCTTGAGAGAAGCTTGAGTTGAGATGTTAACAGAAACAAGATGGGTAGGAGAATAGAACCCTGCTATTGGTCCACGGTTAAAAACGGGGGGCCAAGTGGCACCCCCCTATTGGAGGGGAGGGCGCCACTTGACCCTCCCATTTTTTGGCATGTTTTTAACCCTGGACCTTAAGGGTTTTTGAGGAGAATATGGCGTTTTTGGGATTGGGGAACTGATTCCGATAAGAGTTGTGCTATGAACCATAATAAATTTTGAAATTTCATCTTAAAATGTCTTTCTTATTAAGGGTAATAATTCTAGTCCTTATACGTTGTATATTTATTTAATATTTATTTGGTGTGGGATCCTTACCCTTTATAGAAATGTTTCCTAGTTCGGAAGTTCCAATATAAAACCCTATAAATAGCTATAAAGTAAAATATCTTATATTAAGCCAGAATAATAAAATGGAGATCTCACAATATTTTCATACGTTATTAAAAATTTAAATCATACGCAATGTTACTCGATAAATTAAAAATCATGAATAAAGTTTATTCTTTCAAAAATATAAATTTTGAATATCAACTAAAGCGCATTTATCATTTCTTTCCTTCAAATTCATCATTTTTAACACAACACCCAATCCCACTAACAACCTTTTCTCCATTTGGAAAACATTAGAACACCAAATATGTTTTGGACCTACTCAAATCAAACTCTAAAATCATACTTTATTATCTATTGGAGGGAAATAATTATTTATTAACTTTAATTACTAAATAATAATTGTTTAATGAACTGATTTGCTGTCTTCATGATTTTTGACACACACCAAGGGAACACAAATTCGAAAGAGACTTGATAGATAACGTTAAATAGGAGAAGGACTTGACAATATTACCGCTCTTGTTAAACCATTAAAAAGGAATAATGTTATTGTCTGCGTCAAAAATAGTGGTGCTGTCACTGTATTACTAGTGGTGGTCATGACTAAACTTACTATGCAATTAACAAAATTTTAACTTCTTACTTTAGATTGTTCGATAGTAGAAAATTCACGAGTGGAAATTTTCGGATACAAGTGATTGTTAAAATCTTTAATCTTTAAAAACTAAATAGAATACCAAAGGCACCAATCAGCGATGTCAGTGCTTACAGTTTGGGTCGGGTTCACTTAAGCCTTGTAGTTTTAGCCCATCTTGATATCACTTTTCATAGAAATAGTGAGTTGGTCGGCCCAAAATATATCATGGGAAAGTCTTGCATAAACGGGCTCACGTCTTGCAGATTCATATGAATGCTGGTAAATAGTTTTTTCATGGATTATTTATACCATGTACCTCTTTTTTTATTTTGGATATATAATATTCATATTTGCATTTTTTTAACAAAAAATGATTAGATATCCTCTAATTACAATTTTTATGCTTTTTGACAAAAGTATAGTAGTTTTAATGTTGTCCATTTTCTCATTAATCTTTCTTCAATTCAAGTAAAACCTCGTTTAAGAGATAAAATGGTTTAATTAAGTTAAATTAAGCTTAAGACATTTATAATCTGTTGAAATTTGGGTGTAACCCGAATTATTTGTTGAAAATAATTGAAAGTTCTAATTAAAGTGTACATTAAGATAAATTCTATTTGGAATGCTTTTGAAAACCTATTCGAAATCTATTTGACAAATTCTAGTTGAAATTCTATTTAGAGGCCTGGGAGTTGGAAGTTGTGATGGATTTGAAAAGATCAAGATAATGAAACTTTAAGGTATTTTGTTTCATCTACAATTCTACTTCTAAGGTTTGGATTCCTCTCATATATACAGTTCGCTATTCATTATGATTTAGTAAGAAGTTAGAAATATTGTAAATACATAATCTTTTTATTATTTCTCCATATTATGAGGGTGTTTGGTATTGATTTTTGGGATAAGAAATGATTTTTGAATAGTGATATGATGAGAAATATGTGGTTGAAAAAGGAGGAAAAGTTATTGATGTGATGAAAAATATTATTTTATTGAAGAATGTGTGGTTGAAAATGAGAATTGATTTTTAA
Source organism: Osmanthus fragrans (assembly GCA_019395295.1). Lineage (NCBI taxonomy): Eukaryota > Viridiplantae > Streptophyta > Magnoliopsida > Lamiales > Oleaceae > Osmanthus > Osmanthus fragrans. The sequence goes on from CM033343.1 coordinate 1,367,619, forward strand.
AATCAATACCAAACACCCTCTATATAATAAAATCTATATTCTCTGCAAAATTGCATTGCTCGTGTTCTTGCAACCAATTACTTCATATTGTGGCTATAATCTCGTATCTTTTCACAACAAAGTGGTATCAGAGTATTCCAGTTAACAACAAACTGATATCAGAGTTTTTGGTGTTGAAATTCTTGGGAAGATTGAGGTTTTTCGTAATAGTAACAATGAAGTATGATATTGCTATTAGATTGTAATACAGATTCTTTTTGTACTAGATAAAAATGTGAACAATACTCACTCATATGGATTTGGAGGACGCATTGTTGGGATTTGACAAGATGCTCACAACTTGGACTATGAGGAAAAACAACGGAGGGATCAAAATGCCCTATCTCAAATACATCTTCATTTTTCAAATAATATTCTTCAAGACGTTTTGAAGGAGAAGTCAACCGCTACATTATGGTTAAAATTGGAACAATCATGCATGGTGAAGAGTCTTGCTAACAAATTGCATCTGAAACAACGTCTATATTCTCATTGTATGATAGATGGTATATCTTTTGAGGATCACCTAACTGCTTTTAAAGAACTCGTAGTTGATTTGAAGATATTGGAGGTCAAATATAATGGAGAAAACCTGCGATTGATTTTGTTGTCTTCATTGCCTACCTTATACATGCTCTTTAGAGATACGATACTATATAGTTATGATACTCTTACCATCGAAAAAATCTATGATGCCTATATTCAAAGGAATATATGAAGCATCTTATAGCATCTGGGGATCATGGAGATTGTCTCATTGCTCATAATGGTCGATCGAGGGACAAGTCAAAATCTAACTTCAAATTTATAATTATTGCAAGAAAAAAATCTTACTTGGTAAATGATTGTTATAAATTGCAAAATAAATCAAAGTCAACTGCAAATCAACAATTAGAAACTTTAGGAGAAACAAGTATTGCTGAAAATTCTAGCAGTGATGGAGAGCTTCTACTTATATATGACTATAACTACAAACCTCATGAGGCTTTGATTCTTGATAAATCATGCATTTTTCATATGTCATCCAATCAAAAATTGTTTTCAACATATGAAGAAATTTTAAAATGTGTTGTAATGACCGATAATAACACACCTTGTCAAATAGCTAGAATTAATCGGGTCAAAATAAAGATGTTTCATGGGACGATTAGAATAGTTGCTATAGTGAGACACGTTCCAGATCTGAAGAGAAATCTTATCTCCTTAAGTACTTTTGATTTAAGAGGGTACAAGTACACTATTGAAGGTAGAGTCCTGAAGGTTATCAAATGAGCCCGTATTGTGCTAACAGGACATAGAAAATCCCATTTATATATCTTGTAGGGTTATATAAAATCTTTGAGTAATCAACATATTTTAAAAATTCATGTGAATTTAGAATTGTCTTCTGTCCCATTGGAGTCTAATTTGGAGTTTTCTTTCAAGAATACATCTTATTTGAATTTTGAAGATATGGGTAAATCCGTCTTGCCACCATTATTGATGGTGTCATCGTATTCAATTTCTAAAAATAAACTCATTTTTTGCCATAACATTCAACATAGGTACAATTTTGTTTATTTTGTTGATGGTTTGAATGCGGTTAAATGTGTTGATTCTAGCCCAAATCCTTATTTTGATGCATTCAGTTGTGATTCTATTATAGGGCATGTTTTAGCCTTGTTTGGTAGTCATTAGATCACACTTTTACCCCTAATTAGAGTAGTAGAGGTGGAGAATATTTTCAATTGGAATTGTCGATGGAGAAGTTCGTTTGTGTTTTTCATTGAAGAGTTCAAGTTTATTCCTTACACAGGAATTTGTCTTCTTGTATAATTTTTTTTAATTTTTATTTTTTTTATTTTTTTTTAAGTTTCGTCCATTGCAGTGAAATTCGTGTTAAGGTAAAAATTGTTAGAATTTCGGTATGACCCGAATTCTTTGTTGAAAATAATTGAGAGTTCTAATTAAAGTGCACATTAAGAGGAATTCTATTTAGAATACTTTTGAAATTCTATTCGAAGTCTATTTGACAAGTTCTAGTTGAAATTATATTTGAAAGTCTTATTGGAAGTTAAAATTTGTGTTGGACTTGAAGAGATCAAGATAAGAAAATTTTTGGACATTTTATTTCATCTAAAACTCTATCTCTAGGGTTTGAATTGTTCCATATATATAGTTAGCTCTTCATTATGATTTAGTAAGAAGTGAGAAACATTGTAAATACATAATTTTTCTATTCTTTCTCAATATTATAATAAAATATTCATTCTTTGCAAAATTACATTGTTTTTTGTTTTTGTTTTTGTTTTTGTTTTTGTGATCAATTATTTATATCATGCCTATAATCTCTTGCCTTTTCACAACAACCTGGTATGCATTCTAGTTCACAACATAATCAACTAATTAAGACTCATTTGGTTAGAAGACAAGGAGAAAACCGTATACGTCTGCATTTATATCTATAATTACTAGTTTGGTAAGAAGTATTATACTTAGTATTCTACATTAATAAATATAACAATGAAAATATTATTTATTACGCTATCAGTAAAAATTTTAGTACATGCTAAACATACCGTGTGTTAATAGTAAAATTCTGTTAGTGGACCCACATTTTCCCATAATGTCAAGACAAATTCTCTGCCCACCATCTCAGTGCAATAAAACCCGACTAGTAAGAAATTCTGTTTACGGTCACAAAAGAAAAATATAGAATGAAATAAAATAAACAAATAAGTGCAAAGAAAGCCTCGTCAACACTTAGACATCGATTTTATTTTTCAATTCGTAATGAGCTTGATTGAGTTAAGTGAAGAGTTTTTATCTTAGAAATACGTTCAAGACGTGTATATTTTTGTTAACTTGAATAATTTGACAAAATAAAATTTCTAATGACAATTACGGTTCTCCTCTTTTTAGTTTTTTACGTCATATCAACTCTAATGTTCACAGTTGCCAAGATTAAGACTTGCCTTTGGTATAAATATAAGCTTTTAGAAAAGCTTGACAGATCTTAACATTGACCTCTCAAGATCAAGACATAACAATTTCAATTTGGCTTGACCTTATGATCTCTTAACTAGATTTGGAATTAGCAAATAGTTGATGTGTTTTACACACCATATGGGGTTTGATTGATATAATTGTAGGTCTACACTTATTCGGGGTCATAAAGGATGATATTTTGTTATTCGTTGGACAAATTATTGCCTAATTTGTTATTTATTGCTTTTATTAGGAAAAAAAATCATATTTGGACGAAGAATTGGAGAAAAGAATGAAAAAATAGTGAAAATGATGAAATCCAAAAGTCGAGTACTAAAATTGCAAACATCCAATAGTTATTTCGGATCACAAAACGATGATTGAAGATCATATGACAGCAATTGGATGCAATTGGAGGGCAAATGAATGAAATAGAGTTGAAACATTTTCACAAATCAATTTCCAACCGAAAAAGTTATGTTCCAGATTTTTAATTTCAATTTGAGACCCATTTTTCGGATAGTAAACATTAGAATTAAATATTTTTAATTTCTAGAATAATTGTATCTCTGTGAGTCAATATTTCAACGCATTTTGAATTATCTCAATCGGAGTTTGAAAGGTTATGACCAAATTATCGAAAGCTGTCCAGAGATGACATCGCGTAGAACAGCGCGCGTGCATGTATTTTTCCCTCGCGCGTGTGGGACCTTGATATGAATTTATCGAGAGAAAAATCATTGACCGTTGCACAAGCAATGAACTATATGGTGTGCGCGGGGGCCAAATTTTTTTGGACGGACTAGTTTCATTATTCTGATGAAATTCTACATGGAAGCAATATCTTGACATCCTATATATATATATATACCTAAACACGATCAGAACGTAAAAAAAAAAAAAAAAAAAAAAAAAAAAAAAACACTTCCTTAGACCTAAATTTCATCATATTCTACATATTTTGGAGGCGAAAAACAATGCTTGACCATCAATCCAAGTCGAATTGTGCAAGATTCTTGAAGCTTATTCAACCCCTTTCAAAATTTCATTCAAGAAAGTGAATTTTTCTATATTTTCTTCGATCCGGGTGATATCTTTTCATTATTTATTATATAATTTAATAATTAGGATGATTGACTAGGTTTTTCCTTTGTAATGGATGAATGATTAACCCTATTGTTTATTTATTTTAATTCAAGACAAATAATTTAGTATTTCTTGATTTTCTCGATTGGTTTTGCATTCTCATTGAACTATTTAATTGCTTGATTATCAACTAGTTAGTAAGTTGCTTGTTGTGGTGTAATAATACTTACAATAAGTCTAGAACACGGCAAAATCAACACATGGACAATATGTATTAAAAATTATATCTATGACATGTGCAATCATGTGTGATAAATCCTGTGAATCAATGCATATTTTTCATATGAATTCGGACTAGAAATATGATCGGATCGTGTTAAACATAAGTGTAATGTATTTTGGAAAAGAATATTGAATAAAAGTGAATTATCAATTGTCTTGAATAAATGAATTTACTAAATTATGAATTAAGAGTTGAATTAAATGACAATAGGAGGATTCACAATTCCAATACAAACATTCACATCTTAGATAAATATTTTATTTGCTTTCTTAGTTTATGATTAATATAAAATACATGCAAATCAACTCTTTTGATTTTAAATTACTTTGAATTTAATAGAAGTCATTGAACTACAAATTAGATCTTATTCCTCATAGGAATGATACTCTTAACTCACAAATTTTATTACTTGTACAATAATCTCGTACGCTTGCGAATTTCACACAAACAAATTTTTGAATTACACATAGGTGATAAATAGCACGTCAAGTATTTTATTTCATTATATATAGGAGCTTATAAAATTATATTGAAAAATATGGGGTTGCGGAACATCCATGTGGGATGACTTGACCCGCAAGATTAATGAATAGAATTCAAAACTCACAACCCTCAACCTCTATCCAACTTCCTTAATTTTCCATACTTGTCTAGGACAAGAGGAAACATAATGGCATAAGAAAATGGTGAAATTTGTATGGAAAAATGTACCAAAATTGAAAAGGGTCTTGAATCGCTTTTTTACATCAAAACTTACAAAATTAGACATTTAGGCTGTGGATAACAGTCTCCTTCATTGTACTTGAGATTGGGACAATCCAAAATGCAAGAAAATGCAATTTTTTGGAGTCAATTCAACCAGAAAGATATTGAGAATTTTCATCTTGTCAGGTAAGAATTATGAATCGAATTCATGTTAAAGCATGCTGCAAATTCTTTCAAATTTCACTGCAAAATATATATGCGAGAATGGTATATAAGAGTGTCGGCACGATAATTACTTAATTACGTGCAAAAGGACATAGCTCTGTATGTTGAACGTCCAGTGGTGAACAAGAACTTTTTAGGTTTAGGTACAGGCATGTGGATGCACATATATGTGCAAGCCTGCAAGGGACACCTGATCAGCATAGGAGTATGGCTCCCCGACCACCCTTGTGTTCTTATTTAAGTAAAAAGACGAAAATGAAAAGATGTTCCAGCTATCATAAGACATAAGTAGTGGTACCAAAATATTGTTGGAGGGTTCTTCAATTATTGAGGTTGGGGACTACTTTTTGTTTTTTGAGTTTCATATTATTAAATCTGCCTTGTTTTTAGGCCGTAAATTGGTACCCAACTTATGATGACCCAACCTTTAAATTCAATATTCAAATTCTCTGCGTGCTAATCTTTATCCATTATGTCATAAACTATTTTGAGCTTCTGATGCAGAATAAGCTTAGATTAATTCTATAATATTATACCATATATGCCTTAGGGCATAAAGTATTTTGAACTAATGATGCAGTACAAGCTTAGAATTCTATAATATTATAGAATTTGTTCTATGCGTTATGGAGAAAAAAAAAAAAAGTAATACTACTCATAAGGGATATCATCAAAACAATACCACTTTTCCGGTTTTCCACCAAAAGCTTAAAAATACCACAATTTACAATTTTTTCAAGAATACATATTTTTCATTAAAAATCAAAGTTTTATAGTTTACCTACTTTTATAAAATTTTCCCCCTAAAAATGTCAATTTTTAATTTAAAATCAATATTTCATTTTTTTATATTTATAAAAAAAAAAAAATACATTTTTATCGGTTATTATAATTTAAGCCCTAACACTACCTAGTCCGACATTATTTTCTACCATCACCACTGTCTTTCATTGCCAATTACATCGAACATTATTTTTTATAGATTACATGTTATGTTTAGCCAAAAAAGTATGTAACATCGCACTGTCATCAAGCCATTGTCATCACCTTTGCACCACCATCGGCTACCAGCACCATTGTGCAATCATCTGCCCTTCATAACATCACATATCTAGATATGGATATCGATCCACTTTTAGATATATATTCAAATTTAGATCTTGAAGTAAAATGTCAATCTAGAACACTTACAAGAAGAGGAGGAGACATAAGAAGAAGAAAAACTCGAAATTTTTTATGCAGCGGTGGCACAATGTGGCGGTGTTAACGAAGGCGAAGGCTCAATTTAATGGTTTTGTTTGGAATGATAGGGAAAAGCTAATCACTATAAAAATGAGGTATAGTTGGTTAAGGTAAATATTATTAAAGATTGATTAAAAGTATAAAGGCTAAATAACACAAAAATCCCTACCTATTATCATTGCTGCCGAAAACCCCCTACCTTTCAGAAATAGCACAAAACATCCCTATTTCAAATCAATCTTTTGGAATACTTCCTGCAGTCATATTTCGTTTGTCTCGCCGTTAAATCCTAATAAATAAGGAACAATGGGAAAAAAAGAAAGGCGAAACCCCCATCACCTATTGAAATTAGCAAAAATGGTCATTGCCGTCTATTTTCTCAATAAAAATAATATACATTCCTATTTAAATAAAACAAAAAAACAATTTCAACTATAGTCCCAAATTCAAATAAATGCAAACAAATCCCAAATAAGTAATTAAATTCAAATAAAAAAAATAAAAATGGCTCCATAAAATATATGCTTACGGGAGTGTTGCTAAACTCAATCAAGTGGTTGAATAATTGTAGTAAAACGGCATGAAATAGAGAAAACTAAAAATCACTCACAGTTAACTGGATGCATGTAGTCCATGATAAACCCTTGTCGGCTGCAGAAAAAGCACCGTTATCGGTCATCTCCACTCAGAGAAAAAACTTGCTCTTTATCCTTGGGAGCGGAATGCAGAATTTAAATAGGATTGTAGGTGAAATTGAAAAAGAATAGTGAGTTATTTTCCGTTTGTTGTTGGAGAAGAAGATGAAGTGTGGGGTTGGTGAGAATTTTTTTATTTTTTATTTTAAAATTTAAATTATTTATTTGTGACTTGTTTTCATTTATTTGAAAAAAAAAGTTGGGACTGTAGTTGAAATTAGTTTTATTTTTTTTTTCTCCTTTTTTTTTTTAAATAGAAGGATATATTCGTCATTTTCAATCTTTTTAGTGAAAAAAATAGACAGCTTTTTCGCTGATTTTATTTGGTGAGGGAGGTTTTGCGCAGCATGTCTAATAGGTGTTGGGGGGGGGGGGGGGTTGTCATTTTTATTTTTTTCAAATTTTCCTCTATTTAATTATTGGATTTAATGACGGGACAGGCTAAATGTGACGACAATGAGGTATTCCGCAAGAAATGTTTGAAACATGGACATTTTGTGCTATTTTCAAACGATAAGGGGTTTTCGACAGTAAGGATAATATGTAGGGGGTTTTATGTTGTTTAGCCAATAACAAAAAGGAGGATGTGGTCCTTTAAACTAGAATCGAACATCTCAACTAGTATCGATCTAGTTTCCAAAAAAATTAGGTATCGAAATCGAGAATCGTCTGATTCACAAATGGTTCTTGAACTAGATTCCTAGGTACCCGGATAGAATCGAACTTATTTTTTTTATAATTTTTTTAAGGATTGAGAAAAGTAGCGGATATAGGTCGGATTGCGGGTTACAAATAAAAACCCACCCAACCAGTCAATGAATAATAATAATAATAATAATAATAATAATAATAATAATAATAGAAAACTCAAGGATGCATTTGGTTTATTGTTTTGCAAAACACTCAAAATTTGTTTTGTATAGTATTTCTGAAAATGTATTTTCGAAAACAATGTTAAACTTGTAACATAAAACCTCAAAACGCATTCATAATGTTTTGAGTTTTTTCAATGAAAATTTTGAAAATATTCAAAACATAAAAAAAACAAGCGCTTAAATAAAATTCTAAAATTAGAATTTAAAAAAATAAAAATTGAAAAAGTCTAAAAAATGAAAACTTGAAAAAGTAAAATCTAAAACTTCAAAAATAAAATTCAAAAAATTAGAAAAATTAAAATTGTAAAAAAAAAATCAAGTTCTTAATGATTATTTACATAAAAAAAATTCTAAAACAATATATTTAAATCAACACATATTACTTGATAATATATTAACATAATATTGTTCTATTTTGCTAAACAATCAAATTTCATGGAATAAAATCTCATAAAATAATTTTACAAAAATCAAAACCAAACTTTTTTCTAGTTTAATGTTTTGAGAAACAAATTTTTCAAAATGATAAACTAAATGCATTTTTAGCAATTTTAAAACTGACCCTTAAAACATAAAATTGAAAATGAAATCAAAACTGAAAACTAAGACCCAAACCAAATGGGTCCTAAAATTTAAACAATATCTAAACCTTAAAAAATAAATTGTGAGGTTCTTTGCCCTTCTCACCTGTCACCAGCTTCTACCTTATATGCTTCGCCTTTCGTCGGAGTCCAATTGTCACTACTCCAAATTCTGGAAGTCCTAAATGGCGAATTGGATTGATCGTCGCTACTCCCAATTCTGGAAGTCGAAAATGGCCAATTTGGTTGGTATATGCTGGGAAACGAAATGAAATTGAAGCGATCATCGATATGTTAAGCAAGATTAGATGATGAACATTTTTTGTATTTATTTGATAACTTGAAAATTAAACCTTATATAGATAAATACGTACTCTATTATTTGTATTCCTATTGCTTATATTATCCATTACAAGCATCTGAACATGAAATCGAACCTGAAAAATATAATTTAATGATTTTAATAAAGATTGCATTTACCGTTTACTACAATTTCACCATTCTTTTTTTATCGTTTAAGAAGCATGAAAAAATTGATTTTTTAGTCACAAATTTTCAACCATCTTCTTTTCAATCCATTTGTCCCGTTCCTTCCTACATATATCTCTCAGCCTGAGAAGTGCTTGTTTCGGACATTGTTGCCAATATATGTTCTCTTGTGCAAGCAATTTCCTTCTTTTTTTTCTCATTTAAGATGAAAATGATGTCATTTGATTTTTTAATGGGGAGGGTGACGCCAGCATCGTTTTTGTTAAGGGGGTAAATTCCACATCGATTGTTGTCGAATAGGCAAAGTATAAGACCTAGGCTACTCCTCTAATAATGTCGTACCTTTTGAGATGGACCCCCAAATCTGTACATGGTATCAGCAACCTATTTCAACTCCAACGAGCGATTTGCAGTTTGTCAGGTAAAAATATGAGCATATGGATTTTCAAGATTGATCTGCTCAAACGAGCCACCATCTTGTGGGGAAATGTTAAGAGATTTACCTTCGATATCGTTTAAAGATGTAAACATCTTCAATTTATAAGGCCTTGAGTTACTTCTCTTAATAACTTTGACCTTTTAAGAACCCCCAATTCGTTTACACTTTTCAATTAAAAATTTGTCCCGTTTCTCCTTTCGGGTACTCAACTTCTTCATTTCGACATCAAATTTCTCTTGTGTAAGCTTCATTTCTTTTTTTTCTTTCTTGGAGAAATTTTTTCTTTTGTAATTGCTCTCATAATTTTCTTCAAGTTCAAAACTTAATACATCATACTTTTGTAATGGGGTAAATGTCATCTTGTGTTGTCGAAACTGCAAAGTGATTAGACCTAAATTGCGCAGGAGAGTCCTAGGGCTAAATAGTAATGTCATGGAAGAAGGGACATTTCGTGCAATAGATCGAACCTGGGGAGCTTGTTGCAGTTTTTTAGGTAGGTAGATGGAGATTTTTCATGTTTGTTATTATGATATATGAAAGTTTAAGCTTTTACCTTCGATTGTGTTCGTTCCTTAAATCTTCCTTAGCTTTTGTGGTGTTCTTTCTTTAACTTTGATTTAAGAAAGTACGATTTCGTCTCGACTGACCTTTTAAAAATTTGTAGAATTTGTTCCTTGCGGGTACTTGACAAAAAAAGAAAAAAGATTGTACTCATCTTCTTCATCAAGTTTTCTTTCTTTCTTGGAGAAATTTATCTGCCTTATGTTAATTGCATTCTTCTTCTTCATGGTTCATATCTTAATACATATACTTTTGTATTTTTTATGTGGTCGAAAGGGAGTATTGAAACTAAAAATTAGATTTTAATCCTATCAAACAAGGGCTAAATAGTAATCTCATGCCAAAAATAACATGTCTAAAACACAACTTGGGGAGCAGATTGCCAGCTTTTTGGATATAGGATTGGTTAACATGTTTGTATAATGGATGAGATAGTTTTAGTGCCTTAACATCTTGTAACCCTTTAATGTAGCCTCCTATTTTCTTTTGTTAGATAATATGGAGCTTTATTCAAGAATTCACAGATCATGGATTGCTCAGATCAATTCTAATTATTTTCAAAAATTTTAAAGCTACCTGGAAAAAAAATAAAAAAAAGACTTGTATTATATCATAAGTCACTATTCAATTTTCTTCGTTGTTCCTTGATTTCTTAAATATGCAATATGTTCTTCTTCTTTTTTTTTTATGATATATACAAACATATTATTGAAGAAGACAAATTTTAGTGCTTTCCGTGGGTTAAAAAAGATGGAGCAGCACTATAGACAAATAAGCAAACTGATCTTTTGAAATAGAAGGATATTTTCAGAGAAAACGCTCTCCGCACAAATATGTAACTTTGGTGAAATAAAACTATAGAACCAAGCTATGAGTCGACCCATGAACCAAGCTCGCTTGTTTATGAAAAATTTTAAGCTCAGCGCACCAAATTCATTACTAGTCTCAATACAAACCCATCGATCTATGAATCAAGTAGGGAAGAGTTGCGAGTCAAGGAGCGACTCAATTAGTCCTACCTGATTAATTGGTCAACAAGTTTCTTTTGGATCTACAAAATGATTAACTATTGCATATAGACTGTCCCACATTAAAGAGAAATAATTTTATATCTCATGTTTTGTATAATCTTATTTTAGTATAGTGTGCCAAAATGGCATAATCGATGCACACTGCCTAAAGAGGGCTATCCCAGGATGATAACCATTACCAAGACATAAAACCCAATAAAATCTAGACATTAGTAACTTTATATAAGGAAGAAGACATTTAAACTTTATCTCCCACAAATTTTATATCTTAAGATTCCCTTTGTAAAAATTATTATTGAAATCTTGCCATAAGTAGCAAGGAAAAAGCTAGCAATAAAGAAGGCAATTCATGAAAAAGGAAGCTATGCCTTTCTTGAGATAAAGTTGACAATGGTTTACTTTTGAATTATTACAATTTCTTCAAACTAGAAATAGATGTATAATCTAAAAGTAAAGATACTTATTGTAGGGAATGGAAATATTTGGAGTTGTTCGTTTATAGTAAACTTTTTACAGTGTATTTTAATAAGGTGATGAATGTTAGAACATTAGCCCTTGTTTGGGCTTCATTTTAATGAATTTTGAGTGATTTTTGAAAAATGTGTGATTAAAAAAGAAGAAAAAGTTTTGGATTTATGTGTAATATTATTTTATTGAAAAATGTGTGGTTAAAAAAATGAGAGAGAGAAATGCATTTTAAATAAAATGAAATCCAAACAAGGGTTTTGTTAGACGTCAATTTTTAGGTCGAGACTACTCAAAAGTTAATATTGCCCCTGTTTGGCCCCCATTTTTCGAAAATGAAAATGGATGGAATAGTATTTTTTTTTTTTTTAAATGAGGGGTTAAAAAAAGAAATTTTTATTTGATTTACGTGTAATATTATTTTATGGGGATTGTGTGGTTGAAAATAGGAGAGAGAAAAATAGAATATCATGAAATGTAATAGAATGAGATTCAAACATAGGCATTATCAAGCTCAAATGTCTTGGACTGACGCAATAGCTTGCAAATCACGCCAGTCGGGTTAATTATACTAGGCAAGTTCGGTGCGACAGACTTGATCGAGAAAGGTGTTGATAGCGGAAATTAAACTCGTGTTTCACCAAAAAAATCATGTGACAGGAATGCCAAGTGACGCTCATTGCTATAAAGTATAAGAGCTCGACATAATCCTCACTCAAGATCACCTCAAGAGTTTGACCTAGAATAGGTTTGTCCCATAGGTAAAATAACAAAATTTACAACAGAGATTAATGATTTAAAATTTAATTTATTCTCTTTTCTTGAATTCTTTCCTATCAATCAATAATCCTATTATCTGAATCACAGTGTTGCTCACGCTCTGCAAGTCCCTCCCTTGGAGCAACCTTTTGACACCCTCGAACACCAAGAAGATCGGATTTGATCGATTGGCCATGATCATACGAGTCGGAACCATTTCCTCTTCCTCGTCCGCCTCATCAAATCTTCTCAAATAATTATTGACAAGAAATTATTCTATGATGAATTCCGACTCCAAGATAATTAACGGATTAGAACAATTTAATTAGTTGGCTCATTCAGTCTGCCATGGCATTTTGATAGAACAATTAAATATTTTAGCGGTTTACATATGGTAATCCAAAAATTTGCACTAAGATTCTGGAGTAGTCCTGCATTTGTTCCAAGAATATATTCATTTTTGAATTTTACTCCCACCAAAAAGTGGAAAAAATAAAATCGATTCTCAGCACATATATTGGTTTCCTCGAGCCCCGGATTAAGTTCCTTTTATTAGAACTTAGGAGAAGCATCAAACTTCGGATAAAATTTACTGAAAAAATGGCTACCGCAAGCTATAGAGGAACAAAAGGAATATTTCAGAAATTAAATATACATTATTCTTTGTTTTAAGAGTATGGCAAAATGCATGGCTCTCATAATTTTTTGACAGAAGAGTCGGTGGTATTAACAAGGAATTAAGACTATCAGTTCCTTGTTAATCCTTCTGTCTTTGCGTGTTCGTGTGTGAGAGATAAAGAACAGAAGAGAGAGAGAGACTCCATTGGAGACAGTGGAAATTTTAGAGAGAGAATCAAAAGGCAGTATCCAAAACACTGTTAAAGCACAAGCAAGAACTGTTCATCATTTCGTTTAATTCGCTTTTTGACATTAGTGTCTCCTTAATTTGTCCTACAGTTTAATAACCATACATTCTCCTTACCCTATATACAGTAAAATACATGTATCCTATACGTATATGAGGAGGGAGAGAGGGAGGAGTGAGAGTCTGAGAGAGTAGGGTTCACATCTCGGCAGAAGAAACAGGGAGGATGGGTCCATCACCCTTTGCATAAATTCAATGCCTTTTTACTGTAAAGACACGATCCGGGTCTGCCGCTCCTTTCACCATTGTCTCCCACCCACCCCCACCAACACCCCAGGTCCTCTCATAAACAGCCTTCTTCTCTCTCTCATTCTTGAAAGAACTGTGTAAGTGGAAATGGAAGATCAATATTTGATGGCCGATCTAAGGCAGTGCATCAACGGCAGGGCCTTGTTCCCACCCATATCTCACCCGCCAGACTTGTTATCCGGCCACTCTGGTTTCACACCGGCGCAACATTACGAGATGATGATGGTACCACGTGGGCTTCACCAAGAGTTTCTTTCAGATTCTACAACGAGTGCTAGTTTTAATATTAGTAAATCTGCTAGTACTGGTGGTGCTTCTAGTATAGGGGCTGGTGTTGGAGGGTTCGATATGGAGGCTGTTGGACTGAACGGCGGCAGAGGTGGTGATATGGGCACTGGGAGGTGGCCAAGGCAGGAGACACTTACTCTTCTTGAGATCAGATCGAGGCTTGATCCTAAGTTCAAGGAGGCCAATCAGAAGGGTCCCCTGTGGGATGAGGTCTCAAGGTATTCTTTAGTTAACCTAATTTCTAATTCCGCAAACACCATTCTCTAGGTTTTCAGCTAATCACTTCCCTATTCTGCTGCACATATAATTCATCGAGAATAAATGGAAGCACACCCTAAAATCTTTCTAATTTCAGAAAGATTTTTCATATTCTAGACTTAACGTTTACACATTCAACATCCTTAAAACACCTTGCAATGATTTCTTGGTGGTGAATGTTTCGATTTCTGTTTTTTAGAGGATATGGAGGTGGGGATGTTGCACTGGGTTCGAACTAAAGCAATCTTTTTTTTTTTTCTTTGCTAATTTGGTTTAGAAAATAACAGCACAGTTCAAGTTCAGTTTCCCTTGTACTTCTTCATTCTGAATTTCTTATTACTTTTAAAAACCCATTTATTATCAGGACGATTTTTACTATTTCTTGGTTGTATCAATGCCCATTTTTGGCTTTTTTTTTTTTTTTTTTCAGAAACAATTCACCGTTTTTGCTTACTAAGAAATATTTGAAAAAAAAAAAAAAAAAATGCTCTCTCTCTCTCTCTCTCTCTCTCTATATATATATATATATATATATATATTTCAAATGGGGTTTGCATCAACTACTGATTCCCATGCTTAAAGCAAAGATCATTATCAAATGACTGGAAAAAACTCCCCCTTGAAATCACCCGTGCTTGAAAAGATCAATATGGGTTTTTGGCATTTTAAAGTAGGGTTCTTTAATACACCGGCTTCAATTCTTGATAATTACTGCACAATTAGAAAATTTTCTTTTTTTACTTGTTTGATATCAGGATAATGTCTGAAGAAAATGGATATCAGCGGAGTGGTAAGAAATGCAGGGAGAAGTTTGAGAATTTGCACAAGTATTACAAGAAAACAAAAGAAGGAAAGGCTGGAAGACAAGATGGCAAGCACTATAGATTTTTCCGCCAGCTTGAAGCCCTCTATGGTGAAACCAACAATGGTGCATCAGCCTCAGAAACTCATGTCAATCGAAGCAGTTTCGGGTACAAAACGCCAAATGCAGTGTCTAATCAAGAGACCTATCCAGCTCCAAAGATTTCAGACTACAGCCTTAGTCTATCTAATTCTTCTGATTTTGATACTACCTCATCAGATGATATTGATCTTCATGAAGGAATAGACGACAGTTCCACTAACAAGAGGAAGAAGAGTCGAGGTAAGAGGTGCTGGAAAGCAAAGATAAGAGACTTTATTGATACCCAAATGAGGAAATTGATGGATAAACAAGAAGTCTGGATGGAGAAAATGATGGAGACCATTGAGCATAAAGAACAAGAAAGGATTTTGAGAGAGCAAGAATGGAGAAAACAAGATGCAGAAAGAGTAGAACGGGAGCAAAAGTTTTGGGCTAATGAAAGAGCATTGATTGAAGGAAGGGATGCTGCATTAATGGAGGCTTTGCAAAAATTGAATGGGAAAGAATTAATGGCAGCTGCAGGCAAAGACCATAACTACGATCGAAGTGAAACTATAACCAACACAGTTAAAGGAGACAATATTTGGCCTGATCGTGAGATTACAAGACTATTCCAGTTGAGGACTAGTATGGAAGATAGATTGCTACAAGGTGGAGTTTCTGAAGAGGTCATTTGGGAGGAAATTGCCACAAAAATGGCCTGTTTTGGACATGACAGGAGTGGTTTGACGTGCAAAGAAAAGTGGATAAGTGTCAATAATTATCTACTCGAGTGCAACAACAAAAGAAGGGAGAATCCAAAAGGCTGCTCCTATTATCAGAACAACATTGAATCCATATGCAATGAACGAGAAGCTGATCATACATCAAGATCAAATGATAATGGAATGAATGATTTCTGCTTTAGGTACTTCATGGGAGATGCAGACAACATATGGGAAAATTATGCGCTGAAACTCAACAAGGGATAGAAATAATTTATTCTCAGTGAATTGTTTCTGATGAATTTAGGACAATATTAAGCAGCTGAAAGTGTTATTAATGACTGACTTAGGGGACTTTACCATCTACCTTCCATGTATTGAGATTGAAGTTCTCCTTAATTTCTGTTTGCATGTTGTATATTCCACGGTAACAATTTCAACTCCTTTTATCCCTTTTCTTGAATTACTTGATGGAAGTCTTGTGGATTGCTAGAGTTCTGGAGTTTGTGTGCTGTCAACTGATTGTGATAGTTTGCTTTTTTCTTTTATATGTTGTTGATTGACGATCTTATAAAACAAAAATTATTTTGTAATGTTAAGTGCAGTAGATAAATTATTTTTTTATTTTTTATTTTTACATTTTTTTCTATGGTACAATCCACATAACTGTATGTCAATTATAATATATATATTTTTTTCTTGATATTTTAAAATTGATTGAAGCTAAATCTTCCAATTAAAGTAACATTGCATTGCATTTGTGTGTGCATTTATGGTGTATGTACATCGTTGTGAGTATGTATCAGTATTTTAAGCCCCTAATTGACTCTTTTTAAAATAAATTAATTTATTTTTATACTCATTTTTCGCTCAAATATTTATATAATAAAATATTTTATACGTAAACTTAAAATTTTTACTCACTTTTTAATTACACATACTCCAAAAATTTACCATTTAAAATATGATTTTTATACAATAATAACCATCGAACAAGTCTAAGTTCAATCAGAGTAGGCGCTGTTTTTCTTAATTTTGTTTGGAAAATTCTTCAAAATAGGGAAGAAAGAAAGAAACATATTGATTTGATTGAAATGACACCTACTTGGCGTACGTGCTTAAAATAAAATTGAAAATGATAGTTTCAGGTTCCATTTTTTAGACTTTAATTGGCCTTCCTTTCTTCTTCCCAAATTTTACTTTTCAAATTCAAATATTAACATTATATATATATATACTTAAAAATAAAATTTTGATAACAAAAAAATAGGACACAAACAGGCCTGCATTGCACCAAATTCTTGTAAGGATTGTGAATTTTGAAACTTGTATCTTTCTTGACACTGAATACACTTGAAATCAGTTATAAAGTCTCTTTTGGTATAGATTAAAATTCAAATTTTAATCTAAATTAAAGTCAATAATTAATTTTAACCACATATTTCATGGATTCCATAACTTTTCAATCACATATTTCATTAAATTCTATCAAAATCTATTAAATATTTAATTTTAATATCCACCAAACAGGAGCTAAATATCAACTGCTTGTTGAATTCTCTTCGAACATACTTACGAATTTTAATACAAGTTTATATTATTATTTCACCGAAATTAACTAAAAACCATTAAGCATAATTTAAGTGTCAACACATTCTAACGTTTATATTTATTTGAAAAATGTTTCGTACTAAACAAATTTTCCTCTAGCATTAACAATAATTTTCCATGTTACAAAAATCAAATTTCCATGTTACAAAAACAAACATTAGTACAATTTCAAGAATAGTAAAATATCACTAATGCTTGGTCTATTTTTGTCTTGATGTCTTAGTCCTTAATGCATCATTTTCTCTAGTCTCACTTGTCCATTTAACATTCTGATTAGCCTTTCCAGCTTTGAAGTAACATTTTTCCCAAACATGTTTATTAATAAAAAAATAAAAATAAAACAAGCAGAGAGAGAAAATTGGTTGAAATTTCAACCTATATGAATTATAGCAAGTCATCAATCCTGTAGATCTTCAACGTAAATATTTGATCAGCTTATAAAACTTGAAAAAACTTTACAAAACATATATAACGTTCAGATCCACGTATGCAATATTTCTTATACATTACGAAGAACCTCAATGGTAATTCCATAGTTTCTTCTTAAATTCCATAGTAGGGTTTCCTCCATAAATGAAGGGTGACAGATGAGTTCAGTTTGCAGGGTCGGAATTGCACGGAAAACCCCTGAAATCGCACGTATTACTGTAGTACTGATTCAGAGGTTGCCTACTGCACTATCTAATGAAGCTTCTCACTGTTCAAAGCCCAAACAAGGCAAAACCTGATGAGGTCAAACACTATCTTCTCAACTCTGTCTCTGCTTCTTCGAGGATTTCGTGTTCTTCAATTCTTCTTCTCAATTTTTAATGGCAGGCTTATATTTTACATATACAGACAATTTAGGTATTTTAACAAATAAAAAGGATGGCTGATGGCATTATGATTTGACAACTTACTGACATATCTTAAAGAGTTGTACCATTTGTACTCCTCTTCGACAGTTAAGTTGACAGATGAAAAAAATAAAAAAAATTGATTTAAAATCGGCCCATGTATCACATTTCTATTTGGAAAACCAAGCTCTCGTTCCTACGACACTCGAACCAAATTCTTATACTTTGCTTTGTTTAAACTAGTTTTTTATTTTTAATTATTAATCTGGGATTTGTCCGTGGCAGTGGCTAACTGGCCAATTGAAATGGGTTACGTGAAAGATTTAGCATTCTTTTTTAATAAATTTTATTTTAAAACATCAGTTTTTCAAAAAGAAAAAAAAAAATTTACTAGTATTAGTGAAACTCAAGTTGTTTTCGCGATTTTTTTTTTTTTTTAAATGCATGCCAAGAGTGTTTCTTAACATGGATCAAGAGCAAAACTATTTATTTTTTCTTGACAGAGGAGTTGATCGAATCCTCCAAATAAGGGGATGGGGGACCCCTTGTCAAGGGGTCTAGCTTAATTCATGTGAGGGAGTAGAAAAGAGGACTACTAGGCACTAGGTAGGACCAACATAGTAGTGTCCCTTGATTTCTCAATTATTTTACACGTTTGATACTGTGAAAGGCAAATAAGACAGGAGAGGGGCTACACAGTACAGATACAAAAAAACATATAAGGAAGAGACAAATATGTGGGGCTCACTTTTTCTAATAATATTTTAATCAGATAGAACCCTCATCCATGTGACTGTCTGTACAAATTTTGGTAATGAACCGTTCCATACGAATGGAATTTTCCATAAGACAGTAACAAGCTTTCAATACTATTTACTCATTAATGTGAGAATGTGACTAAAAACTAGTCATTTTATAGTTTTTTTTTCTTTTTTTTTTTACTTTACTTGAAATAAATAATTAAAATAATTCCATTTATTTTATTTTATTTTCAGCCAAACAACAAAATATTAGGGGCTGTTCTCTTGGCCGTTTTTGGGGCTGTTTTCTGTTTTCGATTTTTCGAAATGACGAAAACGCGTTCTTTTTCGCGTTTTTGAAAACGCATTTTGAAAAACAAAAAAAAAAAATCCTACAGAAAACCCAAAATGCCAAAAACTCGTTTTGAAAATTTTGGCCCAAAACACGGTAAAATCTCAAAACGCGCGAAACGACTTCTAACCTAATATGTGACTGTGAGAGCCGCTCCTCCCTCAACAAACACATTCCACCTCCCGCCGCCTACACTAAGCACCACACGCCGCAACTACCTGAATCGTAGGGCAAATCGAAGCCCCATAACCTCCCTCTTCAACTCTTGTGAGTTGCAAAAACAACCCCCAAGTTCAACCAAATCCGCGTGAATAGCGACGGTTTTCGCCATATTTGAAGTCCAGTTGGCCACCGTTTCTTGCCGGACCACCACCATCGACTACTCTCAACCAGGCGCATCCAGTATCATCGTGGGTATCCTGCGATTTTGCTTCAGAATCCTGTGATTTGTTGTGGGGTATTTCGACTGCCGTTGGTGAATTCTTCAACCGGGGTGTTCATTCTCGAGGCTAAACTCCAAATTACACAGGAACTAGTGAAGGAGGTCATAGATACGAATTTTTAATTAGAACAAACAAAGGGGTACTCGAACTTGAGCCGCTTCCTATACGGTACACATAGCAACCTCTTGTTTTGTTTGTGGAGCTCAAAACACCTCGGCAGGTAATGGTATTTCTTACTCCCTCTCTCTTGATTCAATTTTTAGTTTGCATTTGCCTCATATTTCGATTTAGATGTGGAGTATTGTTTGATGAATTTTAGTTGATTACCAAGTATATGTTCAATTGAAATATGATAGAGAACAAGTGGTGGTAGAATCGTTAGTCTCTAATTGATATAATTTGGATTAACGAGCATATAAAAATGAATTTCGGGATGATGCCGAAACTTGAAGGATTTGGCAGAGTCTCGCCATCTATCCATTTAGTAAAATATGGAGGCTCCTCTGCTCATTGGATTTCTGTTAATATTTACTGAGGTTTGTCTACATGGACTCCAGTTTTGTGTTCTGGATTAACATTCTGAAATAGAAATGGCTTTGTAATTTGGATCTCTGAATTGAATATTTGGGTGCCTTTGAAGATTAATGTGTATGTTCTATTGTTGAACTTGTTTGTCCAATTTCTTTGGTTGTTTGGTACAATAAGATTGTGTGTCATTGGAGATGTGTTGGTGAACATATACTTACTGAGATTTGTTGGTGCAATAAGATTGTGTGTCATTAAATGGCCATATGCACATTAGGAAAATGATTTTGATTGTTCATAGATACTAGACTTGGATCATGGAGGATTGTACATGGGTGTTCAAACATCTAATTTAATTTTGTATATTTCTACTTAAGCTTGCTGGTATTTGAATGCCAAAGACTGGTCTGTGCACCTGTATCACGTTAATTGCTAGAGGATATATGTCATTGCACATTGGAGGAATGAATATGTCTATGAAAGTTGCTGGTCAATCACCTGTGAATGATACCTTATCAAAGCTAATCAAACAGATAGACAGGAGATAGGATAATAGAGAGAAATTCTTAAAATAAATCTCAAAAGAACAATTTTTTATTTTGTTTGGTATTATAGCCTTGGAATCCAATCTTAAAGGTCAAGCTTTTTACCAGAAATAACCTAAACACCAACTGTTTTGATATTTATGCTTTCTGTCTATTGTTTTTTTGCCTCTAATGTTGAGACAATTCACACATTGACAAAGAATATACTTAGGATAAATGTATAGAGGACATATGGTCATTTTAGAAAAACATTTATTTATTAGTTTACTCTAATATGACTTTATGTAGTAATAACCGAACTAAATTGTTTCTTCTAACTCTTTTCATATTGTTAATATAATTTAGATTTTTTTCTCTATCTAGATTGTGTTTATTCATTATTTATGTCTTAGCATTGTCATTATCACTGTGAACTGCCACAGAGTATTCAACATGGGTGGTCACAGAGTTAGGAACAAGGAACCAATGTCATGGTCGAATGATAATGAACGCACTTTTATCGAAATTCTTTACGAGAGAGTTAAATCAAATGCATTGCAATGTTCTACATTTACGAGAGACGAATGGGGCAGGATCAATGAAACTATGATAGTTTCAACTAAAATGGATTACGGTATAGATAGATTGAAGGGAAAGTGGAATCGCTTACGTAAGATTCATCGTATGTTCTCTGAACTTTTGGGACATACTGGTGTTACATGGGATTCAAATACTAACAACGTAAATGCTGCAGAGGAAGTTTGGCAACACTATTATACGGTACCTTTATGTTATGAATAATATATATTGTCAGATTTTTTATTTTGATTTCATTGCACACTATATTAATGCGGCTTCTTTTCTCTATGACAGATCAACAAATCTGAGTACAAACTATTCAGGAAGGACGGATGTAAACACTATCACATTCTTGGGGAGATTTTTAACGGGACGACAGCTACTAGAGGATTAGGAGCTGCCTCCACTCAACTTCCAAACACATCAGAGGAAGAAAGGCAGATGGAAGATGATTTTCTGAACAGGGGGGTGCATGTAAGTGTGGAACGTGATGATGAAGTCCATGAGATTTCAAATACTCGTCGTCGTGAAGAAGTTGGTACATCTGGTGGAAGCCGAAGAAAGGAACCTAAAATCAGTAAAACTGACAAACTTGAGGCCTGCATGACACAGTGGTCAGAGAATGTTAACAGTAGAAACGAAGAAACTGAACTCCGAAAAATGTACTTAAAAGAAAAGTTTACAAAGATGCAAGGAAAATCAAGTGCTCAATCTGAACATGAAGTTAACAGTCCGAATCGTTATTCAACTGTGTTTTGCATGGCCATTCTGAACCAAATAGATGGGTTGTCTGATGAGGTTTATATGAAAGCAATATCGGCATTTAAAAATTTCGATTTCAGAGTGTCGTTTGTGGAGATGCCTGAATCAAGGAGAAGCCCTATTTTGATGTTACTTTGAATTAAGTAGCAGTGTGTAATTTCTGTGTGGTCTGTTATAATTATGAAGTGACTGTCTGATGTACTGTTTTATGTTTCATTAGCTTGATGTAGTTTTATCCTGCATTGGTGATGATGTAATGTTTTTTGAACTTTGAACTTAGTGATGTAGAACTGAAGTGACTGTTATAATTATGAAGTGACTGTCTGTTGGATGTAGAACTGATGTTCAATGTTATTTTTATATATGAATGCCTGGTTGCTTGTTATGTTTTAACCACAAATGAATGTATGATTGCTTGTTTTGTTTTTAACACAAAATGATTAGAATTTTTTTTGGTTGTTCAGAATATGGCCAGTTGTTCAAATGTGGATGTGTATGATGATTCCGATGATGAAGATTTGAGCGATGACGATTTGTTATTTTCAGATGATTCTGACTCACGTATTGGTGATGTAGTGTTACTTAAATGCTTTGTTGCTCATAAAGGACGTTCCATCGACAGGATACCTTGTAGAACATCACAGCTTACGGGACATATGTACGTGCTCGAAATTTTGAATGGACATCCTGACGTGTGCTATCAAAATTTTCGTATGCAGCAACATGTGTTCATGAATTTCTGTGATACATTGAAACATAAAGGATTGTTGCAAGATGGAAAAAAAGTCACCGTGGAGGAGGGTGTTGCTATGTTTTTGATGATTGTAGGGCACACTACACGGTATAGTATTATTGGTGATAGGTTTCAGCATTCAAACAACACGATACACAAATGGTTTAAGCGAGTTGTTAGAGCTGTTTGTTCATTTGGCACTGAGATAATATGTCCGCCAAATCAAGACACTATCCATGAGCGGATTGCACACAAATATCCTTTCTTTAAGGATTGTATAGGTGCAATGATGGAACACATGTTGCAGCTTGGGCACCTGCATCGAAGCAAACATCTTTTCGTGGAAAGAAAACAACTGTTACACAAAATGTGATGCTGACATGTGATTTTGATATGAGATTCACATTTGTGTATTCTGGCTGGGAAGGTATGGCAAATGATTCCCGAGTATTCGTTGATGCAGTTACAAGAAGAGCGAACAACTTTCCAATGCCACGTGGAGGTATTTTATTACACTTAATCGTATTTTTACTGCGAATATATGTATAGTGTCATATCATGTATGTTTATTTTTGTATGTTGTAGAAAAATTTTACCTGGTCGATTCTGGCTATCCAAACATGCCCGGATTTCTTGCCCCTTATCGAGGTCGAAGATATCATCTGCGTGACTATGTTGGGCACGGAAGAGTACGTGGAAAAGAAGAATTATTCGACTATAAACATTCCTCGTGTCGAAACATTATAGAACGTTGCATTGGAGTTTTAAAGGCGAGATTTCCTATTTTGAAGTTAATTACCAATTATCCACTGAGTAGGCAAAGACAAATCCCAACTGCATATTGTGCCATAAATAATTTTATTCGTCAGGAACACGCTTTAGACAGGTTGTTTGCTGAGTTTTCAGAGGAGAATATGGTGTTTCATGATATACCGGAGTCAAGTCAAGATCAAAAAGTCATACATTTTGATGCTAGTCAGACAGCTCAAATGGGACAAGTCAGAGATGAAATTGCCACACAAATGTGGAATGACTACTCGAGATGTCGTACATGAGTAATAGGATTCATTTCATATTTTGTTTACTGTTTATTAATTTAGTCATGACATGTAAACTTGTAATCGTATCTATTTAAATGTGTTGCTAAATTTAATTTAGGTTTATTTTTATATTTTTTATTAAAAAAAAGTATCAACATTAACAAACTTCAAAATGTAGATGTTATTTAATACTATATTAACAATAAACTATTAAAATTAAATGAATAATCAGATTTCTAGAATAAAATATTATAAAAATAATATTTCACAAATTTATATGTTATTTGAATATATGAAAAAATATTTCATAATTTAAAGATATTTGAAATTTCAAAGAAATTTCAGATTTATAATATATTTAATAATATAATAACATTAAATAATTAAAGTTAAATGAATAATCAGATTTTTTGAATAAAATATTATAAAATAATATTCTCAAAAAACACGAAGAGAACACGTTTTTTGTTTTGGATTTTGAGAAATTGTTTTTCATATTGACAAAGAGAACGCGTTTTCAGTAATTTCAAAACAAACACTGAAAACACAAAACACAAAACGTTTTTCAAAACACAAAACTGAAACACGAAGAGAACGCCCCCTTAATTTCTTTCTATTTTCCCCATCACTCCTTTCTACTCTTTATAGAGAATTTACTGAAAAAATTTCTATTAATGAAATTGTAATTTTCCCTTGGTGTCAAGATTACCTAGTTAATGATCAACAAATGTCAAACGTTGAATTTCCTCGCCTATATATCACCATCCCATTACTAGTATACAACAAGCAAAATCAGCTTTTTGATAGTAATATAGCATCCAATCTTAGGGCCCGTTTGGCCCCCTTTTCATTCACATTCACATTCTCATTTTTTTCTCTTCTTTCATTTCAATCACACATTTTTCAAATAAAATAATATTACACACAAATCTAAAATTTTTCATCATTTTTCCACCACACATTCTTCCATCAATCACTATTCCAAAAATTTTATTCTCATTAAAATCAACATCAAACACACTCTTACAATATTACGTTCCTCGAACTTATTATAAGTTGAAACCAATCTACAAGGAAGTCGAGAATACTACAACGTCATTTACTTTCTCCACGATAAGCAGAATAATCTAGGCAAGCTAAAACTTAACCTAGTAATTGTAGTCCTTGACGGGGAGATACCCTCGCTCAATGCATTGCCTCCGTGGTATGTTCCGTGAGTTGGCCTTGCACCTAGCAAGGAACACGGCCTGAGCTTTAGGAAATTTTTATTCCTTTCCACCCCAAGACTTGAGGGTGCTCTGCTGAACGAAGAAGTCATTAGTTTATGGGTTTTGCTAGTTTATACATTGCATTAAGGTTGAGTGTAGCCTCCTCTTTGCTCTGTCCACCTGACAAACACCACAGCAGGGACTGCAGGAGGCACTGTGCATTGCAAGGCACGAACCTTGTACTAAGCAAGGTCTTCTGGTGCAACCATTGGGGCATCAGACCCCGGGGTAACCATGTTAGAATTCAATAAAGTTCCCTCGAGGAGAAATCGGTGGTCCTTTAGTGCCTTGTATACGGCAGCAAAAAACTTGCAGAGTTACATCAGCACACTTGATGTCATGGCGGCCATCAACGAGGATTTCAATCTTGACAATAACGGGCTAGACCATTGGCATTTTCATTGATAGCAAGCTGTGATGGTTCATTGGGACCAATCTTCAGCACAGCTCTCCATTTAGCAAGCCGGGCACCTGCAGAATAATATTGCTGGCAGCCTGGGCAAGGCCATTGAGACCTCAGGAGGTGGTCTCACCATTAGTACCAGCAAGATCAACAGTGCTCTTTTCAACTTTAATTCCGGGGAGAACACCGCCCCTTTCAAGACATCAACAAAGGGTTTACCTATGATACAAACGAGTCAAGACACTTGCAAAGCATATAAATATTATAAAATATTACAACTAACATGAACATCTCCTCACTATATACCTGCAGCAGTCCTCTGATAGATAGTTTCCTCAAAGAGGATAACTCCACTAAGGTATTGAAGGGCACCGGGAGTGGTAAAAACTTTGTCTCGACGTTCTCAACATTGATGCTGGCTAGACGCTTGCCAATTGTGCCAGTAGACTAATCGGCAGCAAGAATACCCTTCCCGGTTGTACCAATGTATGCAGCAATGGCAAATAAGTTCATCTACAGATTGGAAGAATTTAAGTATAGCAGAAAACATTATATGTATAAACAGCCTACCATATAAATGTTCGATCATATACAAATACTACCTCAAAAGAACTGTAAGATGCAGCTCATTGTTTATATACTTCTTGCACATGTAGGAGACAATGTTTTCTTGCTCTTTATCAGATAAATATCCCCAACATGATGTACAATTTTATCACTTACATATATATACATGTATGTTTAAAAATTCCACCTCAGTCTCATTTTATCTTAAAAGCATATAGCAGAAATGTAGAAAAATCCATCAAAATCAAAGAGGGTGAGAACTTTTATTTCCCGTTTACTCCAAATTAATTTCAAAAGAATCAGCCTCAGTTTGGGTACATTTTATAAATTCATTCAAAGTGAAACATTAATTTTCAACTGCACATTTATAACTACTACTCTTTTTTTTTTCACAAATTTCGTAGGACACTATTATTCTTCCTAATAAATTGATTTATAAATTTACCAAATGGAGTCTCATTTGTTGAAACTTGACAGAGGGTTAAGAAATTTGATGATATCTCTTACAGATCTAATCAAAAAAATTATTACACCAACTCACCAAGTCACCAATCATATTAACTGAGCCATGAACGATGATGCCCTCTCAATCACTACAAGACTATTTATTCCAACCAAGAGAAATGGATCAAACAAGAAACCCAGTATGAATTAACTAGTAGAAAAATCTTAAAAAAACACTTCTCTCACTATCCTTTCCCTATCCATATTCGAAGATGTGGGTTCTATAATATTTTTTCAGGTCAATTTGAACTTCCCAGGCACCATCGAAGAGAAAAGCCTACTTCAAGATGGCCGTGTAATCTTGTGAAAAGAGTCATCCGCGAAACTTGAGCATTTTTCTTCACTTAGCTTATGTATTAATAATCAGCCCACACAAACACAGAGAGAAACAAATGGAAATATACACTGAGCAACTTAGAAATGGATTCAGTAATCGAAAATTCTTTATATGAACGTATAACCAGCTACATAAGTAATTCTTCTACATAAGACCTCTAAATAACAAGTCAGGAGACATTATTTTCAAACAGGTTAGAACATCATCAAACCCTCATTCAGAGCAAACATAAAACGGAAAGAATATCAACAAAATTATAACCATACCAACAAAAATTTCCAGATCTGAAAAACATCAAACAGACAGGAGAAAAGGACAGAACCCACAAAAAAAGACACGATACAAGGGAAAAAGTCACTTTAAACAGCAAGATGGCATTTTCAAGACAAATAAAATAAAAAAATAGGCCAAATAAACTAATTTAAGTGAGAAATAATTTACCAGCGTATTTTCCCTTAAAGCAAGACCGATTACTCTGTTTTTGAAGGGAAGAAGGTGAAATAGTAAAAAAAAAAAAAAAAAAAAAGAGGAGGTTTTATATTTACAGAGAGGATTGGAGGTTGGGCACTGTTACGCCTCTTCCAATCACCCTCTAAACACTGTCAAGTGACAGTCTCGTAGCCAAAGAATCTAGTTCAGCACTCCATGTCATTTTGCACATATGGCAATTAGCCAATCCCCCATGGGAACCGAGCCCTCATGAATGAGGTGAGCCAAGTACAGGCTTGTTGGGGAAGGATCTTCACAATGGATCTAATGACAAGTGAATAATGTGACAACTTATTGAATAAGCAGTTCAACTCAATTAACAAGTCAATTTTAGTCTTATATGTCGAGTCTAGGACTACAAGTAATCATAACATTAAATAGATTGACGTCTATGATAAGAGGTTCCAGCTATTGGGAAGAGGGTGCGCGTCTCTTCACCCAACGATTCTCACTCATCCTCTTCTATTATAAAAGTTCACACTTAGTGTCATTCAAAGGATAATACAAATTTAGACTCTAAAACTATAACTTTGCTATATCACTATTTTATTCTCTACTCTCCAAAATCGACCCTCATTTTTACATTGAAAGCTCACGTCTAAAATCCTCCCACACTCATATATTTACTCCACCAACTGATTTGATCGTTGAAGTGCACCCAGCCAACTCCACCTCCATCGGAGGAGGTCATGTGTGGCTAACGATTTGTCCTGATGTGCAGAAACATAGTTTACGTGGACATGAGAGGTGTTGAGTTTTGTTGGCCACATTGGATGTACATTTTTAGGTCAACATGCGTATATTTGATTTCTACAACGATTGAAAGTGTTATAATCATGCGATCGAATGATATGCTCCATGCGATAACATAGTTACATGGGATATAAATTAACTTTTTTCCTATTTAGAGTTAACATCTTTTTGGAAATTAATTGAGGCACGAATTTTGATCTAAATCTTAGTTTAATAAATACAAACCTTAGGCCAACAATTGGAGAAGACTTTTGGAGATTCATTATACGCTTATTATTCAAGCCAATTATGAGACTATTTAGGTTACAAAAATCCATAAATCTTTGAAAGAGAGAGCCAAGGATGAAGTTTTTGACCATATAATTCCATAAATCCATTCAACGATTTGTAGAAGCTTGTTACAAAATACATCCAAACCTATGTAGAAGCTTTTCTTTTTTTTTTTTTTTTTTTTTGGAATGAAGAAGAATAAGAATCAAAGGAAGTTGATCAAGAAGCCATTGAAGATATTCAGGAACTTCCAAAAAAGATTCAATTTTCTTTCCAATAATTCAAATTCAGGTGATGTTGTATCAATTATTCCGTATTTTTTTAATTAATTTTATGATTTACTAATTATATAGATGTTAGGATAATGTTGAACCATATTTTTGAAGTTTTAATATTTAATTTCATATTTTGACACTAAAGCATGTGTTTGGTTTTGAATGATTGATAGGAACTTAATATTTTTTTTTAATTAATTAGCTATTAATTGAATATTTTTATGATTTCTATTGACATTCGATAAGAGGAAATGAAATTTGTCATGTAATAATAGTTATTATAAAGTCCGATATGGAATATAAATATATCGTTATGCTATGTCCATTCCTTTTAATGTTCTTGTGATTTAATGCTTCTTTACACATTCGCATCTTTTATAAAGACATATGAATGTTGCATATAAGAATATATTTAATTTTACTCGATAGAGATTATTAAAAGAATTAAGAACATTCATCTTCATATTCCAATGTATATCTAAATGATGGAATTATAATAAAATGGATGAGAAGTAGATAAATTCGTGATTATAATATTTATCAATTGCTTGAGTTTCATAAGGCTTTCAAATTATTAGATTAGTTAGTTTAGTTATAAATATTAGATTGTCAATATAAAAATCTTCAACTAATCTTGCTATTTGATGAAGGTTGACATTAATTAGAAATTAATTAGTCTTTGTGGGAACGATATTCTATTCACTATTTTATTGTTTTGAAAAGCACTATTTGCTAAAAAAAAAAATTATAACTATGCCGTTATAAATAGTTAAATAGACGAAATATCCTTATTTGAAATAACCAATCAAACCCATAATATTACATTATGTAAGTTTTTTAATTATTGATTTTTAAATAAATATTTTTTCTTTGAAGGATGATTATTTGTTTGTTTGTGAGATTCATAGAATTAATAAATAAATTTTAATTTTAATTTTATTAAGTTAATAAAATATTTTCAAATCTACATTTTAAAATAAAATAAAATATTAATTTCTATCTTCTAATTAATATTTTTATGCAATAAATAAAAGTTAAAAACAATTTTTGATATTAGTGTAATTTTACGACTTTAATTTTGTTAAGATTGAATTCGTAATTTCAATGGTATCTATTGAGTACGTTTTTTTTTTTTTTTTTTTTTTTCATTTCATTTCTGATAGAAAGCTTCATAGTAAAGAATAATATACAATATAATTAATAAAAATTATGTAAGTTATGACGTGAGAAGACTCAACTGAATGTTAAAATACGGAGGGATATATAAATAAAAAAGAAAATATTTAACGTTTTAGATGAAAATGAAATTTAAAAAAAAAATGCTATGTAAAATTTTACATAATGTTATGGGAGAATTACAGTCAGGTCCCAAACATTTTATTTTATTGCAGACTTTACACAAACTTTTCATTTATGTCAACCATAGTCTCAAATCTTTCATTTCGTTGCAGTAGAAGGGTAGATGGATGAATTATATCCATTTGACCATTAGTTGAGCACAAAAATTGATTTTGACCAACATAAAAGGGCAAAATAATAACTTTATAATTTTAACGTAATTTTAAAATTAAATAAAAGACAAAAAAGAAAGAAAGAAAGGAACTAACTGTTCATCTTTTTCCCAAAATCACCCCACCCCACCAAACCAAATCAACCCCATCACCTTCGACTACTACAACCACCAATGCCAAAAGTTTTTTTTTTTTTTTTAAATTTTAATTTAATTATTCAAATCGTTACTATTTGGAAAAATATGAATTTACCATTTTAACCTTTTAAATTTGATCAAAATAGGTCAACTTTTTATTTTTCTAGTCAACTGATGGTCTAGATGGAAAGATTCATTTGTTCCTGTACTGCAACTAAATTAAAGGTTTGGGAACATGGCTGAGATTCTCCCTTAAATTAATTATGGGTGTATTTGATTGACTTTATTTGTCAAGAAAAAATATTCTTTTTTCCACTAAAGTAGAAACTTTTAGAGTATTTGATTGTCATTTTTTTCCATGGAAAATGTTTTTCAAAAGTTGGTCACGTAACCATATTTTCTTAAAAAACAATGAAAATAATTTCTTTGAGAGGGGGTAGTAGGTAAAACATTTTTCATGCAATATGCACTTTTCAAAATCTCAACTTTACTCATTCTCTGTCATCTACCCATCAATAAAGATGAAAATTACAACATTTTCTAAGTTGAAAATTAAGTCCATCAAACACATTTAATTGACAATTTTCATACAAATAAGTTGTAGCTAATTCAATTGTTTAGAACCATTTTTTTTTTCCTGACAAACTCCATGTTTATAATCCAACACGCCCAAAGTGCTAGTAAGGCATCAATATGGTGTTTCATCAGCTATAGATACATACTAGGTTAAGTGACGAATTTCAACTATTCATTTTCATCTCCTACATCTTACATTTGAATGGAGTCTAACCAGGCTCAGGTACGGAGTGATACTCTGTGGACAAAGTCTGTGCAAAGGTCGAACACCATAAAAACCACGAGGGCTTTTACTTACACAATGCCAAGTGCGAGCAGTTGTGGGAATTTTTTAATCTTTTTCCTTCGACTGATGGCAGTGCTATCTAGCTCGAATGATAGTAATAAATTGAATAAAGTGAAGGGGGGAAAAAGATTCATTAATTAAAATAAAGAAAAAATAGTTTATCATTGTGTGCTCAACGGATTGAATAAAATGTCATATCGTTGATACTTCTAAGGTAGTGTTTGATTGTGGTGAAGTTGGGTGGAAAATGAAAACATTTTCCTTTTCCATCGTTAATTTTGGTGTTTGATTGCATAACTTTTCCATGAAATTCATTTTCATCCATTTTCTAGATACAAACATTTAAAGTATATTTTTTACCTTTTATTTTCTCATGATTTTGGTGGGAAAATGTTTTTCATCTTTTTTTTTCCTTTTACTTTTTGGCAATAGAAACATATTCTAAATCCAATGGTAAAAAAATTTATCCATTTAATTGACAATTTACATGAAAAATAAAGTCAAACGAACACAAAAAAATTTCAAAAATTTTTTTTTTAAATTTTTTTTTTTTTTTTTTTTTTTTACTTTTTTGCAATCCAAACAAATTTTAATACAAATTGTAAAAAAAATTATCCCAAAAAATAACAATTTGCATGAAAAACAAAGTCAAACGGATTATGTGAAAAATTATATCAATCAAACACCATTAATTACAATTTTCTCTAAAACAAATTCTAAGCAATTCAATTTCCTGCCATTCATTTTGTTTTCATCCATTTTCCACCATCGCAATCAAACGGACCCTAACATATCTTCTTTTGTCTATTGTGATTTGTTTATTTTAAGAGCTTGTGAGCTGCAAGTGTCAAAATTACAGAGAGTTTTTCAAATGCACGCTGCTGGTCTGCCCTGATGCGCAATTTAGTGGAAATTTCCCAAGCATCTTGATTACAAGATAATAGACCAAATTAAAGAACCCTTCATACCAAATTCATTCATTACGAGATTGATGCTACACCGGGTTGCTTATTATAGAAAACAGCAATTTGTGTGTATCTATATGTGTATCGAGATGGAAGACTTGAACTCTCATGGGACGTTTTGACTATACTAAAAAGGAAAAGAAGTTAAAATTTTATTGACTTTAGTCCCTGTTTGATTTGAATCAAAATTAAATTTTAATAAAAGTTTGTGAAGTGTGTGGTTGAAAAATTAATAAAAGTTGTAAGTCCCATGAAATTTGTAATTAAAAATGAGTTTAAAGAAATGAATTTTAAAAAGTGAAAGCCAAACAAGTAACTTATTTTTCAATCTTATTAAGTGGATGTAGCAAGCGTACACTTTAAAAATTGATCCCAAAATGCAAAGCAACAAACTTCATATACAATGCAAATATGTACAAGAGGGGGGCTACGGGGCAAGGTTCAATGCTAGGCCCGAATAGCACCCGACTCTGCTATTGTTTTAGTTTTTTAAGTCAAAATATGATTTTGGGTTTACGTGTAAAAGGATGAAAAAGAAAAATACTTTACCAAGCCAACAACCAAAAAAAAATGAAATACAAAGAATTCAGAAACTGTAAAACCGAAAGTGAAAACCAAAAAGGAGACAGTTAATCTGGATTCTTACTGGCACAAATCAACAAAGAAAATGCAACCTTTTCTTCTTCTTTTTGCTCCAAATTTTTCTCCTCTAACCACAACCTGCTATCCAATTCACTTCTTGTCCTAAGCATGAACACAGCATATCCTGATGATGAATTGAAAAGCCAATCATGAACATCCCACATCATATCCACCAATAATCCGTCGAGAAAAATAGTATGATTTCCGCGAAAATTCCATTGCAATCTCTTTACTTGAATTACATTCTTCTTATCAATATAAACAGATAATTCAGGATTCTTAAATCCCTTTTCTTTTTCCGAGCACTTGATCAAAATGTCATGTACCGTACCGGAGTCACAAAATTTAGCCTTAGTGGAATACACAGCGTTACCTGAGAAATGTTCACTGCGCGACACCAGTGAAAATCGTGCCACATGGATATCAACAATTCGTTTCTTGACCTCGAATTCTTGCTCCATATCTCCAAGAAGTAAACCTAGTTCCGAGTTTACCAAAACCATAACATAAAATCTGTTGACCGGCTCAGGTCCATTGTCATATCGAGCACGAGAGATATCCCAAAAGACTTCAATCCTTGAATCGCAGGATTCAAAAGTTTTTGCACCTTTGATCTTGCTTAAAAGCATCGAGTTTTTACTGAATTTGGAAGGGCAAAAAGGATAATCGGAAATACCAATAGAAAAGCCTTGGCCTAACAGATTGCACCAGGTGAGTTTGATCATGACCTGCTTCAAAGTTGAGAGTTTGACTTTGTAAATACATGTCACTGTATTTTGGATTGAAGGGATCAAAATTGTTGAAGAATAAGCCTGATTTGAAGGACCTGAACAGTACGAATCCGATACTTTGATCGCGTGTTCGCTATAACACGCTGCGATATTTCTCATAGTCGAAAAATCCCAGAAACTAAAAAAAAGTTCTGATAATTGATTCTGTTGACAAAGAACTGCAAGAAACAGAAGATAGATTAATTGAGATAGGGTGGGGGTAGGTGTCAAACTGTCAATGGTGGATGAAGAAGGTGATTATCCTTTGCCTTTGCAGGAAGAAAATGGGAGCTATGGAGTATAGAAGATTGAATTGAATGTGTATTTGCCTTTATTCTCTGATGAAAAAGTCTTCTCTCTTAAAACTTCTAGCACTGTTGTAACTGAATACCCAAGAAATTAAGGATATCAAAGTTCCAGTTATTGGACAGGTAATATACATTTATTAGGAATCTCTAATTTTAATATATATGACAAAATTCATATATGTGGTAATAAATGGCCATATTAATTCGCAGGATGTTTCTTCATAGGGCTTTATCAATGACAGTTCCTCCATGACAATCAAAAATTAAAATAATAATAATAAATTAGAAAGAAAAAAAAAAACAATTAGTGCACCATGGTTTGACTGGATCTGGTTCTTAGAATATAAAAACCCTTAATTAGGATAATTATCAACTTTGATCAAGATAATCTAGGCAGCAATGCAGGGTCAGCAAGTAAATATTAGGTTTGATTGAATTATTTTATGTGGCTAGTAAGACATCTTATTAAATTAGTACTTATGTCATTTTAAAATGACAGTGATGGCTTGATATACTCGATGATTCTTTTGTTTGTTTGGTAAAAAAAAAATTAGAAATTCTTTTATATTAATTTAAAGAATTAATTACGTAGTATGTTTAGTACGTTAAACTCAACATAACACATAATTAAATATGACTATTTAAAAAATTCTCACCTACATTTTATTTTTTGCCTTGGTATCCAATTGAGCTTTGTTAAAAAAAAAAAAGAGAAATTGAAAATTCAGTATATATGTTCATGTTAATGATGAATATTTTTATTTTAATGAAAACATTTACTCACCATTTTTTTTTTATGACGAAGAAATTCGTCGTCGCTACCATTCGGATGCACACTGAGTAAATATTATTATTTTAATGAAAACATTCACTCACCATTTTTATACTAATAAATATTGTGGTAAAAGGTGACTACGCGTGTCATACGACATCATTATAGGCTACGGCTAGTGATGACAGTTTTTTTTTTTTAAAAAAATGTCAAGAATTGGGCCCAAACTATTTATTATCATAAATAGACAGGAAGACGTGCACAAATTTAGGTAATATTTTATAATGTACGAATATTTTTCACTCTCACACGAAACTGGCGTTACTATTGCAATAAAAGCACGACAAGCCACAATAAAATACTTATATCAATAAAAATTAAATATTTTGAAAATAATTGATTCCATTAGTTGTATATTATTTGTGTGTTTGCGGGATCATTGTAATTTATTGTAAACATCACTTGAAAACGTTGAATTTGGCTACTGTTTATAAATTATTTATGATCGATCAAATTCATTTTTTTTATTCACAAACCTATAATCATACCAATTTTACCTCCCTCATTTCTATATATATTTACAAATTAAACTGATTTTATAAAACTCTCAAAACGTGCGAGTGGGACATTATTTCTTTATGAATTATACGAGTGTAAAAATCTGTACGACATTTTTATAAGCTTAAATAAAGCAAAAAAAATCAACAAAATTGTTTAGTTATTTATTTATTAATTTTAACACATCATTATGAAATTTGTCTCTTGGAACTTGGAAGTTCTCTTGTTGACAAGATTTTTAATCGCATATCAGCGTCTCATTGTCTCACTTTGAAGTCTCCAACTGTATTATCCACAACGCAGTTGCGGTTGGGAACATTAAAAAAGCTTGAAAAGGTAGAACTTTGAAGAAATTTTGACAAGAAAAATCGATGTCCTTTTCTATCCTTTTATGTCCTGATCTGGACATGCATAAATCTCTAATTTATACCTAAAAAAGGATTTAATTTTGTGTGTGTGTGTGTGTGTGTGTGTGTGTGTGTGTTTGTAATATGATGTTTTAAAAATCCTAGGATGATTGCATGGTTTAAAGAAAATTAAAGTACAAAACTTGGTAAGGGAAAACAATCTTGGATGATTGCATGGTTTAAAGAAAATTAAAGGTGCCCAAGTCAGGGGAGGTCATACGCTTTAAGGGCCGTGGATTAGCTCAACGAATAGTGCTATCTATCTATCGGATGTCATCAGTTTAGATGGTAATTAAATAGCATGGAGTTTCTGTTTGGTGTATCCAAAATTTAAATTTTTAGCGACTTTTAATAAATATTGATGAAATGTGTGATTGAAAATTTGATAAAAGTTATAAATCATATGAAATATGTTATTATAATTAATTTTTTATTTTGTTTTTTAATCAAGTTTTTAACTATACAAAAAGTGGCAAAATGATATGCTGTTTTAAATGAAGCATATCAATTAATGTCACCTAAACTGCTGGTTGTTTATCTAGATAGATGGTATTACTCTAGCCCAATAGATATCCAATACCATGTTGAACCTCGCACTTTTCTTCACAAATGCCACATTAGAAAGCACGTGAATTGCTTTTTCTTTAAAAGCATATTTATAAACACTCAAGTCATTTTTTATTCACATATTTCGAGAAACTACATGTATTATCAGTTTATTCATTGCTCAATTCTATCCATTTAAAATATAAATCCTTCATAAACACTTCAAAACAAGCTTTCATTTCTCATTACTCTCTAATGTCTAGGGCTTGTCAGTCTCATCAAAACCTAACGTTCGTCCATGCTCAACTCGTTAGCCACTTTTTGGTTTAACGCTATTTAAAAAAATATCACACCTTACCTTTTGATCTCACAATAAAAAATGTCTAACTTCGCCATTGACTACAACACCTCAAAAGCAACCCGAAGCACTTCACATAGACCGGCTTGGATCCTTAAAACACCTCAGTTTCTTGATATACTCAAGTGTGGGTAGGTTCTTGAAAATCTTACATCAAAATATCAACAAAGTGAGAGCACGCTGCATGTGCCCAATCTGAACGTGCAAGTTCTCATCACACAAAAGGATCCCACTTACTGAGATTTGGGACCATGAAGACCAGTTCCATTTTTATTGCGTGGAATCTTTTCTTCATAATTTAGGAGGCAGGTTCTGATCAGTGCCATGCAATAAAACCTCAATGCCGGATGCAAGAGTGGCTGCATTTATAATGTTTCATCTCTGAGAAACACGGTTGTTTAAGGAGCAAGAAATCTGTGGACCGTAGGTAGAAGCCAATACATAATAATTTAGGGACAAAACCTAAAAGTCATTCATTCATGATCGTTTACTCATAGCTTTTGTGTCATTATTGTTCTTGAAAATAAATATAAAACATAGGCATTCCAAGTGAATGAGATAAAAGACAAATAAGAATATAATTTTCCATTTTACCAGTCAAACAGGGTCTAATCTATATTGTTTGCTTAGGTTCAACTAATACATAAACAAACCAATTACTCTGATGATTTAGTAGACAATCTGCCCAAGCCAGCTCGCAAATTCTAAGTTTCTGCTCTCAGATGCGGAATTAATGGTCTCAATTATACTAAATCCCAACGACTGCACCAACAAAATTTAGTTTCTTAGTAAGCAAAAACGACAAATATTTTGAAGCCCACATGCATAATTTGGTACCCCAAAATAAGTAACTACTTATTGAATACATAAAAAAATCCAATCTTGGATGTGATTGTTCAAAAGAAAACAATTTCTTATTGCTAGAAATGATAATAATGAATTGTCAAATATAGCTTTGATATAACTGGACCAGGAAGCTGTACAAATAATGGAGAATCTTACAGTTTTTTTTTTTTTTTTTTTTATCTTTTTATACTAATCAAGCAGTCAAAGCTTCACTCTTGCAACCAATTTTGTCCTCGTCAAGATACCTACACACTAATAATTTCCATTGCACTGATTAAGACAACAATCTAAGCTTGCACGTGAGGGTTGGCTGTCACGTAGGATAGTATTTTGCATTCGTAAATTTCTTTATTTCCAAAGAATCAGTACAGTCAAAATGACGCACTGGCAAAATGTAGTTGTCCTTGAAGAAAGCATCAAAAGTTAGAAGAGTATGGTCCAATCTATTCATTGATTTACCAGCATATATCCAACAGTATTATCACGCGGTAAAAACTAAAAAGGTGAAACGAGCCAAAACCTATGAAGTAATAATATCAATTGTTCTGTGAAAAAACTCATACATCTTTAGGCATATGCTGGAAATTCCTTGCAAGGTCTCGAGTATAGACATGTTCCCATAGAGGAATCCCCTCCCTAACACCAAACTTCCTGGACTAGTTTCGTGTTATGGATTAGGCTTTAATAACTCTTTGAAAGAGCAATAATTCATGAGGAAGTCGAAAATATCCAAATTTTCGTTATGATGGAGAAGAAACATAGAAAGGTCATCTTCACGACTCTCATACTCTCAAAGCTGGTTCCTAATCTCCTTTATCTAGTGTACAGTATATATGATTAGACTCCACGCAGTACAAGATTTTATACCCAATTAAGACGCATCAAAATTGACATAAGTAGAAAGAAAGAAGATAACGAAAGAAAGCCTAATATGAAATTTGATATCATATTCCAACTCTAGTATCTGCTCTGCCAACATTGTTAGATTTAAAAACTCCACGAAGATAAATTGATGAACATTAGCAGAGTTACATCAGTATAGAATCAAATGAGTGTTAGGACTTGGGGGTCCATCTTAAAAAGGTCAACCTTGTTAAGAGGAGTAGCTCAAGGCCTTATAAATTGGCCTATGTTTTCATCTTTAATTGATGTGAGATTATATCCCTTAACATGCCCCCGCAAGATGGTGGCTTGTTTGAGCAGACCAATCTTGAAATCCTTATGCTCATATTTTTAAGTCTTACAAGAATCGAATCGCTCGTTGGAGATTAATGGGCTCTGGTACCATGTTAGGACTTGGGGATCCATTTTAAAAAGGTAACCTTGTTAAGAGGAGTAGCCCAAACATTATAAATTGACCTATGTTTTCATTTTTAATCGATGTCGAATTATATCCCTTAACAATGAGAAATCGTTTATCTGAAGACGCTGAACCAGAGATCTCAGTTATACCAGAAGAGGCCAATAATCCAGTATCTACTATTTAATATCATAGAGCAATCTTTGCCAACTTGGTTTCTTCAATTAATCAAGCTACTACATTTAGCCGCTCCTCTCAACCAATTCTTAGAAAGCATTGCTAACATTTTCACATTATGTCCAGTCTTTTTATTGATAAAAAGAGTTGATTGAGAAAGTTATCCTTAGCTGCAATTTACCGCAAAGGAAACAGAAGGCAAGTTGAAGAAAGAGCATTGCCATGTGTTACTTTGTGAAGGTTACATACTCTGTACAGCAATAATGTGGCGCCTCAGGCCCAAAACCGGAAGGGGCCTCATTTTGGCCCAATTTTTTTTTTCCAGACCCGGTTAACCAAGAGCAGCCCGCAACTTACAAGCCCAAATCCAATCCCCTTAATCCACTTACCCAACCCAACTTATATATCCATAATCCATTTACCCAGCCCAACTTATACGACTTCCAATATTCCCATTTTTCCCAAACGTGACTCGTCAGTCTCATCTCTCTTCTCCAGTTCTCCTCTTTTCCTCTTCGCCGGTTCGCCCCTGTTACATTATTAATTCCATATGATTTTTTTCCATGTAAGTTCATTTTTTCGTTTCTTTTCCTTTTGAGTTATTTGATTACCCACTGTTCTCCGCTCTTATGCTGTGACTGAAAAGGAGAAAAAGGTTGTGAAGATTTTAAAAAATTTGTGAATCGCTGCTCAAATTTCACTCTTGCGAGTTATTCCCCCCTCAAATTCAGCTTAAATTGTCCTTCTCCTTCCATTTTTTTATTATTTTCTATGTTGGTCATGTGCTACTTAATATTATTTTTTCTTTGCATGTTCATGTTTCCGTTTCAATTCTATTGGGTTATTTGATTTCTGTATGTTCTATGCTTGTATGTTGTGAAAAGCCCAAAAAGGGAAAGAAGTTGCGAATTCAAAATTTTATTGACTTATTCCTTTTTTGAGTCATTTAGAGTAATGCTGGCTTCCCGCACAGATATTGAGTTTTGTAATTTGAAGCAATTTATTTTGTTGATGGCACTGTTTTAATGGTGATTAGTTCTTATTAAATGTGTTATTTTGATTTACATGATTTTAGTGCATTTTAAGGTGATTGCCTTCAAATAAATTATTTTTACATCATGCATGTTAAATTCTGTTAGTTTTTTTATTCTTGTGTAATTTTCTGAGACATGAAATGTTCCTGCGTGGAACAAAATAGAATATATAAATGAATCTTTCCATTGCCATTTTTCTTTTGATAGTTACTAAAATAAATCTTTAAGAGAAATGATGTGGGTACATAATAGATTTTACAGAATTTTTACAGAATAGACACAAGTACGTGGGGTCCAATTTTTTTGGCAATATTTAATTCATATGGAGCCCACCTCCTTTGTGAGAGTCTGTAATATTTCTGTACAAACAGCTTTTCTGAATCTTTAATGCCAAACATTTCATATTTGTATTGGTATTTGATGTTAAATTTTTATTTCAGGCTTGTGAGTTGTGACGGTGGAATTCTCAAGGGTGTGATTCCATAACTTTCATCGATATTCTATTTCTCAGGTAAGTAATGACCAACCCTAACATGTTATTGAATATATTGAAAATGTTTGAAGCCTTGTCGGTAGGGGTGAACACGGTTCGGTTTGGGCGGTTTATGCTATATTTTCAACTCAAACCATTTTAAGCGGTTTGAAATTTTTCCAAACCAAACCAAACCATTTTATTTTTCAAACCAAACCAAACCAAACCATTATTTGCGGTTTGGTTCGTTTTTAATCCGCGGTTTACCTATCGACATTACAGAAATATATTTTAAACAAGTTAACAAATAAATTTAAACGAACACTAATAATGTTAAATATTAAATTACATTCATATTTGTCTGAAATTCTATATATAACAAAAAAGCAAAAAAGATAGTATTAAACTAGCATCACTCAAACTTTTACAAGCAACAATATCAGAATAAGTATAAAAGTACTAACCTCTTAGGTACCGGGCGTCACTAGATCAATCTTTTACGTGCCTCATAATTCCCTTGAACATATCAATCTTTTCATTTCGAAGGATGACAGTAGTACCGGATATCACTAGATCAACTAAGAAAGAAATATAAACAAAAACCAAATGGTTATATAGCTGAAAACCAAAAATGAAATCATCCATATTAAAGAAATACTCTAAGTGACGGAAATGAGTACAATAAACCATAATCCATTAAACAGATGAAAATTACGAGATGCATTGTTTAAGGTTCATACGATGATTGATTGAAACAAAGACAACTAAGACGTGATAAAACATATAACACAAGATAAATCAACAATCACTTTTGAAACATGTATAGTAAAAGCAGCATCAAACATTTAATCGGACAATGTTTGACCCATTAAACAAAGAAAGTTCAACATCCCTTGACATGATGACTATTGGACAAAAAATGGTTGTCCACTTGAATTTCTTAGTGGTTTAAAGTAGGAAAATTCAAATTCTAAATGACAAATTTTCATCATATCCCTGTTTGGTTTAGAGAAAAATCAGATTTTAGTAGATTTTGATATAAGTTTATGAAACATATGGTTGAACAGTTATGAGTCCAATGAAACATGTGGTTAAAATTATTTGTCGACTTCTTAGATTTTAATTCGTATTTATACCTAACCCAAACGGAGGCATAGTAATCTCCTTCCTAGATGAACTTTTCATGTCAAATATATTCTTAGATGAAACTGTTTTCAAACTTATCTTCAGGCCGCCCGGCTCAAATCAAAGACAAAAAGAACTAAAAATCTCCAACGCCCAAAAAAAGATAAATCAACGATCATATACATACTACAGACCAAATAATTGACAAGAAAAAAGTGTGCGTCAAAAAATTATTTATCTATCTCTTTAAAGCTAAACATATTAATATGAGAACCCTTATTTCTACCCCCCAATAAAAAATATTAATAAAGGAAAAAATCTATTATTCAAAATAACAAGCCAAAAGAATCAAAACTCGTTATTTACAATTTTGCAGGCATAGAAACTCATTCTAATAACTGAAATTTTCGGCCCACTACATTAATTGTTTTCCACTTGATTATGAATTTGTGCTGCGTTATGCAAGTATGTCTAACTTATGTATACAACACATGTATGCTTACCTTGGTCATTGCGAGCGGTGAAGAGGATAGTACCACTCATTGCCAACAAGGCACTCATCAATGCGGGTGCTACGCATGTGGGGGGAGACGATACGACCTTTCTGCAACACCATATTGGAATTAAAAAGAATCTAGGTTTTGGTTTTGAGACTTTGAGTTGGGTTTTGAATTCTTCCCCCTTTTTTGGGGGGGGCTTGGGTTTCGACATAAATTCGAAAATTGAATTTTTAAGTTTAGTTTGGAGGTATTATTTCTAATTAGTTTAAGTTCTAAAAATTATACTTTAAATAAAATTATATGTGAAAATTTATAATTTCATTAAAAAAAATTAATTAAAAAGTGCGGTTCGGTTTGGTTTTTTGCGGTTTTTGAAAATCAAAACCTAAACCAAACCATTTTGAAACGGTTTGGTTCGGTTTGAGGAAAAAAAAATCGCGGGTCCACGTGGAACCGAACCAACGATTTCAAACCAACGGTTACGGTTCGGCTTGCGGTTTCGCGATTTTTTTTTTGTACAGCCCTACTTGTCGGCTTATATAATTGTGATCTAGTCGGTTTATATGATTGGTTATTGTAAGATCAACAATTGTATATGCGCATTAGCAACTGTATTTAAAACTCTAATTGTGAGATAATTGAGATATATTGTAATTATCTTTTAGGTTAATCATTGGACATTAGATATAAACTCATACATCATACCTCCTAAATATGAGTCTGATGCTCAAAAGAGAAAAATGAAATGAAATGAAATTGCATAAACTCAAAGTCAAGCAGGGGATATTAACAAGTACTTTAAAAGCAACAATGTGAATGCGTTGAATAAGGATGAAGTAGATATTCAACATGTCCATGTTAATGAAGTAGATGCTAAGGATAAGAAGTGAGTCAACCTACCTGTGTTAACGCAGTAGATGATAAAGAAGAATAAGCAATGAAACCTGCATGGTTAATGAAGTAGATAATAAGGAAGAAGATGGTTGTTTTCTCTAAATTTGGATGATCCCGGAAATTGGAAGATCATTGATCAAAGAACGAGATATTATTTAGTTGAAATGAGTCCAAAAAGAGTTGATGAAATATTGTTTCTCAAAAATTGTACAAATAGACATTTCGATCTTCACAATATGAGCGATAACTACCAAATAGGCAAACAATTGATAGAAGATGGCTAGTATATTCAGTATCTATGGACATGATCTTCTGCTTTTGTTGCAAGTTGTTTAAAATATCAAAAAATGTGACCAAAGTTGGCCAATTGGGTAATGATGAATTCAAAGATTGGCATGATTTGCATTGACCTATTAAAAATTATGAAGGTAATGAGAAGCATTTACGTTGCATGACTAGTTGGATTGAATTGAAAAATGGGGTTCGAACAAAAACTACAATTCATAAAAGCATTCAATTGTTGATCGATGCAAAAGAGAACATTGAAAACATGTATTAACGAAGATAATCGCTATTGTAAAAAAATTTGTCAAAAATAACTTGTCATTTCTAGGAGATGATGAGAGATTAAATGTTGAGAACAATGACCTGTTTTTACAAATTGTGAAAATGATTAGTGAGTTTGATTTAGTAATGCAAGAGCACTTTCGACAGGTTAAAGCATGTGAGATTCAATATACGTATCTTGGCAAAAAAAAAAAAAATTCAAATTGACTTGAGGTTAATGAGGTGGGAAGTTCAATTGTCAAGAAAATTAAATATACAAAATATTTTACAGTTATACTTAATTATACTCCAAATGCAAGTCACAAGGAGCAAATGTCTTTAATAGTACGATGTGTAGATGATTCAACAAACTTACCTACAGATGAAGAATATTGGTTTGAATTTTTTGAAGGTAGATGACACAACAAGACTTGGATTTGGAACTGAGCTTCAAAAGGTTTATATCAAACTTGATCTTGATATTGATGATATTAGAGAATAAGGATGTGACAACAGATCTAAAACAATTCAAACAATAATGACACATTTGAATTTTTGTTTAATTTGA
This sequence comes from Osmanthus fragrans, assembly GCA_019395295.1. Classification (NCBI taxonomy): domain Eukaryota; kingdom Viridiplantae; phylum Streptophyta; class Magnoliopsida; order Lamiales; family Oleaceae; genus Osmanthus; species Osmanthus fragrans. Next base: position 1,411,698 of record CM033343.1, read on the forward strand.
AGAGGTTAAGGGGGCAACTTATTCAAGTTTGTTGAACTCTTGTATGAATCATAACAAAACACTTATTTACCATTCTAAAAATATATCCACATGATAGTTATTGGCTCGTTCGAACATAGACTGGATTAGGAGAGCCAATGAAACAGAATGTTGAAAAATCTTCTTAAAAAGGTTCTTTCCTTGTTCAAAAAAATAATTCTCCGTTCCAATAGAATTTGAACTATTATTATTTTCTTAGAATTAACATGTTTACTTTTTGAACTTCTAGTGTCACGACTCCTTAACTTCCTTTAGCGGAACAAGGTAGTGCCAACCATTCGTGCAACCTGGTAGCCTATATATATATAACAAAAATAAAGAAAATTAACAATACATACATATATATATATATATATATATATATATAAAGATTCATTAGTGGTTAGCTGCCAAAGTGCACCATCTAGATGCCATAATATCGACAACCATAAACTAGTGGATTTTAATCGGGTCCCACAATTTGTCACGCCGTCATCCCTTACGTCACTTTTCACATAATTCAATTGACCTAAAACTGGCTGACCCCAAATCTTTGTATAGACCCACACCAATACCCTCTTCTTCGACGTACCTTTTGACTCCTCTGTTTCTCAACTTATACCAAACTAACCCTATTACTCCACCTAATATCAGAATTGCCCCGAAGAGCAATCCTAATCCCAAGCCTAACCAGGTAGCAACCTTTTTCTTCCCTGCACCGTCCCGCAGCTTAAAATAACCCTTCTTGGTCTCATCCCCCACAGCCACTAGGGTTTGCATGGGATAATCTAGCATGTAGCAGAACCCAGAGGAGTTACTGTACACCGCACCCCAACATGTACAGTTCAATTCACATGCTTTTTCACATTGTGTTATGGACTCCATTTTATTGTACCCCATTAATTCTTTATACGGTAATTCTACCCCACTTCTTCGCAGTACTTTGTATTTGTTGTCATAGGCATGACAGAGGTCACCAGATATGTGATTTTCCGACGAGACACAACCGCCGGAGATGGGCTCTGTCCGGTTGTCTAGGCAAGAACATCCCTTACCTGGGTGACACAGACTATAGGACCCGCATGAACTAGGCAATTCGCACGGGTCTGATATTGCTTGGTAATCCACGATCCAACTTGAACCGGTCCAGAAATACCCTTTGAGATTCCCATCCGGTTCGATACGGACCCGGCGGATCCCCGATACGTTTTGCTGAAAACTGTTGAAGGATTGTACATCAACTGGAGTTGAACCCGTTTGGAACATACCCAAATACCCGTCTGACGTGAGAATTATGCGTATGGGTCCTTTGCCCTCCACTATAGGTGCCTTGGCCTCCAATGCTTTGTGCTTCAAATATATTTGACCTGGATCCGTACCCGGGTTGAACTTGGCGTATAACCCGATAAAATCGGATCCTAACCGCATAGAATAAAGGCCATTTGAAGAATCCAAAGTCATGGCAGTAGTGAAATTTTGGTTCTCAACAAGGGTATCTGAGGGGAAATCAAAACTTTGCCACAAAATATAGCAACTTCATCAAGCTTCTGGATTTGGAGATTCGAAGTGTTGGAGAGCCAAACACGGTCTCCATCCGTCTGAGTTGACCAAAGTACCCCCGTGTGAGGATCAGATAATACAAGGCTGCCATTGAAGAATAGCTCCGTCGGGTGAGCCCATCTCGGTAAACGGTCCGTTCTGGCATACCATAGTTGTTCAAAAGACTGGCTATGGAGAACAACTAGGTTGAGCTGGTTTTTATTGACTCGGAGGAAACCCAGTGAGTAATTACCAGTAGAATCGCTGAGTAATGGCTGGAAAGAAGAAATTGAAGGATTTGGAGTGGCCTTGAAACCTTTAAGAAACTCTTGTGGAACTGTGGAGGCTTCAGCAGAACTTGACCACCAATTGCTGATGCAAAGAACAAAGAAGCTGTTGAGTAGAAGGATCCGAATCCCTGAGTTGAAGTGTAATCCAAATCTATCCATATTAAACTACTAACAATCACAAAATGCCATGAAAGTATAGATACACACACAGGTGTGCGTATATTTTGACAAATAATATGAAGGGAAATATTCAGTGTGTGCTTAGTGAGTTTATATAGGAGAAATCTTCTTACCCTTTTAGGTTTTCATCACTAACTGGATAGATCATGGGGATGATATAATGTTAATATTATATACCCAAGTCAAGTGCGCAATATGTATTTAAAAAAAAAAAAAAAAAGATCTTCTATTATTATATTGCATGAGGAAATATACATATACACAGGGCGGACCCAGACGACTTAGGTTGAAGGGTCACAATCAAAATTTACAATTATCTTCTACTTTAAAAAAGTTAAGCAGTCGGGGGTCTGTTGATCCTGGGGGACCCCCCTAGGTCTACCCCTATATATATATATATATATATATATATATATATAGACATGCACACGTGCATTTATGCATAAATTAGAATCGATTAGAACTAACATTTCTAGAAGAAAAATGGTAAATTTTTTTTTTTTTTTTTTTTTGGTTGTTAAGTATGAAACGAAGAAGAAATTATGGCTTCCATGTTTGGTTTACAGGTAAAAAGTTTACGGCTTCTATTATATAATAGTAAAAGGGTGAAGAAATATAAATTGTATTATTATGGTCTTGTAAATATTACAATATAGAAGACCCTATTTATAGGGTTACAAATAACTGTAAAAGGAAATAAATATAAAAGGAAAGATTACACAATCAACTATTATAGAAAATAATCATACACTAAAAAGAAATATTACAATGGAAAATACTCCATATTTTATTTCTATATTTAACACCCTCCCCTCAAACTCAATATGGGGTAGAATATTGAGTTTGAAGAAATCGATCCAATCAAATCTTCCAAATTGAAGAACTCCAAGCACTTGAGGTATTTATCATTGTTGATGGAGATAAGTGATTTCTTGTTTACTGGAAGAAAATATTTGATGGACATTGGTTATTATTATTATTATTATTTTTTTTAGCATAAGAAAATTTCGAATTTATCAAGGGGCAGGGGAAGGGTCGATAAAGTTCAAGGTACTGGCCCTTCAAAGTTTTAAAAACCTTTAGTTAGTTTAAGAGGCATGGGGAGTGCCGGTAAAATTTAAGGTACCGACCCACTAAAGTTTTTAAAAAAAACCTCTAGGTAATTTAAGAGGTAGGGGGAGAGCCGGTAAAGTTCAAGGTACTGACCCTCCAAATTGTTTTTTTTTTTTTAACATAAAAAAACCTCTAGTTTATTTAAGAGGCAAGCGGAGTATCGGTAAAGTTCAAAACACCAATCTTCCAAATAAAACAAAATTAAATTCCCAAGAAAATGGGAAAAGTTTTTTTTTTTTTGTGTTGCAAGTTCAACCCAAGACCAAATTAAACCTGCTCTGATACCATGTGAAAAAATATAAATTGTATTATTATGATCTTGTAAATATTACAATGTAGAAGACCCTATTTATAGGGTTACAAATAACTGTAAAAGGAAATAAACATAAAAGGAAAGATTACACAGTCAACTACTATAGAAAATAATCCTACACTAAAAAGAAATATTACAATGAAAAATACTCCATATTTTATTTCTATATTTAACAGGTACTGTCAAAATCATAAGATTTTAATTTTTTTTTTTTTTTGCGATTTCTATACAATTGTTCATTGTTTTATGGAAATATATAAAAATCACTGTGATACTTTTCTAGATTTTAAATTTTATAGTCATTCAACTATAAGAAAATATTTAATTATATTAGTTTATAATTCTTTTAATTAAATATTGATTAAGTAAACGGCGTTCAACGTGAGTATTGCATTGCATTCTATAACTGTCCACATGAATTTGAAGTCAAAACATTTTGGTATCATTAATTATGATGTTTCTGGCTATAAGTTGGGTGGCCATGTCCCATTTGCTGCGCCATTGCTTCTACTTAATACTTTCTTCTTCTTCTTTCTTTTTTAAGATTAAAGCTATAAAAAGTCAACAACAATAACGTTCGTTTTAAATTAAAAGAAAATGTCATGCGTACAGAATTCTTACATGACCCTCATTATAACTAAGAGCTCCACATGTATTAAAAAAAAATTGCGTGAGGCCTACTAATGTATGTTGTCTAACAGGGGCTGTGTATACGTGTAGCAGGCTCCTTAAATTAATTATACAGCTTATTACTTTAAGACTTATTTAAATATATGAATGATTTTATCAATTTTTCTCCTCAAAAAAGTGAAGAAAAATTCTAGAGATTTCTTTTATTTAATTATTGCAACAAGAAGGGAGCTTAGTCGTGGAGCATTAAATTAGGGTTTTGACTTTCCATATTTAAAGAGAAGCTCAAGTTGGGTAGACAATAAAATTCCAACCAAATCTTGTCCAACCAAGAAAAGCTTCTCCCAACTAGCACTCAATATTTCTATCAACTGCTAACAAATCTGCATATATCTATATATACATTTACCAAATAATTATTTTCTTTCAACTTGAAGTTATGAAATATTTTACAAATGCATGTAAGCAAGCTGCTGCTGCTGATGATGAAACACGGATAAATTATTCAGCTCGGTTTGATTTTGATAAGAATTAAATATTTAGTACATTTTGATAAAAGTTATTAAAATATTTGGTTGGAAATGAGTTATAAGAAATGAGAACCAAGTAAGAGCTAAGTCATTCATCAATTTCTAACATGTGTGCATGTTGTATTACGAGAAATATTATTAAGTAGATGTTGATGTTATATTTTCTCTTTGACATCTCAAGTTATTTATGTCGAGAACTTAAAAGTCAAAAGAAAAATTTAAAAAAAAAAAAAAAAAAAAAAAAAAAAAAAAAAGGCCACTTATCCCCTATTTGGTTTGTTAAAAATCAATTTTTTTTTTTTTTTAGTAAATTTAATAAATAATGAAATGTATAGTTGAAATTTTGAATAAATTATGAATTCCATAAAATGTGTCATGAGAAAGAGTCTGGTTGACTCTAAATGTTTACATGAGTAAACGTTTTGATGAAGATGCAAAGTTTTAGTGTAAATAAAAAGAATGCTCTTACTTTGATAGATGGTTTGTGGGTGTATATAAAGGGAAATTGAACATGAAAGTTTCTAATTATCTGGGTGCGCCGATCCAACTTTCTTATAGTCAAGCTTTGTGCAATCTTGTGTTTATAATCATTTTTTGTTTCTTGAATTGAGCATACACGTGATATGCAATTAATACTATGTCAAGTAAAGTCTATACTCTACTCGTGTTAGTCCCAAATTAACGTTTTAATATTAAGTAAATTTTGTAAAAAAAATTTAAAGAATCAACACAAGAAACTTTTTCACCCACTAATGGGTTCAGAGTTCACATTTTTTTTAAATGCTACTCACCGGTTAAATATCTACAAAGTATATAAGACTTTGATACTAGAAATCGAATCAAGAATTTTCAATACAAATTTATGAAGAAATCACAAATTTCTTCAATTTCTCTCTGGCCTCATAAATTTTAGAAACGTTGTTCACAACAGTACATAAAAGATTTCTCTCTTTGTCTACGCTAACTATGCATCACAAAATCTACTATAGATTTTCATAGAAGAAGCAAAGAGAATTGCATACACAATAATGTATGTGAATAAGGATTACACCCTTATAAAAAAGAGACAACCTAGAAGCCCTCTATTCTCAAACAATATTTGCCCCCTCTCGGATTGAATTATGATGCTTAAAGGGTTTTGGCAAATGGGTTGTTGGATTATCAAGGCTTGTAAAGGATTTAACGCTTAAGCACTTAATGTAATCTTCCAAAACTTTGAGAACACAAGGAAGGTGAACATGGTGGAGATCTTTGATTCTTTTGTGGAATGAAATTGCAATCAAAAGTGTTTTTCATGGTGTATTGTAATGAATATCAATCACCTATTTATAGGCCTCAACAAGACTCCACGAAGTGGTGCCAAAATAAAATAAAAACCCACCAAAATTCAAATCAAAACGGTCATTAACGACTAATATTTTCTTCTATGCGACCGCATAGAACAATCCTATGCGGTCACATAGATCAAAGATTTACAGGGCTTAAATTCTCTATAAATGCCAATGCGACCGCACGCCTATATGGCCTATGCGGTTGCATGGACCAAACACTTTCAAATTCATCCCCCACTTGTTCAATAGTTAATAAAATATCATATTCAAAATATACAATACGCACATATAGGGATTAGATATCTTTCGATTTGAATCTAATCATAGTGTAATTCAAATAAAGTAAAGTCGGAATTAAATGTAGCATTGAGCTTTGAACCAATTATTCCATGTGACAATACCGATAAGAACACACACACACACACACAAGTATCGCGCATTCTCAAGTTCCTCAATCTCGCTTAGCACTAATATGGTCTTGCACTCATTCTTTTCAACAAATTTTTTAAGAGAGAAACTCTAACTTTCTATTGAGGCGGCACCACCTCGAAATTCATTTAGGTAAAGATCTTCCAGTATATTTGTTACTTTTAGAAATACTTACAGTTAGTGCTGAACTTCATTAAGAACTTAAAGTTCAGCCCTCATTTCAGTAACAACCAACATTATTTAATTAGAATAGGGTTAATGTGGATTTTATAAGGGTTAGTGTGGATTTTATAATGTTGAAACTATCCACATGTCGAATGACTTGTTACCTTTTGAACCCGTGGATTACTTGTTAAATAATGACGGGTAGGGTTTCCATCAATGGTTGATCTTTTATTTTAAGAGTTTCAACTATATCCTACTTGAAGTAGATGCCACTAAATCTCTATTTAGAAGTTTAGTTAAAAGATCCGCTAAATTCTTGATTGACTTAACATAATTTAGAAAAATTATTTCATTCTTGATTAATTTTCTTATGTAGTCATGTCTGAGACTCATATGCCTAGACTTTTCATTGTATAACTTCTTGTATGTTTTTGTTAACGTGGCTTGACCATCACGCATGATAGGCATTGAAGATGTGTTCTTCGGTCCCAAAAGTATCTCATAAAGTAGATCCTTAAACCACTTAGCTTCTTTCCCAATTTCTAATAATGCTATAAATTCAGATTTCATAGTCGAGTGTGTTATACATGTTTTTTTTTTTTTTTTTTTTCAAGAAACAAAACCTCCTCCAAGAGTAAACACCCAACCTAAAGTAGATTTACTTTCACCCGTGCTAGATATCCAACTAGCATTGGTAAATCTATCTAACACGGTCGGGAATTTAATATATTGTAGACTCAAGTTCTTGATTTTCTTTGAATAACCAAGAACTCTTCAAATGGTCTTCCAATGATCATTATTCAGATAACTAGTAAACCTACTAAGCTTACTAATTGCAAAAGCTATGTCTGATCTTATGCATTGAACTACATATAGCACTTATATACTCCAATTGAGCAATTGTTCTTCCATCATTCTTTATGAGTTTTAATCTTGGATCAAGAGGAGTACTAAATTCTTTTGTGTTCAAATGTTTGAACTTATTTATCACATTCTCGATATAATGTGATTGACTTAAATGGTAACCCCCACTAGTTTTAGTAACTTTGATACCCAAAATGGTATCTACTTGTTCAAGATCCTTCATCTTAAATGTGAAATATAGAAACATCTTCGTTTCTTCTATTCCATTCATGTGATTACTCATAATAACATGTCATCAACATAGAAGAAAATAAATATAACATAATCATCACACAATTTAGAGTACAAACATTTATCTATACTATTATACTTGAAACCAAACGAAACATTAGCTAAGTCGAACTTTTCATGCTATTTTTCGGGTGCTTGTTTTAATCCATACAATTATTTCACTAACTTGCAAACCTTTTGTTCATTTTCGGATAGAGCAAACCCTTCGTATTGTTCCATATAAACCTCATCATCGAGATCCACATTCAAGAATGTTGTCTTAACATCCATTTGATAAATATGCAAGTCATGTATAGAAGCCAATACGAATAATATCCTAATTGATATTATTCTAACTACCAGTGCATAAGTATTAAAATAGTATATTCTTTTCTTTTGTCGATAGCCCTTGACTACTAGTCTAACTTTAAAGGTATTAAGAGAATCATCAACATTATACTTTCTCCTAAACACCCATTTACATCCAATAAGTTTGGATCCAAGTGGTAAATTGACAAGTTTCCATATATTATTTTACATAATTGAATCTATTTCATCTTTTATTGCATCTTTCCAAAAGATGCTATCATGAGAAGCCATGGCCTCCTTATAAGTTTTGGGATGAGTTTCCACTTGTAGAACAAAATGAGTTATTCTCACTTCCTTCTACTAAATAAAAGGAAATAAGTTGAGAGTCAATTTCATCCGGTCTTAAACACTTCTCAATTCGAGTTCTTTTGCTTCTTCGGGGTTCACTAGATTCATTAACGTCTTTAGAAGATATTACATCTTGTGTTCCACTAGAGTTTGAATTCTCTTTAAGAGTTTCCCTTAATTTATTATCCGAAAATAGTGAATTCTCAAATAACTCTACGTCATTATATTCAACAATCATATTGATTTCTAAATTTAATAGTCTATATGATTTTATATTATTAGCATATCCAACAAATGCACATTTAATCCTTCTTAGACTCAACTTGGTCCTATTAGAGTTCGTGTTCTTATAAGAAGCAAGACACATCCACACTTTGAAGTATCCAACGTTAGATTTTCTTCCTTTCCACAATTATAAGGAGACACCTTTTTAAATTAAGAATGAATCCTATTTATTATTCTACAAGCACTCAATAATGCTTCACCCTATAAGTTAAATGACAACTTAGTATAAGTTAACATGACATTTATCATTTCAACTAAAGTTCTATTTTTTCTTTCAGCCAAACCATTTTGTTCGAATGTCCTAGGTGCGGAACATTGATAAATTATTCATTATTATTCACAAAACAAGTTAAAATAACTAGAAAAATATTTACCTCATCTATTACTTCTTAAAGTTTTTTATTTTCTCACTTGAGTGGTTTTTTCAACTTCATTCTTATATGTTTTGAATATATCAAATGCCTCATATTTATGTTTCATCAAATAAACATATGTATATCTAGAGTAATCATCTATAAAGAAAATAAAATACATATTTCCACCTTTAGTCAACATATCATTTAATTCACATACATCCATATGAATTAATTCTAAAATACTAGAAGTCTTTTTTACGCTTTGATAAGGTTTCTTAATCATTTTAGATTCTACGAATGTTTTTACATTTAAATACATCGTTTTCATTGTATGATATTAAATCACATTTTAACATTTTTTTTTCATAGGACTTTTACCTATGTGACCTAATCTAGCATGACATAAAGTAAATAAATCGATAATATAAGAAAAATCAACTTTATTATCAATCATCTTGTCAACTGTACATAATCGACCATTCATTCGCAAGAATAGAATTTTCCAATAAATTTCTTATTTAGGGATAATACAAGTTTATCGGACTCATAGACATTTTTTATACCCGATTTTCCTAAGAAATTTTTGCTAACCAAGTTCTTATTCACGTTAGGAACATGCAACAGATTTGTCAAAGTAACAGTCTTGTCGAAGTGAAGATGATCTCTATATTTCCTTTTTCAATCACTTTGGATCAAACTTCATTACCCATTTGAATATCTTGATCTCTATCCACTTCGTAATATGTCTTGAACAAAGACTTGTCATATGATATATGTACAGTTGCACATGTATCATACCACCATTCAATAGCTTTTCCTTTTAGAGCATTGATCTCGCTTACGGTTGCCACGATAGTCTTCTTTGATGGAGTTCACATTTCCTTCAGAATTGCTTCATTTCCGATGTCGACATTCCTTATCATAATGTCCAGGTTTTTCACAGACGAAACAACCACATTTGGACTTCTTATTGAACTTGTTAAAGTTCCTTGAAGGATTTCTTAGAAGGTTCGGTTTTATCTACATCATTGGCCTTGGTAGTGCCTTCATAAAAATGTGAAGATGTTTTTGCAATTGTTCCAAAGAGTAATCTTCTAAACTATGCATGATTTTCTTCCGATATCATTTCCAAGTTCCGAAAGTATTGCAATGATTGCTCCCACTTAAAAAAAAAAATTGGGATCTCAATTTTGACTACCTTCAACTTGTTGACAATGACTTGTAATTCATGTACTTGGAGATGAAGGAAAAATATTATAAAGAAGTCAAAATACCTCGAAATTAGAAATTTATTAGTACATTCTTCTTCGACTTTGTACTTACTTTCCAAAGCATTCCATATTTCATTTTCCGAAGATATGTAGGTGTAAAGATCATACAATCTGTCGAATAGAGCGTTGAGAATGTGGCCATTGCGTATAAGTTCATCCTCTTGATGCTTTTGTCTTTCGACTTTTATGGCATCCGTTTTTCCATTTGTTGGTTCTAGTAATGTGCCAAATCCGGGTCAATGATGTAGAATATATTCAACGCCGTTAGAAGAAAGATGGCAAAGTTTGTACCATCAAAACGGTCAAAATGAACGAGATCTTGGTTCATCAACTTGATCGTCATCATAGTGGTTTCATTCTTTATTGCAGAAGCATCGTTTGAAATTGTTGTATAGATGTCTTCACAAGGAGGTGAATGGAGAAGAACCAAAAAAAATAAAATCAGAAATAAAATATGAAGATGAAGGTTTAAACATGTAGTCGTTGTCCTCAAACGATATTTGTCTCATTTCGGATTGAATTATGATGCTTAAAGGATTTTGGCAAATGGTTTGCAGGATTTATCAAGTCTTGTAAATGATTTAACACTTAAGCACTTAGAGTAATCCTCCAAAACTTTGAAAACACAAGGAAGATGAATATGATGGAGATCTTTGATTCTTTTGTATAATGAAATTGCAATCAAAAATGTTTTTCGAGGTGTATTGTAATGAATATCAGTTACCTATTTATAGGTCTCAACAAGACTCCACGAAGTGGTGTCAAAATAAGATGAAAAGTCACAAAAATTCAAACCAAAACAGTCATTAACGGCTATTTTTTTTCCTAAGAAACCGCATAGAACAATCCTATGCGGTTGCACAAATCAAAACCTTACAAGGTTTAAATTCTGTGTAAATGCCAATGCGACCGCATGTTGCTTAGGTCAAGTTTTCCCTTTCAATGTCCACTTTTAATTTCACACGATTTTATTGATTTTTGAGCGACATTTCAACAGCCACGTTTAGGGTCCATTTGAACTATTTTACAAAGCCAAAAATGTCACTCCTCGAACATGTTTTGAATCAATTTTGGCCAATGGTTAATAAGTTAGGTACACTTAAATAATTTCAATCCTGCTGAAATATTGACCCAATTCTAGTATCAATAATCCTAACTACACTTGATTTCATTTGCTCAGTTGTACTGGTATTAAAAGGAGAAAGGAAAAAAAAAATTCCAAACTCAAAAGAACGAATTTGACAGTATAAATTATTAATAACGCTATCTTAATTCTACACTTTTGTAAAAATTTAGGATAGTTAAATTGTTCCTAAATTGATTCAAGTGAAGAATTTTAGCTTAAAGATCAGAATGATTGTAGTCAGTTGGAATTATGATCAATGTAATCATACATTTATCAACCATGTCTCTAATACAATAAAATTTTGAATTAAGTCATTTGCACCCGAAGTTTGACACTCCGGGTTACTCGACCCCATTGACGCCCTCACATAGGATCGGGCCCCACTTCCGACAAATGTGTGAACCCCACCCCCAATGTGAGAGGACGGATGAGATCGAATAATCCGGAGTGTCAAACTCCGGATATATGTAGCAAGATTGTAAAATGTTATATCAACATGCTTGGTTTTATTATGGACATAATCTAACAATTTCAAACACATCATCATTTACAGATTATTCTTCCTTTATTGTAAGGATTATTCTCCTTGTACATAATCTCATGTATATAAGGATATCCACACCCTTACATGGGTATAGACCCCACCTGAATAAAAAATATTTTATTCAGGTTGGGTGTGTGTGGATACTCTTATGTACATGGGATTATGTACACCAAACATGGTACCAAAAAGAAAGTTGGAGAATTATTTTTTTTCCCCCTTGTTTGCCCCCCCCCCCCCCCCAGATTTAAATAAGATTTTTGAAAATATTGTATTTTGGAATAATAACTTTTTGAAGTTAAAAAAAAAAGATTTTTTTTTTTATTTGGAGTGTAATATTATTCTATTGGAGAATGTGTAATTGAAAGGAAAAGAAGAAAAATATATTAATAGGGCCAAACAAGTTAGTTGAAATTTTAATTCAATCATATATCACCATATCATCTATTGATAAACAAATCTATAAATTGTGATATACATATAGCACAAACGATGTCAAAATCTTTTGTAGTTAGAATTTCAAGTAACACACTTCAAAATATGAAATATACGATAAGGTAGACTTTTTATCAAGGTCACCTACCAAATCAGAATCACTGTAACCTTTGAGCTGGAAGGGCAAAATAACCTTGGCGCTAAAATGCTGCTTATCTGAACATGCATATCAGGGTGAAAAATATGCATATATGAACTTTCAAAATTCCTCACTTTCTCAAATATATGCAAACCAGATTTATTTTAGTTAAAAAGATTGGAATTATAAAAAAAAACATATAACCTGTTAATGTTACAGAATATTTTCAAATGTAATTCTTATGTACTCTGTTTCTAAGCGTAGATTATAGAATACAAGAACAAATAAGCCAGTCAAACATGCTTATAAGCGGCAACAATAAGAGTAGCCAAGGAAATTTCAATTATAATTATTTAGCATTCTAAACTGCTGTGTGTCTTTGATTGTGTTGACATCCTCGGTAGCTATGCAGGCCGACTTCAGATATTCATAACTGCGTCGTACCATTGTTTTTTAACGATATTAGTAGTAAATAACTCGTTCGTTATGGACTCACGAGTTCAATATAGGAAAAGTTACACCTCAATATTAGTAGCAAAATCATTTAAAAGTCCAATTGATCAAATCATCACTCATAAATTAATCTCAAGAGAGTTGTCCCACAAATAAAACTACTTTAATAATGTCCTCTGGGAAAAAAATTTGATAACACAAATAATCAGAAATTTTCTGCTTCAAACTCGACAACAGGATATTAACCAAAATATTTACTCACAGTGACTTATATTTCCACCATTTCATGCCTCACAATTCGCATTAACACGCTCCAAAAAGTTGATCAAGTTTGCTTGCAAGTTCGCTTTGGTTGTGAATCCAAGTGGTTCCTTGGGAGTCCTGATTCTTCCTGGTGCAAACATGAAAGAAAACCTACTCCCTGTAAAGCAAAACTGGATCTCCGGAGAGGCAAAATAACGCTGGAAAAGTGATTTTCCATTCATTTTCTCACATACCTATACGTTCAAAGAATAAAGGCCGATATCACATACAATGAAAGGAAACAACTGCATAGAACATATAACATTCTAACTACAATATAATTCACCTGGCCGCTTCTTTAGATCCTCCAAATGAAGAAAAAAAAGATTCAGAATCGAAACAAAACTCAAATATCCAAGCAATTTGCAGGAAATGAAAGACAGTTAATTTAAAGGATATAAAACATCTCTAAAACGAATTTCAATTTTTCTGCTGGAGGTTTCAGCCACAGATTTTCTTTAAATGAGATTGCTAAACAGAGTAAAGGCATTACCATGGAAACATTATAGATTACAACCAACAAATGAGAATCGATAATTAATCAGGAGAAGCAAGTTATATAATCTATTAATCACAAGCTACAGAAAGAAAAGGACTAGAATGTCTGGAGAGAAACAAGTCTTCTCACACTGAAGGATTCGAATACAAGTATCCAAGAAAGTGGAAACATTTATAGAGCCCAAATTTTATGGAAGGTTATAGAGGCAAACGGGAAATTAGAAGGAAGAAGGATATACAAGAGAACTCAAAAAAAGAAACTAGAGAGGGAAAACTGATTTACTACTGTAATAATATATGGTTCCACCCCGTAGTGCTCTCTGAACATCAAATTTGAAGAAACATACAACCAACGATGCTGGAATGAAACCAAATTTTTTTCTTATGAAGAACTTGAAACAGACACCAAAACAAATGGAAAGGAACTAAAAAACATATTTAACCATCTTATAAATATATATTTCTTTCACCTTAAGAGTCCAAAGAGAAAAAAAAATTGACTAGGTAAGTAGTAACTGCAGGCGCTAGTTCACTAGGCACATACATGAACAATGATCTTGACACATAGGCTCTGAATAGTGAACATACAAAAATTTGATTGTTTCTCTGTACCATACACCTGTGATGCAATTGGTTTCCACATCCAAACATCATGCATCTTTTTCCTGCAAACAGATACAAGATGAGTCAACCATGAGATTAGTTTGCAGATATTAAGAATATTAGCAATAGCTCTACAATTAAAGCACAATATTGACCAATTAGTCCACGTTTGGTACACTATTTTGATCACAACTAATACACTAATGAATAAGAGTGTTTAGCTTCATTTTTCTTCCTCAATTTTATTGAGTATAATCCTCCCTACCAAACATTCCCTTAAGCTTCCTCTTAGATAGTTCTGATCTCCAAGTACTTGATAGGTAATTTCTTAATTAAAATAAATTTCGACTCCAAACCAATTCCCAGAGAACAGAGTACACCTCACCAGTTGCCACATTCAACGCTAATATTCTTTACTTCTACAATCCATAATAAATTACAGAGAATTCAAAAAAAAAATGCTTATTAATGTATGCAGAGTTCTTTCATTTTCATTATAAAGACCAAACAAATCACAGTACTTGATTTTATCATCAAAACAGCTACACTAAAAATTATTTTCATTCAAGCAAGCATATTATACGGATGTAAAAAAGGATTTTTAGATCAGTACAATTAAATCTTCATTCCAGTATCTCTACTAACTATTGAGTTTTCAGTCCGCTGTGCTTTTCGATAATTAGAAAGTTAACTGCATACTTGATATGTAATACCAAGTTTCTTAAGGTATGAAGATCATAGACAAAGTTTATAGAAAGTTTGCCAACACTGTCTACAAGTTTGGCATGAGCCATGTAACAAAACGTCTACCTGCCCACCCACGACCCAAAATAAATACAACGAAAAGAGAGAAATAGAAATATGTGAGAGAGAAATCTGCAATGCCTTTAAAACTTCTCACCAACAGATGTGGCAAAATCTATTCAAACTAACATGGAAAACAGGTGAATGAACTAGAATACTCAGATAAAATCTGCTAAAGGTTTTAGAGATGCATAAAAAAAATAAAAAATAAAATGATCACATAAAGGATGCAGTGGACAGACAAATCATGGGTTCATTGCACTATAGGAACATAAAATATGATGTAAATTCCAAAATCAATTACCAAGCATGGTACTTACCAATTTGAAATCCCCAGTCAGTCCTGGGTCACAAAAAGAAACTTCTGTCGCACAGTTAGCATGGACTATGAGATCCATATCAGCACTGCCACAGGCATTTTCTGTTCCCCCTTTCGAGGATGGGTTAGTCAAGTAAACAGCTCCTTTGAACATCCATTCGCCCCTTTCTTGACAGTAGAAGTCTTCAAACAACTCACCACACAGAATACATGCACATTGACTTTCATCCGCAGGAACCAAAGGCTCGCTGCTTTCCGAGCTCAACAGATCTGAGGTGCCATCAATGGGTTGGAGGGGAACAATTCCTGCAACCCAATCATCTGAACTGGTGTACCATTTCCTTGAAGTCTTATTCAAAGAATCCTGTCCAGGGGCCCTCAATGCATGCCATTCCATGTGTCTATCAAATTGATCTTGAAGCTTGAGTCTCAGACCACACATGCTGCACTGATGAGGAAGGTCATCAAGAAGTTCAATGACCACAGCTGGATGCAATTCCCGAACTACATCAGGCTTAAACTCAAAACCAATGAGGTTTTTTATCTTTGTTGTCATGGACTGAGGCAAGCCATCAAAGATCTTAGCATCAGGCCTGTGCAAAGATAGCTCATCTGCAGTATGTGGAAAAGGTTTATCTATGGTAACAACACCAGAAGAATCTGCAGTTGTTCTACTGCTTATGGCCCCAGTACCTAGGTCTGGAGGTTGAGTTGGTATGCTGGACAGAGCTAAAGATAGTGAATCTTTCTTGGATACAGATATCAAGCCTTTTGCAACCAAAGAGCTCAAAAGACTAGACACCGGATTAGAGGCAGGATTTACTGCACTTGGTTTCTCTTCCGAGCTACTACCTGATAAAGATGATGACGGGGGGACCAGGTAGCAGTGGTGATCCTTGTACCTTTCCTTGAGAATATGTGTGGACCAATGTGCTTCCCTGTAATGATGGCAATGATGTTAAGTTGGTAGGAGGAGGTCCACTTGAAAGAGGCAGTTGTGCAACTACCTGAGCTGACACACCCTTAGCACCTTGAAAACTTGATTTACGTAAGTTATTCACACTAGAACTTATTTCACTCTTCACTATAGCACCCAACGAAGTGCTGGTATTTGATTGTTCCGGAGAGTCAGAAGAAAGAGAATTTGGTTGGTAAAGTGATAACTTTCCCGTGGTAGAGCAGTTCTCAATACCTGAATTTTGTGGCAGCGACCGTTTCTGAGCTTCCCCAGCAGAGAGTTCAAGCTTTTTCTGTTGACTAGATGGAACATGGTTCCTCAGCTGAGGGGGTATTACAGTAGACAATGTCTGTAAACTTTGGTGCTGCAATCTGTGTGTGCTAGCTAGACGGACATCCTGTGATGGCATAGATACAGAATCCTGAGAAAACTGGTTACGGGGCCCCATATTTCTTTGTCCTGAAAATTGAGACCTCCTTGGATCTACAAGACATGGGGTGGAGTTTTGTTCTTGGTCAGCAAAATTGTGCGGTACTTGATTCGGATTGCATGCTGAGAGTGAAGGTGAAGGAGGTCGCTGGTGCATCGGTGATTGGGATCCAGTCCCCAGAGTTTGTCGTGTTATTGATGGTGTGGACCCCGACATAGCATTTGTAGAAAAGCTAAAGCTTGGTGCTCCACTAAGGCCTGGACCCATCTGTGATTGAAAAGAAGTCCTGTCCAATGACTTTGCAGAGCCTGAAAATGAAACATGATATCCCTCACCTGATATATTTTTAACTGGGCCTGAAAGCCTCCTTTCTAGTGGATGTATCTCCTGCGTCAATGATGATGCCATTCGAGTCCCAGAAACCACCTGGCCTGGATTTTTAGTTAGAGAAACAGTGGGTGCTTCATCATCAACCCTTGAACCAATGAAATGTACACTATGGGGCCTTTGGATATGGTTCTCAAAGTCCTGCACAATAAATATCCAAAATAAATTTGGTCAAATGGCTGGCACACTGATACGGTCCAGCATTATGACTACAAGAACAAACAAAAATAAATAAATAAATAAAAATAAAAAGCCTTATGGAATAAATTTGATGCCAGCTACATAAATCCTTTCACCCATTTGTTCCGTTCATTGCTACATCTACTTCTACTGGAAGATCCAAAACAAAATCAAACCATGTTACTTAAGGTATCCCCCTCCCTCTATTATAATAGAAACATTCCCTAACCAAATTTGAACCAGCTGATATTTCGTGGTTTAACAATCCATTAAACCTTGATAAAACTTACCAATCTTTCAAATTCATCAGGTATCCACAGATCTTTATCTGAGATATCAACAGTGCCACTGTCTGTGGGTCTTGAGTTTATATCATCCCACGTATACTCCTCTTCCTCAGAGTTCTTCCAGTTCCTACTAATCCCACTGCTGCTTCTATTCCCAAAGTTTTGCTTTAGTTCTAGTGAGTCACGGTCTGTAGATATATGGGCTGGATAGCTTCGAAATCCGTGCTCAATGTCAAAACCATTCTGTTGATCGAATATTTTCCCAGTCACATCTCTACTAGATTCATATAGCACCTTTTCATGTTGTTTAAGTTTTTCACTCACTCTTCCAATCCCAAAGTGTGAATGCTTTGATGAATCAGAACCGTAGTTAGAATCTCTTCCATATGTTGCACTTAAATTTTTGGCACAAGCAGGTTCATTTACTTGATCTTTACGAGGACGCTGAATGTTCTGCAAGTTTAGAGTAATTTAGTACACCGATTGTGAATGATTAAGAGCAAAACATTTCAATACTATATTTTTCCACATGCACCTTAACATATGGATCAGTCCATGTTCTTCCCGAATTAATACTGGTTCTCTCTGATCCGTCAACATCATCAGGTAAGTTCATCAAGGTTTTACTAATGTCTCCGGCAGCTCCTCTCACCTTCATCACGTTAAGACAACAAAAATTAAGAACAAAAAAAGATGCACACAGGTTGTTTCTTAAGAAGGATAGAGCATTAAAATACCCTAAAGAACACGTGAACTCCCACCCACCCCACCCCACCCCACCCCCCCTCTTTCCGAGATAAAATTTAAGAAAATAAGTAGCAATTACCTGGATAAACAAATAATGCTTAAGAAAAAATATAAACTAGCTCGAAAATATCCACAACAATAACAGTTGTAAATTGTGTCGTGACTGAAAGGTTTAAGCAGGATACTCCGTACATCAACCAAGTACAATAACGTGGGTATCTGGGAATGCAAGTATAGAAAAAGGTTTAAAGGAGAATCAGCTCCTTTTCCTGTTTAGGATCCACTTTTTAAATTCAATCATTAATTAAGATGAACTGATAGTACGATTCACAGATCCATAGTCCATTCACTTGCCAGAGCAGGAATGCTATTTCATCATTGAGGGAAGACACGAGGACTGAGCTGTCCCTATGAACAAAAACAATTGTTCAAACACACGACTTAATAAAATTCTCCCATCTCAATTACTGCGAAAGGACACCAACATCCCCTCAATTATTATGAAACGACACCAACATCCCAGAACATATCCCAACCAGGCTGGCAATTTGAATTTCATGGTCATGCTAACAAACAAAATAATCCTGTAATTTGTTATCACATCTCTCCTTTCGCTTAAAAGACTTGGCCACTAGTGATCTAGATCCAATTATGTGCCAAATTCAGTAATAAAACATATTTTTTCTTAGAATTGATATTTGGAGCACAGATATCTAGCACAAACATCAGCCTCGAGGATATTTGCAGAAACTTGGGGTAACTAGTAAAAAAGCTTATCAAATGTTACAATGATACCAACAAAATTTCTCTAGGCGTGAGATGAAGAAATAAAAGAAAGATAAACAGCGCTCAATGGAGCCAAGAATAATTATTGTGATATGAATAAGGATGACAAACCCTACACTGGATGACTGCTCAATACGCTGCCTTGCCTCTAAATACTTGGGATTTACATGAATGCTGTGTCCAGGACGTTGAGTCTGCAAATCTGGCCTAGACGTTGTTGTTCCTGAAGATGAACCATTGACAGCAGTAGCAATTCCAAGCTCTTTTTCAATTATCTGAAGTGGCTGGGGAGGGAAGACTCCCTTCCACGTGCCAAAAAGATGCCGCATACCAGGATGTATTGAAGGATCAACCTGTCTATATGCCTTGCAGAAAACCTGAAAAATGTACCCGAAACAGATAATTATAGGAAAAATCAATTGGAATTAGAAGTTCGATTCTCTCAACTAGAAACTCTTCCCTCCTCAAGAACGAGGGGATAATTATCAGTGGATCAAGTTAAGGAAGGTGAAACACAACTTTTATTTCCATATTCAACACTGAAAAATACAATGTTATGACAGAATAAATAGGCCAGTTTGGATAACTTCAGCTACTGCATTTTGTAGAAGAGCTTCCTAAGGATGCCACCTTAGGCAGCTCCTCCAAAAGATTTTCTAATTAGACAAATAACTTCCAGAAAATTATCAACCCATGCCTAAAGGCAGCTTTTGGCTTTTCAAAAACCATGTCAAACAGGCCCATAGAAGAGCTACGAATGGAGTGATGATAACATAGTGAGCCAAAGTATTTCCACAGGTGAAAACGTATCAAGTAACATGAGAAAGCAAATTATAAAAACCTGACCTCAGGTAATCTGGAAGCAAAGTGTTTAATATAATCCCTCCCTATATTCTTCACAATACTGTCTAATAGATAAAGAGATGGTAGCTTTTGCTCGCAAGGAACCTGTAAACAAATATCTAGGGTAAGATAAAATATGGATAAGAAAAATTTTGAAAACACCGTGTACCAGTGAAAGAAATAATAGGCTACATAAAGCACCAGAGGGCAAGCAGGGGAAAAAACACCAGATTTCAATCTTTACGATTGGATTAAATTAACAATTCAAAATGAAGGCCAAACAGTAACCTACGTAATTGTTTTCTTGGAATTTATTAACCAAGAAAGAAAAATAAGCACTCCCTGTCAATAGTTGGTAAATAATCTAATGCTTAAAATTTTTGCTAATACAAAATTACATATCATGGGAAAAGGGTAGCGCCACCCTTTACAACCTAGAAATTGCTCGAGTTTGTATCATATTGGATCACACTATTAAATTCTGTTACATAAGTAATCATTTGAGTAATCAACTCAAACATTCTTCAGTAAACACATACATATTGAGTATGTACCACCAACTTTACAATAATGGGCATCCTCTTCAGGAAACCAGGAGAATGAATTAGAAACAACTCTTCACCACATATACAAGTGTTGACCACATCTTTTAGCAATAAGAAGAATGATTGGAAAGAATACGACAGAAGTTATATAGAAAATCAATGAAAGGATTACAAGAGGAAATTTTATATCATACGAAGCCCAAAATAGACATTTAATTTACTTATTCTCTGATGAAATGACAACATAACTCAGAACTTCTTCAGCTTCAAACATACAGCCCAAACATTGATGTCGGACAATAAAAATGTTCAACTAAAGAAAATACATATATAAGAGACAAGTCACATACAACTCAAGGGGTTCAACAAGACCCTCAAAAGAATAGAAAAAATATTACAAATTATCACAGATCATTTGTCCAAAATATAAACTCACACTGGCTATTACGTGTCAAACAGAAAAAGACGACTGTGTTTAAGGCCACCACAACAAATGGTGCATCCAAGAAATGAATAATAAATGCCATCACATCAGCGATAAAATGCAATATCAATTATTATAAATTGAGTATGAATTTCCAGCTTCCCACATCTTTACCATTTGCAAATGATTAAGCAATTTGTTATTTGACTTGTGCTATAGTGCTCGAAATGTCGTTCTTTCAAAAAATAATTCTCAGACACGCAGCAATCTGTAGGATTTAAAAGAATTTTCAATGAAGATAAACCACTTGCTATAAAACTTACACCCAGTGCTACTTCCCTTAACTATTGAAATCACATTTGCCGCAGCCCATTCTGAAATATGTTCCAGTTTTTCTTTTCAATTTTTTCAATACAATTCTAGAAGTAAAACAATGAACTATTTTCCAAAAAAAAAAAAAAACCAACAACAACAACTGGGATCACCTCGAGAATATTCGCACAGACAGTGTTTGCAATTGCCTTGGCCGCGTGCACATTTTCACCGGCAATAATAGTCAAGTTCGTAATTATGGGCTTTGAGTTAAAAGTCAGCTCAGCCAAGGCAGTCTTGTACCGGGTCACCAGTTCCTGATGCAACTGCGAACTCTGTTGGTGCTGGTAAGGCCCACGGACAGAATCACTGCTCTCCGAGTCTCGGTCCCTCTGGGATCTCGAGTCGCCTCCACCACCAGAGAACGAAGACACAGGTCGTTGAATAAATCCGCCGCCAAGACTAGTACTGCCACGTCCATTAAAGCTACGATCGGGTGCGGCAGGGTCCTCAGTGAGTCTGGGTTTCTTCAATCCCGGTTCTCTCGAAAGAGATCTGTCGAATGGTCTGCGTGTACTCTCCATATCCTTTACAATTCATGAAAACCCTAAACCTAATTTCTCATTATTCATCACTAACCTATACTAATACATACTCCACGTCAAGTTCAATTCAAGCAAAACAAATCTATCATTCTAACTCAAAAAAAATAAAAAAGGGCTCAACCTGAATTGATAAATACAAAAACAGTACAAGGAAAATCAAATTTCAACCGTAACAATCGAAATCTCTATGTCTATACAACGAATTTCGAACAGCCCGAGTGAATAGATACAAAAACTAATATTTCTTCAAGTTTAAATACAATTCGCCGATTTGAATTCTTGAGAGCGAGACTTGGGAAAAGATAGGGTTAGAGGTGGGGGAGTGACGAGCGCCTCTTGATTGTGTTGAATTTTTGCTTTAAAGACGGTGAATGGAAAGGGGGAAGGGCCAAATATTCATTTGGAAAAGTAGGGAAGATTTACGAAATCATGGACCCGACTTGAATGAGCTGAGATAGTGGGCTTCATGTAGGAAGATTTTGGGCTATATTTGTGCTTTTTTCTGTACGATCCAAGTTAGTCGAATACCTAATTATGCAAGGGAAAATTACATAATAGCAGGTATTTAAAGACGGAATTTGAAAAATCAGATATAAAGTTTATTTAAACGGAACTCAGGTATTCAATTAAAATTAAATTTCTCTCATCTCTCACTATCACTCTCTATCTCTACCCAAATTTAATTTCCATCGACGTCTCTCTATTACCCACACTCTCCGACGATCAATTGAAGATAAATTGCAACAAGGAGTTCTAGAAGCAATTGAGTCCTTGAGAAATACCGGTATCAAGATTTAGGTTCTAATTGTTGTGGTGGTGGTGTACAGATGAGGATTTGGGGTTTTTTTGTTGGGACGGTGATTATAGTTGTGGTGGAGATGGGAGTTATGATTTTTTATGGTTATTTTATGGTGATTTTTTAGGTAGTTTTGTATTGGATTTTGAGGTGTGGTGCTGGTGGTTATGGTGCTGGTTTTGGATTGAGGTGGATTTGTATAAACACGGTTTGTGACTAATAAATTGGATTAATTTGTGACCAATATAATTAGGGTTAGACAAAACTCTTGAACTGAATTGAACCAGACTCGAATCGAACCGAGCTGTTCTTCTTAGGTTAAATATCCGAACGAGTATCTGAATCGAGAATCGATGGGTTCGGTTCGATTCTTGGTTCTAAATCAAGAATTGAATAATCGAATAAGAACTGAATCTTCCTAATTTTTTTATTTTAAATAAGCCGAATTATTTTATGTTTTCTAAATATATTTGCTAACTAGTTAATTTAACTCAAATCCAAAAATATGATTTTTCGATTTCTTATTTTCAATCCAAACCTAATTTAATCAAATTGACCTAAGTTTTACCTAAATCTATTATTCTACTGTAGTGCCGTTTCTACCATTCTTAAGAAATCGAATTGAAACTCGACAGTGCCTCTCTTAATTATTGTGAACTCGCTATTTTCCACTTCTTGTAATTTTAACAATCAAAACTATGGAAAAACTCAGCAATGAGAGAATGCTGACAACTATAATAGAAGATGGTGGTGGGTTGGATATTTTTTTATTTAATTAATAAAATGTAATTACCACCTGATTTTTGGAAAGTTAAACTTATTCGCTTAAATTTGTAAAAGATCGCACTTAATTCCTGAATTGTGATTTTTTCCTATTATCCAACAGGAAAACTAGGCCAACAACCATTCGTCCCACCCCATATCTCCTAATATTATTAATAGTCAACAAATGCACAGTTTTGTTATTTGGAACATTAATTTTTTATAATTCTGTTGTCTCAAATAATAAGTTAATTATGCAAATTACAAGTCGTTGCATAGAATAATTACTATAGTCGCTGCATAATATTACTCTTTAATTATGTCTCAAATTTCCCAAAATTAATAACAAATCCTAAATTTTTCGCTTAGAAGTGTATAGACAATGTGCTTTAATCAACATGAATAGTAGTTATACACAATGTGCATTAATCAACATGAGCAATAGCTTATCCTTGTTGAAGCCTCCTAAAGCACAACATCTCTCAGTTGTGGATCATGGAGAGATTGCTAAGTCACCGTCAAAAGTGAAAAAGAACTTTGAAACGAGCTCGGGACGCAAAAAGAAAAGGAAACAATCTATTGGGACGCAAAGGCAAATCATCTTCAAAAGAAAAGAAAAGGAAACAATCTATTGCTTATGTTGATTAATGCACATTGTCTATAACTACTATTCATGTTGATTAATTTAACTTATATTTTTGTATTATCTATTACTAGCTAGAAATAACCATTATGGAACCAAAGGACGAGGAGATGTCTCAAGTTATTACCATGGATTATTTTCAAAGCCTAATCTGGCACCGAACTAGGATTTTTGTTTGTCCATCATTCGCCTTGTACAGAAAGATGTTGAATCCAATACACGTAACAAGGATTTCACATAGCAAGGTTGTTGTTTCGACACTGCAAATTTAGCAAAAGAAAAAAAAAAGTACGATAGGCTATAAAACGGTAACTAATTTTATGTTTCTTTGAACCAACTACTGAAATTTTGGAAAGATAGGTGATCGTCGAACCAAAACTAAAGAAATTAGAGTTTGAATGTATGGGTCGTGTTGAGGTCACTGTGTCAAGGCAAAAGTAATTAGCATTGTCTAAAACTAATTTGAAGTCAAATGTTACATCGCAGAGACAAAGATTTCTCTTTGATGATCTCAAAGTTTATTGGAAAAAAAAAAAAGAAAAAAGAAAGAGAGCGAAAGAAATGGTCGTATTTGTATTGAGCAACGAGTTTCTAATGTTGTAAAATGTACCAATGAAAAACACATTAAGCAAAAATTATCAAACCGAAAAATCAAATCGAAATCGTATTTTGGAAACCGTCGATTTGGTGTTACGTGGATCCATCAACGAAATGATTTTGAACCAAACCGGACTGGCGAAAAAATATATAAAAATTAAAAAAAAAATGAAATTTTCTAAATTGAAACTTGTAAGACTTTTTTGTTAAGCTTTTTTTTTTTTTAAAAATGAGGTTCATATACTATATAGGCTCTTAAACTGAAAATTTGAAACGATTCATCAAACAATCTCACGTTGTATTTCGTATAAATTACTATCACCAAACAATCATCAACTTATATAAACTGTATAGTACTCTAATGATTAAACAAGTTTCAATCAAAATCAAAATCCTACATTGAATTGGACATCCTTTAAAAAATTATTGCAACTTCTGGTTCTATCGATTATAATTTGTAGAAATCTAGATGAAAAGTTTAGATCGGATTAACAACTATGTAATCAAAGTGAAAACAAAATAAAAATTTCAGATCTTAGAAATAAATTTATATATTATAAATAAATTTATTTAGGTATATATTTACCCAATATTCCAATTTGGCTTGAGAATCAGTTAATTAAAAAATTATAAGAAGAGAGGAGAAAAAAATAAAAGAGAAAAAGGAAAATAATGGAGTCTAAAATGAAGAAGGAACACTATTGTTTTTTATAAAAGTAATTGGAGATTGAATCATATATTTTACCAAAAAAAAAAATCATACGAGAACCGTCTGGTTCCCATATTAGAACTGGGAACTGAACAGGAATCGGTTGGTTCTTAATAATTTGGCTCAAAATCAAATTATTTTTTAGAAGATCCGAAACATAATCGACCGATTCTAAATGGGTCCGGTCCGATTCTACCAGTTCTGGAAAAAAATGGTCACTCCTAAATTAATGGCATAAAAGTAGATAGTCAAAAAAATATACGGCGAAATCGACGGTTTAAAATCAGACGACAAGCAAAAAAAATAGACGGCGAAACCGGCGGTTTGAAATTGGACCAAATCGTTAGGTTTATGTTTGAGTTTTTTTCAAACCATTCAAATTAGTTTAATTTAAGTTTGAATTTTCTCAAACCGGTGAGAAACTGGCGTAAACGGTTTAGTTTGAAAATATGTTAAAAATCGGTAAAATCGGACCGCTTGAAAATATTCTAAACTAATGATTAATTTGGATTAATTGAGCATATTTTTATTCATTTGCGTGGGTTTAGGTTGGGGCAGATTTGGAGAGATGACATTTTTCATCTTTGTTTTTTCTTTTGATTTCATTTTTTAAAATCATTTTTCATACATTCTTTTTTTTACCGTTTATATAAAATGTTGTAGTTTAATCCAAATTCTATGGGTATTTGAATTTTGGTTAAAGTGATCTTGAAGAGAATTGAAGAGAACAAAATTACGGATCGAGAAAAAAAATCGCTGTATTTTCGCTAGCATGCCGCTCAAGGGGTACCTACGTATTTTCTACAAAGAATTGTTGTCGCCTAGCACTCGAGAGATGGAATAGTCGTCCCACCTATTGCTCACAAGTTGTTCGAGCGATAGGGTTATCCGATCTAAGCCCGTTTAGCATTTTAAAACATTTTTGAACTCATATTCATCTGCAACTTGATTTATAGGATTTTATATATATAAGTCACAGCTTATATTGTTCCAATAATATTCATACAATATCTTGAGAGCATTAGACATTAGTTAAGAGTATTGAGATCTTGTTGTAAACATAATTACTATTGATTATAGTGGATTTCTCCTCTTTTACCTGTGATTTTTTCCCATCTTAAATTTTCACATAAATTTTGGTGTTTTTAATTTTTGTTCTTGTTTATTTCATTATTGTCATTATCTTATGATCAATTCATAACAAGTGGTATTAGAGCAAGGTTGATTATTTCGCATGATAATGATAAAATATGATATTTCATTATTGGATTGAAACACGAGATTTACTTTATGGCAACTGAATATGCGAGCAGTTCTCGCGTAGATAGATTTGGAGGAGCATTGTTTAGCTTTGATAAGATGCATTCAACTTAGACGCATGATGAAAAGTAGCATAGGGATCAGAAAGCCCAATTCCAAATTCATCTACATCTATCAAAACAAAATCTTCATAATGTTCTAAAGGAGAAAAGTGTTACTGCGTTGTGGTTGAAGTTGGAGCAACTAGGGATGTCAAACAAGTCAAGTGGCTCATCAACTCTGTTGACCTATGGTTGACTTCATCCTTAATGTTTTGATCATAACAAACAAGATTAATATTTTTTCTAACAATTGATTTTGAGTGATGATAGTTTAATGTTAAAATCAATCAAGCATTATAAATCAACTCGAAATGAAGATCAAAGTGAAGTTTAAGCATTCAAGTCAAATCATTCGAGACGAGAGTTTGAAAGTTTAACGCCAAGAAAAATCAAGATCAAGAGCATAAGAGACGAACCAAAGAAATATCAAGACGAAAAGTTCAAGAGCCAAGAGCCAAATATGAAAGAAATTTTGAAGCAAGATCAAAGACAATACATTCTAGTTCATATGTAAAAGTATAACACTTTGATTTTTAGTAATGAATGACAATAACTCAAAAATCAATTTGCGCGCGAAAAGTTATTTTCATTATCATGTGCATAAAATGTTTTAATTAAAAGTAAGATTGATTTTCAAAATTAAAACATCATTTATAAGTTTACATTTTAAAAAAAAAGTCAACAGTCGACCGGCTGGGTGGCGGTCGACCGAAAAATTCGAACGGTCCAAAATTTGACCGTTCTGATGGTACAAACGGTCATATTGGTCATCCGAAAATTGGCGGTCGACCGGATTGATCATCCGGATGAGCAGAACTTTTCCATTTTGATGGCTATAAATATCATTTCACTTTGCATTCATTCTAACTACTTGAAGAGAGCTTTCTTGTGAAATATGTGAGTGAAAAATCTTGTTTGAGCCTACTTCTTTACATTCATTTTATTTATTTTTTCATAACAAAAACTTTGATTATTAAATCAAATTTCTTGATTCATTTCTTTCATCAAAATTTTTCCATATCTCTTTGTGCTTAACTTTTTTATATCAATCTTCAAAGAGAGATATATTCTTGAAGAATGTATTTGCACTTATATTGTATAAACCTTCTACTTCTTCCATATTGAAAACTTTGATTTTAAATCAAATTTCTTGAATCAACTTCTCTTATAGAAGCTTTCCATATCTCCTTATTCTTAACTTATTTATATCAATTTTAAAAGAGATATATTACTTGAGAAGATCTTTTTGAACTTATATAGTATATATTTCATCTTAATCTTCTCATTGTGAAACTTTGATTGATTGAATCAAACTTGTAAAATCATCATATTTATCAAAGTTTTTCATTTCTCTCTTAGTGCTTAATTTATTATAATTATTTATTAAAAGAGAGAGATATTTTTTGAGAATATTTTTTGAACTTACATTTGATTTATATCTTTATCATTTTCTCATTGAAACACTTTGATTGATTGAATCTAATTTTTAATTATCATATTCATCAAAAAATTTCATCTAACACTTGAGCTATCATTTATTACTATTCATTGAAGTGTTAGCTTCTCTTAGTACTTAACTTGATTGTATTATTTATCGAGAGAGGAATTTCATTGTAAAATCATTTTGATAAAATGTGGGTCATATTGAGGTCCCGTAAAACTCAATAGTGTGGGTTGCGTTGAGGTCCCGTAAAGCTCAACATTGTATAAGGATCGGTACTCCTTGTTTGTAAGTCACCGAAAGCGTTGTAAAGGGTTGGATTGCACCATAAGTCAATCAACATAGTGAAAAAGGCATTGCTCGTGCCGGAGAGCTTGGTAAGGGGGACGTAGATCATTGCATTGGATCTAACCTCCATAAATATAACGTTTGCATCATCTCTCTCTTTTACTTATCGCTTTTATATTTGGGCTTCTTGTTCAAATTAATCTATTTAGTTTTTACTTGCTTGAATTTAGATTAATTTACCGCCTTTACATCGTGTTCATTTCTTGTTCTTAATTGGTTTTGTACTTGTGCGTATTTGTTTAATTGTTTCATCGGATATTACATTAAAACATGAGTTAATTTTCGAAAAAATTTTAATAACCAATTCACCCCCCATCTTAGTTAGCTATTCTTGGGCTTTCAGACTTGATCGCTCGGCTCGTAAAAATAAGCTCGTGGGTGGCTCGAGCTCGTAAAAAAAAAGCCTGAGTGCAAGCCGAGTGGATCGGGCTCCTTGGCAAGCCGATCCGGCTCGGCTCGCCAAGACACGAGCCGCTAGTGGGTGAGTTCTCGTACCACACGAGCCACGGTCATTTTGGTCACATTTTTAAAAAAGTGACCGTTCTGGCCACAGAATTTAATTTTAATTTTTTTTCCTCCTCATTTTTTTCTACCTCTATAAATAAATGGAAAATTTTTCATTTTCTTCACCACACCAATAATAACAACACTCACTCTCGAGTCTCTTTCACAATTATCAACATTTTACACAATCATATTCATTTTTACAATTTCGTCGTTTTCAATTTCAGTTATTCAATTTCAATTATCACATACTATTTTGAAGTGCTCTATTTAACTTCTTTCTTCACAATTCAGAAATGGATCCACAATCATTTGTTGAGGGCTTGTTTGGTATCGTAGGCGAATCACCTGTTAGCAGTGTTCCGAAAAGCGCGCCTAGGCGCGAAGCGTGACAAAAACGCCTAGCCTTGTGCCTAAGCGGGGATTAAGCAGTCAACGGGAATATTGAGTTTTTTTTTTTTTTCCCTAATAAATTTTTTTCATTTTCCCACCATATTATAAATAATAACTTGAATATGCTATGCTCCATTAAATGTACATTTCTTTTTGTTTTATTTTTTTGTTTTTTTTAGATACACACCAAGAAAAGGAATAAACTTAACACTACGAGGATAAACAATCTCGTTTATGTCCAATTTAATGCAAAGTTGATGAACAAGAAGAAGTGGAAGGCCAAAATAGAGACTTTACTAGCAAGTGATGCTACTAATGCACAATCTTAGATTGTAGAGGGTTGTGATAATGAGAGTGAGAAGGAGAATAATAGGGTTGAGAATGATATCTTACAACCTACAAGAGGTACAAGAAATTATCAAAATGAAATAAGGGAGCCCGATGAGGATGATTTTGTATCGGATGACACGGAAGATGAATTAGATGAAGAAGATATTGAATTGGAATCCGATAAAGAGTTAGATAAGATTTAAACTACAAACTATCTATGTTATGTAATTATGATTTTGAAACTTATCTTTTTTGAAGGAATTATTAAGTACATACAATATTTTATAATTTTAGATGTTTGGTATGTATTATATGAATTAATATATGTTTTTTATAAAAATTAAAAATTAAAAACGCTTTTTTACGCCTAAACTTCGCCTAGGCTCGTAAAGCTTGAAACTTGGCCTCCACGCCTAGCCACGCTTTACGCTTTTTAGAACACTGCCTGTGAGTCACAAAGTTAATTTCGGAATCAATTTTTCATTTTAAATGAAGTACCGATTCTTGAAGATATTCTAGATATGGCTGCACATGAAAGCAATAATCCAAATTATCTAATTGATTTGGATGACGTTAATGTTCCCAAAGCGGGACATGAGAAAGAACCTGAATTAGGCATTCTCGATGCTAGAGGGAAGTGAAAGGCGAAAAAACAGCCAAAATGTTGGGAACACTTTAAATTGATTTCAAAGGGTCATGTGGTCGATGGAACCCCAGAGTCGAAAGCAGTATGTAAATACTGTCAATAACGATTGGCATGACAAAAAAGCATTGGTACCACCTACCTTAACTGTCATTACAAAACGTGTATGGTCAAACATGGACTTCTTCCAACCGGTCAAACACAATTGCAATTTGGTAGTCCTAGCACTGGTTCTACGACTTCGCCTCTCACCACGTGGATGTATTCGGGGGAGAATGCTCGTACAAGAATGGTGAAACTTGTTGCCAGTGCCGAGTTGCCTCTAGCAATTGTGGAAAACCAATATTTCGTCACCTACGTAAAAGAATATCTTCAACCGAGGTACGTTGGGATAAGTCGAAACACTCTTCGTTCAGATACAATATAATTATTCCTTCAAACAAAACAACAATTAATTATGGATTTGTAAAATTATGGGGGTGTTATATCTTTAACTTCGGATATATGAGAGGATATTAATAAAAGAGTTTATATAGCTGCAACTACAAACTACATAGACCCACTTTGGTGTATGTATAAAAAAATTATTGCTTTTAAAATTATTGAATTCCCTCACAACGCTAACAATATATAATGATATTATGACTATTGTTAGAGAATATCATTGCGAAAGTAAAATTCCTTTTTTTACGTTCGACAACGCTAGTGTTAATAAAGTAGTCATTGATAAATTGTGTAGGGTATTACAGCTTGATTTCGGTGGTTATTTGTTTCATATTCGTTATGTGTGCTATATTTTAAATTTAATTGTGCAATATGGTTTGAAACATATTAAAGATGAAATACAAAGAATTAGAAATGCGCTAATATATATCACGATCTTCCCTAGTAGAAAACAAACATTTGAAAAATTTTGTGTCGAATTTGGGATGAGCACTGCTAAAACATTTGTTAGTGACGTATGACATGGATGAAACTCGACTTACTTATTATTAAAGTCATGCGAAGGTTTTGAACATTTAATAATCGAGTTTTATAACAATAGGCATATTAGAAACGATGACGACACTATTTTGAATGAATTTGATTGGCTTTTAGTTTTAAAAGTTAAAAAAATTGACAAATTTTTATGACTCTACAAATATTTTGTCTGGAGTTTACTATCTCACTATATGGTGCTTGAACGTCTTTATATAATTGCAAGGACATTTCATAAATACAAAAATGACCATAATTTTAGTACAATTATAAATTCTATGGAATTAAAATTTAGAAAATATTGAGAAGACTTGCATATGTTGTTTCTATTGGCATGCATTATGGATCCCCGATATAATATATCAGGAACTAAATATGTAATTGATCAAATATCAAGAGCTTTAACCTTCGGTACACCTATCACGTATAGAAATTTGGAACAAACTTTATCTGAAATGTATGAATTATATGCAAAACGAATGGGTACACATATTAATCGAGTATCCTTTGTACCTACTTCTTCCACTGATATTGAAGAAGATGACGCTGAAATAGTAACTTTATTCGAAGGCATTAACACGTATAGTATTATGCAAATGCAATAGGGACATCTAGTAATACTTTATCTTCTACATGTATCAAACATCATACTCAAGTTCAAATACATTACCTGTTAAATTAATTGATTAATTTAATCATAATATGTCTACCAGCAAAACAATTAAAAAAAGTTCAGAAGAAATTATTGAATTCTAGCAAAAGTACGAACGACGATGGCCAGTGTTTCTGCAATTGCAAAAGACCTACTAACACCTCCGATTAGTACTGTAGCTTCAGAGTTTACTTTTAGTGCAAGTAAAAGAGTTCTGTCTGAGGTCAAGAGCCGACTAAAAGAAAATATTTTGGAAACATTAATATGCGTAAAGGATTGATAGGACGCTCATTTTCGACTACAAGATAAGTACGTCGAAATTGAATGTCATCAGATAAGTGATATTTAATTTAACCATATTATATTAATCAAAAATTTGTTATTTTATAATATCATTTTTCATTATCTTTAAAAAATTGTACACATAACAAGTTGTTCGTGTACAATTTTTTACTTCGTATACTTGAAATTTAAGTAGTCGGTCCCAAGTCTGGATAAATGAGGATGATTTATATTTTATCTATTTTTATTTTTAAAAAAACACGAGCTCTCGAGCCGCAGCTCGGCTTGACCCACGAGCCATGAGCTCGACTTTCATGTAACGAACCGAGCCTAAGCTCAGCTTGTTACAAATGAGCCACGAGCTCGTGTGCCCAAAGGCCGAGCCGAGCCGAGTCATTGTCATCTCTAGGAACAATTTTGTATAACAAAGAGTTTGACCAACAAGTTACACTTGAAACAACGCTTGTTTTCTCACCGATGGCCGAATGTGCGTCATTGGATGATCACTTAACTATGTTCAAAGATATCATGCCGATTTGGAGACATTGAAAGTTAAGTATGATGAGGAGGAGGACTTAACGTTGATGTTGTTGTGTTCACTACTGCTATCATATGTGACTTTTAGAGATACTATTGTCTATGGTCGGGATACTTTCAATGTGGAAGATGTTTATGATGATTTACTATCTAAGGAGAAGATGAGACATCTTGTTGGAGGATCTGGGAATTAGGCTGAAAGCCTAGTTGTTCGTGGGAGAAATCAGGATAGGAATTTTAGCAGGAATATAAGAGACAGATT
This sequence comes from Osmanthus fragrans, assembly GCA_019395295.1. Taxonomy (NCBI): domain Eukaryota; kingdom Viridiplantae; phylum Streptophyta; class Magnoliopsida; order Lamiales; family Oleaceae; genus Osmanthus; species Osmanthus fragrans. Next base: position 1,444,902 of record CM033343.1, read on the forward strand.
GAAATCCAAACATGCAGAGAAAATATGTCATTATTGTAAGAAGAAGTGACATATCAGAGATGATTTCTATTTACTGAAAAACATAAATAAAGCTATTGGTGCTACCGTGCTACTGAAAAATGAGAGCAGCCCAGTAACACAGTGGATTTTGATGTTGTGGAAAATGTGCAAAGTGAATGAGAGCTTCTTGTAAATTCAAAACTTTGTGAGGAATGAGTTCTTGACTCGACATGTACTTTTCATATGTGTCCCAACATAGATTAGTTTACAACATATGAAAGAGTTTCGAGAGGTGTAGTGATAACAAAAACTTCTCCAACAAGCACACATAGTCTTTCATTTCATAAATTATGAAACCCTCTGGTTGTTGCATGTAAACGTTTTCCTTAAATTCTCCATGCAAGAATATTGTCTTGACATCCATCTACTCAAACTCCAAATCATTATTTGCAACTATCCCAAGCAAATTTTGAATTGAACTATACTTTACAACCAGTGAGAACACATTTGTGAAGTTACCACCTGGAATCTAACTATAGCATTTTCCTACCAATTTGGCATTAAACCTAGTATCTTCAATCCCTGATGTCTATTCATTCATTTTGAACATCCATTTGCAGTGAACAACCCTTTTATCCTTCGATAATCTCACCAGGTCCCAAGTAATGTTTTTATTTAATGGCTTCATCTCCTTCTTCATAGCAATTAGCCATCTGATAGAATCATTGTAACTAACTGCCTATAAATATGTAGCAGACTCTTCAGTGGAATCAATAGCTTTAGACACATTCAAAGCAAAAGAAAACAATTCCGTTTCTCCATACTTTTGTGGATGTATAATCTGTCCGTGATGTCTATATTTAGGAATTAAATATTGTAGTGTTGTTGGTGGTGTAGGCAAAGTAGGCAAAATATTACCGTTTGTCTCTGGACTAGACTGATCTGTAGTAGACTGTTTTGAAACCTATGATTATTTCCCTGAATCAATTTCCAACTCCACATGAGTTGAAGATTCTATTCTTCAATTTTTTCAGAATCCCCACGAGGTGAACTATTAACCCTAGCAAGTTCATCAAGTATTAAATCTATACTGATCACCACCTTTCTTGTCTCAAGACATCACAATTTATACACATTCACACTTGATTTATATCCAAGAAAAACACACTTTCTAGACATAGGCTCCAACTTCTCATTATCCACATGAGTATAAGCATAACACCCAAATATTTTTAAATCAAAGTAACAAGAAGGTTTACCAGACCATACCTCTTCTGGTGTCTTTTTCTCGATGGAAGCTGGGGTTGAGCGATTAATCAGAAAATGAGCTGTAGTAGCAGCTTCAACTAAAAAAGATCTTAGGCAACCTAGAATTTGAAAGAATACAACAGACATTTATCATTAAAGTTCTATTTATTCGTTTTGCTACACCATTCTGTTAAAGAGTTCTAAGCACTATCAAGTATCTCAACATGTCTTTAGCCCTGCAAAAACTATTGAGTTCATCTTAACAAAATTCTAATACATTATCTGTGTGTAGACGTTTTTCTTACTTTTCAGTCTATTTTTCAATAATTTTTTTCACTTATTGAAGGTCTCAAACACACCACTCTCCTGTTTCAAGAAGAATACCAAAACTTTTCTCAAGAAATCATCAATTACTGTCAACAAGTCATAAGTACCTCATTTTGAAGGCATCCTAACTGGTCCCCAAATATCTGAATAGATATATTCAAATGTTCCCTTCGTGTTGTGTCTTCCTTTAGTGAATCCAACTTTTTTTCCCAAAGACATGATGCTCATAGAACTTTATCTTACTAGTCTTCTGCTCGTCAAGTAGTCCCCTCCTACTCAACTCTATCATACCTATCTTACTCATATACCTAAGTCGCACATGCCAAATTTTAGTAACTTCCTCATGAGTCAAAGAAGAAGTAAAAACTGCTAAATGTCCTGTAATTGTGCAACCCTGTAAAATGTATAACCGTGTAAAGTTTTTCTGTCCCTTCATGACAACAAGAGTGCCCGACTCACCTTCAAAACTCAACCTTCAATAGTGTATTTTATGACCTTTTGAATCAAGTGTACTCAAAGTCTCAGTTCTGGAACATGTCTGACTTCTGTAAATGTTCTGTTAACACCATCGAACATTCTGAATCTGAATGTACCAACTCCGACAATTTTGCAAGGCGCGTTGATTCCCATACTAAAGCAGTCGTTGAGATCTGGTATAAAATTTTTGATTCATTCATGACTACTCATAGTTTCATGAGAAATAATTATGATAGTTGTATATACTTCAAAATGGAAAATGGTGGATCGATCCCATATTTGCTACTATATGTTGATGATATGCTCATTGCAACCAATGATAAAGCAGAGGTCGGAAAAGTGAAATCTCAGCTTAGTAAGAAGTTTGAGATGAATGATTCAGTGTAGCAAATAAATTTCTTGGTATGAAAAATTTGAGGGATAAAAAGTCTGGCAGATTGTATTTGAGTCAGAAGCGGTATATTGAGAAGGTGTTTCAAATGTTATCTAGAGTGTGTCCTCAATTGGATGAAGACATTAATTATATGTCTCGGGTTTCGTATTCCAGTACAGTAGGTTCACTTTATGTATATTGTGGCTTGTACAAGATCAGATTTGACACATGCAATCAGTCAATTAATAGGTACATTACAAATCCTAACAAAGAACACTGGAAAGCAGTATAATAGATATTTAGATACTTTAAAGGTTCTACTAATGCTTGCTTGCATTTTGGTATAAATACATATGGAGTCATTGGTTGTGTGGATTTAGATTATGCAGGGATCTTGATAAAAGAAAATCACTTAAAGGGTATGTATTTACCCTTGGAGGCCATGCTATCAGTTGAAAAGTTATTTTGCAAAATACATTAGTTTTGTCTACATCAGATATAGAATACCAAATCCATGTAAGGAGGCCATGTGGTTGAAATGATTGATTGGTGAAATCAGTGAAAATTTGCAGATTTTTCCTGTATATTGTGATAGTTAGTGTTCATATGAAATTCACAAGTGTACAGAATCGTTGACAAGTAATACGTGATGAGTAACGTGTATCGTTTCACGATAAAAAAAAAATTTAAGAGAGTGTACTAGTCATAATTAGATTCAAAGTAAATAAAACAAAAGTGATTTTAGTTTGTGATTATTCTAAATTAATCTACTAAAGAGTTTTGTTTATATATGAGAAGAGTGTGTTGGATTACAAATCCACCTATTATTATCTATTCAAATTCTCAATTATGTAGCTAGTTTCGTTCTTGTATTCTTAACAATCGATAATTCTATTGCAATTAATTTTCTTTTCTAAGACATATTAAATCAATTTTAGTCACGACCCGAATATATTCCTATTTCGAATTCGAATGAATAGAACACATTCAATTTCACAATTATTTAAAAAATTGCTCACGTGATAAATATAAGTCCTAACATTTATTGCACGCATGTTAATCAAGCAATGTTCTAACCCTATTGTGAGCCTCCGAGCACTACAACAAGCAACTATATATTCAATTGGTGATCAAACAATCGAACAACAAAATTAGGCGTGCAAGATTAATAAAAAAATTGCAAAAAGTCAACTAAGCTACGTGTCTTAAATTAAAAATAAATAATAAACGATTTCATCTTTATCCAGTACTTGAGGAGAATTAGTCTAGCATAATGTTGAAATTAAACAAATAAAGTTTAAACATCACTGGAAATTGACAAAACCAAATTAATTCCTCAATTCCGTAGTTCCGCCATCTTATTCTGTTTCTTTTCCTCTGCTTTTCGTTGGCTTTGCGTGTTTCTTTTCCAGCAACCGCCAATGTTGATGTGTGTATATATATTTAAAGCAGTGCAGTCATCCTCTCCTCTCCTTTTTTTTTTGCCGCAAGTCACGTGTGTATCTTTCCCTCAATAGCAGCTAGGCACCTTATTTTATTTCCAGCCGCCAATATGTGTATCTCCAACAGCAAGTAGGCCCATTTTTCCTTCCCAAGTGGCTGCCGAATTCTTCTTTTCATTTCTTCCGTCTGCGTGCGAATGTGTATATATATATATATATATAGGGAAAAAAAATTCATAAATCAGATATTAAATATTATCAATTCAATTTTCAGGTCTTAAGTTTAAAAATGTAAAAATCAAATATTTATTTGATAATTAAAAAATATTTTATTGATTAAATGTAATAATGTTACAATTATACAATCAATGGTTACAAGTACCTAATTATATGTCACAACTTATTTATTAATCACATATTATCAAATTAATTCGTCACGAATTATTTCGATGTCACAAATCAAACATCTTATAAGTCACAGTTTATTTCATCGATCACAAATCAAATAAATTACATGTCACATACTGTCGACCAACCTCACCTTGCCACCGTCGTCGTCGCCGTCGCCGCCACCATTGCACCACAATACCACCACTAGATCCAATCTACCACCAACAAAAATTACCACAACCACAACCATCAGATCTCCAGCCATGAAAACCACCTCCACCACCAACCACTCACATATTAACTATTTAATAGGTCACAACGTCACAAATGTCGACTCACTTCAATAGAAACACACCATCATTATTATCGCCACCACCACTGTCATCAGCGTCGTCGCCGCCACCACTACTACCATTTTGCAATACTACTGTCACCATACCGTACTAGCAACACCACCACAAACAGATCACACCAGTTGTTACCACTACCGCCTGTATCCTACCTAGATCTACCGCACCACGACACTGCCAAATCTAACCACCATTCCAAAAAAAAAAAAAAAACCAACCAAAACCTACACCTCACCGCCACTGTCAAATCCACCACCACCTACACCAACCACGCCAAAACCCCTACACTATCAAAATAGGGAAACCATCACCACCACTTCAACAACATAAAAAATCTAATAAAGCTACTACAACGATGTTGGAAGAGAAGATGATCTGATCGCTGCTCCAACAACAACCGTCGATTTGAGAGCATTGCAGCGGCGTTGAGAGAGAAGCTACGTGCATCGACGATCGTTATTTGAGTGACACTCCAACAACCACTACCACCGAGTTCTTTTGACTCCTATTCATCTATAACTTAACTTCTAAAATTTCATATATATAAGTCACGACTTGTATTATTCCTATAATATTCATAAAACATTTTGAGAGTTTTGATAAGATGGTTGAGAGTATCGAGATCTTGTTGTAAATACAATTACTATTGATTATAGTGGATTTCTCCTCATTTGCTTGTAGTTTTTTCCCCATCTTGGGATTCCATATAAATCTTTGTATTCTTAATTTGTGTTCTTGTTTAATTTATTATTATTATTATCTTGCGATCAATTCTTAACATTAAATATTGATTTACTTATTTACCTTTAGAAAATTGTACATGTGCTTTGAATATGTCTATTTAACGAACTTTTAACCAAATACGTATCCAAGTGTTCGAGGATAATGCAAAAATAAATAAATAAATAGAGTTCGAGACTAGTTTGCACTCTTTGAAACAATGGAAAACCTAGTTGCAAATTTTCCCTTAATTATAAGTAAATACTTTAAAGCTTAATCAAACACACCCTTAAATATATTAATATACACGATTGCTTAATTCATAAGTTTGTCCAAGGAGGGACCCACTAAGGCAGGTCTCACCATATCCTGACAAAGATTTCTCCAAATCTTAGGTTATCTTCAACCCTACACCAAATTTTACAATATTTTGCATCAAATTAAAAATCATCTCCAACTATTACATCGAAACTTTTACCAAATAAATAGGGTTTTATCACTTTCTTCTCTTTTTATTCTAAATAATTTATTTATTTGAAAATTTATTTATTTATTTTACAAATACATAAATTATTAAATAAATAATTACGTTAAATTAACAAAAATATTAAATTCATTGATAAGGTCCTATTTGGTAGTCATTTTTGGGGAGAAAATACATTTTTAAATAGTTGATTGATGGAGAATGTGTGGTTAAAAATTAAGAATTTTTTTTTAGTTTCCGTGTAATATTATTTTATTGAAAAATGTGTGATTAAAAAGAAGAAAAAGAAAAATGTATTTTGAGAAAATGATTACCAAACAAGGGCTAAATATAAAGAACATAGTACAATTAGTGGAAACACTACAAAAATGTAAATATTAAAACACTACAAACATCGTGTTTGTTATTTAATTTTTTTATATTCTTAATTAATTAATTAATTAATTTTTATTTTTATATTTTACTTTATTTTAAATAATAATAATAATAATAAAAACCAAAGTCCTAATCCCTCAATTTCTCTTGGCTAAAGTCTAAATTGATCAAACCTGGCCCCTATTTGGCATCGTTAAAAATTTTGAATAAAATTTAAGTCAAAATTAATAATTAATTTTAACCATATATTGCTCATAACTTTTCAATCATACATTTCATCAACTTTTATCAAATTCTGTTAAAAATCTAAGCTCTTTTGGTGGAATTTAAAATCAGATTTCTAGTAGATTTTGATAAAAACGAATGAAATGAGTGATTTGAAAGTTGTAGGTATCATGAATTATGTAATTGAAATTAATTGTTAATTTTGTGTTGAATTAAAATCTTAATTTTAATTTTTACCAAATAAGGGAAAATTTTAATTTTTACCAAACATGGGTTCGAATTCAAACGGCCAACAACATTGTAAAATTTTAATTCAAAATCAAATTCAACCTGTTTGGTGGTCTTTTTAAAAAAAAAAAAAGGTTTTGAATAGTGTTATAGGATTGATTAAAAAATATGATTTTTTTTGGAATTTACGTACAGAATATTTTATTTTGTCAATATATAATTAAATATGATTCTATAAAAAAGAAAGAAAGAATAAAACACGGCTCAAATTGTCTCTAAAGCCCTGTTTGATAACTCATTTTTCCCTAGAACTAATTTTTGTTGTTTGATATAATATTTTTTCATGGAATTAAATTTCTTGGTTTTGCTCACACTGTTACATTTTCCCACTTTTTGGGGAATAGCTTTTCTCACTACTTTGGTGGGAAAAACAATTTCAGATTTTTTTGACAATAGAAACAAATTTTAGATCCAATTATAAAACAATTATCTTTTTAATGGACAAATTTCATGTAAAATAAAATCAAACGAATGATATTCGGTACACAATTTTTTTGACAATTGGAACAAATTTTAAAGCCAATTATAGAAAAAATTATCCATTTAATGAACAATTTTCATGAAAAATAAAGTAAAACGGACATCTAACTTTAAACAATTTTCAGGTGAAAAATTATATCAATAAAAAATAATTTATTACAATTCTCAGTAAAAATAAATTTTAGGCAATTCAATTCCATATAATTTGTATTTATTTTCATCTAAATTTCACATTTGTAATAAAATGAACTAAGTAAATATTTTATTTTGTTAATGTATGTATGATTCTAAAAAAAAATAAAAATAAAAAGAGAGAAAAAGAACGTCTCGAACTGTCTCTAAAGTCCAGCTGGACAAAAAAATCTCAAAAACACCCCCCAAAATATCTGAACCCAATTGGACCCACACGTCCACTTTTTTGAGTTTCGACCAAACACCCTCTTCTTCAACTTCTAAAACAAGGGGAGGGCAACCCTCCACCGCCTATGGTTCTTGGCTGATATTTTTGGCTTTGGGGCGGCGACAATACCCCTTGTTTGAGCCTTTTTTTTTTTTCAAAATTAGTATTTGAAATGGTATTTTTTTTTAAATGTGTGGTTGAAAAAAAATAATTTTTTTTGATTTACGTATAATATTATTTTATGAAAAATTTTGTGATTGAAGATAGGAGAGGAAAAAAAAATATGATAGAATTTGAATGTATAGCCCCGTTTGATTCCCATTTTAGGGAAGAAAATGCATTTTAAATAGTGAATTGATGGAGAATGTGTGGTTGAAAATTAAAGAAAAGTTTTGGGTTTACGTGTAATATTATTTTATTAAAGAATGTGTGGTTGAAAAGAAGAGAGAGAAAAATAAATTTTGAGAAAATGAGAATCAAACGGGGGCTATATATGAAACCCAAAAAAAAAATAAAAAAATACGGCTCAACCTGTCTGTAAGTCCAACCGGACAAAAAATCTCAAAAACACCCCGGGGAAATATCTGAACCCAATTGGACCCACACGTTCACTCTTTCGACCAAACAAGCTCTTCTTCAACTTCTAGAAACAAGGGGAGGACAACCCTCCACCGCCTTATGGTTCATGGCTGATATTTTTGGCTTTGGGGCGGCGGCAATACCTATATATATGTATTCATGCAACCCCACCACCTCTAATCGATCATTTTTCACCACTTATACACTTACACTCCACAAAAATCCCACCGGGATTTCCTCTCTCATCCGCTCCAAATTCCCAAGAAACCAATTCAAGAACATATTTTGATAATGGATCATGAAGATTATAGAAGCCTATTTTCTTCTTCATCTTCTTCTGGGGAGTCTGATATTCGTACACCGCCTAATACGATGCCATTTTCTTCATCAGAATCCTTTCCTTTGCCTTTATCAGTGGTACCTCCATTTCCTAAACAACCAGAGCCGCCACCTTTATTAAACTTTGATTCTTTTCCACCCCAGTTTGAATTCAAAGGCGCCCTTCCAAATGAAGAAACTGAAGCTCCGAGCACGGTAGGAGGTTCTGGGGATTTATTCGGCGTGCCACAGCCTATGGAGTGCTTGCATGAGACCCCAATTCCTCCATTCTTGTCCAAGAGTTTCGATTTGGTAGATGATGCTTCATTGGATTCTATAATTTCTTGGGGAGCAAAGGGTGACAGCTTTGTTGTGTGGGATCCTGTGGAATTTGCAAGAACTATTATGCCAAGGAATTTCAAGCACAACAATTTTTCAAGTTTTGTTCGGCAGCTTAATACATATGTGGGTATCCATTTAATTTAATTCTGGGACGTTCTTGATCTACATATCTATTGATTCTTAATTTCTTTGTTTCATTGCTCTTGCTCTTGTATTTATATTCTTCTGTAATTTTTCTGTTTTTTTTTTCTATGTACTTTTTGGAATCCGTTTCTTGTAATTGTAAGCTAGATGTAAACGAAGCTGTACTGGTGGATCACAGACATTTTGTACTGAAAGACGGAATAATGTAACTTTGTATTTTATTTATTTGAGAATGTTAGATGAATTTTTATTTATTTATTGTATTAAAATTTTGTGTAATCTTGGTGATATTTTGGGTATGTTATAGTAATGTGATCATAATAGTATGATAGTGCTGAGATGCTACGATTTTCTCCTTCGAAAATGAGAACTCGATCTCCCTGGACTGACTGCTGAAATTTGGAGGTTCATCTATTCGCAGGTAGTATTTAAAGCTTTGGTGGACATTTCCTGAGTTTTATGCATCTAATTACTTTCTTTGGGACTGATAAAGAATTGTACTGATTTTGTGCATGTTTAGTACAATGCAGCTCCTCGTACTCGTGGATATTGCCAGTGTGGATTTTGACTTGTGACTCTGTATAGTTATTTCCTTAGGATAATATTCTTCTTTATTCATGGTGAATTTTGTTTGATGCACATTCTTGGATACACAGGGATTTCGTAAAATTGATACTGACAAGTGGGAGTTCGCCAATGAAGGATTTATAAGAGGGAAGAGACATTTATTGAAAACGATCCAGAGACGTAGAACACCACAATCTCTGCAGATTGGAAGCTCGTCTGGATCATCTAGTGAGGCAGGGAAATCTGCATTGGAAGGCGAAATGGAACGTTTAAGGAAGGAGAAAAGCTCAATGATGCAGGTACTGGTTGAAATGCAGCATCAGCAGCGGGCTACATTTCAGCATATGGAAACTGTTAATGAAAAGCTCCAGGAAGCAGAGAAGAGGCAGAAGCAAATGGTTTCGTTCTTGGCTAAAATGTTTCAGAATCCAACCTTTTTAGCTTGTATTCAGCGAAAGGAGCAAAATGGCATAACTTCGCCAAGAAGAAGATTTTTAAAACATCGACATGAATCAGGTACACCTGAGTCGTCCCTTGAGGGGAAGATTGTGAAGTATAGACCCGAACTAAGAGATTTTGCTGTGGCTTCTGAACCTTCGGACTTCAATCCCCTTACAGTCAAACAACTTCCTGATTATCCTTCACAAAATATGGGAGAAAACTTTGCTTTTGGTGAAGAAAGTGTTCAGTTTCAGGTTGAAAATACTTATAATGATGAATTGGCACTAGTAACCCCGGAACAGGCAGGAGGAGTGTTCAGATCAAGTCTGAACACTCTAAATCAGTTTAAAATAGGAAAGAATGTAATGAATCCCGAGCAGCAAGTCACTCCCAAGTATGACATCTTTTTCCCTGAGGACACGGCTAGGGAGAAGAATTTTCCTGAAATATCGTCGCCAGGAATTGAAAGCATGGTCAAAGAAGAGGTCGAATGGAACCTAGGTTTTGAAGCCGGTGCAGGTATGTCTAGTTCTACAAACGAGTTATGGGGTAATCTTAGCAATTATGACATGCCGGAGTTTCAGTTATGGGGTACTCTTAGCAATTATGACATGCCGGAATTAGGTGTTAGCAATGGCACATCTGACGTTTGGGATATAGGTTCACCGCAGCCCTGGGGAATTTCAGGCTTTGAGACGTGGCCAGACGAAGACTCGCACGTTAAATGAGCTAGAGAACCAAGCTGGCCAGCCTAGATATGAGAGTTATAAGAAAATGGACCCATAGGGTTTATAGTTGCTGCTTTAGTATACTTTGGATTGGTTTCCTTTATACTAATGAACAGTGCATATATATATAAAATATATAAATTAATTTGTTATTTAGTTCCTTTATTTTCTCATTTTTACAGCTAATTCTGTTAACATCAAGATAGCCATTTTGTTATAGTGCTTCAAGTAAGTAAATTGTTGATAGTAATATGCAGAAATTTCCTGCTAACAGATGTATTCAAAGTTATGGATGTGCAGGTTTTGGGAAGATTAGAAGGTGCAGTCGGGCCATAGCAAGAATTCGTGTTGATGAGTCAAGCAGTGTCTATGACGGGTAAGATATATCTCAATCAAGAAAAGCACATCTATTTTCTTGCTAAGCATAGTTATTTTCCTTGTCCAATTTGAGAAGATGATCCACTAAATTCTCATTGCTAGTTGAGAACTGTCGATATGATCTACAGTTTTACATGCAATTTCATAATAACATGTTGCATAGAATTGATCTCTAGCCTACAGTGGGCAGAAGATTATAATGCTTATGTCAGAATGATAACAACTCTCTAGATTCTCAAAAGTTCATGTAAACTATTATTTACAAATTATAATCAGTGTGACCACCTCTCATCGTACGTATCCAATTTCGACTGTATTTTGATGATTCATAAAGAGTATCTTTTATGGAAGCAAATTAACATTAGCCGTGCTATCAAAATTAGTTTAGATTATCTAAGTTGTCTTAAATTACCCTCATCTTTTATTTCATTAATATAATTTTAACATAAACTATGATAGGCAAGTATCAGCTCAGGATTTGGCTAACCTACAAAATACATGATGATCCCTCTCAAGATTTTGTGGCCACGCCCAAAATAAATACTAAAAGCACATGGCCACTTCGTGCGTGTAATAAAATCCCATTTGGGCTATATAAATAAGCTTCAAGGCCTCATGCATGTTACCCCACTTCAACATATAGCAATCAAAATTTTCAATGCAGCAATCTGGCATATAAATATTGGAATTTAAAGCTTAACACCATATAACCATGTAACCATTCTCAAACTTGGATAAGTATATAGTGAAGCATAAATATTCACATGGAATTAGATTAAATGTCTTAGTAATAGTAAACATCCATAAGCAAGTAATTGTAAATATGGAGATTTTTATGTATTAATAGCCTCCATAGTTGGACTTCAAGCTCTAGATGATGGAATGAAGAACTCATAAAGAGTTGGAACCCTTAGCCAAGGTTGAAGCATAATTATTAAATAGTTCTTTTAGCTATCCCATTCTATTTAGTTTTGAAGTTCCAAAATCGTTCTGGGGTGAAGCTATAGTAACAACTTGTTAATTGATTTAACATGACTCAATCTAATGTATTTAATGGTGACATGCCATACGAAAAAAGTGCTGCATTTTCTCATCAAAATAAAGGAAAATTGAACATACAGCTTGAAAATGTGTTTTCCTTGGATACCCGAAGGAGTTAATGGGTATGGGGGTTAAGATCATTAGATTAGAAGTAGAAACATTAATTTAATAAAAGTGCAATGCCTTGTTTAATGTTTGATTATTTGTAGCAATTGAGTGAAAAGCAACAAAAAATAATTGGGATCAATTCTATGTGGAGTTAGAAAAATAGAGTACACATATTCCCATCACCTCTAATCCTGGAGAATCAAATTTGGTAATATGTAGAAGAAGACAGGGGAAAGACAGTGGTAGGGGAGCTCCCAATTTACCATAACCTTTAGTAGACTACGACTTAACTAGAAATAGAGATATGAGAAACAATTTGTATGAAAAATAAAGCCAAACGAATGATATTCGGTATGATAATTTTTTTCTTAACAATTTGTATGTAAAATAAAGTCAAACGAATAATATTCCTTATAATTCATATTTTTTTCCATTCAAATTTCACATCTAGAATCAAGCGGACCTAAGATGATGTTTCCTATTCTTTATCCTTTTTATTGATTGATAGCTATATTATCTCGACCGTTCCACATCATAAATTTAGTTGTCTTTTTTTCCCAACTTATTTATTCCCCATGCCATTGTTTTCCTACATTGCATTGAATTCTCTGCCTTCACAAAGTTCCTATCATGCTGTCGCAGTGGGTCAATTCTCAGAAATAAATGTCAAGCCCATTATTTATAATTTTGGTGAAAGCTAATAACTCTAGTATACCTAATTTTAGTGCAGATTTCAGTGCATTGATGTTTGTTGCATTTCCTGTTCTGTCCTGTTCAATCCACCACGTATCGTGACTGACACGTTCCGAGTTCGAATTTTAAGAAAAAGAATTTGAGGTAGTTCAGTGAAAATGCACTTAGATCCTGACCAACTTGGACATATCCTTCGATTTACCCTCACACCAAAACCTAGGGACGGATAGGTGTGGGCGCGAGTAATGACGCGTAATCCAAAAAAAAAAAAGAACATACAAAAGTACTCATACCAACACTTTCTTGATCGAGCATATCGTACTGAAATTGTTAAGTATGGTTAACCTGATTGACGTGATTTGCAGGTTATTGTGTCAAATCGAGGTTTATCGAGTGCATACCTGAAAGATAGCTGCTGCTGGTCCCCGTAAAAAAAATTAAAAAAAATAAGGGAAGAACATACAAAAGTAAAATGTACTAATTTCTAAAAAGAGAAAAATCATGTGTACAGATATTTTCCTACAGAATTGTGCTAGAAGTCTCACATGTGTGGGTCCCATGGTGTAATGTCAAAAAATTCACTATTCACACTTTTTTGGTCAAGTTTGTCGCACCGAGCTTGTCAAATGTGGTTAACCTGGTTGTCATGTTTGCAGGCTATTGCGTTAGACTGAGAGTTTACCCAGTGCGCACCCGAAGGATAGAGACTACGGATTCCCCATAAAAAAATTAAAAAAATAAGGAAAGCACATGCAAAAGTAAAATTTTCTGATTTTTAAAAAGAGAAAAACCACGTGTACATATTTTCCTACATAATTGTGTCAGAAATCTCACATGTGTGGACCCCATGGTGTAATAAAAAATGCCAAAAAATTCATCATCCACCTCACCAATGTGTCTTGTCTGTAAGACTTCTGTAAAATGAGGTCTGTACGTCTAGCATCCTTCTTTTAAAAATTGAACACTGCTTGTTATACAAAATATGGAATGACAGAAATGCAACAGATCACTCACACTTGTAGCTCTCGCATATTTTTTTTGACAATATTTAATTCACATTTCTGTTATCTTTTTTTTTTTTTTCTGTACAATGGGCAAAACTCTTAAAAATTAACTCGTCAGAAAATGCTTCACTGTACTTTTTTACGCGCCAGACCCCAAAGTTTAGAAGATCAGTGATTGTATTTACGATCGAAATTCTATCTTTTACCATAGTAAAAACAGTGTTTCTTGGGCTGTCATTTGTTTATTGAAATAAAAACGCAACTAGAAAAAGAAAACTTTTTATCATCCAAAATTTCATAATCATAAACTTTTTATCATAAAGTGTGATTCGGGACACAAACGCGATCTTCTGTGATCACTTGTCCAATATACACGAGAACAAATTCTTTCGAGATATAACTCGAATTCTTATGCTTAACCTAAAAGAATAACAGCATTCTTTCTACAAGCGAAAAATTGTAAGTAGTATAGGTGAAGAATGTGAGAGCAGAAGAAGAACGTGCGAAGAGAGATTTCTGAAGACGACTCCTTCCAACGCACTAAGACTGGGGAATGAATGTCCCAATATAACCAAACCCGGCGATGAAAAAGGCTATTGCTTGAGCGAAGAGGTAGATGAAATAGTGGTTTTTCCCAAATGCCATGTCATAGCACCCGCAAAAGAAGAGGTAAGCGCCCGCACCAAGCTCTAACAAATGGAGCCTGAAGAAAACAAACAAATTAATGTTTGAGCCTACTATGGATGATAACTTAATTCAATAATTATCAAAAAGGCAATACAATGGTACATACATACATACATACATACATACATATATATATATATATATTTATTTATACCTCTCTCCGATCCTAAGTCGAGGTTTCTTGAAAGCTCTAACGGCTGATTTTAACTTATGAGCATCCCCAAGTTTCTCGGTGACAACCCATTCATTCACTCTCCCTGCCTCCAACAAGCCAATGAAGGTAGCTTTTGTCCGATGTAGTGACATGACATTCTCGTAAAGTATCCAGAATACCAGCAAATGGAGTGACCTACATGTTTAAAATAACAAATGTGTCAGAACCTTAATGAAATTCAATTGTGGAACTACACAAACATCTTGTATTAGGCCAAGAATAAAATCATTTTCAACTTAATTTCTCTCTGTTTTGTATCAGATTAGTTTCATTCATACTTCTAGTTCATAAAAAGACAATTGTACGTGTTTTTCAGAATGAACATGTATTGCCTGCAAGAATTAAGCTCCTTGTACAGGTATGTTTGCCAAGGATTTTTACAGGTGATGAGATGGCGACACTTGATTGGCTGATTCGAAGTTGTTTTTTTGTCTAACATTTAATGAAATTGTGAAAGTTGGCAATCTGTCAAACTGCCCCATAAAATCCCTTTTACATGTAGCAAGATTGTGCCTACAATTAGTGCACATAACTACTTTTTTTCCAGCATGAGCTTCTTTGTATTGATACACCAAATAGAACGCAGATAAAAAGAGCTTAGCTAAGGAACCAAACCTCGGAGTCCCAACTGCATTGAGTAAGGTAATGATGGAGGGTATGTATACTGCTCCCCACTTCGGAACCTCAACTTCCGGTACTAATACGGTTGCAGGTAGTACAACACAGTAAAACACGAATGTGACTACATGGGCTACAATCTTTCTGACGAAGAAACTGTATATTACATGAACCTTCTTCCACGAAGACACTTTCTGCAAATAATAAGATAAAAAACAAAGAAAAAGAAGTTCGATCGGAAATTGTGTTTTTATAACACATTCGACTATATTGAGGAGCAGAGGAAGGGAGTGAGGAATTAACCTTGTTTTTTACAATCTCCATAAACATTTTTCTGAAAAGATTGGCAGGTCCACATGACCACCGATGTTGCTGATAGCGATATGCCTTGAACGTGCTTGGCAATTCATTTTTCACCTTTGTGAAGAAAAAAAATCGAACAGAAGATCAGTTCACGAATGATATGCTAATGCCAAAATATCGCTCTGTTCCCTTCGCATAAACATGTACACCTATACATAGGTAAGGGCAAACTGCCAGTTTTAAGGTACGAGATATCCATCCTAGTCAATATGGGCGTTTTTGCCTACTCGATACATCTGATAAACTCCACTTATCCTTTTTCCCTCTTAAGGAATTTAAGTAATAGCCTTTTTTCCCTCAAGTAGGAAACAACTTTGACGATTATGCTTTACGAAGTTATGTACTTAAAAGAACTTATTTACATTATCAGAACAACAAAATCATGTCTTTTTGATAATCGGCTATCTAGACGAAGTGTATATTTACCATGAGGGAACCGAGGTACAAAAACTTCCATCCTCTAAGACTAGCTCGGACAGCCAAATCCATATCCTCAACTGTCGTTCGATCCTTCCATCCTCCAGCTTCATCAATTGCCGCGATTCTCCAAACTCCAGCCGTTCCTTGTATTTATACAAGTATAAATTATATGATGCCATAAGATAGGCATGCTAAATAGAGGTAATAACAAACTTCAGCAAGTTTTCACTAAATTCAAACCCCGAGAATTAGTACATTATTAATAGATACGACATGGGAAATTAGACTCGAGATTACCATTGAAGCCAAAAAAAGCATAGGTAGATGATCCTACTTCTTGCTCCACAGTAAAATGGTAGTCTAGTGACATTTCTTGCATTCTTGTCATCAAGCATTCATCAGCATTTACTGAAAAAATAAAATCCCAGGTAAACAGATAAAAAATTTAATTTATTATTCTTAACTTCAGCAAAGAAAATAACAAAATCAGTATCACAAAACAAAGGCTATGTTTGATTGGCAAAGGTGGAAAAGAATTGAAAATTCATGTAAGTTGGAAAATATTTTCCCAAATATCCCATAAGAATATGTTTTTCATGACATTTGCCACACACATGCTTAAAGTAGTTGTACCTTAGAATTCGAACTATATTTTCACTTTCGTATCAAATAACAAAGATGAAATATGAATTCTTCGAATGTGATATTTTTCATGAAAAATGTCGTTATCAAAAGAACCCTAAGGGTCCGTTTGATAAAAAACATGAAATTTTGTTTGAAAGAAAACGAATTACAGGGAATTGAATTGCCTAGAATTTGTTTTAGAGGGAATTATAATTAATGGTGTTTGATTGATATAATTTTTCACCTGACAAATTTTTACGTTTGGCTTTTTTTTTACGCAAATTGTCAATTAAATGGATAAATTTTTTTACCATTGACTTTACAACTTTTGTGCATCAACAACTTGTACCTTGAAAAAGGGTGGAAAATGTTTTCCCTAGAAAAAAATGCCAATCAAACAATGAAAAAGCTGGAAATGAAAAATCAATTCCAATTTTCCTAAAAAATCTCGACCAATCAAACAAGGCCTAAATGAAAATTGTCTATTAGAAGAGAGGGGCTGAGGTCCACCACTCATAGCAGATCACAGCACATGCAATTGCTTGACATTAGAAAGACCAGACAGAAGGACAAATATACCCTTATCATGATTACTAACTCCAAAAATGTACTCCCCTACCCTTTTGAGAATGAAAGATTTTCTAGCATGTGTCTTGCACTTCCTATTTGGATTTTTTTAAAGTTACATGACAGCTTTTTTTCATAAAAATAAAATAAAAAGGTTTGTGGGGTTATTTATGTCCATCCACCAGACATGAATAAGTGTTCATCAAGAAATCAAACCCTTTGGATCGCCTTTGAATGATTATTGTTCCATCTATACCCTCACTACCTTTTTACTTCCACTAGCAGAAACAAACCTTTTTCATGAGTCAAAATAAAACATTAAAATCAACATCAGTCCATCGTACCGTCTAGTCTAATCCAATTCAATGGAGTCTAACTCGAACTAGTATTATGAGACAAGTTACACGTGTATGAAGCTAAAAGGCCAACTAAAGTTGTAGATGGTGATATCTTTGGACAAGTAAGATACACAATCCTCGTCAATATCTTGCCACCGACAGTTTCTAATGTCACTTAGCAATTATTAATAATGTTATTATAAAGTAAATTAATCAAATCTTTATCGTACAAAATAATGTGAAATTTTGAAGGGCAAGTTGTTACCAAACTTCCAACGGGCCTGAACTAGAGCAAGTTCAGGATTATGAACTAAGAAAGGGATAGTTCGCCAGAGGAAATCGGGTTCGGGTTGAAAATCAGCATCGAAAATTGCTACATAATCGCATAGTTTCACATAGGGGTGCTTTAATCCTTCTTTTAATGCTCCAGCTTTGTATCCATTTCTGTTGTCACGAATTTCATACTTGATATTAATTCCCTTGCCTGCCCACCTTTGGCACTCCAATTCCACCAGATTCTACCACACAACAGAAGCAAAATTAATCTGTTTTACTGAAAAAAAAAATGGTGTTCATGTACGTAGAAAGAAAGGGTTTAATGGGTTACCTTGATTACAGGATCCGTTGAATCGTCGAGAACTTGAATAATTATACGATCGGACGGCCAGGAAAGGCCACATGCAGCCCCAATTGAGAGTTGATATACCTATATATACATGTACAGAAATGCCATCAAGATTTTGCAAGAACTTATGTGAAGAATTCAAGAATGAATGATGAATTATGAAGAGAGAAGAAAAAGACCTCTTTTTCATTGTACATAGGGATTTGAACAAGAACCATGGGATAAGCTGAATTTCCCAGCTCTAAATCATCTCTCAGTGGCTCCCATTTATAGCGTTTTTCTGGTTTTCTACCAAAAATTTTCACAAGTGTGATAACAATTCCCATGTAAACCCTCTCAATGAACAACATGACTGACATTATCAAGCATAAAAATACAGAAACTTTAAGCCAAGGGACGATCAATGGGGCTTTGATCTGACCCCAAATTATGCTAAATTGCTCACTGATATCATCTCCAGCACCCTCGAATGGTCTTATGGATGAAATCTGGTCCATTCTTTACGAGCTTTTTCCTCTGTGCTTGGGAGTTAAAAAACAGGGGAAAAACAGAGGAAAACAGGGGAGTTGATAGAAAAGTGAAGATCTGCTAGTGCATATATAGGGTTTTTCTTTGCCAAAACTGCAAGAATATTTATATTGTTTTACTTCCGAGGGACGCAACAAAAAATTGGAGGTATAGCTGGAATGTCAGAAATCACTAGCACAAACCTTCCACAGTAACTAAACAGGAAAAAAAAAAAAACCCAATGCAGAAACTTTCGTGACACACGTTCGGAAAGGTGAATTAGACGACAGTATATAGTGTTCAAGAAAGAAAATTATACTGTTCAGCACGACCTAACACTTCAGTCTCTTTGTCCCAAGACACCCACACACTACTGAGCTTGTAATAATGCAAAAGTAGGCTTCGATGAGAGAGAGAGGAAGCAATGGAGAAAGGAAAAGATAGAGATGGAGGGAGGGATATGGAGAAAAAGAGAGAATCTCTCTTTATAGAAGCTCAGTTTTGGCTTCAGGTTTAGGTTTGCTTCTCTCTTTTTTTAAATGAGATTTGTATTAATCCAATAACAGGATGTGTTTTTCGATATACGATGTAGAATTTGTGCTTGTAAGTATGGATTATGTATGTAATGTAAGGTTTTGCATGGTCAGGACAACGGTCATTAACGTTAATATTTTTTAAACTCGATTTGAACATAAAAGTGGGCGAATTTATGTTTGGACGACTCGGAATTGAAGAGGGAATTAATGAATGGGAATGGGACCATCCAGGACCTCTGTGTGAATAGACAAAAATGCCCTCTAGAATATGTGGTCAAGTTAGCTCTCAATTACAACTTCATGTAACAATTATTATACCCCCATTGTCTCCATTATTTCAAATTACAATTTTCTCTTTTTTATTATCAAACATACAATATTTTATAAAATAATATTATACATAAATCGAAAACTTTTTATTCGTTTTCATCTACATATTTTTAAAAAAATACTATTCCAAAAATTAAAAATTGAAATAATGGGACCAAACGAGGGCATATGTGTCCATCAAACAATGTTTATGAGATTAAAAATATATATATATATATATATATATTTAGATAATTTTTAAAAATATTTTAATTTTTGTAGAAGAATTTCTATAGAAAACAGACCTAAGATATCTGTTTCAAGAGTTTTTCTACAAGAAGCAAATATAAAAGCAAAAATCCTTCCAATTATGTCATATGTATAACGTGTAATACCCTCCTCTTTTCATTTTTTCCTCTCTTTTTTAATTTTTTTAGTTGTGGTTGGGCCGTTGGGGGTGTAAAGGTAGATAAGTTTGATTTATGCATATTAATGAAGGATTAAGTCATTTTTACCTTTTGACTTATCATTTGGATTATCCGACTCCACCTCTCCTCTCACATGGAGGTCAGGTCCCACATCCAATAAATACGTGGGATCGATCTCCATGTGAGGGGGAAGGTGGAGCCGACTAAACCAAATGATAAGTTAAATGGTACATGTAGCAAAATCTCATTAATTAAATGTCTTTGTTAAATAAAAATGGACTAATATTATTCTAGAAGAAGACAAAATAGAAATAAATTGAGTATATTATGCATATTAATTTATAAGTTTAATCTTATTTTATTTACAACAATCAATTTTTTAAATGTTTTTTCTATTATGTTATTATAATTTAATTGGTGCTCTTATTTAATAACGAGAAAATTTACCTTCAACACAATCCCTTTATTTAATCATAAATAAATGAACAGCCTCTGCCATCAATACGTACTTTCGACTGCATGAATATCATATTAGATACAATACATGTTTGAGTTCAATTCATTTGTCGCATAAATAAGTTTAATCAACTTTCCCGTAAAAGCTAATATTATGCAGTTTGAAGAAAAAATTGAATCACATAAGAAGTATTGACTAGTGTATAGAAATGTGCACAAACTATACAAGTTTGATGATAAAAATTATAATTCAAAATATAATTGAAAAACAAAACTTAAATATCATTTTTCTTTTGTTTCATTCTCATTAGAGGGTAGGTGAGAAATAATGGTATCCATATTATTGTCACGCTGGAATATAAAGCTTAATTTGGCATGTATCATTATCACACATAAAACATGGTACACTCTGTCCAAAAATTAAGCCCTAAACAAGATTGTGACATCAAGTGTGAAGAATAATCAACCATAACAAGAATTATGAAATAAAATTATTTAGTCAATATAATTTAGTACGTTACATTGGACATTACATAATTAAAGACAAGAAATACGAGAGATAGGAAGTTTTACTCGTCCTATTTAGGGGCTGTTTGTTTTTTATTAAAATTTAATTTTAATCTAAATCAAAATCAAATGATCAGTATTAATCACAGCTTTCATGAGTCTCATAACTTTTCAATCACACATCTCAAAACTTCTATCACAATATATTAAAACAAAAAAAATCTAATTTTAATCCTCATCAAACACTCTTAGTGCATGATTGGCAAAGATTATAACCAAATTTGGTCATTCACATAATTTATAGAATTCGCAACTACTATTCACTTTTCATTCACATGTTATATGGGACCTGCTACTTAAATTATAATTTGAACGCTCTCAAACACACGTCTTATAGCAAAATATACAATTAATATCTTCACATTTCAAATCAATACATGAACCTTACCAACCAACTTAATTAGTGACTTGGTTGTATTGCTATTATCAATAGGAATAAAAATCGACATCTATTTATTCAGATTTTATACGTAATAGGATGTGCACAAGAAATTTAGGTGTAAGATAGCAATTAACTTTTTTTGTCTTTTATTTATGATTGAAAAAAAAAAAAAAATCTAAAAACTTTGTCATCATCGAAGGGGATGAGACACGCGTTAGCATAGTAACGGTATAAAAATGCCTCGATCAATTATAAACTTCTCTTCATTCATTTTATAGAAAGGAGCTAGAAGAGCGATAATTCAGCAAAATAAATTATTTATCTAATTTTTTTTTTATGTATTTTACGAAAAAAAATGATTGTATCATCATTCGAAAGGTGATTCTTTGGAACTATTATAACTAACGTAAGAACTCAAATTAATTTTTCTCCTTCGACAAAAATGATTATTATTTTTATTTTGACCCTAGAACAGCTCGGATGACAACTACACAATAGGAATCGAAAATTATGTTTACTCAGATTAAAATGATATAGTTGTTCCAGAGTATGAACTTCTTGATCTCGACTCGGGTCAGTATGCTAAATTAATAATATTGCTAAATACATATTTACTTAAAATATAAAATCATAATTGGTTAAATAGGTAAAATTTTGTAATAAGGTACTTTTTACTTGTTATTTTTCAATTCATTTATTTTTCTTTTGAAAATACACCTCTAAATTTACTTTCTTTTTTTCTTTGTACTCAAACCACAAAGTTAAATTTTGCATTTTCAGCTTCCCACGAGAGTATAAATTTATTTGACAAAGTACATTCGCTAGATTTTATTGCATCTTGGAATATATATTTTATTTGTGTTAACAGAAATATAATTATAAATTAATTACGTCCTTTTCGTTTTCAGTCCCTACAGCTAAGATAATAGACAGTTCTATTGATTTTGGTTAGGTCAAGACTTGGCGTTGAAATGTCAATTCAGTTGACTAGATGAAGAGCATTTAATTCTGATTTAATTCAGTAAAGAAAATTTTAATATTTCCTCTTGACTCCACTTAAAACTTGTAAAAAGTTCAAAAATTGATTAGGTCGGAATTTGGGTTTTATCCGAGCTCAATACGAGGTATGCAAACATAAAGTATAATAAGGGAGAATTTCATCCTTAATCCCTACGAGAAATAATCCTCTTGTATAGACGAAGAAATTACACTTACCAAATGCCTTAGCTATTTTTTATTACAATAATCGATCTTGATTCGTGAATCGTGTATCACTTGTCACATCAATAATTTTGTATTGATCGGGAGGGCGATTGTAGTGTAATAATTATTTAGATCATGGGTTTGTCACTTAAGCTAACCTTATCTTCCTTTTAATTAACATTTTTGGACTATTGGAGACATCATCTACCCCTAAATGATTGCTGTTCAATTAGCCGAACTCGTCATGTCATGCGATTGTCTGGAGTACGATGGCCAGATTCATTCCTCCGAGGTGGACATGTCACAAGTGACAATTTATGAAGGATATGTGTCAATATGTTTACAATTTCGCTACACTTATAGAAAGTGGTTTACCACTTTTCTTATCGACACTTACATTTGGGGGTCCCATCTTTTTTATTTTGCATTGTTTATTCACGCGGGTCTCGTTATATATGAGTGGATGTCAACCAAGTGGTAATGAATAGTTCTATACAAGTAGAATAATTCATATGTTTAACCATCATTTAAGAAAAAAACTACATTTTTTTTTGCTACAACCATTCAAAAATGTCAAGACAAGCCTAACTAATTTCATTGGCACCATACATTCACAACCTTCCCTTAATTAGCACTGTTCATCCATCGACACAATTTATGTTCAATTGACCATTAAGATGTCGTAAAATGAAAATCCCTCCACTTTAAATAAACAAACAAAAAAAATAAAAAGACGAAAAAAAAAAAATTCAAAAGAGCCATTCGTAAAAAAAAAAATCAAAAAAAATCAAAAGATCCAAAACCAACTCATCCAAAATTCAAGATTAAAAGTGAAGAAATCAAATATGAAAAAGATTGTAGTTCAAAATTCAAGATTCAGGATCTGAAATCAAGATCCATTATTAAGAATTATTCCCAATAAATTAAGGTATGTTCTGCATTTAATAATTATCTTGATGACTTGATTGGAGGATATTAACAAAAAACGAATTTGGGTTTTTTAATTTTAAAGTTTCATAAAGTTTCAATATCAACTACACATTTTTGATCAATCCACTATTTTAAAATGCATTCTTAGCCAAATAATGATCTCAAACAAGGGCTTAATAATAGAACTTAGAAATACATTTTAAAGGTCACGAAATATTCATACCATCACTAGGATGGATTTCATTTCATGCAAGTTGTACACGTGACGGATAAAAATTCGACATGACACGGTTTAATCGTTAAAATTGTTAAGATTTGTGGTCCATCTTGAAATGTCAACCTTGTTAAAAGGAGTATCTTAAATCCTTTATAAATTGATTTGTTTTCATCTTTATTCGATTTGAGATTATATCACTTAACATATTTCCGCAAGATGATTGCTCTTTTTGAGCAGAGCAATTTTGAAATTCGTATACTTATTTTTTGAATTTTAATCGGATAGAATTGCTCATTAAAATTTAATGGGCTCTGATACCATGTTAAAACTTGTGGGTCCATCTTAAAATATCAACCTTGTTAAAAAGAGTATCACAAACCCTTTATATATTGGTCTATATTTTCATCTTTATTCGATTTGAGATTATATCATTCGACAAAAATACACCATATCAGGGAAATAAAATAAAAAAAGTGGGGGAATAAGTGTTCTTCTTGTAACACACCAACACCTACGCAACAACCACCTATTCCCCATGTCCCAACTCCCTCATCCACCACCACCTTCACCTCTACCTGCCGCCGCCACCACCACAAAGGACCAATTGAGAGTAACCACCACCACCACCACAATTCCAACAACAAATAAACTAGGAAATAATTCAGCACATAAAACCAAATGCTTCACACTGTTGGCTGAAATGAAGGTCTATGTTGCGGCACTGGCATGAGTTTCACGGGGCAACTATTAAAGTTGTTTTGGTTGAGCTAAGGCTAGCAACTCGAACTGTAACTAAGCCCGCGGATGCTCCGGCAGTATCACATTCCCATTGAAACTTGCTCTCAAATCCAACACTGAGGCTTTAAAATTACAACACTTTTCTTGAGAAAATTGCATTAAAAGCTCCCCATTCTTAGTTTAACAAGATGTCCCTTTCATGCTCTTGCAATAAAAAAAATGCAACTATTATCTTCAATCGTGATGAGGTTTGGTTTCTGCTCTCTTAAACCTCAATTTTTTGGCCTTTCCTCAAAAAACATACAGCCGAAAATCAAGATTTTGCTCTGGAAAAGCAACGGATAATGAGTGAAGAAAGAGATAGTTCATAAGTTTTACATTTGGTAGGGGTATGAAAGAAGAACAATTTTTATATTTTTTTTGCACTGACTTGGTCATGTTGGAAGTTCGTCTGCCCAGTTTAAAATTCAATCAAAAGCATGTTGAGTGACCATTGAGATGTTTTCTAAAGTTCATTTATTAAGTAGTGACACGAACTAAAGTTTAGTGATCATTTATTTAACTAACCTCTGTGTCTGTATACTCTCTTTCGCTCTCTACTTGTCATCCTTCCTCCATCTTGGACGTTAAAAATGGCAAAGCATGACTCTCTCTCTACACCACTGCTGACCATGCGACCCTCGGACCATCAGCCCCTTTTGGTTACCTCCATTGAGGACACAGACCCTGCCCTGACCCTGACCATGACTCGACTAGATTGAAGACGCTTCATATCCAATCTACTCGAGTCCATCTATAGGAAAACGGCGGAAGTCATAACAATTTGCCAATCTATTGACCTCAACATATTAATGGAAACATCAAATACTAACAATGCATTAACGTTCTGCTATCATGTATTGAATATAGCTTCTCTCCGCAAGTATGCCTTGTGAGAGACACAGAGTTTGCTAAATATTGTATAAGTTTCCAAAAAGTTATTCTTTATGCTCCCATAGTTACGTACATCTCTTTTTGTGCTTTCAAATTGAAGCTAAGTTATCTTTATAATCTTTCTTGATGTAAGAAGTTCATTTTTCAGGAAAAGGTTTTGTAGCTGCAAAGTTTTGCTCCCGTTTGGTTTAGATAAAAACCAAATTTCTAGTTGATTTTGATACAAGTTGATGAGATATATGGTTGAAAATCTGATAATGGATGTGTTGAATTCTCATTTTCTGCAATGTTATATCTTGCCTAAATTAGTTTGACAGATACTAGTTATAAAAATGAACTATTTTGTTGTTTAATGTATGTGTGCATTTTTTGAAAATGCATATGGAAAACCTATTTCCTGGATTTGCTGCTGATGTTCTTTTCCTGGTGAATTGTGATCGTTTCCTTAAGTAAATAGATACTGCACTTGTAATTTTGTCCAAAGTGGACATAGAGACAATTGAACTTTTTCTAGATTCAGAAGTTGAATTTTGTCTCCTTTCTATAAAAAAAAATCCTTTTACTTGAGGAATTTTCTCTCATAATCTCGTTTGGATGGATGAAAACACATTTATTAGTTTGTTGATAGTCTCTCCAAATCTAAGTTTCTGTATTATTTAGGGGTAGGACTAGGGACTAGTGAGGTTTAGTTTTTTCACATAAGCATTTAGCAAAGGAATGACTTCTCTAGCGATTTGTTGATTATATTGGGAGAGTAGTGGTAAGTGATGGCTTGACTTACTTGAAGATTTAACTGTTTGTTGCAGTTTGTGAGATAATGTTTCTGGACCTTGGGTGTAGGGTAAACTTGTTTATTCATTCCAAATTGAATATGGAAGCTCCTGCCAAATTGAATTGGCAAATAAAAACCCCTAGGTAATTCATAACTAGAAGGTTATCTAATTGACGACTTGACTATAATACTATTATCATTAGAAATAAAATTAGGGAGTTTATTTAAATAGTCAAATAATCCTAGTCAATTAGGAAAAAGTAAGGTTATTCATCATCAATTTTTATGATCAAGAATGATTACGAGATAGAAAATGAGACAAAAACGAGCACTTAGACAATTCACTTTCAAGTTTTTGGTTTCTTTTTTAGGAGGAGATTTTTTACTATTTTTTATCTTTCAAACGAATCATCCAATCCTTTATTGGGTACTCGTTCAATCATGTTAATATTACAGTACGATCACTATCACATTATCTAATAATCTAAAATACATCCCAATTTTATATAAGAATGTGACAGTCACATAGCTGCTATTTGTAAGAAATGATTACAAAAAAATTTCATTATGAAAATGTCCATTTTACTCTTTTATAAATTTTCTATTAAAATGTGTGGTTACAATTTTACAAAAAATCTTATAATAGGTACACAAATAATGTTGAAAACCCGAAAAATGAAAACAATTTAGAACAAATCAAGAATTGACCAATTCTTTTTATTAACTTTTTTAACTGTTAGTTCGACTCGAATCTATAAGAACAAACTTCATCCCATCATGACAATGATAATAGATTTAGAGGTAAGTCTTGAAGTGATGTATTTGATGTAATTAAACACTTACTCTGATATTGAGTACAATTTATCTTTCACCAACAAATATATCTCAATTGTACACTTTAACCCTTGTTTGGATTTCATTATAATATCCTTGTAATGAAAAGAGTGGTCGATTCCACGAAATGGGTGGATAGTAATTGTGAATATATGATTAAATTTAAATTGTGATTTTAAATAAAAATTATAAGTGATTTTTCATCGAACTGAATTAATCAATTTTTTTTTATTGGTGAAGAGTTCTTATCTATAGCTTTCTATATTAGATGAAATGAAGGGACATTGAATTTCTATTTCGGTTAAAAGTGAAAAATTCAAAGGGGGACCAAAAAATATTTTATTGTTACAGATTTCAAGTCACTTCATTAGAGGACAAGTCATTTTACTTCGGTCAACATTCAATAAATATAATTTAGATGTCAAGTCACTTTGTTAGAGGACAAGTCATTTTATATTTGATCTGGCTATGTAATATCCTTATGAAAGTTATGATTCGTTTGGTAAGATGAATTAATAATTATTTTTGGAGAATTAAGAAATTTAAGCAGAGTTAACAAAAAAGTTATATGTAAATTTTAAGTTTAGCAAGATGTTCTAAAGAAGAATTACTATTAAAACTTGTTTATTGTAGTGTCAATTCCTATAGCATTGTGTAACAAACATGTGGTAAGTTATGAAATCTAATTATTGTCGCTCCACGAAGTCGGTACGCAGATTGCTTTCACATTGAGGTCACCATGAGGGTTGGAACGAGCCCCCTTTCCCCGGACCAATATTTCGTTAAGGGCATTGTAACTTTTGCATTCAGAATTTGTGTCTTTGTACATATCTTATAAATTGGGAGTCGTCAATAAACTTTTGGATTACCATCATAAAAGAGAAAGAGATGTTGGAGAATATATGTGCGATTTTCGTTTTAAGTTTCTTTTCATCACAGTGAATTATTACAACGACAAATGATGACATAATTCACATTGGGGCAAACATTTTTTTTTCTCTCTTTTAGCTAATTGACTATTCTCGAAAGAACAGAATTAGAATTTCTAATTCTCGACAACATGACTGTACAATATGTTGGTAACATCATCAAGATAATAGTAGCAAGCATTTTTTTCACTGTTGACTTTCCCACGTACCGCAAGAAAGAAGAAATGACACATTTTATGTACTAGATTTGAAGCATTGTATATCTCCCAATGGAGAAAAATATATCTAAAATCTTGTGGTGTAACACTTAAACCTAATAAGATCTAATGTATTCTAAGAACAATAGGTATTATATGTGATATCAAAATAACTTTTGATTGAGATAAGACATTCTTGTCTTCTTTCTCTCCTTGTAAAGAAATGGATTGTGTTTAGCTTCAAGAAATAATTTCACATACGGTAGTGAGTTGTGCTCTGAAGACATAATTTTAGTTGTATCGATAATTAAGAAGTAGCTAAAATTCCCTGCAACCAAACAGTCTCTTTCAGGGACAGGTCTAGGATTGAATCCGAGACCGGGCTACAAAATTTCAAGTCGAGTTACTACGCAAAAAAAAAAAAAAAAAAAAAAAAAAAAAAAAATTACATATGAAAAAACAGTTTTTTTTTTCAAAAAATATATATAAAAAACCTATGTCCTGGAAAAAAGAATGGGCCTAAGTGGGGGCGCTACAACCCAGCCAGCCTCTCACTAAATCTGTCCCTGGTCTCTTCGAAATGTTAATGGGGACAACGTTATATTTTCCAACATTCATGATTGGTTTATGATTAATTAAGCAAAAGTTAATTAGCTCTAAAGGAAATAATCCACTTATGCTAGAATTACTTTTATATATAATGTATGTTAAATAAGTTAATCAAGTCGAATAAATTTATCTTATCTCATATTATCACAAGTTGACAAAGAGAGCACCGATTCTTTTAGCTCGTTAAAGAGAAATATGAACTAACATGTGATTAATAAAAAAGTAATGAATTAGATTGTTGAGACAATGCTTAGCAATTGGTTCATCTTAATTTGTTGGAAGCCCAACGATTTTACTTGGCTGCTGACCCGATTCTCTAATTCATTTTATTATCTCGTGTTTCAGAAGTGTGACTTTAGTGTCGTATTTGAAGTTGTTGTGAAGATGACAAGTGGTACTATGATGATCGTTGATGGAAGGGTTTCGTTGTATTTTTTTTTATATGCCCATCTCTCTCATTTGAGAGATCGAGATTAGGGTTGTCATTTCTCTTCTTCACGTCTTCTCTCTATTTTTCTTATTCCTTTGGTGAATTGTTGATGTAAATAGAGAGATTGAAGGAAATATGGTTTTCTGTTGTTTCTTGGTGAACAGTAACCTTTTATTAGTTTGGGTAATTTTTTATTTCGAAAGGGTTTGTGAGAGAAATTGATTCTGGGAGCTTTTCTTGGTTGACACATGGTGTATGATTTGTAATCTTGAACATTATTTTGTTTTGCTAGTGGATTTAGAGTGTTAATCACTTCTTTGAAAGTTCAACGTGATGAGTAAGCCTTTTGACTGAACATTCAGGTTCTAAATGACAAAAACTCTTGGTTATCTTTACTTTTTAGTATATTGTTTTCGTGGTAATTGAAACCAATATAGTTGAACCCCATGAATTCAGAAAAAATGTCAACAAATATGATGAATATTAGTCGCGATCGGGGGCGGAGCCAACTTTAGGCCCAGGCCCATTCCATTTTTAAAAATAATAATTTTGAGATCCCCATATTTGGAATGCAATGGTGGGATAGACAATTTTTTGTCAACTTTTTGGGTTTTTTTGGTAACTCAAAAGAAATGAAACTTTTGGGGTTTCTGAACGATTTTCTATGATGATTTCTTGAATCTAAAGGGTATTTTTTGAAGTTTGGGATCCGATGCTTTTGATATTGAGTGATTAATTGTGGAATAAAGAAATGATTTTTTGGTTTATCGATTTTGAAAAATTAATTATGGATCATGTGATTGACGAAAGTTTAAGTCAAGGAGAAAAATTGGCATTGGATCTTATGGAGACCTTTATTTGGGTAATTTGATTCATTTTTTATTTATTTATGTTTTTTGAACGTAAAATTTGTTGTTACATATTCATAGGCAGCTCCCTTTTCTTTCTCACTATTGAAAAATAGACTATTTTGTCATTCTCAGTCACTCATTTGTGCATGACTAAGTGGAAGGTCACTTGCCATAATTGTTGAATTAGTATGCTAAAAATAAGTGTAATATGCACTTGCAATATGATTGATCGAAGTTTTATCTTCTCAGCTTCGATAGGATACATCTATAAATTGATAGAGTTTCTATGTAATAATGAGATATTCAATTTTTTTATAAAGACGAAAAGGCTATACATTCTAGCACATAAATTCGTTATTCTTTTTTTGAATGAGGTTCTATAAGACAAAAAAATAAATAAATAAAAAATAAATTAATACATCCTACCATAGAACAATTTTTTGAATGAGATACATTTTTGAAGATTGATAATGAAATTATTGTACAACGATATCAAAGTATGAAAACTCGCAAGGAATAAGTGTAACTTATGAACTGTCATTTTTAGTTTTTTTTTTTTTTTACTCGCAAGGAATAAGTGTAACTTATGAACTGTCATTTTTAGTTTTTTTTTTTTTTTTTTTACAAAATTTCTGCCCAAAAACGATATCAAAATTTGCAAATAATAGTTGGGCCTATTAAAATTTCTGCCCGAAATCCGAATAATAGTTGGGCTTCGCAATGCGGTAACAAGTTCATCATTATGGTCCATATTCAGGAGCCCCATAAGACGCGTAAAAGAAAACTTTATAAACAAGTGGAGATGCGGGGTATCGATCCCCGTACATGCTAAGCGAGCGCTCTACCATCTGAGCTACATCCCCATTTAACAAAGCCAACTCACATATTTGATTAAAACGGATAAAACTCTCTCATTTTATCCTTCCATCAATCCATACTTTACTCATTGAGAAGGTAAGACGAAATAATCAGAATTAGATTGGTAATTGAGACTCAATTTGATTCAAATCAATAATTAATTTTATCATACGTATTTTATCAATATTTATTAAAACTTATTAAAAAATCAATCTTTATCTAAACAATATGAATTTTGCTATTCGTACTTCCCTGACAAACTCTCACATTTGGAGTCCCACCTTTCTTTTTTGCATTGTTTATTCACGGGTGTCACACTATATATGAGTGGATGTCAATCAAATGGTAATAAATAATTATGTACAAGTAGATTTATTCAAACAATATAGATGCTTAAAATGACCACATCAATCACAACCTTTTTAAACATGAAAACTTAAAAATAAGAAGTTACAAAATACATACAAATCTCAAGAAAGTCATTCAGTTAACCTTCAAATGAGGCTCAACCTCAATCCTCGCAACTGCTTCCTCCGCCACCTTAGCCACCTCAACTTCGCCAACTACCAAATCCAAATTTTCCTCATCCTCCCCCTCTGCCCCCCTTCTTCTTCCACATAGTTCGGATCCTTCTCATCTATAGCAGGCGGCGCCGCCTCCAGCTCCAACTCCTTCTCCGGCCCTTCCCACGTGTACTTTCCTCCATGCCCTTTCTTGGGATCATGCTTCAGTGGCAGTCCATCCGCTGGGTGGCGCTCTTGCCTCTGCACGCCCTTATCAATAAGTTTTCTTTCAACGTATTTTACTGTGTCCACACTGTGTGTGGGTATCTCCACTTTCTCGACGTGCTTTCTGCTTTCATTTGCTCTGCACTCTGCCCGGATTGTCACCTTCTCTTTCTTTTCATCAATTACTGGCTTCATTCTGTTGATTCAAGCAGTTTATTTCTTTCAATTGGGAACTTTTATGGATTGATGCTTGATTATAATGGGAAATGAAGATGCACGCTGAGTTTATTATTACTAGTGGAAGGCACGTGCAAGACACGTGCTGTAATGTAGTTGGCTATATATTAGCGTGGGTAATTTTACGTTATTTTACATAAATTAATTTTTTATTGTAGAAAAAATTTTGTGTATTAGTCATAAAAGCTGAATAGAGAGAAATAATTTAGTTTTCGATGTTTTTATAATTAAATATTTAGGAAATATTTGATATTTGATTTGTTGAATTGTATATTTATTATATATTAGATATTTTTAGGATTACGATAAGATATATATAGTAGGTTTAACAGTAATTGTGAGAAGCAAAAAATATTTATATTAGCGCGAAGATTTTAATTTTTTAAAAATTTTTTAATTTAGTTTTCGGTATTTTTATAATTGAATATTTAGGAAATATCTGATATTTTTTTTTACGAATGGTATATTTATTATATATTAAATATTTTTATTAGTGTGAAGATTTTAAATTTTAAAATTATTTTAATTTAATTTTTGGTATTGTTATAATTGAATATTTAAAAAATATTTAATATTTTTTTTTGTCAAATTATATATTTATTATATATTTTTAAAATTAGAATAATATATATATATATATATATATATATATAATAACAAGAAAAGAAAAAAAAATTAAAAAAAATTGAAACGGTCAAGACAATACTTATTTTCTTGTTTTTTTTTTTTTTTTTTTTAAAAACTTATGTTTTCGCCTTGATTAACGGGCATAATTCGGGATATCAAACGAAGTCGAAATATTACATTCTTAATATCATTTTGAAGAACTCAAGGCCTAATATTTCACGACATTGATGGTGTGTGAAACGGCCAATCGTAGCGAAAGTTACGTTACGTCAAAATACGCGGTTTCAAACTAATATTTCGAAAATTTCGATAATAAGCTAATTTTAAAAATTCTTCGACGATTGTACGCTACCCGAATCCATAAATCTTCTATATCATCTCGAAGCTCATTTCGAGAACTATATCGTAGATATATCGAATGATCTAAATGAATATCGAAAATAGTCAAACGGACGTCAAACGCGTGTGTTAAAAAAAACGTATAACTCGTCTTTTTATTGAAATTACTTGTTTTTTGTCTCAATTTTCGGGCTCAATTCGGGATATCAAACGAAATCGAAATATTACATTCTTAATATCATTTTCAAGTACTCACGCCCTAATATTTCACGACGTTAATGGTGTGCGAAACGGCCAATCGTAGTAAAAGTTACGGTGCGTCAAAGTAGGTTATTCCAAACTAATATTTCGAAAATTTCGATAACAAACTAACTTTAAAATTTTTTCGACCATTGTACGCTAGTCGAATCCATAAATCTTCTATATCCTCTCGAAACTCATTTCGAGAACTATAATATATATCGAACGATCTAAATAAATATCGAAAATAGTTAAACGAACGTCAAACGTGTGTTAAAAAGACATATAACTAATCTTTTTATTAAAAAAAATTTGACGTCAAAATTTTTTTTTACATTGAAATTTTTTATATTTTTTGACACTTATAGTTTTTTTTTATACAAATTATCGATACGTATTATTTTTTTTTACGAATGATATATTTATTATATATTAAATATTTTTATTAGTGTGAAGATTTTAAATTTTAAAATTATTTTAATTTAATTTTTGGTGTTGTTATAATTGAATATTTAAAAAATATTTGATATTTATTTTTGTCAAATTATAAATTTATTATATATTTTTAGAATTAGGATAATATATATATATATATATATATATATATATATATATATATATAATAACAAGAAAAGAAAAAAAAATAGAGTCACGAAGATATATATATATATCTCCGTGAAATGGTCACGTCAATACTCTTTTTTTTTTTTTCTAAAAAACTTATGTTTTCGCCTTGATTTACGGGCTTAATTCGGGATATCAAACGAAGTCGAAATATTACATTCTTAATATCATTTTGAAGAACTCAAGGCCTAATATTTCACGACATTGATGGTGTATGAAACGGCCAATCGTAGCGAAAGTTACGTTACGTCAAAATACGCGGTTTCAAACTAATATTTCGAAAATTTCAATAACAAGTTAACTTTAAAATTTTTTCGACGATTGTACGCTACCCGAATCCATAAATCTTCTATATTATCTCGAAGCTCATTTCGAGAACTATATCATAGATATATCGAATGATCTAAATGAATATTGAAAATAGTCAAACGGACGTCAAACGCGTGTGTTAAAAAAGACGTATAACTCGACTTTTTATTGAAATTACTTGTTTTTTGTCTCAATTTTCGGGCTCAATTCGGGATATCAAACGAAATCTAAATATTACATTCTTAATATCATTTTGAAGTACTCACGTCCTAGTATTTCACGACGTTAATGGTGTGTTATACGATCAATCGTAGCAAAAGTTACGAAGCGTCAAAGTAAGTCATTCCAAATTAATATTTCGAAAATTTCGATAACAAACTAACTTTAAATTTTTTTCGACGATTGTACGCTAGCCGAATCCATAAATCTTCTATATCCTCTCGAAACTCATTTCGAGAACTATATTATAGATATATCGAACGATCTAAATAAATATCGAAAATAGTTAAACCAACGTCAAACGTGTGTTAAAAAGACATATAACTAATCTTTTTATAAAAAAAAATTTGACGTTAAAATTTTTTATATTTTTTTGACACTTATAGTTTTTTTTTTATATACAAATTGTCGATACGTGCCAAAAAAAATCACGATATATATATATAAATTGTCGACACGTGGCCAAAAAAATTCACACAAGAAATGAAATTATCTCAGAACGATGCCGTTTCCTAAAACGAAATAAAATGACGACACGTGACAAAAAGCAAAACTCATTTTTTTATGTTATTAGGATATAGGGTTCAGTTAGATGTTGGAGGGCGCCAGAAAAGTGTGGACAAGATGATCCTCGAAGTTTCTCATGAAGTCCTCATCAGTCTATCTTTTAAAAGAAATAGCAGAAAGCATGTTAAATATTGACACGTCAGTCATTGTTTTATAACATCCGTTTGAGCCTATTTTTTCACTAAAAATGCGTCCTCAAATTTAGGGATAATTATAGTCGCGGTCTCTAATCTTTACATTTTTTGTAGACTTTACCTTAATTTTCAATTTGTACCACTCGGAGTCCCAAACCTTTAATAAATTCACGACCGATGTCTAATTTGACCGTTAGTTGACCAGCAAATTTAATTTTCACCAACTTTGGTAAGGGTAAAATAGTAACTCTATAAATCCATATTATAAAAACCAAACAAAATTAGGAAAAAAAATAAAAATCAAAAACAAAAAACACAACACCCCATTCCCCACCCAATCCAACCCAACCCAACCCAAACCAAAACCCTCTATCTTATTCTCTGGCAACCCCACCAGAAACAGACATCGCGCCACCACCGCCGCCACCAGTTCCGCCACAGCAAATTATGCCAGCAAATCGATTCCAACACAGTAATTCGAAGCAAATCGATTCCTTTTTCCTGAGGTCGAATTTTGCTCTTGTGGAGAAAGATTTCTTCCTAAATACGTGCTCTTCTTTGTAAAACAGCATTGCATCAACCAGGGCTGCTTTTGATTTCGTTCTCTTATAGGCCTTTTCGGTGTAATCTCCTAACAATAATGCCATTTCTTCATCAGAAACTAATGCAACGTAGAAATCTGAACAGGGTTCTGGACTACCAGAAAATTTTGCCGAACGAAAATCCCAATAGACATCCAATTGAATCCATCAACCTGAAAGGTTTTGTAACCTTTCTTTGCCCAAAACTACCAAGGTTTAACGTCAATTTTGCATGTATGATGATCTTCACTATCCATGGTTGCAACAGATATACTCAGAGAATGACTCGACAAATCCTTGCTCCATAATACGGTCACATTTCTCCAGTAACCTCCAATATGTGTCTGGTAAAAACTAGTAACAGTGATGTGCGCGATTTTCTGAGTGACGGGATCATTTGTTAATTTCTGAGCCAGAGGAGGGTTCGGAAGAGGATAATGAATAAGCCCTCGTGTTTATATGATAAGCCATTCTTGTAACCCTTACCTCTTCCGAAAAATCATCAGATCTGCAGCGAAAAAACTGAAACGAATGAGGAGCTAAGGTAGAAGATGGATTTGCAGTGAATACGGCAAAACAAAGAAATTAGATCTGGGCGAACCCATCCTTCGACCCACCTTCGATTCCACATCCACCTTCGACCCACACTGCAAATCGATTCCACCTTCGACCCACCTTCGATTCCACACTGCAAATTGATTTCACTTTCGATTCCACCTTCGATTCAAACTGGTGTGGACGGGAGTAGAGAACTGGGGTTTGGGAGGTATTTTGGGTGGGGTGGGGTGTTTTTGGTTTTTTTATTTTTATTTTTATTTTCCTAATTTTGTTTGATTTTTTATAATATGGATTTATAGAGTTACTATTTTACCCTTACCAAAGTTGGTCAAAATTAGATTTTCTGGTCAACTGACGGTCAAATGGATGGAAACCATCTATTTAGACCTCGACCGTGAATTTATTAAAGGTTTGGGACTATGGGTGGTACAAATTGAAGGTTAAGGTAAAGTCTACAAAAAATGCAAAGGTTAGGGACCGCGGCTACAATTATCCTTCAAATTTATAATAAATTAATGAAGAATGTATAATTTAAAAATAAAAAAAAATTAAATTTACGTATAATATTATTTTATTAAAAATATATAATTAAAAAGAATGGAGAGAAAAATATATTTTGTAAAGAATGAGGATCAAACTGTTGGGACCGAGTAATAAAATATGCGAAAAAATGGTTGTTTAAATGTAGTAATTTATTTCGTAGGAGCGTAGTTAAATCACTCTTATATGAATTAAAAAAAAAACTTTTTGACAATGGAAACATATTCTAAATCCAATGGTAAAAAAATTTATCCATTTAATTGACAATTTGTATAAAAAAAAATAAAGTCAAACGAACATCAAAAAATTATGAATCTTTTTTTAATTTTTTTTTTTTACTTTTTGGCAATCCAAATAAATTTTAATACAGATTGTAAAAAAATTTATCCCAAAAAGTAACAATTTGCATGAAAAGCAAAGCCAAACGGATTAGGTGAAAAATTATATCAATCAAACACCATTAATCACAATTCCCTCTAAAACAAATTCTAGGCAATTCAATTCCCCGCAATTCGTTTTCTTTCCACCCAAATTCCACATTTGCAATCAAACGTACCCTTAATTTTAAGTTGAGCCCATATTTATTTAATCATCAACCCATATCCAACCAAAAACCCGCCTCTCTCATTCCCCCGTAAAGTTTCTGAAAAATTAAGGAACTCAAATCCCACTTACCTTAACATTTATTTTCAATCACACATTTTTATAATAAAATATTCTTTATATAAATTTAATTTTTTTTTCTATTTTTTAATCATACATTCTCCAACAAATCAATATTTCAAAACTCATTCTTCTCCAAAAAATTAAAAATTAAAAGAATGATTGTCAATCATAGCATCAAAAAAAAAAAAAAAAAAATATATATATATATATATATATATATATATATATAAATATATAAAATATGTATACATATATCCTTGTTTGTGTTGGAAATTGGTTGGTTTAACAACTCGAGAAAATTGGTTAAGTGTTAAAAATTAAGCATTGAAAAGTGTGACTTAATGTCAAATTCGGCCAAATATTCAAACATGGTTTATTTATGCAAATGGTTTGTTGCTTCGAAACGAGGATCAACCTGCCCGGTCAGGTTGTGGGGTCGAGGGAGCAACGCCCCTGAAAGGAAATTCTGATTTTCGTGTATATTTGGAGTGTCGGAATCAATTTCGGATTAATGAGAAATTGCGGTTCAAAATTGAAAGAAAATCTAGAGGAAACTAGATAACACTGTTGCTCACTCAGCTATGTGTGTTTTCCCTCGAGCGAAGTCGAAGAGCGAGCGACCAACTCTCTATAAGTGCCGCTCGAGCGAGATGGCGTGCGAAAATGGATTTCCACGTCTGTTGTGTTTTAGGTCACAACACTTCGCCCACAACCCATCATTCTCTATAAATAGGACCATTTGGACGTCCATTTTGCATACTACATCATTTGTGCATCAAGCATTACTTAATTCTCTTGCCAAAATTCTCTCAAAATCATTCCAAAAGCTCTTTCTTTGTTGAGAGGGAAATCCGTCAAAAATTCGCTGAAACTTGTGGTTTGTAGTGCTACTACCACAAGTCGAATCCGTTGTATTTTGAGAGACAAGTGCCGTGAATCGTAAGTATCGTTGCGGGACAATATTGTCTTAAGGTGAAAGTGTCATCACTTGCCTCGAATTGTAGTTTCTTCTTCTTCTATTCTCTATTTTATTTTCTGATTTTGTGTGGTCATAATCAAGGGTAGATCCAGAAAACTTGGACGCACGGGCTGAACAGTTGGCATAATATAAAAATATATGTGACCTACACACAAGCTAGTTTGACAATGAAGAGGAATTATACATTAGAATGAAAACATATTGCACGGTAGGCCTACACCTTCGAAAATGTACTACACTTTTGAAATTCGAAAATGACTCAATGGTGCCAGTTGACAATAAAGAGAAATTTTGCATTAGAATTAACTTTTACTGCTGCTTAAGATATACAAAGAAGGAAATAGATAATTGCATTTGTTTACTTACCCACTCAACCAAAGATCCAAAATCCCTTTCTAATTTTCCCATTTTCCGTTCAATTTGGAACTAGAACCTTAAAAATATTTGGACTTTAGAATTCCGATCGAACACCAATCAATCCTCCAAGACTTGAACAATTGAACCCCCAGTTCGGTGCCACCTACAATTAGGGTCCGTTTGATAAAAAACATGGAATTTGGTTGGAAAGAAAACGATTGCAGGAAATTGAATTGCCTAGAATTTGTTTTAGATGGAATTGTAATTAATGGCGTTTGATTGGTATAATTTTTCACCTGACAAATTTTTACGTTTGACTTTGTTTTTTACGCAAATTGTCAATTAAATGGATAATTTTTTTTACCATTGACTTTAGAATGTGTTCCAATTGGTTAAAAAAAAAAAAATTGTTGGTCAAAAAACTGGAAAACATTTTCCATTTTCCCACCAAGTGGTGGGAAAATGTTTTTCACTTTTTGTGCATAACAACTTGTACCTTGAAAAATGGTGGAAAACGTTTTCCCTAGAAAAAAAATGTCAATCAAACAATGAAAAAGCTGGAAATGGAAAACCAATTCCACTTTTCCTAGAAAATCTCGATCAATCAAACAAGGCCTAAGATTTTTTTTTCTTGAAATGATGATTACCAAACATAGGCTAATCTGTTTTGTCTTTGTTTGTGTTCCCCCCCACCCCCCCCTCCCCCCACTTTCTCTCGATAATTTGAGTGTATCTAATCCTA
Source organism: Osmanthus fragrans (assembly GCA_019395295.1). Taxonomy (NCBI): domain Eukaryota; kingdom Viridiplantae; phylum Streptophyta; class Magnoliopsida; order Lamiales; family Oleaceae; genus Osmanthus; species Osmanthus fragrans. Next base: position 1,484,413 of record CM033343.1, read on the forward strand.
CTTATTGCAAGTTGTATTTATATACGACCGTAAAATTTGTGCTTATTAATAATTTTATTCTCATATAAAAGAAGAATTTTTTTGGAGAAATATAGCATAGCTATTTTAATCTATCATTTTTCATTACAAAATGGAATTTTAGATATTACATTACTTCATGCATCATGAGTCATGACGGGGATTCTAGATCGAAAAGTTTGATTTTTATATTCTTTAAAATGTTAGATAGTATTCTGTCGCTTGGAGCAAATATTTGTACTTGTGTTTGACTGAGGTTAACATTTTATTTTTAAATGTGATTCTAGTATGATGACTCTAAATATATAATATTAAAAAAAAAATTGAAGCTAGACAACATTTAAACGCGTATGGTCCACATAATAATTAAAATTGAAGAGTTAAAGGTTAGAAATATGTTAATTTTCCTATTAAGTTCTTGATTTATAGTCTGAGACTCGCTTTTTGATATTTAATATTCGTTCAATTTCAATTTCACTTAAATTATTTAATATTCGTTCAATCTAATATTATTCAACCCATTTTTCATATATACCTAAAATCAAATTAATCAATTTTAGTTAGTATTCTCTCTCAACCAAAACTATCTTTATTCACGTGCCCGGAGCAAAATGTTAACTTATTTTCTCAGCAAGATAGTTGAACAATTAGGCCAATGTGAGCTCAAGTTAATCGATGAGTAAGATAGTTGAATGATTAGGTCAAAATTAACTAATATAGGTGACGTTATGTAATAGATTTAATGAAATATAATTAAGTAATCCAGTTAATCGTACCTGTCGCTTAGATTCTTATTTTAACATCAGTAATATTAAATAATATTATTCAAAATTTACGAGTATAGAAACTATCTAAGTAAAGAAAAAGAAAAATTTCCCAAATTACGGTGCCATTCGAGCAAAGACTAAAGCTGTTTGTACAGCATTTTTTTTTTACATTTTAGTACATAGCCCCCTCACATGGGGTGGGGCCCGAGCTGATTTAATATTATTTTAAGCTCAAGCCCCACCCCATGTTATGAGAGGTCTGTGAATTGAACTGTATACCTAAGTGTACAATCAGCTCGATTCTTTGAGCAAAGCCAAAACAATTGTAACTTCGTTACATTTCCATTAAACTCTAATTAAGTAATAAAACAAGCATATGCCCCAAAAAATTCCTGCGGCCACTCGTGACTTTGCCCGAGTACCAAAACAAACAATGCCAGTAAAAGTTAAAATTTTGCACAAATATTCCAGATTATATCCTTATACGGCGGCGTGTAGTTCCATCGGAGTTGCCACGTGTGACAGTATCCCACCGCATAAACGAATAATTTTACCTTGGTCACTCAGAATTTTGGCGCGATGGTACGACGTTTACAAACCTACATCCCTGCCTTCAACCTCTTCTTTAACTACTCTTTTATTTTATATGTGAAGAAATTCTCTCTCTGAATCCTTTTGTGCAATTAGTAAAATGATGCTTGGGCACTCGAATACTATTGGAGATTGCTTGAATAATCGGTGAGTTTAAGTTGTTAATTACCATACTTTATAGATTTTACTCGCTGCATTGTCGTTTCGGGGTGTAATTATGGAGAATTCTGTAGAATTTCGCTCTCTTGCTGATAGTATCAGAAATATATTGATTTTCTTCTGTTTAGATGATATGGCTATGCTTAAACAAATAACGTTTGAGTTTTATTATGCTAAAAAAGGAAAATTATTTGAAAATAGAGTTTGTGCTTATTCAAATAGTACCTAAATTAAGTGGCCGTAAAGTTTATATACTTCGCAACAGTGTAGCATATTCCATAGTAATTCATGCGTCTACTTCCAATGTGTGTGTGTGTCACATGTGGGGTTTCGAATTTTATTCCTAAGTTATCCGTTTTGCGAAATTTTATACAGGTCAATGGATGGTATAGGTGAGTTAGGCGTTTATCAAATATGTGGGACGGGAAGCGCAACTGTGAAAGAGAATTGGTTTGGTAATATATGGAGAAGTTCTCGCAAGGGTAGAACATTGGATCCTCAGAAGCCTGTGATTGGAATTTTGGCATTTGAAGTCTCGAGGTTGATGTCGAAGGTGGTTAATATATGGCAATTTCTTGGTGATCAGCAGATTGTTAAATTGAGAGAGGAGATTGTAAACTCAATTGGCATTCACAAATTAGTTTCCCGAGATAAGGACTATCTGATGGATCTTGTTCTTGCTGAGATGTTTGAGAATCTGGTGAGTGTGGCGAAGTCAGTGGCTATTCTGGGGAAGAAGTGCGAAGACCCACTATACCACAATCTTGAACGAGTATTTGACGATCCAGGCGAGATAGATCCCAAATGGATATGGTGCCAATTCAGGCTCATGAAGATGGAGAGGAAGGTTAAGAAAATGGAGAAGTTTGTTGTGAGCACGGAGCAGTTGTATCAAGAGCTTGAAGTATTGGCAGAGCTCGAGCAGAATCTGAGGCAAATGAGGGCTGGTGCTGATATGGGCCAAGGGAAGTTATTTGGGTTTCAGCGGAAGGTAGCATGGCAACGTCTGGAAGTGAAGAATCTTCGGGAGACGTCTCCTTGGCATAGAACATATGACTACATTGTTCGGCTGCTTTTGAGATCCCTATTTACGATTCTTGAGAGGATCAAACATCTACGTAGAACAAACCAGATCGGAAACATTGAGGACCATAATCAGTATGAGCACCCCCGCAGTGATTTCCTTATACGTGGGAATTCTGTCTCAGCTCGTATGCAATTGTCAGTTTATACATCTGAAAACAAGTTGCATAGGTCATTTTCTGATCTGGCCCCGTCTGATGACAAGATTAGATCAAGGAATAAGCAGTTGCTTGTTCTTTCCCCGTCATCCATCCATTCGGGGAAAAGTACTCAAATGAAAGGCAGAGGATCAGCTCCCGATGGCTTCAAAGGACAGGTGACTGGTGGAAATAACTCGCTTGTTAAAGGGAGCTACACACCTTCAAGCAGCTACACTTTGAAGTCAAACAATACTTCTAGCAAAGACACTGATGACACCATTGCAGTTCCAACTCGATACAGTAGCACAACTTCCACTAAACAATCTTTCTTCAATTCCAAGCGGAAGCTGTTAAATGCCTCACCAGCTACTCTCGGTTATGCTGCTTTGGATCTCCACTTTGCAAATATCATCCTCTTAATCAAGAAGCTGGCTTCAGCTCCTGAATTGATCGGTGACGACTCAAGAGATGATCTTTACAATATGTTACCAACAAGTATCAGAAACCGTCTGAGAGCAAAGCTCAAGGTTGTTTCAAAATCCTCAGGTTCAACAACTTATGATGCCTCCTTTCAAGAGGAATCGAAGTTAGCACTGGGAAGAATACTGGAATGGTTGTCTCCACTTGCTCTTGACACAATAAGATGGCATTCTTTTCTGAACTTTGAAAGGCAGCGAGTGATTTTTGGGTCAAACGTGCTTCTTGTTCAGACCCTTCACTTTGCGAATCAAGTAAAGACTGAAGCAGCAATTTTCGAACTTCTCATGAGATTAAATGACCTCTCAAGATTTCGTAGAGAAATTAAAGAAAAAACCTCCCGACAGTCTTCTTGCAGTAGAGCATGTGATGGTTATGTTTTATCCAAGAGTAACATTTATTACCACATGATTGAGGATACATCATTGTAGATTTCTCATGTGCCTTGTAAAGATTAATGAAGAGTATAAAGTTTGTGAAATAGAAGTGCAGAGAATATGTAATTCTGTATATAAGAATTAGGTTAATAAATGTTGAAGAAGATTACAAGGTATATATACTAAACCTAGAGAGAAACATACCTAAAATAGAAGAGCTACATATATGTTAATTTACTACAAATACAATTCTAATATTAAGGAAATAATATTCTTTCTTTAATACTCCCCCTCAAGTTGGAGCATGTATGTCAAAAGTGCCCAACTTGTGGGTGAGGTTGTGAAATGCTTCCTTGCCAAGTGCCTTAGTAAATAAATCTGCAATCTGATTATGGCTTGGTACATAGGTAGTCTTGATCTCTCCCTTAGCAATTCGTTCACGAATAATGTGACAATCTATTTCAATGTGTTTCGTTCTTTCATAATATACTGGATTGGCAGCAATGTGCATTGCTGCTTGATTATCACAATACAAGATCACTGCTTGTGGATGATCTACACACAAGTCTATCAGCAATTGTCTTAACCACGTAAGCTTACAAGCAATAGAAGCCATAGCCCTGTACTCTGCTTCTGCTGAGGATTTGTAGACGGTCGTTTGCTTTTTGCTTCTCCATGATATGAGCGCATTTCCCAAAAATACACAATATCCTGTGACTGAGCGTCGCGTAGTAATATCTCCAGCCCAATCTGCATCACAAAATCCTGCTAACTGTAATTTTCCTTTTGATGGGAAGTATAATCCTCATCCTGGTGCCCCCTTTAAGTATCGAAGCAATCGGTGAACTGCATCAAGATGAGGTTGTCTGGGTGCGTGCATGAACTGATTGAGTGTATTGACCGTATATGAGATCTCCGATCTAGTAATGGTGAGATAAATGAGTTTCCCTACTAACCGTCTATAGTATGTGGAATCTTTCAACAACTGTCCATCCGTAAAATTGAGTTTTAACGATTGCTCCATGGGAAATGCTGTAGGTTTTGCTCCAAGTAACCCGGCCTCTTCAAGAATATCAAGAGTATACTTCCTTTGATTTATTGAAATCCCTGATCTCGAGCGAGCAATTTCTACTCCAAGAAAGTATTTTAATGTGCCAAGATCCTTCAACTTGAATTGGGATGCAAGGAACGATTTTGTAGTGAAAATTGCTTCTTTGTTACTTCCTGTGACAATCATATCATCCACATATACTAAAACTACTGACCTTTGTGAAAAGCGAGTGGTTTGCATGTGACTGTTTGAACCCAAACTGAATGACAGCAGATACAAATTGGGCACTTTTGACATACATGCTCCAACTTGAGGGGGAGTATTAAAGAAATAATATTATTTCCTTAATATTAGAATTGTATTTGTAGTAAATTAGCATATATGTAGCTCTTCTATTTTAGGTATGTTTCTCTCTAGGTTTAGTATGTATACCTTGTAATCTTCTTCAACATTTATTAACTTAATTCTTATATACAGAATTACATATTCTCTGCGCTTCTCTTTCACAAACTTTATATGGTATCAGAGCAGGCCCAATTTTGCAATGTTGGGTGCCTCCAATGTCGACTTATTTACAGTTGTTTGATATGGTCCACGTTGTGCGTGAGGAGGCGTAATAGAATCCCACATTGGCTGTGGATAAAAACATAGACCAATATATAAAGGATTTGAGGCTACTCCACTTAATAAGGTTGACCTTTTAAGATGGACCCCCAAATCTTAACAAAGAGTTTTTGGTTGAGCATGTCTTGTGTTTCATATGGATCCTTGATGAATAACTTGTTTGACGTGAACCTTTTTTTTCAGTTGCATCAATCTAAACTTTTTCCCATGGCATGTTTGGTAAGCAATAGAAGATAGGATTAAAAATCAGATTCTACTAAATAAGCCATTATTGTCCTATACTTCTCCATGACTTTTACTCCTAATGTCATTTGCTGAATCAAATTGATTTATCTCTAAGCAGAGTTGGCTAACTTGTTCAAGTGTAGAAATACGACGAATCCTATCTAATGTAGGTACTGTTGTTGCTATAAATGCATTAGCTCATCCCTCATAAATTCACTTCGCTCTAAAAAAATTTCGAATTCTAACTCTCCTAAACCACAATATAAATTCCATTTTTTCATCAATTACACCGATCGAATAGAATCAACGTGCTGTAAAGTAAATTAAGAGACGATGGTGCTTTTTGGGAAATTTGGCAAGTTGGTGAAAAAGTTAGGTTCATTGAACGAAAAGAGAGAATACGAGATATTGATTGATGGCACATTGGTATTAATGGTTACAAGAAGGGTAAGAAGGCACATGTTCGAGTGGATTCTTCCCTATATATGTCTAGAAAGAGCGCAAGAAATATTTTGAAGTACATCGTTTTATTGTCCTGCTAAAGGCTTTGCTTGATGAATATGAACAACTCAACCCTAGTGAGCCCATAACACTGTGCAGCATCTCTTCCAAGAAATTCGAACTATTTCTTATCAGTGTTCTAAAATACGCGTATATGCTTCGCATATGCTCGATACGTTTTCGAAACGCATCACATATGGGGTATGCGTATGATAATGCGGTCAACTCATTTCGTTGACCGCATATGCAAGCATATTCTCCAAAATGGCCACACATTTGTTATTAAAAATATGTTCGAATTAGCATAACAAAATTCGACTCATTTTTGTAACTTAAAAAAATTAAATTGAGTCCAATAAATATCAAATTGGCCAAATCGCCTAAACTCATCAATTATATACAACAATTTCTAGGGTTTTGCTTTTGTATAAATTTTCATCTGGACATTAACATAAAAATAGTTTTTTGAGTTGCTCTATTAAAATAAAGGAGCCCGATGAAGATGATTTCGTATCGGATGACATGGAAGATGATTTCGATAAAGAATATGAGATTGAATTGGAATCCAATAAAGAGATAGACAAGATTTAGAAAAAAAATTAAGTCACTATTCCTGTTTAATCTAATTATAGGAATTGATTGTCAAGTAATTGTAGTATTTATGATTTTGAGTAATATGTTTTTGTTTAAAATTTGAAAAATATATATAAATTTGAAGTAATTATAGTATTTATAATTTGTATTTTGAAAATTTGAAAAATATGTATAAAAATTCAAAGAATGCATTATTTATTTATTTATTAGTTTAAATTATTAAAAATTGGGAAACGCATAAGCACATATATTCTTATCATGCTTGATCGAAACGTATTGCCACGCATTACGCATTTTAAAACTTTGCTTCTTATCATTATGAAGGCTGAGAGCCAATCTTCCTCGCACCATTAACACAAATGGAGAAAAGCAAGAAACTAATCCCAATCATGACACACGAACATTGTCAAATAATTTTATTTTGTGGCTTCTTTATTTGATTAGACCTTCATAGTAGCATGTGATTGTTGTTTCCGGAGCATAAGATTCTCCTTTAAACAATTTAAAGTAACTTACTCTTTCAGATTATACAAAAAGGGACGTGATTATAAATCATGAACAAAATGATTAAATGTGTCCCCACCAACTTTTCAATGTGTCTTTAAAATGAATTTGCTCCTTTTAATGGTGATTCAGCAATCGTCTTTCAAGATAGAATGAATCTCCGTCTCTTATAGAGCGATGCAATTTTTGCAACCTAAAAGGCTCCTAAAGAATAATAATGACTATTCAGACAACCTTTTAAACGAAATGCCTCTCTGGATAAAAAATAAATGTCCAATGGTATCTAGGTCTGCAACGCGTGCGCAATCCAAATCCCACGGTATTTAGGCATTCTCTCTTTTCTCACAAAAATTGGGTGCCTTTTATGGTCCAAACCCAAATGTCAATCTTGCACATTATAAAAAAACCAAATATTTTTGAAAACAATACACAAATCCTATATATAAGAATCACTTTTCAAAACTAACAAACTTGTTAAATTATTTCAAAAATCAGGTGGTAAATAAGTTTATTATTTAAATTATAATATAATATTCATTAATTATTTTAATCTCATGTCATCTTACCCATCTCATCCTATTACCCCACTACACCACCTTCTCTCCACCTCTTCATCGGTTCAGGCGACCACTCCGGCGACTGGTTCGACGACACTCCGACGATTGCTCAAGCAACATTTCCGGTGGAGCTCCGGCGACTGCTCCGACAATTTTTTTTTTTTTTTTTTTTTTTTAATATGAGTTTCATTTCAAAAGCCTGGAAAAGTAAAAAGGGCAAAGACACACATCATTATTTCAGATTTATAACTGTGATATCCGTGACCATACCTGTATTATAGGTGACCAATTCACTGACTTTGTTTTCACGACTAACTTTGTCTTCGGTGTGACTAACTGTGACCAATTGTGACTAACTATGACTAATTGTGATCAAATGTATATTCAATGTGACCATCTGTGACTAGGTCAATCTCAAGTCACAATCAACACAAAATTAATCATAAATAGTCACAATAAGCACATATTCGATCGTATAGGATCACCACAAACAAATAAGCACACTACATACAAGTATTGCAATTCACTACCACCATCAACACAATAAACACACACTTGGTCACAGAAAGTTACAATTAACATACAAATGATTACCACCATCACCATTACATCCACTCCATCACCAACACCGTACCACCACTGTTTAATCCAAATAATTAAGTCCAAATAATAATCCGAATAATTGCAAGAAAATTTACGCACTCTTCTGCTTCAAGGAAGAATTGTGGTAGCCAACTCTCAAGTTCACTTTTACAAATGTTTACTCTTGACTGGTTGACATGAATTCCACTGCAACAACATCCATATTATGGATGTGCCCGCAAAAATGCCAACAGTTGTCAGATTTCCAATAGCCATAGTGCGGTAATTGAGGTACTCCATCAAGAAATGGCCAAAAGCATATATGAAGGATAAAAAGGTTGTCAAAAGGTACCAGGTGAAGAGGAGTTCAACTAATGTTATATCACCGACAGATCTGTACACCACAATCACAGCCATCATCGAAAGCAACTGCAACAACTCCGATTGGAGACAAAGCTTCACATTTTGATCTCAATGGGTTGGTGTTAGCACCACTAGCTCAATCACTCCAAATTCTCCCATTTTCGAATCCAAAAATAACAAATAAATGCCCAAATAAATCTCCACCATCCCCACAACCATTCATAGAAGAAGAAACAGTTAAAGAAGCCTTCCAGAATCAACGCCAAAAATCACATACGGCTGACAAAGACACGAACGCATAAACGCCCTACACACCGGCGCAGATCTACACACCACCGCACAAACACCTCTACACAGTAGTGAAGACCGTTGGAGCACTACTACTGGAGGAGGTTGAACAACGGTGAAAATAGAGAAAGGTCGAGGAACTGATACACAGTATCATCGCGTTGGTTAGAGCGATGACGACACCGTGATTGTCGCCAGCGATGGCGACGGTAACACCAATGGTGGTTGGTTTGTGATAGAGAGAAGTGAGAGAGAATGAAGAGTACCCTAGGAGAAAGATAATGAAGATGATTGGGGTTTGAAGATGAAATTGGATTAGAATAAATGGGGTGAATATGTAGATTAAATCATTAAATATTAATATTTTAAATATGAATTATCACCTGATTATTGAAAAAATGTTATTAAGATTTGATTTTTAAAATTTAAACTTTAAAGGTAGGGTTTAGGGTAATTTTCCCAATATTTTTCACTAATTTTTCCATGTGAGACAAATGTTCACCAGTTCAATCAAAATCTCAAAATTTCAAGTTTTAAGTGGGTTAACCCGTAAAACAATTAAACAAGTCGATGCACTTTCTTTTCTTGTCCTGGATCAATAAATCCTTCAAGTTGCTCTATATAATTTTTTTCGTCTAATTAGAATGTCATTTTTACATGAATTTGATATATTTCCAAAATGCTTAATAGCACAAAGCATCCTTATATTTGGTTTGTAGTGTGCAAAACATCATGTTTCAACTTTTTGCATTTTTACCCGTGTTTCCACTTTTCATTGCGGAAAACGCTATTTGCACCAATTTTTAATATAAAATAACCAATATACCCTCCTATTTAAATAAAAAATCAAAGAATAGTTAAAAAATAAATTGTAATTATACTCCCAAACTTTTTAAAGAACTGCAAATGAGTCCAAATGAATTATAAAATGATAATTAGTACAAAACGTCATTATCTTTCAATATTATTGTGCAAATATCGTTACCTTTTATTTTTTGAAATGGGGTAATCAGTACAAAATGTCCCTATGTTTAGTCTGTAGCGTGCAAAAAGTTCATACGATTCAAATTTTTGGCATTTTCACCCCTATTTCTATGTTTCATTGAGGAAAACGTCATTTTCACCAGTTTTTAACGTAAAATGACCAATATACCTTCATATTTAAATAAAACAAAAAAATAAAAATAAAGAACAAATCCGTATTTGCATTCGTGAGTTGGGTCCATATTTGCGAGTTGCATCCGTATTTGCACAAAACGCCCGTATTTGCATTCGCGAGTTAAGAAAAATAAAACAACTAATATACCCTCATATTTATTTATTTTTATTAATATTTGTTTAAATATGAGGGTATATTTGTCATTTTAGATTTTTATTGAGAAATTGAATGAAAATGACATTTTCCACAATGAAATGTAAAAATAGAGGTGAAAATGTAAAAAATGAAAGGTAATGACATTTTGTACAATAACATTGAAAGGTAATGACGTTTTGTGCTAATTACCCCATTCCAAAAAAATAGGTAAGGACGTTTTGCTCAATAATATTAAAAGATATGGACGTTTTGTGCTAATGACCATTTTAATAATTCATTTGGATTCATTTGTAGTTTCTAAAAAAGTTTGGGAGTATATTATAATTTGTTCTTTGATTTTTGTTTTATTTAAATAGGAGGGTATATTGATCATTTTACATTAAATTTTGGCACTTTGTTGTCGTAGATAATATGTCCTCGTTTGACCCCCATTTTTTGGAAATGAAAATAGGGAGAATAATTTTTTTTTTGAAAAACGAGTGATTGAAAAATAAAGAAAAAATTTCGATTGACGTGTAATATTATTTTATGAAAGATTATGTGCTTAAAAATAGAAAAGAAAAATGAAATGTAGTGTAATGTACTGTGAATCAAACGGGGGCTATATTTTATCACCGTAAAAACTAGTACACAATGATGACCAACAATTGTGTACAACTAATGACTGTTTTATAAAATGGGCAGAAAACAGTGATCATTTTTCTTTCATTTCCCTTAATAGAAATTAAAAATTTATTTTAAGGTTTAATTCCATTTTTATATGTACACTTGCCAAAATGTCACTAATAAAGAAATATTTGCAGAGATCAATTAGGAGCAGACACAAGACTGGAGAATGATTGTTGACTGTACGAGAATTCATATGATTCCTCCATTCCAACCAGGTGGCTAGCACACAACGATGGCTAGCCATTGTGTACACTTACAAATTTAACGCATATTTTTGACGATCAAAACAGAGCTTAGCGGTGAATAATCAGCATTATATCAACAAAACTATTTCATACTGCAGAAATTATCATCAAATTGTTCATCCAAATAAGCAGAATTATCAAAAGATACTTATATATACAATCATGCTACAGGAACAGAAAAATTGACATAATGCCACGTGACATTTCATTATTTGACTGTTTTAAACACAGTTAGCTGTCCCGTCCAATTAACTCCCGCCACGGCATCTTCGATACTGCATCTGACGAGATTTTTCGGTCAAAGTAGATTAATTAACTAACACATTTTGTTGGTACCGCCTTCAAGGGTTCACGTTTTCGCACAACGGTTCCAATCAGGTCATTCATGTCAATGGTGTTAGTATTTGTCGAAAAATCAAGTTCCCAATTAAACTCGTGAAGCAATGAGCCTAACAAAAAGTGCATCATGCGATGGCCTAACGGAAGACCTGGACAAATCCTCCGGCCTGCACCAAATGGAATGAACTCAAAATGTTGTCCCTTGTACTCGATTTTTGAGCCTAAAAACCTTTCCGGCTTGAAACACAAAGGCTCGATTTTTAAGTGCGCGCACACACACATCTATAGATTTGGTCTTTGGTACTTGTATAATTGGATTCTATTTAAAATACTTGCTGTTTAGTCATGATCTTGTCATCTGGAATACTGTTTCTTCTATCTTGTTCCAGAATTGAAAATTAGCGCACACGAATGTCGGATCAGATTGACCAAAAATTGGTCCCTTGGGCGGGCCTACGTATTGAGATTTTCTTTTACTTTTTAGGACTTTTGGTTTTTCAAAACTCCAAAATTTATTGCCAATGACTTTTGGATGACTTTGGGAGTTAAAGGAAAAAACTCTATAAATAAGAACCATTTCCTGCAGTCCAAAACGCACGAAAAATATTCATCTGCATCATACAGCTTTCTGTCTTTCTTATTCTGTCCAAATCTTGTAGTGGTGATATAGTTCGGGCACTAACTCAGTTCGCCGAAGTAAAACCTGTGGTGCTCGAATTTTACTGGTTTACGGTTGTATTCTGAGAAGTAGACGCTCAATTCATACCTCAAGCACCTACGGTGAGGGGGCGAATCTGTTTTAAGAAAATTGTGTGCTACACAGGTCTCGGTTTGAGATTTCTATTATTGCAATTTCAATAATTCGTTATGTTGTTTACTGCTATTCGATAATTTTGTATTTTCGGTGTAAAGATCAGTGAAACTTGTTCTACAAATACAATATTATTATTCTATATTATTTTTATTTATTTTTGTTATATAATTTTTGCCCATCCAATTAAAATATTTTGGCTCCGTTGCTGCTCTTACCCTCTCTTTGTTGATTCCGTACTATTCATCATTATTGTCGCACATAACACAGCAAATTAAGGGTCCGTTTGGCACCTATTTTATTCTCATTCTCATTCTCATTTTTTTCTCTGTCTTCATTTCAATCACATTTTTCAAATAAAATAATATTACACACAAATCTAAAACTTTTCATCATTTTTCCACCACATATTCTTCCATCAATCACTATTCAAAAAATTCTATTCTCATTAAAATCAATATCAAACACACTCTAAGAGTCTCTTGAATGTTCAAGGGAAGAGTTTTGATTCCCGAATATTTGTGGGAGTGTGTCAAATGCAGCAAATCCATTTGTACCCTTTTTTCACACTTTTAGTTTCACTCTTCTCTCCCTTCTATTTCCCTGAAGTGGAAAGGCCTAAACATAAAAAAATCTACGGATTCATATGACCTGGGTTAATTTTCTGCAATTGATTAGTAAGCAAGTTTTTATTATTTTTATACTTTTTTGTTCACGTTCATATTGTTGTTCGATTCATGATTTTATGTTTTGGCAATTATTATTATTTTTGTTTTGGACATGTTTATTATTTATCGATGAGATGGAAGAGATTTTGTGAATAATGCTTTGCATATTTGATAAGATTTTTTTGTTATTTTTTATACTTTTTGTTCATATTTATGTTAAGTGTTTGATTCTTGATTTTTTTTTTTTTTAATTATTTTTGTCCCCCCCCCCCCCCCCCCCCCCCCCCCTCTTTTGGCTAGGTTTATTGTTTATGAATGGAATGGAAGAAAAATTATGATTTGTGTTGTATCAGTAGGAGCAATGGAAGAAGGAATATAGTTCGAGATTGAGTGTTGTATGAATGCGAGAGCAACTATTTATTTGTGCACCTGCTTTAGAGTTGTATCCTCCATATTTTAGGGTGCGTTTGATATGTCAACATTTTTCTAATAGCATTTTTTTTTTCATGGAATTAGTTTCTACCCAATTCCAAGGTACATCCACTTGAAGCGTGATTTCGTGGAATTCAATGATTTGCTATATGGAGGGAATTGGTTTCCACCTTTTTTTTTTAAAAAATTTTTTTAGGAATAGAAACAAATTTTAAGATAGTGTAAAAAAATTTATCCCTTTAATTGACAAATTTCATGCAAAACAAAGTCAAACGTAAAAATAAAAATAAAAAAATTATTTTTTTATTTTTTTATTTTTTTGGCAATCTAAACATATTTTGTCCCCAATGATAAAAAAATTTATCCATTTAATTGACAATTTACATAAAAAAAAAAAAAAGTCAAACGTATTATAATAGATTTGTGAAAAATTATACCAATCAAACGCTTTTAATTCAATTTCCGGTAAATCAATTCCAAATAATTCAATTCCTTTCCACCAAAATTCCACTCTTGCTATTAAACGGGAACATTTAGAATAAATTATGCCATGGGCTTATTGATAGCTCCCAATTTCCATGAAAATTATTTTCATCGAATTAACATGTTTGATAGTACATTTTTTCTTGGCAATTATTTTTTCTACCCACCACACCACTCGTCCCATTTCTTGGTTTTGGATGAATTCGTTTTTCCACCACTTTGGTGGAAAAAACCTTTCCAGTTATTTAGAAACAAATTCTAACCTCAATTGTAAAAAAATATATCCCTTTAATTGACTATTTTCATGAAAAACAAAGTTAAACGAATGGTATTCGATTTTTTATTTTTGGCAATTATAACAAATTATATCCTTTTAATGACAATTTTTATGAAAAACAAAGTCAAACATTATCAAACACAATTAATCGATAATTTTCGGTAAAACAAGTTTTTAGCATTTCAATTTCCTATAATTCATTTTTTTTCCCACTAAAATTTCATTCTTACAATCAAACGGATCCTAAGTTATTTTTAGACAATTCACTAATGTTAGCCTCTTATTGAAATTTTTTAGGGTTTTGATTTTTAAGGTATAGATGTTTTAATTGGTCTTCTACAGGTGGATTTAAGGTTCCGGGTATAATAAAATAATTTTGAGAATATAATTTTTAACTACGAAAAGATGCAAAGCGATTTTCGAAAACTAGTTTTAATAAAATCATACAATTATACAATTTAAGTATCACAAAGCATAAGTATGTAATAAATCAATTTGAATAAAAGGTTAAACTACTATGAAACATGTAATTGTAAACCTCGTTTATTTTTTAATAGAAGCATTACGTGTAAATCTTTTAATACAAGATCGTTATACACTTTCTTGTCGTATTAAACCATCATTTAAAAGTTTTAACTATTTAAACAAAAGGATTTTTAAATTTATGTGTTATTTTTAGCAATTTCATGAATTCTTCTTACAAGCTTTCGTGTTCCATTCTATATATGTTTTCGCTCGTTTGAATAGATTTTGATTTGCATTAAATAAATAAAAAACAATCGAAGCAATTTTGGAAGAAAGTATGATCTTCTCTCCATGCTCATTTTGCCTTCCACGATTAAGAATTCACAGTATTGCACTGGAGATACCCTTACCATTGTGGTGGACAGGGGCCAAGCTAGCTAAGGACCAGTGCAGGCCTAGGCTTGCACTGAACTTCTGGGTCCAACCCAAATTCAACCCAATTATTTTTTTTTTTTTTTAGCTAGCAGATTGGCTCAAAATCAAAAGTGAATAAGCCCAAAATGCCCAATACTTCATTAACCCAATACCATTAAGCGTTGGTTCATTCAACCCATTCCAAGTTCCACTTCCACTCCAGACACTCCTCGAATCGTCTCCTCCCATCTCCGCCGCCGTCGGCAGAAGAAGGTAAAGCCCTCTGAATCTCTGATTTTGATTTTTGTGGCAACGTCATAGGGCCACTTTTCGCTGCCAGTCCGATGACGATTATGGCAGCCTCATTTGGTAATGCAGCATATGAAAGGCTATCTCTAGAGGATGAAAAGCCACCAATGGTTGTGGCGCCAGACGGTGTAGCCCTTGGATCTCCATCGGGAATTATTGGCTAGAAATGACAACAGCGTATGCCTCATCCTAACACAAATTTTTTTTCCGTGGGATGTCTTCAAATCTCCTTAATTCAAGCCAATTACCCTCTGAGACTTATTGGGGGACAAGTCGTCCTCCTTTTTAACAAAATTTCTCTGCATGTTTCAAATTTTCATTTATAATTAGTTTGTTGAATTCATGGTGTCGTCTGTTAATTAATCTGCCTTTGATTGATTGAAGAAGAATGTAAAAATCATGAATCATCGTGGTTTCCCCCTTCAGTTAGGACTGAAATTTGATGATATCAACTATTTTTTTTTTTGGTGGAAAATAAAAGCCATGAAAACCAGGCACATACCATTAGTAAGAACAAAATCATGTGCAAGCTGCAAATTTTTTTCTAGTTTTCGTTGTGATTTATTGAGGAGATAAAATGAAGCGTTTATACCGTTTATATCATGTAATCTTTGGTGTGAAGTTCACGTTCGTAGACTACCATGTTATAGGTGTTCGGTCTAAATTTTAGCCTATTTTTGGCTTGTGTTTATAAACTTTTTGTTCACACATTTTCTAAAGACACATTAAAATAAAATAAAAAATCACATTTACGACTAAAAACTTGACATTCGGTTTGGACAAAATTGTGTCCGCACTGAACGCCAATCCTAACTTCGCCCCTGGTGGTGGATGAATTACTATTGATTACAATTTAGTAATGCTATATTGTTCATTTGTGCTAAAACACAACTCTATACGGCAGCACAATATAGGTCCAACTAAATGAATTTCATAACACACATTTAATTGAATTTATCATTTAGCCCTCGTTTGGGTCCCATTATTTCAAATTTTAATGGGTGAAATATTATTATTTTTGGAGAATGTATGATTGAAAAAGAATGAAAATTTTTCGATTTACGTGTGATATTATTTTATGAACTATTGTGTGATTGAAAATAGAAGAGAGAAAAAAAAACTTTAATTTAATGGGGGCCAAACGAAGATTTAATGTCTTCCACATGTCATATAAAGTGTTGTTTTAACACCAATGATACTAGATATCATTATTGATTACCATTACACAAGCTTGAAACCATTAAATGTGCGTTTGATTGCAATTGTTGAATTTGGGTGGATAGAAAACGAATTGCAGAGAATTAAATTGCCTAAAATTTGTTTTAGATGAAATTATAATTAATGATGTTTGATTGGTATAATTTTCCACCTAATCCGTTTGACTTTATTTTTCATGCAAATTATTACTTTTTGGGATAATTTTTTTTACAATCTGTATTAAAATTTGTTTGAATTGCCAAAAAGTAAAAAAAATAATTAAAATAATAATTTTTGAATTTTTTTTATGTTCAGTTGACTTTGTTTTTCATAACAATTGTCAATTAAATGAATAAATTTTTTTACTATTGGATTTAGAATATGTTTTCATGGTAAAAAAGTGAAAAAAAAAAAAATTGGAAAATCACTTTTCCACCAAAACTATGAAAAAATAAAAGGTGAAAATTGTGATTTAAATGGTTGTACCTAGAATTTGAGTAGAAATGAATTCCATGAATTTGTTTGGCAATCAAACACCAAAATTAAGCATGAAATTTGAATTGATTTTAATTTTCACCCATTTTTTAGGCTATCAAATATAGTCTAAATGCACGATAAATGGATTATTCGAGGTAATTAAGCAAAATAATTCAACACAAATGTTACTTGATTTTATATATATTCCTCGTAAATTCTTAAATGTCACTCATTATTTCGTGGACTTTTGCATTAATAAATTAAGGTAGGGGATAATATCAAACCTATCAGATCGGATAAGCTTAAAAAATATGTTGTTGAGAAAAAAAAAAAAAAAACAATTGGCATGTCAATTTAGTGAAATATGTTTTAATGTCCATTATTCAATTTGTTTTATTTAGCAACTTAAATGTCTCTTCCAATTTAACGGGCAACTCAACACGCCAACCTTTCTAGGGTTAAAATTTTAAATGGTCATTAAATTTTGCACAATATTTTTCATTGGCCATTAAATCTTTAAAAAATTTCGAATGATCAACAAACTTATTAAGCCCCTGTTTGATAGTCATTTTTTCCAAAATATTTTTTTCTCTCTTCTTTTCAACTACACATTTTCAATAAAATAATATTACATGCAAACTCAATTTTTTTTCTTAATTTTTAACTACTCATTCTTCATCAATCAACTATTTAAAAATACATTTCTCCCTAAAAGTAGCTACCAAACAGGAGTTAAATCATTATCTTATCGATAGTCAATTTTTTTTTACAAATTCAAATGGTCATCAAACTTATCAATTTACTATGTCATTCCTCACTCAGTAACTCATCGTTAAAAAATTCAACAAATTCGATGATATGACAAACAAAAACACTAACGATATACACTTTAAAGCCTGGTTGAGCCCTATTATTTCGCAAGAATGCATTTTAGAATAAGAAATTGATGAAAAATGTGTGTTTAAAAAATAAAAAATATTTTTAAGTTCGCATGTAATATTATTTTATTAAAAATTGTGCGATTGAAAAGAAAAAAAAAATGTATTTTAAAAATAATAGAGATCAATTGTCATTAGTTAACAATAAGTGACAAAACACTGCATATCGTTGTAATAGTCAGAGGAAGAAAAATAATATACCATGAACTTTTGTGCTCCTTAAAAATGGATAATCAATGTCAAGTGTTCAGAATTTTGAAATAAATAATATTTCATAATTAAAAATAAAATTAATTAAACTATTTATTTTGACACTAAAATAACAATAAATTTCAAAACAAGTAATTTTATTGACTCAAAAAAAATACAAATAGCATAAACTCTTTGAACAGTAAAATAAAAACTACTCCAAATAATTGCCAAAAAAAAAACCAAAAACCAAAAAGCGGGCTTGCAGCCCAATGGCCCGAATCCATCTAGACTCAACCCGCCAGCTTACAATTATTTATGTATTTTCTGCTAATTTTACCCCACTTGACTATGCAGTGTAGAAGAAAGAAGCAAGTAGCCGTTAATGGCGAGTGAGTGCGGTGAATTAGTGTATAGATTCTACAGAGCCCTAACTTATGGTTTGTCGCCGTTAGTATACCTACACCTACGGTGGCGCAAATTTCGAGGCCGCGAACATCCCCTCCGGTGGCGGGAACGTCTCGGCCGCCCCTCACTCGGCCGTCCTCCTGGCCCTCTTGTTTGGTTCCATGCTGTCTCTTTAGGTAATTCTATTTTTCTTAAATTCATTCTGTAACCTTGATTTTACTACGATACGTTTGTCTGAGTCGGTGTTTGATGTATGTCCACTGTGGTTGTGAATAGGTGAAGGAATGGCAGCTATTCCTATCATAAAGTGCTGCGTGGAAAGGAGGCCTGATGTTGCTGTCTTGATGACGACCACAACTACTTCAGCATTGTGAGGCCAAATCTGATTTGAGTACTTTGTTTATTTGAAGTTGTACGTTGAATTTTTTTGTTGTTTGTCTTGTATTAAATTGTAATGAGTTTTTAAAATATGAAAGAAAAATGCAGTCGCGGCCAATAATTGAAAATTTGTGCTACTAGATTATTGCTTCTTTGTTTTATATTCTCCTTAGATTGATTGCTATCTTGGATTTTGAATTAATTAGAATGACTGTGGTGCTGATTGTGTAATTTAGTAGTTACATGGAAAGTATTATTCTTTTATAATAAAGACGTGGTCCTGAGATCTGGGAGAATGGAGATAGATTTGGGAGAATGGAGATAGGCTGTTGTTTGGATTTTGGCCATTTTATGAACTAAGGATTGACACATTCAAAATTTATGTTTCACAGAGAATGAGAATGCAGTCATATGAAAATGATACTTATTCACATTTGTTATGTATCCTTATCGATGCTGATAAAAATTGAAATTTTGACTGTTTTCCATGTCTATTCTATTTTTTTACTTCGAATTTTTCATTTATTTCTGCAGTGAAGTGATAAAAAACCAGCTTCCAAGCAATGTCATGTATCAGGTGCTTAAAATTAGTAAGTTTTGCAATATTTTAATTAATGTTAACATTTATACTTAAGCTTACTCATTAATTATTATAGATAAAAAAGGGGAATCAAATTAAAGTCGAAATTTTTTATCATCTG
The DNA here is from genome assembly GCA_019395295.1 of Osmanthus fragrans. Taxonomy (NCBI): domain Eukaryota; kingdom Viridiplantae; phylum Streptophyta; class Magnoliopsida; order Lamiales; family Oleaceae; genus Osmanthus; species Osmanthus fragrans. Next base: position 1,504,029 of record CM033343.1, read on the forward strand.
AGACATACATTTAAATGAGTTAAGTGTCCTCTGGCATTCAATACATTTTGTATTTTTAAGTTCTATCAGAACTCACTTGCGACCATACTGCACTCTTTTTGTACTTCACCACTTCTATGAAGTGTAACCACCCCCTCCCCCCCCCCCGCCCCACTCCCACTCCTCCCCCTATCTTACACATATATGCATCAATACCAATCAATGTTTTAAGTGTTCTCATCAACAAGATTTGCCAGTACAGTGAAAGTTGTCAAAATGTGAAATAATTAGATGCGAATCATGTGAGGATGAATAGTTCTTACTATATATTGTGTAACATTTTAAGTGCAAAATAAACTTCAGATGAGACCTATTACTTTTCCATGTGTAAAAAATTCTTATCCAACCTCTATATTAGTTACTGCTATGGAGCTATAATTAGTGTTTGTGTAGCAAAACAGTGAGATTGTCTGTATAAATTTTTTTGCCTGGTGGTGGATAGCACATTCACACTGTTATCGATAATTTACTGTATTGTCAAAAATAAAATGATTCTTAAGTGTGTTTCATCTATCATTTTTGTTCTTTTTACCCATTTTAGAGTTAGAAGCATTAAAGAACTTAAGCAACTCCCCTTCAGTATGATGCTTAATTAGATCAAGCTGAGAATGACTTAATCAGACTGAGAGAGTTCATTTGAGTTGTAAGGCAGTTGGAAGGTAAAAACTATTTCGCTGGCATAGGGCATTTTATACAATCGCACATGCATGCATGTATGTGCACATGCACAGATGTCCGTATTGACAAGAAAATGTTATGTATATCAGTATATGTCAGCACTCAGCACATTTAAGCTTACGTTTTATGATAATTTCCTCTTAACACTAACACCTGGATGAACCAGCTTGCTCCACTTGACTTACCTACCACCATGGATGCTTTCCTTGGTTATTGGAAGCCAAGTGCAATCATACTGTTGGAAAGTGAATTGTGGCCAAATCTCATTGTAGGTGCCGCTAGGAATGGTGTAAGCTTTTCTCATTTCCAAGTGAATGTATTGTTTCTAAGAAACTGCTTGATTATTAATCATGATCTCCTGGAACTTGAGCAGTTTCGTCATTCTTTTAATTCCCTTGTTTTGCAGGGATCAGCATCAGTGGTGTTCCGTTTTTGTAGATAACATTTTCTATTTCATGTAATGATTTACTTCTCATAATTAGTTAAATTCACACCCTTTTATTCTCTCTTCAGATTGCATTGACATTGCTAAATGGCAGAATGTCCAAAAAATCTTTTCAAAATTGGTCTAAACCGGCAATTCTTCCATTGATTAGATTGATGCTCTCAAAATTTTCGTTGATTCTCCCATTGGTACGTTCTTATTTTTTTGTCTTATAAAGAGTTTTAAATCTGTCTATCTTTGATTTGCTACTCTTTTTCATTTTGTCATAGAGCACAAACCAAGGAATTCACTTTCAGCTGTTGCAAGCTCCACCTTTCATTATCAACTTCTCGGGAGACCTAAAATGTGGTATGGCCGTAATTTCCAATTTGTTAGATGCCTTAACAATTGTCAAATTCACAATGACTTTCTATTTTGTCTGAATTGATTTATCTACCCCTTACTGGATCCAGCTAGTTATTTTCTTTGATAATCTAGTGCACCATTCTCAAATACAGCTTTTTCTTGAGTTCTTCAAGTTGGCCTTTTACATCTCAATCACTTACCTCCGTTTGGCACACTTTATAAATCAATTTATAAATGGCCAAAGCCAAACTTCATTTTCAACCACACATTCCCATGGACTTACAAGTAGAGTATCCACTTATCCACCACTCATTTCTATATGTTTATATATTAACCGCTTGTAAATTATTTCAAAACGGAGGCTTTAAACATTTTGTTTGTCCTTTTGATGATTAAAGTACCCTCCATTTTATTTGACGACTAGTACTGAATTTAATTTTGTTGCTTTGTTTTCAGCTATTGGTGATTTTGGCATTCTTGAGGGAGAGAAGAGCATTCTGGAAGATTTACAGGTAATGCTTGTTCATAGAAAGGTGTGGATGGCTTCATCCATACACAAGGGTGAAGAGGATGGTAAGTGTTGATAGATTTCAGGTAAATGCTTTTAAGATACTTGAGATATGATGACTCTTGTGCGACATATGCTAGTGAAACGAAATTATCCAAGCAGGATGGATAGTAATGTATGTTAGAATAACTAATAGCTTTGCATATTTCACCATTATTTTATAGAACACCATACACCTCACAGATAGTCAATCTGAAGTGACCTTTGTGTAATGAGTAGAGGGGTTTAGGGGAAAGAAATGCGAAGAGTGAAGTGCAAGACAAGAACTTGCATTGTATTTTTAACTGTCACCAAATTTAGGAATTTCAACGAGCATGATATGTAATTTCTTCTCTGTATTAAACTTTTGTGCAGTCAATAATAAACATATAGTATTAATTTAAATGCTCACAAACCTTTGTGCAGTCATTTTAAGAGCTCACAATGTGCTTAAACAAATGCATCCGGGTATTGTCACTATCATTGTTCCACGACAGCCACAACATGGTCAAGAGATCGCTCTGGTATGATTTTATTACAGACAAGATTTGACTGATAATAATACTCAGAAAATTTTTCTTCATAAATTTATCCTCCCCTACCTACTAGATGAGTGCCAGGTTTCCATATCAGGATGCCAGGCAAGACGAAATGATAAAAAATGAAGTGCTCGCTTAACAATGTGGAGCTTCCCTCATCTATAAGATATTGCCACACCTCCTAGCATGTCCCCTGATTTGATTCCTAGATTTTGAGATGCTCAAGATATTTTGAGTAACTTCTCTGTAACGAAATTATGGCCCTGTTGAAATGCTGTGCTGTCTTATCTCAAGTTCCTTCTGAATGCTTGAGAAGATAGAATGTTCCCTGATGTGATTCCTAGATTTTTAGGTGCTTCTGAAGATACTTTGAGGCTTGAGCAACTTCTCTGTAGACAAATTATTGCCCCGTTGATATGCTGTGCTGACACGGTATTATCTCAAAGATCTGTTGAATGCTTGACAAAGGACACTCTTGGTCTCTTTCAAGTTCATGAAGACACGTATTTGCGTGTAATTATATACTTTTAGAACCCCACGTCATCTCTTTCCTAGGGACAGAAACACAACTTACTCTTCTCCATATCTATATGAATTGTACTTCATATGGCTGTAAAATTTTGCTTTTTACCACAATTTGCCAGACCTGTTTCAAATTTTCACTGTTTAAATGAAAGGCTGAACTTACCACGTGCATTTGCTCTAATAACGCAGAAATTGCAGAAGGAAGGAGTTCTTGTGGCATTAAGGTCTCGTCGTGATAAGCTTACGCCTGGAACAAATATATACATCGTTGACTCATTAGGTTTATGTACTTCCAACATCACGCTTTCTTTCCTGGATAAACATTTTTGTTGAACCTCGAAGTTCAGATGTCATTAACTTTTTCTTTTCCTTCCGTTTTTCAATTGTTAGTCGCTCATCATTGTGCCTAACTTTATTTGTTGTTAAACATCAGTAGCTCCTGTCTGGAATAAAGTCATTTTTAACCAATATTTTTGTTTTGCACTGCAATATTATTTAGACTAGGAAACACCATAGTTCTTATTTCCCAGCATGCCTTTGTAGGCATTCTCCTCCAAAGTTATCTTTTATTATTGTAATAATTGAGGCTTTTTTGCTGAACTATATGTGATCCCGTTACCTGTTGCATTCGTTAGAAGATGAGGGATAAACCAAAACTAATGTATAAAAAATGTTGTCCTTATTTCACACAATCTTTTTCTTTACCTTCCGAAGTTCTCTTCGTCTCATCTGTTTGATTTTGAAATTGTGGAAATCCATCAGGTTTCTTTTGTCATGCTTCATTAACATTAGAAAAAATCTTCAGAACACTCTAAAATGTAAGAAAAATTTGATATTCAGAGTTTTACTTCCCTGTAGGCTCTGACTTTCTTATGATTGTCTAAATAAATATCCTGAGTTACTTAAAGATTGCTCGTATTTCTAGTGGAAGATGGCCATACTCCTTTAAGAATATAAAATTTGTGCATGTTTTCTGTCTCCACTTGCTATAGCAGGGATATTATTAAAAATGCTGTCATATTTCTTTGTAATTCATAGGCGAACTGAGAGACTTCTACAGATTAACACCAATTGCTGTCGTAGGAGGGTCTTTCTTACCGGGTTCAGCTGGTCATAATATATCAGAAGCTGCTGCAGCTGGTTGTGCTGTTTTGACTGGTTAATTCTACATGAGTTTCACCTTACATGTTTCTTTATATGGTGACAATGAATTATTCTAAGCTCACCTTTTTCTTGTTTTATATTTATCAGGTAATCATATTGGCCACTTCTCACAGATGGCACTAGAAATGCAACACTTGAATCATCTATCAGTTCTGCAGGTATTGAGAACCATAATTCATATTAGCAACACCTTTCATTTTTCCTTTTATTTTTGCATGGGGGGGGGGGGGGGGGGGGGGGGGGGTTGTGCTTTGGTAATTACTCCTATGTGTTCACAACAGTAATTATGTTCTGATTGTGGGAAGTGATCATTTTATGCTTTTCTTTGTCTTCATTTGGAGTTTGAGATCAAATAAATTCATGCAATGTGATAGAAATTTGCGCTTCCATCGCTAAAATCCATGTAGCAATAACCAATTTAGGCCCCGTTTGATACACATTATTTGTAAAATGAGAATGAAAAATATAGCCGTTATGGGCCCTACACAAGAAATGTAAAGTCGAATACGGTGGCTGGATGTGATGGATAACGGTCATATTTTTTATTTTTATGGTGAAAAAATGGGGATCAAACAGGGGCTTAATATTGGTAGTACATTGGAGAGCAAAACAGGGACAAAACTAGTGCTCATTCCCTAGGCAGAAGAGCATAAATGAAGATCTCTTCAACATTGTGAAATGTAAATTTAAAAATTACTAATGTTGTGGATCCTCCATTCAGTTAGACAAAAAATTGCTTTACAGAGTATCAGGCAATCTTGGAAGGTTCAACAATGAGTCCATCCCTCATGAATTGAGGGGTGGCTGCATTCCACTAGTCACACTCTTTGTACCAATAGGGCAAGGCTAGCTTCTAACTGCATTTGATGATCACATGATGTGGTTGCTTGCTTTAGAGTATTTTATGTATTGATATCGGGGCGGTTGTGAGACATAGAAGACTCCCAGGTTATTGAAGTCAACTTGATTAGCAAGCATTGCCACTTGAGGGTTCCTGATGTTCCATTATAATGGGGCATGGATGGTATAGACAAAGTACATTAGTTTTATGACCTTTCAAAAATATATGCAAGAAAGAGAGGGATCAACGAGTGGAATCTGGAGAATGTAATGTGCAGAGAGAAGTACGCTATCTCATTCGTATAGTGGACATGCTTAAGATGAGGCTTAACTCCAAATAACATTATGTAGTTATGTTAGAGGCTTAACTCCATATAACATTATGTAGTTATGTTAGCATGGGGCACATATCTCTTCGTTGGGCACTTCATAGTGGCATGTGGAAGTAAATACCAGTAGAAGTATCGAAGAAGCAACTAAAAGCAATAGTTCCACTTTTATCTTCATGGATTCAATTAATCACCATTTGGAACTTTCTTCCCCTATATTTCTCTCCTTTCCAGGTAGCTCTTCAATGTACTGCTACATTTTTGCAGATTTCTGGAGAAAAGCTCGTAGATGCTGTTAACGAGCTCTTCTGTAGTGACAAAATTCTGGAAGAGCGCCGTACAGCTGCAAAACAAGCATATCATGCTTTGTCTAGGGGAGTTGTTGAAAAGGTATGGCAGCAGTTGCACTTTCATATTTTCAATAGATACATGCAAGGGATGAATGTCGCAGCCCAGAAAACCTAAACGTGGAGAAGATTTGTGTTTATTTATATATATTTCGGTGAGACCATTTTACCCAAGTGCCTGTTTGAATTTTGTGACATCTGGAGTTGGAGATTTTTAATCAAATCACTAATCAATGGGACAATGCAAAAATTTAACCAGGGTTGAAACAAGAGTAAAAGAAATTAATTTATATCTCGTGTACACTTTTCATACTCTTATTCAGCATGCACTGTCTGAGTTTGGCTCGTGGTCGCTTCCAAAGCATATCATGCACTGTCCTTGATTATCTCTGTGTAATAAACTATGAAACATTAGGGTGTAGAAGATCATGTCTTGGTGGAACCGGTGGAGAATTAGCCTCTACAACTGGGTTACTCATTTGATAAAACATAGATATTTTGTAGCTAAATGCAAAATAAAAAGATTGAAAATAGTAAGTCAATTGAGAAAACCTATATGGTGTGAAAGCAGAATTGGATATCTTGAAACAAGAATAAAATTGAACCATCTCTAAGCATCTTCACAGATAATGAAAGTGTGCTAAGAAAATCAGTAAATGAAATTTGAAAGATGCCCCCTCTTTTTGAATAAAGTGGAAACTTGAGAAGGTTCTTGATTTCGAAGAATTAATAGCTCCATCTAATTATCTTTGAGTTCAATGAACAATGCATTCTCTTTTTAACCACTCCGTACCAGTACAACCATTGGTGCAGATATTTCTTTGATGAGAGATTAAACTAGATCCCCATGCTTACCCAGGCTCCGCGGTTAGCGTGCGAGTCAATTAGCCCCTTGACCACTTCTGAGTATAGGAAGAACTGAAGAAGTGATCCATTTGCCTTTTTTCCATTCACCAATATAATCTTAGTACAAGTAAAATAAATACATATAGACGCATCAATGTTTAAATGATGGATAATTTTGTAATATTGCCTGATAAAGATGCTGACTTGCTAAGGTTTGGTTTGGTATATGTGTATTGTTCTGCTTTATAAAAAAATCAATTCTAACTGCGGTGAAGAAAGAATCGACTCCAGGAATAATAAAATGAGTGTTTGATAAACTTTTGTTTCAAAATTGTTGAATATTTAAATCAGCATTTGAGCTTTTCTAAAGAAAAATAATCTATCGTGTACGTCTATATTAAAATATATATTGATTGTAAAAATGTTCTTTTGTAACATTTACCTTTTTACTTTTGTAATATTATCAAATATTCTTTCTAAAACACTGTATTCACTATAATTATTTTAAATTCGAAGAAATAAACATATATTAAAATCTTAAAAAAATTTAAAATTACAAATAATAGAAATTCATGGGACTATTATATGTTACAAATTCTTGTATTTATTTTTTTTAAAATTTATCTAAATTTATTTCTGATTATTTGAGAATTTAAAGTTAGACTTCAAATCCATCATAAAAGGGGCACCCGCACCCCGTCCTGCCCCACCTCCCTCCAATTTTGTCCAGCCCCGTGTGTCGCCCCACCTTAAATGGGGCGAGGCGGGGTGCGGGGCGGGAATCAGGCAAGAATTTGCCCCGTTTATTGTTCCATTTAATTTTTTTTTTTTTTTTTTTTTTACATTTTAAAAAATTTGAGTTATGTTATTATTTAAAGTTCAACCCTTAACCCAAAATCTAAAAGTCATTCCATATATTTTTTTTAAAAAAATTCTATTATTTTCAATCAAGATATTAACTTATTTTTATTAATTGGTATAAATTTTTCATAAGCAAAAAATATTTATTTAACTATCATGATTCATTCTTTCAGATTATATAATTTAATTATAATAAAGATATTGAATGATCGAATTTATAAATTATATAAACAATTGTTAGTTATGTAAAATTTTAAATTGACAATTGTATAATATAATTGTGGATTAAAAACATGTTAAAAAATTGTAAATATATTCAACAATATTTTAAAATTAACCATTTATTAAAATTCTATTTTTAATTATTTTTTCCCGTCCCACCAACTCGTCAAGGCGGATTTTTTAGGTTCCATTAGAGACGGGATCCCGTCGGGTCGGGACGGGGTAAATTGTCATCTCTAAACTGACCCTTAGCTATAACATTCCTATTCATGGAAGTCGTAAATGATTTTTATTTTTATTTTTTTGAAAACTTTCCTACTACCGTTTGCCATACTTTCCTATATGATATAAACTAAACCTCATGACTTCATCTATACATCCTTGGCTCGAGATTAGCACAAAGGATATCCGAGGTGCACTAATCGTCTGATGAATGATATATAGGGAATTGCCATACGATCTATCATCATTTTTTAAGCCATGTCCATAATCTCGAAAGCGGACTCGAGGCTCAAGCTACGGCCAAGCAAGGTGGTGGACTTTTATAGGTCCAACACTCGACTACAGTGAACCGTGGATGGTATAGACATTGTATCTGTGAATTTAATCAGAGAGCTCTTTGCCTTTGTTATTCGCGCAAAATACGACATTCTTTCTTTGACTACTTGCACTAGAGAGATCATCACAGAACAAAAAAAATCTTGTGCAGTTGACAACTTTCTGGGCTCCAATATGAAAGGAAATGTCAGGTCTCCCAAAGAATATAAATAGAATTCCTTAACTTCACAAGTACAAGTACAAGATCAGATTTTATCAAATAGTATAAATAAACCAATTTCACAACATAAGTCGTCTTACGAGAAGATGGCCAAAGACATTATCAAGAGATTTTCTATTACAATTCAGTATAAGATTGGGGGGGATTGTACCCATCAGCAGTTACCTCATTCATTTGGTGTTAAGTTAGGGACCTTTTTACCATCTCCCCATATTGTGCAGACAGCTTCATCGAAAAGCAATCGATCTGAACTCCACTCTGTTATATGGATGTTATTTGAACAGAATTTTCAAGAAATCACAGGTATGCCATATGAATCTTTAAGCCAGATAAAGAAGTCCCCCCAAACACTAACTAATAGGTCCTGTTTGATCAATCAGGGTGCCGACCTGTTCTCCACATAATGCCCTTGATATATTTCCTGGCTCATGAAGATTGAAAATGACAACTGCCAGAAAAGAACGCATCTTAATTAAGATAAGAGTATATAAAAATTAGAATTAATTCTCCTCTAGCACATCCAATACAAAACTATGCAAGGATTAAGCAGTGCTAATTTAAGCACATATTAGAATGCCAGAGAGGTTTGAGATGCATAAAAATTAAATAAATGTCCAGCTGTTTATGCGAGTGAGGGTGAAAGTAGGGAGGATGGGTTGGTTGGTAGCACGAAATGAGTAACGGACCTGGAATCCCATTCTCCTCACAGAATGTCATAGCCATCATGTCCATTGGAGATGCACCTCTAGAAGCCAAGTCCCGGAAGGAAATGTGCTCTGCTGCAATATTGTTATTTCTAGGGTCGCAAACAAAAACACCGTCCATGTTTGTTCCTTTCATGACAGCATCAGCATGAACTGAATTGAATCAAGGTTTGAAATTTCTATCAGAACTGGTAAGAAATCAAGAAGATTTTTAAATCATAAATTAATGCTATACTTTCTGATGCTCTAAGAGCTGCAGCTGTATCAGTAGAAAAGAGTGGATTTCCTGTCCCAGCTCCAATACCGCCAAATATCACCACTCTTCCTTTTTCAAGATGCCGGATGGCTCGTTGTCTACTATATGGTTCAGCAACCTCTGGCATAGAGAATGCACTCTGCACGCGTGTGTGCACGCCCAATTTCTCCAGAGCCGACTGCAGCAGTATGGAGTTCATCACGGTTGCCATCATTCTGGTTTCAATAAGAATAGTATCATTGTTAGCTAGCTCATGAATTAGAACAGGTTAACCACTATGACACACCTCCCTTTTTTATTTATTAACTTATCTAATATATAAATAAGTTTGAGGCTCCTCAAATTTTCAGATGAGGAAAACTGTATGCCTCTGGTGAACAAACAAAAGTATTATAACAAAGGCTGCATAATATTTTCAATTGCATAGTATGAACTGTCCAAATTAATTAAGTATTTCATTAACGAAAATGGCCAATGTTAATCAGAATTTCTTAGATGACTGAAGGTTCATATTAGAGAGGCGAAAGTGGGGAGTAAAAAAGTAATTATATTTTTAGTGCAAAAGATCGTAATAGAAAAAAATTGGTAGTCATTCAAAAATGGTTTAAGAGGCTTCTAAATTAGAAGCCCAATGTAAGTTACTAAAAGTTGAGCAGCACAAAGCACAAAAAATTGCCCCTTATTCTCAAACAATCTGAGGTCAAAGTATCACGTCTCTCACAGGGCACACCCTAGCTAACCCTTCCCACTGCATGTTACAGTCTAATGCAAAGCTTTGTTGGTAAGGGGATAAACCAATCAAATGCAAAGAAGATTCACGCCGTAAAAAGCAACAAAAATTTACGATGGTTGACAACCAGTCTCAATCATCCTCCTATATCCGAGCATGAGATTGGATATGAAAAAATACGCGAATTGTGTTGCAGGAGGAGCATATTGTTGAAACTTAAACTAGAGAGCTCAGCAAGCTTAGGAGAACCTTAACAAATCATTGCATTCGTTGATTAAAATGCATACCTTCCACTGTAGCATAGTTAATTGGTCTCATGTTTACATTATTTGAGTGAAAGTTCCTGTATACGGATATGGGGTAGCTTCTAAACTAAACAAGCCTAAAATTTGTCAACTATACGGATAGGATCAGGATGGTGAGCGGACTATTTATATTATTACATTTTTCTATTTAATTTTTTTTCCCCAAAAAGGAGTTCATGATAGTGCTGGAGTTAGATTCCCGAAACTCTACTTTCTAACAATTACCAAAACCAAAAATCATATGCTTAAGGTTTATCAAGTGAAGTAGAGATCCGATTGCATGGTAAATTCTGATAGCATAGGAGTCTATTAGTAGATTTAAATTACAATTCATTTCATATAATAAGATAAAGAATTACTAAATTTGATTTATAATTTAAAATGATGTATAAGTTCAAGACAAGGAACATACCCAATTTGATATGCAGTACACCTATCCAACCCAGTTGAAGTAACCCATGTGTCTCCACAAAAGAAATTACGGCCACCAACAACTACGGCAACCTAAAGCAATATTTGAAGATATCCACAGTTGATCAAATTCAAAGACATCAAAATTCCAACTTGCAAAAGGGAAGCATGTTAACTACTACCTGAACACCATATCGACAAGCTATTGAGATTTCTCTTGCAACCAGCAGGGCTACCTATGATTAGAAAATCAAAAGAAACCAATTCAACTTGAGGGGTTACCAGTCATGAGATAACCATTTTCAAAGAAATATGCTGGACTGCAGTTTTGGTAATTAATGTCTCTGATCAGTGGGAAATTAATGTGGATTTGAGGAGGAAAATTATCACCACTCATTTCACAATATACTTGAGAGCACAGTGATAATGTAAATTTGAAGATATATTTCGAGAATTGATCAAGCTATAACAATCAATTTTATAACTTTCACAAAGTTTCTTTGTATCATTGTATTTCTCTTCATATATTTACAAATTGTTAATGTTGTAAAAATAAATTGAAAGATATTAAAATGTAATCATTTGTGCAAATTCATTGCAAGTAATTTGAGCAAACAACGGGTATAATTTACCAAAATACTATTGAGAAGTAATCATGCATACAAAAAATAGAAAATATGAAAGAAGAAAAGGTCTTCAGAAAATTACTTAAAACGACAGTTTAAATATAAAATAAAGATGAGTAAAATGAGAAATGTAAATTTGTTTTCTTTGACAGAAACACAAAAAGTCAGATAGTTTGGGAAATGTCAGTGTAATTCGTTAGTTAGCTTGAAAATTGGATCCAATTATAAGAAAATAAAATGGGGTTAGCATTAAACCTTTGAATCTATATTATTTGAAGCATTTCCAGCTAGAGCAGCACCGCTTATTTTGAACACTACTCTTCGCCACCTAAGATTAGCAGATGGTTTCAACTTCATTGCCATAATCTGACCACCAGGACTTGCAGTTGCAGTTGCTGTTGCATGTCTGCCCTCGGAGAATGTTTTAGATCAAACAAAGAAGTGAAAAAATAAAAAAGAGTATAGACTCTACCAACTGAAAATATGTCCAAGGCAGCTTATATCATAAATTTCAAACTCAAGAAGTATAGACTCTACTATGAAACAACAATGATCCACCCATATCAAGTCCTTTAGCTATTGTTCTTGAGGAATGGCCTGGTGTGGCCCATTCCTCGAAAGATCATCATTGCTAGATCATCTATCTAATTCGCTAATTCAATGAAGAATGGACCAATAACGGGATTTTATGAGAAATGGGAAATCTTCGATTTTTCAATAAAGACGAAGTTTAACTTCTTTCTTTCTTATAACAGAAAAACGTCTCTAAACTTATTGAATTAACTTCTCGTTTCTCTCGTTTTTGGCATAGCGGGCTCCCAGTGGGAGGCTCGCACAAAAGCCACCTACAGACGCTTTATGCCCAATCATTCCGGATAACGCTTGATGTATTCTTTCATCGAGATTCAATCCAAATCATGATGGTATTTTCCCATCATGAGCTAAATAAGTTAAAAGCACTATGAGACACCGAATGGTTGGGGACCCTTTTTGTTTCAGTTCGGCCACTCAGCTAAAATTTTATCGATTTTCCACGGAAAAATGTGTATCATACGGAACTTATCTGAAGCTCCGTCATACAGTCATTTCGTCCAATTTCTCAAAATAACAAGAGGCGGATAGGTTACAAAGAAAATGAAATTCCCAATAGATATTATAATGAATCAAGATACATTTTTCATATATACCTCTTTGGCTGCCTAGTACAAATGGAGGATCCACCGCTGACGGAGTTCTTTTCCTCGTCTGCAGAAGCTTTAGCCGCAATACTGTTCCCAACAATTTGCTCCATCTGCTGGAACCAAGGCCAGTGACTCGCCGATAAGCCGCCGTTGCTCAACCGATGCCTCTCCAATTTGTATCGCTTTTTCAAATTATCCACCTTGTTCTTACACTGTTCCACGCTCTTGCTCTGTTTATCGCATCTCTCGCTAACCGTCGCCGCCACCTCCTCCCAGTCCCTTCCCCTCAAATTCCCCCTATTCAACTGCACAAACTTATCAGTATACGCCTCCAACAAGCACGCGATGGCCGTATCACTCCATTCTTCTCTGTCCTTCCTGTAGTCACCGGCGGAAGAGGAGGCGGAGTGTAGTCTCGTCCTTTTTGACACGCCGTTGCTGATCTCATCGCGCTCGGCAGCGCGTTTACCAGATCGGGAACTCGGATCTGGTTCGGAATCGAATGGATCGGAGTCTTGGTCGTAGGGATTGACGCTAAACGGCGGCGTTTGGATGGTAGCCGAAGGTTGGGTGGAATCAGGGTTTTGGTGGTCGTCGAGAAGGGAAAAATCGTCGTCACAGGAGGCCATGGACGGCGTTAGGGTAGGGTTGACGGAAACGGAGAAGAACAGACGGACGTGAGAGAAGGCGTTTGGGGGATTTGTTGGGTCGAGGGACAGGCGTTTAGTGTGTGACGAGTCCGTTAGGTGAGCACGTGTTGCGTGGTCACGTGAGTGGGCCCATATTTTTACGTTACGAATAGCTTCTGTTTTCTAATTTGCAAATACGGTCCTAAAGTTACGATTGAGACTTTGCATCGCAGTCCTCAATCTTTGAATTCTATCGCATCTTCATGCCTTCTCCTTCATGTCCTCCTTGTTGCCGTCACTTATCTGGTTACTACTTTACCCTGCTCGTCGTCAATTAGATGCCCATGTCCATCTTATTGGTCCTAATTCCATTGTCCCTAATTTTTTAAGGTAATGACATTAGTGAGAGTGTGAAATCACCGTTCACTCATGTTTCATCCCCATTCCTACAACATTCTACCATCCCAATCATGTTTAGTGATGGAGAATAACGCTTCGTATAGTGTGGCAACTAATGAACATACTGAACTCTTTGCCAACCTTAGTGAAAGGGAAGGTGATACACTTCCAAGTAGGGATAAAAATGAGTCTTTTATGCCAAAACTTTTACTATAGAGGTGTGAAGCAATGTTGAAGGGTTCTACCGTTCTAGGTTGCATGTGGGGGAATGGAGCACAAGTTCAAGTTCGGTCTTTTAATGATTTGTGGTTGCCAAGACCAACTTAATTTTAGATCGATTACAAGAAGCCAAACGCAGGATAATGGGATACAAGGGGAATGAGAGTTTCTCGTCAACATTTTCGTTGGGACATTATTTGTTAGGGTATTCTCTTTCTCCATTTCTAGTATTGATTACTTTTTTCAAAGTGACATCCCCAAGACTTGAACACTACTCTTTGCATGCCACATTGGTCCTAAAATGCACCCATAAGCTCATTTTATATAGCTTGCTTAGGAGATATTATAAGACATGGTCATACAAAATATGTGAATTATAATTGGTTAGTAGTTGTGAATCTTACGAAATATGTAGATAAAAAATATGTTTGATCAACTTAAATTATAATTTAAAACAAAGCTTTGCCAACACATATACATATAGTAGTATAGGCGTTGACCTCTTAGCCAATGCTTGGCAAATGTTTAAGTCAAATCACTTTGTATCAACAAATGAGATCGACAAGTAGTGCTCACTCATCAATCACTTATTTATATTTGTTTGTAAAACACTTGCCAAACATATGCTTAAGACAACATAAGCATGCAAAGGCCTCCATATCAATAAAAGGACCAACGACTGTTTGCACTGCAATGGTTAAATCAATTGTCGAAGAGGATGTAATTTGGGTGTGGAAGGAATAAATGGACACAAGTTTTGGCTAATGATTTAATATTTCGCATATTTTCTTTAACTCTACACATAGTATTTATAGGAAAATAATATGAAGGGTATTTGTAACCTTTGGTTATTTTTTTGTCACGCATCAATCTTATATTAGTTCGGTCGCAATCACAATTAGATCAAGTATGATTACCTGTCCTTTAAAGCAGTTTTTGTACAAGTGGCTGCGAGCCCCTTGCTATTTGGAGTTAGGAATTTTCGAAAGAAACATGTGAAGAGGATTTTCTTTAAGTTAAATAGATTTCCCTTTTTGGCTTCCTTGTTATGGTTGACGAGGTTCAGACACATCCTTTTCTATATTAGCTATGAGGTCCGTTGCATTACAAAATGCCTCGTAGGAAGCCCCTTCATGCATGGTATATAGATTGGCTAAATCCCCTTGGACAGACTGTCAGGCCCCCCTCCAGTCAGAGGGCTCCTGGGTTTGACCCGAGATCAAATCCTCTGTCCCTCTAGCGTGATTCATATAGATTCTGATGAAGCAAATTTTAGCTAGGGCCTGTTGCTTCTAGCAAAACACTTTTTGTTCATATAAAGCTTAATAGAGAGGCTTGTTATGGTGTTGAAGGTGTATCCTACATGGAACTCCTATCTTATGTAGCCGGAAAGAATAATGAATTTAACACCATTGACGTTAAAACATCAACCTATCTAACATGTTTTAGCACTAGTGATATTATATAATTACTCACAACAAAATGTTCGAGATGTGTGGAAGTTGCTTCAAAGAAAGAAAATAGAGAAAATAGCAACAAAATGTTCGAGACATGTGGAAGTTGCTTCAAAGAAAGAAAAGAGAGAAAGTGTTCAATGCCAAAAAGGAAGAACACGGGCAACTAACCATTAGCAAGCATACCAACACCATTATTAAATCGTTCAATTGGCTCTAAAAACAAAAAAAAGTGCTACAAAATAAAAAGATCGAGAATGATAATACTCAATAATTAAAATTAAAGATCAAATTACTACAAATATCTTAGATCGAATACCATTACAGCAGGGACGGATACAGTGGGGGGGCTGGCTGGGCTGCAGCCCCCCCCCCCCCACTCAGGTCCAAATTTTTTTTTTTTTAAAGGTTTTTTTTTTTTTTTTTGTTTTCTTAGAAAAAACTGTTTTTTCATGTGTAAAAAAAAAAATTTTGCGCAGTAGCCCGATCTTGAATCAAATCCTGGATTCGTCCCTGACCATTAGTGCAATTTCTTGCTAATGTCACCTAAAACTAACTCAAAAACACGCAGGTGCTTGTAGCCTAGTACCATTTAACTCGTTTGACACACACATCAACGGACACATATATGTAGTTGGGCTACCTATTTTTAATGGCTTTATATTTGTGAAAGGAATTTTTTTTATTCATCAAGCAAATTTTAAAGTATGTTGGGGAACCTATGACGCACTTGGAATACTTGCTTTCAAGGTAA
Organism: Osmanthus fragrans; assembly: GCA_019395295.1. NCBI lineage: Eukaryota > Viridiplantae > Streptophyta > Magnoliopsida > Lamiales > Oleaceae > Osmanthus > Osmanthus fragrans. The sequence goes on from CM033343.1 coordinate 1,520,202, forward strand.
TATATCTATTAACAGACAGTACATTTGAAGAATTCTAAGATGACGATATTGGCACTCTGAGAGAAACCTGTTATTCCTGTTAGGTAGCTGCTGTTTCTTTTTAGCTAATGATTTTTGTGTCTTATAGAATTTACGATAATGAGTGACATGTTATGACGCGAACCCGATTAGCACGAACGCTATAAAATTCACAAGAGAATAAATCGGATCCCAAGAACGTCCAAATACGACCAAAGTTTAGGATTTAATCTCTAAACGTTGAACCAAGCAATCGAAGGTATATTAAACCAACAACCTCTTGATCACAAAGTCTCGAAATCTCATCCGGATAGTTTTGGATTTTGAACTCAACAAGATAAAACAAGTAACCCAAAGATAACGACGATACAATGAACTCCTTGCTTACAAATTGAAGAACTCATGACCCGATATTTTGAAAGCTACAAAGATTACTCATCTTTGATAATTTCAATAAGGATTGTCCATGGAAGAACAAAGGAGAAAAGCAAAAACTTTATTTTAATTCATATCAAAAATGTTCTTTGTTACAATGAAGAATATAAATTCTATTTATACTAAAATAATAAATCCTAAGAAATATAAAAATACCATATCAAAGAGTCCTAAAATAATAAACTTGCCAAAAATAAGAATTCTAGTCAAAATAAAATACTTTATGAAAAAAGAATTTTTTTTTCTAATTATGGCATGTGTTAGATCATATCATGTTATCTTTAATTTTATTTCCCAAAGTTCCATGGTGATCGATCTGATGTTCTAGGCCGTTGGATCTTTTTCCCTTGCTTGCTGACCCTGGACATCCGGCAAGTTCTTTGTTGTAATTTATGGTCAATATCCCATATTGCAGTTTGGATTAAACCATTTGTACTCTTTGACTTACCATTTGGTTTACTCGACCCCACTTCCCCTCTCGCATGAAGGTCGGGTCCCACTTTCAATAAATGTGTGAGACCGACCTCTATGTGAGGGGGAAAGTGGGATCGAGTAAACCAAAGGATAAGTCAAAGGGTACATGTAGCAAAACCCAGTGCATTATGTCATATCCATTTTTCTTTGGCATATGAATTGAGATTCTATCCCGGTACCAGGATAGGGTTTTTTCGTTTGTCTATTTTTTATTTTTTTATTTTTTACCTCAAACGTTGGATTGGGTTGGGTTGCTCTTTCTATCATTGCTCATTAGCAACCTTCAAATTTTATCTTGATGTACAAAGTCGACATATGCAACCAACTAGTCGGTTCAGAAAGTTGCACGTGATCCAGGAATTATGAAGTCACATGATTGAGTTGTCGTTTGGCAGAGAGTTGGAGATGCATCCATAGTTAAGATTATTGAACTTGAAGATTAAAATTCTTTGGCCAACATTTATGGGCTATACGCTCGCTCATTATTTGTCAGTGGGACGGACAATGATGAATGGATTGAGAACTATCCCACAGTTTTACTTATAGCCTGAATGTAGATTCGGCTTTTCCTATTGATGGAAGTTGCTGTAATGCAAATCTATCATGAGCACCACAGTTTTATGTTAGAAAATATGATTGATTTGGATGTTGAAATGCTGTCTTTTAGTTTTTGTTGGGTTTTTTGATACCCAATAATTCGGACGATGATGAAAAATCGATGTTGAATATTTTATCGACATCAATAGTGACGACTTGACTGGAAAACAATTAATACATAATGGTTGTCTAAATTTAGTTGGGTTGGTAGTTTAGTTAATGGATGAATTTGGTTATCGTCAGCCCATTAACTTGGCCCATTATGAGTGAGTCTTAGCCCAAATGAGTGACCTAAACTTAACCTATTTATATGGTAGAAACCTAGTCATTTTGAGTGTACTAAATGGAAGAGAGAATGTGAGAAAGGGGGCAGCCGACTTGGGGGGGAATTGGGAGAGATTCCACCGTTGTTGTTACCTTGTTTCTTCTCCATTGTAATCACCATCTAGTATCCTTTGTGAGTACTAAATAGAGAGCAATCAGAGGGGGAAAATAAGGCAACCAACAAGGAAGAGAAGGGCAATCATTGTGTAGAGAATTATTGGGTCAAGTTGGGTCATATGATGTTCGTTTGGTTGATTTTTGAGTCCGAATCAAATGTTTCTTGAGAATTAATTCCTACAGTTTTCAAAACATACTATGAAACTGCTTATCATGATTAAGTTAAGCAATTACTTGGCAATTGATGGTGTAACAATATTATGAAGCATTGTCTTGAAGGATAGAGCTAAAACAGGCAGTACATTGCATTCATTTTAAATGCTAGTGTTAGGCAATGCAAACTTATTAACGAGTTTAAGGGAGTGGCAGAAAATGATTTGTGAAGTCTATACTAGAACAAGACTTATGCCCCGTTTGATACATATTTTTTGTAAAATGAGAATAAAAAATATAGCCGTTATGAACCTCATACAAGAGATGTAAAGTCAAATATGATGGCTGGATGTGATGGATAACGGTCATATTTTTCATTTTTATGATGAAAAAATGGGAACCAAATGGGGGCTTAATTTGTTATAAAATGTAATATTACAAATCACGATAGATCAATTTGTGTGTATATTCACTTATTTACTTCCAAGGTCATCGAATGAAGATAATGAAGAACACTAAGAAGGGACAACTGAAAAGAGAACTGCAGTTAAATTCCCAGACGACCTAATCAATATTTGATATTTTATTAGGTTATTTTCACTCGTTTGATATAAGTATTTGATAATCCTTCGATCTGCAAGAAGCGCCCATGGCCTAATGGATAAGGCGTCTGACTTCTAATCAGGCGATTGTGGGTTCGAGTCCCACTGGGCGTGCTAATTTTTAGTTTACGTTTTCCATCTGGTAAATATTCAGTTATTTATTTATTTGTTATTTATAAACAGGAAAATGTTCTTTTTAAAGAAAACGTGAGAAATTTTTTTTAAAAAAAAAACAATTAATATTTCTGGTTTTCAAAGGCGTGCCAATTTTTATTTTACGTTTTCAATCTGGTAAATAACTAAATATTCAGTTTTTTTATTATTATTATTTATAAATAGGAAAATGTTCTTTTTAAAAAAAACGGGAGATTTAAAAATAATAATAATAATAAATTTTTCCCGTTGAAATGAGAAATTATAAGGCTAGCGTAAATTTATGTGAGCTTATTTATTTATTTATTTATTTTATATAGTTAGTTCAAAAGAGTACATTGTGGGTATGAAAACCTTTAGGGTCATATGATTACAAATGTGAAATTTGGATAGAAAGAAAATGAATTACAGAGAATTGTATTGTCAAAAATTTGTTTTACCGGGAATTGTGGATTAATTGTGTTTGATTAATATAATTTTTCACTTGAAATTTTTTTGAAATTTTGAATTTTTTTATATTTATTTGATTTTGTTTTTTTAGGGAAATTATCCATTAAAATGATAAAATTTTCCACTATTGGGTTTAGAATTTGTTTCAAAAAAAAATTAACATACCAAATATCATTCGTTTGGTTTTGTTTTTCATGCAAATTGTCGATTAAAAGGATATATATTTTTATCATTGAATTAAAAATTTGTTCCAATTGCCATACTGAATATAATTCATTTGACTTTATTTTTCATGCAAATTGTGAATTAAAGAAATAATTTTTCTACCATTGAGTCTAGCATTTTTTTGATTGCCCAAGAAAAAAGCTAAAAAATTGGAATTACTTTTTCCACCAAAGTGGTGGGAAAAGTAATTTCTCCAAATCAAGGAATAAGGAAGCATGGAAGAGGGGGAGGAGGGTTGGATAGAATTTGCTTTGTCTAGAAAACTTTTGTATCAAACAACCTCAAATGATTGAAGTTGGAAATTTAATTCCATTTCTCAGAAAATTCAAAGGCTATCAAACACCGTCTTAGTGGTTATTTTCCTACATTACTTGGAGGTCTGATTGGTGAAAATTTTATTTCAATATTTTTCTCTCAACAAGCATCTCATGAACAAATTTAACCTTAATCCCCCCGTCCCCACCCCCAAAATAAAAAATTAAAAAAAAAACCTCCTGCATTTGTAATGTCCATTGGGATTTCAAGGAATTAGCATATCAACTAGGAATAGCAATTTAATCCGTCTCATCCTGTTTCGACTTGACGGGATCCTGCCTCTAATAAGACCCAAAAAATTCGTCTCGACGAGTTGGTGTGGTGGGACAGGGTGTAAAGGGTCGTCACGGGACGGGGGTAGGCATCCCGCCCCACCGAACCCACCCACCTGGCCCGCCTCGAACCCACCTGTGAAAAAAATAATTAAAAATAGAATTTTAATAAATTGTTAGTTTTAAAATATTGTTGAATGTATTTACAATTTTTTAACATGTTTCTAATCCAACAATTATATTATACAATTGTTAATTTAAAATTTTACATAACTAACAATTGTTTATATAATTTATAAATTCGATTATTCAATCTTTTTATTATAATTAATTATATAATCTGAAATTATGAATCATGATAATTAAATAAATATTTTTTGCTTATGAAAGATTTATACCAATTAATCAAAGTAAGTTAATATCTTGATCGAAAATATTAGAAAAAAATTTAAAATATGTGGAATGACTTTTAGATTTTGGGTTAAGGGTTGAACTTTAAATAATAACATAATTCGAATTTTTGAAAATGTAAAAAAAAAAATTAAAATTAAAATTAAATGGGCCAACAAACGGGGCAAATTCTTGCTCCGTCCCCACACTAATCCGCTCCGCCCCATCCCATCTAAGACGGAACGGGACAAAGTTGGAGAAGACGAGATGAAGATGCCCCGCCCCGAACCCACCCATTACCATCCCTAATATCAACAGTCTCTATTACTCAAGGGACAATGCTGCTAACATTCTATTGACACAAAATGGTCATCCATGAACAAACTCCGCCACAAATACCACCACTATATTAATTTAATATATTATTTAGGTGAGGCAGCTAAAAGCCTGTTTGGTTCCACTTAAAATTTGATTTTAATCGAAATAAAAGTCAAACAATTAATATTAACGACATTTTTTTTGGGTCCCACAACTTTTCAACCACACATTTTAAAAACTTTCATCATAATCTACTAAAAATCTAATTTTAATTCTCGCCAAACACTCTCTAAGTTTTATTGACATGCAAAATCAAAAGGTTTGGACCTAACATATAAGATCTCAAATTTATTTGCGTTTGGTATTTGTTTATGCCTTTTAAAGACATTCTTGTAGTGTGTTTGGCTTTGCTAAAAGGTTGCTTAAAAGTTCTTTTTTTTTTTTGTATCGACGAAGTCAAATGTTAATTTTCATCAAATATTTATAGTTATTATTCATTTATTATCCATACATTTTTTGGGACGAATCACTATACTACTTAAAAAGTTTCTAATAATTTTACACAAACAGAATCTCAAGAACTTGTTTTGCTTTCACTATAGTGAGATTATAACGAAGATTGATTGGTTCCACGATATGTTCAGATAATAAGTGGATAAGAATTGTGATTATGTAGTTTAAATACAACTACTACTCACTTATTATCCACACTAGGGACGAGCATAATTGGAATTGAAGCTCTCGAACTATAACCAGGTGTTCCAACCTTGTTTAAAAAAAAAAAAATAGAAATTAGAATTGAGAACCAACATGATCCCAAACAGTTCTTGAATTGGAACTATACCTGACTTTAGAATCGAATTTGTACTTCTAAATTTATTACAATTTATTCACCATAACTTAATGACTCAATTAAACAAGTAGCAAGTTTACAACGTCCAAATAGTAAATATCATAATTTAATAATCGAAACATATCAATCTTGTTCATAGCCACTTTTATAAGCACTTTACACATTACCGACCCTATAACTCATTCTTGAGGTATAGCATGCAAAACCAAATCCAAAAATTGGATGCGATTGATAGCGTATTTGCAGTAGATTAAAAAACTATTGAAATATGAATTCAATGACATATTATATTTTCTCTATTTATATTAGATGTAGATAATACAATTTGTATTATCGGTTCATATTTTAAAGAAAATGTTAAGAGTATAACTAAATAGGAATGGAAATGATGATTCATGTTCAAGTAATTACACAAACTCAAATGATCGTTTATGAAATTTTTGAAGTGTAATGAGTGGTTTCAGGTATTAAAATATTCGAATCAATTACTTTTCGCTTTGGGATATTCAAACAATACTTCCATACTTAGTATGTTAATTCCACTCGCTAACTATGTGATATATTTAATCACTGTTTGATATTATTTTTAAAAATTTATTTTTCTTCTACTTATTTATGTTATTCATAATTTTTATAAATTTTTGGTCCATATGTTCCAATAACTTTTATCAATATTTACTAAAATTTAATTTTTAACTAAATCAAACAGGGACTAAATATTTTCAATGTAACAAAATTTATATAATTTATTTTTCCTTACTTTTAAATAAATAATTATTAATTGGCACATTATGTCAAACTTTTTTCTGCTTAGCCAACCACACTCCAAATACTAATTGACCACTCTATAGTCTACACTATACTCATATTAGGTTCCCCCACGCGACACAACACGAGACATTGGACTCATTCCTTGAACTAACGAGGCATCGTCAAATTGGATAATGGGAATTGAGATTATCAAAATCCTATGGTCTTATCAGACATTGATTACGTTATTATAAAACCTTATTAATTTAATCAAGCTATGTTTTCCAGTCACGTCACGCAGCGGCGAATCCAGCATAAAAGTTCAGCTAGAGCGGAAGTTGACTTTGACCGTTGACTGTTGACCATCGACAATCACCCGATCCGACCGATCGTTTATAAAAATTCGATTAAATAATATAAAAAATTATTGAATATATATGTAAATGCACTAAACGTGATATTAGGAGCATATGACTCGATAGGGGGACGTTTTCCTGGATCAGATACAAGATCATTCACATTAAATTGCAAACGAGCCTTCTTTGTGCTATCTACCAACTCGTGTGCTGAGCTAGAAACAGTGACGGGACTAGACGCACAACTAGAACTAGGAATACTAGCACTAGGTATAGATTTTCGTTTCGGTTGAAAAAATCGTTCCATATTCTGCAAAATACTCAATTTAATTTTTACTTAGAATATCCAATTTCACAATTTCAATATCCAATTTCACAATTACAACATCCAATATATCAATTTCAATATCCAATATCCAAAATGCCCAATTTAATTTTCAATTATAATAGCTAAACAATTTCACAATTGCAAAATACCCAATTTCACAATTTCACAATTACAATATACAATTTATCAATTCCAATATCCAATATTACAAAAACAACAAGTAGAGAACCACTGTCTCTCACACAATCACACGGCACTCACATAATCACACATTCAGAAATCAGAACTCAAGACTACGACTACGAGTAACGAGTCACAGACTCACAATTCACAAACTGAAACACCGAATAAGGGAATAAGCACAAACATTACACAGTCACTACTAAGTCACAGCCTCACAGGCAGACAGACGACTAGCACTCTCGCAGAACCCAATTTCAGTTGAAGACGCACACAATCACACAAACACAGTCAAGAATCATAGACTCGCACTCTCGCATAGACGCATTCTGCATTTCTGCCTTCAGACTTCAGTTGAAGAAGGCACTGTCGCACACAATCACACAAATACACAAACACAGTCAAGAATCAAGATCACAGACTCCCTCAGTCCCTCACTCACACAGTCGAAGACGCACAAATCACACACGCAGAGTCCCAGACGCAGTCAGCCAAACAAAGAAATCGAACTTACCTCCTAACTCCTAAGTCGAAGATGAGGCGATTCTGGCGATTGGCGAAGAAGAGTCGCGAACTCGCGAAGTCCGACTCCGACGCCGGTGAACTCCAACTCCAGTCTCCACTCTCCACCGACCACAGTCCACAGCCACACACACTCCAGACTCCAGACTCCACTCTCCACTCTCCAGAATCAGAAATTTTGAAGAGGCAACGATTTGCACTCGCAAGTCGCACACACAGTCGCGCCGCTCCTCTTAGGTTTGCAAGATTGAATCGCCGGTTGGGGGGAGAAATGAAATTGGATCGTTTCGTTTCATTCGTTTGGGTTGGGTAAATTGAAAGGGTAATGGGTATGAAATTGGGCCTGGAGCTGGGCCTATTTTAGAGCCCAATTTTTTTTTTAAACTCCTAGCCCGCGCCCAACCATTTCCCATCGTCTTCTTCAGATAAAACTCGCTAGAAACCAGACCATCTCTTCAGCCTTCCATCCAGCTCCGGCAGGTCTCCAAAATTCGCCCAAAATTTCGGAGAATCCAGCTAGAGCGGTCGCTCTAGCTCGCCTATAGCTGGCTCCGCCCCTGACGTCACGTGCAACCATGTTCTTTAGACGGCAGTCATCCTGTTTTTTCCTTGAAACGTGTCAAAGACTGGCTAATTGTGCGGCTAATCCCATTTTTTACTCCGATACTAATGATCCGTTTGATTACAAGAGTTGAAAATGAGTGGAAAAAAAATGAATTATAAGGAATTGATTTGCCTAGAATTCGTTTTTTCTGGAAATTGTAATAATTGTGTTTGATTGGTATAATTTTTCACCCGAAAAATATTGAAAATTTGGTGTCCGTTTAACTTTGTTTTTATGAAAATTGTTCATTAAAGTTATAAATTTTTTCACTATTGGATCTAAAATTTGTTCCAATTGTAAAATAAATAAATAAATAAATAAATAATTAACAATTTTTTTTTTTTTTTTTACATATCGAATATCATTTGTTTGACTTTATTTTTATGCACATTGTCTATTAAAAGGATAAATTTTTTTATTATTGAGTTTAGAATTTTTTTATTGCTAAAAAAAAAAAATAACCTGGAAAATGAAAACTCACCAAAGTAGTAGGAAAATATTTTCCCAAAAACAAAGTAAATGTGTACGTGTGAGCAAAATCAAGAAAAAAAATTTCATGGCAAATTTATCATATCAAACAGCCAAAAATAGGAAAATGAAAAAAAAAATTCTAGTTCCATGGCAAATTCTGTCAATCGAAGAGGGCCTAACATAATATAAGTAATTTTTTGTTTCTTAAGATTGCAAATATAACTTAATTAAACTAGATTTTATTTAATTTATTATTTATCATATATAAAACAGTTTAGTCACGGCCTTTTTTGGGTGGAAAATATATAAATTACTTAGCCCCACTTCCATGTAAAATTCAAATTTTAATTTAATTTAAAGTTAATATTTAATATTTAATTTTATCCACATCTCATTCACTTTTATTAAAATTTACTAAAAAATTAATTTTAATATCGACTTAATTTAAGTGATCAGGTAACTTTTATATTTAGCAAAATATGTTTTTTGCTTTCATTTTTTTTTTGTTCTCACATACATGCTTTTCTTTAAACGATGCATTTATTATTTAAATATAGCTGCTGTTTAGTTTTGTTAAAAATTAAATCAAATTCAATATTTATTTTTAATCGCACCTTTCAATAAATTCACAATATTTCATCAATTTTTTAATCATATATTTTATCATTTTTTTATTTATTAAAGTTTATTAAAATCTAATTTTTAGCTAAATCATACGGGTACACAATCTTAAATGCGAGATTTACAATTAGTTCAACAAAAGGTATGTTTGATAACCATTTTCCCCTCTAGAACTACGAATTCAAACTCCAAGTTCCAACTTTATGATGTTTAATAGTATAATTTTTTCATAGAATTCATTTTCTCACTTTCTCTCACACGTGCATTTTCATGCAAAATAAAGTCAAATAGACACCAAACTTTTAACATTTTTCAGTGAAAAATTATACCAATTAAACACAATTAATTACAATTCTCAGTAAAATAAATTCTACACAATTCAATTTCCTATAATTTATTTTATTTTCACTCAAATTTCATATTTACAATCAAACGGACCCTTATTATAGTGGACTAAAGAAGGCGTTCATCAAATTCCATTGTATTCAACTCCAAATTTTGTTCTGATTAAGTGACTAAAACGAAATTTAGATCGAAGTTGAAGGACCTCCTGTTATTTTTAGCCATTATAAGCTATAAACTTCAAAACATTTTATATTTTCGAAATTTGATAAAAAATAACGAAATAAATTTATTAAAAAAAAAAAAAAACTTTGATAAATTCTCCAAAAAACTGTACCAATAAAATGTGCACACCAAGCGAGAACGGTGGCATCGCTGTCCCCTTCCTCTCCGTCACCACCAGCCACGTCGTTGCTCGACCGTCGCCGCTGCTACTACCACCCCACTATGGTTCTTAAGTTTGCAAGACCAACCCCTCCTTAATAATATCCAGAGATAATAAATTTGCGGTTGATTGATCCAACTTTTTTATACATATGGGGGCATCATTATCGCTGGAGAACGGATCGGGCAACGGAGGTCCGAGTCTGGGGGATATACCCGAGAGCTGCGTGGCGTGTGTGTTTCTGTACCTGACACCGCTGGAGATTTGCAATCTGGCCCGCCTTAATTGGGCCTTCCGTGGGGCTGCCTCATCGGACTCCGTTTGGGAAGCCAATCTTCCTTCCAACTACCATAATCTCCTCAACATCCTCCCCCATACCGACCGCGATACCCACCACAAGCTCTCCAAGAAAGCCATATTTGCCATCCTCTCGCGGCCCTATTCCTTCGACGACGGCAACAAGGTACGTGAAAATAAAAATCCTTTTTACTTAAGAAAAAGGAAATTTTTTAATTTTTTTTTCACGTTAATTTATACTATGACTCTAATCTTCTACTCTCTACGTGGTAAGATGATGGATCTAATTTCGGATTTTATATATATATTTTTTTAATTCTGTGCTTAATTTTTCGAAATGATTAGGGTTTTGGTTCTTTATTATTAATATTATTTTCAATTATCCTCTTACGAGTGGAATTGGGGGAATTTAGCATGCCGTGCAAAACTTTTTCTTAATTTGGAATAAGAACGTGAACCAACTCCTAGAATTTCTTGCCATGGTTTGGAGAAAATTGATGTTGATAGTTGAGTGTTAATCTCGTATTTATATCTTGAACTAGTAAGTTTTTCGGTCGATCATTAAAGCATGGACTTTTGTTTTGATGTTAAAATATCTGCTTCTAGCTTCTGGGTTGGTGAAAGTTGAAATTTGTTCATTAGTATATAGGTCCCCCTTTTTTTTTTTTTTCTCAGTTCTTATAGGTATGTATATAAATTGAGTTTTATGCGGTCTAAAATTTTGCAGGAATTTTTCATTTTAGTGTATTGAGTGATTAGGAATCTTCCATTTGGTACTTCCAATTTGGGTTTATGCGGGTAATTCTCGATACTGAATCCTGTCTTTTCAACTTGGAGGAATTGCAGGAAGTATGGTTAGACAGGTTTTCTGGACGGGTTTGCATGTAAATATCAGCCAAGGCAATGGCAATAACAGGGATTGAAGACAGGAGATATTGGAATTGGGTTCCTACAGAAGAATCTAGGTTTGATTCTAGCCATTAATAATACCTGATGCAGTAGATACCATCATTATATTTTTAGTTGATCGAGCCACTAGATACCTCTTTGCTTCTGGATGTTACGTTCATAAAAGTAGTGTTCTAAAAATATAAAGCCTGGCTAGTTGGCTAGGCTGCAAGCTTCTAGCTTTGGTAAAGCCTTGGCGTAAATAAAAGTTAATTGTTTAGACTACCACATCAGTATTCCGCCCAGTCAAACTATCAGACATTCGTAGAGTGAATCAATTGCAACAAAATGACGTCCACAGATTCAAAATTTTCACGGCTGTAAATAGCATGACTCCATAACATTGAATAATGTCAATGAGATCAAGAAAGAGATGTGTGATGAAAATTGTTAATTGTTCTTTCCACTATAATACAATAAACAAAAAAGTTATATAAAAAAGGAAAATGAGAAGATTTGATCTGAAAATTTCCAACAGCTACATCAACTTCATCAACATCGAATCTTGAAAAAAATTGATTTATGTTTGATGGAATATCTTGAAAGGAGGATTCATAGACTCGGTTACCATCTACTTGTTTACTATTATTAACAAAAAATTTATAAGTATCTACAGTTAGTGCAAAATCTTGCATCTAACATGTTAGGCACTCTGAGGTTATCTGCATGCAGTTTTGGCGAGTGACCACTTATTTAACTTTCTGATGAAATCTTGTTTGTCTATTTGAAAATGCAATGTTCGATATGTAGAGAAGCTTTCTGTTTGTATATTGTAGAATGTAACTGAGAATTCTGCATGAAATATTTATGGCACCAAAATTAATACAATCTGCCAATTTAATTAGCTTGCACATATTTCTTCATATATTGGAGCTGTTTTAGAATATGAAATTATCTCTTCTGTGCTACCTTTTTATTACAGATTTCTTGTTATAGCCTATTTGCAGCAAATATGGTGGTTTGAAGTAGCTGGTGTGGTGAAGTTCCCTTTCAATCCAGATACATATACTTTGTCTTTTAGGATTCACCTTGGAAAATTTTCCAAACGATTTGGACGCCGTATTTGCAATTTTGAGCACACTCATGGTTGGGATAGAAAACCAGTACGATTTGAATTGTCTACTTCAGATGGTCAGCGAGGATCAACTGATTGCTTTTTAGATGATACTGAACAAGATGGCACAAATGGGAACCACAAGCGTGGCTGCTGGATAGATTACAAGGTAGGTGAATTCAAAGTTAGTGAATCAGATCCTGAGACTGAAGTGAGATTTTCAATGAAACAGATTGATTGCACCCATTCGAAAGGGGGACTTTGTGTCAATTCTGTATCGATTATTCCCAGTAGTTTGAGATAGTGTAGAAGAGGGTTTTTGAAGTGACAATGATGTGGTACGTTCTCGAGTTATGAGCAACCCTTGATGGCCCATATGGGGTTATATCTTGCAGCTTATACTTTTTTGAAAGCGTCGATATTTGGAGGATATAATCTAAAATGTTTTTACAGTAGGTACGTGTCCTCTGCCTATGTAATTTTTATGGTTTTGTAATTCATGCAGTTTTTCTGCACATAAATCTGCAGAACATTATGAAAATGTGCTATATTTGTTGCCTGATTTTTTGCCAAATACCGTTGATTTTCTTTAATGAGATTCAAAAGAGGTACAGCTCTATAGTTAAACAGACCAGTGACATTGGTACTCCTATTTTTTCCAACATTTAAATGTGTGAAAATATTCAGAAATATTGATTACTGGGTAGATTTTGATGCCACCTGCTTTCCCCTTTGTTAAGACACCAAATTAACTAGCTCCCATTTACCGTTATTAACTAGTCATTCTGCTGGTGTGTTTATGGATGTTTCCGTGGAGGTTTGTACGGTTTTCGTTAATCTTTTAACTTTTGTTTCTTTCTTTTTCTATCATTTTTCCCAGCCCTTGCGATGGACATCTTGTGAATTTTTGTTTTTCCATAGTTTGTAAGTGATTTCAGAATGGTTAGTTGTCGAGGGACTGTTGCCTCAAGATATGTGCTTTCATTTTCTGATGAGGACGCTATCAGCTCATAGCACCAGCACGAGTCTAAGACTGTTGTTATATGGTTAATTTGTACCATGATATCATTTATGATGTTGCTAATTTTGCGGCATTCTGATTTTCTTAATTGACTAGTTCTGTTTCTCATCTATTGTCAATTATAATGCAAAAAATTTGACCTACCCACTTGTACATATAACTGTGGTAGATGTGGATATATGTGAAAGAATACACAACTTCTTTAACTTTGCTATTTCCTTCCAATTCCTGAAACAGAGTTTCTTCACCTGCCACTTTGTCTTTATAAATGATATTTTCTTCACCTATCAAAAAATAAATGATATTTTCTTCAGGGACTGCTATTGCTAGACATGGCATGATTATCCGAGAGAGATTTGAAATGCTTATATATTGTGTTATATTATTTTATCTTTTTACTTGATTATTTTATTGTTGAAAGTAGTACAGAAAGGTGGGTTCATGTGATTTCATTAGCTGAATTTGGATCTATCTTAGCATAATAGTAGTTGAGGAAAGAGAACCAAAAAGAGTACATTTAGGAAAGTGAATATTGATTTCCAATGGAGTAAATGATACTATAGGTGTAACTGTCACTTGGCCATCTTATTGAGTACCATTTAAATGTCTTGAGTAATGATGGAGTATAGAGTAGGGTACCAGAATTTTTTTCTTCTAATTGGTTCTTCAAGTTTTAAATTAACCATTAATCGAAAATTTTGGGTGTGTAATTTGTATGTGCTTCATAGATGCTCACATTTAATTGTCTTTTATATCGCCACACATACAGAGAGGGGTTCTTTTACTGTGGTTTGTGTTACACACGTGTACTTACTCGAGTCCCTGTCATAATTAGGCTATGGAGTTCTGTAGTATGAGAAATACCATAATCCCTGCCTATATGAGAAGACACGTCTCTGCGTATGCGCCCGTCCCCCTTTGAGAGAGTGAGGGGGAGTTGGGTTAGTGTATTGATTGAATAAAGGTGTAAGGTGAATAGAGGAGGAACTTATCTTTAAATCATTAGTGTAGTGTTCCCAATTCCCGTGACATTTTTGAGTATAATTTTACTGATACTTGAGATCTGTAAATTTTACTTTTAGGGTGATTCAGTGCCGTCCTTTGCTTAGATCACATTTAAATGATTTGTAACTACTAAATATGCTATACTTTTTTTCTGTCAAAATTTGGTATACTTTTGGTTATTTTATGCTACAATCTTTTTCTATGAATTTATTCACTTGAAAGGTCTCTGACACCTTTTCTCTGAAGTTTTTACATTCACCCCAGTAGAGTGAAAATTTTCATGCTTCTTTCTTTACCACATTGTGGTTCAGGATATAGTTTACTCTTCGAAAGGCCGTGCATTAATGTCTGAGTTTGGTGATTTTTATGAGGGTGCTGTTGCATCTAGCAGAGTATGTTGCTTTTGGTGGTTGGGAAGTTTTGTACTCCTCACACATTTAGTAATGGCTGCGTTTACGTTATTTATAACATGGCGTGGATCCACAGTAGATTTGGGTACTCATTGCCTCACATTAAATCCCTTTAGGAGGCCAGAGGGGGGCCGGCCATAACTCCGTACTCAACCCTCTAGCTGACAGCCTCGGCCGCCTCTGTACTGGCGATAATTTGGTGAACAAGGAGACGCTTCAATTTATTCACTCTTCATTGCATGTAGCCACCTCGTAGCAACTGGAAAATTTCAGGATTTTCTCAACCATATGAACATCGTTCGCTTGCATTTTACACGTTTGGTATGTAATATGAGGCCACAAAATGAAGTGTGTTTTGAATTCGTGTCCATTTTTGTATTGGCTCTTAGTCAGGGCGGGGACGGGGTCTAGGCTTGTCCCATGTCCATTTAATTTTTAGATTTTTTTTTTCTATGTATCAGTTCAGCTTCGTCCCTGTTCTTTTATAGTAAATAAAGAACAAAGAAAGTATCGAGCTCTCTCATAATACTCTTCCAGGTTACTATTACTAATTACTCGACTAACTCATTTCAAAGTATTATTAGCGGGTAACTCGACGCAGGAACTACAGTAACTGTTTTTGTAGAAGTGTGCCATGAATGTTTGGGTTTCTAGGATTTATGTCGTCTTTTGTTTGTTCGAGGTTGAGGGAGTAATGTGCATTCTTGAATTGGTCTGTCCAAGTGGGGTTCATATTTTCTCTCTTAAGTGTAAGCATGCTTTATTACAAGCACTGTAAGATCATTTTCGCATTTAAGTGTTACACTATTTACTGCAAAAATGACCAAAATTGTACAGCTAGAATTCATTGCAAAAATTTCACTTGACTTCCCCCAAATATCTTAATATTTAATATTGAACTAATATTAATCTACGGAAAATTAATATTGTTAGTGAAAATTTCAAAACAATAAGGCTTTTGACGATGAAAAATAATCATGTCAGTGATACTGTTATATTTGCATCAATTAAAATTGTCGCAATTGATTAAGGAATTTTATTTCACAACTGAGATCGAGTGTACAAGCATTAGTACTTTCCTTCCCTCCTATTATCCTAAATAAGTTGTAATATTTTGAATTGAGTGGAAGGTTCGAAGAATACTTGGCATTCAAAATTTTATTATTCACAACATTTTTAAAATTGAAAATCCATCTAGTCGATCTAGGGTTGTGCACGTTTGGTTTGGTTCGGTTTTAACAATAATCAAATTAGACCCGAAATTTTCGGATATTTAGTAAGTGGAATCGTTGGGTCTAAATGTAATTATGGAACTGTTTGAGTTTGGTTCCATTCAGTTCAGTTCAGTTTTATTCGGTTCTTAAGTTTTGTACTATAATTAATATTTTTAATATTTACAAATCTACATTAATTCAGCTAATGACATGTACAATCTTATCTATTACAAAATAACGTAATACAATCTTATATGTCTTTTACGTCTTTTTTTTGTTGAGTTTTTCATAGATTTGATTGTGAAAATAATATGAATAGGACATTAGCAAGCTTACAGTAATTAAGAAATGCGCTGTTGAGTTTCAATTCGATTTTTTCAGAAGAAATGACACTACGGTGGAATAACAGATTTTGATAAAATTTAGTTCAATTTGATTAAGTTAGACTTGAACTGAAAATTAGAAATGGAAAAATCATATTTTTGGGTTAGCAAATTTATTTAGAAAATAATAAAATAACTTGGCTTAAATAAATTAAAAAAATTAGGGAGATTCGATTTTTATTCGGTTATTTCTAAAACTAAGAATCGAACTGAAATCGTCGGTTCTCGATTCAGATACACGTTCGAGTATTTAACTTAAAAAGAGTCTCTCAATTCGGTTCGGGCCCGATTCAATTCGAGAGTTTTGCTCAGCTCTAAGTCGACCCCTAAAAATGTAAACAAGAAAATAATATCACGAACACATATCTAGAGTTGTAATTTACATTAATTACTAAAATCAAGATGTGTACAAATATTGCAAAAAGAAGTATCTTTTTGTACTAAAGTACTTCATTGTAATCGACAAGTTTCACTATTAAAAAAGAAGGCATCCTATGTTTTTGGTCTCGGAATCTCCAAGTCTGCAGTGACGGACGGACCATTTCATTTTATAGAATTAAAAACTTGGATGGTCCAAATTAATACAATCTTATAGATAGGTCCTTATTGAGGAACAGTTTTTTCTTGTACGACAAGACGAAAATGGGCAGCTCTCATTTATAGCAATAATTTAAATCTTGTTAATAATCTGCTTCATTACTAATATGTAACATGATATCTAGTGATGTAGCCGACTACAAAGAAAGAGGTCTAGTTCCACCCTATATTTTTGGAGATATAACCTGCGATTTACCTCCTTCACCAAGACCCAGGATAGAGTAGGTGAGGGTGTCAGTAATGGGACGTAATCCAAAAAAAAGGAGGTCTAGTTTATTTTATTTTATTTTTATTAATACTTAGTTAGGGGCAATTATGTCCTTCTAAAGTGGGGGTTCTCATTTTTCGATTTTACTTGTATTTCACATAACAATTTTTGTTTGTCGCACTACGTTTTAATTGTGATGAATGTTCTTAATCTTTCTTATTGTCAATCTTATGTCTTCATATTTTTGTTGCATTTTAATTATTATCCATCAATTAATTATCACATTTTGTCCCTGATGACATTTTCTCTCTAAATATTCTGTAGCGTAATTTGAAATGAGAGAGAAATATTGTCGAACTTTAGTATTTTTGCTATTTTTATTTATACGAGGGACAAAGAAGTTTTTTTGTGCTCTCCTAACAAATATTTGAACTTTTAATTAAATAAAAGTTGAGGATAAAAATACGAAGAAAAAAGTAGGGACATAAATGTGATGAGGATCAAAGAATAGGAACCTTCATTGCAATTAACATTTGATCCAACTAACAAAAATTGTAATGTAAATTTAGTTACTCTTTACCATTTAAACTTTTATTACAACATTGTCATTTCCTCGCGTTGATTAGTGAATTAAGTTGGAATTTATGAATTTTTCAAGTATTTCATTTAAATTAGTATTTTGTGAAATCGACGTTTTGTTGATCAAATTAATGTTCGATATTTGGTTTAATCAACGAGATCATGATTTCAATTATTTAACCAGTCTTCAATATTTGACTGACTTTTCAGTATTGTTTGGAATCATCGAGCTTCATTCTTACAACATGACATGCTCGACTCATTTTGTAATTTTTACGGAAATGAATGTATTGTTGATATCGATAGTTAAAAATAATTGCTTCCTCTTCTTAAAAACGTGTTATTTAAATTGGATTGAAATAATAAATATATTTTCATTATTGAAGCGATAACGAGAAATAATAATTTAATTCACGGAAATGCGCACGGTGTCGTAAAAAAGTAGTGCTTAAAACATATTTTAATTAATGACGTAATATTGTATAATATTCCTTTGACAATATATATAAATAAATGTGCCACGTGTTCACACCTTATTAGAAGAATTTAATGTATTAACACATCATCAGAAGAAAATTTTAGTTTTAGTCCAACGAATGAATGGCCCGTGCCCAGGTCCAAGAGCTGAAATTTATTATTCTAATAAAGTATTCGTAATTACACTTTTTATAGAATGTTTATATTGTTTTGAAACTACTTATTTACTTTGAAAACATTTCATGATAATTGGATTAAGGCCTCGTTCGGAAGAAATTTTGCTTCTACTTCTTGTAGAAGAGCTTATCGAAAAAGTTATATTAGGTTAGTTTTCTCTAAAATTTCTTTGGAGATTATGCAGATCAAGTGACAATGGTGTAGAGCTCAATTGGGGACATAAATTTTAATGACTGAACCTCGCAAAAAATTGGTATTCTTATTCCACTTGCTTTTCATTGGGCAAAAACTCTAATAAGAATGGAATAATGTTTTTTTAGCATTAGTGATGTTGAACATCAATCTAAGTGTCAGCATGACGTAAATTCAATTAAATGGATCATAATTTTTAATATTTTAATTGAATATGTAATTTAATATCATTAGTGCTGTGTCGTCTAGATTGATATTAAGAGCTTGTTCGATAGATATTAAAATTCAATTTTAATTGAAAATATAGTCATTATGTTTGACTTTCATCTCACGTATGAGACCCATTAACGGTTATATTTTCAATTAAAATTGAATTTTAATCTCTATCGAACAAACCCTAAATATCAGTGATTCTAAACAGTAAATGACACTTCTCACTTTTTTTCTTCATGCACTATTATTAAAACGTTACATTATTATTAATTAAGAGGAGAGTACTCTAATTAATTATGAGCTGTAAATCCTATTTTTGCTGTTTTTTAAAAAATGAAATGGTAACCTCTCTTCAACGCTCAATTTGTAGGATCTGATTATAGACCCAACCCCATTCATTGAATGCAGTAGCAGAGAAAGGAAAAGATCCAAAGAGAAGGGTTGTGATCAGCTTTCTCTCTAATTTACTCTCTTTTTCGTGCTTCTTTAAACCGTGTCATTTACTGGTGCTGTTAAGACGTGGCAGGCTCTGTACTGATTCTATGTTTCCTTCTTAAGAAGCCACTTCAGAGAAGAAGGGTGGAGTGGGATAAGGTAGGGTAGGATAGGGTAGGGTAGGGTAGGGTAGGGTGGGGTTGAATAGCAGTACTTACTAGGGGGAAGAAACTAGTCAGGATGAGGCGTGAGAAAGGGAAGGCATATGTCTGTAGTATAAGGGGACCAGATTGAGACCTTTGATTGCCATTTTCATTTTCTTCAATTTAACCGACAATCTTCTCTTTTCTCTCTCTCTCTCTCCCATACAACACCTACTCACAATTCTGCTGCTATTTATTATCAGAACCTGCGTCCGAAGTCGAAGCATAAAATCTTAAAAACCCTTGTTGCACCCTTGAAGCTTCTCAAGTTCAATTTGTTGCATCAGAAAGGAAGTTAAAAACCCTTAAAACTTTTGTCTTCTCCATTCTTCAGAGGGAAAGGAGATTTAGGGTTTATATTTGCTAACAAAAATGGATTGGAATGGTAATCCTAGAGTGCCTTCCGTTTGTCGACCAGATAGTTCTTCTATCAGCCTCCTCTACAACTATAATTATGACCAATTTCCAGGTAAATCGCCAGTCTTTTGTTCTATGGCGACGTTGAAAGATCATTAGTTTGAGCTATTTTATGTGTTCTCTCGCATGGAACTCACTGAAAACAAGTGCATAGGAAGAAAATCTGAGTATATTTGCATGTCTCTGATTTCATTTTCTTGTATTTGGGATTACAGCTTAATCCCTAATATTTCGTCCCTCCAGAACAACTACTTAATAATTTCTAAATTCTTAATATTGATTTGCTGCTTTTTAGTTCTGTATGTTTAACTTGTCAGATAAATCTGATCCATCTTAATTTACTTTGTCTTCCAGTCGTTAAAATTTGAAAACATCAACTAAAAGTAATAGTCGTTTCTGGTTGCTTTCATTCTGAGCAACTTTTAATGTTCGATCTTTTTCAGGTTTAGAGATGAGACAGTTGATGCAGACGCAACATGCATTTCTTCCGACAGTGGACAAGAACAACAATATTAATAATTATGGAAATCAGGACAAGAAGAAAAGATTAACCAATGACCAGTTGGAGTCATTGGAAAACAGTTTCCAAGAGGAGATTAAGTTGGACCCTGATAGGAAGACGAAGCTGGCCAAGGATCTTGGGCTGCAGCCGCGCCAAATTGCGGTTTGGTTCCAGAACAGGAGAGCTAGGTGGAAGGCGAAGCAGCTCGAGAGGTTGTATGATTCGCTGAAGCAGGAGTACAATGCTGTGTCCAGAGAAAAGCAACAACTCCAGGAAGAGGTTAGATTGGTCTTTAAACTTTTTCTTTCCATCTTTAACAGTTTCGAACTTAGTACAAGTTTCTAACTTGTGAATTTGTTTCTGTTTCAATTGCAAGGTTTTGGCATTGAGGGCAATAGTCAAGGAGCAATTGACTAAAAACCAAGCCTCCACCGGTTACACAGAAGTTTCCGGCGATGAGACAGTTGAAAGCACGTCGATTCCAAGCTCCGACAAGCCTCGAGGAGGGACGAGTATTCATCACCAGATTGCAGAATGCAACTATGTCCTGAACATGGAAGACTATAATCCTATGATGCCTCCATATTGGGCTGCTCCACCTTCTTGTCCCTGAACTCTCTCTATCTTGTTTATACTTAGTTTAATAATTCTACTTTCAGTTTCTAAGCTCTAAGTTCTAACTACTTCTTAGAAAATAGAAATTAATTGCTCAGTGACAGATTTAGTCATAACTTTTAATGTTGGGGTTGCCCATTTATTTATAAGGCTAATAGAGTAAAGACTTCCAGTGACCAACAATGCTTTATCCAGAGTCTGCTATTTTTAATGTTGTTTAACTTCTTCATGTGATGAGCACCATTTTAAAACAAAGTCAAATGTGAAAGAAAATAATGTTGTGATGTGTAGCTTTTGTTATTGAATTGTTGTACTATTGTCTATTAGGCACTAGCTATGTTTGATACTAGTTTATGTAATTGTAACGACTACTGTCATATTGTTCAATGAAGTTGGGATGCATTTTTATTTAAGAATGAAATATTACTACCAATCTCTTTGGACTTGGGGTCCGGGCCTTCGGTAACTGGATCATCGACGGCTAAAAGGGTTTATAAGTGTAAGATGCTTGTTGTCTGCCCGTCTTTTCAGGCTACAGCATCAACGGAGGCGTTGCCACCGGTCAAGTTGTCATGTACATAGAAAGTGAGGTTGGTTTGGCGCCTGGGCAAGTTGAATACCCAGTAAAGAACGAGTAGAGCGATGAGAGTTAATAAGGAACTTGAGGAGAAATTGAAAAGATCATAACCATTCTTTTATTTCAAACCATTATGAAAAAAATGTAAGGGAACTAAAAGCTGTAACAGTGACGACCAAGGGATTGCAGCAAAACAGGAAGATGGAAAAACCGAAAATTTAATCCTTGCAGAGACTTTGCTGATAGTAAGATAAATTAAAACCTATTGATCTACACAAAACCAATTATTTTACTAATGCTCCGGGAGTCAAATGCTCATTTAACGTTTTCCTCCGCCACCTCCAAGTTTAGGGCCTTTGGTGCAGCGCCCATGGGAA
Source organism: Osmanthus fragrans (assembly GCA_019395295.1). Classification (NCBI taxonomy): domain Eukaryota; kingdom Viridiplantae; phylum Streptophyta; class Magnoliopsida; order Lamiales; family Oleaceae; genus Osmanthus; species Osmanthus fragrans. The sequence goes on from CM033343.1 coordinate 1,542,358, forward strand.
AGTTACCCTTTGTTAAGTCAAATACTCATTTAACATTTCATTGGGCTCTTGGTACTTTAATTTCACTGGGTTACTCCTGGCTTTTGGTTTTGACAGAAAAAATACCTCTTTATTTTTAGGGTTTCTTAATCTATCGAAAAACTCATTCGAAATACTCAAATCTTCTACTCTTCTGATTTTTGATTTGATTCTTGGTGAAATCTTTTGATCTCAAAAAGTGTACCTATGAGATGTCAATAGATCCCAGGGCCTCTCACGTCCGGTTCAACATTTCTTCCTGCACACTAAGACAAATCGTCAGTTGTACGTGGCCTTCTCCAAAGAGGGGGGAGCCGGCCGCGCGCACTCCGACGATCAAGTCAGTTGGAGTGGTAATATATATGGGTGTGGGAAGGCTGCAACGTGAGCCCCCAAAATATATAAGGGGGTCGGCCTTGGGGAGATAAATAGAACAGTAAAATATAGAGAGAATTGCTAAGTAGTATTGAGAGTCCAATTTAGTATTACTTTCAAATGACACAATGTGTGAGCTTTTATAGTAAAAGAGGGTGAGTAAGAACCATTGGATGAAGAGATACGTGGCCTCATCCTAGCGGCTGGACCTCTTGTCATAGGCATCAATCCATTTAATGTTATGACCATTTGCAGCCCTAGGTCTGACATTTAAGTCTAAGATTGACTTGTACGATTGATTGAAGCCGTCATTGCAGTGTGTTGTCACATCACCCACTTTCCATGAGATTTTGTACGAAGATCTTCCCTGAAATGCCTCTACCAAATCGCCTCGTCCATGAGGGGTCGGCTCCATGAGAGTTCGGTTAATAGGGGTTCGTCCAATTGGGGCTCGGCCAGAAGGGTCGGCCAAAACACAACTATCGTGGATTCGAAATTATATGGGTTCGACAATTGGTGCAGGCTTCTGCCATGTGTCGCACGGTCAGAGCTCCCATTTATGGGGGGCATAACATTAGTCCCCGAAGTTCATGTATGATTATTTATATAGTGCGTGGACTTGAAGTAGAAAAGGAAAATGGGGTCATACCAACATTAGTCCCCGAAGTTCATGTATGATTATTTATATAGTGCGTGGACTTGAAGTATAGGTCACTGTGATGAACCTGATGCATAGGCGATGCTCCAGATATAAGCGGCAAAGGCGATGCTATGAATGTAAACAGCTATGATAAGCTGATGCAGAGGCGATGCTCTGAATGTAAACAGTTGTGATAAACTGATACATAGGTGAGACTCCAGATATAAGCGGCAGAGGCGATGCTCTGAATGTAAACAGTTGTGATAAGCTGATACATAGGCGATGCTCTGAATGTAAACATCTGTGATAAGCTGATACAGAGGTGAGACTCCAGATATAAGTGGCAGAGGCGATGCTCTGAATGTAAACAGCTGTGATAAGCTGATACAGAGGTGAGACTCCAGATATAAGCGACAGAGGCGATACTCTGAATGTAAACAACTGTAATAAGCTGATGCAGAGAGATGCTCTGAATAGAAGCGACAGAGGTGATGCTCTGGATGTGAGCAAATGTGATAAGCTGATGCATAGGCGATGCTCCAAATATGAGCGGCAAAGGCGATGCTATGAATGTAAACAGCTATGATAAGTTGATGCAAAGGCAATGCTCTGAATGTAAACAGTTGTGATAAGCTGATACAAAGGTGAGACTCTAGATATAAGCGGCAGAGGCGATGCTCTGAATGTAAACAGTTGTGATAAGCTGATGCAGAGGCGATGCTCTGAATGTAAACAGCTGTGATAAGCTGATACAGAAGTGATGCTCTAAATGTAAACGACTGTGATAAGCTGATGCAGAGGCGAGACTCCAGATATAAGCGGCAGAGGCGATACTCTGAATGTAAACAACTGTAATAAGCTGATGCAGAGGTGATGCTCTGAATAGAAGCGACAGAGGCGATACTCTGGATGTGAGCAGCTGTGATAAGCTGATGCAGAGGCGAGATTCCAGATATAAGCAACAGAGGCGATACTTTGAATGTAAACAGCTGTGATAAGCTGATGCAGAGGCGATGCTCTGAATATAAGCGACAGAGGCAATGCTCTGGATGTGAGCAGCCGTGATAAGTTGATGCAGATGCGATATTCTGAAGGCGAGCTTATATAATAGAGATGCGAGGCCGTTGTGAGGCGAGCCTTAAGAATGAAGAGGCGATGCCATTGAGAGGCGAGCCTATATAATAGAGAGGCGAGACTGTATAACTGAAGAGGCGAGGCTGTTGAGAGGCAAGCCATATATAATTTACTGTATGAGATTGGTCGAGGCCCTTGTAAGAGAAAGAGTCGATTCGTAGAAGATGCGACCTTTTATATGTCTTAAATAGCCTTGGCCGAGGCCCTTGTATAAGAAAGAACTCATTCGAAGAAGTGGCGGCCCTTTATATGGCTTAAATAGCCTTGGCCGAGACCCTTGTATAAGAAAGAACCCATTCGGAGAAGAGGCGGCCATTTATATGGCTTAAATAGTCTTGGCCGAGGCCCTTGTATAAGAAAGAACCTATTCGAAGAAGCGGCGGCCCTTTATATGGCTTAAATAGCCTTGGCCGAGGCCTTTGCATAAGAAAGAACCCATTCGAAGAAGTGACGACCCTTTATATGGCTTGAATAGCCTTGACTGAGGCCCTTGTATAAGAAAGAACCCATTCGGAGAAGTGGCGACCCTTTATATGGCTTAAATAGCCTTGGTCGAGGCCCTTGTATAAGAAAGAACCCATTCGGAGAAGTGGCGGCCCTTTATATGGTTTAAATAGTATTGGCCGAGACCCTTGTATAAGAAATAACCCATTTGAAGAAGTGGCGGCCCTTTATATGGCTTAAATAGCCTTGACCGAGACCCTTGTATAAGAAAGAACCCATTCGAAGAAGTGACGGCCCTTTATATGGCTTAAATAGCCTTGACCGAAGCCCTTGTATAAGAAAGAACTCATTCGGAGAAGTGGCGGCCCTTTATATGGCTTAAATAGCCTTGGTCAAGGCCCTTGTATAAGAAAGAACCCATTCGAATATATGACTTAAATAGCCTTGGCCGAGGCCCTTGTATAAGAAAGAACCGATTCAAAGAAGAGACCGCCGTTTATAAGGCTTAAATAGCCTTGGCCGAGGCCTTTATAGAAGGAAGAACCGATTCAAAGAAGAGGCCGCCATTTATAAGGCTTAAATAGCCTTGGCCGAGGTCCTTGTAGAAGGAAGAACCTATTCTTTAAGAGTTATTATTCATAGTCTCTTCTTTGGAGGCATCCCATTTATAGGAGTTCTTTTGCTTACAGTTTCCTTTTTGTAGGCCTCCCCCCTTGTAGGAATCAAGCGTATTCTATTATATTTGGAAGAGGAATTATTGTATAAGAGTGAGTTTTGTCCGGAGGACTTATTATTCAGAGTCCTCTCTTGATCTCCTTGGGCGTCTATCTTTATCACTAGCACTTATTGTGGGTAGATGTACCTAAGATGTTGAGTTGAACCTCAAATCTTCTATCTTTGGGGCTTCTCTCTATTCTTTATTCAAGAACAAAGCATTTTTCAAGGGGGAAGCTTCGTTTTTTTAATGGCATGGGACCTCATTAAAGGTCACTTCTTCATAATAATGGGGGCCTTGGTGGGTCGGCCAGAAGCATAATTAGGCCAAACAAATCCTCTCGAGGCTTCCTCTTGTTCTTTTTCAAGAGCATATCCTTTTTCAAGGGGGATGCCCTCCTGCTTCATAGCATGGGGCCTCATTAAAGGCCACTTCTTCATAATAATGGGGGCCTCGGTGGGTTGGCCAGAAGCATAATTGGGCCAAACAAATTCTCTTGAGGCTTCCTCTTGTTCTTTTTCAAGAGCATATCCTTTTTTAAGGGGGATGTCCTCCTGTCTTCATAGCATGGGGCCTCATTAAAGGTCAATTCTTCATAATAATGGGGGTCTCGGTGGGTTGGCCAGAAGCATAATTGGGCCAAACAAATCCTCTTGAGGCTTCCTCTTGTTCTTTTTCAAGAGCATATCCTTTTTCAATGAGGATGGCCTCCTATCTTCATAGCATGTGGCCTCATTATAGGCCACTTCTTCATAATAATGGGGGCCTCGGTGGGTCGGTCAGAAGCATAATTGGGCCAAACAAATCCTCTTGAGGCTTCCTCTTGTTCTTTTTCAAGAGCATATCCTTTTTCAAGGCTTCCACCACTAGGATATTCGTGGTTGTAATGTATGGTTTCCCACAGACGGCGCCAATCTGTTGACCTCAAAAAGTGTACCTATGAGATGTCAACAGATCCTAAGACCTCTCACGTCCGGTTCAACCTTTCTTCCTACACACTAAGACAAATCGTCAGTTGCACGTGACCTTCTCCAAAGAGGGGGGGAGCCGGTCGTGCGCACTCCGACGATCAAGTCAGTTGGAGTGGTAATATATATGGGTGTGGGAAGGCTGCAACGCGAGCCCCCAAAATATATAAGGGGGTCGGCATTGGGGAGATAAATAGAACAGTAAAATATAGAGAGAATCGCTAAGTAGTATTGAGAGTCCAATTTAGCATTACCTTCAAATGACACAATGTGTGAGCTTTTATAGTAAAAGAGGGTGAGTAAGAACCATTGGATGAAGAGACACGTGGCCTCATCCTAGCGGCTGGGCCTCTTGTCATAGGCATCAATCCATTTAATGTTATGACCATTTGCAGCCCTAGGTCTGACATTTAAGTCTAGGATTGACTTGTACGATTGATTGAAGCCGTCATTGCAGTGTGTTGTCACATCACCCACTTGCCATGAGATCTTGTACGAAGATCTTCTCTGAAATGCCTCTACCAAGTCGCCTCGTCCATGAAAGGTCGGCTCCCATGAGAGTTCGGTTAATAGGGGTTCATCCAATTGGGGCTCGACCAATGAAGGGTCGGCCAGAGGGGTCAGCCAAAACTCAACTATCATGGGTTCGAAATTATATGGGTTCGACAATTGGTGCAGGCGTCTGCCACGTGCCGCACGGTCAGGGGGCATAACAAAATCAATGGAGGAAATGTTGTTCCTCGTGTTGTAATATTCTGATTAGGGCTCAGTATAGTTTGTTGTGTTCTTGGTGAATACTAACTCGATTGGTTTAGAAGTTTGAAAAAATTAAGTATGCATTGGCTTGATCTTTGTAATTTTTTTTAACATTTGTAACATCAGTTGTCCTTTTGAGCCATTATAGTGCAAGCGAGCATTATCTACTTTTGTGAATGCTCAACATGAGATTAGATGTTAAAAGTCGTAATCGAATCTCTGGAGCTTAGGTTGAAAAATCATTATGTTCTTATTCAACATAATTTTTGAAGTTCTCGATTAAGAGAATGTAACTTAATTAAAAATAAGTTTTGGGTACAACACTATGGTTTACGAATATTTAACAAATGTCGTAACAAGCTTCCACTAATTCATCAGAATTTTTGAAATAAAATCAGCTGCACAAATGATATTCATATTCTCTAGTTTGGACTACATATTTACAAATTAAGAACATGTTTGGCATCTTTTAAATAACTTATTTTATGATCATATAATTTTAAAGTTACATCTTTACTAATTTATCGGACAAGAAATCATTCCTCTGCGTGGACATCACGAAGTCTAATGTTGAGTCTCCTAAGCCATATCGAATGCAGTATCATATGAAAAACATCGTACCGTTTTGGAGGAGAATTAACCACAAAATGTTTCCTCATTTGAATCCCTCTTCTCTGCATCTTTATATACTGCCTTTGAGGAATACTCAACAAAATTTTCTTCAAATTTGGTATGTCCTTCACCGGAATTATAACAGAAAATGTCTTCCAATTCAGAACATCACTGAATGGAATCACATAATCATCCTTAATAAGCACTGGAACACACCCCATGTAAAGACCCTCCACCATTCTTGGACTCGCCACTTCATATCCACTGGGGCAAATGCAATATCTGCTTTTTCGAACCATCCCATAGTAGGATATGTTTTTTGGAAGGTATTTGTATATTTGAACATCTGGATCTTTGTTTTCCCAGTGTTCCAGGAGAATTGGTCGAATGGGGCCGTGAACTCCGCCGGCGTAGAAAACGAGTATCGGACGTTTAGATGGCGAGGGACCGCCAAGCATGCCGTCGATTGTGCCGGCTGGAAGGAGGATTTCTGGGATGGAAACGTCTCTGATGGCGTCAAATCTTTCTGAGGTATTTGCATTGCATAGAGCTCGAATTGCGTTTTTGTGTAGATATGGAATTGCAAATGAAATTTCAGGACCCTGTGATTTTTATTATTTGATGAAATATAAATTATTACCAACATCACCATTGGTAATACTCTTGCCCTCACTCGGCAGGATAAAAACTTCCGATTACTGACGTGACAATCATAAATTCAAAGAACCATAACTAATGTTCTCTTGTTACGTCAACAATGAGAAGTTTTTACTAGGGGCAGTAGATCAATTCTGCTAATTACGATATCTAATGAACTTCTAGTCTATGTTCACATAATATCAAAACAAATATATGAAGAAATAATGATAAAAGTAACTTGTAATTTCTTACCCAATCATGGCAAGCAAGCATGAAATGATCAGCGCCAAGGGTTCGATTCCAGTAGGGATACTTTTGAGCAATAACATTGACATAATCGGAGGCTGTGTTTTTCATGAGACTCCACTCGTGCGATTCAGCCACGTAAATTACTTGAGTTAGCATTGTCACACTGAATGGAAGGAAGAAATATGGGCCTCCTTCGGGTTACTTGTCCGAAAACGACTAATTTCCATTGTCTGAATGAAAAATCCCTCGATTGCATATGTATGCTTGCAGGGACCATAATGAAACACCGGGGGCTCCCCTTCTTCGTAAACATATATCTTGAGTCGTTTTTCCATTTCCAAGTAGCTCCTGCACTTATATGATTAGGTTTCGCACAGTTCAACGTGTTGTTACCATTTTAAGAGAGTTGAATGTGACTTTCGAGGGACGGTGCAAATGGAAAGAAATATGTACCTATGAAAGGCTTTGGGATTCCAATACATGGGACCATTGGGGACGTAGAAATGATCTTCTGTTTGGTTCCCATGTTGAGCTTCTCTAATGGCAGCTCGAGCTTGTCCAAGACCAAATTCCAGCTTCTCCAAATTGCTGTACTTTTTTTGTGATCTAGGAATCCAGGTACCATTTTCAAGTACTTGCTTTTCTCGTACCTGTGGAAATATGTATTTTCATCGAATTTGTAGAGAAGATCATACCACAATTATTGACCAATTTCAAAAAATGGATTAAAATATGTCCAAATTTGCTCCAAGACAGGAGCTAACAGATGATCAACTGTTCAAATATTGTCTTTTTCGAATAAATATCCAAGTTAGAACGACATGTCCAAGAAATAGTGCGTGCGTAAACTGAATTGTTACCTAGGATAATATAAATTCCTGAACTAAGACCACTAAAATAGCAAATGTAACATTATGAAGCACTTCAGTTATTTGTTTATATAACTAATTCAAAGTCGTTATGAGTTAATTTCAAGAAAGCATTCGTATGAGTAAGACATGTTCCTTAATTACTTTTTGGTCTAACCAAAAAAAGAAGAAATATAGGAGAGTATTGGGGACCTAAAATATGTCGAACATCAAACGTTAATAGGCATGAAAGCATGTTAGTTGTTATTGACTTATTGTGACTGGAAAAATTGTGCTTCTCACATTAAAATAGTGATACATACCATTTTTCATGTCTCTCAATTTAAAAAATCCTTTTAGAGGGGTGTCATCAATTGAGATTTTAATGCATTTTAAAAAAATTCATTAAAATTTAACTGTCCACAATTGAGATTTTAATGAAATTCTTTAAAATTTAAGTATCCTCAATAACCAGTGAATTTATAAAGATTTCATTAATAGAGAAATTTTAAAATATTTGGATTGATTTCAAAACTTAAAAATACATATAACTAAATCTTTTAAAATTTCACCATATTTAATAAGATTTTTATGAAAATTGTGAAAACGTATTCAAATTCACGAAATACATTAGGATTTGTAATATTTTAAAATCCATCAAAATCTTAGTTGAAAACACCCTACTTAAATTATGATGGATGAAAATTAAATAAGGAGATCGAATCAACATAAATATAGATATACGATCGCAAGAATTCAACTTTAGATTTTTGCCTACGCTAACCATTTCATCAAAAAGTTGTGTATTCATTTAAGTCTTACGATCAACAGTTAAGTGTGAGTTGGAGAACTTACCAGTTGTTTTGGATTTGAGTCTTGATCGGAATGCAATTCCGAGGATTTTGTCAAATGATCAGCTTCCGGCAATCTTGATTTCATGTATCTCTCTACATAGTTTGAAGCGAAGGTACTAAAGATGAAGGCCTTGGGACTCATCGAAACCATTACACCAACGGCCACAATCAACGGTACCAAAAACCTTAACACCTTCGAAGATCGCCACATCCTTCACCAAAACTATTCGTTGTCTTCTTCTTCTTCTTCTTAATTACTGTCTCTTCAAATCTCTCTGTATCTCTCTCTATATGTGTGTGCAGTGTATCTATATATGTATATATATCCTGTGGGAGAATTGAATTTAGTTGGACTTTTCGTGTAGGAAGAGCAAAGAATTGGTGGGCGCATTGCTGCAATGAAGTATTCATACATTAACGGAAAGCCAATCGTTTAATAAAATTTTCCTTTTTCATGAATATATTCCTTACGTTCGACCGTGCTCATGATCCCATTAATTAAAGTTTGGCTAAGCATAAATAGTCAGCTTTTAAGGACATTTACGTCAAACTAAGTATTAAAATAAGAGTAATACAAAGGTAGGCAAATTTTCACAGAAATTTTACAGGATTTCACATGCCACATATTCATTGACAGATGACAGAAAATTTAAAAAAATTGTCTGCAAATCAAGTACTGCATAGTAGGAATTATGTGAAAGAATATCTGTACTTATGGAATTTTCCTTAAATTAAAGTAAATGAATACATTAAAAAATGAAAAATAAATAATTTAAATGTATAAATGCGTATACTTCTAAGTACGAATTAAGAAAAGATAAGTTTTCTATTCATCAAATTTGAAAACAAGTAATTTATTGGGTATCATGTATAAGTGTGTATACTTCTAAGTACAAATTCAAAAAAAAAAAAAAAAAAAAAAAAAAAAAAATATATATATATATATATATATATTCTATTGGTCAAATTTGAAAATAAGTAATTTATTGGATGTCCTCAACTCAGAATTTAATGAATTTTGAAACTTGTATAAGTTTAGATGTCTCCAACTCATACTTTAATAGATTACACTCAGATTTTAATGGATTCCATATTAGTAATGCTATGTAATTCGGGTTGCAACCCTAGTTTAGGTGGCATTAGATGATATGCTAAATGAAAGGTGAAATTAAATGACTTATTTAATTTCACCAATCATTTAATGCCACCTAAATTGGAGTTTCAACTCCAGTAAGACTAAATAGCATTACTCTTAAAATATAGATGTTTTCACCAACCCGTGAATTTCTATGAAATTTATTAATTGAAAATATTTTAATAGATTTTAGTGGATTTTAGGTCAATAATAGAAATACTAAGCTCTTTAGGAATTCGAGCCTCACTCCTCATATTTCAATAGATTTCGAGTCAATAAAAATAAAGTCAAATTATATATACATTTGACAAAAATAAACTAGAGAGTATGAACTAAATGTATGCTCTTGAGTCTTGATTATTGAAATTAAGTGAAATCAACTTGAAATCTAAAGAAATATTACCCGCGAGATAGAATTTATCTTTATTGAACCTATCATCCCCAGAAGGTGATCGGACTAACAACATTAAAATATTAATAAATTAACTACCACTTACTCAAATTGCACATTATACAGGTTGAACTACACACAATGGACTTGTAATAACAATTAAAATCTTGTTGCTGTCCACTAATATACAGCAAATTTTCGTTTCCATATCCAAGAAGGAAGTCGAGAATCAACCAATCAATTACCTATTAACCCAGGAAGTTGAATGTTGAGTCTTCTAAGCCAGACTGAATGAAGTATCATGTGGAAGACATCGTATCGCTTTGGAGGGAAATTAACCTCAAAATGTCTTCTCGCTACTTTTCCCCTTCTTTCCATTCGTATGTATTGTCTCGTCGAAATTGATGTTAGAATTTTCTTCAGGTTAGGAATTTCCTCTTTTGGTATTACGACGGCGAAGGACTTCCAGTTCAAAACATCGCTGAACGGAGGAACGTAGTGATCTTTAATGAGTACAGGAACACAACCGGTATATAACGCCTCGACCATTCTTGGACTTGCAACTTCGTAACCACTTGGACATATGCAATACTTGCTCTTCCTCATCATCGCAGAGTAAGAGACATTCTTAGGAAGGTACTTATGGATTTGGACATCTTCATCTTTGTTTTCCCAATGCTCTAGGAGAATTGGCCTAATAGGACCATGAAGGCCTCCGGCAAAGAAAACCAGAAATGGTCGTCTTGACGGGGAAGGACCACCAATTAAACCGTTCATTCTACCACCGGGTAGATTGATCTCAGGAATTGACACGTCTTTCGAGGGTTCAAACCCTTCCGAGGTATTTGCGTTGCATAAAGCCCTAACCGAGTTCTTGAATAGCTCGGGAACAGACTTCGAAATTTCAGGACCCTGTGAAATAGCAGTTAGATAGAATTAGAGATCATTGCGAGAAAATTGAACCAAAAATAAACACAAATGCAGTGTCAGACCCAGACCCAGACCCAGACCGGAGAAGAAAGTTGGATGTGGTTTAAGTTGCGACGAGCAGTAAAGCAAAGTAATTTTCATTACCCAATCATGGCAAGAAAGCATGAAATGATCGACTCCAAGACTTCGATTCCAATACTGATATTTTCCAGCAATAAGATCAACATAGTCCTTGACAGTTTGCTTCATTGGACGCCAATGATGTTTACTATTCTTTTCATAAATGAAGTGAACTATGGATGTCACGCTAAACGGAAGGAAGTAAATTTGCGCATTGTCAGGATCCCTCGTTCGAAATTTTGAAATCTCCAAGTTATGAATGAAATATCCCTCCACAGAATATATGCTTCCGCAAGGACCATTGTGAAAAATAGGGTGCTCTCCTTCTTCATACACAAACACCTTGAGCTGCTTTTCCATTTCCAAATAACTCCTAAAGCTCAAAACACATTAAATCTCCGCTCCAAGAATATGACAAATTATTTTGTACATATTTTCTCCCACGCGGCATACTAATGTATTCGATTAAAACATTATAGTTACAAAGAGACATTAATTACCTGTGAAAAGCGTTCGAATTCAAGTAGATTGGACCTGTTGGGATGTAGTCAGGATCATGCATTTGGTTTCCATTTTTTGAATCTCTAATTGCAGCTCGAGCTTGTTGCAGTTTGGCCTCAAGCATCTCTAAATTGCTGAATTTTCTTTTTATTCTTGAACTTATTGGAAGAGAATGAGTTTCATTGAATGATGGTAAAATATGGGATTTATTTGTCGAGATAATAAGAATCTCTTCCTTCTTTTCTACCTGTTCCCAAAGTAAGCTCAAAATTGTTGAAAGTAGTGTAAAAATTCCAGAAATAAAAGAAGCACCAGAATCATCAAGAGCTCTAAAAATATGAAGATGTTGAACATGTGACTTGGTTAAGCAAAAGTTTTCATTTGGTAGAAGTATTTTACACATTTAAGGAAAAGCTTGTCATTGGCCAAGAGCAATTAAAGGAGGTGGAACAATCTTACTTGATCATTTTGAACTTTTCTTAGTTAATTTCTTTATAAATAGATGCATTCATATGTGTTTTGATCTCTCAGGCCTCAGGTAAAAAGAAAAATTCCCTGTTTGTATGAGAGAGATCTGAGAGGAATTGCTCTATTGTATGAGTTATATATTGGAAGAATAATGAAAGTTTGTTTATTTGAGTGAAAAAGTGAAATTTTATCACAACTTCTACCTCCTCAAAGAAATACAATTGAATATCCAATACGGATATAGAACTAATTTTTGTTGAGAAATGTCGTTCAAAAGACAATAAAGATGGTGTATGGAATGAAAAGGCATTGGAGGCCGGGAGGTTGGCCTATGCGGTTTAGCAAACTTGAAACTAAAATTGAGAGATTCAAGGCTAAAACTTAGTGTGTGCAAGAGACCAAAACGCAGACTAAATTTATTAGACAACGATGCAGTTTGCTCAAGGCCAAGTTCCTTAGTTGAAAAATGCAGTCCAGATTTAATCATTTTTCACCAAGTTACTCTCAATTCTTTTACATTAAAAAATTCATTTTTAACAAATTTAAACTCATGAGTCGTTTTGGAATCCCGTCACAAAATTAAAAAAAGGAAAATAAATAAATATATCATAAGAAGAGTTTACAAGATCTTACAGAGTCTTCTTGTGTATGCTCTCTGGTTTCAACGGCAAGCGGTGGCGCAGTAGAGCGGTTGAGACCGTAGTCATCTGAACGCGCTTCCTCTCTTTCTCCACCACCCACCACCCTCCACCGCAAATCCAACCTCACTCCGCCGTCCTTGGGAGGCGACAAAGCAGCACTTAAATTCAAGTTACCAGAAAAATGAGCACTACTAACCCAAGGATAGTAATTTGAATTGAACAGCCACTTGGAAGAGCTCGAACTCCCCAAAGCCACCAGCCCAGTAACCACAATCAATGGCACCATAAGCCCCAAAAGAATTTTAGAAGAAGCCGTCATCCATGAACACATCCTTCTTTTACACCCCTCCATTTCCACCACCACGCTCTCTTTCTCTAAAAGTTCAGTTTTCTTGCTCTACCCAAAGTGTATCTAATCTTGAATACACCTGTATATATTTTCACAGTGGCAACAATTGGTGAAAGCTGGTTGCATCTCCGCTACGCGTCCGCTAGTGTGAGCCTCTAAATTCGCGTTTTTCATGCAAAATATCTGTTTCCAATTTTGCCCTTTGGCAAGTCACTATTTCCAATGATGTCATAAATACGGCAACTTTCCTACATCGAATCTCGAGAGTACAACGTCGATGGTACTCGCTCTACTGAAAAGCCACTTCGTAGGTTTTGAAATTTGTAATTGTGGCGCTGTGCTGTTCATACCACTTTGTTTGACTAGAAATGGTAATGTAGCATGGTGAAATCGGGATTTTGCTTCGACATAAAAATTGGAAAGCAAATGGAGTTAATGTACATAAAAAGTAAACCTATAACATACATACCCATGCCCCAAATGTAGGGTTCGTTAATGTACATAATGTCATTTAGTTTCATTAATATATCTTTATTTCGTAATGGTAAAATTGAGAGTTTGACAGTTATCAGCTCCCATAATTAGCCCATGTCTGTTCCTCATTTCCTAAAACTCAAATTCTCTTCAAATTCACTTTTAACTCAGTGATGTTAGTGTGCCAGAAAAGTTTGACATCCTAGTTGATATACACTCACAATAAGGATGGATGGGGGGTGATTCTACCAAAAATCGTACCTGAGCAATTCCGATCCTGACGACTGATAATGAGCACTACGTTGATCTTCCAGTACCTGAAACAAAGGCGTCGAGGTGTGTCCTCGTTGCCCCTCCGATACTTAAGTTAGAGAGAGAATTTGTGGTAATACTATAAACTAAAAATTGTGTATATCGCGTACCTGAATAATGAGATGAAACCTTATATTTATAGTGTTGGATAGTTGAGTCCTAGTAGGATTGAACCATTAGAGAGTCCTTATTTCAAGGAGTCCTTTTGGAAGTGGGTATTTGTAAGGTACAAGAAGTCATTACCCTTTGTAGTTCACGTAACATGAGACTTCTTTCGTGACTAGAAGTCTGGCAAAATACGTCTTTGTTCGCGGGGAGGAGGACGTTGTGTTCAAGTGAGTTGCTCGAGGATGTTGTACGAGGAAGAATCTCGAGGACGGCTCCTTGTACCCGAGGATATCCACATCCCAGCTTGAGCAAGAGGTGGTCGAGCATATTTCTAGATACTCGAGGACAACAAAGCATCGACGAGGGAAAAGTTTGTTCAGAAAGATCGGGCATGTCTAGTACTCGAGAACATGAGAGGTCATCGGGTAATGTGGTAGGTCGAGTTACGCAAAGTGACAATATCAGGGGGCATTTTTTTATATTTTTTATTCCACGCAAATCTCACACACATGTGAGAATAGGTCAATTGGGGTGTCAAATTCTTTTGGACACACTAGTATGTTCCCCTTTAACTACACATTTCATTAGATATACAATTTTTGTCAAATTTATCTAAACCGATTTAATGACAATTTGAAAATTCTAAATCGTAGTCTCCGAGGTAGGACTAAGGGGCGTTGTCGTCGTCTCATAAAAAGCCAAAAAGAATGGCATAAACACTTCCTTTCTGCATCAATTTCTGGAATCGAATAAAAAGTTGTTACAGTTGAAGCATGGACGAGCAATCTTGGTGGGTGGGGGGGGGGGTGCTTTTGTACTTTCAGTTATGGATCCGATCACTTCTTATAAGTATCATCTCTAAGCTTCTCATGCTTGCCACGTATGATGAACCGAATTTGAAATTGAGGGTCTACGACCGATTGAGAGCTTGTTTAAAGATTTTTTTTTAAAATCATTTTTAATTACACTAATTTATTATTTTTCTTTACTTTTTAATTACACATTCTAAGATCTGAATAATGGTTTATCTTTCCCTCCCTCTATAATGTAATGGTTGAAAGATTTGTGTTGACTTCAAAATTTGTACAATCAAGTAATCAATAGATCATTGCCACCTTCTCATCTACCTATGCGTCACTTGCACACTAAAATACTGTGTTATGGTGCAAAGGGTATCGTTCTAAAAAAAAAGTTCAAAGATCGTTTACACAGAGTTGATTGAGTCAATTGTCACAAAGAGATAAAATGAATGTAAGAAAGATAATTAGTAGAAAATTTGACTAGGGTTTGATTGCACTTAACTTTCGGCTACAAGGACTCACGTATATTTAGAAGCATTTAATCAAGCTGTGCTATTGAATTGGACCGGTGATTTAATTTAATTCGGTCCAATCCAATTGACATTATCAATGTCCAGAGCTAACGTGAGTCCTCTTACCACATGTACACCAATATATCAATAGTTTTCCAATCAAGTCATACATTGATGTGTTGGTCGGACTGTAAAATATGAGTTCTCAACAAAGCGAGGTCATACCAAGTGCCTCTGTAAAATGAGCCGATCCCAAATAGATAAGAACATACGAAGTGTCTTTGAAATACAAGACAATCCCAAATAGGTGGAGAGATCATCTTGCGGGTTCATGCACATGTAATAAGAAATCCCCGAGCTAACCTTGAAGAGTAGGGAGTTATGGGTTTGTCTTCAGTACTAAGACAATTGCAAGTTGACCTTGATGTACGAAGACAAATGGACTTGCCTTCAATAATAAGATGATTACGAGCTGGCCTTGATATGCGAGGACTTGTGTTCTCGCATTCATTCAGCCTTTGTTTATTCTAGTTATAAGGGAGACTTATTCCACTTAAAACCTCAATGAACTAAATTTTTAGAATATTTCTTTTCTTTTTCTTATGAAATTCAATAAAAAAAAATTGATATTTATATGAAGAACATGATAAAGTATTGTAGTTCTCAAACATAATCCTACAGCATATAATGTATTCATATGCTTTTGGGTATAAATTTCTTTAACATCAGCATCAGGCTCTAATTATTTCTTCAATAGCTTCTCACTCATCCTCTCAACTGCGCTTTGCAGAAGGTAAATCTTACAAAATTCTTATGTTCTTCTGGATTTAGATAGAATGTCGAAATTTTCTTCTTTTAATGACTATGGAGTACTACACATTTTCTTCTTCTCAGCCCTCTTCATTTTAAAATTAAGTTAGGACTATATTTGTAAAATAGATGTGGTGTATATTTATCAAAAATTTATTTTAACTATGTTATATTTATGATGTGGTGATGCAAACAAAAATCATGGCAACAACTCATTTATAAGAAAGTTTTTTTTTTTTTTTTTTAATTAGTATGTATTTTTAGTATGGTGAACCAAACAAAAATCGTTGGTGTCAACAACTCTTTTATAAAGAGAAACGTAGCAAGAAATTTTGTGTAAAATAGGTTCCATGGAATATTGCAGAGAAATTGTGATTTTTAATGTTGTATAATTAAGAAAATCCATAAAATTGTGTCTGTATAGAGTAACGTTCTAAAATGCATAAAACGTAACTAAATTTGAAGATCAAATTTCAAACTTTACTAGCCTACACGTAAAAAAACTAATTTATATTTTTTCAATAATTCCTACAATTAGTTAATTATACAATTTTCTAAATGCAAAAGTTAAACTATTTTTCATAGTTTTAACTTTCGACTCGACAAATAATACTTAATAAATTTATAAGAAATTTATACATACTTTTGAAGTTTCTGACAAAAAGATAACTATCAAAATTATAATAATATAATATAAATAACACCGTAACTTAAATTTTATCTAAATCTTTATCGGATAAAGTCATTTTTTACCTTTGTACAGATAAATCATTTAAAACTTGAAACTATAATCAGACAAAAGCATTATAAAAAAGGAAAAAAAATAAAAAGGTTAATAAACTAAAGTCAAATAAAAGGTTTTTAAAAAATAAAGGCATGAAGGAAAAAAAAATTAAAAATTAAACTAAAGTCAAATAAGAAGTTTTTAAAAAAATATAAAATGAAACCTCGGCCTAGTCGGGCATTAAGCGATGCAGTTGATCGCTTAATTAGCGCTTATTATTATTGAGACTAAGCATTTTGCTTGAGTTTTTTAAAACACTGATATAAAGTGGCGCATCAAATAAAAATAATGAGGCTATAAAGAATCTTGTAATGAAGACTACTAAACATTACCCACTTTATCCTTCTTCATGTTAGCTGTTTCATTTGCTCTCTTTACTGATCAGTTCCTAAATTTACATCTAACAACCTTGTCAATTAAATTCTCCAAAAAAATTAATAATAATTAAAAAAAAAAAAAATCCCAATTCACATTAAAAATGTTAGTTGTTCTTAAAGTCCCAATATGAGTTATTTGAAATGAAGGTCACAGTTATGTAAAAATTAAGCAGTAGATTCCATACCAAATTTATTGTATAAGTGAATTAAAATTTTGCAATATATGGGATTACATTAGTGAATTAATCTAAGCTCTTGTTTGATCCCAAATTTTTTAAAAACTCATTTTCAACTATACATTTTATAGGATTCGCCACTTTTATTAACTTTTCAAACACAAATTTCATCAGCTTTTAATTAAAATCTACTAAAAATATATTTTTTACCAAAATCGAACATGCGCTAAATCTTCTCTCTATAAGCTAGGATTAATTCTTATATATCCCATTAACATTTAGTTTTCAAAAAAGTATTAATGACACCGCTTATTTATTTCGGGACCGTTCTTCCTACTCATAAATTTGACATACTTATTTGACAAATAATTATGACATTTAATTTAAGTCAATCCAATGCTTAATATGTATTTTACTGGAATCATGAGAGAGTTTGTTATAGCCACTTGAGATTCATACAATACTGAACGTTAGATTAACTTAAATTATAGGTCACAATTATTTTATCAAATAAGTGTGTCAAATTTATAAGTAGGGGTAACGATTCCGTATTTATTTTAATTGCACTAGTTTTTTATTATTTCTTATCAATTAATAACTACTCATTAATTTACCATTGTATCCATTTAGACATTTTCTTAAAAAAAAAAATGCAAATAATAATAATAATAAAAGGGTTGATGATATCTTGATATTTTTTTGACATTTATCATAAACATGTTGTGCTTACCATAAAACTCGTATAGATAGATATGAATATGCAGTTCAAGATTCTGTTTTACAGTAGTGTTATTTTTTAAAATTCTGCTAATCTTAATATAAATATTCCCTATGCTACTTCATCATTTTCATTGTTCTTCATAGCTAAAACAGTGATGGGGTGGCACAAAATTTTGGTGACGACATTAATTTTATTCCCTTTTTACATTTTTTCTAATGCTGTTGAGGTTTCTTACGATGGAAGAGCTCTCAAGATCGATGGCGAAAGAAAACTTATAATTTCCGGCGCCATTCATTATCCTCGCAGTACTCCTGAGGTACAAATATAAGCATAGTTTGCATTCAAAAAAATTGAAACAAATGAAGATTTAATGGTATATTGATTATTAACAGCTAATTTATGTATTACTTTTTGCAGATGTGGCCATCATTGATGAAGAAAGCAAAAGAGGGAGGGCTTAATGCAATTGAAACTTATGTGTTTTGGAATGCCCATGAGCCTCTATATCGACAGGTTTGCTGTATTAGTGACAAATGTTTGCTACATGGACACTTTTTATGTGCGACACAACTTGAAATTGATTATACTTGTAACTCACTTTGTTACACAAAAACGAGAATATGCAATATACATGAAATAAGAAAAAAAACACAAGATTTACGTGGAAACAAAAGACGAGAAAAAATACGAATAGAGGAGGATAAATTCAATATATCAAACATGAGTATAAGAGATGTGGCTACTCCGAATATATATAATACAACGAAACCCTAACATATAATGGAGTCCTAATAGAATAGGTCCATACATTTTTCTCATAATTTTAGTTTTACTACATATGTCGCACCGCAAGCTTTTCGGGCCGGGCCAAACAGAATTTGGCAATTTGGGTAATTGTACTCTAACACACTCTTTCTTCATGCATGACTTTCAGTATGACTTTGAAGGGAGTTTAGATCTTGTAAAGTATCTCCAGACAATTCAAGATGCAGGACTTTATGCAATTCTCAGAATTGGACCATATGTTTGTGCAGAATGGAACTATGGGTATGTACAACCTTTTTCGTCTTTTGAATCCATAAGCCCTACAAATTCAAGATTTGATATTTTATTTAATGAATATAGCTTAATTTAAGGCCATAAACTTGACTAATTTCCTGCAGAGGGCTTCCTGTTTGGTTAAAAAGCATACCTAACATGGTTTTCAGGACTGAAAATGATGCCTATATGGTAAATTGATCGACTTCTTTAATTCATTCATAGTTTTTCTCATAATTAGTTTCTTACCTTTGTTGTTTTCGATTTTCTATCTCAGAATGAAATGAAAATTTTCACAACAATGATTGTCGACAAGGTGAAAGGTGAAAATCTTTTTGCTAATCAAGGGGGACCAATTATAATTGCTCAGGTTTGTAAATTGAATTATGCTACTTTGCCCGAAAATGGATGATCGATCCTCACATTGCACGTGGGTCCCACGAAAATTAAAAAAACCAACTCCCCATGTGTGAGTGTTTGGTCATCCATTATGTTCTTGTAACTCGGTTCTTGTAAATTATACTGCCTTAATTATCTAAGCCTTTACTTTAGCTGTATAAGTTTGAAATTAAAAGGCTTCTTGATATTCCATATCTACTTTTCATCTGTAATAACAGATTGAAAATGAATATGGAAATGTTATCGGTAAATATGGAGGGGACGGAAAATCGTACATTAATTGGTGTGCTAACTTTGCCGAGTCTCTCAACATTGGTGTCCCTTGGATCATGTGTCAAGAGGATGATGCTCCATCACCAATGGTATGATACCAACTTATTCTTAATTAGAGTAATGCTATTCGTAGTTTTGTTCGTTTACTTGATTAATTACTCAAAATCTTGATGTTCTTTCTTCTTACAGATTAACACATGTAATGGCTATTATTGTGACCAATTTACTCCTAAAAATAATAACGTTCCAAAGATCTGGACTGAGAATTGGACTGGCTGGTTAGCATCAAGATTTGCTGCTTCAAAAATATTTTTTCTTTGAATCCTTGTTTATGTTTCTGATCCTGCATGGATTTGTTTACTTTAAGGTACAAGGGCTGGGGTGACAAAAATCCTCATAGAACTGCAGAAGATGTTGCTTTTGCAGTTGGCCGGTTTTATCAATATGGTGGCACAGTTCAGAACTATTATATGGTTTGTAAATCAATTTTTCGTGTCTTTCTATATAGATTTTGTAGTCGACTCCAAATATATGTTAGCTGACATTGAAATTCGACTTGTAGTATCACGGTGGTACTAATTTTGGCCGAGTATCCGGGGGACCATATATTGCAACAACATATGATTATGATGCACCCCTCAATGAATATGGTAATCAAACAATTGTATTAGTAAATTTCATTTGTGTTTATATGTTAAAATTGTTTATTAAACATGGTTCGATGTTTTAGGTGAACCGAACCAGCCCAAATATGGACATCTTAAGGAGCTACATTCTCATCTCATGTCGATGGAGAAGATTTTAACTTCTGGTAATGTGACAAACAAAGATTACGGAAATATGATGTCTGTAAGTATATGCATTTTCCTATTTGTTTCGGTTTTTCTGTAAAAAATATTGCAAGATTAACCTTTTGTTTTAACTTTCAGCATACAATCTATAATTACAATGGAAAAAGGGTATGTTTCTTTGGCAATGCAAATCAGAATGATGCTATAACAATCAACTTTGAAGGCACAAACTATACTGTTCCAGCTTGGTCCGTCAGCATTCTTCCCGACTGTAAAACCGAAGTTTACAACACGGCTAGGGTAAGTGCTAATCTCACACTATTGCAGTAATACTTTTGAAAATACTAAATTAACTTTTTTCACTTGATATGATAGGTTAGTACTCAAACATCTGTAATGGTGAAGAAACTCCCTGATGAAGCACAGGAAAAATGTCATTATAATTTGGAATGGTCGTGGAGAGTCGAGAAATTTGAGCACCTCAAATCTCACCCTTTAAAGGGTGTTACTTATGCTAATCAACTCCTTGATCAGAAACTTGTTACTAATGATACCAGTGATTACTTATGGTACATGACAAGGTATTGACTAAAATTATCTGTCCTTTTGCCAAATACATTTTGGGTTCGTCGTTAATAACTCTGTTGATTTCATATAGTTTTGAGATTGATGAAGATGATCCTGTCTGCTGCGAAGATATCAATCTACAAGTTCAGAACAGTGGCCATATCCTTCATGCATTTGTCAATGGCAAGCATATAGGTAATTCTTGCTTATTTTTGCGTGTAATTCTGCTCATTTTCTCTTGCCAAAAATAACACGACCTGCGATATCAGGAACTAAATATGCACAGGGTGGGAGTTACAGTTTTTGGTTTGAGAGAGCTGCTACGATAAAGAAGGGGATAAACCAAATTTCTTTGCTCAGTGTCACAGTTGGACTGCAAGTAAGAATTGTACTAATTGTTCTTAAAGTTCGTTTTACATTCTGCTGTAACTTCTTTCTGTTATGAACAGAATTATGGTGACCATTATGACAATACACAAAATGGAATTATTGGTCCGGTTAAAATAATCGCACCAAACAGTCAAGAGAAGGACTTAACGAACAATAAATGGGCCTACAAGGTAGGATTGAACGGTTTTGAACGAGAACTTTTCAGTGAAAATGGGAAGGAAAGAAAGTGGCATCCTAATATTCCCCTCAACAGGAGGTTTGTTTGGTACAAGGTACTTCACTAGATACTATGTACTGTATGTCAACGGCTTTGGTCGAGAAAAGTATACATCACTAATTGAAATCGAAATTTGTTGTAGACAACCTTCAGAACTCCAAGGGGTGAAGAACCAGTTGTTCTAGACTTGTGGGGACTGGGAAAAGGAACTGCCTGGGTGAATGGACATGATATCGGCCGATATTGGCCAAGCATTATTGCTGATAATAATGGCTGTTCTACGTCTTGTGACTATCGCGGATCATATTACAGTAGTAAATGCACGACTGGCTGTGGACAACCTACACAAAGATGGTATGTGATTTTCTACTATCTTCTTCTTGTCACTTCAATTTTATTTTTGTTGCTAAACGCACGTGTTTTACAGGTACCATGTCCCACGTTCCTTCTTACATGAAGAAGAGAATGATTTGGTTCTTTTTGAAGAGTTCGGGGGGAATCCTAGGAACATAAGCGTTAATACTGTTACAGTTGGCCAAGCTATTGGCCATGCTTATGAAGGGAATAGCTTGAACTTGTCATGTAATGGTGGTCGAGTTATATCTGATATCAAATTTGCTAGCTTCGGTGATCCGAGAAAAATTTATGGAACTCTTGGGAAAGGAAGCTGCCATTCTCCCAAAAGCTTATCAATGGTGAAACATGTAAGTTCTTGGATTTTCTCCTATTTTTGTATTCATTTTAACTTTAATTTGCCTATCCATTTCTCTCATTTTGCTCTATATAATTTACAGGCATGTGTTGGCAAAGAAAGTTGCTCAATTGATGTATCTGAACGGACTTTTGGACCTAGTGGCTGCAGATTCTCAGTGAAAAGGAAAAGGCTAGCTGTTGAAGCTGTTTGTTAGGAAGTCTCAGTTTATTTGTTGAAGCTTTAGGTGAATTATATGTTAGTTTGGCTCTAGGATTTGTTTAATTTTAGATCTTCTTTCTTTGTCTAGTAATTATTCTTCGCTAATTCATGATTGTTGGTTATTTACACTTCTACAAGATGAATATTACTAATAGAAAAACAAGATTTTGAGTGATTTATTATTTTTCTTTGACAAGTATAGAAGTTCTCTTATGACATGTTTGGTATACTGAATTATATCTTATTCTGTAATATAATGTACTGAACATATTGTCAATCTCCATTTTTTATTTCCCTACCTTACATGAAATTACTTTCTAAGATCTGTCTTTCAAGTGATTTGCATAAAGTATAATCACAAATACAAGACATCACCTTACTGTCCAGCAATTAAGCAATAATGCCCATCAATTTATCAGATAAGCGAGTAAGAGGACAATGAGTATAACTGAACATTTTTTTTTTATCAGTTTAAAGTTAAAAACATTTGTAAGTTTACATATATGTTACAATAGCTTCAGATATCTGGACTATTAACATCAAAGGTAAAAGAATAAACTGAAAACACCCTAAATATCCAAATTGTGATTTATTAAACCAAAATTTTGTGTCACCAGTAATCTTTGCATGAGCATTTACCATTAGAAAAATAGTGAAAACCTGAAGCATCTCTTACATGTATCTCCCGTTTAGTAACAGTTGAAACATACTTCAAGAATGTATGGCAGTCTCCACAGAGAAGAATGTTTTTCATGACCCGAACAGGTTTTCCTGGCAGGGTTGTTAGTAGTCCAAAGGTGGCTGCTAGTTTTCCACTATGGTACAGCAAAAAGATCTTTTTGTGATGCTCCTCTACCTCATGGAGTACAAAGCTTGTATCAGGTACATAACCAGCTTTCGAGCATTCAAAGAATAGTATCCCCAATGCACTGTAAATGTCTTTAGATTGTGAATGTGATCTATCCCGAGCAAAGAAAGAATGAACCTCATTGTGATGAACGATCCAACTCCGGCCCGGGATTTTTTGAAACCCTTTTTCCCTCATTTCTTCACGAACAAGTTCCGAGCAGTGCCACCTACCAGATGCAGAATAAAGATTTGATTTTAGTATATATGTGGATGGATCTTGTGGCTCCATTGCCAATATTTTCTTAGCAGCCCTTTTCCCAACAGTTGCATTCAGATGTAATCGACAACTATCAAGCAACACTCGCCAAACAGAAGCATTTGGCTCAAATGGCATCTTGTTAATTATATCCTCTGCTTCTTCATGAAGACCCCAATAACCTAAAACACCAACCATACAGGCGTAATGTTCTAAATTGGGTTTGACATGGTAAATGGATTTCATTGAGATAAAAAAATCACAACAATGAGAAACTAAATTTGAGTTAGTGTGTCGATAAGCTGAAATTATTAAGGCACATGTAATGTTATCCGGCTGTACTCCTGCCTTCTGCATCTTCCTCCACACAGCCAAGGCCTCTTCCCCTTCCCTATGAAGGATATGTCCAGCCAACAAACTGTTCCATGAAACTGTGTCGTGTACAGGCATAATATTGAAGCCCTTAATTGCTTTTTCCATATCATCACACTTAAAGTACATGCTAATTATGGCATTCCCAACACCTATATCAGACAGGAAATCATGTTTTAAAGCATAACAATGAAATTGTTCACCAAATTTCTGAAGCCCCAATGCTCCACATATACCAAGTACCGAAGCTAATGCAACTTCGTCCATACAATTATACTCTTCGTTTTGCCACTGGCAGACTAAAGAAATTGCTTTTTCTGGTTGAGCATTTCGAGCATATCCACAAATCAATGATGTATAATTAATTGAATTGCTCTGGTTCAGTGGCAACTGATAGAATATCTTTACAGCATCATCCATTCGACCACACCTGGTGCACATGTCAAGCAACGCCGATTCAGTACAATCATCTAAATCAAAATATGATTTGAGCACAAACCCATGAACCTGTTCACTGATCTTGCTATCCATAATTAATCCACAAGCATTTACAACACTAGTCAAGGTGAAATCGCTTAACTCTATGCCCTCCTCCACCATTCTACAAAACAATCCCAAAGCCCTGAAGCCCTCGCCATTTCGAAAAAATCCTGCAAGAAGAGTATTGTAGGTGACACAATTCTTCTCGGGCATTCTGTCAAAGATGTTCACAGCCAAATCAACATGTCCACATCCCATGTACGCTTTAATCATTTCAGTCCACGTGAAAATATCTCTCAAAGGCATCCTCTCAAACAAAGTCACAGCATTTTTCACACTCCCGCATTTGGAGTAGAACTCAATTAGTGCATTATTCACACTCATATTGCTCTCGTACCCAATTTTATAAGCATAGGCGTGAATTTCCCGGCCTTCCCCCATTGCAAGACATCCCGCACAAGCAGCCAAGAGACTCGAAAGTGTAAAAGAATCCACACTAAAACCATCGAGTCTCAATATAATGCGAAAAAAATCAAATGCTTTATCATACATACGTTCATTAACCACGCAAGAAATCACAGTATTCCAAGATACAACGTCCCTTTTAGGCATATCATTAAACAATTCGATAACAAAATCAAAACAACTGCATTTAGTGTACAATCCCATAAGCGCATTGACAACATAAGTGCAATCCAAATAACCCGTTTTAATCAAGAAGGCATGGACTTGGAAACCCAACTCTAAATCCAACGAACGCATACAAGCAGTTAATAAAGCAACAAAAGTATACCCATTTGGTTCAATACCTGAGCTTCTCATCTCAAAAAATAGTCTTACAGCTTCGTTTTCATGATTTAACTTTGCAAGACCAGAAATCAATGCAGCGTAGGACACAACATCTGGGCTTGAAAGGGTTCTAAAAACTTTATGAGCATAATTTATTTGACCCAATTTGAGATAAGATGCAATGAGAGCATTGAATAAGTAAATGTCTTCCTCAATCTTGAGAATTGACGAATGGACCATTTTGTGAAATTGAACATCACTGTAGTAGACAGATAATCTCAGTAAATGAGAAAAATCATGGTTTGATGATGTTTGAGAGGTTTCAAGTGGCTTCGGAGTGAAAATAGGTTGAAAAGATGGTAGCTTGGAGAGTGAAACTGGCGGGTTTGAGAAGAGTGGGCTTTTGGAAGCAGAAAGAGAAGTAGGGGGTTTAGAGATAGAAAGATAAGAGGATACCTGGGGTGGTAGTAGAGCAACGGAGTTTGAAACCTGGTGAAGGGATTGGGATTGAGAGGAGGCAGAGAGGGCGGCGGCGGTATGGTGGTACTGGTGGATAAGGGCCGCCATGAAAGTGAAAGGCGCCAAAGCATATACTAATTTTGCTCGGGGTTGGGCTGGTAACCCAGAGTCTTTTATTTATTTTATCTATAAAAAAATAATAATTAAAAAAAAAAAATGAGCTCAATGTCTTTTTAAAGTTTTAGGTTAAATTTTTTTTTTTTCAAATAAATTTTGTCTGGCAAAATTATTTAATTCGACAAGACCTGCCTGTTATGACAAGCTAATCGTTCAAAAACTGGTCATGCGACTCATGCCAAATTCGTGTGGTATTTTAACGGAATGATCGTCACAAACGGTTCCTTTCCATAATTTAGTTCATTAACCTTGGGCCAATGTATAGTGTTACACACTCCACTTTATACATTGTGATCGTGATTTTGAAGAATATCAAAAAATCGCCCAACTCGATATATATGGAATCACAATAATGGTATATTAATCTAAAGTACGTGCATAGCTACATCATAAAAAAATAACTCCCTTATGATTTTATATTACTATCAACCCAAAGATGGAACCAGTTTCTTACATAGGATAGCTCAACCTGCAGGTCCTATTTTTCAAACATAAAATTGTCTCAAACATGATACTTTAACCAAATTTAGGAAACAAAAACATTTGTAAACCCCTATAAAACATGTAGTATATAAGATATCATTAAACTGGAAAACAAGTTATCGATGCAACTATGGGTGGCTTTAAGAGATGAGATCAAATCCCTGTTCCAGTAAACTTTGGGCAATCTTTTCATTAGCAGATTCACATGGGTGGAATCCATCCCAGAACACATACTCTGTAGCATTTTTGCATGTTCCAACAGACTGCGCGTTGCACAGAAATGACGTCTCGATTGTACCAGTCCCACAACAAGCCCTCCTCGATTCAAAGAATCCTGGACGAAAGCTTGAGCTATTAGAGAGTCAAAAAATTTCAAGAATTGGTGGCAGTGAAATTTGAAACCGGCACCGCTTAAAACTGTTAGAGAACGAACTTGTATGTTTATGTAAACTTAATACCGTAATCAGTTGGCTTTGTAATGAGCTCCAACAGAGGATTGTAAATGTCAAAGACCACAAGTTTGAGTCCAGGAAGTTTGCTCTTCAAATTTATGGATGTGATATTGAGTTTGTTGTTGAATGAAACAGCATCATGGTTCAATCTTTCAACACAACGGTTGCTTCCTGAACCAAATAGAGTAACGGCTGCTGGTAAACATCCAGTTGGAGGTAGAGTCGTGACTCCAATTCTCCTTACCCCCAGTTCATATAGATTCTGACCCAAAAAAAATAAAAATAAAATAAAATCGTTAAAATTACTTCATCTAAACACAATCTTGCGTAGGCTGGATTCAGTTTTTCACTAAAGATGGCGATACTTGCTCTAAAACTACGTAGAAGCACCTAATCTAAAAGCTATTACCTGTACAAGGTTATCGTAGGATTTAAGGAGAATGTCTGAAAACTGATCTGGTGAGTAGGGTCTGTTAAGCATTGGATTGATGTAATAATTCTGGATAAAATCACTGCTTCCTGCACTTATAAGGTGGATTCCTCCAGAGAATATATCATTGGCTTTGGCCTTCCCCACCAAACTCACCACCTTGCTTTGCCACTCCTTGAAATATGAAAGCTGCTGAGTTAATGTCACAGCCCTCTGCAAATACAAAACCATGTTTTAAAGAATATGTACACATATTTATATATGCATACATGTATGTATCATGTAGAAATTATCTTCTGCTCACAGTTGGTAGGATAACAATTGCCCACCGTTGACATGGTCAAACCGTATTTTTTAAATTTTCAAAAGAAAAAAGATTTAACCTGCTGATGTGGCAATGCCATCTCAGCGGGTGGGCATTATACGGGCAGGAATTATAATGTCCACCTGCTGAGTGGCATTGCCACGTCAGCAGGTCAAAACTTTTTTCTTTTGAAAACTTAAAAAAATACGGCTTGATCATTGATGCAGCATTGCCATGTCAACGGTAGGCAATTGTTAGTTTGTCCACTGTGGGCAGAAGATCAGCTCTGATGTATCATGTGCTTACATAAAGCTGTGCTGTTATATCATAATAACCAGAAGCAGCCGAAGCAAAGTTGACACCAGTGAGGATGTTCCTTCCTTTGGCTTCTTGGCTAAGATAAGCAGGTGGATATGAAGTGAATCCAAGGTACTCAGCTGTGAATATACATGAAAATACATGCCTGAGAATAGAGAGAAAAACAAATAGATGAGAAAATTGTTAAGAAAAACTACACATACCAGTGAAATCTGTGGCAAGCTTTCCATTACAAAACCTTCCTGTAGGTTTATGAGTAACAAAGTCTCTTCCATAAGGAGGGAAGTTGGCCTTTATAAGTGTTTGCAAATTATTGTTGTTTCCTACATCAACAACAGAATCTCCAAAAATGCACAATGCAGGAACTAAAGGATCACCATGAACAGACAACAACATAGAAACAACAAGAAATACACCTAGCACACACTTTAAGAATCCCATATTTTTTTTCCTTTGCAACCAGGGAAAGACTAAAAGAAACTATTTTACTAAGCTTCAGGTGGTGGCCGGTGGCCGAGTTCTGGTGGTGGTGGTGGTAAATAATAACTGATGACTGAATGGAACAGTAGCAGGGTGGGGTGAATTTATAGAGGGCTCTTGTGAATAAAGGTTAAAGTGGGGTCCAAATTTTCAACTAAGGAAACATGTTTAGCACCGTATGTTGCAGTTAAATGAACTGAATTTATCATCATCAGAAAGCCATTGGGTTTCTAAACAAGAAAAGAAAAAAAAAAAAAATTTGAGTTCAAATTTTCTATTTTGGTCTGCTGGTTTTAGAATGGGGACAAAGTTTTCTGTTAAAGTTAACACACTTTTAAGATAGCCTAAACATGTTTCTCATGAATAGGAATTTTTTTTTCTAAATTAGCAAAATAAATCTTGTAGTTCTATCTATTGTTCAATACTGAACATGTGAAAGATAAGAACTCATTGTTCGACCACAATTTGTACAAAACAATGGTGCTTACGAATTCAGTATAATTGTGAGATTCTCAAAAAAAAAAAAAAAAAAAAAAAAAAAAAAACGAGCTACTTCGCTAGACTCATTCTGTCACTGACCCAAATCCTTCAACTTCAATTGCATTTGAGGCAGAGGTGTAGATACAAAAATAAATGCTCTCAGGGAGTATAGATTTACATCAAATATGCGTGCCCGCTAGACATTGTGACAGAAAGAAGTCCAAGAAATCTACGTTAGGAAGTACACATGATTGATAGAGAATCGGTTTTGTGTCAAAAAATATCTTAGGAAAAAATGATACCTAATTTTACAAACACCCAACAATTCTACTTTTTGTCCAAACACCCTAAAATACTACAATATCATCTACGCTTACCTTACCTTTTTATCCTCTACGCTTAAAGAGATGAAAGAGTACCAAGCTTTTACCCAAAAATTGGTCTGCCCATCGTACCAAACTGCTTCCTTTTCAATTCAGCAAATCAAGAACTGATGCCAATATTGTTTTTCCAAAGCTACAAATGTTGCTTCTATTTGCAACTGAAACCATTTTACTATTGGCACGTTTACGGGAAATTTTCAACAATATCCACCTTCACAAAAAATGAGCCAAAACCTTCATGTCTTTTGCAGCTCTTCATCAATAATTCCTCAATTCGTCACTTATAATTAAAAAGTTTTAAGAATTTAAATCGGCTCATGTCGAACAAATTACAAATCCGACAAAAAATTATGGTACAACACCCTGCTTGACTTTCTTGGGAGTTCAAGAGCCGCGTACATCAATTTCATCATGCACCTTAAGTCAGTATCAAGTCTTGTTTGCATACATGTGAATCTATTAGCAATAACACATCTTTTATCATGTCAACTAGAAGCATGCCACAAGGATGTCATACCTCCTTATTTGATATCATGGTCTCTCCTGAAGAGAGAAACACGATTAGCAACATTGTTCATACTTGACCTTTTGGGCAATTTTTCTTGATGTGACCAGATTGTACATATTCTTTATAAATTCTCACATAAAACAAATTGAATCAAATCATTCTTTACTTGCATTTGTAACAAGCCAGAATTGATCCACATCATATTTGACACTCAATATATCTTCTCTATGCTCTACACTCCAAACGACATTCAATACAACAGCAACAACAACAAAATTAAAAAAATAATAATAATAATAAATAAATAGAGCGATAACAACCCAAAGATTTATGAACAAAAATATGAACAATTGTAACAATCATATACTCTCCCTCCAAATTCCCAAGTATCAAATAAAAAATATTATTTAAGTTTCATCACACCTAATATTTGCACTCTTTATACAAAATATAGAGAGAAAAAATAGAATGTTAAGGTTACAAAATAAAATAAAAGACCATGTTAATTTATTGTAAACCTGTGCTAAAAAACTTAACCTTAAAATTTGTCTGCCCATGATAATGATCATACCAATTCTGCCCTTTTCAATTAGGAAGACACGAGAATTATTGCCAAAATTGGCTTTCCAAAGCTACAAACTTTGCTTCAAAATGAAGAATTGATGCCAAAATTGCCTTTCCAAAGCTACTAAATTTGCTTCCAAATAAAACGAAGGACCAACAATTCAAAAGGGTAACTTTCAATCATGAAAAATAACTATGCATGAATCGCAGAAAATGAGCAACACCAGCTTATGTAACATTGCCAAAAACTTAATGCACCTTTTACATGTAAACTTTCACACAATTATTAAGAAGTGTATGCTTATGCTTGTAAGATAATCTACACGTCATATCTGTTCAACTTCACAAGATACATCTTTACAGCCAAAGAAGAATCTTTGATTTTAGCCAAACTCACGCACAGGCCAGGCAAGGTTTTCTTACACAAAAAAATAAAAAAGCTAATTACCATCCGAGAACGAAAGATTTAAGTAAAGATGCAGATGTAATTCATTCACAAGCGTGACTTGTTTTCTGCGTTTCTTTTGAGAACACGATACAAAATATTAAATTCAACATTCACACCAAAAGACTGACCACTAAGAGTAGTGATGGCAAAAAAACTCGTTCCGCCCGGCCCCGAATGGAGACAAGGGATTCCCTGTCCCGTAAAAAAATAAAAATAAATAAATAAAATTTTGATGAATGATTAGTTTTAAAATATTATTGAATGTATTTACAATTTTATAATATATTTCTAATCCAACAATTATATTATACAATTGTCAATTTAAAATTTTAACTAACTAACAATTATTTTATATAATTTATAAATTCGGCCCTCCAATCTTTTTTGTATAATTAAATTATATAATCAAAACAAGTTTATAATATCTTAATAAAAAAAATTTCTAATTTTTTTTTTAAAAAAATATATGGAATGGTCTTTAGGTTTTGGGTTAAGGGTTGAATTTTGAATAATAGCATAACGCGAGAAAAAAAAAAACTGGGCAGCAAACGGGGTAAGCTCCCGCTCCGCCCCGTCTAAGGCAGGGCGGGGGCGGGACGAGGTTGGGGTGAGGCTGGGCCCCGGCCCGAACTGGCCCCACTGTCATCCCTAACTGAGAGAGTTGGATTAAAAATAAGGGATGAGTGTTACCAATTCATCCTGAAAGATCAGATTCAACAAACTGATAACATGGTTAGCTGTGTTAGAATAAGGAAATATCTTTATATTTAGTAGGTTATTATTATTGAATATTTAGTCATATTTAGATTTATTGCTTTCCATATTTAGTTGTATTCCAATTCTATATAATAAAGAGAACCTCTCATTGAGAGGCACTGAGTATTATTGATTAAATCTTAACATGGTATCAGAGCAGTTTTGATCCTAAATAAATTAATCTTTGAATTTCGTCTCCGGCGAGCGGCCTTGTACCGCTCGTCCGGCCAGATTTTTTTTTTCTTCAGAAATTCTTTTTAATTTCTTTCTCTCCCCTGTTTAGTCAACCCCTGCCTCGCAAAGAACAGCCAGTTCATGTGCCTTGTTCAGAGCAGTAGGTTTTGAAAAATCTATACCTTACCTCTACCCCTCAGCAGGATGCCAAAGCCTCCATCTGTTCACAAATTTAACTGAACCCAAAGGCCAAGAAAAATCGGAGGTTGCTTTGGAGAGTCAAACATTACGGCTGTGAGAAAAAATTGTGCTGCTGAAATTAAAAAAGAAGAAGGAGAATTGGAGTCTGCCTTTTGGTAGTCAACAACTGCGGCTGTTGAAGCAATTAAAAGGGGGGCTGGAATTGAATTCTTCAATTAATAAAATTGGTGGCTGCAAGATACATAAACCCGCATCTGTTTAATCTCTCTCTGGACTTGATTCAGCAGGCTGCCAACTACAAACAACTCAAAAAGGGTGCTAATGAAGCCACTAAGACACCGAACAGAGGTATTTCTGAGTTCGACTGCCGACACGGAGCCTCTTGAGATCCTTCTTCACCTTCCACTTCTTGCCGAGGATAAGAATGTGCCCTATGTTTTTGTCCCATCAAAGCAAGCTCTTGGTCGTACATGTGGAGTTACGAGACCTGTGGAGAGGGAGTTCAGAGAAGATGGCAGATGCCGATGGTTGAGGTGTGGTCGGTGGCGTGGAGTGCTATAGGGCTTCTGTGATTGGTGTAGTTAATGGGCTCATGGGCTAGTTAATTTGTTTGACAGGATTTTTTTTTGCTGTTTTCAATGGGTTGGTCTTATTATTGGAGTAGAGTCTTTGGGCTGTGAGGATTTTACTTATTCGGGCTGAAGTGTGTTGGGCTTTTGGAGTTTGGGTTCATAATATCCATTTTTTGGCCAATTTAGTTTGAATTGTTTATTGGGCCTTTCCAGATTGATCATTAAATAGTTGTGGGTTCTCTGTTGATTTCTTTGGGCTGGAAAATATTGTTTGGGTTGGAAAATATTAGTTGGGCTGATTATTGGACTGAATTATTTGGGTTATTTAATTAGATTTTTGCAGCCTATTAGAACTCTTGGGCTTGCTATTTTGGGTCAGTTTGTTGGATGTTTGGTGAGTTTGTTGAATGTTTAGAGAGTTCGTTTGCTGTTGGGTTCTTAATTTTTTGGGCTACCGTTTCTTGTTGAGTTTTTTGGTTGGTCGAGTGATGAGCTTGAGTTTTAGATTCTTGAAGAAAGATCATTTTGGTTGTTTTGGTGCTATGTTGTGGGATTTTTGCAACATTTTGATCAGCAATATATTGCTGAAATTTCGGTCCGTATTGGCGTTTAGGCCTGAATTGGCATTTCGGCCTGTATTGGCGTTCCGACGTATAGAGCTCATGGTGTGTTGTCGGCACACTTCGTGAATTTCTTTTAGAAATTCTTCTTGGATTGTGAGCTCTCTTGGTTTCTTCTCAGTCATAGCTCAGCCTTTATGGTGTGGGTTCTCGGTCATAGTTATAGCTCAGCCTTTTTGGTGTGAGTTTCTTTCAGTTGTCCACAGTTGATATAATTTTTATCAACGTGACTCTTCGGTGCATCAAGAGTGGTGCAAGTTTTTCGGTGTTTTGGTTTAACTCGGTTCTTGGGTTTGAAGATGTGCAATGTTGTGTTCTTGGTTTCTGGGTTCTTTGAAGATAATGACTCGATAGCGCAACTAGCTCGTAATAACAAATTGATGTTTTTACCAACATCAATTTGAGGGGGGATGTTAGAATAAGGAAATATCTTTATATTTAGTAGGTTATTATTATTGAATATTTAGTCATATTTAGATTTATTGCTTTCCATATTTAGTTGTATTCCAATTCTATATAATAAAGAGAACCTCTCATTGAGAGGCACCAAGTATTATTGATTAAATCTTAACAAGCTGTTGGAACAAATGCTAATGAGCATAATTGCACTGCCAAAAAACCACATGAAGACAGTATTCATCAGAATAAGCAAATTTTGAGGCTAGGGATTCATACTGTTAACAAGTAATGAGGATCAACGTGCATATTTACATACAAGACTAACACCTTGTTTGAGCCCCTCTTTTTTCAAAAAAGAGTTTTTGGAATAGTGTTTTTTGGAGAATGTGTGGTTGAAAAGAAGATAAAGTTTTCGGTATATGTGTAGTATTATTTTATGGAATATTGTGTGGTTGAAAGTAGGAGAGAGAGAGAAAAAAAAGGATATGATTTTAAATAATAGGGGCTCAAACGGGGGCTAAATAAGGGTAGAGAACAAAAAGTGACACCTCCCTTATCTGCCCTAACAGATGATGTGAAAGATACATTCTTTCAGAAAATTAGCTTGGATAATTAGAAACCTGACCAGATTAAGGATAAAACAATCCACCTTATATGACAAAAAAACTGCTTTTATCACATCAAAAGCTGGAATGCTTCATTGGTGCTTTCTATTTCATACTTGTATCCAAGACTGTTTGCACGAGAACGGAACTCATCCCTCTCAAAGTGAGCAACTTGAATACCTACTAACACATTTGCACCAGTTTCTCCCTGTAGAGACAGTGAATTCGGTCAATTAAGAAATAATAGCAGCAAAAATGGTGTTATTAGAAGATACATGAAAATGATACTAATAATGAAGACAAGCTAGGAGATCGCAACCTGTCCCCTGTAGTGGAATAAGCTTATATTCCAACATGGACTTAGAGCATCCAAGAATTTCATCAAAGCTCCTGGTCTCTCGGGGAAAACAAATCGACAAACAAGCTCATTCTTAACATTTGATCGGCCTCCCATCTGAAAGAGATCCAAACTGAAGTCAACTCATAAACTGAAAACTTAACGAGTTTCATAATCGAACTATCTACATAGAAGACAAAGGAAATTTACCTTTTCAGTCAAGAAACTAAGTGACAACTATAATATATACGTACGTGGCCACTAATCATATACAAAAAAGTATCAAAGATAGCCCAATTAATCCATGTAAAAGGATATTTCGGCACTAGGATGAATAGAAAGCTAGGGACAAAATAAATTTCAAAAGCTATCAAGATCAAATTCACAATCTTTCAAATCCAGAACAGACGTGTCCCTTTGAGTGAAATTAGCCATTGCCCAGGGCTCACCATTACCATGCCTAGCCTAAATTTCAAAAGCTATCAAGATCAAATTCACAATCTTTCAAATCCAGAAAAGACGTGTCCCTTTGAGTGAAATTAACTGTTCATAAATAGTTATTGGATACTCTTTCAGTTTACCTTTCGCTGACCAGAAATGGAATGGACTTTGTAGGGTGGTTCTACCCAAGGCTTAAGAAAAGGTGATAAAACTGTATAAGTGTTTTGACAGCTCAATATGATGCAATGCCACTGCACACACTGCAAGTGACATAATTGACAGTATGCATCCATATTCCATCTAGAGGGTTCTGTTTAAAATCTTTTCAATTTAACATAATTCAGTCAATTATTCAGGTTCAACTCTTCATCAATTGCTATTAACATCTTGACTAGGGCAGAAAGCAGACTTTCAGAAAAAGAGGCAATCCACAGTTAAAGTAATTCACAAAAGATGTTTTTAACATGGTAAGAGCAACACAATGAAAAGCCACAACTATCTATGTGTAGACAATTTTATATAATTTATTCTAAAACCAGCTCAAAAGAATGCGTTATAAAAGTAAACCATGTAAAATTACAGATGTCTTAAAATTAAATATCTAGACAAGTTTGAAAATCAATGGATCCAAAACTTCAGAGTGAATTGCCCATATCAAAACCTCGGTATTCATTTGGCTCTGCGCAGATGGCTTTTCATCATCATCTTCATAATATGATATGAACTTCTCCAACAAAGTTGAATAGCGAGAAAAACTAAAGGTTTTCAGGTATATAAAATAGTATTTGATGATCTGAATATTGACACGAAATAGTACATCGAGTCAAAACTTGCATAAGAGTAACATTGATTGCTTTCAAAGAAAATCTAGAGCTATATGTGTCAACCAAAGTGTCCTTACTATGAAATTAGTATCACAGTATGTATCACTCTTCGGTTCTTTTGGTTTGCGCAGGGGTATTTTAGTTTGGTTCCATTTCATGCTTTGGGAGGTTGTATGTACTTTTTCACATATTTTCTTACAGCAATACATAAGCACCTATCTGGATAATATTGTACAAGCTGAATAATCTCAGTATAAATGTCCATCTACACTATTGTGTTGAATAGTGATTTACCTCTCAAAGTTTGTGTGCCAAAGTGTAAAAGAAACCACGCAACCTACAGCCACCAAATCTGCTGGTAAGTATAGCATTTTTCTTGTCTATTAAAATGTGCATTACTAAGACTGCCAAAGACTGAAGTATTTTATGGAAGTGAGAAAAATATTTTTAACAGCTTAGTCATAATTTTGGTTAACAGCAGATTCTTCAATGGAAGAAACATATAAATTATGATTGAAAAGGTACATGGACATACAAGCTCATTTTTAATTCAGAAATTGATTGCATTTCTAATTATGATATTTAAGTGAAGAAGGACGAAATTTATATATAATGAATCAATGGCAGGTTGGAATAAAAATGTATCTCATTTCACACACACTCATCCACAATTGAATTATTTGGTTATAGGTTCTACAGTCATTTGGATGCTTTTGAAACCATATTTGCATCTCATTTTACACAACAACTCCATCCACAATTTAATGATGTGGTTATAGGTTCTACAGCAGTATGGATGCTTTTTGAAACTATATTTGTATCAATTTATTACTTTTTACGACCCAAAAAATTCCCAAGGGTATTATTTGAAGAAAAAAATCATCATACAAGTTTATTAAGCCCCTATTTGGTTTGGATAAAAATTACAATTTTAGTAGATTTTGATAAAAGGTGGTGAAATGTGTGGTTGAAAAGTTGATAAAAGTTGTGGGCTCCATTTATGTGGTTGAAAATGAGTTATAAGAAATGGGGCCAAACAGGGACTAAATAATATAATAAGAAAGTACATCCCAAAACTAATCATTAGACTCTGAAACCGAAACAAGTCATTCAATATGAATGTAGTGTGTATAAAACAGTGTACAACCAGAGGACTGAGCTGCCACATAGAAAACTCACAGATCAGCAACTAGCCCAATTACCCTCAAATCATCATCCATTAAACCTGAAAATTTTTCTCTCTTCAAGTGAAATTACAATGTAACTTTTACGGTACTACAGATGAGCACGTGCACTGACCAAATCCAGATATCAATCACATGCAAAAACTTCAAAGCTTTATGTCATAAAATAAAACAAGCTAAAAGTTGCATGGAACTTCCATGCCGAGGAAGATTTCCATTAAACTGGAGACATGTATCATATTCCATCCTTCTCTTTCTAGAATATCCAAATTACCAACATGAAGCTGTGTCTCAAACCAGCCTGACCAACTTGTCCAGTGATTTATTTCTTAAATAATATCTGAGTCCTTCTCATCAGCACAAAAACTATAATGTCCAGCAATTTACTTAAGCATGACCTCTTTATAACTTCACGAACTTTTGCACCTTGTGCATTTTCTGTTAGCAACCGTGTTATGTCTAAATATGAAATTTCAATAGTAAACCTCCCACTCCCTTTCAGTAGGTAAAAGAGAAGTGCAAATGCAATGGTTCACCCTTGCTGCAATGTCCAAAAACTTGAATATAGGATAAAATCATGCATACAAATCTAAGCTGAATGAAAAACATGCTTCACAATTCACTTGATCAACAAGAGCCCATGATAGATGAAGCCTTATAATTCATTTTCAACACAGAGAGAGAGAGAGAGAGAGAGATTATTACCAAATGTCGCAAGTGATCTTTGACCAAGTCATTATATGTCAGATTAATGGTATGTAGCCGAGCTGATTTCATCCTTTCCACCATTGCTTCAAGTTCTAGTTTTGTGTGGAGGCCAACACTGTACAAAACAAGAAAAGAAAACTAACTAAATGATTTTTCCTTCAGAGTCAAGACTGTCAAACTTTTGTTCCTAAGCACATTAAAGCCTATGTTCCCATCCATAATGTATTACCTCATTCAGTAGAATAAGTTTCAAAGAATAACGAATCTGACATTAAAAAATTTCTTCATTATATCCTATTAATGCACTTCATTCAACAGGTAATTGAAAGAAAATAGTTATCTTGCCTGTACAGCACTAGAGCCTCTTCCTTGTCAGAATTATATCGGTATTTGAATTCTGTAATATTCATAGGTCCCACCTGCAAACAATCAATGGCACTTGTTTAAAATTGAAGCCACAGTTGAAATAACGAGGAAGTATTTAAGAAAAGTTAAGCAACGCACAAGCTCACAAAATCTCTTAAAGCTTCCAGGTTCCTCAGGCACGTAAGTTGCAAGTACAGCTTCCCGCTGCCTCCCAACATCGGCAAGCTCAGTTACCAATCTCAATCTGTCAAAGTTCATATTAGCTCCACTGGTTACTGCTACGACATTTTCACCCTTGAGGCCATAGCCCATAGTACTTGCAATATGCTTCAGCTCCAGCAAGGGCAAGAGCACCCGCTGGTTCCAAAATGCTCCTTTTCTCTTCAAACATGTCCTTTAAGAAGGGCAATTTAGGAACTACCCGTTAAAACTCAAAACTTCAATATTCAAAGCCCCAATTTTTTATTTTTTTATTATTTTTTTTTTATATAGGTAATCAACTCATTTATTAATCAAAGGATAATATACAATGCGTGCATTATCAATTTAAATAAGATAAAAACAAAATAAAATTAGGTAGTCCCTCTATTGGGTTAGTAGTTACCGCATTGAACCAATTATACAAAGTCAAATAAAATAATTTTCTAAACTGTTCTGTTGATCGTGCTTGATCTTCGAAACAACAGGATGCAAATAACAGCTAGCTCGGTCAATTGATGAGCTAAGTCGGTGCAGTATGAATAATGCACATGGTAAGTGACGATATATTATAAAGGATCATTTCTTCATTACTATAGCATCTTCTCAAGTGTCATCAGACCAAAGCAAATCCTATTTACATTTTCGTCAGCGAGTGGTTAAACTAACTGATCCAAATTGTCATTTAATAAATCACGTACTGGCCTTCCCAGTAAGGAGACAGACCTTAGAAATACACCGAGGATTCAATTAAAATCTTGTTATAATTCAAAGTGTTTGCAGGCATACCAACTACAGCCAATGAACTAAGGTACTTAGTATTGTGGGGTTGCCAAGGGAGCCAACAATGTGGTTGGCTAGGAAGCACCAACAGGACACGAGTATAGGACATGACAAGACATGGAAACATCGACACACAATATTTTAAAAAAAAAGTACCGACACGATACATTTCCTACATGCTAAATAAAATAATAATGATCTTTCTTTTCATTTTTTCAATTTTTATATTGTAAAGCAAATTTTTTTTCTTCATTCCAGAGTGTCAACCATGTATCTCTTGGCGTGTATGCATGTGTGATAGGATACCAGTTGGGTAACTCCGTATTAGTAATCCGTAGGCAGATTTATGTAATGTAATTCTCATATTATACTCAATAGATCATCACAGAACACTGATTTTGTATTGATAGAATGAACGGAAATTAAATGACAATTCCAAGCATTCGAGAGGCTGGATCTCTCCTAATTGGCTCTACCAACTACTCAATATTTGCATGCCCTTTCTGCTCTATCTCCTATTACATTTATACTACTACTTCTCCCCTTATTTCCCAAACTACCCCTGATGACTAATTGAAATTGGAACACTCTAGAATATGGCATAACAAACTTGAATGACTAATTTGGCGGTCTATCATTACTCGCCCCCCGAAATTCACCTTGTCCTCAAGGTGAAAATTCGGACAAATTCCAAAATTTCGTAGACCCCGACTATTATCTTTACCATTCCAGTCACGATTAGAGTAGAGAAGGAATTCTTCACCCCCGAAGACATTGACAGACCTATTAAATATGAGTAGTATATTATCCATGAAGACCCCATATCCGATTGCACATCATCGCTAGTTTTCCAAAAATTGAATCCGTCAAATCGAAATACAATGGTGGATAGTACTACGACCAATCAGCTCTACGCCCCCCTTTTCTTTTGCGACTATCGAATTAATTAACAATCCTAAGGTATCACCAACCTCCACACAATTGTTGTTATTAAATATTCCTCCACGTTTGTAGCCACCTACCCATCCAAATTCATTATCATTGATTTCCCAAACTATTCCTCCTGTCTCGTTGTTTGAGAGTATAATCTCATGGCCCATCTGATTAAGTTCATTCCAACCCACTTTGCAAGACACCAAACGCCATGTGAACAATGAGGAATCCCCCAGAAAATCCCCTAACACTTGCACCAGTTCCTCATCTACAGGCTCAAAAATCGATAACTTAAAAGACTCGTCTAATAACAAGAATGAAATTTGATGGGATCTAATTATTCCCATCTCCCCACAATCACTCAACGAACTTGGAGTCGTCATCTTCACTTCGTGACTCTTAATCTGACACGTGAGCTCCATGGGCTGTAATCTGGCTTCTGTCAGCATTTCGAAAGACAGAATCGTCTCTCTATGTGTGTCGGACAATCTGATTCCAGCCAACTTGACGAACTTAGGCTAAAATTCAGGTGCCGGATTGAAGCTGTAACGTGAAATTACGGGAAGGAAGTTAGTGGGTTGGGTATTAGTAGGTTGGGTATTAATTAAACTGCCTTTGCTTTTTATTAGGCCGGATCCTGTCCATAAGTAATGGACCACTAAATTTGTTTCATCAATCTGTAGCCTTGTTTTTTCAATTTTTTCAATTTGTTGGCCTATATCCATCAAACGGCCCAAACTATGAGGTTATAGCCTTATGTCTTCACCACGTGACATGGGTGTCAACCCATTAACCAAATTCCACCTCCCCAATAGCTCCTCTGGCAACGTCGGTACGGGGGCAACCAAGCTGCCGGCATCACAGGAGTTATCGAAGGCTGTAGTAGCTCCAATTTCCTTAGATATAGATAGAGTTTCAAAATCGACGGTGGCTTTAGATGAGGTCGCTGCCTGTTCTTTCTCTTTCCATTCTTGTCCCTGTCCTTCCTGTTTCGGCACCATCACCTCGCTCTTCTTTGTCGGACTCTCCAGATCCCATCGGTATTTGCCAGAAAAATCGCCCTCTTGAGATGGTCGAAATCTGTCGATCATCAAGCTTTTCAATTCTCTCCAAGTGAGCACGGTCTGTTGTTGATCTATCCACTGAAACCAATCCCACGTTTTCCAGTCAAAACATGCTATTGCAGTTTCTATTTTTTCCACTTCTGACAGTCGATTTTTAGAAAAAAATCTTCTCCGTCTCTGACACCCACTCGTTTGTGTTTTCGCCATAGAATATCGATGTGTTGAGTCATCCAGCCCTAACTCATTGTTTCGATCTCCTTCCCATTCGGTGAGATTCATCTTCCCTATGTCCTCTGGTTCCCGTAGCTGATTCTTCTATGGAACCTGATCTGTTGTTGCTACTGCTGTAGATTTTTTTACTTAAGAAAATTCTCCTACGTTGATATTCAACCGATGGCATTCCCTGCTGCTCCTATTGTTGGATTCACAATTGTCCGAGAATCGAGTGCTCTGATACCATTTGATAGGATACCAGTTGGATAACTTCGTATTAGTAATCTATAGGCAGATTTATGTAATGTAATTCTCAAATTATACTCAATAGATCATCACAGAAAACCGATTTTGTATTGATAGAATGAACGAAAATTAAATGACAATTCCAAGCATTCAAGAGGCTAGATCTCTCCTAATTGGCTCTACCAACTACTCAATATTTGCATGCCCTTTTTGCTCTATCTCCTAGTACATTTATACTACTACTTCTTCCCTTATTCCCCAAACTATCCCTGATAACTAACTGAAATTGGAACACTCTAGAATATGGCATAACAAACTTGAATGACTAATTTAGGGGTCTATCAATGTGTCCAACAATACGAAACCAAAAAATAATTAGAACATGCCACCTCAGGTTTCTAACACATGTCAATATCGTGTGTCAGTGTATTCCTTGAAGT
This sequence comes from Osmanthus fragrans, assembly GCA_019395295.1. Classification (NCBI taxonomy): domain Eukaryota; kingdom Viridiplantae; phylum Streptophyta; class Magnoliopsida; order Lamiales; family Oleaceae; genus Osmanthus; species Osmanthus fragrans. The sequence continues at coordinate 1,584,103 of CM033343.1, forward strand.
GTCAATAATGTTCAACTATACAAACCAAAATAATAATAATAATAATAATAATAATAATAATAATAATAATAATAATAAATGGTCAGTCACACCACTTGACGTTTTCGACACATCGGTGTCGTGTAGGTGTCAAATGAATTGACAGCATGTCCAACTGTTCAAAACCAAAAAATAATTTGGACATGCCACTTGGTGTTTCTGACGTGTCTAGTTGTCAGGTTGGCGTCCAACCCAACCGTCTCTCCAACCCCAAGAAGGTGTTGGTGCATCCTAGGTGGTTGGCATTTCATTTTGGGTCAGAAGGTAAATTTATCACAATTATTTACTAATAAAAACATTTACATAAAAAGGAGAGGATACTGATAACTCCAAGAGGGTGTTTGGTATTGATTTTTGGGTAAGAATTGATTTTTGAATAGTGATATGATGGGAAATGTGTGGTTGAAAAAAGAGAAAAAGTTATTGATGTGACGAAAAATATTATTTTATTGAAAAATGTGTGGTTGAAAATGAGAATTGATTTTCAAAATCAATACCAAACACCCCCCAAATAGAGTATGTTGTTTCAGATAACTGCTACAGACATAGGGATATTAAGAGAGAGCGTGTTCTTGTCATATTTATGGGAAATAAAGTTAGTATGGCATCAAATGCATACATTTACCTAGAAAACGTAGCTAAATAAGGAAACAAAATGATATGATACTGAAGACAAACCAAGCTTTAACAAGAAAAAATCATTATTGCTCAGTGGACAAACACTAGAATTCAAGGAACCTCAAAGTTCCGCTGTCGTGACTTTATAGCTTATTGTTAATATAATTCTTTGGCTGATAAATTACCAAGAACAAGCAAACAAAATATAACTTTTGTATGATATAGCACACCATGCACAGAGGTAACCCCAATCAAAATAGCAAATTAAAGCCATGTGCCTAGAAGAATCAAGAATATATTAAAAGATAAGAAGAACCTTAACAACAGCTATGGTAGCTAACCTTAATCGATGCACAAATAGCATCACGACTAACAAGAACCACCCCATCTATCAGTTCTCTGCACAGGCAGAAAGTCTCTTCACCAACCACTTTAACTGCTACACCATCGGCAAAACTGCCCACTTGGTCCAACATAACTCTCCTACCATGGTGCAAGGATAGTGCCATTGCATTAGCATCAAATGGCTCCACTCCAATACTCTTCACTTCCGGGGAGACCCTTTTCACATATGCAGCAATACCAGCTATAAGCCCGCCACCCCCAACAGGCACAAAAATCGCATGTATTGGGCCTTTCATTTGTCGGATAATCTCCATTCCAACTGTTCCCTGTCCTATGATAACATCTGGGTGTTCAAAAGGAGGAATGAATGTACGATTCTCCTCTTCGGCCCACTTTTTGGCATATGCTTGTGCTTCATCGTACGAGTCACCCACAAGAACAACTGTTGCTCCCAATCTCTCAACTGATCTCCACTATAAATATATAGCAATAGATTTAAGAAAATCCATGAAAACCCGTAATAGAAGTTAATAATGTGATTCAGTAAGTAATAACCTTGATTTCAGGTGTGGTGACAGGCATGGCAATCACAGCATTGCAGCCCAATCTCTGAGCAGATAGTGCAACTCCTTGTGCATGATTTCTGGCTGATGAACATATCACTCCTCTTTCCAACTGTTCCTTTGAAAGTTTTGCCATCATATTATAAGCCCCTCGAAGCTTGAACGAGAAAACCTGCCAATCCAAGAAATAGCAGGAATAATTTATTTCATCAACTCAATTTTCAGTCAACAAAGTATTGGTTCATAAACTTGGACTCTTCACATTTTCTTATCATATTTGGTGGAAAAAAAATATAAGAACGTCCAGAAAATGAGTAAGCTCAATGCTAGTAAATTTTAATTTCATTTATGAACCTTAAGAAAGATAATTGAATTACAAACTAGGAAGTAATTAGAAGATTTCTAAAACTTCCACCAGAATCAGTAAATTTAAAATTTGAAGTAAGAATCATACTTATTGTACCAAAAAATTAATAAATTTGAGACCGGTCAAACTTGTATCTTCGAATCATGTTAATCGTATCAACCAACACAAAATGAAACACAAAAGGTACATACAGGCTGAAGATCCTTTCTTTTGAGCCAGACATTAACCCCCAACCTTTCCGATAGCTTGGTTGCCAGCTGCAATGGCGACTCGTACGCCACGTCATACACCTTCGAGGCCAAAATGTTCGTCAAGTACTCCATGGCATTCAAATTACCGTTACTAACTCCACCATTATCTGGATTATTCGGTATCAAATAACCGGTATCGCACTGCAGAGAGCTCAGAGACACACTCAACAATGGCACCGCTGAAGGAACTCTTAATGGTTCCTTTTCGACGGCCGGTAATATTTCCGCCGCCTCTTTCACCACTGCGGCAATAATTAACGGATTTACTCTAATGGCGGCGGAGGATGATTTGACAGTGTCATTGGCGGTAAATTTGGAGTGAAAGAGGGGTATTTGTGCAGGGACAAAATGGAGAACTTCCATTTTAACAGGAAGAGGAGAAAATAGTATGTAAATACTGCCAACAACGATTGACATGACAAAAATGCATTGGTACCACTCATCTTAATTGTCACTACAAAGTGTGTGAAGCCAAATATGGACGTCTTGAAGCCTGTCAAACATAACTTCGCCCCTCACCACGTGGATGTATTCGAAAAAGAATGCTCGAACAAGAATGGTGAAACTTGTTGCCGGTGCTGAGTTGCCTCTAGCAATTTCGGACAACCAATATCTCGTCTCATACGTAAAAGAATATCTTCAACCGAGGTACGTTAAGGTAAGTCGAGCTCTTCGTTCAAATACAATAGAATATTTCCTTCAAATAAAACAACAATTGACTATGAATTGGCAATAATATGGGGGTGTTATATCTTTAATTTCGGATATGTGGGAGATGATTAATAAAATAGTTTATATAACTACAACTACACACTACATAAACTCACTTTGGTGTATGCATAAAAAAATTATTGCTTTTAAAATTATTGAATTCGTTACAACGCTCACAATAATTATAATGATATTGTGACCATTATTAGATAATATCGTTGCGTAAGTAAAATTCGTTATTTCACATTCGACAACGCTAGTGTTAATAAAGTAGTTATCAATAAATTGTGTAGGGTATTACAACTTGATTTCGGTGGTTATTTGTTTCATATTCGTTGTGTGTGTCATATTTTAAATTTAATTATATAAGATGGTTTGAAACATATTAAAGATGAAATGCAAAGAATTAGGAATGCACTACTATATATTACGATCTCTCCTAGAAGAAAACAAGCATTTAATGAATTTTGTGTCGAATTTGAGGTGCCCAATGTTAAAACATTTGTTAGTGACGTAGAACATAGATGAAACTCCAATTACTTATTATTAAAGTCATGCGGAGATTTTAAACGTTTAATAACTGAGTTTTATAACAATAAGTATATTAGAAACGATGATGACACTATTTTGAATGAATCTGATTGGCTTTTAGCTTTAAAAGTTTTAAAAAAAATATTGACAAATTTTTATTACTCTACAAATATTTTATCTAGTAAAAGTTTATTTTCTGCATGTAATCAAATATTGGACTCAAGTTCAAATGCATTGTCTGCTTAATTAATTGATTACTTTAATCATAATATGCTTACCAGCCAAATAATTAAAAAAAGTTCAGAAGAAATTATTGAATTCACACGAAGGTACGAACGATGATGGCCAGTGGTTCCTGCAATTGCAAAAGACCTACTAACACTTCCAGTTAGCACTGTAGTTTCGGAGTCTGCTTTTAGTGCATGTAAGAAGTTTTGTTCGAGGTCAAGAACCGACTAAAAGAAGATATTTTGAAAGTATTAATGTGCGTGAATGATTGATAGGATGCTCATTTTCGATTACAACATAAATATACCGAAATTGCATATCGTCACATTAGTGATATTTAATTTAACCATATTAATCAAAAATTGTTATTTTATAATACTTTTATTTTTATTTTTTTTAAAAAAAAATTGTACACGTTACAAGTTGTTCGTATACAATTTTTAACTCTTCCTACTCAAAATTTAAGTAGTCAGTCTCAAACTCGGATAAAAGAGGCAGGTTTACATTTTATCTATTTTTTTATAAAAAAATGGAAATTATGAGCTTGCAAGCATGAGCTCGACTCGACCCACGAGCTCGAGGGCCGAGCCAAGCTCATCCTTCAAGTAACGAACGAGCCACAAGCTCAGCTCATGGGTATAATGGTCAAGTCAGTTCGGCTCGACCCATTGTCAACATTAGTTGGATGGCCTAAAAGCAGAAAGCCGCAATCATGGAAGGTTTCATCGAGTTAAATGTTTATCTAATCCTTGAATTTTACTATATGTTACGACTTAATCATTGTCTTTTACAACTTATTCTAATGACCACTCAACTTTACTCTGTCTAACTCCGTTGGCCACCATCCGATCTCCATCTTAATGAGGTGATAGGATATTATCTTACTCCATCCGATTAAGATTCTAACAGATAGTCGATCTCTAACATTTAATTGCTTCAAGAATAGTGATCTAAATGTCATTTGTCACCAATGCACCCCAGGCATATTTTACTATTTAATTAGCCTACTTACTAATAATGTACCTAAAATGAGAGCACACAGTGTCAAACTAAAATACTTAATTAATTAGTTTTGTTAATCACTTTTTGCTTGTAATAATCCGCCCACTCGTATGATATAACCAATAAGAAGTTTTTGGTTAACATGTGAAAACTTTGTATTATTCGCATGCTGATCTCAACTACTTGTCCCAAATAGGCATTTAACGAATTATGACAAAAAGAGAAAAAGTTGTCATCGGATGGAAAAACTTGATTACGGTTGATGATAATCTGACGTGATGCGTTACATGTCAACTGATGTGCCACATCAATGCCAAATAAGCAATAACCAAACACGCTTTTCACTTTGGTGACAAATTAAAACGCAAAATTTCGTAATTTTTTCCCACGTCTTCTTCTTCCACCAAAAATCCATTAACTCGGACAAATTGATCCAAACCCCAACTCTCGCATGCCTCCCAAACCCTAACCCTAAACCCCCCAACTACTGTATTCCATTTTTTGCTAATTATTGGTAGTGATCATGATCAATTTAAGTACAAACTTCGTGTAAGATCTTTCTATTAGTAAATAGTAATGATCATCGTTAGTTCATTTAAAATCACGTGTGATTTCACATGCAGTGCTACCCATCATTTTATAATTTGTTCTAAATGAACCCTGTTCCCCATTGTCAATGTTCACGAAAATACGTTCGATTTAGAACCACCGCAAGTGTACGGTTCGTTACAAGTAATAAAGTGGACTTTAAGAGTCCGGATTGTCGATCCCACAGAGATTGAGTAGTTCAATATTGATTATTTCGACCTTAACCGAAACTAAATGAATTTTTGATGAGTTTTGTATTGAATGCTAACCAAACTAACTATGAAAACTAATATGGATGAATTGGCTAAGCTAAATGCAAATTTTACTAGATGAACTATGAAATTGAATGCAAATTGATTTACTTAATGAGAAAAACGTACTAGGATCACGAATCCCCATGCAACAATCCATTTAAATCCTAATTTTACACTTTGACAACATGATTAAATATTGAAGAATCAATGTTCCTATTAAATTTAACAATCTCTTTCGAGTAATATTAAACCTATTCTATCATGTGATCCGACTATATTTCTATGACGAATACATACATAAAAGAACGCATTAACTTTTATGAACACTTAAAAATTCACATAGAGTATAGCGGTATATTTCTATCCCATATCGGACCCTATGACAATTTATACTACGTCGAATCTATTTTCCTTCTTTTGAATGGATAAAATAGATCACCACATTCATACAATTAAGGTGCGCACAATAACCATATGGAATAAATACGTATAAATCGTTCAAATATCCAAAAACGTATTTTAATGTCAAAAATGTAAAACTAAAGATTAAAATATCATGTTACAAGGTTCATCGATCTCCTAGTACAAGAAAAACTAGCCTAACATGCTAAAGAAAGAAAAACAAAAGAATAAGTGAAGAAATGCCATCACCCGAATAGATATTCGATTAATTCCTTGAAGTGCTTGATGAATATTCGCGTTATTCCTCGTGTTCTTGTTCTCAAATGTCAAAATTAATCTCTAAAAGTGCGTAGCCCCCGTTTTCTGTCGAGTCTAGGGTTTTAAAGCCGTCCCCAATTAGTTTCCATAAGAGTTTTACTTAAAAACGGAAACCAAAAATTTTTGCGTCGAAAATAACCATGCGACTGCATGGTTCAAGTGCTGGGCTCGAGCGGCGTTCTGGTGAAGTCATGCGACCGCATGGATCATTGCACCATGCGGCCGCATGGTACAATCAGCTTCCAATTTTGTCGTTTTGGCCCCCGAACTCCGTTCTTCCTCATTTTGACTTATTTTCTTCATTCTCTTTCCTCTAACACTCATTGATTTCGTCAATCTCATATTTAGTTCACTTTTGTTCTTGATTTGGATTTCGAGTCGACTTTCAAATAATTGCATCTTAGTCCCTGAACTTTGGCTTTTTTTTCATTTTAGTCCTTTCTTGCTCGTTTTCACTCACTTATCGTTGTTTCCATCGATATAGTCCGGCAAAAATAATTTACATAGAATTAAGCCATATTTCAACATAATTGCAATCAATTGTCCATATTTTGTGACCTAAATAAGTGCGTAAAACGCACTTATCAAACCCCTCAAACTTGAACTATCGTTTGTCCTCAAACAAGGTGGGGACTTAACTCTAAACAAAACATGGTTTAACAACCTGCCGTGTCTCAGAATTAGAATTTAGTAATAACATAGTGAACAGTATCAACAGTGTAAAATCAAATCAACCTCCACTTATAATATGCAACCTGACGTGTGTGTGTGTATACTCATGCAAACATGCTCAGTTTCTGATAGATTCAAATCCCGACCTACAGTAGTCAAATTTTTCCTTTCTTCACTCGAGAGATACACACCCCCAAACTTATTCTTTTGCTCACTTATCCCGGGGTGTGTTCTATACTTGAGATCTGATTAACTTAAATTCTCACCCTCTCTTAGTTTGGATAGGACTCACAATCACAAGTTTACACTTCAACAAGCAGAGATTCTCCTATTATTTTGATTGTTTCATCCTCTAAAACTCAACTAAGTTACTTGCCTTACATCAAAGGTACAATTCCATCAACTAAATGTCATGGGGCACTTTTCTCACTCTATTTTTTTTCTTTGTTGAAACACATTCTCATTTGCTTTCTATATAACCCATGTATCAAGCTTTAGGCCGATGACTCCCAGATTAGTTGATTTCAGGGCACCAGGTTTGTAATCACCCTTACAGGCTTACTTGCTCAAGTTATAAAGGCTCGAGAAATGTATTTTCTCTCTTTTCTTTTGACTCTTTCCCTCTTGCTTTCTATATGACCCCTGTATCGAGTTTTAGGCCGATGACTCCCAAATCAGTTGATTTTAGGGCACCAGATTTTTATTCATCCTTTCAGGCTTAATTGCTCGAGTCATAAAGGCTTGAAAATAGTGTTTTCCTCACAAAAATTTATGTAAACCCCTATTTTTTTTAGACACTTAGTTTCAAGAACCAACCCCTGATTTCAGGCTTTCGCCTCATTTCTGCCTCATCAGCTTACACTATCCACACAACTCAGTTTTCATGCATGGAATCTCTACTCATCTCAATGTTCCCTTACGATAACTAGTCCTCCAAACCACTAAAACAATGGAATATTTTTAAGCATAGAAGAGGTAATTCAGGTGTAACCTATCATGTTCTAATCTCCTATAAAAACTGAACCCAATCATCAACTTAACATGTCAAACATGAGTTTCGTGTGCAAGAAATGTCAAGTATCACATACATAAACATTGGCTAATCTAGACATGTACCATTTCCACTATCCACAGTTCATACCTATTCCACTATTCACATCATTGTCGGCAAGGCTATTAAACCCACACAAGTATACAAATTGAACTAACTGAACAAATACTAAAACAGAATGTCAAAAACGAAATATTTTCTTTGTTTTTTTTTTTTTTAACAAACACACAAACACACAAAAGCAGTAAACAAGCAAGCAAATCAGACAAATATCGATGAACAACGAATAAGTAATGCATAATTCAATACAAGTACTGAATCCTTAAATTTGTTCTACAAATTCGACCACCCCCCAAACTTATACAAAACATTGCCCCCAATGTGTAGAGTGTAAGATTGAATACAGAATTTGAAGGACAAAGTTGTATACAAAACAAAAACATGGGAGGGTAATAAGTACTCCCCTGATCAATATGGTGGTGGTGGTGAAGATGGTAGGTAGAAACTCGGACCCGCCGCATCATCTGTCGGTGGTGGCGGTGGCAGATGAGCCAAAATCTCCCGAAGTAAAGCAGACTGCTCATGCACCTCTATAGCTATCGAGTCTGTGCGTAGCTGGAGGGTGTCCATCTGACCGGAGTATAAACTGAGTCGGTCACTCACCCCCTCGACTGCCCTCCTAGATGCGAGAGTCTCTAGATGTGAACTCGTCGCAAAAGCATGGGTAGTGTCCATGAGCTCACTTACTCGCCGCATCTCTGTGCTCAGACCGTCGAATGCCTGCTGGAGGCTTTGTATATCCCGACTCGACCCTGTTATTGTGGCAAACATCTGCCTCAAAATCTGTGTGTCGATCTCGCCGGGTGGCGGTGGATGTGGTGCTGCGGCCTGAGGCATATCAGCATCCTCAGGTGCCCCCTCATCATGGACAGCCTGCTGCTGTCGTCGCTGTGCCTCTGCTAATCGCGCCCGTCGTGCATCCCGCGCTCGCTCCTGAGCCTCCCACGTAGTAAGCTTGATAAAGGGACTCGGCTTCTCTGGAAGCTCCCCGGATGGGATGGTCACACCTGCTACCTTGCAGATGCCACTAATCAGACTCAAAAATATCAAGGAGCAACGTCGATCTGCCCATGTACCCAACGTGTGTATCTGATTATATATGTATGTGACGAGATCGATTTTGTTCCCCCTAACCAAATGATATATAAAGCCGGCCGTAGGATCAGTAAATGTGGTGCGGTGAGAAACAGGAGTCTGTAGAGGCCATGCATTCACCCGCCCTAATAGTACCTCTGCTACCTCGGGCCAGTAGAAATCCAGAGGGATAGGGACCACATTATCCCAGGTGAGCTGATAATACCGATGAATAACCTCGGGGGAAAACATAATCCACTGTCCCCGTACCCATGTCTGATGGAGGTGTGAAGAACCCGGTGTATCAATATCATTGTTGAAGTTTGCATAAAATTCCTGGGCGAGGTCTTCATAAACTGGATGCGGCCTTTCTATCAACTTATCCCATCCACAATTCTGAATCAGGGTCGCGAGCTCAATAGCAGGGAAGTCTGCGAGTCTTACCGGTCTCTCTGGGATGATAGCCCAATGGCTAATAATATCGAAGTAACGAGTAGAGGTGTCCGAATTTAGAAATCTCCTAAAACCGGTCGCAGAGTCCCTAGTACCGGATGTGGAACCAACCTTCTCCGTCCCCTTGGAAGTCCTCTTTGGCGGCATCCTGCAGAAATCAAAAGCAAGAATTAGAACAAAGTCGATGCAACTATAGTAGAGATGGAGTGGTAAGCACATAGACCCCCCAAACTTGCTTCAAAACATGTATGTAGGTAAAGAGTGCACAAAGTGTCAAAAGTGAGGTTATAGTGCCATAATCTGTGAGAAAGCGTGAAAAATGCGGACTATGTCATTAAAATATGTCAACATTTAGCTTTGAACCCAAATAGAAGTGTAATGTATGCATTTCTCAAAATATCACCCATGCTCAACCAAGGACTTTCACCTACGGACACCGCCGAGAAAAATCGAATTTTTCCCGAGCAACGTCCAGGTATATGAAAGTAAGCAATCTATTCTAGCACATATCCAAAATGTAGTTCATTTGAATGCCATATGGGTATAGAAACATATGGGCAAAGTAGGAGACACGAGTGACGCGAACCTAGGCATGGTATGACATGAGGTGACATGACCGAGCCATGGGCACTAAAATGTGTAACAATGCATATGTATGAACACATAAGGTGTAACAAGTGATGTTTGACCCATTTGGAACCTAAGTTATCAAATTTCCAAAAATAGTGCATGTTCAACTTGGCATGTTCGACCCCGAAAACTGTTGAGAAAAGTAGAGATTTTTCCAAGAATCATCCGAGCATATGAAAGAATGCAATGTGTACTACAGCATATCAAAAATTTGGAGCATTCGGATGTCGTTTGGATATAGAACCCGATGACCGAAGTCGGTGACGTGAGATGTGAAACCTAGCCAAGGTTGTGCCTAGGTGTTGCAAGTGTGGTGTTGGTGTGATAATTGCCCAATTTCTCATAATAAGACACACAAGAAACATCACATAACTAGTGTAATCAGCCCCTAATGTAGAGATCACGATAACGGACGAAAGTGGTCATTGTGGCATTTTATCAAACATGTTGGAGGCACTGAAAATTCTACATAAAGCGTTAGCAACATGGTAATGAAACAAAACCAAGTAATTCACCTCACAAACTCAATACAAATCCATGGACTACCTAGTTCCCAAACTCCTCAAACAAGAAATTTATAAAACGAGCAAAAGACAACAAGATTTGAAAAATCTAGGGTTGAGAGGAAAGTAGCATACCTTGAATTCGAATTGGAGTGAATGGAGATGAAGTGATGAAGTAGAAGAGTGCAAATGGTCGATCAAAGGGTGTCAAATTCGCCTTTGTGGGTGGTGTCGGGCAGAGACGTGCGAGAGAAGGCGAGAAATACCGTAAATGAGGATGGGATGTCCCGGTTTGATGTTTTAAACCCCGGCCAATTTTTTTTTTTAAATTTTACACCATGCGGCCGCATGGATCAAAAACCCGATCGTAATGATGCTCTGGTTAGCCCATGCGACCGCATGGACTACCAGAAGTTCAAAAAATGCCTGTTTTCGATTTTTTTGGCTCTCGACACATCCCGATACCAAAAATCTCGTTTTTCGTGCCTAACAAATTAAATGGGGTATGATGAGTGTATACAACATGAAAAACTTTTAAAACGCACTCGACCCCTCGAAAACTTGTTTTTGACCATTTTACCCTAAAATTCCCACTTTTTGCCAAAAATACCCCTCGATCACTCGACACCCCCAAAATTTGTCAAAACTCATTTTAAACGACATGAGGTGTGTGTACTCCATAAAATCATTTTCAAAACCACTTTTTAAACGTGAAAATCACCTGTGGGTTCGGGAGATGTACTGAAAAGCTCGCTTTTGCCTCGAAAAACGTGATTTTAATCACTAATCTCTCAAACATGATTTTTATACCTTGGGAAGCGTGCAAAACACATGTAGAACTTGTGTGAGCCATGCAAGGACATTTTGTGAACTACCTAGGTGATCGATGATCTAAACGCTACAAAAATGCAAAAATATGAAAAAAATTCCTAAGTTAATGTATAAAGCATAATAAATAAAAAGGAAGAAATATTGGGTTGCCTCCCAACAAGCGCTAGTTTATAGTCGATAGCTCGACTTTACCGTATAGTTCTCATTCCGATGGCTTGAAGTGGACGGTGGATTTGTCCTTGGAGAAATCACCACTCCAATAATGCTTCAATCTCTGTCCATTTACCTTGAAAGTCCCCTAGCTTTTATGAGTTATTTTCACAGCCCCGTGTAGAAAAACCTGCGTAATTGTATATGGACCAGACCATCTAGACCTCAACTTCTCTGGGAACAACTTGAGTCTAGAATTGTAAAGTAGAACCTGTTGCCCAATTTCGAACTTCCTTCGTTGAATATGCAAATCATGCCATTTTTTGGTTCGTTCCTTATACAGTTTGGCATTCTCATAAGCTTCCAAACGAAACTCATCCATTGCATTCAGTTGAAGTAGTCTCTTTTCACCGGCTGCCTCCAAATCAAAATTCAGACTTTTGACTGCCCAATAGGCTCGATGCTCCAATTCAACTGGTAAATGACATGCCTTCCCAAAAACCAAGCGATAGGGGGACATTCCTATCGGTGTTTTAAAGGCAGTTATGTAGGCCTATAAGGCGTCGTCAAGCTTTTTAGACCAATCCTTTCGAGAGGAATTCACTGTGACTTCAAGTATTCTCTTTAGTTCCCGATTGGATACTTCAACCTGCCCACTGGTCTGAGGATGGTAAGGTGTGGCTATGCGGTGGCAAACGCCATACTTCGCTAGTAGTGCCTCAAAGTGACGATTGCAGAAATGTTTGCCACCATCACTTATGATAGCCCGAGGTGTGCCATACCGTGTGAAAATATACTTCTTCAAGAATCCAATCACCACCTTAGCATCGTTGGTTGGTAATGCTACTGCTTCTATCCATTTGGATACATAATCCACTACAACCAAAATGTACTGATTGGAGAAAGAATGTGGGAATGGTCCCATGAAGTCAATCCCCTACACATCAAACAATTCAACCTCAAGAATGCTATTTAGAGGCATCTCATTCCTCCTCGAGATATTTTCGGTTCTTTGACACCTATCACACCTCTTCACAAACACGAAGGCGTCTCGAAACAATGAAGGCCAGTAGAACCCTGATTGCAAGACCTTAGCTGCTGTCTTCGATGCTCCAAAATGCCCCGCATAGGCTGATGAGTGACACTGCTCTAAAAATTTTGGATATTTCTTCCTCAGGAACACACCGCCTAATGATTTGATCTGCCCCTCTCCTGTAGAGAATGGGATCCTCCCAAAAGTAGTACTTCAATTCAGCGAAAAATTTCTTCCTTTGGTGATGTGAATAATCTGGTGGAGTGATAGATTTTTGCTAGATAGTTTACTATATCGGCATACCATGGTGCCTCTACCACAGTAAAAATATGCTCATTAGGAAAAACCTCGTTGATATCCACAGATTCGATTTGCTCACTGGGTTCAAGTCTGGATAAGTGGTCAGTTACCACATTTTCACTCCCCTTCTTATCTCTGATCTCCAAATCAAACTCTTGCAGCAGTAGGACCCACCAAATGAGTCTTGGCTTGGCATCCTGCTTTGTCATTAGATACTTGATGGCAACGTGATCTGTGTAGACTATAACCTTCGATCCCACAAGATATAATCGAAATTTGTCGAAAGCATAGACTACAGCCAAAAGCTCCTTCTTCGTAGTGGCATAATTAAGCTGAGCATCATTCAACATCTTGCTGGCATAATAAATCACATGGAATACTTTATTTCGACGTTGTCCTAGTACAGCCTCGACTGAATGATCACTAGCGTCACACATCAACTCAAACGGTAAGTCCCAATCTGGAGAGATCATCATAGGTGCTGAAATCAGTTTCTCCTTCAAAGTATTGAAAGCTGTCAAACATTCATCTGTGAATTCGAATGTGGCATCTTTCAACAACAAGCTGCACAGTGGCTTTGTGATTTTGGAGAAATCTTTTATGAATCTCCTGTAGAATCCGGCATGCCCAAGGAAATTGCGAACACCCTTTACTGAAGTTGGTGGTGGTAGCTTCTCAATTACCTAAATCTTTGCTCTATCCACCTCAATCCCATTTGCTGAAATTCTGTGTCCCAATACGATGCCTTCCTGTATTATGAAGTGACATTTTTCCCAATTCAACACCAATCTTGTTTCTACACACCGTTGTAGGACTAAACCCAAATACTCCAGACAATCATCAAATGAGGAGCCAAACACTGAGAAGTCGTCCATGAATACCTCGATGAACTTCTCAACCATATCAGAGAAGATAGCCATCATGCAACGCTGAAATGTGGCAGGTGCATTACATAAACCAAAAGGACATGTGAAAGTAGTCTTCTCTTGATCTTCCGGTGCCACTGGAATCTGATTATACCCCGAGTATCCATCCAGAAAACAGTAGTGAGAGTGCCCTGCAAATCTTTCCAACATTTGATCAATGAATGGAAGTGGAAAGTGATCCTTTCGAGTAGCATCATTGAGTTTGCGATAATCGATGCAAACTCTCCATCCAGTTACCATTCTAGTAGGAATTAGCTCGTTCTTTTCATTCTTCACCGCCGTGATACCTCCCTTTTTGGGTACAACCTGTACCGGACTGATCCATGCGCTGTCTGATATAGGGTAAATGATACATGCGTCAAGTAACTTCAATACCTCAGCTCTTACCACTTCTTTCATGTTTGGATTCAATCGCCGCTGACCATCAACCTTTGGTTTAAAATTCTCCTCCATGAGTATTTTATGCATGCAGTATGAAGGACTAATACCCTTTATGTCTGCTATAGACCACCCAATGGCTGTTTTATTGTCCCTTAACACCCGAAGTAATCTTTCCTCTTCTACCTTGCTAATAGAATTTGACACAATCACTGGGAGTGTCGAAAACTCACCCAAATAGGCATAGCGAAGGTGAGATGGCAACTGCTTGAGTTCTAACTTAGGAGGTTGCTGAATAGATGGTTGTGCTGTTGTTGTTCCAGATCTCAGTTCCTCGAAGTAGCGTTTGCGCACATATGGTGGATTAGCTTCCAAAATTCTTGCACATTCCTCGATCTCCAATGAATCAGCATGGATAGATTGAGAATGTGCAATGCAAGCCTCATATGCCTCGGTGGGATGTCGTAGGTGGAAGTTATTTTCGATCACACTGTCAATCACATCAATCTGAAAGCAACTATCTGACTCGGTTGGAAATCTCATTGCCTTGAACACATTAAATGAAATTTGTTCTTCTCCAAGTCTCAAAATAAACTGACATTTCTGAACATCAATGATCGCCCCTCCAGTAGCTAAGAAAGGTCGCCCCAATATAAGTGGGACATCTTTGTCTTCTTCCATGTCGAGGATGAGAAAATCGATAAGAAAAATAAACTTATCCACTTTTATCAACACATCTTCAATAATTCCTCGTGGATAAGTAAGAGATCGGTCTGCCAGCTGGAGAGTCACCGTAGTAGCCTTTGCTTCTCCCAAACCAAGATTCCTGAAAACAGAGAGTGACATTAAATTAATACTTGCACCTAAATCACATAATGCCTTATCGAAATAACAATTGCCAATGGAACAAGGAACAGTAAAACTCCCTGGATCTTTCAATTTTGGCGGTAGCTTTTTCTGAATCATTGCGCTGCTTTCCTCAGTAAGCATCACCGTTTCATGTTCTTCCAGCTTGCGTTTGTTAGAGAGAATGTCTTTGAGAAACTTTGCATAGCTGGGCATCTAAACAAGTGCATCAGCAAATGGAATATTGATGTGAAGTTTCTTGAAGATCTCAAGAAATTTGCTATATTGCTTATCCAACTTGTGTTTCTTCAACCATTGAGGAAATGGAATAGGAGGCTCATAAGGATTGACAGGAGCGGTTGCCTTAACCCGTGGTGTATCTGAGCTCTTCTTTGCATTTTCTTCTGGTGTGAGTTCAGTATGTTCCACTAGCTCCTCATCTGAAGTAGGTACTGTTTCCTCATTAGTAACCGACTTTTTGATATGAATCTCCGGTAATTGTACTCCACTTCTGGTTGTTATCGCCTTCGCATGTTCCCTTGGATTGACTTCTGTATTGCTAGGTAGAGTTCCTGGTGCCCTGTTTGTCATAGCAAGTGTCATCTGTCCCATTTGAATCTCCAAATTTTTAATTGCAGAATTTTGTTCTCGGAGAGTGGCTTCTGTCTTTTTCATGAATTGATTGTTGGATTCCATGTACTGCTGAGTTGTTTCTACGAATTTTCCAAACATTTCTTCCAACTGTGGCTTCTTCTCCTGCTGCTGATATTGACCATGTGGTCTGTGCTGGTTCTGGTTCTGGTTCTGATTTTGATTTTGATTCTGATTACTCCACGAGAAATTTTGGTGCTTTCTCCACCCCGGATTATATGTCTCAGAATTCGGGTTGTTCTGCTGGCGTTGACCCCAATGCACATAATCCACATGTTCTACCTCTTGTGTGAGAATTGGACAGTTCGAAGTAGTGTGATCAGCTCCACACTCCCCACAACTTGGTTTCTTTACAGTTGCTGCATTGGCAGTCTGCGACATGCTGTCAACCTTATGGAATAGTGAATCATTTTTCACCGACAAAGCGAAAATAGTATCCACCTCGAATAAACCCGGTGTTTTCTTCTGAACTGCTCGTTCTGAAGACCACATGGCTGAAGTAGTAGCCACAGTCTCAAATAGCTTCAGTGCATCATCAACTGTCCTAGTAGACACCGACCCATTAGATGAAGAATCATATTACTTTTGAAAGACGGAAGCAGTCCTGCGTAAAAGTATATGACCTGGAGTCCCTTGCTGATACCGTGATGTGGACACTTCCGAAGCATGTTCTTGAACCTGTTCCAAGCCTCATCAAATGATTCATACTCCCCTTGACGGAAGACAGAGATATCATGCTTTAGTTTTGCAATCTTGGCTGGTGGAAAGAACTTGGTACATAACTTTTGAGCTAGATCAATCCAAGTTGTGATACTAGCAATCGGTTGAGAATCCAGCCATTCAAGTGCTTTGTCACGCAATGTGTGTGGAAATAGCCTCAAACGGATGGCGTCATCTGAGATACCCTGATATTTGAAGTGTTGGCACATCTCCAAGAATCTAGAGACGTGTGTATGCGGGTTTTCCTCAGCTCTCCCATAAAACTGATGCCCATTCTGAAATAAGTGTATGACGTTGGTCTTCAGTTGGAAGTTTTGTTGCCCAAATGGTGGGTATACGATGCTAGACTGGCTCTGAATGATCTGGGGAATCATGAAATCCCCTACAAGCATGTTTCCTTCGTCCATAGCTTCCTCCTCGTTAGCCGGAATTACTGGATTATGTCGTTCGTTAGCCATTTGTTGTTGTTGTGCCATTCTAGCTTCTCTTTGCAATTGGTGAAAAGTACGCTCGATTTCTGGATCAGCTGGAATCAATTCTCTTTCAGTCGATCTTAGCATGCAAATCTGAAATAGCCAAAATTGCCCAAAAATTAGCAAAAGTCGAAATAACAAAGTTTAACAAGTTATCTGACTAAAATAAAATTAAAAAAATAAAAGAAAAAAAGTTCGAATTAGTGTCTAAATAACTAAAATTAAACTAGAACTCAATCCCCGGCAACGGCGCCAAAAACTTGTTCACGAAAATACGTTCGATTTAGAACCACCGCAAGTGTACGGTTCGTTACAAATAATAAAGTGGACTTTAAGAGTCCGGATTGTCTATCCCACATATTGAGTAGTTCAATATTGATTATTTCGACCTTAACCGAAACTAAATGATTTTTTGATGAATTTTGTATTGAATGCTAACCAAACTAATTATGAAAACTAATATGGATAAATTGGCTAAGCTAAATGCAAATTTTACTAGAATGAACTATGAAATTGAATGCAAATTGATTTACTTATAATGAGAAAAACGTACTAGGATCACGAATCCCCATGCAACAATCCATTTAAATCCTAATTTTACACTTTGACAACACGATTAAATATTGAATAATCAATGTTCCTATTAAATTTAACAATCTCTTTCGAGTAATATTAAACATATTCTATCATGCGATCCGACTATATTTTTATGACGAATACAAATATAAAAGAGCGCATTAACTTTTATGAACACTTAAAAATTCACATAGAGCATAGCGGTATATTTCTATCCCCTATCGGACCCTATGACAATTTATACTACGTCGAATCTATTTTCCTTCTTTCGAATGCATAAAATAGATCACCACATTCATACAATTAACGTGCGCACAATAACCATATGGAATAAATACGTATAAATCGTTCAAATATTCAAAAACGTGTTTTAATGTCAAAAATGTAAAACTAAAGATTAAAATATCATGTTACAAGGTTCATCGATCTCCTAGTACAAGAAAAACTAGCTTAACATGTTAAAGAAAGAAAAATAAAAGAATAAGTGAAGAAACGTCATCACCCGAATAGATATTCGATTAATTCCTTGAAGTGCTTGATGAATCTTCGCGTTATTCCTCGTGTTCTTGCTCTCCAATGTCAAAATTAATCTCTAAAAGTGCGTAACCCCTGTTTTCTGTCAAGTCTAGGGTTTTAAAGTCGTCCCCAATTAGTCTCCATAAGAATTTTACTTAAAAACGGAAACCAGAAATTTTTGCGTCGAAAATAACCATGCGACCGCATGGTTCAAGTGCTGGGCTCGAGCGACGTTCTAGTGAAGCCATGCGACCGCATGGATCATTGCACCATGCGGCTGCATGGTACAATCAGCTTCCAATTTTGTCGTTTTGGCCCCCGAACTCCGTTCTTCCTCATTTTGACTTATTTTCTTCATTCTCTTTCCTCTAACACTCATTGATTTCGTCAATCTCGTATTTAGTTCACTTTTGTTCTTGATTTGGATTTCGAGTCGACTTTCAAATAATTACATCTTAGTCCCTGAACTTTGACTTTCTTTCATTTTAGTCATTTTTTGCTCGTTTTCACTCATTTATCGTTGTTTCCATCGATATTGTCCTGCAAACACAATTTACATAGAATTAAATCATATTTCAACATAATTACAATCAATTGTCCATATTTTGTGACCTAAATAAGTGCGTAAAACGCACTTATCAGTCAACTCCCATCTTTGTCATTTCCATGCTTTTTAACTCGGGTTTCAAATAAGCACATATAGCCTCAGAACCAGCTCCTCATTCAATATCATCATAGAGTAGATAAAAAATTTCAGTATCAAATCTCATGTTAATTGTTTATTGAACTGTACAGTGTTGAGAGTCTGCTAAACAAGTGGGTCCCAATCTTGCTTCTCAAAGTAATATTATGGGACAAAGTCTGGTGTCTTTAATTGAATAAAGTACTATATAATTAATTAATGAATATTTCTCTAGAAGTATTACACAAGAACGCGAGAGCCAACTGTTATGTGCTTGGCCGTCAATTAGATAATGAATAATGATACTTGTACATTCTATGAATGATATGAAGTTTAATATCTTTTGTAATTTTTTGCAAATTCAAAATATTGATGGCAGGAAAGTGTGTTGAATTCAAAAATTGACAAATCAAGTGTCGACACGTGGTACAATGTCAAACTTAATGTCAAATATAATATATAAATAGTATGATTGTTAGATAATAATACAAGTTTAATGTCAAAGGTATAGACATAAATATTGAATAATGGAGCATTAAGAGTACACCTTTGTACAACATTGATGGGATGAATATTTTTCAAAGTGGAATTTTATCAAATTATAATTCACTTACTTTAAAGAAAAAGTCAACTGAAACCGACCCAATTCATGTAGTGGTTTTAAAATGAATCCGACTGCGAAGGCCATATATGACCCATTCTATTAAAAGTTTCATATTGTAACCAACCCAACGTAGTTCGAGCCAATTTATGGATTGACCTGTTATAATGAACGGGTCATACTAGGCTTAGTTACAGGAGAAGAATTCACTGTATTAAGTATGCACAATTCAATTTTCATATTTAAAGTTATCAAAATGCAAAAATTAAGTTTTTATTTTTTAATTAAAAATATTTTATTAATTAATTATAATAAAGTCAAAATTATACAATTAACGGTCACCATTATATAATTATAAGTCACAAATTATTTTGAAGTCACAAATCAAAAAAATTATAGGTCATAAATTATTTCGAGATCACAAATCAAAAAATTTATAAGTCACAAATTATTTCGAGGTCACAAATCAAAATTTTTATAAATTACAAATTATGTCGATGTCACAATCAAAAAAATTATAGGTCACAGTTCATCTATCGATAACATATTTTCAAATTTGTCGATCACAGATTATTTTTATGTCACAAGTCACCAAAGTTTTAGGTCACAAATTATATGTCACAATTTATTTGTCGGTCACAGATTTTCAAAATAGTTTATCACAATCACATATTATCAAATTTTTAAGTCGCAATTGAATATTTGGTCATAGATAACTAAATAATTGGTTACATACACCCAAACACCCGACTTCGAATCCCGATCCAACAATACTTGGTCACAAATCGACAAAATAATTGGTCACAGATACTCCTTGTCCCATCCCGTCGCTGTCGCAACCACAACCACAACCATCACCAACAATAACAACAACACAACTCCATGGCAGCCAACATCACTACCACCACCGTCCACGCCACCGCCACAGTCGCCACCATCACCACCACACCAACACCAATTCAATGCCCTCAGCAGCCAACTACCAAAACTTCCCTTCATCACCACATCCAGCCCACATGGCAAGGAGCTCAACCACGGTCAACATACTGGAATTTACATGGTAGCACCAGAGAGGCCATCGCCAGTCTCCACCATCACCATTACCACCACACCGACACCAACTCACCATGCCCTCCAGCAACCAAGTCGTGAAATCTGTACTCAAACATACCACCGCCGACCCTTACCACCATCAAATTCAGTAAAACCCACCCTAAACCAGATCCACCACCACCAAAAAACGCCACCACACAAACCAGCATCGACAACTTGTGACTAACGCTAATGTCACCACCAACTCTAACGCCACCACTACCAGTATCACAGCCAGCAGCAGTTACACCACCAGCTACTATACCAAAAATCACAAACCAGCACCGACAACTTGTGACCAACGCTAACGCCACCACCACCAGCATCACGACCGGCAACAGTTACACCACCAGCTACTGTACCAAAAATCACAAACAGCCATACCCACCAAAAAAAATTCTCAAACCCGATGATGTTGTCGCCACGACCACCACTGCCACGACCGTAGGTCAGGACTATTGCAGCCGCGTCACCAACACCAACACCCAACCCTAATTTCTCCACCGTATTCACGTCGACTGAAACAAGGAGACAACATTTTCCATCACTCGCCTCAACACTAGGCATGGTGCTGTTATAACAGCAGCATCATCGGCGTCCATCTTCTTCTCATAGTCTTCTTCATCTTCTCTTGCATTTCAATCTTCGTAGTGCGTTTCTTGATGTTGTTGAGGCGTAGGGTAGAGAGAGAAAGTGGAGATAAGAAGAGGAGGAAGATGATTTAGGGTTTGTAGATATAATATTTTAATTATTAATTTCATACCTGAGTTTTGTTTAAAAAATCTTTACACCTGGTCTATGCAAAGTGAAGTTGAAACACCTGTATCCATGTAATTTCCTCTAGTTATAAGGCTGATCCAATTGCCCCAGATATTTACAAATGGTATTTTCACAACTACCCTACTACTAAACAAAAAAAGTGTATTTTTTTTAAAACCTATATTTAACTAATTATTTAAAAAAAAAAAAAAAAAACTTTGTAACTTATTATTTAAGTTAATTCACAAAGGTTGATGTTATTCAAAGTTTCAGTTGTACATGTTTACACAATTTTATATGAAACCGTGTTGTTTTACTATATATTATTTTTATTGAAAAATCAACATTTTATGGTACTAAGATGTTGGGTTGCTTTATGTTACTTTTTAGAGTCATGCTACAGGAACTATATGGATGACCGCAAGAATGATCGTACACTTATATGTGGAAAAATATTATTTTATTTACATGGACCCCGCACACTCACATGCGATCATCCATGCGGGTAGAGTATCATTTTCTTACTTTTTATATAAAAAATAATATTTTACAAGCATGACATTTTGTGTTACCTTGTACTGTGTTACATTTAGGGTAACACGCGCTATCCCAAACTCTAAAATTAATGTGTTACTCCATCCCAAATGCTAATACACCCCATCGACATTGTTTTTCACCATCTCCGTCGCCTTTTGCCACCACAATCACCTTACACGCCACCAATTTGGTGTAGTTAAATAAATATAATCCTGTCACTATGTTCATTATCCTTAGTTCCATTACGTCCCCAAGTCGAAGGGCATCACTTTTATGACCAGTAGACAAGGTCTTGATGTTGATGATGGAACAGTAAGATTAGAGCCGTACCTTAATGTTTATTCCAGTTATTCCATATCTTTTAAGCTAAGTCGTTACAGAATTTCTATAATACCAACATATGAATTAACTCCCTCCTCAGACATGAACATGCTATACCTTGTGCATAATCAAAGGCATATTTCTCCATTACTGCTCTTTTATACCAAACTAAAAGTCAGTAGAACATGAATACACTTCTCTATCCTACCAGTGTAAGATTGAATTTTACTCGGACTTGAACAATCCAGATACTCAACAGTTCAAAAGATTATACATATATGCCAAATCATAACACATAACTTTCTATTACCAAACCTAATACAAACACCCATTCATGAAAATCAACAAGAAACTCCTATAAAGAGGATCAATCCCCATTCTAAAACTCCAATAAAAGAGCAACAAATTGACAACAAAACCAGGCAGCAGCCGAAAGTGGCAGTAGCTGAAACCTGAACATTGGCTACTAGCAAATCAAGCTTAATCTGTGCAAGGTGATTCAGAAACACATAAGCAGTCGCGTGCTAGATATTTTCATTTTATCTTCAGAAAGCATAAAACAAAAATTATCACACATCAGATTGAGATACTAAAAGGCTTGGTGTCATAATATTTTAATTGTCATAGGCATAAGTCTAATAACAGCAACTCCATCATAGCTAAATAACTAAGCAATGACCCATCAAAAAAGTAACTAGATGAAAAGGGCAGGATTCTAGGCTAGCAAAAGGAATTTTTGCACTTAAATGGCAACGAATGTCGAAGAAACTATGCTCATATTTTCTAATAGCAGAGTTTGCAATTTTATCACTTTCCTGTCAGTTGACTGCAACTTGGGCAGAAAGGTAATTTGAATGAATTGCATCTTGGCTAGACACTTTGGCCTTTGAGAGCTCGAGAACCTGAACAGCTTCTTCCACCTTGGCAGCTAGTGACACCGGTGACTCTAATAATAGTAGTAGTTCTGAATTGTCCATCTCCAAAAGCATCCCTGTTATCTTTGCAGCAAGATCAGGCTGCAAGGAATACAAATTTGCATAAAAATTCCATTAGTATAATCTTTGCAGCAATATTAGGCTGCAATGCATACAAATTTGCTTAGGAATTCCAATAGCATAATCGTTTTTAACCTGACAAAAAAAGAATAAAGCCATTATCTGAGGTAGACATAAAGTTGCTAAAACACTATCATGAACTTTTACTCTTTCCATTTTTGTAGAGCACTGTTTTCTATAAAAACAGTTTATTTCCATTTAAATGATCATCCCATCCAACCATCTACTATGAAAATCAGCCATCTAAAGAATTATCATGAACCTCTCAATTGATCTTCATCCAAACACAGTTTTCAGTAATAATCTCTTATTTTCATGCAAAGAATCGTGATCTTAATCTATAATTGCAAGAGAAAAAGGTTCTAACCAATTCATGGGATTCATAACATACATACGTACGTATATGTACGTATATTTGAATCAAACAAAAGGACCAAAAAACTGTACAAAATCCATACATCCAAATATAGCGGAGGAAAACTATGGAATATTATGGAGAGAAGATTTGCCTTATGCTGACTGACAAGAGGATACAGGCGCTCCCCAAGCATCTGTTTCTGCTGCTCTGGAAGAGCTGCAGCAAGCTGGCTACTTAACATTTCTGATCCCTCAGCACCAGATCCATTAGCGATGGGAACAGGAGATCCTTTGCTCATCTCGCTTGAACGCCCATTTGGCACATATTTGAGATGCCCAGCATGC
Organism: Osmanthus fragrans; assembly: GCA_019395295.1. Classification (NCBI taxonomy): domain Eukaryota; kingdom Viridiplantae; phylum Streptophyta; class Magnoliopsida; order Lamiales; family Oleaceae; genus Osmanthus; species Osmanthus fragrans. Next base: position 1,607,912 of record CM033343.1, read on the forward strand.
TGAAAAAGCTTACAGATTTTTTTATACCGGTATAAAATTGCTCACACACTACGTTTTGTAGCTCAGGAGCTCTAGTGTGACTTAAAGAGTACATAAAACATCAAAGTAACAACTAACAACAGTGTCTTTATTGAAATTTTTAGATGTAGGACATAATTCACAAAATAAGCAGGTATTTTTAAACACTTTTTGATCCAAACAGAATTAGTTCAAGCCTGGGTAGTTAGCATTGAAATATGGTTTAAAGATAGGATAGTGTGAGTAAGAATAAATTTCCAGTTCCCCAAAATTTGAACAAAATAGGAAGATGTCTGCACAATCTAATAAGCTTAATTGGCGCCATGTCTCCCTTAACGTAATAAAGCAATGGTGAAATATATGTGGTTCTTGTTCTTACTGAAGTTCAAAAAAAACTTTAGCAGCAACACACATTGCACAAGGGCAGTCACCAGCCATTTTCTTCCTGGAAATATTAGCCTTTTGTATGTAAACAAAATCCATACAAATTTTTAGACTGAGTTTTTTTTCCCAATGCAACTGCCTTCTTATCAACAAAAAGAAAAGAAAAATGACAGGCTTAGCAGTGAAAAGATGTTCTTTATTTCCGTGACATTCCTCTACTACCAATTCATGTTAAAGACATTGAGAGATGGAAGATTGGTACAAAGTACTTTATTATAGCATATATTTTCCCCAAATATAATCAAGGAACAATACATGGAAAGAACAATTAGCATATAAAGTCAAAGTATCAGTGATAAAAACTCTGGAGATACTCAGAATAAAAGTCAAAATAAAAGTGTGAATAAACCTGGTGGTGGTTGCTTGAATCTTTTGATAATACCATAGATTGACTTGGTTGTTGCAAATGTGACGGATATGTGGGACCAACTCCCTGTGGTAGCACAAGACCATTCATCCTGCCCCTGTTTTGTCTATTGGGTCTTGGATTATTAGGAATCTATAAAAATGAGGAAAAGGGAATAAAATTACTATCTTGAGACTGTGTAGACAATAACAGATGACTGACATTCGTGGGAATAGCAGTTTATAAGTCTCAAGTGCTAAAACAGATCTTACTAAAACTAACCAAGGGAACTGGAGATGGTTGAAAAGCCGGTCTGGAAGGATCTGGAAAGCCATTTGCCCTCCATCCTGGCCTCATCCCCAGATGCTGATACATCAAACCAGGTTGTGCTGGAACTTGTGTAACAATTCCAGGAGACGGGTAGTAAAGAGTGGAATATCCGCCAGGAATAACAGCCGAAGGTCCTACCAACCCTGCTAAACGGTGTGCATATTGTAGCTGTAGCTGAGCTTGTCTTTCTTCTTTCCTCTGAGCAATAGCAGCATACAGTGGCTTCCTACGCAACATGAAACCTGTAAACATGCATGGACAAGACTTCAGCATCACGATGCATAACTGATTCAAGTACTGAATATTTAGCACTAGAATGAAATCGAGAATCTTACTGCAGGAAAATAATAAGAGAGTGATTTTGGACACAAGGTTCGACAGCAAATGTAGGCAACATAGACATTGGAGATTTCCCAATGGTATTTACTGAGTCTAGGAAAATGACAAACTACTATCCAGCATATGAAGACGAAAGGAGATTAAAAGGCAAGTTTCTAAGAAGCCATTTGCAGTTTCTATGCAAATGATTTTTCAACTAGCTTTCCACCTGATGCAACCAATTTTTAAACAGGGTTCATAAAAATATAAGAGCAAGCACATCATGGAGAATAAAACTTCAGTCATAAAAACTTCATACCCACAAGTGCACCAAGCAGAAACTTCAAAATTTGGGACAAAATAGCCTCAGGTGTTCAAAGAAATCAGTAGAAGTTTTTGAATTTCCCACGGTATCTATTGACAATTTTAGTCCAAGAGATCAATTTATGTATCCTCAAACTACCAAACACAAACCAGACCCCAAATCTGAGGCTATCGTATTTATAAGAGACTATCCACAAAGCGCAGTCGAGAGGAGAGTGACCAATGGGAATATGACCAGTTTTGAGCCTCTACCATCATATAAACAGTCTCATACACTGAAGTGCAAACCTTTCGATCAAAGAGAATCTAGTATGCATCCAAGACAATAATGAATAACTAGGCTCTTAAGGCTACTCGCACTCTTTCAGATATTTGATTGTAATAAAAGGGGTATATTATAGTGAGAAAAAAAAAATCAACACTTTAAGGTCTCTCAATAATGACATTTAAAGTTTAAGCAAAATAAATTGCACATACAGGTGCGATGCACATTCACAATAGCTGCATAAGCGAACCAACTCTGAAATGTCATCACCGCCATTATATTGCTCTGTAATGATATCATCCTTCGTTGGTTCCTCATGCAACAACAATGGAATATTTGCATCATGATGAGGAAAAGGTCATTTAATAGTATAATTGTCTGTTTAGTCTATATATAAATCAAGCAGAAGAAACAAAATATGCATGCAGGTATGGCTAAATCTCTGGAACCAAAATTTATGTAAATAGTCACATGCATATCTTTAGATGCCTTGCTAGAATTATATTCCATTCAATCTAGGCTCCTACATAAACATACTCACCATGGAAAGTGTTCACAGCTTTGATTGCCTCCTCAGGTTTGGAGAAACAAACAAATCCAAACCCCTTATTCATTCCTTTATCATCTAGCATAAGCTTCACAGAAGTAATTGTACCACACTGACTAAAGTGTTCCCGCAGCTCATCATCAGTCACGTCATCGTCAATGTTCTTCACATACACATTTAGAGCCTGAATCAGAAGGTTGAAAGAAAATTATAAACATATAGATGATATTATTAAAAAAAAAAAAAATTTCAAGCCTTTAACCAAGAAAATGATTCCTGAGAACCTGGTATTTCAAGATTTTCTCCCTCCTTTTCTCCTCAAACTGACACCATAACATTTCTTCACGTTCTGTTTTCTTTTGTGCCCGGGCCACATATAAAACCTTTGAGCCTACTCAACACACACAACATGATAAGAAAAGAGTTTCAAATAGCAGCAGTTGTGACAAGTGACAACTTTATCATACAATAAACCTCAGTAGAATTTCATGACTATACCAAGTTGTGTTCCATGGAAAGCTTCCAATGCACATTTGGCATTGCCTGGATTATCGAAGTTGACAAATCCAAAGCCTCTTGATGCTCCATTCTCATCTTTTAAGATGGCTAAGCTTATAATTTTTCCATATTCAGAGAATTTCTCCATAAGAATGTCTTCAGTGACATCTGGATCCAAATTCTTCACGTACAGATTTGTGTATTTGGCTTCAGGATTGGTTTCAGCCCTGTCACTCTTCTTCACAAACTTGCCGACATAACTGTGCAAGTATAATGTTGTTGCGGATTATGGAGAAAATCGGTTATTGGTGATAACAAAATAATCTTGCACATTACCAAACAAAAAAATAAAAAAATCATATATGAGTACACATGCAAGAGGTTATAGTTGTGGCGAATAAAACTTACATCTGTTTGTCTCCAACAGTGGAGCCGTTAAGGTTCTCAATGGCAGCATCTGCAGAGGTTTCGGACTCAAACTGGACAAAGCCATATCCTTTGCTTTTCCCATCATCAGATGTGACAACTTTACAAGACAATACATTACCAAACTTCTGAAACATTTCTTGAACTTTCACACTATCGATAAGGTCACTTAAATTCTGCAGGCAAAGCCCGGAACCAGTTCAATATTATGAAATAAGTGAATCACAAAAGAATTAAAAATAATTATCGATAACCCAACAATATTTCTGCATTAGAACAGCAATATACCTTGACAAACACATTCCCAATCCCGCTTCTTCTTGCATCTGAATCACGATGCGACCACATAACCCTTATCACTTTCCCTTTCAATGTAGAATGATTTTTCACCTCAATAGCATGGAGAGCTACATAAAGAAAATGGCAAAAAAATTGTATGGTAACTCCAATTGGAAAAGACCATACCATACTCGAAGTCAAACAGGTGAATCAAATTCAAGGCACCGCAAAATTACCAGACTCACAGAAAAAGCTCTACCATTATGATAAGTATTAGACTAGATGCCATTCTTCCTCGAATCTAAATGGTAAATAGTACAAAAGACATAATAACAGACTGAATTGCCAAAGGCATATTTACTTGGCAATAATTTGCATCATCTCTTTCCTCAGTGAGTCCAACTGTAAATTGATTTGATCAAATACATTAAAATGCAAACCCGTGAAAAAGTATTAACCAAACATTCAGAAGATTAAATATTTTACATGTAAATCCAATTTTTTTCCCACTCTTTAACCACATATTCTCTAAAAACTCACTATTCAAAACATCATTTTAACACAATAATGCCATCAAACAGTGGCTAAAATTCAAACCTCAGTTCAATCCAGTATCAACCATGCTATGGGTACAGTAAATAAATACAGAATTGGTACAAGAATTTAAATTTGATGGATGGGATCTAAAATACAGATGATCGCATAAATAACAGATAGACAGGATGCTGCCTTTTCAAAATTCTGTATCAAATCTGTGGATTTTCCCTGTACTTAGGGAATAATTCATCCAGTATAGCAATTAATCAGTAAATCGTGAACAAGAATACCAAAACAGTCTCATGTACCCATGAAAGCCTGCAAAAGAAGTGCATGCATCAAAGTGCATTGGTGTGGCCATTTGTAATATTCCTGAATCAAAACATTTATTAATTTATCTATTTAATTTTTACGAAAACGACCAATCCAAAAAAAAAAAAAAACTCCCATGGGACGAAATAAAATCAACGAATTCAAGGAAAATTCAATCGCAAAAACCAATCAGAACACAAAAACACTCCGATCCACTCCCACACACAATTTGACTCACGCATATACTGTCATAGATAAATATAATTCGAATGCATGTAGACAAAATAGTACCGTCTTGTGGGGAGATGAAGTTGACGTAGCCATAACAGAGAGAGCGGCCGGTGGAGGAATCACGGCAGACGCGTACAGACGCCAGACTCTTAAACTCCGAAAATGCATCAAACAACTGCGCATCCGTCACATCCTGATGCAGGTCCCCGACATACAGCGACGCCGGTGTCGCCGGTACGATCGATGGTGATTCCATTCCTTCGCTCAACAAACAAATACGCGTATGATGTATGTATATCTGTATATCAACTAAAGGTTTAGAGAGAGAATTGGGAAACAAAATTAGATGGTAATGAATGAATCTCAGAGTAAATAGAGAGAGAAATAGAGAGTTTGATTTAAAAGGAAAATTTGGAAAAAGAAAAAGGGAATTATGGATAGAAGATGAGGATAAAATTGGAATGTGAATTAAAATTAAAATTCCATTCACGTCGAGTGTGCGTTTTTGGTTTGCATGGACGCGGGAGTTTTGTGGCATACCATACCACAAAGAGAAAGAGATTGTGTGTGGACACGCGCCTCTTAAGGTGCGTTGTGACTTGTGTGGACGGAGTAACTAAGTCACGTGTATTTGGATGTGCAACAAATTCTATTTAAGCTAATGACTTACACTCCTCTCATATGAAGAGGGGCCCACGAATATTTTATTATGCGTGGACCTTCCTTCATGTGAGGGGGTATAAGGGATTGTGTAATGTATTATGTACATGTAGACTAACCCATATTTAGCCCTTGTTTGAGTCGAGAACAATGAATTTTTGAATAGTTTGTTAATGAGAAATATGGTTACAAAATAATGAAAGTTTTTAAATTTACGTGTAATATTATTTTATTAAAAAATATTTGATTAAAATAATGTCAAAATACTATTAAAAAATGAATTTTTTTTCAAAAGAATGAGGCTCAAACAAGGGTTTAGTAAGTAGATAGTAAAATCGGTCTACACGTACAAGAAAAAGACATTACATAACTCTTGTCGATAGCACACAGCAGAGGTTGGTGGATTGTTTTTTTGCAATAAAATATTTACATGAGGCTCACCTCCATGTGAGAGCCCTGTAATCTTTCTGTGAAATATTTGTCTATACACATGGAATCAGTGGCGGAGCCAACTTGTTGGAAATGGGGGTCCAGATTCGAAAATATATAGGCGAAGAGGTGGGGGCCGACGGGTAGTGATGGCAATCGAGCCGAGTAGCTCGTGGGCTCGTGAGCTCGGCTCGTCTAAAACGAGCTACGAGCCGCTCGGGCTCGTAAAAAACGAGCCCGAGCCACGAGCCGAACTTTGAAAATTTCAGACGAGCCGAGCCGGGCTCGGCTCGTCAAGTAGACGAGCTGCTCGACGAGCAGCTCGTGGGCTCGATTTGACGAGCCACGAGCCGGCTCGGCTCGTGGCTCGTCAAATTTTTTTAAAAAAAAAAAAAAAAATTTAAAAAATGTGCCTTATATATTATTTAAAAAAAAAAAAAAATTTGACGAGCTCGTGGGCCGAGCTCACGAGCCGAGCTGGAGCTCGGCTCGTCAAGACCCACGAGCTACGAGCTCGTGGGCCGAGCCGAACTCGACTTTTTTTTTTTCACGAGCCGAGCTCGTAGGGTAACGAGCCGAGCCGGCTCGGCTCGGCCCATTGCCATCACTACCGACGGGGGTTCGCTGCCCCCGATTTTTTTTTTTGTGAAGAAAACTACAAAAATGAGAGGAAATAAAAGTTCACTAATTGAATCATTTACATTCTCTGTGGATAGTACATCAGTGTAAATATTACTAATAAGTTGAGAATTAACCTAAAATAAGTGGAAGAAATAAGATTAACTTTTTTCGCAAATTTATTTGTAATAAAATAGAAGTTACCATTCTTCAATCCTTCCAATTAAAAAAAAAAAAATCTCAAAAAAATGGGGGGTCCAGGACCCCCCGCCTCCGCCCCTGCATGGAATAAGCCTAGATAGTATTGTTACACTGGAAAAATATTGTGTATTTAATTTTATTATTTGATTCATGTTAATTATATATTATAAAAAAAAATTAACCAATTTTGTTTACATAAAAATACTGATCAAAAATTAGTTTACAAATTATGTGTTCTTCATAGAACGTTTATAGAACACTAAATTGAAATGTGCAATGTTGTTTGAATAGTGAATTTCGAAAGATATATGGTTAAAAAGTAGGAAAAATTTTGAATTTACGTGAAGAATATTTTATTGTGTGAATATGTGGTTGAAAGTGAGTATGCAGGAAAAAAAAAAAAAAAAAAAAAAAAAAAAAGAGTTTCAAAAGAATGAGAGATAAACGTGGCTTAAAAAGAACCAACTGTGGACCAAAATACATAAATTATGGATGTTCATGTCAAGAAACAAGGGTTGTGAAATATTTGCACAGTGTAGACAAAGGTGAGGGACCATCTTGCAACAAATTCCCAAAATATGGATGAGCGTAGAAAAAGGAAAATGAAAGGGAAAGCCCAGCGCAGAGGGAGAAACGGACCAGAGAAAAATTCATGTGGACCCCATAAGAGTCCGAGACTCCTTCAAAGTTGAAGCAATTAAAAAAAAAATGAAATATGAAAAGGACCATATTACATGTATCGAATATTTTTATCTAATTCCTTATCAACTACTTATAATAGGGGGTGGAATCATATTTTGGGATTTTTTTATTCACGCAGAGCTCATGTGCATGTGAGATGAGGTAAACAATTCGGTACACCTTTGGATATACAAATAAATTTATTCATATGAAAAATCACGTGCTTTTTTGAAAATTTAGGCGAGTAGCAACCAGCTTCCTTTTTTGAAAATGCTATGGTAAAATAAATTTGTAAATAGAATAAAGTTATCTCCTAATTCATTCTCTAGACATTCATTATTTAGACGTAATGCTATCTTTTATCAGTAGGTTCCCTAATTCATTGTCCAGATGACATTATTCTAAATTTATTATTCATACAAAAATAGGTTGGAAGTACGTCACAAGATATTCATATATTGGCTATTTATTTCAATGAATTGGCTGGCAATGCACAGTTATTATTTTAAAATGCATTATGTAGAAATCTTACTTTTCATCTAAGAGGAATATATATCTTCGGAATATTTAGTATAAATAAGTTGAGAGTAAAATTGTGAATTTGCAATGAAGTTAAAAAATTCGAAGTTCTTCGGAAAAGTTTGCACACAATTGAAAAATTAAAAATAAAAATGGTTAGCACACAACTCACAAGTGCGATTTGTCTTTCATTATTGGCTTTTGTAGAATTCAAAGGGATGACATAGTTAGGATTAGATAAAAGTAGATGGGATTCTTGTGGGGCCTTGATGAAATAACACAAATACTTGTGGGACCTTGACGAAATAAAGACGGAAGAAGGAAAACGACAATTCTGCGTACAATAAGAACATCTCCAATAGGACTGTAGATTACACTAAAAAGTGTGTTACATCACCCTAAAATGCAGTTATGACAAGGACAAATGTGAAAAATATTTAGAGACTAGTACTAGACATGTTTCACTTAATTTTAACAATTTATTTTCATTAGATGACATATTTATTTAATTTTTTTTATAATTTATCTTCCATCTGTCTCTACGTCCTCTCTGTCTTGCATACATGACTCATAATTAATGCAATTCACATCCCCATTGAAGATGCTCTTATCTCAATCCCTATTTTGTTTGTCACATGTACAACAATTCATATTTTTTTCATTGAAGATTCTCTAATACATTAAATGGGAACGCCCAACTTTTTTTTCTTTCTTTTCCATTCATAACGTGTTGAGTGCTAAGTTATCTCTATCCCCATATCAGACACATTTTTCATGTTCGGTATACAATACTGAATAAAAAAACATCATAGAATAAACAAAAATATAGCTCATTTTCTTCCCTCATACTATCACGGTCCACTTTTTAAACGAGTTATTAATGTATTGTAGAAACCATTCTATGGTCTTAGCAAGAGCTGGTATTTAACATGTTGAAACTTAGAATGTATCAATCGTAGCACCCATCTTTGTCAAGTGATGTACTATGAAATGATAACGCTAGTTAAGTGTTTGAATAATATTATTCATAATGATTGACATTTAGATGATTTTAATTGATTTGTCATCTACAGTGTAGATGACAAATCAAACGATGCCAAATCATTGGTTACGAATAGCAATACTATTAAATGGATGGATATGAAATGCACTTTATTAATCTTATAATTTAACGTTGCATCACATCATAATCATCTATAATAGAGATAAATAACATTATTTGATTGTGAATGCAATAATATAACTCCAAAATTGAAATAAGGAAACAGAAATGCTGTAATTCTCAAGTCTTCTTGTCATACCACCAAATATTAACAATCGCATAGTGACCTGTCCCAGATACAAATGATAAAGGAACATAGACAGATAAGAATGTTTTAACTACAAACTGACCAGCTCCCAAAATTTCTTTTCATCTGTACAAATTTCACCACCTAAGAAGCAACACTGTGAACAGATTTGTTCTGCTCGATCATGACCAACATTCTGATTCTTCAAGCCTCATTTCGAAATAATTTAGAACTTTGTTCGCACTCAAGATGGAGGATCAATTTGGATGGTAAGAGGGGAGAGGGAGAGGGAGAAAGAGTCCAATTTTCTGTTAAAGAGTCGGGGTAAAGGTTGCGGTTACTTCTACCAGCAGTCGGGGGTGAGCAAGACTAAAGAAATGACGGGGCGGAGCCTTCAAGCCACCGTTGTTCCACGGAAGGGGAAAATTAGAGAGTCTAAGGAAACAGCTATCCTTGGGAAAGAAAAAAGGACTACAATTGACTGCCAATCACTTTAAATATAAATTGGCAAAGCCAAAAATTGGGGTCACACTGAAAATTAATTTACAGAAAAAGAAGTCCAACCACTACTAATATATGCAGCAGGAGAGCATTATCGCTCTTATTTACCAGCTTAAGAAGCACACTACTTGATGAACCGCTGCTCACGCTCAGCTGCCCAGCATTAACAAATTCATCCTTCCCGGAAGTTATAGAGACGTTCACAGACAACGAACCTGAGGAACGACATTCAGATATAAAAGAATGAGCTACACAAAAGTTCAACCTGCCATAAATTATTGTTAAAACGATGAAACAAACCGGAAAGAAAATTCAGCACTTACAATCATAATCTGCCCATCCTATTCTTTGACGAGCCAAATCATAGACAAAGATTTTATCTTTGAGAACAAGATCTGGAGACAAGAAAGTTACAGATAAGTTTCGGTCTCAATACTCTTATGGCTCTATCAGAAAATATGGGTCCATACATGTCATGCAAAGATTATTTTGAAAAATTAACAGGTATAAAGAAAATAGGTCATATTACACCAAAGATAGCTCATCTCATATACTAGAGGCAAAAGAACAAGAAGATGGATATAGCAAAAGACTATTCTGCTCACCCTCCAGCTTTGATTTCCCAGAATACTCACACAAGAAGTAGGTTAAAGAACAGAAGCCCTCTCCTCACCACCACTAAAAAAAAATGGAGGAAAGGAAATGCAATGATCATTTGATGCCCACACAAATCGAAAAGTTTACTAGCAATCTCAAATGATAGCAATACTGGTGTATATATTATTCACATGCACAGACATCCAGATATCTGCTCAATTTCTAGAAGCTTGCTAACAGAGCACACAGCACACCTTCATTTCTACCAAAAAGATTTTGAGGGTATAGGATGCCTTGAAATGAGCTAAAAGAACTACCAGTACCTCTGCATTTCCATTTAGGGGAAAATTGAGATGAGATGCTCAGTAGCTACTCAAGCTTGGACTGGGTAGCTACTGAGCATCTCATCTCAATTTTTCGGAGTTCAATCAACTAAAATACTCCAGACAAGAGGTGGTGCGGAGTGAAGACGACCTACTAGACAAACTGTCAAGTCATTCACAAATCAAACTTAACACCAAGACACTAGGTTGCGTGGCCAAACCTAGTGGAATCATTATGAATTTCCTATCTCTAAATATATTTGTACGGTTAGTAATGTATAGTAAAAATGAATGGTGCAGATGTGGAGGAAAAATTCCAACTTTTGACTCTATGATGACTTCAAGGTAACATAATTAGTACTGCTGCCTATTTTTGTTTGAATTGACTGGATATTGATTGATATTTGATGGGGTCCAGTTTAAACAGTAGGTATACTGAAACTTTCTTTACGCGTGACCATACCTAAAGTTTGGCTATGCCTATCTCATAACGAAGCCAAGCTTGAGCTACTGAGCTACAACATTTGGGCCATTTGGCTCATCCCATTGGGAATTTGGGATCCAGTTTGAAACCTGAAAATTCTATGAGGTCACCTATGCAACAACACTGAAAACTTGCATGCCCTACTTCAAATAACCGATTATGGGTTCCTTACCTTGGTGGTTCATTGTGAGCTTCATTTTATTATCTTTTCTTGAACTTGAGTATGATGGGTACAGATATTATGCTCATGGGTTAAACCACATATGGATAGCATATAAATTCAACAGAACTACTTTTGAGTTTAAGAAATTGCAAGAAGTACTAAATGAAGTATGTAGAAGATCATTTTCTTTTGGAAAAAATCCTTCCATAATAAAGTATATTAGTTCAGTAACCAACCTCCTAAAATTGTTATTCCCGGAGATTGGACGTTAATAAATCCAATGCACCACATTGCATCACCATCCTGCAAGAAAATAGTAAAAACAAGAATTTCATATAACAGACAATATATATATATATATATATATATATATATATATATATATATATAAGTTAACACTGTGGATTAGCAAGATCCAGGGTTAACTTTAAACAGATAACATTGTCTTTCACAGGATGTTGGCGAGGCAATAAATGACAGTGTAGAGACAACTGCAATACTTACAACAAATCCCATATGCACAAGGTAATCCTCAGGCCTTAAAACCATGGATACACCACCAGCAAAATTTAAAGAAACTGGAGGAAATATCTGAGCCATGCTGCGGAGCAACAAAAAGAGATCTTGGTCAAATGTCCAAACAATGACATAGCATAAACCATTTTTGCCAAAAATCATTAAGTTAAGAATAATCTCTGATAATTATCAATAAAATGTTGAATGAAAAGAACCTTGTGGAGAACAGATAGCATTGATTTCCTTTTGAAATGATTGGCCTAGCAGATTGAGAAACAGCAGCAGTTATCTGCAGACACAATAAGCAATTAGAAAAAACTTTCACGAGATATCATCAGTGGTTTGAAGAGATTAAACAAGTGTATGATTATAACACCCACCAAATTAACCAAACAAAAATAAATGCCCGCCAGATCAATTAAGTAAAAAAAAGATTTCATGTTCGGGTTCTAGAAAATTTGTTGCAGAAAGTTAATTTCAAGCCCTTAGCTCCAGTTATGCGGTGAGTATTTAAGCATTTCTCAAACATCATCAAACTGGTATCTTCACCACTTTCCTAACTATCACTCTAATAATTACAACAAAAGGAGTGAGAGAAAAAGGAACAGGGGATGCAAACTTACAGCACCAACAAAAGGATCATAAGCTTCTTCGACAAGGTATGCTAAAGTAGTTCCAGAATCAACAATAGTCCCTTGGTTGCCTGAAGTCATAAACACCGCTGGATCAATAGGTAACACCTGCCCATTCACAGCTATGCTCTGTAGATCTAAATTATAATGTGGCCTGAAAGATTGGTAGGAAAGAATCAACAATTTGCAAAATCAAGATATGAAGTGATGTCTCAATATTTCTTAATTTTCTCATGCTGGTAAACTGAAACAATAGAAAGCAAGAAAAATTATATCATCATAATCTTTTATGAAAGAGATGTGAGGGAACTGGTAATGTCCATACACAGCTCTATGCACTACAAGATGCTTATTTGAAGCTTTGTTATATGGACCCAAAATAAAATAGTTTCATGCTGTAAAAAATACGTACTGTGATGGAACAAGGGGAGTATAAACGATTCTCGGATCCAAAACCTCTCCAAGAACTAGTATACCTCCACCATTTCCCTCTCCTTTCAAGCAATGGGAAAACACTTTAGGAGTAATCCCATGTGATGACAACTGTGATATTACTGAAAGACCCTGCCGGCCAAAACCAAAAATCCCATCAACTGCTCTATCTGATTTAGTCAAGTCCCCGGACATAGAGGTGCTGCACCTGCTCCCAAACATAAAAATAAACATTTCAACCAAATGTACTACAATTTTTTACTGTTACAAAACTACAGTTGAAGGAACAAAGGAAAAACATATATTAAATGATAAGACATATTGAACCCATTGGGTTCAAATGTTCAACGATTCAACTCTTTCGCCTTGGCTTCAAATTGTTCAATTGATTCAGAATTAAACTAAAGCACCTTTAGTTCTGTTCTTACAGTAAACTGCAAAAGTTCCCTTCAACTATCAAGTTGTCTCTGTGAACATTCAAATCAACTTGCAAGATCGTGATGGTAACGAGGGGTAGGGGTAGTTGTCATGGTCGAATGAAAAATACTAATTGAATTATATCTTCTTGTTTTAAGTTTTAATTATTGATTCCAAATCCACAGGCACATGTGCGTCCGACCACTAGAAAGCATGTGTACAATAACATAAAAGTCAGAATAACAGCTCACCCGAAAACAACGGGAGCAGAAGAATTAGCAAGTAATGAGGTTCCCAAAATTGTGTCAAAATAGAGCAGGTCAGATAAATAGAAACCAGCAGTGCCACTTCCATCTCCATATTGGAACGAGTAATGACACTGATTGCTTTGAGTAGAGCATTCAGCAGATGCAGTTTGGACTATCGAAGCACATATGCGGTCTGCACAGGAAATAGAGGATACTGTTGATGAGCTAGCTGCATCAAAGGAATTGAGCTCAACCTGCAAACGAAGTTAAAATATCAGTTTGATGTGAAACTCAAAAAGCTTCAATAAATTGTCAAATTCAACCAATGGAGGAGAAAACAATGAGATAAAGGACAAGATCATACTCCAAGTCCACTAGTCTGGGGGCAATTATTACACGAACCGCAAGTAACCCACAAAATGTCGCTCCCGGTATCAATTTGCACGTTAAATTCTCTTGGAGGAGAACCCAATTTCACTTTGGTAAAATAAAGTCTACAATTAAAGAATCGTTGATTAGAAAAGGGGAATTTAATTTTATGTTATATTCGAAAAAATAAATCACAATAAATTGAAACCAACAAAGTGAGAGTATCAACATTCAAGAATGTAATCCGACAAATGGAATCCTACAGTTCGGAAAAGCAAAGCCAATCAGCTTTTCCATTTGAAGTGACTTTGACCGTTAAATACATAATATTTAATGACTGAAATTATTATAAATTAAAATCATTCCGTGTTGAAATTGTTGAACATAAAGCAGCCAAAAACTATCAAGATCACATTTTTTCTGGCCCATTTATGATTTGATATATAAAAACTCATGAATTTCTTGCACTTACTATTAAACACATCAAAAACAAGAATTAAAGAAACAATAATTTACACTCCAAATTGAAGTCGTAATAATTTTTTAAGAACCATAACTCCCAGAAACAAAAAGTAAAGAAACAATCAAAATTAAAATGTGCGATAAAGTTACCCCACGAGATAGGGATCTGAGGTACCAACTACCGGGAAATCCACGATTCCACCGGCAAAGCTCTGCAAGATTCGAGAGTGCCTCGCCCTGTCCCGAGCTTTCAGCGCCTCGAGCTCCACCTTCTGGTCCGCTGGAAATGCCCTCTCCAGAGTCAGCACTCTCTTGACACCGCCGCCACTCTCCACAGACATAAAGGCGGCAGTCGCCACCACCACCGCCATGGCCATGACCAAGAACCTCATGTCCACCATTGCCGGCACTCTTAAATCCTACTGTATAATATATATATATATATATATATATGTATATCCAAAAATGTATGTATAAATGACAAAGAATTATAAAGATTATAAACTATGAAAACTAAAGCATACAGTTTCCTTCCTTATTTTTCCTTTTATATATTTCTTATATCTAGAGAGAGAAAGTAAGTTTTGCTATACTCCGGTGTTCTACCATTACTCGAACGAGAAAATCAGTATATATAGAGAGATAGAGAGAGTTTCCAAATTTGTTTAATTGACGGCGTTGAAGTAGGTGAAAAGTCAATAATAGTCATAGGTGAAACACATTAAGTTGGGTTTAGGGAGGGTAATTCGGGGAGGAAAAAAATACTGCGCGTATATTTGTAATTTGAGTTGACGTGCATTGGTTTTGGTCGTGAGGTATGTGCGTAATTCACACGCTTGAATTTCATGTTACCGTTTAATATGAGTGAAGTAAGGGAGACGTAATAAATTCCATTTTTTTGCACATAGTTTTTAACGTTCACGAATATTTTGATAAAAATTAAATTTTTAATAAATTTTATAAAAACAATTGATAAAATATTTTTTTAATTAAATCAAACCTAAGAAAAATTTCTTGTAACACTTGATGTGTGCTTGCTAGAAAAAAGTTGGCAGGACGATTTACTTCATTCAATGGACGACTTTGTAGAGATAGGAAACTTTTTATTAATATTTTTTTTAAATGTTAAGTAAAATAAGTTTACTATTTAAATTCATTTTACTTTTTTTTTTTTTTTAATTGACAACTTAATGCCTAAGTTTACGTTAAAGGGATGGAACTTTTCATTGCAAAAGCATAAGTCTGGTGGCATATGTCTCATTCTTATTCCCTTTTTCATTAGCAACATAAATTTAAACCCGTCCGATATTTGGCATAGAGAATCGAAAAAAAAAGTTAAATTTATGTTTGATATCATATACAGATAATTTTGAATGTGTGCATAATATTTGGAAAATAACAAATACGCATCAATTTCTCTCAACCATGTCACATTTATTTGGTGAAAAATTAAGGTTTGTATGTTCAAATGTTTGTTAATTTCACTATAAGATAAATGAATCGAACCAAAAAGGATTATAACTAATGGTATTTAGATAATAGAATCATGCTACAAGTACAGAGTTTTTTGATAAAAAAAATCTTACAGACAACACATAAAACGATATCATTGAAAGATGGCAAAAAAAAAAAAAAAAACAATCCAATCACATTTTGTCACGTCAACGTCAGTATAAGTTCTGTTAAATTTTTCATCTACTCATGGCTTTATTGTAGATAATAAATTTCTCGTAGTCAGATAATAATATAACTGTATAGATGGACAAATGATCGGATTATGGCAATGTGAGGTTGACGACTAAATAAAAGAGTATAAGAAAAATGGGTTTGGGGACAATTCTTCCACTTTGAAAATGAGAAGAAAAGTTAGTACTTTTGAGATTTATACTTCCTTTTATTCAATAATATGGCTTCGATAGTTCTATCTTCTTTATCCTTCGAATCAAATTATCATTACAAATTTAATTTTAAATTGGATTCTCAAAATTCAATTGTCAATCTAAATCACTTTTTAAACTAGTTAGTTACTTTTTTTGTGTTAATCCACCTTTCTCTTTTGATTATTCTTTAAGATGGCAAATACCAACAAGGCAAATAGTATAATTAAATATTCATACGAACCACTTCAAATTTATTAATTTTATTTATAAAGCCCTACTTGGATATGCACGGCTTAAAAATTAGTCGTTAGATTTTTGAAAAGTCAAAAGTTAATTCTTAAATAAAAAAATAAAAAAAACCACTTTTGAAAATGTTTGGATAATTTTTTAAAAGTACTTTGTCTGGCTAAAAAGAGTTTTTAAAGAAACTTTCTCGTAAAGCTCTTTATGAGAAGCAGCATAAAAAATAGAAGTCCTGTGAAAGGAACATTAATTTTACGAAAATGCTATACGTACATAATAGTGTATCAAATACATTACACTCTCCTCCATGTGCCCACACACAATAAAATATTTGTGGACCCCCCTCCATGTGAGGGGGGTGTAATGTATTTGGTACACCATAAGATGTATAAATAGTATTTTCCTTAATTTTATATCTTATTATATGAAATATATCTAGTATTTCAATTTATTTATTCATTTATTGTTGGAGGGAAACAATTAGGGATGGATAATGGATGTAGTGCAAGAAAAGAAGTTCATTTTCCATCTAATTTAAAAGAGAAATAAACAATAATTCAACAAAGCATGTATTTCAAGTAATCTATGTGGACACCATCTTTATAAGTTTCTTTTCCCTAAACATACATATGGACCTAAATTAGGTAGGTATTAATATAAAATGGAGCCATAAACTTTCAAATGCGACCTTTGTTAAAAGCATGGGTCAAATCCAAAGATACATGTGAAGCACAGTTGAAAAGGAGGATTTTCTTATCCCATAATTCTGCCTAAACAATGATTAAGGAAACCCTTGTCCGCATGTAAATTGATTTGATTTGGCTCCAACTCACATTTCAACCAATGCTTATTTTCTGTCTTCTTATCTTTTTGAACCCTGCTTACCAGGTCCTGTACAGGGGAGAAACATTTACAAAAATCACCCACCCCCCATCCCTTTGTCTGTACCTTGTACAAGGCTTGGTAAACAAGCCCTATACAGCAGGTTTAATTCTATCCTTTTTTTTTTTTTTCCCTCTCTAATGTTTCTTTAGCAAGTAATCCTTCTTTGCATGTTTGAAACAGTAGACTATAGATTGAATAATTTTTATTTAATTCGATTTAAATTTGTCAAGTAAAAATATCTAAGATCTATTTGATGTAAATTTTGTTAAACAAGATTTTGTAAAAAGTGATAAATTTGAATAATGTGTTGTTAAAAAATAGAAAAATATTATGAATACACGTACGAAATTATTTTATTGGAAAAATGTGTAATTGAAAAATAAGTTTAAAGAAACTCATTTTCAGTGAGGATCAATTCTCCCAAAAATAACTATGTTAGATAATTTTACTAATTGACCATTCACCCTACTTTTGCTCTCAAGATTCGAATTACCAAGTAAAAATCAGTCCTTTTTTTACAGCATGGAACAAATAAGAAATCAGATCAATATGTAGTTCAAATGAATAGTGCCATTCAAATTGTACAGTATATCTGATTGATTTGTCCACAGGCATGCATTGAGAGGGAAAAGTAAAACCGAGAAAGTTACAATTGCAACACAACCAACACACCTAGATCAGATATTCGGGAAATTATTGATCTGGTTCGGTTCACTTCACATCTCAATATGTGAGTTAAACAATATTTTCGAAGGAAATGCAACGTGTACAGAAATCGTTTACAGTTTTTTATTTGACAAATTGCCAACCAGCAAATATTCATTGAATATTGGACGGAAAACAAATTTAAACTAGTCAATGCAGTGTTGTCATTTCATCATCTATAATGTTTTCCGTCACTTTCATTTGTACAAATAGCTTTATTCTAGTTTGAAGACGGGTCTAACTTTTTCAAAGGGGAAACAAGCTGGCAACAGCGCAACAAAGATTTCATTAACAATTTTTGCTTACAAATTGATAAAGTAAACATGGTTCAGAGGGAGAGGATGTAAAATTGCAGATGGAACATTGTTTCTTTAAGCCAGACACTTCGTAGTTCGTATCACGGCTCAGCTGGTCACAGATGTCTTCATGGCAAGGTGGGTAAGTGCGTGTTCATGGTAGGTTTGGCGTAACTTCTTATATTTATGTACAAAAGCTGTAAGATCAATCTCCATATCCAGAAGTTGCCTGTGGAGGGCCTCAGATTCCTCGTCAGTTTTATTCATTGCCTCTAAAAGGATAAAATATAAGCTTATTTTCCTTTAATTTTCTAATAAAACTCTATTCTTTAGCAGAGATGATCCGACATGATTCAAATCATAAAAACCACTGAAAGATCTTAATTTTCCTTAATATGATTGTAAGAAACTAGGAAAAAAAAATTAAAAAAAGAAAAAGAAAAAAAAAAGGATAACATGTGCATTCTTGCATAAGGTAAATGTACAAGGGGAATTCGAATTCAGATTATTAAAGTCAAGTCAACACCCATAAGTCAGTCAGTCAGTCAGTCAACCGCCTCTACCCCCATTTGTCACCACCAAAAGGTTTCCCCAGTGCACATGCGGGGGACCATGTTAGAAACCAGCAAAGAGGTTACCCTTTCCTTGTGTGTATTCACAAGGAAATTTTGGATATAACATATTTATCATGGAAAGGAAAAAACAATAAAGCTAAGTTTTGGAAGGTGTACCCAATGCTGAAATCATGGAGGAATGAAGTAATATAACCATTTACTGATGAAGAAAAAAGTGCGGAGGACTTCTATAGTGGTAAAACACTTATATAGCAGTATAGGGGAATGAACTTCTATGAGATGATCTCAACAAGTTGCATCAAGTAAATTTGGGAAATGGTCTTGACTGGATAAGTGCATAAGATGCAGTTTATGCAGGTAGTAGTTAACTAAAAAATGGTGAATTATACTGGGACGAATAAAATATTATCAGAGTTGGCGGAACAGGCTTGATCTTGTTGTAGAAGTTAAGATTGTTTGCTAATGTGAATAACTTACTTGAGAGAGAGAGAGAGAGATGCTTACAGCTGTATAATTACAAATTTGCAAAGTCAAAAATGCTTATACGCTATCTCCATCAACCTTTTATGCTCTTGAAGAGAAGATCGGTATTATTAGAATATTCTTTTTTCATGAAACGCAACCTAACAAACCTCTAATTAATGGACCATGTTAGCATTTCCCAACTTTAATTTGAAAATTAGCTCAATACATAACTAGCGCGTAATAGATTCAAAGGTAAATGAAATGCCTACTTGTGTACCTTGAAGTTTATGGAGAAGGGAAGCAGGAGAATAATTCTTCAAAGTCTCTTCTTTTTTCTTCTCTATTTCAAGCAGCTTTTCTTGAGCAGTTGCCAGCTCAGTTGTTCGGATAATTCTGCACTGTACATAGAAAAAGAAGAGTAGATAAAATAGTTCCACAATCAGCATGAATTCAAACTTCAAGGGAGCTTCACAGAATCAAAGGTACCTGATTCCTTAACTCGACCATGCGTGGTTCTTTTTCTAGATTCTCTCCTACAAAATGAGATCATTATAGAAGTATCGATCTATATACTTAGTATAGCAGCTTAATAACATTCTCAATACAAAATTGACAATGAAGTAAATTCAGAACTTACTAGCAAGCTGCAGCGATTCGTTGCGAATTTCATCTCGAACCTGAGTACATAATAATTTACAGAATGGAGAAAGTGTCAAGTGTAATTGCAACAACCGTCTTTAGAAAATACAGTATGTTAAGAAAAACCAACGAGACAGGGTACCTATGCCTCTAATCATGAAAAAATAACAAACACAGACCGGGTAAATCTTATTCGTTATGAGGTGGAATGGGGAAAGCTGGATATGAAGAATTTATAGGAAAAACACAAGTCATGAGGAAAGCAACACTCTACCTTTTCCAATCGAGTAGATATTGAAAATGCATCACATGAAATAAGAGAAATTTCCCCAGTTCTATGCATCAAAACTCAAACAACAAAGTCCAACTTTGATCAAAATACGGTAGGCACTATCCAATTACCAGCTGATACCAGTTTCCTCTACATTTTCAATACTCTACAGGTCCACTAGACCATCAACCCTAATTACACATTTACTTTATCTGGGAGAAGCAATAATCATAATGAACCAATATTGTAAAAAAAATTTCTGCCAATGCATTTTCTCAAAACTATATACAAGGTTTTAGTATGCAAACAGTGTACATGCACAACATATCCTGCACACGATAAATCTAAAATAGAAATTATTATTCACCTGCAACTTCAACTATCCATTTCACTGACTTCTACATAATCTACCTAGTTATGAACTTGGAAAAATCATTTTAAGTATTAATTGTTGATAATAACGGCCTAGAGCAAGCAAGAAGAATGAAACAAAAGATCCAACAATTGCAACTTACTCTGTCTTGAGTTTTGACAGGTTCAAGTGAAAGTAAGAGGCTCTGATAAGCATCCTTGTCAGACAAAAGCTTCCGAAGCTCATCAACACTAAACATGTTAAACAACAGTCCGGGAAAGATTTTACACAAGATCAACAAAGAGTGGCACTATATATTAATTTATAAATTTGAATATTAAGGATAAATGTTTTCATTGACCATCTCCTAAAAGTTTACAAGACAAGACTCTACCTTTTATCTTTCAATGTAGCGATGATGCCAGCAGCCTCTGCAGGTGAAACATTTGATAAGGAATTTGCTCGATCAGCAGATCTTGGTATGTTGAAGTAACCGGAAGAGCCAGGACTAGGTGTTGTGGGGTGTGAAGAACTCGAACTGACAACAGACGGTGAATACCATGAATCTCTGGGCACTTCCTGTGGGTGATCCTGAACTTGCTGCTCCTGAGAACCCCTGTGGTAAATGCAGTTAAAACTTAAAAGCATAAACGAGTACACATGATCTCAAACTTCTATATACTAGACATGGAAACAACATTAACTGCAAATTTTCTTCTACATCTGGCTGCAAGCATATGCAGATTCAAACTAAACAAGGAGAAAAGATGTGAACAAAAAGACAAAACTGAAGAACAAATGAAAAAAACTTTTAAACAACGGGTTTCAAGTGTGGGAAAAAAGGTGGCACAATGATGCCTTAGCTGGAAATGGGCTGAATCTGGTTCCTTATTATTACTAATTGGGCTGGACGGTTTAATGATAACTTGGTGGCCCCTGTTCCCTTTGGTAAAAACGTGAATGCGTTTTTTTAACTTATGGCTAGACGGTCGAGATGTCAACAAGTGTCGACCCAACATCCATTGGATCAAGACCTTCGAGACTTCTCTTATATGCTAGGGTTTGAAGATATTTTGGATGATCTCTCATTCTCTCACCCCGCAGCCGACTCTCCATCTCTCGAACTCTCTGTCTTCTCTCGCCCCTTTCTATTTTGCACTCTAAATCTGTAATCTCCTGTGAATCAATGTTTGTATAGTTCTATTACACCTCTTGAGTGATCTGTAGAGAACTTGTATCATATCCTTGTGTGGATTTCGGTTTCGGTTCGAGAGGTTCATGTATAGTGAACAAATCTTGGGTGATTCTCGCTAAGTGCCATGGTGTAACCTTGAAAGGGCTTTGATCCTTGGTTAATATAATGATTCCTTCCGGTTGGCGGAATCTCAGAAGGGGATTAGAAATTTATTCCGAACCTGTTGCCTTAGGGCAAAAAATTCTTCGAGTTCTTAATGTTTCTGTCGATTTCTTGCGTTTTTCATTTATTGTTGTTTGTTAAAATTGTCTAATACTTCGAGTTTAATCCGTACATCAAATCTACAGTTCCATCACCCTAAGACACTAGTTTGATCATCTGTTCATGACTTCAATGTTCAACATGACTGACTAGATCACAAATTGAGTAACTCAATGCCAATAAGACCACGATCAAGTAGGAAGAGTAATGGTAAAAGCAAATGACCTTATCGACATTCATTTCAATGTTTGTAACACAATAAACAGTGCAACATTCGGGTCGATTACTCTTGCTTAGAGCAGGATATTCCACCCTCAACCTTTCTCTCTTCACTTACTCCACCCCAGTTAATCAGGGAAGCCCACAAATATATTAGCTCCTGTTCCTTGATTTCCTACAAATTATTAAAACTTGAAGGTTGCCAAGAGTAAAAACAATACTGCCTTCAATAACTAGAAAACAAAGTTCAATTAAAAAGCAAGTAAATTCCATTATGAGCACTGGAATTTTGACAGAATTTAATAACTAAAACCAAGAATTCACCTGTTTCCCAAATATATATTGAATAAAAGAAAACGAACTTATGAAATGCACAATCTCAAGTCTTCCCCTTCTCAGAAAATTCGTAGCACCAATCACCTCACTAATTTATACCCTTGTAGTGTTAATAAAACATGCAATAAACTTTTGGCAGATCGTATTCTCGAAAAAGCAAACAATATATAAAATTGCTGCCCTCACATTACGTTTCGCATAAAATTTCAATTATTCGGAAATCTAGCACACATAAGCTCCTTGCACGGTTATAACCCAAAAAAAAAAAAAAAATAAGGGTGAAATTTGAATGAATACCAGAATTTGAACATATCGTCTGAATCTTGGACGGATTATCGATTAAAGGAAAAGAATCGCAACCAAAAAGATATAATCTGCTCTGATACACTAATTTTCTTTTTAAAAATTTGGGATCAATTGACTTTAATTTATTTATATAATTCACAACTTGAACGTTGAAACCGAAGCGCGTCTTTTTGTTTTACCATTTCTTCTCCTCTCTCTACTTTCAATTTTTATTATTATTATTATTATTTTAACACCATTGCCAGTGCGCCCGTACCGGCCATGGTTATTGGGGATTTTAGCGTAAAGATGATTTGTTTCAAAAATAACACAGTTTAGAGCGAGAAAATGAAATAGCATCCTCCAAAAAAATAAAAAAAATAAAAAAAAAATTAACGAATAGTTAAGGGGGCATTTTCATTGAAATCGAACATTTTGAATCCATACAGAATATTTCAGTTTAAATTTTAAGAAAATTTACGACTTAAAATCGAGAATCTATCGGATTCAAATGGTTCTTGGATCTTAAACTGAACCGGTGTTACCCGATTCTAGAACCGAATTTTTCTCTTTTTATAAGTTTTTATCTTTTTACAATTTATTCACGGGAAAAATTCACAAATTAGGCATTAAGTATGGAACAATTTAATTTTTCAAGTTTTAAGTTTCAAAATTCAAAACTCAAGTATTAATTAATTATTTAAATATATTAATGTCACAATTATACAATTAATGATCACATGTACGTACTTATAAGTCACATATTATCAAATTAATTGGTCACATATTATTTCATGTTACAATAAAAAAATTTGATAGGTCACAATTTATTTTATCGATCACAAATCAAAAAAATTATAGGTCAATTTATTTGTCGGTCATAGATTTTCAAATTAGTTGATCACATTATTTTTCAGTCACAAATTATCGAATTTTTAGATCATAATTGGTTATAGATTAACCAAATAATTGGGTGTTGGGTGGGTAAATTTTTTATAATATTATTAATAATTTAATTAACACCTAATTTTTGGTTAAATAAATCTTATTCTTGATTTTTAAATTGGAAAACTTAAACACATGTTTATATGTAATTTCCTCTTTATTCACCACGGTCTAATGAATCGGTCCAACAAATAACAAGTTTACAATGCCTGAACAATGAATAGGTCCAACAAACAACAAGTTTACAAGGCCCAAAAAAAGTGTTGAAATATGAAAAAATACATAACTACCAACTTTTAAAGATACATTTTCAAACTTGATAAACTTGTGGAATTCTTTCAAAAATCAGGTGGCATTAATTAAATGGGTAATTAAATAGGTTAAGATCACAATAATATGCAATTTATAGTTACAGTTATGTACTAATCACAATCACATAACATCACAGTGACAAACAATAATTTTTTTAGGTCACAATTTTTTTATCGATCATAAATTACAAATTAATTGATCGTGATTTATTTTTCGATCACAAAATGACACGTTTTTATAGGTCGCAACCTATTTATCAGTCATAAATTATCAAATTAATTGGTCACAACTTCTTTATCAATCACGAATTATCAAATTAATTAGTTACAACTTATTTCTTGATTATAGATTTATAAAATTAATTGATCACGGCTTATTTTTCAATCTTAAATTATCAAATTAATAGGTGAAAAAACCAATTAAATGATCACAAAATACATTTCATCTCCTCCATCTCACACCCACCCCAACCACACGCGCGACGCCACCTAAAACACACCACCACCAACACCAATACCTTAAACGAACCACAACCACCATTGCCTGCACCCATTCCACCCTACTTCCAAAAATCACCGCCACCATATAGACCCGCACACACGACCATAGATCACACACCACAGCAACCATGCACAGCAACGCAACGATGAGTACCACTATTGCAATGATGACGACCGACACTCAAAACTTACAATTGCCTCATAAACAAACCAACCAAACCGTGTTGTAACACCTCCTTTCACCACCACGCATTTACCACTGCTCTCATCGCCACCAGTGTACCTCCATCGTTTTTTCCTCTGCTGTGTCAACTTGAAGAAAAAGATCGGAAGCATCGCGTGCCGAAACTAGGGTTTTCACCATTGGGTTTGGAAAAATGAATTATGGTTAAGTTGGTGAGTTGTGGTGTGAAATCAGGTGGGTGGAGTACACTTGATTTTTTAATGAAAAATTTTGTACTTGATTGTTGAAATGGGAAGTTGAAAAATAAGGTTGGGTGTAATTTCCTAGTTGAAATATTTGTAATGAACTAAAAAAGTGTTAGAATATGTATTTGGTGAGATATTTTATTTCTTCTATTTTATGCTAAATATTGAAATACAATTTGTATTGTCAGATCCAAAGTGTGGGTAGTACTTTCGATTATTGAAATATCTAGACTGTCCATCCTATGCCCATGCCCACAAATAACTATTTTTCTTTCATTAATTAAAATATTATAATTCTAAGATATTCGAATTTTATCTATCCAATTCCAGATAAAGCTTATCGTGTTTCGATATTAGTCAAGAAACAACTACCAAGTGATTTTTTAAATCTATCCCAAACAAGCCCTGAATGTAACTAGAATTGTCGTTCTCATGTAATGCAAAAATTTAATTTTGAGAAATATCAATTTGTTATCTTTCTAGTAATTTTTATTTATTAGACAATGTTCTTTCATTTGGTAGTGTTAGATTAGATATTTAAATTAAGTGCTTGTTTGATAAAGTTTTACTAAATTGTTATCAATTGATCAAAACTTTAAATTTAAATGTTACTAAATTTGCTAAAGTTTTTATTAAAATATTTGTCAAATAGCCCCAAAGTTTATTTATTTTCATTCATTCATATCACACCACCACCATCTCTCCTCTCTCCCTTTCCTCTCAAATAGTAGCACCATCACCACCATATTTCATGCTGCCGTTGCCCACAACCACCACCCCCAACCGTTGCCAAAATCCATGGCTTTTCTTTTCTGGACAGATGAATTTTTAATTTAGACTTGAAAATTTCATATGTAAATTGATTTTAGATATGAATATTAGCTTGCATCTTAGTTCTTTGGATTTGAAGCCCCACTTCGCATTATTCGTCCATTCGACTCATAACTTCCTATGTCTAGACTCAACATGTGTCGCTACTTGTTTTTATATCCAACGAGTTATGAGTAGCTTTAAATTTGACATACATATCCTAACAATATAAAAGAGGGAGTTTTTTTTTTGCCACGTGTCGATATTATATATCGTCACCCAAAAACGACGTCGTTTATGACAATTTTTTACGCTGAAAAAAAAAAAATATGAAGCAAGCGGCCGTGTCACGGAGATACACGGCTGTCTCCGTGACACTCTCACATCTCATATATTTCAATAGCTATAGCTTTTCAACAGACTTTCCTCTCTCACTGGTAAATCGAAACCCCTCGTGAACCCTAAAAATTGGGCATCCCTCTCATACGTTAGGAAAACCATTACCCAGGAGGTGGAGTCCTTTGATACCATCGAAAATGTCAAAGCCAAGATCCATGATAAGGAGGGTATCCATTTGTACAGAACGTAAAAGGGCTGTATAGTGGCGGAGATGCTACCGGGGCCAAGAACTGTGCCGGAGTTGTTGGTTAGGAAAAAAGATATTGCGAGTTCAACTGAATTGGTGTTGGCGCAGGGAAAGCCGACGCTGAAGTACCTTTGGAAAACAGATTGAGGAATCACAAAATCAGTAGCACTGATTTCTCCTCAAAGAAACAGTTATAAAAATCAAAGCGAATTGCTAGCAATTGAGAAAGATGTTGACGGTGTATGTATTGGAGCCGCCGACTAAGGGGAAGGTGATAATTACGACATCGTATGGCCCGTTGGACATGGAGCTTTGGCCAAAAGAAGCGCCTAAGGCGGCCCGGAATTTCGTCCAGCTCTGCCTCGAGGGTTACTATAACAACACTATATTCCATCGTGTCATCAAATCGTTCCTTGTACAGGGAGGTGACCCCACCGACACAGGCGAAGGTAATGCAGTTTGTGCTAATTTTTTCTATATTTATGCATCATACATATTTACACGTGTGTCTGTACGTATCCGCATGATTACAGAGTTCCGAATGAACTGCAACTGTATTTGAGGGTTCAATTGTGGTTTGGTTTAACTGTTTATGGTTTTCTTCAGCAGTAGCAGTTCACTTATTAAGAAATGGATTAATACTAGGAATTAGAATTCTGAACTTATTTTTCTGGCGCTTTGAGGTGAAAGTGATACATTTTTCACAGGCATTAAGTATGAATATCTTTGTGTGCATAATTAGTTTATTCTTGTTGGTATCAGGGAAGAAAAAAATGTTGCATATATTGTTCGATTTTGTGGGGTGTGGGGGTTGTAGAAGTAAAATTGAAAATCATGAAATGTGTGGCTCAAACCCTTCCATCAACTAAACATGTAGTGTACAATCCAGTAGCAAATCGAGGTGAAAATTTGTTGTTTGCTCCGAAATTGAAACCTGGGTTTTGTAATTCAGCCAAAAGGATGTTCGAATCAAGAATCAGTTTGAGAAATTATTCTAAATTCGGTGGGGTCAGGTGTGGGGGAGGAGCACAAATGGAGCAAGAACAAGAAGAGCAACATGATGATAGTTATTATATTAGGAGGTGTGTGGAGCTTGCTAGAACTGCAATTGGGTACACAAGCCCTAATCCTATGGTGGGGTGTGTGATTGTGAAAGATGGGAAAATTGTTGGTGAAGGGTTTCACCCAAAAGCTGGCCAACCTCATGCTGAGGTAACATACACTTATTATTCTATCATATCTGTCATATATGTTAAGAGGTGAATACCTGTTTCAATTTCAAATGTTTTTTGCTATAGATACTACGTTAAATAATATGGAATCAGCTGTATTTCTTTGCCATATCTACTGAGATCCAAAGCAACTAGATCTTTAGATGACTCCTCGACAAAATTTGTATTGGAATTCATCATAAGATTTAAGAAAGGTTTGTACTGGCCATTAACCTACAACAAGCCTCCTCCTTTAACAGGCATAGGGTCGGTATGAAAACTGTAGGTGGAGTTAAATATTTTTTTATTCCTTTAGATATGTTGGGATTTTTCCGGTTATATAAATGAGATGCGAACCATGTAATGGTGAGCATCCATCATAGATTTGTTTAGTTTGATCCAAATAGTTAAAAAGATTAAAGAATAATGGTTTTCTTATTTAGTTCTAATTTGATGTTTTGGCAACAGATATCCAATCTGAAGGCTGGTGCTTTTATACATAAATCCTAAATCAATGTATAAAATTAGATTAATTTTCATACAAATATATTTACAAAGAAGCTTTCAAATATTTTTACTAAGAAAACTAGAAAACTGCAGGTTTTTGCACTAAGAGATGCTGGGGATTTGGCAGAAAATGGGACAGCATATGTGAGTTTGGAACCATGTAACCATTATGGGAGAACACCACCATGCACCGAAGTGCTAATCAAGGCCTAAGTAAAAAAGGTGGTGATTGGTATGGTGGATCCTAATGCCATTGTAGATTCAAAAGGGATTAGGAAACTTCGAGATGCAGGAATTGAAGTGACTGTGGGAGTTGAGGAAGAACTGTGCAAAAAGCTTAATGAAGCCTATATCCATCAAATGCTGACAGGGAAGCCTTTTGTTACTCTGAGGTACGCTCTCTGGTGGCTATTTTATATGCTCTGAAGAGATGTTTGGTACACAGTATTAGAATGGACAAGATCTTAACTTCTTTTTCGTTAATACTATTGCTAACTATTCAACTCATGTTACGATACATACCATTAGTGCATGTTTGGTCCTTTCATTATGTTCAAGGTTTGATTCCTCGCTATAGCTGAATTTCTGTTGAGTTCAGCAGTGGCCTGAATTTTTTAAAAAGCCTTCCAATTGGTTATGCCTCTATAATTTCAGTGGTTTTAGGTTCAAACCCAGAGATAATGTAATTTTATTGAAGTCTAAATTATAACCCTGAAGCCGGGAATGCTAAGGCTAGAAAAAGTTCTGTATCCCTACGCTGACTCTTTTAAATTGTTACATATTTATGAGCTGATTCCCGAGTGTTCTTCACTATGTCTTGTGAATATTACTTCAGCCATTTCAAGAATAATAACATTTGTACATACAAACAAAGAAATCTTGTTTTTATTTACTTTTCAACTTATGTTTCTTTGGCCTTTTTCCTGTTTCGTTTTACAGATTATTTGTATGTACCAAAATAAACTGATTAATATTTTGTTTTCTATTCAGAGCTATCTTTATTGCTCTCACAATCTCACAGTTATTTAAAGAAGTGTTTGCCTTTGGGTTTATGTTACAAGAACTTGAGAATAGTGATAAATTATTAGGAGGGAAAGATTAACTAATGTGGTTTAGAAATCGTTATGTATGCCTGATTGGAATATTTTCTCATTTTGACATATTGATTAATTATTAAATTCAATTTTCATTGTTACCTGATAATTTTATTATGCACCCTTTAAAAAAAAAAAATTGTTCACCTCCAAAGATGGGTAAGCTAAAGAATTATTTGTCTGATCCAAAAATTTCTTGCTTAATCCTGTTCTATTGTGTTATAAAATTTCAGAGCAGCAGCAACTAAAAGTGTTAACTTCTTTAGCTCTGTAGTTACTTAGATACAAATTCAGTTCTATTTGCTTTAGATGCAAGTTTAAACATTAATCACCTTTGTGTCTAAATAATTTAGCCCCTTTCTGAGAAATGATTTTATCAACCTATATGCAGTGTGATGAATTGGTGGAACATGGAGCTACAGTAGGAGAAAATGCTGCAGCAATAATTAAGAAATGCAAATATACCATTGGAATGTTGTCTGATCCGGCTGCAGCCCTTTCAGTTAATTGATAATTATTTAAATAATTTATGTGAATAGCCCTGCGATTTGGAGTTTCGCAGTCATAATGCCATGTTTTGGTCATATTTAGGTGGTTTGGATGAAGATGGTGTTCTAGAGCAAATGGGTCCTGGAAAATGATACATTGAAATGTTGGATGTTCTACATATGAAGACAACGAGGTTCTTAAAATTCTATGTAATGAAGCTGGTAGGATCATAGAAGACCGAACAACTCATATAGAGGTACTGTTCAAATTCAATTTCTCCTATTGTGCAATTTCTGAACAATTTTTTAAACGTCAATATAAAAAGATCAAGCCTGTGAGCTTTTATTCTTTCTTTTACATCAAAACTCATAGGGTTTATCTAAAGTTGGGGTTGTTAGAGAAGCTTCTGTTGATTTTTCAATTTATTCTGAAGCAGTTAAGGTCTCTACCTCTCAAAAATACAAAATCAGACTCTATGCTGCTTGTAAATCTCTCTCTCCTCCCTCTAGCCTTTGAATGTATAATGTTATGATAGGGTGCTTAATTGATAGATTCCTTATGTCGAATTATGTATGTTGACAGGTTTTGATTCATAGGATACATGACTCTTGACTTTTGCAGCCTGGTGTAAATGTGAGGCAGAAAATCTTAATCTCGATAGGTACTTGGCAAGAAGCCTCGGGGGAGGGGGGGGGGACCCAGAAGAAGGTTTTTCTAACACTATGCCTATAATGAACTAAAGGTAATTTATGTATCTTTTTGCATTTTATGTCAGTACAGATATATATTATAAATAAAGTTCATTTAACTCTTTGCATTGAAAGTTTAATCACATTTCATTTGTAAAACTAGGCTTATATGCTATTATCTCAATTTGCTCGAAGTAGATTGGCATTTATTTGCAACATTGTGTTATTTCATTTATATAATAATTATTAGTTCATGTTGTTAGTAGTACCTTGATATTATATTCCTATTCATAGAATACCATCAAAGGGTGACATGTCTAGATGACAAATATCATTTTCTCCTTTATAATTACTGTAGCAGTAGTTTTTATTTTAACATTTGTAAAACAGATGATAGATACATTTGGAATTGATTTTCTAAATTTGTAATTTTTTCGTCCAATTTTAATACTTAATACATCAAATACGAATTCCTGATTTTACTTTTAACTTTAAAGCTCAGTTAAAGTGCTTGTTCCACATATGAACATCACTTATTAAAAGAATTGATCTTCAAATGGATGTCTAACTTAAGTGAAAATGGCAGATAATGTGATTTATTGTTTACGGAATATGAGTTATTAAGCAAAAGATTCTATGAAATTAAGATGAAGATGAGCTATATAGTCTATAGAGACTATATTAATTCTTAGAAGTTCATGTAACACTTTCTGTTACCTCTACATAAAAAAGTCATATACTCTTTTTGAGTGACCAAATTTTGAATCAATTTAAAGTTGTTTAATTTGATTTTCTTCACTTATTTTCTTTTATGTTGCTTGTCAAGAACAGTCGGTAAACATGAGATGGATTTTGCAAATTGTCAAACAGTGTTTTTTTCACAGTATGTTACTTCATTCTATCACGATTCTGAAATTAAGAAGTCGAAAAACTCTTTTATATTACACAGTAGAGAATCAAGCCTTGCAGTATTTTCAGCTTGGCCCGTAATCTAATATTTGGAAGACTATAGTATCTTTAAATATGTTATCTTGGATAACTTAGTATCACCAAATTTTGGAATAATCCATTATCAGAACAGCTAAAATAAGAAACGTCACTGAAAATGCTAGAGAGTGATGTTCATTTAGCCAGTATATATTATATATGAAGAATGAGCACTGTTTGGGCTTACATTTTAGAATAACATACGAGTTCTCATGATTTTATTGAGATGATAATTTTGATTGTCTTCTCATCATTTTTTCCTTTTGTTTGTGGACAATCTTGAAAATAAAGTATTATATTACAACAGTTTTCTGGCAAAATTAGAACGTAGAAAGATATACAAAATGAGAGAAGAAGAAAGGAGAAGGCTGCACAAAATGGAAAAGGGGGGGAGGGGGGTTGCGTGGGGAAATGGAGGAGTGGGAGGTTGCGTGAGAGAATGGAGAAAGAGAAAAAATGGGTCCAGAGAATGGCCTCAGCTCGTTTTGAATTAAATTAGTGGAAGGACATCGTTTTCATCTCAAATGACAAAAAAAAAAAAAAAAAAAAAAGGAAGCCACTTTCAATTGAGCCGGGTTAACTAAGCTGCTTTGAAGTTAGTGAGTTTTTTGTACTATTTTTACAGAGGATATGATGTAAACCACATATTTATAGTTTTACGAGTAAAGAGTTATGCAAAAATAGTGGGAAGTACAACTATGCTTAGAAAAAAGACTTCACTATGTAAGAAAAATAAGAGACCAGAAGAAGTTGCATTGACAATACTAAATTGGATATCAACGTACAGATGCCAAAGAGAAAATCTCAATGTTTTGTTCAATTGGAAGGTATGTATATTTAACGACAAGAGGAAACATATTGGTAATCAGATTCTTAAAGATATTATTCTCGCATTTTGTTGTGACTTGCATTAATATTTTCTTTTATGTATACTCTTTTTTTTTTTTTTTTTAAATCATTGAATGTATAAACCATTGTGCTTCAATACTACATTTTTTGCTTCTTCAACATATTACTATGGTATATATTATTTCTCTATACTTTATTCTCACAAGAAAAAGGTATTTTCAATGAAAATTATTTTTTTCTCTTTTCTATCATTATTATTTTTAAAGTTAAGTTCTTTTGAAAAAGTTTACTATCTTATGTTAGCATACAAAACCGTGGTTTTTGCTAGAGATTTTACACTTTCTACCTACACAATTTTGTTACAATGTTGATCTATTTTCTTTTTCTTATTTCAATTCTGATTTCAAGAAAGGAGGTTGGTCACCTGAGGAAGACTTGCTCATATGTCAGGTATATCGTTGAAATCTCATCAATGTTTGTTTTATCTGAGTTCTTAGCAACCTTCTTTGTACCGCCAATGGTAACATCGTTTGATATGTAGAATTGGATATGGTCGATAATCACTCTACACACCACTTTATTGTTTGTTCACGATCCCGTCCACTTGCGGGAAATCAAACGGATCATCAACTAATAACGATGTCTAAAAAGTGTAATTGGTTTTACGGAATAATAATTTACATGATTAATGATTTTTCGATGGGTATGTGTCTGGTTGTCGTATGAAATCTGAAGTGAACTTATAATTCAATGATTTATTTTAATATTTTATAGTCATGACAAAATAGGTAAAAAGGTTGAAATTAATTCATTAAAATGTTGAAGAAATTTGAACATTTTCTATCTTTGCATCTTTTTTTTTTTAAACTTATTATTATATAATCTACAGTTATCCTTCTAGGTTTAGTGAAATTATATCAGCGGGTTAGCAAAAAATCACTATCTTTTTCCTCATTTTGTTTATTTATTTCGTTATAGATCTCGTCATTAAATTGCCTCTTTTGCAGCTGATGAATGAAAAACTGCCAAACGACATCTCAGGTAGACATGTATTGTAATTAAATCCTATCTTGGGCATAGGTTAGCCATATGTTTCTTGGAAAAAGTCTTGTCTTATAAAGTGTTACCTGTGTCGGTAAAAAATTATGTTGTGAAAGACTTGATGGAAAACATATGTTAACTGGTGTTTTTGCTAATTGTTTTCATATTTCAATCTGATCATAAATTCGACTTCAGGGAGTGTCCAAACCATTTTTGTACTTGTAAAGAAGGAAGTACCTAAGTCAAATATCATATTCATTATTCTCATTTTTGCAAGTTTATTACCTCTTTGTAGTTTCTTCCTTCTTCCATAACATGTGCTTATTTCAACCATAAAATTACTTCTTAGATGTTAATAATCATATTATTCTAGAAGGGTCAAGAAGATTGGAGAAGCGCAGGGGTTTCAACAAACAACTGTGACAATGCACCAAAGGAAAGCTGAAATGGCTAGGCAGTTTGACACTTTTATTGCCTTGCCAGGTTGGTTAAGTGCCTGCTTTACTTTTGCTCCAATGTTAAAAGTAAAAGGCCAAGTTTGAAGTGATGGATATAATGAGTTTTCGTGTTCATTTCCCATTTTAGAGGGGATATTCTCATGTTTTGCTTGTTCATTGAGTAAATTTGTGATTTTCATTTTCAATTGATATATATATATTTTTTCAATTGTCACTTTAACACAGACTTCGTCCAATTTTTTTGATTATATAAATGCTATCTAAGATGTGCATCCTACAATCAAATATCACAAATATGAATACTGCTTCGTGAATTCAAATATGCATTTACTTTACTTCTATAGCTTGAGGCATAATTGGTCAAACTACAGTTTTTTATGGTTTCCTAATTTCCCTGGGTACTTTTAACCGTTGATCTATTTATCAGTCCCTAAATGAATTTTTTTTCTTATTTGTTTCTGTTTTATAATTGGCTCAAGTGTCGTTTATGTTTCAATCTTTGGTAAACAGATCCTTGAGGTTTGGAGCATTTATTTGCATCAAGTTCTCTAAAGATTGGAGTACATAGAAGCCTTGAAGTGCACATAACGAATGTGTGTTGCTCATAACTTTTATAATTTAAATTTCAACCTTAAAAGGCTCTACTTGCCCTGCACTATTCATTTCTTTTACCTTGGTTTCACACTACTATTCACACATCTGCTTTCATCGTCTTCAAGCTTCTTTCTGTGTTGCTGGAAAAATAATCCACAAGGTTTTATTTTACAGGGAGGAACTTTATAGTTCCAGAACTTGACTGAATATCCGCATGGTGGTTTGGGGCCTATCTTCCCTGTAATGATTGCCGGTTTACATTTCGCTAATGTTAAGGTAGAAACTTTTGTATGTTTCAAGGAATGGTTCCAGATTCGTGGTGGTAGATGCGTTTGTTGCGTTCAGGGAGATTTTCTAATACACATTAGCATGAATAACTGGATTTTCCTACCTTCTAATGCTATATTGTCAATATGTTCTTTTAGGTTTTTTAAGTTACTTAAAGCTGGTGGATGTGGGTTATAGTAATTGGATTTTCCTACGTTCTAATGCTATACTGTCAATATTGTCTTTTAGGATTTTTAAGGTACTTACAGCTGGTGGATGTGGGTTATTAAATAGTGGCATGCACCACGTCAATGACCCAAGGCTCCTTCGTTTCTCCAATTTAAAAACCCGTAGCTTCTGTTTTGAACTTTTCCTTTTCCAGTCTAATGAATGAAATAAATGTTTTTTGATCTTTGAGTAATTTTTCCCGTGTTCGGCCTAACATTATATAAGTTTAGATTAATACTCGATTGGAACATTTCTAATCTGAATAGCAATAATATACCTAACTAGAGCATGTATGGCCAAGCCTTAAAAAATATTAAAAGTACTTTTTGGAAAATAGTATAGATTGACTTTTAAATGGCAAGTTCTTGAACTTAAAAAATATATTTAAAAAAAAAATACTACTTAAAAACCTTAATTATGTTAGGGAAAAATGTTGCTTAGATATAACTTTTAATCTTAGCTAAGGATGCTCTAGATCTATGAGTGAAACTGAAAGTGCTTATTCTGATTACCAGAGTGCAGGATCACTGCTCTGCATACTGACTTCGTATTGGATGCCTTTTGAGTTTCCTCTTTCCTGTTATGAATTTTTCTAGGGCGTTCTTACACAGTATTTCATAGTTTGGGCTTACCAAACCTGTAGATTTTGTTACTGAAACTGCTGATCTGTGATCTATCATGTAGTTAATTTATCCTCTTCTTGCCTTTGCCCTCTGCATTAGAGAATTGAATCTTAGTTCTTGTTGGATTAGTTGATGAATGTATATTAAAGTTTTCTTCTACAAATTTCAGATTTCCTAACTATATAAAAGAGGCACTTCACTTTGGCACACGCGTCTCAATTCTATATCGTCTCAATTCTATATCGTCAACCATTCGGAAGTTCTTTGGAGAAATTTTAAACTTGCCCTAATTGCTCTCATTCAAGGCAATAAACCGTCTCCTCTCTTCCTCTATTCCAAAGAAAATAACTCCGGTCATGATTTCTTGGCAGCATAAATCAGCCGCTGTTGCCAATCGCCGCCGAGGATGGTTTTTTTTTTTGAGGTATGCTCGTTCATTTATTTCTTGCTTTTTCTTAGTTCTCAAGCCTTCATTCTCTCTAGGTCAGTTCTCTCTCGATTTTCTATACGTTTTCTTCATATATTCATCTAATTTTTCATTATTTTCCCTCTCATCAATTATAGCCTTTGTATCAGAACATGGCTGCTCCTCAACTTCCATATGATGCCCAGTTTCGTGTGGCGATTCAAATTGTGACGAGCCAAGAGGTTGTGCTCTCATTTGTACAGAACGTAAAAGGGCTGCCCTCCTTAAGTCAGTTGAGTGGCATATGTCACTGGGCGATGACGGGAAATGACCCTCTGTATCTGAGCCTCGCTGGTGTGGCTGTGAAGGATATGAAGAACTAGGAGGACCTCCAGATTATCATGATGAAGCTGATTATTATCTAAATGTTGTATTTCTTGATGATTCATACTCAAGTACTTCAACAAATTGACTACACGAGGTCAGCTTTAATTCTTCCTACAACGTGTTTGATGATATGCGTGTGTGAAAATATGCATGTCTGCTTCTTCAAAATGTTTGAGACCAAATGCGTATTGTTTTGATCTGGACCTAAAATTAAGGGTGATTCTGTGATTGTTTTATCTAAAAGTTAGGGCTCTTCTTTTCATGGCTTTCTTTATTGTTACTCTAAATGGTATTACCTATAAATCACACAACCAGTTTTTTTCCATATAATGTTTGTAAAGTCAAGCTATATTCTTGTCACTGACTCAATTTTCACATAGATTAAGCTGAAGTTCAAACTTTTGCATTTCATCTCCAGAAAGAGAAGTCTTGCCTTCTTGGTAAAAAATGAGTTGCTCTAATCTAATCTATGATGGAACCTTGTTGGATATTGTGCACTATCTGCTTTGCTTGAACTCTCCTATTTTTGGACCATTTCATATATGCCTCTTTGCCAAGATTCGTTGCATAAATTCTCTATTAATTGGTTGGTGTAGTTACATTAATTTGAAGGTAGAAAGTGAGGTTCAATATAATTTCTTATTCTTTAGAGATGCTATCAAAAGTTTTCATTGGACGAATATTTAAATCTTGCTCAACTGAATTTAATATTTTTCAAACACAAATCTTGTTCCCAATCTGTCTTCCATTTGTTCTTTGGGTGAAGTAAGTGGGTGGTTCATGGGATTGAAGAGTTCTTGAAATTTTTGGCCACTTCTTGAAAATAACAGAAATGATAAATTTCGAAATAGAAAGAAGAAAGTTATCAAAAGATGCAGAGTAATGGTTCAGCAGACAATACAATATAATTTGCTACCTCTGCCCAAACATTAATTTTACACTTGACAATACCCCCATTCATCAGCAGATGACCTGGTATATAGTCCACACTTTGTTTCGGGTAAGACAACGCTTTTACATAAGGTATTATTTTCTTCTCTGTCTTCCTTTTTCCATTTTTTTTTACAATTTTTCGTTGTTGTGTTCAATTTAGATCATCAATGTCTACACCTATAATAAAAGAGATCTTATTTTGCAAAATGTTATATTCTGATCAATTATATCTTTGGCTTTTCTCAAAAGATGGTTAACTTGCAGTTTGTTTAATTTGATTATTTTTGTTCTATAGCAGTTTCGGCCTTTCAGGAAAAGTTTAACCTTGTATTTCTATTTCCTTGAGTTTTTTTAGTTGGATTAGATTCGAGACATCATATTTACAAAGGGTTTTTTTTGTGCAATTAATCAGGTTTATGTTAGACCTCATACTTCTGGTTCTATCTCCATTGTATAAATCCGACTTACAAGTAGTAATGACAATCTACTTCTACAATGGGGAGCAATTAACGATAAAAAATAGTAAGTCCAGTTTCATAAAGAAACCTCAATGTTAGCTTGTACAATTTACTATTCTCGCAAACCTGTACTATATGTGATTTTCACATTTCTTTTTCTTTTTGCACAGAAAATGGATACTTTCCAATTGCCAACCAGTTGGAACTATGGTGTTTGTATAAGAACAGAGCCCTCAGGACTTCATTTGTAAAAGTAAGTTCTTTTACTGCATGGTGGAAATTGGAAGAATTCCTTTTTGACAGTTCTATATGGTAACCACTCTCTTTTTATATGATTTTTTTCTCTGTCTGGCTCAAATGCATCCTTGATAATAGAGATTGATGGTCCTACAGTAGAAGCTCTAGAGTTTCTTATTTTGCTTGCTTAAATATGCTTATCTTCTCAGGTTCCTTACATTGGAAAATTCATTCCTACTTGAGAATTAGTAAACTTGAGGGCCATGTATGCTCACCTGGTTTTAATATTTCGAAGACTGTTATAAATTATGAATTGTAGTGTATTACTTTCTTTTTATTTCTTTTTCTTGAGGTGGGTAGTATTTAGATGGGAGAGATTTCAGTTCAGATTTTGGATTTGGATAGTAGAACCTGGCAGTCTTTGTTTAAGCAATTGAGCTTCATCACAACAAAGCTAGCTTTATCTGTTCTCTCTTCAATTGGGACTCAAAATTTGGTGTAGCGTACATGACCTTGTTCATAGGATCTGTTGTATGTCAATTTTCGGGAAATAATATGATGGTAAGTGAAAGAATGTCTTTCTATTTTCATACTTGCTTTAGCATTTAATTCGTTAGAAGTTTAAATTTTGAAAACATGGAAAGTTTATTTATTTCCATTGGGTGTTTCTTATAAGTTTATTTGGTTTTGTCATGGAGATTTGATGTTTTGGAAAATTTACTTTCCAAATTCGTGCTGATTTTTTGAATGATTCTATACTTCAAAAGACATTTTAACATGTTTAATCTGAATTTGAGTTTGTAGTTTTTTGTTGTACTTCTGAATTAGTTTTGCTTAAAAAATCTTTACTTTTGGTTTTTAACCATGATTATGGGTTCTGGATGGTGGTTGTGCAAGGGTCAGGTGGTGTAGTTGCGTCAGATTTGCTTTTATGTCGAACAAAGAACATTATTGATTCATCTTTTTATGTATTACCAATACTTTGGAGGGAAATGGTCATTACTACTTGATTCAAGGTAGGATCAGATTCTAGGCTAATTGTGCATTCCAGGCCATCTGTAAATTAATTGGGACATAGGGAGTCATGATGGGGGTGTCCATCTCCCACTTGAATAGTGAATTATGGACAATGCTATGGAAGAGAAAACTACTGTCACATCAAAAGAGGATTGCCACAAGGATTTATAGAATTTTCTGGCTGAAATAAATAAATCAATCAAAACTTTAGGCTTTTTAAAAGGCGTTTTGTTTTACCCCAGTTTTTGTTTTAGCCTTTGGATTATTCATGTTGAATATCATATTCATGGCAATTTGCTCCTGTTGTTAGACAGATTTCAAGACAAATGAATCCACAGATGCAGCAGATGAACAATGCCCAGTATCTAGCTTTTCAACAGCAGCAGCAGCAGCAGCAGTGGGAGAGGATGAAAAGACAACAACAGATGACACCTCGTCCAGCCATGAATTCGAATATAAATATGGAAAAGGACAGACCTATGGTGCAAGTGAAGATGGAGAATCCTTCTGATTTTCCAACGGATAATAATGCCTTCACAGCAGTGAATGCCAGACACCCACAGATGCATTAGTTGAGGCAGCAACAACTCACTGCAATATCAACTCTCCCTGCTGACGCCAACAATGCGTTTAGGCCGCCAATGAATTCTCTTCAAATTCCACAAATCCAGTCCCCATAAGAAACTTTACGAATTAGATTTGATTCTTACTTTTTTTTCTTATTATTAATACTTTTGGGGTCATACGCCGCGGCAAGATGTATCTGATATTTATTTATTTTTATGCAGGAACATGGGAATGGTTAGGGCTCAACCTGTGAGGGTTTTGCTCCATATTTATACTAATTATTTACTTGTTTCAATTATCAACAAGGTGCCAAGTTGATCAACTTTGTATATTAAATCTATGTCCTCAGAATACAAGAATAGATAATAGAGGAAATATTGAATTCATGCATTTTTAAGTATAAAAAGCACAAGAGTTAAATAGTATTTGCCAATATGTTTCCATTTTTTATATTGCACGAATACTATTGGCATGGTCTTAAGCTTATGAGTGGTGAGTCTTAAGCTTAGGAGTGGTGATTTACATTAACCTATTATGTCATCTGTAAATCTATGTCATATCTAATTATATTTTTAGATTGAACTCATGGGCTATTAGAAAAGTATTTACAAAAAAAAAAAAAAAAAATTATTGGCAGATTATTTTGAATATTTTTTATTAGTTTTTGTTCTTTTTAATTTAAATTTAATCGCTGATTTTTTATATGAACATATTTTTTACAGAGTGTAATTTCCCATGAGAGAAATTTACAGAGACATAAATGGGTATTTATCTTAGACAACAGGTCATGCTATCTTCTCCATGAACATCTTTAGCTTATGTCAAAGGAGAGGAACGTAAGAGAGCCAAGAAGAGAGGCGAAGGAGGACGATAGCGCTATAAAGGATAACAGAGAGGCTTCTGCTCAGAGTAAGCAAATTCTTTTGATGATTGGTAGAATGTTCAGGTGGTTTATTGATACTTCATTATAGGTCTGTACATGTACAAGTGGGGATAAATTTTTGCTCCATTAGGGCAGTAAATTCAAATTCCATTTTTTGTCATGGCCCTCCCAAAGATTCTTTGCTTTATTTGTTAGTATATCTTTGTAAATTTAGGGTATATTGAACTTGTTTTTTCCCAAGTCAAGAAGCTTGTTTTAGGGACGTTGGTCTTCAGAGTTTGACTTCGTCTTTTTTAAGTTTTATTCTTATGGAGGTACATCAATAGGCTATAAAAGGTGTGAGAATTGGGGAATCAGGTGGCTACTATCACAATGGCGAATTGGAGGATCTAGAAATGGAGAATTTCAGCCTCTTATATCTTTAGTAGCCCGTAGATTTGGCCCCTGCAAATGCAACCAAGGATGTGTATGCATCAATTTTTGCTTCGTCAAAAAAGAAAGATTTCAAGGAGACGTTCTTGTAGTTCATTGTCTCTTAATAAAAACTAATGAGTAACATACATCAAGTGATGTTATAGTAAATGATACATGTGCTGATTTTGTCTTTGTGATTGGAGAATGTGATAAGGATGTTAGAGGATGCCAGTTTTAGCGCACAGAGGTGGATGTAAAGTACTTGGTGAGATGGAAGCGAAATTGAGTTTGTGGTGGTAATGGGTGGAATGAAAATAATACACAGATTCATGGGTTTTGATGATGCATGATTGATAATTGTAACCTTCCCATCTCCACGCTTAATGGAGATACTGGGAGTCTCCATTAAGCAGGGAGACACTTCCCGTGTCTCTGTGCCACACGGAGACACGAGCATGTCTCCGTGCCACACGAAGTCACCCGTTTTGTTGGTCGATTTTCCTGCGGTAAAATCATGTGCGATGTTTTACAGTTGAAAATTAGTTTGTGTAAAATGATGAAAAATCACTTAACGCTTATACATAGCCAACTACACTACAACATGTGCCTTGCACGTGCGTTCCACTAGAAAACATTATTTAGCATCATTGAAATATTAGAGATCTACTTCAACTACAAATTTTTTGGTGAGTTCTTTAATGTGGATGCTTGACCCTCTTAATTTTTTTTGCCCTTATTTATTGTTACACATGGTGCTTTTATTGTCTCATCTTTAATGCGGTAGCCTATGACTTTTTTCTTTGCATATAGCTCATATTGGTAACATTTAGCTAAGGCACATTAGAATATAACGTTTACCAGAAATAGAGTTTTGATCTAATTCTTTCTTCAATGGAACTGAAGTGTAATATTTATTATTTATCGATTGACTTTACAGAAATTTAAGGTTTGCCCTTTTGAAATAGCTTCCATCTAGAAATTTGCACTATTTATTCACCTTAGTATCATATTCTCTATTAATCTTTCACCTTAAATAGAAGTGATTCAATATGTGCTATATGGTTTATGTAAGATTGCACGCTAAGGTTCTAGGGTATCACGTTCATATATTGAAATGTAAAAAGAATTAAAGGAAATAGAATGACACTGATTATTTTGCTTTATATTTTTATTGATTATCAAAGTGCAACTCAGCTTGCACTATATGTCAAATCGTTATAATTTTTCATTCAATCTTAAAAAAAACTGGCATACGCTTACCAAATGAAGTTTTTTTTTGGTTTTTTTTTCTATAATTGCCTGCTTTTGAACCACTATGTATTATGTTTCAAATATTTTTTGCTTTACTTACCTATATCACACAAAGGAAAAAAAAAAAAAATATTTGCAATAATATATTCTAATTTTTTAATTAATTTCAATGCGAGCTCAAAATTAGTTTGCGTAAAATGATGAAAAATTGTTCCACGCTAATGCATAGCTAAATAAACTACAGCACGTGCCTTGCACGTGCGTCGACTAGTATATTTAAATATATTACTTTTTTACTATGTCACTGTTATTTTACTGTTAAAATAAATAAAATAAAAGGACAAAATTCAAGAGGATAAGGAGGGGCGACCAACATTTTATATTTTTTTCTTTATACATAAAATATAATTTAAATTACAAATGTCAAAATTTCTCCGAATTTCAGTCACTTATCACTTTGAAAAATTTAATCTATTAAGCAAACATGCACCAATTACCATATTTGCTTGATAATATTAATGGTATACAGTTCACCTTTGGATTATTCTACTCGAACAGGGGTCGAGGTAGGGATGACAATTTGACTCGTCGGCTCGGATTACTCGTGGTTCGACCTAGGGCTGGGCATATATCCCGAACCGAACTGAACCGAACCGGATCCGAACCGAACCGAACCGAATCGAGCGGTTCTTCGTAAACGAAATACCCGAACGGGTATCATAATCAAGAACCGACGGGTACGGGTCGGTTCTCGGTTCTAGACCCAGAACCGAAGAACCGAATAAGAACCGAATTTTTTTATAATTTTTTAATTTTTATATATGGGATAAATCAAATTATTTAATTTTTTAAAAATAAATTAACAAATATAGAGTTTGCAATGAAGAGATTGAGTTCTATGATGGCATTGAGACATGTAATAAAAAATATATTATATTTTTTCTTATTAAATTTTATTAATTGAACAATTTTTTTGTTTATTTATGTTTGTTAATTGTGATTTTTCAATCTTT
Source organism: Osmanthus fragrans (assembly GCA_019395295.1). Lineage (NCBI taxonomy): Eukaryota > Viridiplantae > Streptophyta > Magnoliopsida > Lamiales > Oleaceae > Osmanthus > Osmanthus fragrans. The sequence goes on from CM033343.1 coordinate 1,651,120, forward strand.
CTTGTAGAGTTTTTTTTAGTATCTAGTATGACAAGTCAAGTAATTGATGGTTAAATCAAATAGTTGTTAAGTAAGTACTACTATATTAGCAATACTTTAAAATATTTTATCTCTACGAGTCTATGACTTTTAATTTATATGGATCACCGATATTTTAGTATTACTAATTTACTATCTATTTTTTGTTATTTGTATATATTGGTAAATTAATCTTATTGGACAACTTGTTATTTATATCTTATTAAATTGGAATACGTTAATTTGTAAAAGTTAATATTGAACATGTCAGATTGTAGTATTGTTATAAATGTTAAAAAAATTAATTATACTATAGAACCGAACCGAACCGAATGGAACCGAACCCGAACGGTTCCAAAATTATATTTGGACCCGACGGTTCCGTTTACTAACTACCCGAAAATTTTCGATTCGGTTCAGTTCTCTTCAGAACCTAACCGAACCGACCCGTGCCCAGGCCTAGTTCGACCCGAAAAAGCTCGAGTCGGCCTGACTCGAGACTCGGTTCATTTTGGGGTTTTGGGTCGAGCTTGAGCCTGAGCCGGCCCACGAGGCTCGTTAAAACAAAAAAAAACCAAACGAGACGGTTTAAAAGGCAGCATTTTGATGCCTTTCAAGGGGGAGAAGAGAAAGATTTTAGCCTAGCTCGACAAGATCAGGGCCGAAACTCGAGTCGAGCTTGAATTTTTTGGAGAGATTTTGCTCGACTCGGCTCGGACTCGAAAAACCTCGATTCATTTTATTCGAGTCGAGCTCAAGCCTTAAGTTTCGACTCACGACTCGACTTGATTCGTTGGCATACCTAGACCGAGGTGGCCGTGTCTGAGCAGCATGGGCCTATCAAGTTTCTGTGAAGTGAATCTCAAGTGGAGATAGCATGACACGTGGTAGCGCACGGTGACCCTCTACCAAATTGACCATTCTGCTTTAATCATAGTAGATTATAAAATAATATTAGAATTAGGGTCCCGTTTGACCCACATTTTCATTTTTATTTTCATTCTTCTACTCATTTTTAATCACACATTCTTTAATAAAATAATATTTTCTATCACATCAATAACTTTTCCTTCTTTTTCAACCACACATTTCCCATCATATCACTATTTCAAAATTCATTTTTTCCAAAAATAATATCTATCAAACACACTCTAAATCATTGGTTATATCTATAAAACGTGGTTAGTAAAGAGAGTATTTGATTTTTTTTTTTATGCTGCCAGCCTGGATCCCTCTTGTTATACACATAAAGGCGTCCTATATTATAAATTGTTTATTACAAGATTATAATTTGACTTAAGCTGAGTGTATAGTCCAATTTGTATACTCAACTTGACAGTCAAGAGACAATTCATGGGTCTCAAGATTATTTTAATCGTGAGCCCTACCTTTTGTATGTGAATAGGCTGTCAACATTATTGTCAAAAAAAAATACGAGTAGCGGGATTCTTATAATTTATAGGTGACAATTAGATTGAGAATCTTGGAATCTCAAAATACTAAAAAGTACGGCCAGTGTATGGCTGGAATACTTGGATCGTATTCGTGTTTGTTGTTCCTCATTTCTCAATTTGGCTGAATTTCGATAACACTAAATTCCTTAAATGATTAGACACACGAGTGCAAAAATAGAAGACTAAGATTAGAAGAGACGTCGAACGTATAGTACAATTGAGGGATAGAACTTTATACGTGTAGCTTCTCGCGTCCTTTTCAACAATCAACCATGTTTAATATCCAAATTAGTTTTACATAGGTGAGATGAGAAAATTAGGGGCTAGATTTTTTGAGCTGAAATAAGGGACGAACAATTGAGACTTAAAGAAGTTTATGAGGCCTTGAAAGATGTGTTTGATATATGACGATTTTGTTGAGTCGGACTATTTGGGGGAGTTATAATTTTTTTTTAACAATCGTAATTTGTCACGTGAGATTTTCATGTTGCACGTTAGCAACGAGGGAACGATCTGATCAACGTTGGATGGAGTGCAACATCTCAAAAATGAATGACTATTAGAAAGTAGTTTAAGGTTTAATGAATAAACCATGGCAATATTATAATCTGGGTGAGTGATGAAACATTTTACTAAAATAGTTTGGTTGGATTGTAATTTTTTTAATGAACGTAACTTGTCTGTGGGATTTTCACCCAACACATCGATAACGAGGAAACTAAATTTGACAGATGATGAATGTAGTACAATGCCTAAAAAATGAGTGATCATTAAGAAGCAATTTGAAATTTGATCAGTAAACGATGACATAGTATAAATAGTGTAAATAATGAAACATTTTACTCCAAATATGGGCATAATATTTATTTGTTGAGGGATTGATGATGCTGGCTAGCATATAGTCCAGATAGGATGATCGATCATGGGAATATATTGGTGTAGAGTTCGATCGAATCGTATTCAACGACTTGATGGTATGGTGATATATATATATATATATATATATATATCATTTTCTCTTTATAAGCAAAGGATTTCTTAAACTCAAATCTGCCGATCCTTAAAATCTGCGGATTGGTTTGGGTTTCTTTTTCTTTTCTTTCTATGGGTTTTGGATCTCATAATTGGCAGATGTCATTCAATTACCCTTCTTTTTCCTTGTCTCACGGAAAGATTATGCCTTTATATGAAGAATCCACGCAATCCCAGCACTCATTTTAGGTTTTCTTTTGTCTTCCTTTGTTTAGCATGTAATCCTTTTGTCTTTATTACATCATCGATATGTTCAAAAGGAATTATTGTTACTTATCGAGTTCTTTAATATTTATGTGTAGTTTGAAATTCTTTCTAACTTGCTTATGAGTGCTTATAGTGTACCATAAAATACCTAAAAATAAATAAAAGATAAGAATTATATTTGAAATTATCAAAACAATGCAAATTTAAACCTAAGAGATATCAAGGCACCTATAAATTATAGGGTTAGGAAGCGACACGAGGCAATATGATATTAGCATTGAGCCTTGCTGGGGTGCCAAGCCCAATTTGACAAGCCTTGTACAGGCCCTCTCACAAATAGGGGTCGGGTGGGTATTTTGGGGTATTTTTTTAATGAGATGGGTCCCGCATGGAACCCAACTCATGTGAGAGGCTCAGCGTTGTCAAGCCTGACAGAGCAGTATTCTTCTACTAGCATTAGCAGGGGCGAATCCAGCCTTCATGTTCAATTAGGGCGGGACTTTGATCGTTGACCGTCAACAATCGACGATCGTAATAGCCCGATTGTTTATTAAAAGTTGATTAAATAATATTAAAAACTAATCTCAATTCTTAGGAATGATGTATCCCATTTTGTAACACACTCAATTCTCAAATCAATCTCAATCTCAAGTCTCATAGTGACACATTCAATCTCAAATCAATCTCAATGCTTTTCTACTGAGCTCAATCTCAATTCTCAAATCAAAAATTTCGAGTTTCAACACAGTGACACACTCAAGTCTCAACATTCAACACTCTCAAAAGTCAAAACTCAACAAGACAAGTAGACAACAAACAACATATCAACAAATTTCAACAAAAAACAATTCAACATTTCAAGTATTCAAATGAGTGAACTCACCTGACCGAGACTCTTGACCCAGCACGCTGCTTGCTCGACCTCGCCTCGATCGTCGGAGACTCGCCGCTGCTCAGAAATTCAATTATTCACCACCCAATCGATTCAACCGGGCATAGTTGGCAAGGAAGGGTTTGCAGTCTCACAATCGCATCTATACGGGTTTGGGACTTTGGTTATTTGCAGAAAATGGCAAGGAACTGAAGGAAAGGCTAGGTTGTTGGATATGGTCATTTGGGTTGGGACTTGGGCTTGGGGGAGATAGACTATTGAGTATTGATTGGGCCTCATTTTATTAAAACAAAAAGAGGCCCATGTGTTATATATTGGTCCGATGCGGTGAATGGTGACAAGCCCAATTGGAAGTCTCTTCTTCTTCCTTCCCCATCCTTCGTCCATGAGTCTCTCTGGCCTCTACAACTGACTGCAAGCAAAGGAAAAAATAAAAATTGGAACTCTCCTTCATCCTTAACTCTCTGCAACTGCAATAGTTCTCATTGTGCGCGACTTAGGCTGCAACCCAACGGCAAGTGATTTTTTTAAAAACTTCAGTCGGCAATTGAATTTTTCGACGAAGCCAGCACGCGCGGCCGTGCCCCCTGGTCGGGTGCTGGCTCCGCCACTAAGCATTAGAGACGCCAATGAATTGAAAAATGTTATCTAAATCTTATTTTATACATTCGTCATTGTAATACTAATCCCAAAGGTCCGCACTTTCAACGGTTTGTATTTGCAAAGTGTACAACCAACTTTGGCACCAAGCTTCGCCCTTGTTTGATTTTGATATAAAAAAAAAAAAAATTAATAAATTTTGATTAAAATGATAAATATTTGATTAAAAAATTAATAAAAATTGTGAGTCCCATAAAATATGTGATAAAAAATGAATTTTAAAAAAGAAGAGTTTTAAAAAGGGGGTCATATAGGGGCTTCATAAAGCGGATACCCACGTAATTTCTATTTTCCTTATTTTTGTAAAGTCTCACCTTCTTGTTGTAAATAGTCGTAGTTAATTATGAATTTTGCTACCTGTATAATATTGGTTGACAACAATAGTTGACAATCATCTCACATGAAGGGAGGCCCACAATTTTTTTATTCATCATGGGCCCTTCTCCCATGTGAGTGATTGTCAACCATTGTTGTCAACCAATGTTGTACAAGTAGCATGACTCGTTAATTATAAACTCAACTCACTTAATTATTATATTGATTATTTATTTTATCATTCATGACTATCTCATCGATCATTGTATAATCAATGTCTAGACAAACCTAAACTGGTCTAAACAAGCATTTTAGAACACTAATTACAATACTCTTTCCGTTCCAAATATATAGGCTTGTTTGGTTTTTCACATGGATTAAGAAAACATAATTAATATTATTGAAAAAGTAATTTTTGTCAAGAGTTTTCCTAATTTACCCCTATTTAATTTTTAGCAACTAATAGTAAATTATTTTTGGAAGTAGTAAAAAAATTGAATAATTTAATTTTCAATTCTCACATTCATAAATTATTTTGATGAGATTCATTGGAACCATAAATTAAGTGGAGAATATTGATTTTAACTATGCAAAGTAAATAAGAGCATACTAGTAAAGTAACAAATCAAAATATTCTAAATTTAGAAATCAGCTTATATATTTGAGATAAACGAAAAAGGAAACTCAACATATATATTTGGGATGGAGGAGTATATAATATATGTTATTATTGCTTCATAAAAAAATAATTTTAAAATCAATTTTCTTGCCGCTTTCACATTGGACAAATTTTATCTTGATTATATTCCAAAATTAACTAAACAACTAATAAAAGGTTAGATTTAAAAATATTGGCTCTGAGGTGACATGCTGCCTAAAATTATGTTGTATGAATCAAAATGTAGCACCATCTTGGGGGAAATTTAGTGTCCATTTGACATGATTTTTATTTTTGTTTTTATTTTTTTGTACAAAAGCTTTTGAAGCAAAATTTTAGTTTTGTTTGGAAATAAATTTTTAAAAGAGTTATATTAGACCAACTTCCTTTAGAAAAACTCTTATAAATTAAAAAAAAAAAAGTCGATTTCATGAAATTAGTCAAACGAGTCCAAAATTAACTTTTAGTTCTTGAAAGCTGCTTTTAACCTTCTAAAAGTTAGGGGGAAAGCGGGTTCTTATTTTATACATATTCATTACCTCAATTCTTACGTCATCATGAATAAAACGGTACCGTTTCATTGACTATAAATTCTTTAACGTGTCTAGCGGCCGACCCTTATGCCCACGTAGAGACGCAAAGAAGTTAAAGTCGCGTAAGCGCCAAACTCTTGCACCGGTTTCTCTCTCTAGATCGACGGCTGATACACATCTTGAGCCACCTACTTTGATCTCTACCGTTAGTTTTGTTAATTTTTGGTTTAATTAATGTCTCCTTAGTCTATGCCAGTTGATGTTTCGTAGTTGAATTCTAAGTTGCTGGTTGTTTAGGTTAGGCCTCTCTCTCTCTCTCTCTCTCTCTACAGATTGCCTTCTGAAAATTCTCCATTTGTACAAATCCCAATTCGATAATGGTAATGTCTTACAGAAATGTATTTCTCTCTCTAGATTTTGTATGACTGACTCTATTCAATGGGTTTTAGCAGGACATAATGGTGGTTCCGCCGTGGCTAGAGCGACTGTTAATCACCGCCTTTTTCAGAGTCTGCCGGAGTCACGGCGATGCCGCCAGGAGTGAATGTAATATGTATTGTTTAGATTGCAATAGTGATGCATTTTGTTTATATTGCCGTTCATCAAAACACAAAGATCATCAAGTGATTCAGGTGGGTGAGTTTTTTTTGGTTGTTGTTGTTGAAAACATCGTTAATTATTACATGGAATTAATTAAGTTCGTTTGTGAATATGTAGATAAGGCGATCTTCATACCATGATGTGGTTCGGGTATCGGAAATTCAGAAGGCTTTGGATATAAGTGGAGTTCAAACATATGTAATTAACGGGGCAAGGGTTTTGTTTCTGAATGAGAGACCTCAGCCTAAAGGTGGAAAAAAACAGTTTCTCACATTTGTGAAATTTGTGGGAGAAACCTCGTTGATGCATTTCGTTTCTGTTCATTGGGATGCAAGGTTAGTACATAGTTACATTCATTGTATAACTCTCGTCTCATCATCATCATCGTCACCGTCACCGGCACCGGCACCATTTATATGAATTGAATTGATTTCACTTTACTTAAAAAATATATATATAGGTTGTAGCAATAAAGAAGAATAATGGGGACAGAAATGAAGGGATATCCAGAAGAGTGATGGACGAGGAAGAAGAAGAAGAAGAATTGCGTGAAGGTGAGGAAAAAGACATATACCGGCCCTCACCAACTAGACCGTCTTCTAGTGCGAGAAGAAGAAAGGGCATTCCTCATAGGGCACCCTTTAGGTCCTAATCAATAATTAAATAATTTACTCTCAATTTTTTATTTTTTATTTTGTTTTAAAACTCATAATTTGGGTTTTAAGGGTATACCCACGAGCAAAAGGCTAGTCTTTTTGGAGGAAATGAGAATAATTTGGAATTGTTATTGGCAGTTGCCATGCCAGCCAAGGACAGGTGTGAACATAATTGAGAAAGTCTTGGTGGAGTCCGTTTTATTTATAATTTTGATGGGTGGGTCCACCAACCCACATGGGTTAATCAGTTTATTATAATTGTTACTTGGCTTGGATATGCATGTAAATGGTATTCTTTTAGTACAAAGCTACACGAACATGGCAAGAATTTACAGGGACTTTACAGGACAGACACAACAATAGGGGGTGGTTATTTATTTCCAACAATTTATTCACACGGGGTCCACCCCCATGTAAGTATCTGTAATGTTTCTGTAGGATTTTTCCCTGAACGTTCAGCTTTTTCCGTTCTTTTATTTGAGTTATTTCATTTTTCTTGGATTAAAACTAAGTGATATTGCTTGTATGTAACGTGAGTGGAGACAGAGAACTTGGTAAATTGCTATTAAAGTGATATATTAAAGACCATTTACTAAATGCTGAATTTATATGCCAAAAAAAGGTCAATGGAGCAACCAAATTTTCAATCTTCCACTAATTATATATAATTACTAAATAATGCTAACTTGCAAAATATTGGACAAGATTATAAAGGAAAAAAGGTAAAAATTTGTTGTATTGATACGCATATGTACATGTTCGTATGCATGTGTTAAATTTGTTACACCTTTATCATTTACATACCAATGAACATAAAACTATTTTAAAAGTCGACGTTGTACTTGAGATTGGTCAAAAAGTGGTGAAGCGTTACTTTTTCGGTATTAGCAAAGTTATTCTCAGTAAATTTGAAAAAAAAAAAAGTGGATGAAATGCGTTGTCAAAAAGTTGTAATTCACATCAAATATGTTATTAAAATTAATTGTTGACTTTGACTTGAATTTTAATCAATTTTCTTAATTGAACCAAATAGGGACTCTATTCAGTATTCGCACCAAATAAAATTATGTATTTGCTTTGGAATTATGTGTAAACTTAGGATTGAAGTATTGATTATACTGCACTGAACAAGATAAGGTATGTAGGAGAATGTTGGCATTAAAATTCAATTATATATAAATTTCTATTCTATTTCAAGTAGGTCATATTTTATAATTCGTTTTACAGGGTTATGTTTGTTGTAAAATAGTTTCCTTAGAAAGTTATATTATGTTTTATTCCTTTAAAAGCTCTTGTAGCCAAACAAAGTATTATTAGAAAATTATTCAAGCATGTTCAAAAGCAACTATTTAATATCAGAAATAATTTTTGACTTTTTAAAAGTCATGTTAAATGTAACTAAGTGTGTTACATTGATTTCAAGAGCCGCTTTAAAATCAAATTCAGTATTCAAAGTTTCCCCCAAAAGCTAGGACTAGCATCGACTTTGGATGTTACAGAAATTGGGCTCAAATTTAAAGTATGTTTGTTTGTGTTTGTTATTGTATGCACATGATATGCATGTTTTTTTATTGTGCTGCTGTAAGAATGAAGGAACTAATTCTCATATGAAAGAGAGAAATAGAGAATATGACTTGTGACCAAACAATTGACATTGAAAATAAATAAATAGTTTAAATATGATGACAATTACACGAGGGACTGCAAATTGAGGGATTGTTTGATTAAAGGAAGCCACAAGAATTACACACTTCACACTCTCTTCTCACAACAGACTCAACATACAGATTTGTTGGTGATATGTGTAGGGAAATTGTTGTTTATCAATAAATAAAAAAAAAAAAAAAAAAATTGGTCAAATTTAATTCGTAGGAGCGTAATTAAACTCTATGAAAAAAAAATAACAAGAAATTAAAGAAAAGAAATTCGAGGCAAGTGAAAACACTCTTTCCTTAAGATAAAATTGCCCCCACAATGGTGCTAACGGATTACAGCATTTGTCTCCCATACAACCGACTACATTCTTATAGTGATGCGAACCCCGTAACAACGGTGACTACAAAACCCATAACTAGATTGATGCGGAACCCAAGAACGCTAAGAAACCTGGTTTTGGACTTAAACCCAACGAAGTGAATCAAAAAATTCAATGATAACAAGATGCGCTGAACCCTTTAATTACACAATGAAGAACTCTCGTACCGATATTTGAACGCCATAAAAATTATTCATTTTTGATAAGTTCGATAAAATTGCTCATGGAAGAATAAAGGAGAAAGCAAAACCTTTCAATTTAATTCAATATCAAAGTTGTTTTAAAATAACAAAAGTGTTTAAATATTTATATTAGAACTCTAAACCTAGTAAAAACGTGCATAAGGCAACAATTAATGTCAAAATATGGAAAAAAAAAATAGAATTTTAAGGAAATTAGGACTTTCGCCAAAAATAGAAAACTCGGTCATTTTTTATAACCAAACGACCGTTTGGTTATATTCTAAGCAGTCGTTTAGAAGACTCTTTTCGCCTCCATGTATTTGCGGTAGTGGCTTGGGCGACCGCTTGCCATTTACTCTGAGCGGTCGCTTAGAGTTCCGGCTGACTTCTTTCTTCGGCTGCTTGTATCGTGTCGATCCAATTGATTCCCGGCCTCGACCCCAATATGAAACTTGTTCCTTGGTACGTGGTCTTCAATATTATGAACTACATTACTTGAATATGTAAATGTATAGCTTTTATCAACTCTTTGAAGTCTCGGACTTGATTCAGATCTCTCTCCAACATGCTTCGGATTCTTGATGGTTTCTAGCGTAGCCCGGATCATATCATATAGTCAAAGCACTTCAAGCAATAAGGTAACAATGAACTCGAACGGATTATTCTCTCTACAAGACAATATTTTTGGAGAGTTTTTGCAAGCGTTTTGATATAATGCTCAATGTAAGTGACACGCTCCAAACTCAGCAATCTTCACAAAGGGAAGCATCCATTATTGTCGTTGGCCTCTCGCTCGAGCGTCAGTGTCATATTTTCAATAGAAACTTTTCGTCTGTCTGTTGCTCAAGCGACAGTCTCACCACTAGAGCGCTAGGCGAACAATGAAGTTAGGCAAATATCCCGGCCAATTTTTCCTATTTTCTTTTCAACTTAGGATTGTAATTTCTCATTAATCTGAAATTGGTTTTAAGATTCCCAATATATCACAACAATCTACTCGATGAGTAGAATAAGTAAGTCTATTTACATTCATAATTTGACTATCGGATCAAGTCTGAATATTTGGTCGAAGTTGACATAAAGTCACTTTTCATATTTTATACTTAAACAAATTTTTCAATCTTTAAACCAAATTCCAACAATCACCCACATGAATGAAAATTCGAATATGTTCATGCTATGTGAAAGGTCACTTTTCATGTTTTATACTTTAACAAATTTTTCAATCTTTAAATCAAATTCCAACAATTGCCCACATAAATTCAAATTTGAATATGTTCATGCTATGCGCGAAAGGTCACTTTTCATGTTTTATGCTTAAACAAAATTTTCAATCTTTAAACCAAATTCCAACAATCGCCCACATGAATGAAAAATCGAATATGTTCATGCTATGCGAAAGTCTGATGCATTGTAGAGAGAAAGAGTAGAAAAGCACTGCATAACATAATGTAGCTTCCGGCTTTGAACTTTCTTTAGAGAAATACTATCGGATTTACTTGGCTAATTGATGAACATGATGTCTTGAACCATTCAATCGTTAGTGTAAACCAAGACAAAATACTCACACAGATGTATTTCCTAAATTATTTATGGTTATCGTGACTTGGTTCATTTTGGCCTTAAACCACCATTGGGTTTCATAAGTGTTTAGAAAATTTCAACCTTGAACAATTTTCGTGAGATGGCCCCACCTTACAGTTACATAGGTGACTTTCTATTAAGAGTACTTTGTCCTACTCCACTTGACTTAGTCAAGATATAGGAATCATTAAAAGTATATTTTAACATTTTACATTTTGCAAAAAGCACTTTAATTATCATAGGAATAAGTTGATAAGTATTTTCCTAAGTGTTTAATTAAATCTTCATAACTTAGTTGTCCTCTTAAACCTAAATCTTGGGATCTCCAATTAGAAAGGTAGGGTTACCATTACAATTTTTCTTATGTACTAGGCTTTAATCTCATTTGTTTCGATAGACAACATGCTTGATCTCTAGGTAAACCTTTCGTAAGTGGATCCGTGATGTTATCTTTTGATTTTACATAATCTATGAAGATAATACCATTTGAGATCAGTTGCCTAATGATATTGTGTCTACGACGTATATGTTTAGACTTACCATTATACATGTTGTTTTGCGCCCTTTCAATCGTTTATTAACGATCGCAATGTGTACTTATTGCAGGTATCAGCTTAAACCAACATAAAATATCTTCCAAGAAGTTACGAAGTCATTCTGCTTCTTCTCCAATTTTTTGTCCAAAGCAATAAACTCTGATTTCATCGTTGATCGATTTATACACGTTTGCTTTGTCGACTTCCATGATACAACAACTCCACAAATGGTAAATACATAATCACTACTTGACTTAGAATCTTTCATGTTGGATATCCAATTCGCATCATAATATCCTTCTAATATGACAGGATATTTTGTAAAGTGTAATCAATAGGTTCATGTATACTTTAAGTACCTAAAAACTCTTGTTAAAGCCTTCCAATGATCATGACTTAGATTATTTGTGAATCTATTAAGTTTATTCACAGCAAAAGATATGTCCGATCGAGTGCAGTTTGTAATTTATAATAGATTGTCTATAACCTATGAATACTTTAGTTGTGACATACATTCACCCGTATTTTTTATCAAGTGTAAACTCATGTCAATAGGGATTTTCGCTGGACTTTCCTTAAGCGCATTATACATTTTAAGTATACTTTCAATGTAGCGAGATTATGAAATTATAATTTCTTTCGATGTTCTAGATATCTTAATCCCTAATATCGTATCAGTCACACCCAAGTCTTTCATATCAAAATATTTCATTAACATTATATTCGTGTTTAGCATTATTTAGTAGCTATATGCTATTATCAACATGCCGTATACATATAGACATACAATCACATAGGCATTCGGTGTTGTTTGATGTGTTCACATTTGTCACATTCGTTTATCTTAAATTCATTTGACAACATCGTTTTGTCAAACTTTTGGTATCATTATTCTAGAGTTTATTTCAATCAATTCAAGGACTTAACGATTTTACACATCTTTTGCTTGTGATTAGGAGAGATGAACCCTTCGAATTGTTTCATGTATATCTCATCTTCTAACCCACCATGTAGGAATGCCATTTTATATCCATTTGATGAATCTCAAGGTTATGTAATGTGACAATAGCAATTAACAACCTTATCGAAGTGATTCTAGTTACAGGTGAGTAGGTATCAAAGAAGTCAAGTCATTCGTTTTAACTATATCCATTGACAACTAATCTTGCCTTATATTTGTCAATGGATCCATCCGATTTTAGTTTCTTTTTAAAAATTCATTTACACCCTAAAGGCATGTTTTCAAGAGGTAAATCAATTAACTCCCAAGTATGGTTTTGCATTATAGAATTTATCTCAGTATTGCTAACTTCTTTCTAACGTAGTGCGTTCGGTATAGATATTGCTTCATCGAAAGTTTTTGGATCATTCTCTACCATATAGGTTAGAAAATCTAGGCTAAACGAAATAGATATTCTAGCTCTTTTACTACACCTTCGTTCTTCCTCATTTGAAGTGCTATTTGTAGAATCGTAAGTTCTTTTATTTGAACTTGCATTTCCTTGTCTTTACATGGAAAAATATTCTCAAAGAATGATGCATTTCGTGATTCAATTATGGCTCTTCCATGGACATTTAAATTTCAGATTTATGTACAAGAAAACAATATACACTACCATTATTGGAATATCCAATAAATATGCAATCAATTGTCTTGAGATCGATTTTCACTTGCTTAGGTTTAGGTACTTCAACATTAGCCAAATAGTCAAGTGTTGGCAGGAAGGATGATGACATTTTCATAGTTCGTATGGGGTTTCTTCCATTTTCTTAAGCGGTATCTTATTGAGAATACTATTTTCAGATAAAATAGCTTCTCCTTATAAGTTCTGGAGTAGACCCGAAATTGTCAACATAGCATTCATCATTTGTTTAAGAGCTCGATTTTTACGTTCAACAATACCATTAGATTGAGATGAGTAAGGTGCCGTTATTTAATGAATAATTCTGTGTTCGAAGCAATATTCTTCAAACGGTGCCCCGTATTCATCACCTCTATCACTACAAATATTCTTTATTCATTTACCAAGTTGATTCTCAACTTCCGTCTTATACTATTTGAATACATCTTGGCTTTATCTTTCTTTGTAGTAGAAAGACAAAACAATATTTTGTACAATCATCAATAAAAGTTATAAAATATTTCTTACCACATTTAGTTTGAACGAATTTCAAATCACATATATCACTATATAATAATTCTAAAGGTGTGGTGTTCCTTTGAACCGAGTGAAAATGTGTTTTGGCCAACTATGCTTCAACAAATATTTCACATTTATGATTAAGATCAATCTTAAACTATGTCATAAACAAGACAATTCAAGTATATAAACTGAATTAGAATCTTTATTCATAATAGTTTTTGGTACAATTGTTAAAACTTTTATTTTGAACATTCCTTCACTTAGATAAACCTTACCAATATACATATCATTTTTGGTAAGTATGAAATTGTTCGATAAAAATACAAGTTTAAAGGCATTCTTGCCCTCGAAACTAGGTTTTTGCGAATGACGGGCACATTGAGGACATTATTGAGAACTAGTTATTTCTCGGAAGTCATTTTCAATGTGGTCTTTCCAAGACTTTCAACCTTCGAACTTGCAGAATTCTCCTTGAACAATAGTTCTCCTCTCAATTCATGATAGTTTGAGAACATGATCTTATCTGTGTAAATATGGTAGGTAGCACCAATATCAACCCACCACTCCCTTGAATTACCAACCATATTGCATTTAGAAACCACTGCAGAAAGACTCATCTCTTGAACTCCTTTAGAAATGGTGTCTCTTTCAACTACATTTGCTTGTGCAGTCTTCTTCAATTTTCGACACTCATTTGAACGATGTTAGTTTTTCCACAATTGTAATAGTTGCAATTAATCTTCTAGGCATTCTTGGAGTTGTCTCTTCTTGGTGCAACACCAGAGATCTTACGCTTTTGTTGATGACCTTTGAACCAGTTTCAACAAAATTTGCTCTAAGTTGAACAATAGACTTTCTCTCAGTGTTTCTATTGTCTTCCTCAATCCTCAAACGGACTATCAATTCCTCCAAGTTCATCTCCTTGTGTTTGTGTTTGAGATAGTTGTTGAAATCTCTTCATATAGGGGAGAGTTTCTCAATGACGGCTGCAACTTGGAAGGATTCACTCAATTCCATCTTTTCTACATGTATGTCATGAAGTAGAATTTGAAGTTCATGCACTTGACCTATCACGATTTTGGAGTCCAAAAACTTGCCGATAATAAACTTCTTTGTTCTGACATCCTTTGTCTTGTATTTCTTCTCCAATAAATCCCATAGATCCTTAACCGAGTGCTTTGAACTATCCACTTCATAAAGTGAATTGTCCAATCCATTTAGGATGTAATTTTTGGCAAGAAAATTCGAGTGATTTCATGCTTCCAATGAATAATCGACTCACGATTATTTTATCCTTCTTGTATAGTAAGAGCAATCTCTTTTAAGAATTTTGCCAAATTCGAAGTAGTAAGATAAAACAACATCTTTTCTTGCCATCTTTTGAAATCCACACCTCCAAACTTTTTCGATTTTTCTCCATGTGGGATATGAGAGTTTGATATAGGTATAGCCAAAGGTGGAACCACATGGTTCGTATCGTTCGTTGTTTGACTTGAAGTAGTCTCAATGGTGTTCATTTCTGTTACACAAACAAAAGTTTAACTCGCAAAATGAAAGGAATGAATACCACAGGAAGGCTTATTTCAAAGATGAAGAATATGGTTTGTTTTTCAACAAACAACCACAAAAATTTGTCTTAAGAATGTTTGTGATATGTGTAGGAAATTGATGTTTGTCAATAAAAAATGGTTGACTTTAATTCCCAAGAGCGTAATTAAAGTCTATGAAAAGAAAGAAGAATAATAATAAGAAAGTAACGAAAAGAAATTTGAGGCAAATGAAAATACTATTTCTTAAGACAAATTTGTCCCGCAACGGTGCTAACGAATTATGATACTTGTCTCCCAATATACAACGGATTACTTCCTTATAGTAGAAGTACTTCAAACTATAAGGCAACAACAAACTCGAACGGATTATTCTCTCTATAAGACAATATTTTTGAAATGATTTTGAGAGAATTTTTAAAAAAAGTTTTGATATAATACTCAATACAAATGATATGGGAAGCATAATGGACATCATAAGGGTCTTATTAAACATTTATAGAAGATGAGAGGTTGTGAGTGAAGTGATATGTCCCAAACACAGCAACCTTCATGAATGAAAGCATCTTTTGATGTTGCTAGCCTGTTGTCAACATCTCATTCAAGTGCCAGTGTCATATTTTTAACAGAAACTTTTCGCCCGCATGTCGGTCGAGCGACAGTCTCATCGCTTGAACGGTAGGTGAGAGATGGAGTAAGGCAAATATCCTGACTAATTTCTCCTCTCTTTTTTCAACTTTGGACTGTAATTTCTCATTCATCCATAATTAGTTTTAAGATTCCAAAATATACAATGACGATATGTTTGACAAGTAAAACAAGTTAGTCTTTTTATCACTATAAAATAAAAGAGCGAAGGAGAGGGCTTCACGCGTGTCACCATTTCCTATTGTCTTAATTCATGTTTTTTTTTTTTTTGCATCAACCACTCCGTCTTCTCCATTTTTCCACTCAACCAACCACTCCATTCCATTCCAACCATCACTTCCCTTGGAGGAGTGAGCCATACCCATTTTCCCCTTTCTCCATTCCTTACGCAACCGGCCACTCCTCCATTATTACCTCAGTGCCTTCATATCTTTCTTTAACCATAAAATCTCTTTCATCTTTGATTAATTATGGTATTGGGTTTTTGAGTTGCTGCATCGTACTCTGATTTGCTGATTCAAGGTAATTGATTTATTTATTTCTTATGCAGTTCTGTTTATATGCAATGTATTTCTTGAGAGCCCATTAATTATTTTTTATTGTTTTGTGTATGTTATTTTAGGTTAATGCAGTTTATTTTTCTTGCGGGACTATTATTTTGTATTTTGCTTTTTTTTTTTTTGGGTGTATGATACAGGATTTGTTGGCCATTTGGGTATTTCATTTTCTTGTTTAATATTTGGTGGCGTTATTTTGTTTTTACAATTCAATATAGGCATGTGGAAGGATTTAAGTTATACTGTGTATCTGTGGTTAAATTTGAAAATTAGTGAGTTTGTAGAATACTTTATTGTTTTTGGTTTAGAAGCAATAGTTATGGTGTGTCTCTGTGTGAGTCTCCATGTCAGACAGAGAAACGACGTGCCTCCGTGTGACATGGAGACAGGGGACCGTATCTCCATGTCAGACGGAGAAACGGCATACCTCTGTGTGACATGGAGACACGGTCCCTGTCTCTGTATGACACGGAGGCACGCCGTGTCTCCATGTCGTATGGAGACACCGCCCATGTCTCCGTGTCACACGGAGAATTACTCCATTGCATGATGCCTGTGCCAGAAGTGGGCAATCGGCTTCCCTAGCTACTTAGCCTGTTATATTTTCTAGAATTTTTAATATCTTTTTTTCTTTTCCTCCTGAAACAACTCTACAGGTTATACAGAAGTTGTCCAACTTCTTCTAAACAGTACTAATGATCCAGACCGTGTCAAGCGAATGCTAGAAACTGTTGATGTGGAAGGTGACATGGTGAGTCCTTTTCTTGATCATATTCAATTTAGGTTTCTACATTAGATTTGCTTGCCAAAAAGAGGTTTTATTAAACCAAGTACAGTTGTTTTCCGAAAATAGAATAATGTTATTTCTATTTGGTTTATTTCTGTAGCTCCTGTACCATGCTACTAGAGGGGAATATGAGAATGTAATAAAATTGTTGCTTGTTTATGGAGCTTCTCCAACTGCAACAAATACCTATGGGAAGGTTCGCATCTGTCCATCACTCTTTGAATCTCGTTTTCTATACAATCGGGTGATAAGATGTTGGCAGACTCCGAATGAGCTCACCGATCCTGGAACAGAAGCTAGGAGAATGTTGGAAGAGGCTTCTACTGCTGTATCAGTTTCATTCACAAGGGGGTAAAAAAAATTGACCCAAAAAAAAAATCCCTGATGAATGCAAAGACAATCAATTAAATATAGTATTTTTCTCTCCACATGTGCTTGTGAAATTCTTATAGGCTTGGTTTCGAATGCATAGAGAAGTATTTATTTAGGGACTAATTAAATTTCAGGCCAAGTTCTTGACGATTTTATCTTAACAGAATTTGATTGATGATGCACCATTATTGATCCTAGATTATATCTGTTTTGGCACCTTCAATTTTTATTTTATTTATTTGCTTGTTCCAATTAGTAGTTATTCCCAATTGGAGATTAGAATTTAAGGTTGCATATCAATATGTACCCAAAAACTTGCAACTATTTACTGGCTATTTATAGATTAAGGTTTGTCGTCTCCCACGAAACAAATGTAATATGAGAATGTTGGAAGAGGCTTCTACTGCTGTATCAGTTTCATTCACAAGGGGGTAAAAAAAATTGACCCAAAAAAAAAATCCCTGATGAATGCAAAGACAATCAATTAAGTATAGTATTTTTCTCTCCACATGTGCTTGTGAAATTCTTATAGGCTTGGTTTCGAATGCATAGAGAAGTATTTATTTAGGTACTAATTAAATTTCAGGCCAAGTTCTTGACGATTTTATCTTAACAGAATTTGATTGATGATGCACCATTATTGATCCTAGATTATATCTGTTTTGGCACCTTCAATTTTTATTTTATTTATTTGCTTGTTCCAATTAGTAGTTATTCCCAATTGGAGATTAGAATTTAAGGTTGCATATCAATATGTACCCAAAAACTTGCAACTATTTACTGGCTATTTATAGATTAAGGTTTGTCCTCTCCCACGAAACAAATGTAAGCTACATTTTAGCCTTCTGTTCCTAACCAGTTTTAAAGTAATGTTGTGACACGTAACTCCATTTGAACATTGGAGTAGAGCAATTGCCCTCAGTTTGTACCGATCTCAAAATTGGAATCCTAACTTCCAAAATTTGTAGAACCTTTCTTGTTGATTAGGTGATCTTGAAAATAAGTTGCATTATTATCATTGGATTTTGGTTAGGCATAGAAACGGTTTCAACTGATTTCATCTAAGGTTTCATCTTTGACTTTCTCTTCCATTTTCCTTCCCTCTCTCTCTCTCTCTCTCTCTCTCTCTCTTTTTCTTCATATGGGTCCAAGAAAAAAAACTGCATTTTTAAAGTTTTCTTTTATGGTTGCCGGCTAAGGTTATCGTGAATTGGAGATTGATGCAATCGATCTTTCTTTTATTGTTCTAATGTAAAATATTTCATTTCAGCACGATCTTCAAAATGGCTTGGTCTAGAAATAGACTAAATATTGTATAGTCTAAATACAGTTTGCAATGGTTGGTGGTCTCATAGAACCTTAAAAATGATTTTGTGATCAATTGCTTGCTTTTAATAATTTTTATGCGCTCAGTATTTCTGTCAAATCTTACCTTATATGCCTACTCTATGATTTGCCAATAATAACAGAGTGAATTCAAATAGATGATATAATATATTTCCAGGATGTGAAGATACTGCCCTAAAATCTCAACGAGTGCCTATCTAAATGAATAATTTGAATTTATGATTTTGCCTATTCATTTCTTGTGCGTCTTTTCAATTAACAAATGAATAATTTGAATTTATGATTTTGCCTATTTATAGCTAAATCTTATTCAAATTCTTTGGCGACTCCATGTGTCTCCTCTATCAGGTGCACACGTTGTGGTGTCACTTCAAAGACTGTCAATGGTGTGGTGAGGCCACTTGTCCGATAACCCTTTGCAATGCATGTGAACTTTTTGGGTAAACAAGGTTATTCTTCTCTACCACCTTCTTCCCTCCAGCGTTTGTGTTACATGTTGGCACATTTAATTCTATGTTAATTAACTGCAGTGTAGAATTTACTTCTTTCATGGCTCATGTGTGATTCCTTTTGTCCTTCTCTGTGTAAGTTTCGAACTTTGTTTTCATAATCTTCTACGGATACATTTCAAAGTGATAAAGAAACATGATAGAAGAAAAGAGGTACTGCTATTTAGTACCATATATATACACTCTAATGTTACTCAAAAATGCTCCTATATCATTTAATTTTAAGTTCATGATTTGTGTGCAGGCATAATTTAATTCATATTTGAGGCCTTTTTATATAATCACAAGGTTAAATCTCTGTTTATTTAATTGTATTCCTAATATTTGTATGGCAAGTTTAGATTAGCTGCTTCTTTAACAACTGTCGTGTATGCCCGTTCAATAGTCAACATACACTTATATTTAACATTCACAATTAACGTGCAACGCACGTTTCCTCACTAGTATTCATAAAAAGTTGAGAAAAAATCACTTTTCATATTTTATATAACTAAATTTTTCAATCATTAAACCAAATTTCAAAAGATTTCACATAAAGAAATAGGAGAATCAGACTTCCAACTAGAGGTTTGGAAGATGAACACGAAAGGAGAAGAGAAAAGAATCTAGAAAATTAATCACCTAAATGGCAGAAGTCATATATGACCTAATAGGGCAACCAGTGGGTCTATTTATACACTCTTTGCTAGCCATTGATCAAATCTTAATCCAACGGTGTCTGCAAAACTTGATGGGTTCGATAAACACATTGGTTTGGCCACTTCAAAGGGTTCAGTCAAAACTGCCTTGTGGTATTTTGACTTGGAGTGTGGGAGCCACTTGCTTGTCACGTAGAATATTTAGGGCCTTATAATGTGAGGCGTAACAAAAATATATATATTTGTTTTAAAAATATTTAGTTATAACTAAATTTGAAAGAGAAACGATTATCAAAAAATAAAAACCAAACTAGAGCTTAATATGCTATGAAATTAAGATGTACGGAATTTTGTTGTTTGGGTCAACTTAAGAAGCATCCAGTTATGAGATGAGATGTATTGTTTTGTCACATTCCTTAGCAACAAATATCAATTAAGAACATGTGACATGTAAAAACGAACAATGAATAGATACAAAGACTTTGTCATTCATTCACTTACAGCATGGATGCAAAAATATTGAGAAAATCCGTGTATCTTTAGTTGTCTTGTCAATGATGTAGTCGCCGTGAATCCCACGGTATTACAATTCATCAAAGATAAGAAAAGACTTTCTAATATTATCCTGTAAACTCTATTTTCAAAAAAAGAAAAAAAAAATTGAAAAATAACAAGATTCTTCATTGATTAATTCCTTTTTTTTACCTTTAAATATTTATGCAATTGATTTTCTTTATTATATATGAGTTATTATAGAAACCTTAGTAGAAACTGTGAAAAACAAAATATAATTCAGATTACATCTAAAAAAAAAATATATTAAAATATAGAAAAGCTGACATGGACCTTAACCCATGCAACGAATGAAGAACAAAGGACAAAGATAAAACACCTATGCCCCAGCTTGGCACCACCCTAACACATCATAGATACATCAAACTTTTTTTTTTTTTTTTTTTTTTAATAATTTTATAATTTTTATGAATTTTGACTTTTTCTGGAATTACAAAATAATAATTCACAGGTCATTGCTGCCTCCAAGAAATATAATATTAATTCATAGTGATCTAAGGCTCATAAGGGCATATATAAAAAAATTGGAAAAAAAACCATTTGTACCTTCTTGACAAATACTCACATATCGCGTGAAACTCGCGTAAGATCAATGTGAAAAAAAATGATAAAAAATGCTCACATCTCCCTGATGTGAATGCTCTGTCAGGGATGATGTCAAACCCTCCATGTACAAGCAGTATGATTTCAAAAAAAAATTAAAAATTAGGTATCCGTGCCTGAAAATGAAAATTAATTAAAAGATCGTACGGGTTCTAGGAATTGAAACCATTTTTGGAAATGATTTATTAATTTGGTGTTTGGTTATTATTAGTTGGGATTCATTAATTAATTCAATATAGAACTAGGTTTTCTTGATTTAAAATCTATGGAGGTCTAGTCCGTAGACTTTTGGATTATTATTGTATGTGTCTCCGAAAAAAGTAGTTAAGAAATTTGATAATTTTTTCTTAATTTTCTAAAATGATTTTAAAAGTTATAGGTCAACTGCTGTAATGAATGGACAAGCAGCAAATATTCTTGTTTTAATTTGCATCAAATTAAGGAAAATGCTCTTGAAATGGAAAGCATATATCAGTTTAACCCCATTCTTTACAATTTATGACAAAATGAATCGTTGAATTTAATAAATAAATTTGCCGTATGTTAAATAATGTCTTCAACGTCTCCTTACAGATAAGATTTACCTTTTTTTTTTTTCATGAAAAAACTTGGGCTCGTTTTTTGTGGAAATTAAAATCAGATTTTTAGTAGATTTTGGTATAAATTGATGAAATGTGTGGTTAAAAAGTTGTATAACCCATAAAATATGTTATTGAAATTAATTATTGACTTTAATTTAGATTAAAATTTAGATTTTAATCGATACTAGATAAGAGCTTGATATATTTATGTATTTTTTTTTTTTTTATAGAGAGTGCATACGAACTCCGACTATAATCTTATAAAGGCAAAAAAAAAAAAAAAAAAAAAATATTCACAGTTATTTTATGTAGCTATATACAGTTTTTTATATGCCTAGAGCCTGTTTGACTTAGATAATAATCAGATTTTAGTATATTTTGATAAAAAATGATAAATTACGTGATTGAAAATTTGTTGATCTCATGAAATATAAGATTATTAATTTTTTGAAAATTAATAATTAAAATTAATTATTAATTTTTTATTTTTTATTTAAATTTATTATTAAAATATAAGATCTCATGAAAATTTGTTGAAAATTTAAAATTAATTATTAATTTTTTATTTAAATTTAAAATTTATTTTTTAGATGAACCAAACATGGACGACAAGAAAGAAAAATATTGTAACACTTGATGACATGTACAACTAATACTACGTGTAATGCGAGTGAACTCATTGGCTGGTCGGTTGGTTTGCCGTGATCACATTAATAAACACACAAAATATAGATATGAAATCTGCTTTTGATGTTTCAGGTCAATTTTGTAATTTCAAATTTACAAAATGGGCAAAAACTTGAGTTGATTTTTTTTTTTTTTTGATACCCAAGTATCCTAGCTTAGTCAGACTAATTACTGGACCTCTAGCCACCGGCCCCTCAACGACTCGAGGAGGTAAACCGCGGGTTATGCCCTTATTGGCTCCCAGGTTCCTGCACCGCTCATATTCCTGCCCCCAAAAGAGCTCTCTTCACTGCCTTCCAGTCATTGCCTTGCCTTCGAAATAAATCCCCCTTTCAAGACTCATGTCTTTCAAGAATCAAACTCTCCACACTGGGATTGCAGACAAAAACTTGAGTTGTTGCTCTATCTTGTAGTCGTTTTGAGTCTTTGACAATATTGCATTAAGAAATTTAGAGGTTATTTGAGATTTTTTTTTTTTAATAAAAGTCGATGAATATAAAGTTGAAATATTGATGAAAGTTATGATTCTCATCAAATGTGTTAGTAAATTAATTATTAATTTTGACAACAATGTTTTAAACTTTTAGGGTCCGTTTGATTGTAAGATGGAATTTGGTTGGAAAGAAAACGAATTGTAAGGAATTGAATTGTCTAGAACTTGTTTTTACAGGGAATTGATGATTAATTGTATTTGATTGGTATAATTTTTCACCCGAAAAATAAAAGTAAGTTTGGATCTTTTGGTATTCGTTTGACTTTATTTTTCCATGAAAATTATCCTTTAAATGAATAATTTTTTTTTACAATTGGCTCTAGAATTTGTTCCAATTGTTATAAAAATAAAAAAAAACCTAGAATTGTGGGAAAAGCAATTCAATGAAAAGTGGGAAAAGAGAAAAAATGTGAAAAAATATTTTTCATGAACAATTTGGTCAATCAAACAAGCCAAAAGTGGACGTTGAAGGAAAATAATGCCCTATCAAACAGTGTCTTAGTCCTTGTTTGGTCCAAAGATTAAAATCAGATTTTTAGTAAATTTTGAAAAAAATTGATGAAATGTGTGATTGAAAAATCATGAACGTAATGAAATATGTGATTAAAATTAATCGTTAACTTTGACTTAAATTAATATTTATATTTTAATCCCTATCAAATTGGGGCTTAATAATAAAGGGGCACAATGTGATACGGTTGTAAAAAAGTTGAGCATGAAATGTTAAGGGCATGTTTGGCATGAATTTTGAAAAGTTAAAAGGAATTTTTTTCATATTCAAAACTTGCTTTTAAACTCATTTGACTAATTTTATGGAAGTACTTATTCCAATTATAAGAGTTTTTAAACGAAACTGGTTCAATGTTGTTTTATCTAAAAGAGCTTCTTCTAAAAACACTTTCGGAATAAAAAGCTCATTTAAAAGTTCCTGACATGTCGAACTCTAATTGATTCATCAACCCTGCTGGAGGGACAAGAGATTTTTTTCCCGGGTCAAACTCGAGAGTCCCCTGATTGGAGGGGGGCCGACAGTCCAAGGGATTTTCGCTCGAGTCAAACTCGGGGGCTGTCAGGTCCCCCTCTAATCAGGGGGCTCCCGGATTTGACTCGGGAGAAAACCCTTCTCCTAGGGGATTAATTCTTGATTCATACGTGTCTGATAAAAAATTGTAATGAATCAGTCAAACAATGCGTGTGTACAAGTAAAAGTAATAGTGTAGATTACAGACTAAATAGTCTTTAATCATGCCTGTAGCAAAGTTGAAGATAGAGAATGAATCAAACATCTACAGCGGAAACACGGTTACAACGTTGCCATCACCGAACTTTGGACACAGACTCGCCTTCAAAAGGAGAGGTTATTTCCCGGAATCACCCTCCTAACTTCCACGTGGCACGTGATATCAACATAATTTTCGAAATAATTAAAACAAATTTGATTAACTTTCAATTTTTTAAATTTTTCCTTCACGTTTTTATTTTCAACGTTAGGGGATAAGTTAACTACACCTGGTAGGCATTTGGCGCATCATATTAGACTGAATAATAAAATAATTCTATCTAGTTCTTATGCGGTCTTCGATACAATTAGTATGCGGCTTAAATTAATTCGGAGTGTTTTTCCTGGTAGGCTTTTGGGGAGAATTGTTCTAATACTGTTTTGGTGCTATCAGGGACAGACCCAAACGATTTGGATTGGGATCACAATTAAAATTTGTAATTATCTTTTACTAAAAAAAAAATGCTAATAAAAATTTTTTAATTTTTAATTTTTTTTTTTTTAAATTGGGGGATCACTTGGGTCTCCCTAGGTCCGCGCCTGGGTGCAATACCGTATTAGAAGAGCATACAAGTAATAAAAAATTAACAAATTTATGGCAATATTTTTAATAAGTTTTTGTAAATTATTAATGAACTTCTTGAATGATTTTTTTTTTACTCATAAATGAAAATTTTAATTATAAGTAAATTATTTACATATAAGTGAATTTTTTTTACTTAAAATTTAATTGAATTACATAAATTTATTTCCAACTAAATAAGAGCTAAGGATTTCACTTATAAGTAAAAATAACTTATAAATATAATTTAGAAATTACTTAGAAGTTAAAATTTCATTTTTAAATGAAAAACCTTCTGTGTATGTCAAAAAATTATTTATAAGTAAAAAAACCATGGGTGAAAAATTCACTTAAAAGTAAAAAAATTGTGTCCAAATAAAAAATTACTTATGAGTAGAAATTAATTTACAAGCTATAAAAATACTTATATAAGTAGTAAATTCACTTATTCATAGAAATTTCCTATAGCTACTTATAAATAAAAATTCAATTATAAGTGAAAAAAATTACTTTATGACTTACTTACAAGATAAAAAATCACTTTTATGTAAAATTAAGGCCTATAACTACTTATAACTAAAAATTCAATTGTAGGTAAAAAAAAAAAAAAAAACTTTATATCTAAAAATTTACTTATAATTAAAAAATCACTTATAAGACAAAAATTCACTTATATATGAAAAAATTGCTTATGAGTACAAAATTCACTTATAACTATAAAATTTACATATAGTTTAAAAAATCACAAATAAAAAATTAATATAAAATAAATGTTTCCTGTAAGAAAAAACTCACTTAAAAGTTAAAATTTTATTTCTAAGTAAAAAAAAAAAAAATTAACTATAAGTTAAAATTTCACCTTTGAGTTAAAAAAAATCACTTATATGTAAATAAATTACTTATAAGTAATTAAATATTTCACTTATGAGTAAGAAAAAATTACATATAAAAAAAAATTCATATAGAAAAAAATATTTTTTTAATACAACCCCTCTAATTCTATTATTATCCTAATCTTATCCCCTTGGGGATAAGAATTCTCTTCAATCAAACCTATTGCAGCTTCACAAGCCTTGGGGAGAAATAGCCTAGAAATGAAATGAAGTGCACATATGTCTAAAATTTGTCTCTATTAAACTGTTCACATGAGTTATAGGCACTATAGACTTGAACTAATTTACATACTACGGTCTCGAATCAGTCAACTGTTTTGAAGATTTGAATACTAGAGATGGCCAGAGGAAATATATTATATACACAAAAATAATGATAATAATAATATCAGCCAGCTAGGGTGGGGTGGGGGGGAGACCATAGGAAAAAGGACTGTATAATTATGAAGTTGAATAAGTTACTAATCGTCTATAGGGCGTCTATTGTCCCTACAAAAACCTATGAAAACTGCTATGGGTGCAGGAAAATATCCACAGAATCTTTACAGGAATTCAAAATACACACATGCAGGAGGGTGCTGTGTTTTTTTTCAATATAAAATTCACATGGGGCCCACCCCACGTGAGTTGTCTGATTTTCTTCCGTTGGACAAATCCTGTACTTGCAGAGTTTTTCAAAACCTATTGGTCTTAAAGAATTTTTCAACGCATGGAAACCAGTACTAATAATTTTTTCTCAAACAGGGCCTACGTGCCTACGTGGCAGCAAAATTCAACCAGTACTTGTAATCTACGTATTCCTAACCAGTTTCAGAAAACTAGATACTGTTGTAATCTCTTTATTCCCTCTATAAATACATCTCCATTCATTTTCTTTACTTCCCATAATCTCATTTCCATCTGAATTTACACTCTTCTCATTAAGAGTTAGCCAGGTGAGTCAGTAATACTAAAATCTTGTTCCTTACAGAGTCAAGTCTTATCTATTATTAGTGTTGCATGTAATATTTAATTTCTGTATGTGTTACAGGGAATACTTGTTCTGTCAATGTCTCCAGGAATGGTAATGCCAGAGGAAAGTAGAAAAAATGATTTTGATTCCCTGGAAACCCAATACAAGAAAGGAGTGAAACATCTGTTCGACAATGGAATTGAGCATGTTCCTAGGAATTACATATTGCCAGCTTCGGAACGTCCCAATGTTGTACAAGAAAAATCAACTGGCGATGCAGACAAAGCCAATCTTAAGCTGCCAATCATTGATTTTTCTGAATTGCAGGGTCCTAATCGGTCTCAAGTCCTTAATTCTCTTGCCTCTGCCTGCGAAAACTACGGATTTTTCCAGGTGGGTTATTGAACTAGAATTTAAGACCATCGATGGCATAAAGGACTATGATAAATAAGATTTTAACATGTTTCTTTAATTACTGTCTGATACTATTCAAATCCTCATCAAACATGTCATAGAAAGACGAGCAATATGACATAATCCTTCAATGCCAAAAAGGAACTTCTTTCATACTGTCTCTATGTAATGAGTTGAGGAATTGACATAAAGTTTGATAATATTGAATAAATGCAGCTGGTGAATCATGGTATTCCGTACGAGATTATAAGCAGTATGGTAGATGTGAGTAAAAGGTTCTTTGAGATGCCATATTCAGAAAGAGAGAAATATATGTCAGCAGATATAAACTCACCTGTTCGGTATGGAACGAGCTATAATCAGAGAACTGATGGTGTCTTTTGTTGGAGGGATTTTCTCAAATTGGTTTGTCAGCCTCTACCAGATGTCCTTCCCCATTGTCCTACTTCTCCAAATGATTTTAGGTAAGAGTGGCAATAAATTATTTACCAGATATGTAAGACACCATTATACTTGTTTGGCAAAGCTTATAATAATTGCTTATAAGCTCGTCAAACTCTTTATTTATCCAGGATCCACAACTTTTATATATATTTACACACTTATTATCCATACGTTTCGCAAAACTCACAACTTATAATTTAATAAAAAGCATTAGCAAACATTATATGCTGACAAACAGAACATGAAATAGATACATGCATACCAAGGATTTTAAGAGGCCATTTTCTTATTTGTTATTTTTTATATATATAGTAAAAACTTAAAAAATGAAGTTTGGTCTCACATCAATGCTGAATCACTGTAAATTTGTGTGTGTTCTATATTGCTTTTTTATTTTATTTTAGGTTTATTTATTGCTTTTCTAAGTTGGAATTAGGGTTTAATATGTAAAAAAGAGAGTAGTTGAGTTTAAATGAAAAATGCAACTCAACCACCTTGATTGACCATATGAGTGATCACATGTGAGTGTGCGAATCTCACATGAATAAAATAATATTTTCTCACACACTCACATGCGGTCATCTAAGGATTCAACCGTGATGTTCGTGTAACAAGGCTCGAGTTTAAATTAATGGTAATGAATTTTCAAAACTATTATACTTTTGCATGATATATACATCTGTTCTGAACAAGTTTTGATTGGTTAATTTAACTATTTCTATATTTAAACAGGACATTGGCTGTTAGCTATGCTAAAGAAGTCAAATCCTTGTTCCTAATGCTAGTGGATGCCATCCTAGAAAGCCTTGGACTAATGAACAAGAAGAATACGACACCAAAAGATCAGGGCGAGGATGAAGACAAAGTCGAAGAGATATTAAAAGAATTTGAAGATGGAAGCCAGCTAATGGTATTGAATTGTTACCCTCCTTGTCCACAACCTGATTTGACACTGGGAATGCCACCTCATTCTGACTATGGATTCCTCACCCTTCTCCTCCAAGATGACGTCAAGGGATTGCAAATACAGCACCAAGAAAATTGGGTTACCGTTGAACCCATTCCTGGATCCTTTGTTGTCAATGTTGGAGATCATCTTGAGGTACATATACATGAATTCGTATCTGTATTTGTCATGTGTATTCAACGACTGAGAACGTTAATTAACTAACATCCCTATTAAAAGTTTTAAGATAATGTGAATTAAAGTTCCATAGTACATACTTTTGAGTCGAAAAATTTGCACGAGGAACCCATAACCCCAAAACACGAAGGGTCTATTGCACACCTTAAGATCCCGATAAATCAAGACAAATGTACAGTATATAGTTTAACTTTGTATGGTTTAATATTTTCTAAAAAGTGACGATACAACTCTTAACATTATCTTTTTGTATGTTTTGACCAGGTATTCAGCAACGGGAGGTATAAGAGTGTATTGCATAGAGTACTGGTGAATTCGATGAATTATAGAATTTCAGTAGCTTCTCTACACAGTCTTCCTTTTGAAAGCACGGTGCAGCCATGTCCCAAACTCATTAGTGAAACAAATCCAAGGCGTTACATGGACACAAATTTTGCCAGTTTTATAGAGTACTTGAAATCTCGCGATTCGACAAAAAAGAATTTCCTCGAGTCCAGGAAATTGAAATCATAAATAAAAAAATAAAAATAAAAATCTACAAATATGGCAGACATTTTGTATTTTGACTTTTTTTTTGTATCAATTATAGAGAAATTAATTGTACGGGTACATGTATGAGTGCAGCAAGAAATTGACAACATATGCTACATAAATGAAATTATTATTTTCTATTGATTATCCAACTACTTTCTTCCTTGAATGATGATTGGTCAATAGTATTAATTTCAGAATTCATTGGAGGGATTATTTTTAAAAATTTCTTTTTTCGTTTTGTCAATTCTATAATATCCATAATTGTTTAATGAAATTTGTCCTTAACTTCAAAAATGTATTAACTAATTAGTGTCTTCTAGTTGTACCTTGTGACGTTTGTTTACCATTTTTGTGGCCTTCATTTACACTAGTGACGCAAGCAAATTGGGTTATTTATTTCACAGAATATATTTTTATACTTTGGAAATTCGTCTAGTGCTGTAGTATCATCATCGTGGCTTTTGGTTATAATCCATCTTGATTACACAACTGAATTTTCATAAAAACCCTCATGTGTTTTAATTTTGGTTGGAAGGATAGAACAAATTCTAATTTCTATGTAATAGTACTTGATCACAATAAATTGAAAAAATGTAAAGTTGAGAAAGGCCAAAAAAACTCAAGTAAATTTGAGGTGTGTGCTTGGCGTAGCTTGAAATATCATTAAATTGATTAAATATATTTTTTATCTACACATTTTAAGGACTCATGACTTATTATTCATATTTTCCCCATATTTGGTTTGGTTGATCTTTTGTTTCTCGACATTGAAATAAGATTAAGCTTATGAACTTATTATTCTAGGTCGAAACAAGTTGATAGGATGCCCTTTTTTAATCCATATGTTCCCCCATGGGGCGAAAAAAGAAAAGAGAGAAATGGGATTTCTCTCGCTTTTTTGATACAGTGTGCTCCCCGTTGAAGGCTTGCAAGACGAACTATTGGCTCAGTGTTAGAGTGTGTCCTTGATAATTGCACCGTTGTGCTTGGACTGTGAAAGCTCTCAGCCATATAAATAGTTCAATATGCTCGAAATCCTGATATGTGGATCATCCAAGACACATTAGCATGACATATTCCTCATGTTCGAATTAGGGTTTGAAACCAAACCTCAAAATTGATAAAAAAAAAAAAAAAAAAATTTAAAAAAATAAAAAAATAAAATCAAAATCAACAACTAATTTCAACTACATATTTCATAACTTAAATCAACTTTTTAATCTGTAGAAGATAGTTCTCACCTATCATACTCATTTTGCTTTGTTAATTGACCATACATTTTATCAATATTTATAAAAATTTACTAAAAATATGATTTTAACTAAATTGAAATAGGGATTTATTTACAAATTCTTGGAGACCCACTATTTAATTTTAATTAAGCATTTCCAAACAAGTTAACATGTGTCTTATACTTTTAATCATGTTTGGTTCAACTAAAAAGTCAAAGTCAATAATTATTTTACATCACATATTTTGCGTGATTCATAACTTTTTAACCGTACATTTCATTAACATTTAATCTACTAAAATCTGAATTTTTTTTTTTTTTTTTTTTATCTCAATCAGATAGAGGCCAAGTGTAAAATTTTCATTTTTGTGTGACTATTATTGCTTGAACTCTAAACTCTCTTATATAATCGAGATTTAATAATATAGTTCTTTTTTGTGTGTAGATTAAAATTAAATTTTAATTAAAATAATGAATCGATTGAAAAATTATGAATTTTATAAAATATATAATTAAAATTAATTTTTTTTTGTTTTTATGATCTTTTAATCTACACTAAGCGGGATATTATATGTTATTCAAAAAAGTAATCTACAACGATAAGGTCCAGTAATTATGCTTTTTCGTGAAACGAAGTTGTTGCCAGCTGGGTTGTAGCAGTGGGGCCGTGGTCTGTGGGTCATCTGATTAAGCCTCCATTGCATTTATAATCAGACACGTGCATAGACCTTTTTGTTTATTGCGAATAACTTAAATTGAGACCACGGATTATTGACCTCAAAAGGTTGAAAAGCAAGGTCGTTACTTTCGCGTGGGTAGGCGATATATATATATATATGTATATATATATACATACATATACACAAACACGCCGACATAAGTATATGTACAAACAAAAATGCTAAATGAACAAAATTTTTGACATGGAATGATTATCGACATCTATGTGACGCTCCTTATTAGAACCGAGAAGGGGCGCCACATAGATGTCGGTCACCATTTACTGTCAAAAACCCTGTCTGTCTAGCAAAACTAATATACAAAATAGTTTATTAGTCTTATAAGAAATTTTTCAAAAGTTCTATTTAAATAGTAAGGGCTTGTTTGGTATGATTTTTAAAAAATCAAAAACATTTTTTGATATCCAAAAGTTGCTTTTAAATTCGTCTAACTAATTTTATAAAGTATTTATTTTAATTAAAAGAGTTTTTTTTTTTTTTTTAGAACAAGTGATTTAATATGACTTACTCTAAAAGTACTTTTGAAATAAAAAGCTCTTTTAAAAATTAATTTTCAAATAAAAATAAAAGTAGTTTCTTCCAAAAGTGTTTTTTTACAAAAACTAAAAATAAAAATAAAAATCACGTCAAACGAATCCTAAATTTATCGATAATGCTACTCGTACAATTTTGATTGGAATAATATTCAATTATTATGTTCAATTTTGATTGGAATAATTGATTGATAAGTGACATAAATATTTAAAGTGAGAATTACTTTGTGCATCTGTTTATAGATGCTTTGCACATATATATTGGGGTTTTTTTTTTATATATATAAAAGTTAAATATATACTTATTTTAATATTGTCCAGACTATGGATATTTTAATATAAGACAATTAATTAATAATGACCTTAATTACATCTTTAAGCCCATGTATTTTGATCTTCAAAACAAATTCGTCAACAATTGAAAACTCCCAAGTCCTTTTCACAATCTTTTAAAAATATTTTGTCATATTTATTTTTTAATCACTAGGAATAATACAATATTAGATTAAGGGATCAAATGTCAACTTACTAGATTGTTTTTCGATTAATTTCATTAGATACTTCAAAATGAGAAAAGTATTGAAGTGTTTGGATCAAACTTCAACAAAGTGTCTGCAAATTATAAAATATATTCTTGTTTAAATTAATCCAATTAACATTGACTTAGGCCTTCTTTTGTAGAGATTTAAATCCAATTTTAATTGAAAATATAATCGTTATATTTCACTTTCATCTCACGCATGGGATCCACTAACAGCTAATTTTTCAATTAAAATCTAATTTAAATCTTCACCAAACAAACTCTTAGTCGAAATCAATCTCAATGCAATAAATTGACCTAAATTTGGTCAAAAATCGCTCCTCGTTGTTTCACTATCATTGATTTATTGTCGTGTATATCCTAGTTTTTCAATTTTGACATTCATCCTTATTGGAGGAGGATAGACTCTTCTTTGAGAAAGGATGCAATGGGAGGAAAAGAAAACAATGTAGAGAAATTTAGGAGTTCACACATACATGAATAGTCGGGGAGACAAAAGTTGACTCATCTTAAAAAATTGACGTTATTGGGGTGTAAGGATTAATAAGAAAAAGAAAACGAATATAAATGAGAACGGTAAAGAGTCTTTCAAATTTTTGAACAAAGAGGACGTTTTTTGGTTAATGCCATTCAGTATGCAGAAATGTTTTTTGCCCATTGTAGGAAGTCTTATTTTGCCTATTTAAAGATAATCGTGTTTACAGTTCTCACATTTGAAGAGAATCATAAGTAAATTTATTTTGTCATATTAACAAATGAACAATCTTATCCTATCCAGAAAACAATTTCGAGTTGGCACATACCTCTTTAAACAAAGTACAAGTCATGAGTCAGTGACACGTAAGGTGTACCATAACAAAGTACAAGGAAGAACACGCATTTTGACGGTTCATAGTCTTCCGTGCATGCATGATATGGACGCAGCCTTTGGTGATAATCAGGCCATAATTCGATTAATTAACAAGAGAAATTTTGTACCACAATTTTGACTTTGTTTAGTTGCCCAGACTTGAAGATTCGACTTGATGGTCAGGCACAATATTGACCCTATTATGTTATTATTTTTTGTCGAATTCTCAATATTGCATATTCCAAATGATAATTTCTAAAATGAAAATGATTTATTTGAACAGATTTTCCAAGATCTAATTTCTTAAAGATTTGTTGGTGATGCTATTGAAAGGTATTTGGGCCAAGTCGATCTCAATAAAAAAAATATATATGACAAGCACGAACACGACGTTCGAACAATCGACAAAAAAACTAACAAAGTTTTTAATTTATCACATCCTATATTTAAGTCAGATAATTATTGGACAGTATATATGTATGACGGTGTAAAGTAAATAATGATTGAATACCAGCTTAAGTAAAAAATAAAAATCGAATAGAACATGTGCGTGAGGCTATAATGTAAATAATAATTGGATACCTAAGTAGGGCTCCTGGTCAGAACATGTGCGTGACATGTATTATGTCAGAACTTCTATTGTGGCCAAAATATAGCAAGCATGACGGAGTAGTACTCCTTGTTGTGGTGAGATGTTGGACCCCAAGATGAACCCCTATGAGGTGGCACGAGATGGGTTGTTCAATAGAGAACCATTACATTTTAGATTGTTAGGTGAGGACTGAGGAGCATACTTTTACTCTCAATTGATCTATAAGTCTCATTTTATTTTTAAGTACTTTTACTTTGATTTTATCAACAAAGCAAACAACGGACCAAGTCTTAGAATTAAGCACTCAATCTCTATTAGAATTAACTAACAAGTCTTAGTTTATCGAAGTCAAATACACACTCTCAACTAGCAGCCAATGGTATAAACGGCTTATGGAACTATTGGAATTGTCCAAATCTTGACTTGTTTTTCACTATCCTACCTTTCCTATCTCGAGAAATCAAAATAAATAATATAAGGAAAATTTTCATAAGTAAGAATATAACTTTGATCCATTTCAATAATAAGAAAATAAGTTTCAATTTTCAAAAATCAGATTTTTATTAATTTTTATTTATAATTTAATTAATTAAATATATATTTACTTGATTAAATATATTAAGGTCACATATCTATATAATTTGATCACAGATTCACAATTTAGTTAGTCACATATTATTTTCGATCACAAATCAGAATTTTTAAATATCAAAAATTATTTTAAGTCATAATTCAAAAATTTTATAGGTCACAATTTGTTTATCGGTCACATATTCACAATTTAATTAGTCACATATTATTTTTCGGTCACAAATCAAAATTTTTAAATGTCACAAATTTTTTACGGTCACAATTCAAAAATTTTAAAGGTCACAATTTTTTCCTTGGTCACATATAAAAAATTTATAAGTCACAACTTCTTTATCGATCACAGATCATGAACATTATAAGTCACAACTTAGGTCACGTTATTTCTTGGTCATAGTTTATTTTTTTCATTTGTCACATATTATTTGTTCGTAGTCACAACATAGGTCATAGAATATTTTGCACATGGCTCAGGTCACAGCATAGGTCACAGCACATGGCTCACGTTACAGAGACTATACAACATCACTTTACCACCACCACCACCACCACCACCGTCTTACATGCCCTAAACCTACCTACCACAGCCGGCAACTCACCACAACCACCATTACTAACATCGCCAACACAGCCTCACCACCATATCACCACCACCAACCCACACCACCACAGACACCATTTCTCTTCTCCAACACCACCGCACCACCACCAACCCGCACCAATATCACAGGCACCACAGCCACCCAATCCGCACCACCATCACCACAATCTCGCGACGGAGCAGAGGGGAGGGGAGGAGAGGGGTGGAGAGATAGAGGATGGGGCTTGAGCCAATTGATCTGGACCTATTGAAATCGCCAACCACCACCTGCAACATCACCCAACACCACCACTACCACCTGCAACATCACTCAACGCCACCACTACCACCACCAACATCGGCCAAAGCCACCACTGCCACCAACAACACCTCGCAAATTTGAAATTTTGAAAATCGCCACCACCCCACCATCAACGCCACGACCACAACACCGCACGACAACATCGCCACTGTCGCCCCTTCATCGGCACCACAACTACATCACCAAAACCAATAGCAGCACCACCATTGCACAACCACACAAAGATCGAATCAAATACAAAAAACTCCCAATAAATTCGGAGTTACAGGTTCTGGTTCTTCATCATCATCTTCCAATTCATCGCTGTGCTTCGCGCTCGCTGGTCGCCGTCAATTCGGTGGGTAACGGAGAAGGCAACGAGGTGGATAGAGAGAGAGCGTGCAGGAGGAGCCGATTTTTCATGTGGAGAGAGAGAGAGAGAGAGAGAGGTGGAAATTAAATTGGGAGGTAGAGTTTGTGATGTTTGTATTGTAGTATATATATTTAGTAGAAATATTTATTTTATAAAAAAATTTAATTAAAATAAAACTTTTGATTTTTGAAAGATTAAAATTTTCACCTTATTTTAGAACTCATGATTTTTAAGGTAGAGAAGAGTGTAATTTCCACGTAACATAATAATAATAAATTATGGATCCATGTGGAAAGGGGCTAAGTGCTTTTTGGGTCAATTAACTAATGTTTCTACCAAATCTCACATAGTCCACGGGCTAAAAGCCTATCTGGACCCGATTTGATTGCCGCCAGAACAGTACACAAATGGGCCAACTCGGAATGGATAAGCTTGCAGTAAAAATCGTTTACTGGCCGACAATTTTAACCTAAAGTGTATTAATAACCTACAAATTTGTTTACCAATAGCTGATGTGAAAAATTTTGATTGAGTCAAAATCTTACCAATAATTTTAATCTAATTTATCGTCACCTCATCAATTTAATTTAAATGTGTTTACTTATTTTAAAAGTACTTATTATTTTCAAAAATGTAAAATTAATAATTTACTTAAGTTAGGGATAATTTTAAAAATAATCCTATCCGGTCTCATTTGGTGTTAAGCAACAATCTAATTATTGAACAATCTAATTATTGGATATCTTAAATATGATTTATATCTATTTATTTAAGATGTTTAATCATTTCAAAGTACTTAATGAACAATTAGACTAGGGCTGCACAAAAAATCATGAAATCACAAACCGAGCCAAAATCATTAGTTTGAAATCGTTGGTTCGGGTTCATGTGGACCCATGATTTTTTTCCTCTCAAACCAAACAAAACCATTTCAAAGTAGTTTTGTTTAGGTTTCGATTTTCGCGCGAAATCGAACTGAATATTTTATTTTTTTTAACTTGTAAATTTTACAATTTTAACTTTTCAGAAACAAAATTCAAATTTAGCAATACAAATTACAAACAAACCATTGAAATAATCATATAAAATAAATTAGATTAATCGTTACTAATCCGTGATTTTACAAGTCCACAACAAACGTCTTGACCTAATATCTAAACTAAATTAAAATTATCCCCATATCATATGAAACGAACAAAAAAATCATTTACTTTCGACAACGTAAATCATAATTCAACAAAACTACTGCAAAAAATCAAGTCCAAAGTTTCAGAAACCCCAACTTAAATTCTCATTTGTCAAACATTTGACGCTTGTGTTGCCACTGTTGAACGAAATGCAATCGTCAATCGTCAATCGTCTTTTACCTTTTAGAGTTTGCTAATTTCTACTTGAGTTGCCTTTTTCTCTCTCCTCTCTCAGTAAGTCTCGGATTCTTATTCAAGCAATTTTCTCCATTGTTCTTTCGTTTATTTGTTGTTTTTGAACATATTATACACTTGTGTGTTGTAGTTTGGATAGAAAGTGTGTCTAGGTGATTAATGAATTTGTTTATGATTTCAAAAGAATGAAGGTAGAGCATATTAACTGTATGAAAATGTTTAAGTTTCCTAACTAGTACTATTACCTTCCACTTCTTAAAGTAGTTAGAGAAAGAAATTCGACAATTCTTGCTTGAACTCTATCAATCTTTGTACATTTTAACATATCTTGTTCAGTCTTTAATTTTCATCTCACTAGTAAGACGAAATGAATTTTAATCAAACTATAACAACAGAATGTGACTCTCTCTATATCAACCACTGTGTGACAATATTAAAAGCAAAAAAAAAAAAAAAAAAGTAAATAAAAAGGAAGAAAAATGTATTCGCCCCATTAACATTTTTTAGCAACCAACTTTGAAAATTATTTATTCACAAGTTTCATGGTAAATATGAATGTAATTTAACATTTAACATTATTAATTCTCATTTAAACTTATATGTTAACTTGTTTTAAATATATTACTACAATATCGATATTTAAATGACGGATTAAAATCGAACCAAACCGTAAATAATGATTTTGTTTGGTTTGACAAAATAAAATGGTTTGGTTTGGTTTGAAAATATTCCAAACCACATAAAATTGTTTGAGTTGAAAATGTGGGACAAATCGTCCAAATCGAATTTTGTTCACTCCTAAATCAAGCGAAACTGAATATCATTACTGTAATTTTTTTTTTAAAAAACTTACTAATAGGTATGATTAAAAATGTACGGGCATTGGAAATTTATCTAATGTAATTTAAGTCATTTTAACTTCGATTTTGTTTCAAATTTATTAGGAGGGTGTTTGGTGAAAATTAAAATTAGATTTTTAGTAGATTGTGATAGAAGTTTTTGAAATGTGTGGTTGAAAAGTTGTGGGATTCATAAAAAATGTGGTTAATATTAATTGTTTGACTTTGACTTAAATTAAAATCAGAAACAAACAGGCTCTAGTGTTATGTTTTGTCACATGTTCTCAAAATTGATGTGAATTGCTATGAAAAATGAGGACTACAATAACATCTTTAGATTAATAGGTAAAAAAAATAAGTTTTTTTAAACACATTTTACGGGTGATGCATTGGTAAATTGACATGCTTTACACACAAATTAATTAAAAGATTCGTTATGGTACAACTCGGCTATTTTGGAAGACATTATGTGATGGATTTGCTGACTTAATTGAAATTTAAATTCAATGACTCAATTAAGATAAGTAAATTTTTTGTGATCCAATTATGTACAGCTAGCCAAACAAGAATCCCAATCCTAAAGCAAAGGCGCCCAACTGTATGGACATGGTGGTTGGAACCAGGAAAACAAGAACCCACTAAACGACTCCATTCCACCACCATGCCATCCTCACTCTGTCTCTCCTCTTTCTCTCCCCTCACACAACCTCGCCATCGCCATCGCCACCACCACCACCACCACCACTCAGCCGCAATCCACCGCAATACCCCATTTCACCCCGCTTCACTCTCAATCAATAACTCGATAAACAACAAACAACCGCCGCGACTGCCCAGCAAGACCACCTCATGGGTTAGCCCGGACTGGCTAACCTCATTAACAAAGTCTTTAACTGCATTTGGCCCCAAAGATGACTCTAACATTCCAATTGCCAGTGCGAAGCTGGAGGATGTTTCAGACCTTTTAGGTGGGGCGCTCTTCCTCCCACTGTTCAAGTGGATGAATGAGTATGGGCCTATATATCGACTGGCTGCTGGCCCCCGGAATTTTGTGATTGTAAGTGACCCTGCCATTGCCAAGCATGTATTGAGAAACTACGGGACTAAATATGCAAAAGGACTTGTGGCAGAGGTCTCCGAGTTCTTGTTTGGCTCTGGTTTTGCCATTGCTGAAGGATCCTTATGGATGGTAATAGGATAAAGATCCCAACTTTTTTTTTTCTTGACGAAATTTTGTGGTCCTTTTTGATAATTTGAACTGTTGGACTGGACTTAATACATGCATAAATATGTGGGATTTAGGTTTTTTTATTGGCTTTTTTGGATAAATGGATTGTAAGTCTGTGCTAAAATCTCATATCTTTAGTTTTTCTTATTAAATAGAATTAATTATTTTATTTATTTGTTCGGATAAGTGACAATTGGGACTTGGTGTGGGGGAATTTGTATTTTTGTCTATATTTGATAGTGAATTTGAACTGTTTTGAATATTTTACAGATTTGCATATGGAGGGGTAACTTATTCTGTATTATAATACAATGTATTGAAGTTGTTTATCAAGGGAGTTCCATAGTTTTTACGAGGTTGCGTAAATTCATTATGGTAGCTTTTGTACTCGAAAATTTGCTCAAAGCTGTCTTATCTGATAATATGTGTTTTGTTTAATTATGACCATGGTCAAAATCTCTCTTTGTTGAAGAATTTTATCATAACACATTTTGCTATTAGTATTCAGTACAAACCACTGATAATACTCATGTAAAATAGTATACAAGTAGTTTAGCCAAAAATTGGCATTATGAATTTGATTTGTTATATACGATGCATGTTTCGATACTTTAAATAATGTTACAGTACTTGAAGAAACCTCATTGCTTAATTTTATGTCACTACTTTGAGATTCAAAGTCCTTGTTACAGGTAAGGCGCAGGGCCGTGGTTCCATCACTTCACAAGAAGTACTTGTCGATAATAGTTGAGCGGGTCTTTTGCAGATGTGCTCAGAGGTTAGTGGAGAAGCTCAAGTCGGATGTACTTAATGGATCTTCTGTGAACATGGAGGAAAAGTTTTCTCAACTTACTCTTGATGTCATTGGTCTAGCTATATTCAACTACAACTTTGATTCTCTTACCACCAATAGTCCAGTTATAGATGCAGTTTACACTGCATTAAAAGAAGCAGAGTTGCGTTCAACTGATTTATTGCCATATTGGAAGGCACGTTTTTGTTTGACACCATTAGGTTTCTTTTCATATCATAATATTTGATGATAAGAATCGTCTTCATCCACTATTCTTTTTGCAGATTGAAGCTTTATGTAAAGTAGTACCAAGACAGATTAAAGCTGAAAAGGCCGTTTTCTTGATCAGACAAACTGTTGAAGAACTCATTTCAAAGTGCAGAAAGATTGTGGAAAATGAGGGTGAAAGGATCAACGAGGAGGAGTATGTGAATGACACAGACCCGAGCATTCTCCGGTTCTTGCTTGCTAGCAGAGAGGAGGTTCTTAAGTATATTAAACTTGCTTTATTTTGCAGTATGTTGTATCGTTGTCCCTGTATAAAGATAATTGTATAAAGTTTTCAGTTCTTCTAAGAACTAATTTCCACTCAAGATACTTGTTTTCTCTGGAAAACATACTTTACCATTCTATTGGTGTATCAATTCCTTGCATTTTAAACATGATTAGTTTGTTTGTTTTAGGTCTCAAGTGCACAGCTAAGAGATGATCTTTTGTCAATGTTAGTTGCTGGCCATGAAACAACTGGTTCAGTGTTGACTTGGACGTCATATCTGCTCAGTAAGGTATCATTCTTATTCTTTACTTTTTTACTTTCAATAAATTAATTATAATTTTGCTGGTCTGAATGATGTCCCAAAAGGATTAAACTAGATTTTTCATAAAA
Source organism: Osmanthus fragrans (assembly GCA_019395295.1). Lineage (NCBI taxonomy): Eukaryota > Viridiplantae > Streptophyta > Magnoliopsida > Lamiales > Oleaceae > Osmanthus > Osmanthus fragrans. Next base: position 1,691,647 of record CM033343.1, read on the forward strand.
TTGGATTGTGAGAGAGAAAATTGTGTTTCCGATTCCATGGACACCTTTGCCTTTAAACACCATGACATTATTAAAACTCGACAGTTCAATCCAGATTTAAAAGAAAATAAATAAATAAATTTGTGCCATTAATTTAGTGCTCGAATAAGTTAGTATCTTGAACTGACTTAAGATAATGAGAATCTAATGGAAAGATGCATAAAGTAGATGTTTGTATACAAATTGGTTTGTGAAGTATATCTGCCATGCTATTCTTGAACATTGAATTCTTCATATATTAAATTGTGAACTAACAACAATTCTTTGAATTTTAATAGCTTATATGCAAGAAATGGCATATAAAACTTCTTGAATGCATTGTGTGCTTCCATGTTCAAGTGATCCCTCAAATTCTTTATTTCATGTCACTGTTGAGCCAAATCGGACATCTTGTAAAAATGTTTGTAGTAAGAGCATCTCTTGTATTTCACACTGGCATTGTCATTATTACTTGCCTTGATCTCGGCCATGTAAAATCTCTCTCTTTATTGTATTTATAATGTTTGCTTTTCTATTGAAAATGTATTATCTTTTAGTTTTTATATTGATAGCTGTAACATTTAGCGTCATTGAAAAAAAGAAAACCTTTAACCAAATAAATTCACGTCACTTTGATTGCCGTATAAATTTTGTACTTTATCATGATTTACCTGTCTCTCTTTCCTGCATAATTTACAATTTTTCTAATTCAGGATCCATCCGCTTTGAGAAAAGTGCAAGAAGAAGTTGATAGAGTTTTACAGGGACGGCTACCTACGTATGAGGACATAAAGAATCTCAAGTTCTTAACACATTGCATAATTGAATCAATGCGTCTATATCCACATCCGCCTGTAATCTGCAAATTTTTCTTCTCCGTTTGACTGAATATTGTGCATTCTTTTTCAAGATGATTGTTTTCCTGGAATTTCATTAGGTCCTGTTGAGAAGAGCTCAAGTGACTGACATATTACCTGGGAACTACAAGGTCAATGCTGGTCAAGATATCATGATTTCAGTATACAATATTCATCACTCTGCACAGGTATCACCTTGATCTACAATGTTGGCACCCGCTTGACAACAATGATGCATCTGTATGCCTTTAATAAAATGAAGTTCGAGGGCATGTTTACTGAAAAGCAAGTATATTTATAAGAGTAAGTTTTAAAATAAATAAATTTTTTATTGGTCAAAGTTAGAAATAAGTTAAATAACTCCTATCTTACTATCACATAAATAACTTCCTTTAGTTTCAACAGAAAAAAGTTACTTATTCAAACGTGTTTGAAAATAAGAAGTTACTAAGTTAAGTTTAACTTTAAAACTTAGCTAAACAGTTGTAAGTAGAAGCCTAGAAAACACAGCTGATTGATTTTGTAAACTAATATATTGCTTGCATCTGAGATTGGATGTTCTAGACACGTAAACTGTATCTAAACACTCAGCTTGTGCTCTTTTAGTTCTGCTGATCTTATTTCTTCTTCTCAGGAACCATCTGAGGATGGAGGCCTTTAATAGTCTTCTGTTCACAAATTATATTTAAGGCTGCATATGATCTCTCTTACCCAGAAACTCAAATTGCATTTTATTTTGGAGTAAATTTAGACTATTGCTGCATTGGATTTCAATTTAGACAACAACAATTAAGATTGTTAGCTTTAGATACTGCAATTCCTAATATATTTTTGTTGCTTTACTGGGATAGAGTGCAACCTTCAGATCTACCATAAAGTTAATTAATTGGAGTTCTCATCTACTTGCTAGATAGTTTCACCTCTTTGAAAACATTTCATCATCGATTATTTGATTATGTTGTGCTCTCTGTGCTTTATAAAGGTTTGGGATAGAGCAGAGGAATTTATGCCAGAAAGATTTGACTTTGAAGGGCCAGTCCCTAACGAAACAAATACCGACTATAGGTATATATTCAATAATTCATAGGTCCTTTTCCAAATGCCGTGGAATATAATTCAACAAGTGTAACGTTGCAGATTTATTCCATTCAGTGGAGGACCCCGTAAATGTGTTGGTGATCAGTTTGCTTTGCTAGAAGCAATTGTTTCCCTTGCAGTTTTCGTGCAGAACCTGGATTTCGAGTTGATCCCAGATCAAAATATTAGCATGACCACTGGAGCCACTATTCATACAACAAATGTAATTTTCTTGCCTCGTGATACTATTATCATTTATGCTCTATCACTTTTTTACATTCTCTCCCCTCTAAACAACCATAAGCTAGACATTGATGGGGACGGGAACTGGCTATTCATTTCTAATACTTCTCTGTATATCATGTATGTTTTCCATCTGTTTCATTGAATAAATTACTTCCCATAATTCTGCCAATGTATATTTTCAATTTCATTATCTATTTAAAATCAAGAATGGTTTTTACTTGCAAATCTTTAACTTGTAAACTAGTGATTACTTTAACTCAGCACGTATGCCACCTGGAAATGGCGATAGTATACAAATCTACAACTTTAATCTGTTATACAGACCACAGTGCTATTCCAGTTGAAGCTTGACAAAAATGGGTCAGACTCAAATCTAAATAAACCTCATTCATTTCATTGCTCAAATCTTCTCTCTTGTATTATGCCATAGCACATTGGTTTTAAGACTTGCTGGCACATTTAAACATCATTTGATGTATTAAGAAAGACGCTATTGTTTTATGGCAGGGCTTATACATGAAAGTGAGCGAAAGGAAAACTACATCCACCTTAGCTGGAGCGAATTCAATCAGGTGAGTTTTGTACTTCATTCATAAGCTTTTCTAACCCTGAAACTTGTTGAGGATGCACGGTTCTAAAACCCATCGTGTGTAAATCTTTTTTTTCCTTCTTGTTATTCTGTTTTATCAGGTCACCAACGGGTTTTTGAGGGTGACTGCAAGTTATGTTTAAAAGGATAGAATTTTGTAAACATGAAGAAAATGTGGGTTCCTATAGCAAGTTTATGCTTCCTCAATAATCTGCATCTGTATTCCTATGTACATTCTGTGTAAAACTATTTATTCATCGCTTTGTTTCTATTCTATTATTTAGAAGAATATGTGATTTTATATTTCTTTTCTAAGGTATACGGTTTAATTGTAAATCGTAATTGACAACTTTTGGGTACAACGTAGTAGTGTACTCATAACATTTGTCGCATCCAAGCTGTTGCAACAATCTCAATGCCTCGTTAATTTTCTTCTTTTCATTTTTTGTAACACATTATTATGTATTTTAAACTTTTTAATTCAAAGCAAAACATGGGTAATTTAACTAGTGGCTTTTGTTGATGATTAAAAATGATATGGCATGGTCTGATCAACTTATGTGTATTTTATAGAATAACTTTTGGATTATTGTACTAAATAGGATTTTTATAGGGATTGATTTTATGAGAGAACGTCGTAGTAACCTGGCTTAGTTCGTCCTTTGGTGGGGACCAACATCAATATTTTCAATAGTTGAGGTGATGGGCATAGCTATTGCTTAGGTTATAATTAATTGCTGCTTAGACAATCATTACTTTCTTCTGATTGGTGTAGTTGGAGGTGTTAACGTTGGAGATGACACTTGTTCACTCATGATTGGTCATATGGAAGGTAGTGTCGTCAACAATATAACACCTTTCTAGAGAGTAATAATAATGTTTTAATATGATGACGGAGTGTGACCGAACTGAATGGAAAAGCTCTTGGTCCGACCTTAAATTGCACCAGTACAATGCTGCACTTAAATCTTTTGAAATGAGATCGAGATGGATTTGTAGTTCAGTCATCAAGAACTTCACCTTTAATATATGTAACGATCTCTCTACTTTAGTTTCTCGTTTTATGCAATATATACAAATTAAAGGTCATAAAAGTTATGAGTTTCGTAAAATATGTGGTTAAAAATTAAAATTTAATCAATTGAAAAGTTGATAAAATTTTAGCAAAGTTTTGTCAAACAAACCTTATAAGCCTGGACTATTAGGGAATATTAGATTCTCCTGTTAATTTTGGTAACAAACTAAGCCTAAATTCTGATAATTGGGGCCAGTTACATGAATGAATCGTTTTTGTCATTTATGTGGTTCATTGGTATATTTACTCGAAGATTCAAAGCAGCACCTTAACAACTACAATAAGAATAACTACATTGCTTTCTTCTAACCTGTTTTATTTGGATTGCATCACTCTTAAATGAGAGTCTCTTTATCCCAGCAACCTTTGTTGTCATTTACTTAATTTAACCTCAACCTTTTGAGATATTAGTGGAAGGCACGTGCAAGGCACGTGCTGTAGTGTAGTTGGCTATATATTAGCGTCGATAATTTTGCGTTATTTTACACAAATTAATTTTTTACTGTAGGAAAAATTTTGTATATTAGTCACAAAAGCTGAGAGAAATAATTTTTAGAAATAATTTAGTTTTCGGTGTTTTTAAAATTTAATATTTAGGAAATATTTGATATTTGGTTTGTCGAATTGTATATTTATTATATATTAGATATTTTTAGGATTAGGATACGATATATATAGTAGGTTTAACAGTAATTGTGAGACGCAAAAAATATTTATATTAGCGTGAAGATTTTAATTTTTTTAAAATTTTTTAATTTAGTTTTCGGTATTTTTATAATTGAATATTTAGGAAATATTTGATATATTTTTTTTACGAATGGTATATTTATTATATATTAAATATTTTTATTAGTGTGAAGATTTTAAAATTTTAAATTATTTTAATTTAATTTTTGGTGTTGTTATAATTGAATATTTAAAAAATATTTGATATTTTTTTTTGTCAAATTATATATTTTTAGAATTAGGATAATATATATATATATATATATAATAACAAGAAAAGAAAAGAAAAAAAAAAAATAGAGTCACCGTGAAACGATCACAGTTGCGAGACATGAAGTGCATGTCTCGCACTGTGCGAGACTTGCAATCCTTTTCATTTTTTTTTCGTTTTCGCCTTTATTTGAACCTTAATTCGGAATATCAAACGAAGTCGAAATATTGCATTCTTAATATCATTTTGAAGAACTCACACCCTAGTATTTCACGACGTTAATGGTGTGCGAAACGGCCAATCGTAGCAAAAGTTACGGTGCGTCAAAGTAGGTCATTCCAAACTAATATTTCGAAAATTTCGATAACAAGCTAACTTTAAAAATTCTTCGACGATTGTACGCTACCCGAATCCATAAATCTTCTATATCATCTCGAAGCTCATTTCAAGAACTATATCGTAAATATATCGAATGATTTAAATGAATATCGAAAATAGTCAAACGGACGTCAAACGCGTGTGTTAAAAAAGACGTATAACTCGTAAATTACTTGTTTTTTGTCTCAATTTTCGGGCTCAATTTGGGATATCAAACGAAATCGAAATATTACATTCTTAATATCATTTTGAAGTACTCACGCCCTAGTATTTCACGACGTTAATGGTGTGTGAAACGGCCAATCATAGCAAAAGTTACGGCGCGTCAAAGTAGGTCATTCCAAACTAATATTTCGAAAATTTCGATAACAAACTAATTTTAAAAAAATTTCGACGATTGTACGCTAGCCGAATCCATAAATCTTCTATATTCTCTCGAAATTCATTTCCAGAACTATATTATAGATATATCGAACGATGTAAATAAATATCGAAAATAGTTAAACGAACATCAAACGTGTGTTAAAAAACATATAATCTTTTTATAAAAAAAAATTTGACGTTAAAATTTTTTATATTTTTTGAAACTTATAGTTTTTTTTTTATACAAATTGTCGATACGTGGCAAAAAAAACTCACGCAAAAAATTATTTCAAAACGACGCCGTATTATTTTTTTTTACGAATGATATATTTATTATATATTAAATATTTTTATTAGTGTGAAGATTTTAAATTTTAAAATTATTTTAATTTAATTTTTGGTGTTGTTATAATTGAATATTTAAAAAATATTTGATATTTTTTTTGTCAAATTATATATTTTTAAAATTAGGATAATATATATATATATATATATATATATATATATATAATAACAAAAAAAAAAAAAAAAAAAAAATAGACGGTTACGCTTGTCCGTGACCCTGTCACGGAGATGACACTTAGGCAATACTCCCTACTTTCTTTCTTTCTTTCTTTTTTTTTTTTTTTTTTCTAAAAAATTTATGTTTTCGCCTTGATTTACGAGCTTAATTCGGAATATCAAACGAAATCGAAATATTACATTCTTAATATCATTTTGAAGTACTCACGCCCTAGTATTTCACGACGTTAATGGTGTGCGAAACGGCCAATCGTAGCACAAGTTACGGCGCGTCAAACTAGGTCATTCCAAACTAATATTTCGAAAATTTCGATAACAAGCTAACTTTAAAATTTTTTCGACGATTGTACGCTACCCGAATCCATAAATCTTCTATATCATCTCAAAACTCATTTCGAGAACTATATCGTAGATATATCGAATGATTTAAATGAATATCGAAAATAGTCAAACGCGTGTGTTAAAAAAGACGTATAACTCGTAAATTACTTGTTTTTTGTCTCAATTTTCGGGCTCAATTTGGGATATCAAACGAAATCGAAATATTACATTCTTAATATCATTTTGAAGTACTCACGCCCTAATATTTCACGACGTTAATGGTGTGCGAAACGGCCAATCATAACAAAAGTTACGGCGCGTCAAAGTAGGTCATTCCAAACTAATATTTCGAAAATTTCGATAACAAACTAATTTTAAAATTTTTTCGACGATTGTACGCTAGCCGAATCCATAAATCTTCTATATCCTCTCGAAACTCATTTCCAGAACTATATTATAGATATATCGAACGATCTAAATAAATATCGAAAATAGTTAAACGAACGTAAAACGTGTGTTAAAAAACATATAATCTTTTTATAAAAAAAAATTTGACGTTAAATTTTTTTATATTTTTTGATACTTATAGTTTTTTTTTTATACAAATTGTCGATACGTGGCAAAAAAACTCACGCAAAAAATTATTTCAAAACGACGCCGTATTATTTTTTTTTACGAATGATATATTTATTATATATTAAATATATTTATTAGTGTGAAGATTTTAAATTTTAAAATTATTTTAATTTAATTTTTGGTGTTGTTATAATTGAATATTTAAAAAATATTAGATATTTTTTTTGTCAAATTATATATTTATTATATATTTTTAGAATTAGGATAATATATATATATATAATAACAAGAAAAGAAAAAAAAAAAAAAAATAGGCGGTCACGGACATGCTTGGGCATCTCCGTGACACTAAGGCAATACTCCCTTTTATTTTTTTATTTTTTCTAAAAAACTTATGTTTTCGCCTTAATTTACGGATTTAATTCGGGATATCAAACGAAATCGAAATATTACATTCTTAATATCATTTTGAAGTACTCACGCCCTAATATTTCACGACGTTAATGGTGTACGAAACGGCCAATCGTAGCAAAAGTTACAGCGCGTCAAAGTAGGTCATTCCAAACTAATATTTCGAAAATTTCGATAACAAGCTAACTTTAAAAATTCTTCGACGATTGTACACTACCCGAATCCATAAATCTTCTGTATCATCTCGAAACTCATTTCGAGAACTATATCGTAGATATATCGAATGATTTAAATGAATATCGAAAATAGTCAAACGGACGTCAAACGCGTGTGTTAGAAAAGACGTATAACTCGTAAATTACTTATTTTTTGTCTCAATTTTCGGGCTCAATTTGGGATATCAAACGAAATCGAAATATTACATTCTTAATATCATTTTGAAGTACTCACGCCCTAGTATTTCATGACGTTAATGGTGTGCGAAACGGCCAATCGTAGCAAAAGTTAGGGCACGTCAAAGTAGGTCATTCCAAACTAATATTTCGAAAATATCAATAACAAACTAACTTTAAAATTTTTTCGACGATTGTACGCTAGCCGAATCCATAAATCTTCTATATTCTCTCGAAATTCATTTTGAGAAGAAATATCTGATATTTTTTTTTATTATATATTAAATATTTTTATTAGTGTGAAGATTTTAAATTTTAAAATTATTTTAATTTAATTTTTGGTGTTGTTATAATTGAATATTTAAAAAATATTTGATATTTTTTTTGTCAAATTATATATTTATTATATATTTTTAGAATTAGGATAATATATAGATATATTATATAACAAGAAAAGAAAAAAAAAAAAAAAAAGAACGCATCTCAAAACGACGCCGTATTAAAAAACGATACAAAATTCTGACACGTAGCAAAAAAAAACTGACTCTTTTATTGTATAAGGATATGCATATATCTCTTTTTTACCCTATCCGATCTATTATGACCACACCTTAAACCTTCAATCACTACCATCTTATGGACATTTGTCTTGTAATCGCTGTAGCGGAAAACACTGAAGAAACCTTTGATTCGGGCTCAGAAATCAACGAAACGAACACCAATCTACCGGCTCGACCCAACAATCCTCTACACCTTGGTTGCCTTAGTTTTACCCACTCCGGTTACCCTTCTTCCAGCCCACAAAGGACACTAAGGGGGTGATGATATGCAAGCCACAAAGGGAGGAAGGAGAAGAGATAACAATGGTTGAATCTTGCTAAACAAGAAACCCCAAACCCGGCTGCCCCCTTCTCTTCCAAAATCGGCTGCCCCCTTCCTCTCAACTCTCTCCTCTCTTGCACACAACACACACAAATGACTAGGGTTTCTACTATATAAATAGGCTAGGTTTAGGGTTTAAGTTTGGGCTAAAACTCACCTTAAATGGGCCAACAATATTACCATCAACCCAACCAAACTTCGACCCTTCCAAGGTGTATTAATTGTTTCCGAGTCGAGCCGTAACTTTTGGTGTCGATAACATATCCGACATCGATTTTTCATCATCGCCCGGATTATTGGGTATCAAAAAATCCAACAATCGCCCAATGTTCATCTCTGTTTTTGGCACTCTCTTTGCATGAAAAATCAAGAACTTCGGCAAACAAAATTACTTCTTCACAGTGGGTCTTATCTATGGTTATCTAAACATCCTTCAATACATGGACTTTCTAACTATATCAATGTTTTGTAAAAATCAGATACAGGCTTTTGCCTAATCCTCAATCAACTCAATATTCATTTTCACTACCATGTAACTGGCAACATGTCTTCATCTCTTTGCATGAAACAAGTCGCTTGCATTGCTGCAGAAGACACTGTTGAGGTTCTACGTGCAGAAGCTAAAATGTGGGAGAGAAATGGCCGGAAGCTAATGCTTGATTTGTGTCTGTCAAGAAAGGAATTCGCTAAATAGTCAAAAGAGCAGGCAGAATTAGAAATTAAGCTCTCGGTATCATATGCAGAATGTGAAACTATTGTTCGAGGAATCTACAATGAAACAGGCTACACTAGAACTCAAAAAGATTCGACGACTAAACCTGAAAGCCTTGTTCAGATTCAAAAGAAACTGGAGAATGAGATAAAATCAGCAAGAATCAAATGCTAATTTAGCCCAACGGCGGAAAAGAAGTCAAGAATCAAATATCGAGCTTCTCTCCTTCAAGAACTTGAGAAACCATAGAACAACAGAGATCGAAATAGAGGACCTTTCATCTCTAAAATTTGACTTTAAGGAGATAGAAAGTTCCATTGAAAAAATTCCCAGGATAATAAAAGTTTGCTGCTCCAGTTGCAACAACTTCAGGCATCAGAGAAGACATTGCAAGTCAATGTACAATTTGAGATAATCACATGAATCCATTCTTGCCACTCCGCTTTGTCCATACTTGAGAAAATTAAACTCAACAATTAAATCTTTTGAGTTATTCTTTATAAAATACTCTTTATGTTAACCTCATTTAACCCGGCCATACAAGTCAGTAGATAACATGGTCACAACTCACAATTCTTAACTCGTTCTGGCTAATGTCTACTGCAAGTTTATGTCCACGGGACAGAACAACCATACAGTTTTCTCCAAGCAATTAACCGTCTCTGGCGATGTAGTGATTACATTACATAGTGAAAGTTAAGGTATAGCACTAGACCGTTACTAGTTACTCGATTTTGATTTGACTTTACGTGCGGAATTAATCTAACTAAACCAACAAGTCACTTTAATTAGTTTTTAGATAATTAAGTATACAATTCCAATTAATCCTATGTTTGAATACCACAATTGTAATAATATAGAAAGCAGTAAAGAACACCAATATGTTGATGGAGAAACCCAACAAGAGAAAAATTTCGACACTAAGTCAGTTACCTCCACTATTGACAATATGGATTACAGTGTGATTCCAGACTAACAATTTTCAGCAGTTATAGCTGTTGTAATTCCTGCAATCTTTAAGATCCACTGTCTAACTTCCAGATTCACGATCTATCTGTCGTAGATGACTCCCGATCTACCTGCTGTAGCTTCTAAGATATGCTGTTGCATTTCTAGTCTCCTGATTTTCTGTCAATTGTCTCTACAAGTAAAATTCTAAGAACCTCATGTTCTTGTACTATTTTCGCGCTTGCTCCACCTCTTCCAAATTTCAATGAAAGAGTCAGTTCCATAAAAGAATAAGGAAGCCATGTGTTTTGGATTATGGAACCTTAATATTTTTCAAAATCGGGTTGCTGAATCTCAAGAATGAATGTATGAATCTCTCAATGATTTGCCTCTTGGATCTCTTTCATATTTGTTAATGAATCTCTCAATATAAAAACAATGTAGCAACCTTTTAAAAATCGTGCACCTTACCTCTATATATGTAGGACAAAATAAGTTTCATGGGCCGTGAAATACTATTTAAAATCGCGTCTCGAAATTGGCCGAATGTCGCTCGAGCGATGACGGGCAGACATCGAGTGAAGAAGTCTTTGTATGTGTTGCTCGAGTGATCCATTGGCGAGCAGTTAGCGAAATTTCGACAGATCTTTAACCTTGTTCCAAACTCGAATTCAAACCCTAACTCAAATGTACATAATTGCATTTAGGTCCTTAACTTTTACAATAGTACATTTTAGTCCTTTTTTGTTCACAAACATGTCAATTACAATATTGACCCTAACAATCTCCCCATTTGGTATTTTGTGACAAAACTAAATAAATGATGTCAAGGCACTCTACAGACAAAACAAAGACACCAAACACAAACTAATCTATCAAGATTCTTTTGTGTTTTGCAATTCATGTTATACTTGTTTCCTGAAAACAAAACTCAAATACCCAGTGTAAAAGTACTTAATACAGGAAATCAAAGATTTCGCAACAGAAAATAAGCATGCTAGTTTGAGACGTGATATTAATATCAATCAAAACATTAACACCACAAAATATCAAAACTCAAATAGCTATGCATGATATGCAATGCACATACCCCTAATTGCAAACTCTCAATGATTTTATACAGTAGGCAAATGTATCTTTGTCTCTCCCCAACGGCCCCTTAAGACATGTAAAATATATCATGTCAAGTCAAACCACAATGATGTCTTAAAAATAGTATGTATATTTCTCCCCCAATGACCCTAGAAGACAAGCAATATGCAGATATATCAATAAAGTACAGTGTCTAAAAGTAGTATCTATATTTTTCCCCATCGACCCCAACAGACATAAGACATAAGTGTAGATGTTAATGTAATGTATATCAAGTAAAATGTCAAAGTGTATCTACATCTCACCCCATTGACCCAAAAGACATATAGCAAAATATCACATGTGTAATTCAAATCTCCCCTTTACTATAAAATATCTTTCCCTTTTTATCACAAATACTGAAGAGATATCCAACAAATATAAAATGAGATGAACATACAGCAGATTAAAAGTGCAGTTGATAGCATGCATACGCAGAATCAACACATATCAAACCTCCCAATATACTCAAAATAAGTCAAAATGAAGTAAATGATATAAGTGGCTCATGTGTGTAAAATGTCACTAATCCAAGATAAACAGAACTCCAAACCTTAATTTTTGTGAGAAGGGACATGCTAAACATCACTGTCTATAAGTGTATTCTCCTACTAATGTAAGTCAAATCTTGAAAAACAATAGGACCTTATTATAGGAAGCTCATTTTGCAGATATATCAAATGTTATTCTTTGACTTTCCCAAACTTAGAGCATAAAGTATTTTTCAGATTTTTCAACTTTGTTCTAGCTCATAATATATTTTTTTTCAATAGCTCATAATTTTTCATTTTAAGTGCAGATTCTAATTTATTGAGCAACTAAGATGACCACTGTAGCGAACTTTAGGTCGGTTAACCCAAATCAGATGACCATAGGCACCAGATTTTGAAATACCCTTCAAACTTAATTGCTCGAGTCAAATATCCTCGAAAAAGAACATTAAGATATGAGTTTTTTTAACATTAGGGGATAAAACATAAGTTTATGTCCACTAAAGATGGTCAATTCATGTTCAAAGTCAACTTATCAACAAGTAACTGTCATCATAAATCTCACACATGCGATAAAGTCTCATTTACAATATAATAGTGCATGCAGTGCAGATGGTACATGAAGACATCAATACTAAGTACTCCAAATTAACCTAAGCAAGTAATGAAAATTATGCTACAACTCATTAATTATATCCAAACATGATCACAACATACACGTTCAAGCATGTTATACTTCATGCAGCAGTAAACTTTCCATTCCCAATTTTTGTTTTTCAATTTTTTTTTTTGTGTTTTTCATTTTTCAAAAATAAGAATGCATCACACACAAATAAAAATAAAATAATCAAGCACACAAAACAAAACGTGCATGTGCCAAAAACAAACATAAAAAAAATGCACGTACATGAAATTACTTCCTAAAAAGCAATAAAAGTGATGTATGCACAAAATAATATCATGCAATACTTAAGCACGGACATGCACCAAAAATACCTAATCAGTTAGGTACATGAAAGTTCTTACATTTAAGAGCACGGTGATCTACATCAGAGTTATTCAGATCACCATTCATCACTCAAACTTGTTTAATGGGAGAATAATTCACTGACAATTGTGTCACCAACTTGTTCAACTGACTCACTTGTGTAGTAAAGAATAATATTTGACCAACAACCTCCTGATTTCTATTCCTATTCAAGTTCATGGGTCTATGACTATTCAGGAATTGATGACATCTAGGGCGTATGTGTTCTAACTCACCGTAGTGAAAACAGGTTGGGACAAATCCAGGAACAGTATTATGGGGACGGTGACATCTATTCCTAGGTCGACGGGTCATATGCTGTCTAGTAGGCATCTGTCTAAAAAATACATTATCCTCAAGCTCGGGGTTAGGCACATGTTTTGGCTAATCAGTGGCAGTGACAAATGTGGTCTTAGAAGTGCTAATATTATTTTCCTTAAAACCTAGACCTCCCTTATTACTAGCCGGCTTGCCCATTCCTAGAATGTTATCTAGCTTTTTCAGAACTGCTAGAGAAGGCAAGCAATTGAGATTTAGAATATTCTAGATCACTCAGAAGGTTCTTAACCTAGATCTCTAAAGTCTCTTTCTCTATGGTCAACCCACTTACTTTTCTAGAGGACCTCTCAAGCTCACTATAGTCTCTAAAATTTCATTCATTGTTTTCACTTCACTTAGGATCGAGGTGGATTCCATGGAGTGCGCTCTCAACTTCTCATTTTCCAATTTAAGTTCCTTATTTTTCGCACTCAATGCCTTGTTCTTGTTAAGAATCTTAAGATTCTCCTCATACATTTTATCATAGGCCTCATGTATATCTACCTCACTCTCATAATCTTCACCAGACTCCTCATCAATGTCTAAGTCATCATCTTTTTTACTCCTCTGGTCAGATCCACTCTTAACCCTAGCAACAAAGGCAATAACCTTTTCACTCTTCTCACAGGTGGATTTCTCACTCTGATTATCCGAGTCAGATTCATCATCAGTGAGTGTAGTATTCATAGCCTTCTCCTGAGATCTCTTCCTGCTAGGACACTCATTTATCATATGACCAAACCTTGACACTTATGGCACCTCACACCTTTAGATCTTTTCCTGGGTTTACCCGAGGTACCTCTATGTTTCTCTTGAGGTTTGTTTTTATTCCTAAACATTGTTTGAAATTTTTTAGGTAGGTAGGTCAACTCCTCATCATTTAGTGAATCTGAATCAGAAGGCTTATTCTGGTTGGTCCTAGTCGATTTCAAAGTTATAGACTTTTTCTTAACATGATTTTCTAAGGTTAGCTCGTAAGTCTGTAGGGATCCGACTAACTCCTCTACTTTGATAGAATCGATATCCTTACTTTCCTTAATGGCTGTGACTTTCGGCCTAAAATGTTCAAGTAACGATTTAAAGATTTTTTTCACTATCTTAGACTCGGGAATAGTTGTGGAAAAAAGGCTCGCGGGCTCGGAACGCTCGAGCTTGGCCCGTGAAAAGCCCGAGCCGGGCCCGGCCCGCGGCTCGGGACAACAAGCCAAGCCTTGTTTTGAGACATTGGCTCGAGCCCGGCCTGGCCCGTGAGTAAAAAAAAATTTTAAAAATTGAAAAAGAGGGAAAAAATTGCATGTTGCGGCAGCTTAGTAGCTGCCTGTTGCAGCTATTTTTTCAAATTTTAGGAATGATTTTGAATTTAACAGTGTAAATTGTACAAAATTCACAAGATATAATTTTTGATTTGACAATTCAAAAATTCAAATTTGAAATTTGAAACGATTATTTTTTTTGTTATAAATAGGAGTTAAATTTTCTAATTTCATATTAATTTTCTTCAGTCAATTTTAACTTATAGTATTATAATTTTAATTTCAATCTCCAATTTCTTTGCTTTAATATTCACTTTCCTAATATTCTAGTTTCTTACTTTTTTTGCTCTAATATTCACTTTCATAATACTCTAGTTTCTTTCTTTACTCTAATATTCAATTTTTTTGATCTAATATTCAATTTTTGAAATGTGTGGTTAAAAAGTTGTGGGACCCAAAAAAATGTGGTTGATATTGATTGTTTGACTTAAAATCAGATTAAAATCTGAAACAAACAGGCTCCTAATTTTTTTGTTTTTCTAGTCTATAATAACCATTAAATATAGATGGATTTTACTTGTGATGAGATTAATCAGTTTGGGGGTAGTTTGAGTACTCTAATCGACTACGAATATGCAACTCAAAATGTTCCAATAGATTTGGAAGATATCGAAGAGGAAGAAGTACTCGAGATAAAAAGGTCGAAAAAAGAATCATCGGATTGTTAGCAACACATGACAAGTAAAAAAATTGGTGTTCAAAATAGAATTGATATTTGGAAAGCATGTTGCAATTATTGTGGCAAAGAACTTAGTTGGAAGCCCGGTTCAAACACAATGCTTTTGATTAGACACATAACAAGGAGTTGCAAAACAAAATCAGTCGATAACAACCCAAAACAGACCGAACTAGTGTTTGACGATTCTAATAATACTCTTTCCACATTTGTATATTCACAGGAAAAATTTCATGAAGGAATTACTGCATACGTGGCTGCTGTAGAGATGCCGCTTACGATGATAGAGTCAAAGCACTTTACTCGACTCGTGCAGTAATATCTTCAACCCAGGTATACTCCTTATTGTAGAAACACTCTTCATTCAAATTCTATAAAATTATATAACAAAAGAAAACAAACTACTATTGAACAACTAAAGAGTTTTAATAGTGTTATATCGTTTACTTCTGATTTATGGACCGGTGGTAATAGAAAATGTTATATTACTGCTACGGCTCATTACATTGACCACATATGGATTCTACATAAAAAGAATTATTGCATATAGATGTGTAGAATATCCTCATAATCCACTTATATATATATATATATATATATATATATATATATATATATATATATATATATATGGTTTTAAAAGAAATTATACAAGAATATGGTATACAAGATATGGTTCGAAGTTTTACTTTTGATAATGCTAGTGTGAACAAATGTGTTATCGAAAAATTTATTCATGATCTTAACCCTTCATTTGGAAGTTTATTTTTCATCAACGTTGTGTATGTCACATTATCAACTTGATTGTCAAAGATGAATTAGAATATATAAAATCGTCTTTAGATAAAATTAGACAAGTAATAAATTTTATTACTGTGTCACCATCAAGAAAACAAGCATTTAACAGTTTATGTACAGAGTATGGCTTAGAAGAGAAATCAGTTGTAGCTGATGTAACACATAGATGAAATTCTACATATCTTATGTTACATTCATGTGAAAATTATGGTACAATTATTTCAATGTATTAGAATGGTAGGCATACATATGGACTCGAACATAATTTGAAAGATTGAGAATTGTCTATTGCATTTTATGCGGAAAAAAAAAATTTAAAACCTTTTTTCGACGTCACAAATGAATGTAGCGTTGTTTATTATCCTACATCTTCACTTGTTTTATATCATTTTTTCTATATTTCACAAACATTTCATAAATATATGAGTTTGCCATTATTTGTTGATGTAGTCTGCTCTATGGAATTAAAATTTCGTAAATATTGGGAAGAATTGCCCTCTTTATTTATTTTAGTTTCAGTGATGGACCCTCGACTTAATATACATGGCACAAAAACTATTATAAAGGGGATTTCTAATTTCATGAATTTGGAATTATCACATGTGCATATAGATTCAACATTATAAGAAATGTACAGCTATTAAGCTGAAAAAGAAGGTCAGAGCAGCTCTACTTCCCAAAATCATTCTTCAAGTAATATTTCAAGAAATTCAGATAATTTATGGAATTTTTTGGACACCAATACTAGTGTTCCTTCATTTAGTTCTAGTTCATCAATATCTAGAATAATAAATATTAATGGCGCAAATGTAGAAATTCCCTCTGAGTTAGCTAGGTATTTGTGCACGGACATTCGCAGTGTGTTAAACTTAAAAGAATTGCAAGAATTTAGTCTTTTACCATGGTGGAGGTGTAACGAAAGGCAATATCCAATTGTATACAAAATTGCACGTGATCTACTAACACCTCTGGTGTCTACGGTGGCATCGGAGGCTGCATTTAGTTTAAATGGTCGAATTTTATCAGATGAACGATTAAAACTAAAAGAAGATATATTAGAGGTTTTAATATGCTTGAAGGATTGAGAATGCGCGGATTTACATACTCAAGAACTAGTCGACAGTATAATGGTGGAAGAATTGCAACAGATCCAAACGTAAGATATTGTAAGTTTTTAAATTAATTAATGTCAAAAACATATGTAATTTTTAAATTTATTTGTTTTAAGAAAAATTATACACGAAATATTTTATTTGTATACAATTTTAACTCCGCCTACATTAATTGTAGTCGGTCCCAAACCCCAAAAAAAGGAGGGTTGTAACTTTGCAAAAATTTATTTTAAAAAAAAAAATGTTATAATAGTATAGCATAAGATGTATACTTTATTCCATTAATGTGCTAAACATAGATAATTAAATATTAATGCAATTCAAGTATTGGTCATGACTCAAGTATTAGTACTTTAATAATATTATACGATTTTTTTGAAACATCGTTATGGGTCTAACTAACATAATATGATGACATCTTCAAATGAGTCCACAAAACACCTTTCTCATACCTATAAAATTAAAGAATATAAAAATAAGTGGTAAGCAAAAAAAAAAAAAAAAAACGGGGCCTACCCAGCTCAGCTCGAAAAAGCCCTAGCAAAAGGTCTGAGCCGAGCCGAGCCGAGCCCGATTTTTTCCACAGGCTTTTGCTTGGCTCGGGCCCGCCAAAAGCCCGATTCATCAAGCTCGAGCCTTGGTTTTGGGCTCGCGAGCCGACCCGACTCGTTAACACCCTTACTCGGGAATCTTTACCTAGATTAAAGCTCAAGTTCACAATGTCATTTAAACTCGCATAGAAGTAATCAAAGCTCTCATCTTCCATCATTCTAATTTCCTCGAATCTCGTGGTCAACATTTGTAACTTAGAATTTTTAACAGTCAGTATTCCCTCATGTATGATCTCTAGAATATCTCAAACCTCTTTGACTACCTCACACATAAACACTCTCCTAAACTCACCAGGAGAAACAGACGTAAAAATGGCATGCAGAGTTTTGATATTCCAGTTACATTAATCTAAGTCAGCTTTAGACCAATTTTCTATTGGAGTGGGAGAGACAACATCACCTACTTTTATACTAGGGTGACTCCAACCCTTCACTACACTCATTCATATTCTCTCATGCATAGATTTTAAAAATGCTCTCATTCTAACTTTCCAATATACAAAATTACTACCATCAAAATGGGAAGGGACATGCAATGAGTTACTCATTTAGACAAAATTAAGGTCAGGACACGCAATTAGGCTCTGATACCACTTAAAAGTTACGGGATAGTGTAGACCGTTACTAGTTACCCGATTTTGATTTGACCTTATATGCGAAATTAATCTAACCAAAGTAACAAGTCACTTTAATTGGTTTCTAGATGATTAAGCATATAATTCCAATTAATCATATGTTTGAATACTGCAATTGTAATAATATGAAAAAGCAGTAAAAAAACACCAATATGTTGACGGAGAAATCTAACAAGGGAAAAACTCCAGGACCAAGTCAGTTACATCCACTATCGACAATATGGATTACCGTGCGATTCCAGACTAGCAACTTTCAGTAGTTCTAGCCATTGTAATTCCTGCAATCTCTAAGATCCACTGTCTAACTTCCAAATTCACGATCTATCTATCGTAGATGACTCCCGATCTACCTCATGTAGCTTCCAAGATCTGCTGTTGCATTTCTAGTCTGCTGATCTTCTGTCAATTGTTTCTACAAGTGAAATTCCAAGAACATCCTATTCTTGTGCTCTTCCCGAGCTTGCTCCACCTCTTCCAAATCCCAATGAGAGAGTCAGTTCCTTAAAAGATTAATGGTGCCATGTTTTTTGGATTATGGAATTTTGATGTTTTCCAAAATCGGGTTGCTGGATTTCAAGAATGAATGTATGAATCTCTCAATGCTTTGCCTCTTGGATCTCCTTCATATATGCTAATGAATCTCTCAATGTAAGAACAATGTAGCAACCTTTTTAAAATCGTGCACCTTACTTTTATTAATATATAGGGCAAAATAAGTCTTATGGGCCGTGAAATACTATTTGAAATCGCGTCTCGAAATTAGCCGAATGAGACTGTCGCTCGAGCGAAGAGTCCGTTGCTCGAGCAACGGACGGGCGAACATCGAGCGAAGAAGTCTCTGCATGTGCTGTCCGAGCGATCCATTGGCGAGTAGCTAGTGAAATTTCGGCAGATCTTTAACCTTGTTCCAAACTCGAATTCAAACCCTAACTCAACTATACTTAATTGCACCTAGGTCCTTAACTTTTATAAGAGTACATTTTAGTCCATTTTGTTCACAAACATGTCAATTACAATATTGATCCTAACACATAGAATTCCTAGGTTTAATGTTGAAGTGTACTAATATAGCCCGGATTCAATGGTCACCAGTACTTAATCTAAAGGGAAAACTGCACCGAAGGTCTCCAATCTTTGCATAAGTGATTCGAAAAAGATATGAAACAAGAAATGAAGAAAAGTGATCATCTTCTCTTCCATTTCTCCCTCGCCGGGCAATCGCCTGAGGTGTGGGAGGTGGAGAGGGCAGTGGTGCGGAATATCCAATATGCTCACAGTATGTGCTAAGCAGCATAAATCAAAACAAAAATCAAGATTCGAATCACACTCCACGAAAATATTTAAAAGTTTTATAACTCTTCTCTACGAAGTTAAACATTTGATGCCGAATTTCGGAAGATTGCACTTTCTTTTGGTGCAAAGGCATTACGCAATCAACAAAAAGTATGAAAAATTGCTTCTGGTTTTGTCAGCCATAAAAACATGAAAATCTCACACGGACCAAAACCAAGCAAAAAAATTAAAAAATTAAAAAAACTAAATAATATCCACTAATTCAAGTTGAATCTAACTTTTGTGAAAAAAATTATGTTTTCTCTTAGATGACACAATAGAGTATCCATCTTTAAGACACGACTAATTCCATGATTGTTGTGCAGCGCCTGTTTGGTTTGGAATAAAATTTTGATTAAATTTCAAGTTAAAGTCAATAATTAATTTTAACAACATATTTCGTGAGATTCACAACTTTTTAACTACACATTTCATAAACTTTTATCGAAATTTACTAAAAATATAATTTTTAACTTCACAAAATAGGGGCGTAGTATGTCGAGAATTGGGAATTCAAATTCTACGCCTTCAAAAACTACAAAATCGCTGTAAAAAAAAATGAAAACACAAAAGAGAACACAAAATATATAGAGATTCTCCACAATATAAAAATTATGTCATCGTCCACCATTGTACTAATTCACGGCGATGAAAAGAGTTTATAAAAAAAATCGCACAACGATTCACGTAACGACAATAATTAGACTTTACAACTTAACACAATATAATATGAATATTTTAAAGAACTAATGAAGTAGAAATTTAGTGACTTGTCTCTCCCAAGAACTTTCCTAGACGAGACTTTTCAAATGTAAGAATTTGCTGATTTTTGAGTGACTAAAGTATGTCATTTGCGGACTTGAGATGAAAAAAGTGAATTACTTTTGTTTCAGCCCCTCTCGACTAAGATGCAGAAGTTCCTACTGGAGTTGGGGGCCGAGGGGCAGTGAACATGACTCTTACATAAGGAATAACACATTTCGTAAAATCTACGGTACTATTTACTTATTCACCAATCATTTTAATCTATTTATAAATGAACCCCCAAACAAAAAGCAAGTTGTTGTTCCTTTAATTTATATGGAATTGGTGTTACCCCTATTTGTTGGCGTATAATTTCATTTGTTATCCAGTCAGATAAGATCACACCTTGATCTTACCTGATTTTTGAAAAGTTTTTTGCCATGTGCAAAGTGATTTCTTCTCCTAATGATGCATAATGTTGAACCCCATAAAACTTTCTAGAAACAGGTCTGTACGGAAGCAGAAAAACATGGGCCAAATGCAAAATTTGAAAATATAAGGGAAAAATAAAAATAAAATAAAAGAAGAGAGATGGTGTGATGTGGAGTATTGAAAAATCCAATGGCATATCCCTTGGAAGATGCTAACAGCCACCATCCATTTCCCTCTTTCTACTTCCTTTTTGCTTCCCTTTAACCAACAGTGACCACACACTCCTACTTAAGTCACCTCATTCTTTCATTGCTCTCATGACTACCAGCATACTTATAACATCCACTCCTATCTTCTTGATCCAACCCTCTTAGCATTGTCACCCCTTTTATGTGAAGTTTTCGGGTTTTGCTCAGCTGCCGCCACCATGTTGCCAATGGCTCCAGGCGGCGTGTGGCGGCGTGTGGTGGCAAGTGGTGGTGGCACCACCTATCAGAAGCCTTTCCTGGTGCATGAATGATCAAGTAATCCTGTATATTTATATGGTAAGGAATGGTTAATTTCAGGGTGGTGGCATGTTTTTATTACAAGGGCAACTTCTATCCTTTGGCATTTTCATCAGTTCCTTAGAGTACTCTCTCCTTAAATGAGGGGTGGCTCAAAAATAGAATTAATGTACTACTTGATTGTTAATAATGTGTAAGAGGGCCTGTATTGGCCACACTTTTTCTTGTACTTGTCTGTGTTTTCTTGGAATAAATCTGCCCCTTTGCTTCCTTACACTATCAGTTTTAATGTCAATTTTCTCAAGATCACGGTGGTGTAATCAAGTCCACGAACTTATCTGGAAAATAATGAACTTTAGCTGCGCTTTATCTAGTCGTCTCGAGGTGGAAACTAGGATGTATACAAAAGAATCCCTCCTCGTTGTACAAGAATGTTGTCGGAACTGGAACATTTAGGGATATTTTATGCTTCGCTTGTATGCTAAATTAAATTAGAACTTGTTGAATTTCTTGCTCTCTGTTTTTCAAATGTAATAATTGGTACAAGAAAATTGTTTCCACGTGTTATAATATACTTGGTTGGTTCTGGCTGTCAAGGATTTACTATATCTAAAGATTTGACATAACTCAAAAAGAAATTATGTACCATAAACTAAGGGTGTCGACTTGCTCAACTGAATTGTGATTCAGATTGGCCCCCACGAGCTCAGGCTCACGAGCCGACGAGTGGCTCATACATTCGTTGCTTGACTTGCTAATAGGGCAAATTGAGTCGAACCAGCAAGTGACTTGCTCTACTTAATTACTCTATTATGAACGAATTACGGTAAAAATTGAAATTTGAGAAAAAGAGTGACAAAAAGCTATACTAGTTAGGCTTAGTTAACGATCGACGTGAATATTTGAATTCTTTAAAATACATAGACTACGTTTGGTGCATCACATTAAACAATATAGGAAATTATGCATAAAATTAGAGGTAATAGTGTTAAAGTGGACAGTAATAATTTTTTAATTTAAAAGAATGTTAAATTATCACTTCACTCTGTATTATATTAACTGGTTAGCTTTAGAAAGATAATGCAAACAACATTCGTTTAAATAAAAACCAAAAAATATTATTCACCTTAATATTATCTACATAGTATATCTACTCTAAATTTATATTTAAATTCTATACATGATCTAATTTGATGTATCAATTGTTAGAAATGAAGGTGGTAGACAATTCTAGTGCAATGTCTATGTAACTTATATCCATTATTCTAAAAAGCTCACCTATGCACAAGGTGTGAGCAAAATGATAGCTTTGGTAGTAAGCATGAATTAAGTGGTCAACTGTCTAGCTTTAATACCCTACTCCGTGCACTCTATTAATGTTTTTTTATTTTCCCCCATTTTTAAAAATCTTTTTATATTTGACTTTTGCTTATTACTTTTTTCTTAATTTTTTTAAAATACTATTATTTGTCATTAGTTTCAAGTTTTTAAATGACTTATCTGTACAAAATTTCAAAATGACTTTATCCGATAAAGATTTAGATAAGATTTAAGTTACGATACTATCTATATTATGTAATTATGATTTTGAGACTTATCGTTTTATTACAAAATTTTAAAATATGTATGAAATTCCTGTAAATCTGTTAAATAGTTGTTTAGTTGAAACCATAGTTATTAAAATCGGACCGGACCCTGATTGAATTATTTGATCAAGCAAACATGTGAACCGGTTAAACCACTAAATTAACCGTCCGAACCGGACGATTTTAAGTGGAACCGGATGGTTACCAAATTGAAGTAAAATTTTATGTTAAATTTGCTGGAGCTTTGATTTGAACCTTGGGTTGCAATGAGATATTTTGCCTCCACAACCATTATGGCAACTGATGGTCCTTTTGTCACACAATGTGAGCAAAATATATATATTAGATTTCGGAAAATGGTTTCCTTTTTATTTCAAAAATATAATTGAATTAAAATTAAAATCTAACAACGACCCATCGGTTGAACCATTGACCCGATGATTTTTCCGGGTCAATCACTAGGTCGGGTTAAATAACTATGGTTGAAACAATGAAAAATAGTCTAACTTTTGGATTTCGAAAACTTGAAAAATAGTATAATTGATTAATTGTAAGAATTATTAAATTCATATAGTATTTTATAATTTTAGACATTTGGAATGTATTATTTTAATTTTTACATAATTTTTAGAATGATTAAAAATTTAGAATAATATTAAAAATAAGAAATACCTTTTTTTTTTTTTTTTTTTTATCTAGATCTCACCTAGGCTCATAAAGTTTAAAGATTGGAGTCAGACTTTACACTTTTTAGAATATTGCTTATATCAAGAGTGAATAATCTCGCAACATGATTGTAGGTACTATCCAAAATTATGTCGCTTGTAATTTTAGGTTATGAATTTACCTCAAATGAAATTCTACTTGCTGAAATCAAGAGTCCGGCTTATACTTTAATGTCTTATCTTACCCACTTTGAGAGAACCGTAATTACGGTTCTCACACTTGGAGATGAACAGTCTTATCCCCTCGTGACAGAAATATACTTATAACTGCTGGACCAAGCTTTGGATGAACACTCTTAGCATGTCCTTGGCCCACCCTAATCAACCCATTAAATAGGGCAATCGGGACATTTTATCATCTTAACTTTTACTCAACGGATCCATCCATAATTCTTTAGTTTTGATTTGATTGGTTGATAAAGTATATTTGTGTATTTATAGAACCAGTTTATTGAACTCTTCAATTCCATAGAAAAATTCAATTATAATGACTAGTCATTTCAACACATTTTCAATATAGATTAATTATTCAGCATATGTATTTCTTAAATCATCAACTATAAAATACACCTACTTTAAAATAAAAAGTAAACCCCATTACTTTAACTATCACCATCATCATTTTATTCTTCACATATGGTTCTCAAAATTGATGCATCGAATATTTCGAATGAAATGAACCATGATATTGAACGTATGATGAAGATTTTGGAAAGCATAAGGTTGATTCTGATGTGGATCATACTTTCCCAACTCAAACAATTAATCAACTTTGGGACGTTGTTTCATGTACAAATTGTCAATTCCAATTGTAGATACAAACATATCCTTAACATATTGAAACGATCGTCAATAATGATATCAAATCAATAACGATTCGTACAAGTTAAATTTTCTAATCGATAATCAGGTCAAAGAAATAACATAACAATCCAATAGGAGGAGCACTTGGAACAATTCAATCTGAGCATAAGAGCCGATTGCAAGTAATGTTTCAACGATTGTTTATTAATTGTTGTCCGATTAAATGGACCGAGATTATTGGCAAAAAAAAAAAAAAAAAGTGACAATAGTTGATTTCTAGTTGACAATTTTCTTAAGCTCTCAGAATAAATTTAATAATTTATTGTCACAACACTCAATTAAACATAAAATATTTTATCAGTCTTCCAGCCTTCAATCATGATTAGTATATGACTGATATTTTGGTATATGGACTTCCCCATTCCCTATCTACCTGCGTAGCCATCGGTTGTATCGCACTTTGTCTTCGAATCTATTATTGTCGCAGCGATAATAGAACAACTAATGCGCTTTTAGTTGAAATTGGAGAGAAATGGAGTGTTCGCTGCAGTAGAGACTCCAGAGTCCGGAACGGGAGCCGAGCCGTTATACAGTGGAACTGCAGTAAGCATATCAAGTATCAACCCTAAAATAATATTTTCAGTGAGAGATTCTCTCTCTATATCTTGTTTCCTTTCGCCCTCACTCTCTGAGGGTTTCACTCTCTCTGTGTACCCAAGATCATATTAAACCCTCTAAATTCCATTTCGTTCACAGATCCATAATCCAAACCCTCGGTTTTCTCCTTTCGTTTGTTGCTTTGTTTTTGAAGATTGCAGCAGTGAATTCAGAGAACTAAGTCGCAGTAGTGAATTTAGAGAACTAAGTCGAGGAACGCCAGTCAGTGATGAAGCCCGAAACGGGTTCTGAAGTTGAATTCCCAGCTCAAATTGATGGATCTGTACCTGAATCCGGATTCAAGGATGTTAGTGTTCAGTCGGATGAGGCCCGGCCCGATTCGAACGGGTCGGATCAGTACTATGTGCGTAGGGTTCGGCCGAGCGAAGCGAACGGATATGCTGTTTATGCAAGGAATAAGAGGCTGAAGAGCAGTGGAAGCAAAAGCGAGGGGAGGATTGGGTATTTCGATAAAATCCAGGGACGTTTTGGAAATTTGTATAGAGATGTAGAAGCTGTGAGTTCAAATGGTGGAGTTGTAGGTCCTGGAGGTGATTTAGTGAATGCCGATGGAGTTGACGGTTGTTTAGAGGCTTCGGGAGTTAAAGGAAGTGATGATGAGAATGATATGTTGGAGATTGAAGTGAAAGAGGAACCTATGGCAGAAGTAGCCAGGAGTGACTTGCCTAGAAGATTTACTCGGTCGGCCTTGAAATTGAATGCTGATAGTTCAGAAACGGAGAGTGAGAATTTGGGAGAATTACAGGATGCAGTGGTTTTGGACTCTGAGAGATTAGAGAATGGGGATTTGAGTGGGCTGGGCACTTCGGCTAGGAAGATGGAAATGAAGATGTCTAAGAAAATTGCTGTAAAAGGAAGGCCGACAACTGTCAGAGAGCTTTTTGAGACTGGGTTGCTGGAAGGGTATCCAGTTTTCTACAATGGTGGCAAGAGGGTATGCTTATTTATTAATTTGTGCAAAATGAAATAGGAGATATTATTTGAGTATGTTTGCAGCATTTTGGAAAACCATTTTGCAATTTTATGATGCACACAGGAATTAACATAGAATCGTTGCAATTCATATGATAGCTGTAACTATGCGTCTGCATGTGCCTGGACAGAGTGAGTACCATAGAGCGCCACTTGCTCTAGTTACCCTCCACCACACACTTCCCCCCCCAAAAACAAAAAAAAAATCAAAAAAAAAAAAAGAAAAAAACTTTTTATTCCAGTTGCTGACAGAATAAGCAAAAATAAAATTTCCATCCTGATGCTAGTCATGAAAGAAGCCTGCGAACATTTGATTTGTTACTAAAATTGTTTGTCCACTCATTCTGGTTTTGTTATGAATCCGGACTACCACTTGTTGGGGACGGGGAAGTTAATATGAAACAATATGAAGTACTGATCGCACAAATAAGATAAGATTAAAGCAAGAGAAGAGATTGACAGATGAATCGAGTAATTTTATTAATTGACAACCAATAAAGAGAAAAATATAATTACAACAATCACAACAATACATAAATCGAAAGAAGAGTCTCCTATTCACAGGGGACGTCCTAAATCCTAGAAATGACCTAAAAGATGGAAACGAGGTAAAAAAAATGCGAAAAATAGGTTGTTACAAAAGTTCGCCTACCGCTCGACTTCCAATGTCGTAAATTCGACTTATTTTTAACCTTATTTTGATACCTTCAAGTCCCATACTCCAAAACACGCAACCCTGGACTGAATTTGGGTCACAAATCCAACAATCTTCACCTTAACACAAATTTCGGTGCAACGAATGAAACTCCAAAATTTCTCCACCTAAAAAATAAGGCCGACTGTAGCGAAATAGACTGAACTCTTCAACCAGAACCAAACTTCTCCACCACACAAAAAAATTGCTCTTCCTCTTCTACAGTATCCACAAATAATACCAGAACCCAAACACCGGGTTCCCAAAATTCTCACAAGAAATTCAAAATTTCCCAAACAGGATCGAAGCACTCCCTGTAGCAGAATCAACTCCAAATATTTTAATTGAAGGCCCCTTGCTAGTCTCGACACCTTCAAAACCACAAAAAGCATACGCAACTAGATCATCATCCCTGTACCTATCCTCAATGGGTCCTTCCCTAGTATTTGAATACAATGGCACTACAGACAATGATGGCAAAGTGGAATTACCTATAACCTCCAAACTCCCTGGAGTAGTGTTCTTCAATGATGACCCAGAGTCAAATCCCAAAGGTATTGTACCAAACTATAAATCCACCACGGTACTAAATCTGTACCGATGATTTTTCATCAATTTTGCGTGACCTTGCAAGATGTATAACCGGGACTTCTTCCGCCTTCCAATACAACACAGATGCCCTTTCGGACCTTCAAGACCTCACCTCCTCCAGAGATCTAATAACCCTTCGAATCAAGGGTACTCAACGAGATGAGATTCTACTTCAAGTTTGAAACATGTTGAACTTGGCCAAGTGTTCTAATTGTCCCATCCATCAACTTCAATCTGACCTTACCAATATTAGTTACTCGACAAGATTCGTTACCCATAACGATACCTTGCGTCACCGTTTCATATGTTTCAAATAAATCCCGATTGTGACACATATGGAACGCATAAGTTGTATCCAAAATACATTTCTCATCAGGTTTGGATTTCACGTCAGAAATTGTCAAGAGTTCTCCATTTCTCAAATAATCGTTAGCTATGTCGGCCTCGCCTGAAGTATTTGATTGTTTCCCATAATTTGCAGTCGAATTACCTTTGTTCTGCAACTTCTCGCAATCTCTCTTGACGTGTTCTTTTTTTTTTTGCAATAAAAAAAACCAGATTGCTGTAACTCGACCTCGACTTACCCGTTCGCCGATCACCATAAACCACAAAAGCTTCTTCACCTCTTCCAACCAGATGATTCATCTTTTCCTTTGAGAACAAGGCATCATACACATCTTCGACGGTGAGTATATCACGACTGTACAGAATCGTGTCCTTGAACTACGAAAACGAAGCAGACAACGAATACAAAAGGATCAAGGCCAAGTCCTCTTCATCATATTTTACCTCTAACGTTTTCAGATCAACGACGATCTTCTTAAACATAGCCAAACGATCTTCCAAAGATCCGCCTTCTGCCATGCGATGAGAATATATCCTCTGATCAGATGCAACTTGCTTGTCAGATTTTTGGTTATGCATAGTTGCTCCAACTTCAACTATAATGTAGCAGTTGTTTTCTCCTTCAAAACATCTTGAAGATTGTTGTTAAATAGATGAAGATGAATATGTGAAAGTGCCTTTCGATCTTTTCGTTGCTTTTCCTCTATTGTCTAGTTGTGGGCATCTTGTCAAATCTCAACAATGCATAATCCAAATTCATCTGCGCCAATACAACTTGCATCTTTACTTGCTACAACAAAAATCTTGTATTGTGATCCAAAAGCGAAATTTCATACTTCACGGTTGCCATCGATAATAAAAACCTCAAACGAAATCACAACCTTGCTCTAATACCACTTGTTATTAATTTGGACCACCATTTGTTGGAAACGGAGAGGTTAATATGACAGAGTATGAAGTATTGATCGCACAAGTAAGAATAAAATTAAAGCAAGAAAAGAGATTGATAGAAGAACCGAGTAATTTTATTAATTTACAACCAATAGAGAAAAAAAATACAATTACAACAATACATAAACTGGAAGAAGAGTCTTCTATTTTTAGGAGACGTCCCAAACCCTAAAAATAACCAAAAAGATGGAAACTAGATAAAAAAATACGTGAAAAATGAAAAATCTATGCGGTGCCGTTGCTCGAGCGATAGCTCGACGACAGGCTAGCGACAAGCTTGCTGTTCCAAAAGTTCGCCTACCGCTCTAGCGACCTCCAGCGCCGTATTTCTGACGTTTTCTTCTTGAAAACCCCTATTTTGACATTTTCAAGTTCAATAGTCCAAAACGCGCAACATCAAACCAAATTTGGGTTACAAACCCAACAAGTTTAAGATATGGATTTATGATGAATCAAATTTTGACACCAGAGCATGCATAACAGCTTAGTTCCATAGCTGTGCAAATAGAAACAGAGGTTTAATAGTACTTTAAGAATAAAAATCCTAGCTATATAACTGTTGATGATCATGAGCATGTACAAATACAAGTGCTATTTGTTTGATAAAACATGGAAAATGGACGTTATCGTGTACAAATGCAGAAATCAAGGGAAGAGGGATTTGTTTGAAACTTATGCATGCTTGTGTGCTATTTGTTTGATAAAACATGGAAGATGGACATTATCTTTTACAAATTCAGAAATCGAGTGGAGTTATTTGTTTGAAACTTCTGCATGGTTGTGTGAGATTGTAAGAGAGACATGGAATGGGAGATCGGTTGTAAATAATTTTCATTTGTATGTTTGTTTTTATCATGCTGTTGAACACGTTACCTTCATTTTAGGGATTCCCACTACGGGGAACTATAAAAGACGCTGGAATTCTATGTTCTTGCAGTTTGTGCATGGGAGCTAAGGTGAGTTCTAATTCTTAATGAGTTGGTTTGGTCAACCCATCAAGGTTTTTCTACTTATTTGTTGTGTTAATATGGAGCACATGACTAAGTTTCTTGCATCTTGATATTTGTAGGTAGTCCCGCCTTGTCAATTTGAGATCCATGCTTGTAAATCATATAGGCGAGCGTCACAGTATATTTGCTTAGAGAATGGTAAAAGTCTCCTTGATGTGGTGAAAGAATGTCGAAAATCTTCTTTAAAGACGCTAGAAGAAACAATTCAGAACTTTATAGGACCTATGCCTGAGAAGGAATCTGTCACTTGTCAGAATTGTTCGGGTGAGCTTGCAGTTATTTACTCGATTTCCTTAAATGTTTTACTGCGATCACATTTAGAAGACAGCTTGGTGTCATCAATTTCTAGGGTTATTTCTTTCAACATCAGCTGGAAAGATGGAGCAACTCTGTGATTCATGTATGATTATCCTGAACTCAGAAGCTGATACAGAATGCGTGAAATCTAGGTACTCTTTCTTTAATTATAATTGCTTGAACAGTGTCTCGTGTTTCTGATTCGAACTCGTTGTTGTTTGGCTCATGAAAAGCTCCGCTTCTTCACATATTTGTGAATGGCTGAAATATTATTCACAGTTTTAGCTTTATTTGAAGAAGATGCGTGTGCTATTAAACTTGGGGATTCTGACCTTGTTGAGTATTTCTTTCATGCTATTTTTTATTTGATGCATCAACACGACATTAATAAACACAAGATTAGTCACGTGGTCTGCATGGTAGTGAAGTAAGATGTGGGACTAACTAAAGCATCTGATGTGCTTGGGGAGAATTCCCATGCTAGAACTGCAGAGTACTTATCTTACAAAGCTTCGCTGATACTTCTATGTGATTATACATCCCCCTTGGGCATGTTTCCCCAGTGATTTTTGTTCTTCTGGATTCTAGATTCTGCTAGAGGACTATGTACTCACGACATATTTCAGTTTATTGTTGAGATCTCAACACAGAGTTAACTTCAACTTAAGTTTATCTGTATCATAATATAGTCTTTACTTCACATACTAACTTCTTCCATTTGAGTTCTTATGAGGCGTGATGTTTATCAATTTCGAAGGTTATAAATTGCAAGTACGTAACAGAATACATATTTTTTACTTCTTGATCAAATTAGAATTTGTTTTGTCATCTTTCAGGCCTTTGGAGCCATTTCTGGGCTTAATATCACCTGAAAGAAGCAAAGTGCGTATGGCTCCCAGGAAAAAAGGTCGTCGAGGAAGGAAAAAGAGAAAGTTTGTATCTTATTTTCTGTTACCCTTGCTGCTTGATCACATTTCTCTGCTACTGGAGTAACAAGGAAACTAAGATTATGATGTTGTTTCCCTTTCTCAGGCATGCAGAATTGACCTCTAATGTAAAGTCTCCAGGAAGATCTTTAGTGCGTCTTTCATCAAGAAATGCGAACCATTGGAAGTTAAAAAAGAAGTTGGCTATTTTGCTTAATTTCATTTACTGTTTAGTGTGATTTCACAGCCCTTACTTGCACTAGAAAAATTGACCATTTTTACCTGTAGTCTGTAGAATCTTTTCCCTCTTCTGATATGTTTATGTTTGGCTTATTAAGGTTGTCACAAACAGCTTCTGCCCTAAATTCACCTGGAAGTGCTTCATTGAGGAATTTGGAACCAACTGCTAATCTAAATTCAAATAGTAGTACTTCCTTGCACTGCTCGCTAAAAAATAAGACCACAAGGAAGATGTTGGCATTGGTGTATGTATCTGTTCTTGATACATTTCCTCTTTGCACTTGAATTAAATTTTATATATTCTCCTGATTTGTTTGATTTCCAATTTTAGGTCATCAGATTCTGTCTCGCACTCTAACTCTCTGAAAAGTACATCCACACCTGTCTCTGCACAATCTAAGGCTTCATGGAAGATAACAAAAAAGTTGGTACAATTTACTCAGAAGTTGCCTTATACAATACTTCATGTTATTTTTACTTCGACACATTATGAAATATTATGGTTTCTGATATTCTTTTACACAGAGACCAGAGGATGCACAAGCTAGTTTTTGAAGATGGTGGATTGCCTGATGGTACTGAAGTAGCTTACTACTCTCATGGAAAGGTAGTTCAAGTAATTTTACATGCAGTACATTCTTTTTACAGTTTCAGTAATGTAATTTTCTGCTGTCCATTGACAGAAATTGCGCGATGGATATAAAATGGGTTCAGGAATAGTTTGTCATTGCTGCAACATCCTGGTATAATTCTTCATTCTTAGGTTCAGATTCCCTAATGTTCAAGCAGAAGTATTTACTCTGTTCATCTGAAATGAGCAGGTCAGTCCATCTCAGTTTGAAGCTCATGCTGGTTGGGCCTCTCGTAGGAAGCCGTTAGTGTCTCTCAAACATCGACAGTTTTTAACAGCCTTTTTGTGCTTACGTTTAAAGACCTGGTGTTGCATGTGTTTGATGCAGTTATATGTACATCTATACATCGAACGGGGTGTCTCTACATGAATTTGCCATTTCTCTATCGAAAGGTCGGAAATATTCAGCAAAAGATAATGATGACTTGTGCATCATATGCGCAGATGGTGGGAAACTTGTGCTTTGTGATGGATGTCCAAGAGCCTTTCACAAAGGTGAATTTTAAATTTATATGCAGGTTGATATATATATTTTTTTTCTCGACCACCTTTCCAATTGAACCTTTTCATGTTGTTTCTTGAGATTCTTCCTTTTCCCTTTTTATCTTTTTGATTCTTGTCGGCAGCTGTTTCTGTTTTTATACTGTTTTCATTCACTATTTACCCGATTTTGTTCTTGATGGGTTTGGTTGCTTTGTCAAACAGTGTTAGACCATTTTTTTTTCATATATTGGAAATTTTGATAAATGTCATTTGATTGTTGTGCCATATCCTCATGGTGAATTTTGAGTGGGGCCATTTCTTCCTCCTCTTCTCTCTGAGCACCCTGTTTTCTTTCCTTGGATAATTGTTCCACATCAACCTGTTTACATGAATTAAGTTTAATGGATGTAGGGCATTTGTGTTTACATTGTAATGATGATATGCTTACGTACTATTTTGACGTACAAGCACTCTTTTGCTCCTATGTTGAGTGTGCATGTTTAAGTGATGGGGGTTTAAACTGTTGAAGAATATCATATGCACGAATAACGATTGAACTGATGTCTTTGTTCTTGGTTTAAATGATGGCTGCTTCTCTAGTAATCAATACTTTCTATGGACTAATTAAATTAGTGTCTTGCATTATTAGTAGCTGGAAATTTCTTCTAGCACTCTTTCCCTAAGAAGCACGGATTCAGAACGTAATTCCAATCTGAAACAGTACGGATACGTTGATACAGCTTTTTAAAAAGAATTAGGATGCGGATACATGTATTAGAAGTTTTAATACTGTTATCAATTGTCAATAATAAAATTATAGTTGTCCATTATTAACAAAATTTTATGTATTAAAAGTTTTAATATTATTATTTATTTTTAGTAACGAAACTATAGTTGACAGCGATTAACACAGTTTTAAATGTATTAAAAGATTCAATACTATTGTTTATTTCCAAAAATAAAACTCTAATTGTCAATTAATATAAAATTCTAGTTGTCAATTATTTAATACCATGTCGCTGTTAGGTGTAGATTAAAAATTAGATTTTTGGTAGATTTTGATAAAAGTTGATGAAATGTGTGGTTAAAATTAATTGTTGACTTTGACTTGGCCTTATCTATTAATTATAAACATTTGTCGTCTATTTTCAATAATAATGAGTTTTAAAAGAGTTTAAAACTAATAAAACTCTAATTTTTCATCTGTCATAACGTGTCCGATATGTATCAAAAGTTTAAAAATACAAAGTATATTGAATACGCGATAAATTTACAAGTATTTGTGCTTCTTAGCTCTTTCCTATTTGAGGTTCAAAATTGCAATGCTGTGAGTGAGCTGCATTCACCAACCACTCATTAGCTTTTACTCTTATCATCTTTTGTTTTGATTGATTTATTGCCCGTTTACCCTTGTCATTTGTCATCTCACCATGCAGAATGTGCATCCCTCCCAAGTATCCCTCGTGGCAGATGGTACTGCACATACTGCCAAAATATGTTCTCGAGGGAGAGATTTGTTGAGCACAATGCCAATGCTGTTGCTGCTGGAAGAGTATCAGGTATCAATCCGATAGAGCAGATAGCTAACCGTTGCATCCGTATTGTTAAGAACCCAGAAGAAGCTGAAGTGATAGCATGTGTAATTTGCAGGTATTATTTAAAAAATAAAAAATAAAAAAAATCATTGTTTCCATCTATCTGTGATGTTAATTTGATTGACAGTGGATAGATATCTCCCTGGTTAATATTGTTGCATGTTATTACGTGAATTTGTTTTCTTTGCAGAGGCTACGACTTCAGTAAATCTGGCTTTGGTCCACGCACTGTTATTCTATGTGATCAGGTATTCTTCCTTTTTTCATCGTAACTTTTCTTTTTTAACGAAGTGGCATAGATTTGGAGAACCACACTAAATATTTACCCCCTTTTTTCTAGTGTGAGAAGGAATATCATGTGGGCTGTCTGAAAAAATGCAAGATGGCTGATCTAAAGGTGTGCAAGTGTGCAATTAAAGTAACTTTTCCTTGTTTAATATAGATGAGCTACTTGTCATCTTTCTGGATCTGAAATTGATGCAACTTTGTGACAGGAACTTCCGAAAGGAAAATGGTTCTGTTCTGTGGATTGCAAGAGGATTTATTCTGCATTGCAGGATTTGCTGAATGCTGGGGAAGAGAAACTCCCCGACCCTTCCTTGGATGTTATAAAGAAGAAGCATGAGGGAAAATGTTCTGATGCTGGTGATGTCTTTGATGTGAGATGGAGGCTTTTGAATGGGAAAATTGCTTCTCGTGAAACCAGAGTGTTGCTGTCACAGGCTGTAGCTATATTTCATGTAAGCATTGGCATGCCAGATTTTGAAATTTATTCTCTCGTTTTTTTCCCAACTTCAATTGAATTTCTTTCCCATGGTTTCAAAATCATTTTCCTCTCATTGGAACCCTACTGCTTTAGCATCCATGTATTTTGATGTTGACATTTTTTTGCTGATTTAAATTGATATTATTAATTATGACTTGACCTTATTTAGATTGTTTGTAGTTCTAGCTTGGAATTCATCCTAATGAGCCATTTTTCTTTTACTCTGGAATCTATCAAGTGAAGTTGGCATTATTGAATTGTTTGACTTGTCTTTCAGGATTGTTTTGACCCAATTGTTGACGCAGAAACTGGACGTGACTTCATTCCATCTATGGTTTATGGGTAAGCATGAATTCTTCTACACTTTGTCAAGCACTGTTGGTTTTCTTGCCAATGTTGTTCCATCATGATTTCTTACTTTCTCAGAAGGAATATAAGGGGACAAGACTTTGGTGGAATGTATTGTGCCATATTGACAGTGAAGTAAGAAACATTTTTCCAAACCATGCTATATAATTGTATGTTTCTCAGTATGTTCTCTGTTAACCAGTTTATTTTTCTGATCTTGTAGCTCAACAGTTGTATCAGCAGGAATCCTTCGGATTTTCGGTCAAGAAATAGCTGAACTCCCTTTAGTTGCAACACGCCTTGGTAATCAAGGGAAGGTAAGTTATCTTGTGGCTCATCAAGGATACTCGTTATGATGTAATTAAATTATACGAGGCTCTTGACTTTTGAAATAGAAACTAAAACCAAGCCTTGGTGCAAAATTAATCAAAGGGTCAAGTAATCACAGCTTTATGAGAAGATTACAGATTGCATGTTTTATTGATAATTATTTGCTGCAAGTTCAGTGTTTCTCTAAATGGAAGTCAGTTTATATGATATGGAATTCTTTATTCCCCTGAAAAAGGTGCAATATGATTTTCCAGGGGGAGAGGTGTTATTCCCGATAGGGATGCACAGTTTTTTTTCTCTTCGATGGAGCTAGTTATCTGGGAATTTGTGTATTTTTCTTTTTACCTTGTCCGGTTCATAATAGCCTTTTCTAGATTTCTCTTAAGCTATGTAATTTTTGATGTAACTGATTTTTGGATAATGCAACTGATTTTAAAGGTTATGAGCATCTATTAAAGATCAGTGCTTGCTGGCCACCTCCAGCAAAGCACTCGTTCTTCCCTATCTTGAATATTGAGGGTTCTCTCAACATTTTTAGTGGTCTCAAATTGAGTTTATTCGCTGTCTTCTTCTCCATATTACAACTGAAGAATAAAAGAAAGCCTGAAGCCTTTTTATTATTAATTTCATATTAGACTAGAAAGGCTGTGGAAAAAAATTAATAAGTCCACGCCTTTCTGACTATCTTCCTTATTTTTCTATGCCCTCGTGTTACCTACCTGGCAAGCATGAGAGCGGACTAAATTCACATTTTCCTTCGTGTACTCTTCCTATATGTGGAAGGCCTCTTCTTGGAAATATGATGTCGATTCACATTAAAATGTACTGTTTGTGGAGCACGGGCTGCAATTAAGAGTAAGGTTGAAATTGGATAATATTGTGTTGAAAATTTTAGCGGACAAAGTGTAGTGAAGAAATGGTAAATATCTTAGAAAAGGCTTTGTTAATATATGCAAGCCTCCCCATATTTGCTAATATTGTGCACTATGTTATGCTTCTCTGTCACCTTATGCGATGAAATATCTGTGATTATTGTCAATTTCTTTTTTAAAAATTTGCTGCCATCTTCCATCTGTGAAGCGTCCGGTTTGCATCTTTCATACCCATTTGTGCAGGGATACTTCCAAACCCTGTTCTCCTGCATCCAGAATTTGCTCTCTTTTTTGAACGTGAGAAGCTTTGTTCTCCCGGCTGCGGACGAGGCAAAGTCAATATGGACAGAGAAGTTCGGATTCAAAAATATACCACCAGAACAGGTGTGTGAATGTGGCATATTAAGCCCTTGTTTGAGCCCCATTTTTACCAAAATTCATTTTTCTCAAAACTTATTTTTAATGACTTTTTTAAAATAATTTTACACGTAAATCCAAAACATTTCTTTACTTTTCAACCACACATTTCTCCAAAAATCACTTACAAAACCCATTTTTCTCAAAAAAAAAAATGGGCTCAAACTGGGACAGCAACCTGTGTCCTGCCCTTTTCCCTTCCAAAAGAAGGGGAAATTAAAAAAAAAAAACAATAATTAAAGCAGTTTTCACTTGCTTGACCTGTTATTCACGATTTATCATTTTGTCTTGCAGCTTCTCAGTTATAAAAGGATCTGTTGGCAAATGATAAGCTTCAAGGGAACGTCAATGTTAGAAAAATCAGTTCCAAAATGTCTTAGTATTAATCAAGATGAAGCAGATTCTGAAATGTCCCTGCAGTGATTAGCCAAATAAAGCCATTTTCTTTGCGGCTTTATAGGCTGATGTAAATGGGTTTTTATTTATTTATTTACATCTGTACAAGCTATTAGGCTGAATTGGAAGTTGCGGATTAGCGATAGATGGTAGAAGAAAAGGAATAGGAAACTCCTTGAGGTTTTTCATATTGCTGGAAAATGGTTGTGAATTGTAAAAAGTTCGGTAGCTCATTATTGGCATAATTTAGGGCAGGGATTTCAATCTATTATTTTCCATTTTCAGTATTTATTTTTCTTGTAAATAAATATTTTGAAGAAGCCCACTTCTGTTTCTGAGGAACTTGTGTACTCTTGTATTTTTCTTTTGAACGTGAATGTGTATATGCTATATATAAGATCGATATTGACTCAGATCACATGACAATTGATGTTATTCGTACTTTCTTCTATGGCCGCCTCAAGAAGCAGCTTTTTCTGTTCATGTAAAGTGCGAGTTGTATGAATCTCCTATGAGCTTATCGATTACTTAGTTACAAAAATGATTTCTTCCTACTTTGTCATATTGATGGCTGACGGACATTTTTTGTGAGTTCTGGAAAGCAACTAGGGAGAGATGAGATCCAGGTATTTTAGCCCATAGAAAACCACCAATTCTGGCATCAAAACAGGACCCGACTCTTAGGATTGCAAATCTTTTTCTTAGGATCATTTTGGTTTGTAGCACAATTTTTTATGTTAAGGATCATCAGAGGCAATAATAGAGCATGTTCGTGGAACTGCTCAATTAGTTGATTAATGTAATTTATTCAAGACTAGTATTAAAATTTTGGATACTGTTACCCTCACCAAACACGCCATAAATGTTTTAGTCCGAGTGAGCTTGTAAATTTACAGACAGACACTTTACCCATTAGAGGAAATAATCTAGAGACAAGTAGAATTGCTAGCATCGAGTCTATGAAAAGAAATTGTACGTGTTACAGAAATTTAATCCCCAGCGTGGAAGGATTGCTCTACAATGTCCTGAATTAGAACTGATATATTGAAGTGTGCCGCTCCCCCAGATTCCATTGCACTCTGTGAGATTGTCTTGAGATCTCTGGCTCTGTTTCTTCTCTTTTCACCTTCTTCCCCTTCATCCATTAGCTGTTCTATGGCACTTTGAACTTGGTCTTTCTTCACGAGCACTCCAACTTTCTCCTCGTCTCCCCATCTAACTGGGAGCTCGACTCCTACTCGAACACCAATCCTCAGAATTTCCACAATAAGTTTCTCATTGAAGAATTGTTCTGCAAACATAGGCCATGTTATCATTGGCACTCCAGAGCACACCCCTTCTATAGTCGAGTTCCAACCACAGTGTGTTATGAACCCTTTTATTGCAGGATGGGATAAGATAAGAACTTGAGGGGCCCAACCTTTGATCAAAAGTCCCCTCCCTTCAATCCTCTCCTCAAATTTCTCCTCCAATAACCATTTCTCTAACTCTGGAAATCTTTCTCCTGTTCTTATTACCCAAATAAATCGACGTTTTGACGCTTCCAAACCTAGTCCGAGTTCTATTAGTTGCGATGGAACGAGACGACACTGGCTTCCAAGGCACGCGTAAAGAACAGACTCCCTTTTCTTGGAATCGAGCCATTCCAACAACTTTGTTTCATCGGTTGAAGTTTTATTCCCTCTCTCAATCTTGTCCAAGATATCTCTATTGCATAGAGAAACCGGACCGATACACCATACTTTTTTGTTGATAGCCTTACTGTATTCTTCCACACAACCATGCTCCAATTCTCGGAAAGTATTCACCACCACCCCATAAGCACTCGATTCAGCCTCTTGCATTTCGTCCCTAATATCATCCAAATCCGGCAAAGTGACGAATGCTCCCGGCAACTGAGCTTTTGCTATTTCGACCCGCATGGGAATTCCAGGAATCACAAAGGGTTCTAAATCAGATTTTACAGAAAGATGAGGTTTGCACAATTTCACATAATGGGAACTTAGGAGTGAAAAACAGCACATCCCATGAAAAACGAGCCGCGGTACCTTAAAGTTTCTGGCCATTTGAGATGTCCAAGATAGGCTTTTATCAGAAATTATGCAACTTGGAGGAAGATCATATTGCTGTAAGTACTGTTCCAATGGATGTTGTAGCTTATTCAGCCCACGGAAGAAATTCCTTATGAGATTCCTCGAGGGGACGCTGTCAAGATTCTCACACCCCAGTGGCAATCCTACTTCCTCACAGGGAAATGGAATTTCTATTAGATTAACATGCAACCCTGTAGCTTGAGCGTGGCGAATACTACTGGCGAACCTGTACGCGTTGTGTGGCGTGGTGACTAAGCTTGTGACCACTCCATGCTCAGCTAATAACCTGGCCATATCTATCATGGGGATCATGTGGCCTTGAGCCAATAACGGGACGAACACGAAGTGAAGTCTCCGTGGATTAGCTGCCATGGTTCGGATAATTTTCTGGGATAAATTTTCCGGAAAAATATAGACTTAACAAAGACATAAAGATAAGGATTTTGCATTGTTAGAGAGTTTCTTGAAGTCTTTTTAAAGTTAGCTTGACCGGTTCTAGATTTGGATCTTGGAAAGTGAACACACATTTTAGTGGAGCAATAATTGGTACACTTTGCCGTGGTTTGATTGAGTCAATTCAAACGTGCATACTGGGGCGAGTTCTAGCATTATTTGCCCAAACTGGTTGATCAAGTGAGTTTAATCGAGTCAATTCAAGCGTGTATACTGGGGCGAGTTCTAGCATTATTTGCCCAAACTGTGACCAGTTGTCCGTCTTTTACGATTTCATTGATTTAGACAGAACTTATTAGATATCGAGTCAATGGTATCTAATAATTTTTTCTACCAACTTCTAAATTATAATAAATAAAAAAATTGTAACACGGCATTGTATTTTTTCGAAAAAAAATGTGTTGTAATATTCAGCTTATTGGTGAAGCACTTCTTGATCAATGGTGAGAAAAGTATATTCATCAATTTGAATTTATTTGAAGAGTAAAAACAATGATTAGTGGCTGAATACTGACAAAGTCAATCATGATCCACCGAGTCTTTTATTTTTTATGGAGTACAACAAAATTCTTACCCAACAAAAACGCAATTTGATGTGGAGCAAATCTTGTGGGGGGTAGATATGTTGGTTGATGACTAAAACTTAGTGGCACATCCCGTTCACTTATTCTTGTTGCATGTGAACTTGACTTGACTCGAGCCGTGATGTAGGTCCAAATAGACTGATAAGTGGGCATGTTGATTGTCGGGTCTTAACCCTAATGTTATTTGGTGTTATTGATGCTTAGTAAGAGTGTACGTGACGATATAACACCGTCACATTTTTCATTAAAATTTAATACATTTTATGCATTGGACAATAAAATTTAGAGTGTGTTTGATAGGCATTATTTGGGAAAAATGCATTTTGAAATAGTGATATGATGGGAAATGTGTGGTTCAAAAAGAAGGAAAAGTTATTGATGTGATAGAAAATATTATTTTATTGAAGAATGTGTGGTTGAAAATGAGTAGAAGAATGAGAATGAGAATTAAAATGGGAATCAAACAGGGCCTTAATAAGAAAAATATAATATATATTTTATTACATGTTTTAATGTCCTCTAAGGATAGCAATGGGGCAGATTCGGAGTGGGGCACTCTCGCCCCACCCCGTCTTAGACGGGGCGGGGCGAGAATTTGCCCCGTTTAATTTTTTTATTTTTTTTTAACATTTTCAAAATTTCGAGTTATGTTATTATTCAAAATTCAACCCTTAATCCAAAATCTAAAGGTCATTCCATATATTTAAAAAAAAAAAATTCTAGTTTTTTCGATCAAGATGTTATAAACTTGTTTTGATTAATTGGTATAAATCTTTCAAAAGTAAAGAATATTTATTTAACTATTATGATTCAGAATTTCAGATTATATAATTTAATTATAATAGAAAGATTGAATGACCGAATTTATAAATTATATAAAACAATTGTTAGTTATGTAAAATTTTAAATTGACAATTGTATAATATAATTGTTGAATTAGAAACATGTTATAAAATTGTAAATACATTCAACAATATTTTAAAACTAACCATTTATCAAAATTCTATTTCTAATTTTTTTTTCCATCGGGCGGGTTCGGGGTGAGGCGCGTGACCCCCCAACGCCCCGCCAACCTATCAGGACATATTTTTTTGTCTCATTCGGGCCAGAGCCCCATCAGGGCGGGACGGGTTAAATTGTCATCCCTATTGCCCTCATAGAACTCAGTATCTTCAATGCAAACTCTATCTTTGCTAATTTATTTTTAAAAAATTAAAATAAATTGATTTGTCCCATATATAAAAATTAAAAAAAAAATTCGATTCTTCGATTCTGGATCTAGAACTGAGAATCGAACTGAACCAAACCCGTCGGTTCTCGATTCAAATACTCATTCGAGTATTTCACTTATGAAGAATCGTTCGATTCGGTTCAATTCGGATGGAGAATTTTGCCCAGCCCTACATTCGAGGCAACTGATTAAAGGCGAATGATAGCTGAACTGCGTACAGAGGATGTCGTTGATTGTATAACGGGGTGCAATATAGGGGATAGCAGTGGCTTACTGCCACTTGTTTGTATAGAAATTACAACAATGCCATTTTGAATATCTGGAAATATCTTTATATCCCTATTTGACAAATCTATTTTCAACCATATATTCTCATAATAAAATATATTGCTCGATTTTCACGCCGTTTTTATAGTAATGGTTGCATAACTCAAAGAACCTGAGTGATTAAAAAAAAAAAGATGTTCACAAGTTAAACCTGGTTGAGAGACCTTTCAGAGGCTATATTATTTGGAGAAATTACGATAAATTCGAAAAAATTGACGATTTTTAGACTATGCTCGATTTTTGGCACCGTTTTACCGGAAAAGCTTCATTCTCATAAGAAATGGTGCAATTTCAAAAAATCATTTCTCTTATATGAAAGAAGGTTGATAGAGCTTTCCGATTGCATGATCCTTTAAATTATGACAAATTCAAAAAATTGATGATTTTTTAGGCTACGCTTAAATTTCATGCCGTTTTTATCATAACAGTTTCGTAACTCAAAGAACAGTTGTGATTTAAAAAAAAAAAAAAACCAATTTTCACGTGTGAAAGTTGGTTGATAGAGCTTTCCAACTCTGTTTTATTTCATGAAATTAGGATAAGTTCGAAAAATCGATGGTTTTTAGGCTACACACGATTTTCATGTCAATTTTATGGTAAAAGCTTCATAATTCTAAGAACGGGTGTGATTTAAAAAAATCGGTTTCCACATGTAAAAGTTGGTTTACATAGCTTTTGAGCAGTGTATGATTTTACCAAATTACGATAAGTTTGAAAAATCGATGATTATTAAGATATACTTCATTTTCGAGAAAATTTCTATCGCAAAAATATCATAATTTCAAGAACGGACGTAATTGGAAAAAAATAATTTTAATATGTAAAAGTAAGTTGATAGAGCTTTCTCATGATGTATGATTCTTTAAATTACTACTATTTTAAAAAATCGAAGGTTTTCAAGCTATGCTCGGTTTTCGTGCCGTTCGTATTTTAGAAGCTTCATACCTCAATGAATGAGCGATTTAAAAAAAAAAAAAAAAATCAGTTTTCCAAATGTGAATGTCAATTGATAGAGCTTTACAACGGTGTATGATTTAATGAAATTACAATAAGTTTGAAAAATCGATGATTTTAAGACTACTAGATTTTCGCATCTGTTTTACTCTAAAAGCTTCAACATTATAAAAAAATTGTTTAATTTCAGAAAACCATTTTTCATATGTGAATGTAGGTTGATAGAGATTTCTGATGTGTATGATTTTTGAAGTTACGACAAGTTTCAAAAATCGATGATTTTATAGGCTACGCTCAATTTTCTCGCCCTTTTTATCGTAATAGCTTCAAAACTTAAAGAACATGACTGATTTAAAAAAATAAATAAATTATTTTCACATGTCAAAGTTGGTTGATATTACTTTTTGATGATGTACTACTTAATGAAATCACAATAAGCTCGAAGATTTTGTAGTTTAGGCTATGTTCGATTTTTATGCCGTTATACTTTCAAAATCTTCATAACTCTAAAAACGAGTGTAATTTTTAAAAATCATTTTCACCAACAAAGTAGGTTGATAGTGCTTTCCGACGGTGAATAATTCATCAAATTACGACAACATTGAAAAATCAATGATTTTTTTACTGCGCCAGATTTTCGCGTCATTTTTATCGTCACAGCTTCATACCTCAATGAATGAGCGATTAAAAAAAAATCGGTTTTCCATATCGTTTTTAGTGTTATCGTGCTATTATTTTAGATTTTTATACTATTATTAAACCTATGGCAAAAATTCAAAGGCCGATATTAATTTAATTGTGCCTAATAATATACCTGGTTTAAATGCGTGTTGGTAGGAGATGGGTGACGAAGATGTTTGAATTTCAAGTCATACAGCTGGATGGAGGTACCACATGACAAATTGTGAGACTTTAATTATTGCTAATGTGAACAGCAGCCGAAACTTCATATTTTTGCTAATGTGAACATCAGCCGAAACTTCATATTTTTGCTAATGTGAACATGAGATGTTTGAATTTCAAGTCATGCAGCAGGATGGAGGTATAACATGCATTTATTTGCCAATACA
The DNA here is from genome assembly GCA_019395295.1 of Osmanthus fragrans. Classification (NCBI taxonomy): domain Eukaryota; kingdom Viridiplantae; phylum Streptophyta; class Magnoliopsida; order Lamiales; family Oleaceae; genus Osmanthus; species Osmanthus fragrans. The sequence goes on from CM033343.1 coordinate 1,735,446, forward strand.
ATGGTCAATGCACTTGTCTCACGAAATTAATTGTCTTTCATTCTTCCTTTTTTGAACATTGAAGTTTGAACACCATGAAACATGCAATCAAATGTACCTCTATCAATTGTCAATCAAATGTTTTTTCTAAGAGTTGAAATAAATATTTTTATTAATAATTTAAGTTGAAAATATATAATTTACTTATTTTAATAGTAATACAAGAGTTAATTTTTGAAAAAAAAGAATTTTATTATTAATTTTAAGATAAGAAAATATAATATATTGAAATATGTGTGTATAAAAAAAAGATACGTATGGGTAATTTTACATTTTTTAAACTTTTTGTTGAGCTAAATGGGGTATATTCAATTGAAATTTTTAAAGATTTCTATAGAATTTTTTTAAGTGAGTGAATTTTGTGGATTTTATGGACTTTTTAAAATGAATTCTATGAATTTGTTAAGAATTAATAAAAGTCATCCATGGACTTTTGTAGACTTTGATTAAAGATATTTAAAAACTTTCAAAAAAAAAAAAAAAATCATCTTGCAAATTTGTTATATATCTAAAAAATTATAATTTTTCTTACTGCCTAATTAATATCTTCGAGAATCATGATACCTACAAAATTTTATTGGGTAAAGTCACTAGACACGACCCAATTATTCAATTTTGGCGCAAATAAAGTATTTAAAAACTTTTACTTCAATATCTAAGACAACCAAAAGTTTTCAAGAAATTAACATAATTTATAAGAACACAAATTGTTCTAAACCAATATATATATATTAATTACATGGAATTCTATGTTTTGAAACAATTGAATATAAATTATGTGCATATAAAATAATCATGAATTAATTACAGCAAATGAATTGAAGAGAGGTGAAAAAAATCCTAGAATTGAAAGACAAAACACGTTATGTTTTTTTAACTCCAAAATCTCCACAAATCACAAGTACATGAGAGATTTTTTTTATTATTTTTTTATTTTTTTTAAATCCTCATAAGTTTTTAAAATTCCCAAATAAATACACCCCACTAACTTTTTAAATTTTTTACATAGATGTCCAAAGTGGGGGAAATATCATGTTTTTTTTTTTTTTTTTTTTATGTTCTCAAATAATTTTATTTTTCTTTGTATTGGAACACCTCTGTCTTATCTATTTTTTACTCAATTTTCTTTTTGTAATTTTCATATCAATGTTTGAAAAAAAAAAACAAAGGAAAAATGTTTTTGTTTTAATGGAATATGTATTTTCGTTCATTCTTGCATCACGTATCCTAATTACAAATGGGAGAAAATGGGTAAAGAAAATCGATGTGCTCAGTTAATGAAAAAAAGTCACAAAAAAGAAAAAAAGAAAAAAAGACCATGGCAAATTAATTAAGCTCCTGTTTGACAACCATTTAAATAAAACTCCCTTTTTCTCCCAAACTTATTTTTCAACCAAACATTTTCACAGTAAAATATTCTACACGTAAACTCAAAACTTTTTCCACTTTTTAATTATGCATTGTCTAAAAAATCACTATTTCATAACTCTTCCAAAAAAAAAAAAAAAAAAAAATCATTATAATTTTTGTCAAAGAGGGGCTAAATGTCTTAAGAAATTTTAAAAAAAAAAAAAAAAAAAAAAAAAAACCTAAATATGAAAATTAGTTAGACCGAATAATTTTATAATAACTTTCCAAAATCATTTTTAAAAAATAGAGTAATGTAAAAAAAATCAATATCAAGAACTTACCAAACATGTTGAGATTTTTAATGTCCAAAGGGTTTCTCAATTCCTCCAGAATCCACGAAATACTTCAAGAAAATTTCCTCCCCGATTGGCACCACCTCAAGAATCTATAGTATTTTTGTAAAGTTAGAATTAAGAAAAAGAGACTAATTTGGTTGGTTCAACTCTGAGGTGTGGATTTTGATGAGAGAGACAATTATTCGATTTGAAGGAAGTAAATGTAAATTTTGGTTTTAATTTAAAAAAAAAAAATTAATATGCTTAGTTAGATCTTGGTAAAATAATAATAATAACAATAATAATTTTCTTCATTGAGAAAATTGCAGCGAACATTCTCTTTATAAATTGAAGTTGAAAAACATCTACTATTCATAATTTAACAAAAAAATGTCTAAAATTTTTCGACAATGCTAACAATCTCATGATGTGACTATTTGTATAGTTACAATATTGGTTATTGTAATACTAACTATGTTGAATGTCGAAATACACGAAGATCGACAACCAAATATGCGTTCAATTTTTGGACAGTTATAGTATCATGGTGTAATAAGAGACAATCGACAATATCATTGTCAACGACAATGACAAAGGCTTTAATATAAGCAGCTATGGAGCTCAAGAGAGTACATAGCTAATGGAATTGATGAAGGACCTACATCAACTAGTAAGTTATGCACTGGAACTAACACAACAGAGGAACAAGTGAGCCATGTGAGAACTAGGATGTTGAAGTGTACCATGACTTCGTAGGAGAAAATGTGCTTAAAAGGGAGATCAATTTAAAGTACGTCGACCCTGCAAAATAAGTGACATACGTATTGACAACACGAATAAACGCTTCAAAAATTGAAGAGTTTCGAACACGACAGGGGATGACTAACGGAGATGAGTTAAATAGAAGGGCCAACTCTAAATGGGAGAATAGTGGAGACATCCAACTAGGATTTGAAGAGTGAAAAAGTCATGAGTGGGAATTGAGTGGTCTTGTTAAGGACTAGAATGCTGGGTGTGTTTCCATGAGTGAATATTATATTGATTAGTGGGCTTCATGTGTGTATCCAAATTGTGCGAGTTCACTTTGTTAATAAAATATTTCCCTTCCGTGTTCCAAACTCATCCACTCCTTCTAGCGTCGAATTCCAACCACAATGTATTGAATAATATTCACACTAGTGGCCTCTGGAGTGAATTGCTCATATAATCACTGAACTTTATATCATGCTTCCACAAGGTCACCAAACTTTAAAAATCACTCAACTTTTCAAAAGATTTACACGGGATCACTGAACTTTAAAAACCACTTCATTTATCATTAGACTTTGTAAAAAATTCCCACGGAGTCACTGAACTTTGCAAAAGATTTCTCATTGATCACTAAATTAGTGATCCTTAGGAGATTTTTTGCAAAATTTAGTGATAAATGAGAAGATTTTTTAAATTCAGTGACTCCTTGGAAACCTTTTGGGAAGTTCAGTAATGAGTTGGATGATTTTTAAAATTTAATGACCTTATGAAAATATGGTGTAAAGTTCAGTGATTATTTGGACAATTCACTGAGTGGCCTCTCCCTTCGACCCTTTCTTGAAATCTCTCCTCATAACCATTTTTGACATTTTTTTTTTAATGATTCAAATGAAAGGAAAATTGGATTCTTTCAATTCTAATCCAATTTCTTTTGAACCCTGTACATGTACTTCACAAGCCCCTGTCAGACAATGCACAATTGCAAGTCCCACGTAATTTTTAAAAAAATATATATATATGTAGGGCCCTCAGCAACCGTGAGGGTCCCGTAAAAATTCCGTAGGAAAATGCCCTTTCCATTTCATTTAGGGTGTGCTTGATACGCCCAAATTTTCATGGAACTTCCACTTTTGCGCTGTTTGATAGCGTTTATTTTCCATGGAATTGATTTCCACCTATTTCCAAGGTACAACCACTTGAAGCTTGATTCCGTGTAATTCAATGACTTGCTATATAGGTGGGAATTGGTTTCCATCTTTTTTTTTTTTTTTTTTTTTTTTTAGCAATATAAACAAATTCTAAGATAAAGTGTAAAAAAAATTATCCCTTTAATTGACAAATGTCATGCAAAACAAAGCCAAACGTAAAAATAAAAAATAAAAATTTTTATTTTTTTATTTTTTTTCCGGTAATCTAAACATATTTTGTCCCCAATGGTAAAAAAATTTATTCATTTAATTGATAATTTGCATAAAAAATAAAGCCAAACGTATTATAAAGAAATGTGAAAAATTATACCAATCAAACACCTTTAATTCAATTTATTTCTACCCAGTTTTTTTACCCTTGCTATCAAACGGACCCTTATACGCACTCCCTCTACTTCGTCAAAAGTATTCATCAGGGTCCCACAAGCCGTAATCTGAGCCTGATCTATAATGTCCTTAATGTCATATGGCTTGGAGTTTCCTTTTTTGTCTTTTTCGGTAACTTAATTGCTCCGCAAAAGCGAGAATATGCGATGTATAAAATAAGAACAAGAATAAAAGATGAGAAAAAATTAAAGATAGAAAAAAAAATCCATTATATCAAATATTAGTACAGGAGATTGATTTTTTTTTTTATTGGTGACTACTCCAAATATATAATACAATGACACTCTAAATATATCCTATATTTAATAAAACATGTTCATACTGAGGGGACGAAGCCCCATACCCACTCATAATTTTGGTTTCACCGCATATGTCGCACCACGAGCTTTTCTGATCGAGTCAAACAGAAATTGGGTCACCGTATTCTAACATTAGCTTTAGTAAATTCGATTTATTTGGTATAAAATACCATTGAATTTATCTTAACATAAATAAAAAGTAAAGAAAAAGGAAAAAGGAAAAAAAAAAAAAAATTATCCTCTAGCAAACATGGCTAATAAATAAGGTAAATTAGCTCATTTCCACATTAGCATGTGAGCATATGTGGGGCTTCAATTTAGCAGTAGGAATGCAACATTTTCGAAAAAAGAGGAATGGGCAGCAGAAATGGAGCAGGTTGGATCCACGGATTTAAATGAGGCCCAATTTGTTGGGCTGTTTATTTTATGGGCCCAAATTGTCTGGAAGTAGGCCTACCAATTTGGATCCAGCTAGGTTAATATTGGACCATTGATGGAAAATCCGATTCTAAATCCTCCAATTACCTATTTGGAGATTGGGGGATCGAAATAAAAAACTGGAATATTGACATTTTAGGAATCTATATGTGAAAATCAGTTGTTTTGCTGTGAAAGAATTAGCTCATGAAGTTATCTCTAGCTGTAGCAAGTCAACAACATTTTCGAGTAAACTAACAAGCTTGAAGTTACCAATTCATTATATACAAGCAAGAGAACTTGTACAATAAAAGATACTGAGTTATATACAAGCAAGATTGAAGTGTTTAACAACGCGAGATAAAACAAAATATAAAAAATAAAATCTGTTTTTTGCTTCCAAATTTCCATTAGATCTGTTTTTGGCTTCCAATAGATCAATATCGAGGCTCCGCTAGAGTCACTTGTGGATTACGAGTTCAAAGCAGAGACAACCGGGGGCGAACCTACTTGAGGCCTAGCGGGGTCGGCCACTCTCACTTAATTTTCAGCTTTTCTCCAGATTTTGTTAGGTTTTCAGATTTTTCTCCAAGGTTTTTGGGTTTCGCCCCTAAGGTTTTTTTATTTTGCCCCGTTGAACTTTCGTCTCCGGTCCGTCCATGGAGACAATACCTTTATATATAAACAAGATTAGATCCGGATGCTTTTGTATATATAGGTAGGGAAACAATTCCCCAATGGACTATGTCAGTTCTAAAATATGATCGACGTTGGACAATTAGAGGCTAGCTCATTAGCTAACAATTATTTAATTACTAGATGCATGATGGCAAGAAACATGATTCAAGCTCTCAAAGTTTAGTTTCCAATTTTTTTTGGGTAACGCCCTATCACGAGCGCCCTCACAATCCCTGCCCTGGGACCCTGTGAAGGAGGTAAATCACGAGATGTGCAATGCAGAGCCAGGAATCAAACCCGTGACCATACGGGGGGCACCGCCATCACTAAGACTACCCTTTGCCACGACGCCATGTGCCTCGGGGGTAAGTTTAGTTTCCATTTATGATTTTATGGTTTATTTGTAAGCTTACTTTTCAGAAGTCAAACTCGACCCTTTTTTGCACTTTATTTATTTCAAAATTTAATAAACACATACGATCACAAGTAGTTTAACTAAAAAATAAATCTTGAAAAAAACTCTCTATTATAGGTCTTACAAGCTGATGTTACAAAAAATCGTCACATGTTGATTCTCGAGCTTGATGATTGAGAATGACCACGAATGAAATTTTTGATATCTGAAACAAAGGCAACGAGGTGTCATCTCGTCATCCCTCTGATACTTAAGTTAGCGAGGGAAAAAAATATGAGCGTAATGCTATAAATTGTATGTAAAAGCGTACCTGAATAATGAATTGTGGTCATGTATTTATAGAGTAGGTGGTATACTTCTAGTAGGGTTAGATTATCAAGTATCTTATTCTTTTAAGAGTTGTAGGATGTGTTAGAGTTCTATTAGAATAAGACAAAGGAGATGTAGTAGGATTCAATCTTATCGAAATTGAATAAGTTTAAAGATGGAAGTAGAGTCCCAATAGACTATGTCTTTCAAGACAGAGAATGAAATATAGATAAAAACCTGAGGTGATGTGGAATCATCACGTACGACAATATAGCCCGATGAGGATATATCTTTGAAAAACTCTTAAGATGATTGGAAATAACATCGGGCATTGTTTTCGGGGTTGATCCAAAAAATGACCATATCATTGGCCCCCATGCATCCATGTTTGGGACTCGAGGATATTATTTAGAATGCTCGAGGTTCGAAGATGAGATGCAGATTGCTCAGGTTGAGTTAAAAAATGTGTTGATAAGCCACGGGGCAAGGCTTAGAGGTGTTTGCTCGTAGGCAAAGCTTATGGTGATTGCGTGGGGCAAAACTTAGAGGTGCTTGTGCGAGATAAGGTTTAGATGTTTGTGCGGGACAATGCTTAGGTGCTTGTTTGTAGTCAAGGCTTATGATGCTTGCTCGGAGGCAAGACTTATGGTGCTTGCTCTTAAGCAAGGCTTAGAAATGCTTGTGCAGGATAAGACTTATGTGTTTGTGTGGAGCAAAACTTAGAAATGCTTGTGCGGAACAAGGCTTATATGCTTGTGCGGGACAAGGCTTATATGCTCGCGCAAGACAATGTTTAGAAGTACTTGTGCGGGACAAGGCTTAGGTGATTGCTCGTAGGCAAGGCTTATGATGCATGCACGGGGCAAGGCTTAGAAGTGCTTGTGCGGAACAAGGCTTATGTGCTTACGCAGGACAAGACTTAGAAATGCTTGTGCGGGACAAGACTTAGAGTGTTTGCGTGGGGCAAGGCTTAGAGGTTCTTGCTCGTAGGCAAGGCTTAGGTGCTTACTCAGGGCAAAGCTTAGAGGTGCTTGCTCTTAGAAAAAGCTTATGGTACTTGTTCGAGGCAAGGTTTAGAGGTGCTTGTGCGGGATAAGACTTAGGTGCTTGCTCAGGGCAAAGCTTAGAGGTGTTTGCTCGTAAGCAAGACTTATGGTGCTTGCGCGGGGCAAGACTTAGAGGTGCTTGTGCGGGACAAGGTTTAGAGTGCTTGCTCGTAGGCAAGACTTATGGTGTTTGCACGAGGCAAGGCTTAGAGGTGCTTGCTCGTAAGCAAAGCTTATGGTGCTTGCTCGGGGCAAGGCTTAGATTTCTGATAATAAGAAATCCACGAGCTAAAGCTTGCCTTCAATAATAAGAAAATAATGAGCAATGGCTCTCCTTCATTAATAAGAAAATCACAAGTTAAGACTTGCCTTCAATAATAAGAAAACAAAGAGCAAGGACTCTTCTTTATTAATAAGGAATTCACGAGTTAAGGCTCACCTTCAATAAAAAAAAAAAAAAGGAGCAATGACTCTCCTTTATTAATAAGAAAATCATGAGTTAAGGCTCACCTTCAATAAGAAAACCAAGAGCTAGAGCTCGTCTTCAATAATAAGAAAACAACGAGCAAGAGCTCTTCTTCATTAATAAGAAAACAACGAGCTACGACTCGTCTTCAATAATAAGAAAACAATGAGCAATGACTCTCCTTCATTAAAATCAAACATAGAAGTGTAGAAATTCCCTAAAAAGAAAGGTATGTCCATGGTGCTTTTTCAAGCTAATAAAATGCCCCAAAGCAAAAAAGAGGCTCCTCCAATTCCAGCCATACATTGTTTCATTATTTGTGACAATGGTTGATGTTGTTGATAAAATATTGTACTCGAGGAAACTTTAAATCAAAAGAGCACGTGAAGTATAAACAGACCCAGTTGAATCACAGTAACCAACATAGGCCAATTATTCAGCTCAAATTTGGAATAACAAATGAATTAGCATGTGCCCAAAATAAATAAACAGAACTAATAAAATGAAGCATCTAATGAGCCCAAAAGCTTTGGACAATTTGAGGAGTAATGAAGCCCAATGATGGAAAATTAGTGCGGCCCAAATTTTTATAAACATTTGACCCATAATCTCCCAAGCCCATTCATTAGTGTGCTGTGTACACTTCTTCCAACCTGTGTTAGTGGATGAAAATAAGGGAAGAATTCGCCCCCCGGGGCACATCCAAGTTAGCAAAGGACGGACATTGCGGGACTTGCAACCTCCGTGTAGGGAGTTCGATTCTTGGTTGGAGCAGCTAAGTGTTGCAATAACCATTATTGGTTGGAGCAGCTTGGTGATGTAATAATCATGGAGGAGACTCCTTTGAGGTTAGGAGTATAAAGGGTGCACGGACCCTGGTCAACTTGGGCATAACCCGCGGTTTACTTCTGTCAATTACTGAGAGGCCAGTGGCTGGTGGTCCAGGATATAGTCTTGCGTAAGTTGGGAAACCTGTGTATCAAAACAAAAAAAAAAATAAGGGAAGAATTCACATTTAAGGCATTAAGTATGCAAAATTCAATTTTTATGTATTAAAGTTTCAAAATGCAAAAAATCAGGTTTTTATTATTTAATTAAAAATATTTTATTAATTAATTATAATAAAATCAAAATTAGGTCACAATTACATAATTATAGGTCATGGATTATTTTGAGATCACAAATCAAAAGATTTATAGGTCACGGATTATTTCAAGGTCACAAATCAAAAAATTATAGGTCACGGATTATTTCAAGATCACAAATCAAAAAATTTATAAGTCACAAATTATGTCGATGTCACAAATATTTTTTTATAGGTCACAGTTTATTTCATTGGTCACAAATCAAAAAAATATAGATTACTGCTCTTCTATTAATCACATATTTTTACATTTATTGGTCACAGATTAATTTTTTTAGTCACAAATTAACAAATTTTATGGTCACAGTTTATTAGTTAGTCACAACAAATCAAATAGTTGGTCACATTCATCAAATCCCGACCCCGATCCAATAATTGGTCACAAACACTACCCCACCACAACATTGCTGCCGCCTACACCACCACCACAAACCCCAAAAATACCTCATCACCGCACTTTCGTCACATACACCACACACCGATAGAGCCACCACCACCGCACCCAACATCACCGCCACAACCCAGCCATAACCACACACAGGTAGAGCCACCACCACTGCACCCAACATCACCGCCACAACCCAGCCACAACATCGATCGTCCACCACCAACACCTCACAAAAAAATCCAAAGCCGCCACCAATCTGAAAATCACAAAAACCCCGCAACTATACATCGCCATCACTAGATCTGAAAATCGCAAAAACACCACCACACATCGCCACCGCCAGATCTGAAAATATGAACCACCATCTCCACCAAACCAACAAAATCCCCAACCCTGCAACTACACATCATCACAGACGGTGAGAGAGAGAAAGAGTAGCGGCCACTCAACGCCGTTTATCCACGATCGCGAACTTAAACAACAAAACACTGCACAACCCACCTCTGTCCCACCACACAATGATCGCGAACTCAAACCAAAAACGCCACCAGCCACTGTCATACACATCATTGTCGTCACCAAAAATAGAGATAAATCGTGTTGAGCGGTAGCGAAAGCACCAGTGTAGCACCTTCGAGTGGAGAGAGAAAGAGGGAGAGAGACGAGATGTAGAGAGAGCACCTTCGAGTGGAGAGAGAGAGAGAGAGAGAGAGAGAGAGGGTTTGGGGGGTAGGTTTTGATTAATTGTAATATTATATGATTATTACCCACCTGATTTGTGGTTAATTAAAGTTTTGACATGTTTTTTGCAAACTGATCTCCAAACACTAATTTCCACTAAAAATAATTCATATTAAACCAATAAAAAGGTACCAATTTAGCATAGAACCTCTGCTTCTTTTGCCAGCAAAAAGGCCGTCATAAACCATTTGAATGCGCTTCCATTAATACGTCTCCATTAAAATTAATGCTGATTGAAGCCCGATCAAAGATGGACCATGGACCAGCAGTTAATGTGGTGTTACGGGGTGCCGAACTGGAGATTGATTTACGGTGGTCGCCTGAGGTCGTGGATGTTTCGACAATAGTAGAGACAATGGGAAAAAGCTGAAACTGGACATTTTCGTCCCCTATGGTGCCAACGGTTGCTTTAATGGTGGCTAACAGAGGATGCTTTATGCCTCGTGGTTAATCCATCATTAATTTGGGCATTTCTTCAAACATCTGGTGGATAATCACTAACGGGTGATTTGCAGCAGATTTTTAATTTTCAAGAAACCTTTTCCATACCTCTATCTCTTCAACCGCTTCCATAACAACCCAAAACTCAGGCAGCTCATTGCAAAATAATGTAGTTTGAGAAAAGAAGGTTGCACATTTTTGTTGTTTTTGAAAAAAATATGTTGTCATGACGGTGGAGAACATGGGTATGTATCATTGCATGGTTATTGAAATTAGTCACTGGCCGTGGTAGCAAATGCTTACATCAATGGCGAGGAAGCTCGACAGTTTGCCCTCCCTTTTTTTGGGGGGGTTGGTGGCATCAATATTGCTTTTGAAAAATGAAGATTCTGGCCCACTGCTCTTCTTCTTAGCAATATAAATTTTATCTAGGATTTGGCTGCCTCTTGAATATCTCTTCTTCCCATAGCTAGCCTTGTATTTCATTTGGTATTGGTTTCTTCCGAAAAATGGGTGAATATGGCTGAGAACATGGAGCAAAACAGAGCCTCTTTCTTTGACAAAATTAATCTTATTGAAATCACCCCCTTCTCTTGTAGTTGTCGCTTTTGAAGAAATTTTTAAATTCCAGTAGCCTTTTTTTTTCAATTTTTGTGAATGACCTTGTGATTTTTTGTGGAACAAATTGCCCAGAAATTTCTTCATTTTCCGTTCCTGCCTTTGCTTTTTTGTAGAGAACTGACCGGAAATTTTTCCAATTTTCCTTTCCGGTGGACTTTTTTTTAGTGATATAACATGGTTAACATGTTGCTTCCTGATGTTACCAAAAATCATCACATGTTGATTCTCGAGCTTGACGATTGAGAATGACCACGAACGAAATCTTTGATACCTGAAACAAAGGCAACGAGGTGTTATCTCGTCGCTCCTTCGATGCTTAAGTTAGCGAAGGGGAAAAATATAAACGTAATGCTATAAATTGTATGTAAAAAGTACCTGAATAATGAATTGTGGTCATGTATTTATATAGTAGGTAGTATACTTCTAGTAGGGTTAGATTATCAAGTACCTTGTCCTTTTAAGAGTTATAAGATATGTTAGACTTCTATTAAAATAAGACAAAAGAGATGTAGTAGAATTCAATTTTATCGAAGTTGAATAAGTTTAAAGATGGAAGTAGAGTCCTAATAGACTATGTCTTTCAAGATAGAGAATGCGATATAGATAAAAATCCGAAGTGATGTGAAATCATCACGTACGACAATATAGCCCGATGAGGATATCTCAAAAAAACTCCTAAGATAATTGGAAACAACCACGGGTATTGTTGTTCGGGGTTGATCCAAAAATGACCATATTACAAGCTAATACTCCAATCCTATTTTTTCTAGTTAGAAATCCATTTAGAAGTTGAAACAGGGAAAGACGCTGCGGAGCCATTCACAGTCCAGTGTGGGCTCTGAACTTTTCCTAGCAAAAAACCAAAGTATATGGTTGGACCAGCAAAAGTTTTCTACATGGACGAAATCTCAACTGGTCTTGACAATTCAACTACATTTCAAATTGTTAAGTATATGAGACAGATGGTTCATATATATCATGGACGTTACAATGATAATCTCGCTTCTCCAACCTGCACCTAAAACTATCTTGCTTCTCCAACCTGCACCTGTTGGGAATTTACTTATCATGCACAGCGAAAAATTAAATAAATTTCAATTCCCATCCAAGGATCTGCTTTGTGTTTAGATAGAAACTGTGATAGAAACTATACCTTAATTCAAATCTGCAAACTCTTTTACTATTCATGTAGTTCCAGGAATCCCGATCTGCCTCCCACAGCTGTCCAATTGTCCAGCCTCCAATGGAATCCACACAGGGAACAAGATTGAGAGAATTAGGGTTTTACTTTTCTTGTGCTAGCAAGAATAATGAGAATCCCTCTACTGTTTACAAACCCTAGCAGCTTATTTATATAAGCCCAAACGGGCCTGGCCCGTCTGTTAAACTTAATCCGGTCCAATATTTAATTAATCCAATTAATTAAATCCGGTCCATGAATTAATTAATCCAATTAATTAATTCGGGCCTATTAATAAGCAATCCAATTAATTAATTATACAACACTTGTCAATTAATTAATTGACGAATCCCAATTTTCTATTTCTCCTTTTGTGTGTGACCCATTAGGTTCCCAATCACGATACCTAACGACGTGAATCATTATTTTGATCTAATCAAAATCGATAAATCAAAACACCCTTTTGGTTTATCACTAATTCACATCCGTCGTCCCAAATTGACATCTAGCAATGTGTCAGGGCAATACATGTGACGAAAAATATCACGTGGTATGACAAAACCAAACTCGTTCGTTTATCGTGAAACTATAATCCCTTCGTCAATATGATCCGATCAATTACGATATATTGATTGTGTCAATCTCGATTATCGATCATATCTTTCATTCCACTTATTAAGTCAATGTAAGTCGAAAACTCTTTTTCGACTTATAGGTACACCTTGGCCAAGGATTTCGTTATCAACTTAACTGGATGAAATGTAGATCATAAACTCTTACTATCTAAGAGCGACGAATCCTCTATTGATCATTCACAACCTTCATATGATTTTTGATATACCCGAACGATGTCGTATTAGCGGCCCTTGACAGAGCAACTTCCAGCATCACCAAAGTATGACTGTCCCCACATAAGGTACTATGATAATCTCAAGTCGAAGGATCAATTCCACTATTGAACGTTAGAGATTAACCACTGACACTCATATAGTTATTCATGTGGAATCTCTCAGCGGGTCTCCAATGTTTTGTTCTATATCAAAACATTCACGTGTTCATTTAAGTGTTACTACACTTTAGCTTGTGAGATCAGCTACTTACTTCACAAGTAAGGAATGCCACACGTGGTGGTCTATCCGTAATAACGATATCCGTATCTCGTTATTACTTACGACCACGGATGATTTAAGATTCAATCATATGTAATTTGTATCTCACAATCACAACTCCTTGTGATTAACAAATTACCGATATTTGAATCTACGGACTCTATTATTTAATATAATAGATCTTGCCATAATAAATGCATTAAACATATATCAAAAGTACTTATACCAAAGTTGATTGGACCTAGGGCATAATACTTACAAACTCCCACTTGCACTAGATCCAATCACTTATGTATCTAATATCATAAGAGTTCACATGACGATCATGTTTATACTGTGACAACTCCTTGCTAGTGGATCTGCAATATTATCAATTGTGAGAATTCATTCTTTCTTTATGTCATTTCTTTGTACTATCTCTTTGATGAGATGTTACCGCCTCAACACTTGTTTGGATCATTGATGAGACCAATGCTAGGAACTATTCCAAGTTCATTAATGAACTTCTTGACCCATACTACAACCTTTGTTGCTTCTAAAGTAATAGTGTATAAGGCTCTCGCTATTGAATCAACGGTGGTTTCCTGTTTGGAACCTTTCCAATACACCGTTTAAGAATAAATCAATATCCTGATTGAGATTTGCTATCTTTCTAGTCTGAATAAAATTTAGCATCAGTGTATTCATGAATTCTCAGTTCATTTTCTCCATATAAAATCTTCTCAACATTTTATTTTTATAGATTGCAATGAATTAAGCAATTTTCTAGATCTATCTCTATAGATCAAGTTGCTTCTCATATATCTTTATGAAGAAATCTTTTAACAACCACAACTTCAACGAATGAAACGTAGGAATGTCGTTCCTATTAACAATATTAGGAATGCGACAATGCTCCCACTATTTTCTTGTAAACACACAACTCTTCACTTTTGATAAAATCAAACATTTTGATTTTTCTATCAAATCGAAGATTTCAGCTCCAAGAGGCCTGCTTTAATCTATACAAGAATTGATTAAGCTAACATACTTTGTAAGCATATTTGGATTCAAAACTTTCGAGTCGTGTCATGCACACTTTCTCTTGCAGGTTCCTGTTAAGGAATACAGTTTTGACATCCTTTTGCCATAACTCATAGTCATGGTATGTAGCTATCACAGGTAAAATCTGAATGGACCTTAGCATGACTATAGACAAGAAAGATTTATCAAAGTCAACTCTTTGTCTTTGTTGTAATATTTTGCTCTTAGCTTCGCTTTGTATGTATGGACGTTTACATCCATGCTAACCCCTTTTACATAAACTCATTTACAACCTATGGGTTCTATCCCATCAGGCGGTCGATCAAGGTTTAAACCTTGTTCACATACATCGAGTCTATCTCGGATTTCATGGCCTTTTGCCATCTCCTTAAGTCCACACTTGACTTTATTTTGTGTATCCAATGGGTTCATCATCCTCGATTAATAATACTTGATTAGTAATCATGGACTTATACCCTCTAAGAGGTTTAATGATCCTATAAGATTTACATAGAGCTGGTCTGTCCTCAGAAGTCTCTACTTCCTAATCAGGAGTATGTCTCTCATCAAGTGTGAGATCACACTCAGATTTATCTACTTGGTCAACTATATCTGTGGATTCTTGAACTCCTTCAAGATCCATTCTACTCTCACTGTCCTCTTCTAGAATAAACTCTTTTTCTAGGAGTTTAACATGTCTTGAGACGAACATCTTTTTCTCAATGAGATTATAGAATTGATATCCAATTTCATCTTTTGGATATCTCACGAATATTTATTTATCGAATTTAGCCTTAAGCTTATTCGAACCAGTGCGCTTCATAAGCGTCACAGCTCCAGACTCTCATATTTGACAAGTTGGGCATTTTGCTTTTCCATAACTCGTATGGAGTTTTTGTCGACCGACATAGATGAAACACGATTTAATGTGTAGAACATTGCAATCAATGCATGACCCTAAACCTTTTGGAAGGTTTGCACGACCTATTAATTAATCGCACTATATCTAATAGTTTGCGATTCCTCCTCTCAGACACAACATTATGTTGTAGTGTATGTAAGGAGTTCACTGCAAGATAATCACATTCTCTTTTAGATAATCTAAACTTTATCTTTAAGATATTTCCACATCGATCAGATCTTAGTGTGAGAATATCTTTACCTAATTGTTTCTCTACTTCTAACTTAAATCCCTTGAACATTTCAAGAGTTTCATGTTTAAGTTTTATCAAACATACGTGACCATTTTTGAAATAGTTATTAGTAAGTGTGATTAAATAAGAGAAACTCATCTAGCATTAATCGGCATGGATCCACATACATCACTATGTATTAGATCCAGCAATTATGCAGACTTTTCACATTTTAAGTAAAAGGAGGTTTGACCACTGTGCCTAATAGACACAATTCACATTTGTCAAATGATTCAAAATCAATTGACCCCAAATATATATCTATATGTAATTAGTTGACCGAGTCTACAATGCTAGATTTAGGCGTTATTCAGATTATGACTTTTATGCCTCTACATTTCAAATTGTTAAGTATATGAGACAGATGGTTCATATATATCATGGACGTTACAATGATAATCTCGCTTCTCCAACCTGCACCTAAAACTATCTCGCTTCTCCAACCTGCACCTGTTGGGAATTTACTTATCATGCACAGCGAAAAATTAAATAAATTTCAATTCTCATTCATGGATCTGCTTTGTGTTTAGATAAAAACTGTGATAGAAACTATACCTTAATTCAGATCTGCAAACTCCTTTGCTATTCCTGTAGTTCCAGCAATCCCGATCTGCCTCCCACAGCTGTCCAATTGTCCAGCCTCCAATGAAATCCATACAGGGAATAAGATTGAGAGAATTAAGGTTTTACTTTTCTTGTGCTAGCAAGAATAATGAGAATCCCTCTACTGTTTACAAACCCTAGCAGCTTATTTATATAAGCCCAAAAGGGCCTGACCCGTCTGTTAAACTTAACCCGGTCCAATATTTAATTAATCCAATTAATTAAATCCGGTCCATGAATTAATTAATCCAATTAATTAATTCGAGCCTATTAATAAGCAATCCAATTAATTAATTATACAACACTTGTTAATTAATTAATTGGTGAATCCCAATGTTCTATTTCTCCTTTTGTGTGTGACCCATTAGGTTCCCAATCACGATACCTAACGACGTGAATCATTATTTTGATCTAATCAAAATCGATAAATCAAAACACCCTTTTGGTTTATCACTAATTCACATCCGTCGTCCCAGATTGACATCTAGCAATGTGTCAGGGCAATACATGTGACGAAAAATGTCACGTGGTATGACAAAACCAAACTCGTTCGTTTATCGTGAAACTATAATCCCTTCGTCAATATGATCCGATCAATTACGATATATGTATTGTGTCAATCTCGATTATCGATCATATCTTTCATTCCACTTATTAAGTCAATGTAAGTCGAAAACTCCTTTTTGACTTAAAGTACACCTTGGCCAAGGATTTCGTTATCAACTTAACTGGATGAAATGTAGATCATAAACTCTTACTATCTAAGAGCGACGAATCCTCTATTCATCATTCACAACCTTCATATGATTCTTGACATATCCGAATGATGCCGTATTAGCGGCCCTTGATAGAGCAACTTCCAACATCACCAAAACATGATTGTCCCCACATAAGGTACTATGATGATCTCAAGTCGAAGGATCAATTCCACTACCGGATGTTAGAGATTAACCACTGACACTCAGATAGTTATCCATGTGGAATCTCTCAGCGGGTCTCCAATGTTTTTTTCTATATCAAAACATTCACGTGTTCATTTAAGTGTCACTACACTTTAGCTTGTGAGATCAGCTACTTACTTCACAAGTAAGGAATGCCACACGTGGTGGTCTATCCGTAATAACGATATCCGTATCTCGTTATTACTTACGACCACGGATGATTTAAGATTCAATCATATGTAATTTGTATCTTACAATCACAACTTCTTGTGATTAACAAATTACCGAGATTTGAATCTACGGACTCTATTATTTAATATAATAGATCTTGCCATAATAAATGCATTAAACATATATCAAAAGTACTTATGCCAAAATTGATTGGACTTAGGGCATAATACTTACAGCACCTGAAACTTTTGAACTTTTCGATGACATCATTTTGCTTTCAGAAGGACAAATTGTCTATCAAGGTCCCCGTGAAAGCATCCTTGAGTTTTTCGAAAGTGTTGGATTCAGGTGCCCAGAAAGAAAAGGAGTTGCAGACTTTCTGCAAGAGGTTACCTCTATAAAGGACCAGGAGCAATACTGGTTCAAGAAGAATGAACCTTATCGCTACATCTCAGTGGCTGAGTTCGTGGAACACTTCAACTCTTTCCACATTGGGCAGAAGCTTTTAAATGATCTATCAATTCCATATGACAAAACTACAGTTCATTAAGAATTAGTGCTGATTTTCTGGTGTTCTATCAAATTGTAAAAATTAGTAGTTATTTTCTTATCGATTATTATTTAATTGTCGCTTGTGGTTTATTTTAGTGCGAAGTGCCAATGGAAAGATTCTTTAAAAGAAAATCGCTCGTAGAAAATGTTGACGAGGGAATATCGAATAAAATGGATTATGATGTTGCACAACTTCCCACTAATCCTAGAAAGAAGATAACATCTTATTAGTGTTGTCGCTATGTCATTTTTAGTGTTATCGTAATATTATTAAATCTATGACTGAAAAGTTCGACATTGATTAAATTTTGCCGCACTAAACAAAATTTTTGGCTCCGCCCCTGATGACACAATGATGGCAAAGCACGTCCAAGTTCTTGTAGAGTTAATTTTACCAATGGTCAATAGCGTTGTAAGAAGTTCCAAAACGGTCACTAAAATAATTTTTTTCATTAAAATTTATAGCATTTTCACAAATAGTTATTCCGTTAGAAAAATTAACGTGAAATTCTATCCATCTATGTTAAATACCACAATGGAGTAACACGCATTATCTCATACACTATGCAAGATGTTATCGTGTTTCAATTAAAAAAAAAAAGAAAAAAAGAAATTGCAATGTCCAAAACAATATACTACCTCCATCTCATAGAAATAGGTTTGTTTATATTTTTACACGAATTAAGAAAATATAACTAAGGGATAGATGAAAAAGAAAATCAAGCATATTTTTATGAGACGGAGGTAGTATTCTGTATTCATGACTTTAAATAGTAAAAAAAAAATAATAATAATAAAAATCAATGTTTTAAAAATCAGCTCGAATATCGACCCGAAAATGATTAAGGGTCAAGGTTCAACTGAGGTCAAATTGGTATTGAACCAAATACCTAAATTAAAATATAAAATATACACCCACAAGCTATAATGTATTATAAGAATAATAGATTTTTAAATTTTAGTATTACTAATCAAAGTAAATATAAGTCCATGTTTGTTAATTAAATTTATTTTAAAACTTCAAAAACTAATGATCAATAAGTTCAAATAATTTATTTTGTTCAAACTGAAATTCTTTTTGCCTATATATTATTTCTTGGGACCATTTAACATTTGTTCAAATGATTTAGTTGTTTGTTTGGCAATTGGGTATAGTCTTTGTTTTTGTCACACATTGAAAGTTCAAAATGGAAGTGGAGGGAGAATTCCCTTTAAAAAGACAAGCACTCGGAACTAATCAGAATTGGGCTTGTAACTGCAATGCATGAGCCTATCAAAATAGTTTAAAAATTTGTAAAAAAAAAAAAAAAAAAAATCTTTTTAATCGGTAAAATTGGGGTTGGATTTCCAGTTCACGTCTAAACTGGCCAATTTTATGGTTTGTTGATAGGGTTTTTCTTTTCCGGTTAATATAGTATGTTTGGATTGAATTTGAAGTCGATTTACGGTTTTACCAATTGAACCGGTAAGCCCATCCGATTTTCAAACATCGATAAAAATATGAAATATTAAAATTATTGCAAAGTTTTGTAACCATTGGTTAAATTAATACATTCGTAAGTTGTTCATTAAAATTTATAATTATTTCACAAATAGTTATTCAATTAGAAAATTAACTTAAAAGTTTATATATCTCTCATCTCTCTATTAAATACCACAATGGAATAACTCACATCATCGTCTCGTATACCATGCAAGAGGTTATCGTGTTTTAATTAGAAAAAAAAATATGAATTGCAGTGTCTAAAACGATATGTTCCGTATTCAATGACCTTAAATAGTTTTTGACATGTATGGGTTTTTTAAATATAAATTAAAAACGCGAAGTATGAAATTTATTGCAATAAATTTAAATCAATTTATGGGAGAGTTTGTTAAATAACCTAGTCAAACAAAGTTTTTGGTTAAATATCTCTCCTTCAATGTTTGTTAGTCAAATGACCTTCATTTATAAAATACAATAAACAAATAATATCAAATATCCAAAATACCCTCATCATTGAAAATGCCTAAACACTCCTTTAATCCAAAAAATTCTTCAATTCAATTCAGTTTTTGGTCCCCAAAATCAAAATAACCCGTTTTCTTCTCTTTAGCCATTCTTGATGCATTAAAATCATATTCTTCACTTATTTTAGTATTTTATGAATATTTATCATCTATATTGAATCTCATTTACATTTAAAGAAAGAAGAAAAATAATTTTAGAAATCTTATGTAAATTGTACATTTATTATTGAATATAGTGTTGAATAATATTTAAGTTGGTGTTATTTTTTGTACTTAGTGTGTTTTTTTGTTGTTGTCTGCAATTATTGGAAGGTAATAATACTCCAACTGTTATCCGAAATATAGAACTCCACTCCAGTCGTTTTTCGCTATGGAAAACGACAATATAGTCATTATCTACTGTGGTTTGATTTTTTTTCAACGAAACGATCTCTAAAAATGGACTTCTGACATAATTTACACAGAAAAATTGACCATTTCACAAAGAAATATTGAAATGACATAACTTTTATATTATCGAGATGGTGAAATAAAAAATCGTCCTATTCCTACGTGTCGAGTAAATTAATAAACATATTTTTTAATTTTTTTACATGTCATGTGCATATTTCAACGTAAATAAGTTCAACCTATTATTTTTCAAGGCACGAATAAGTCATGGCTGTTTATAATTCATAACAGATAACTATTGTACTGTCGTTTTACATGAAAAATAACGACTGTAGTGTCGTTCTACACTACAGATAACGACTGTAGTGTCGTTTTACGCTACTGATTACGGTTAGAGTGTCGTTATTGTCCAATAATTGCGTACAGTAAGAAAAATACATCAAATGCGAAAATGAAATCAACTAACATATCATTTCGTACTATATTCAATAATAAAAGTACCAATATACATGAGATTTCTAAAAATACATCTCTTTTTTCTTCAAATATAATAGAGCATCAATGTAGTTAATGTAGAAACCAAAACTCTTGTTCAAATACTCAAAATATTAGAGAATAATGAACAATAATAAAGCACAATAATATAAATTAAAGCACATAATTTGAAACTTCATTCATAGACTGTCTCAAAACATATTTGAAGCACCAATTCATT
Organism: Osmanthus fragrans; assembly: GCA_019395295.1. Classification (NCBI taxonomy): domain Eukaryota; kingdom Viridiplantae; phylum Streptophyta; class Magnoliopsida; order Lamiales; family Oleaceae; genus Osmanthus; species Osmanthus fragrans. Next base: position 1,756,367 of record CM033343.1, read on the forward strand.
TACCACAAAACCTACCCACAACAAAACCAAAAAATTCTTTAAGAATTGCAGAAACTTTGTAAGGTGCGGATGACCTGATGTTTATTGTACTCAATTTTTTGGATGCGATGGAGGCTGATGGTTCCAACTTGCTGTGGGTAGATTTTGGGGGCTCCGACATTTGTGTGAAAGAAATAAGAAGGAAAAATGTAAGATGAGTGTTCAGATTATTTGTGAAAATGGAGAAGAATGTAGGATAAATAGAAGATAATTTTGACATTTAACCAATAAAAATATCTTAAATTTCTTTTTTTTTCTTTTAATATTAGTCAAAGATGATTTGTCCAAAATCATTCTCCAACTAGCCATTTGGCCAAATTCCCCATAAATTAATACAACTTTGGTTATATTTATACATTCCGTATATTTAGAAGTCAACAATAGCATAAAAGCACGAACCAACCTTCCTCCCCTACTATTCCCGCTGGTCAAAATTTTGAGAGATAGAGAGAGAATGGAGAAATTTGCAGAGCTGAAAGAGGCAGTGGAGACGGTGGAGCTAGTTGATGCCCATGCGCACAACATAGTGGATTTAGAATCCACCGTTCCTTTCCTCAACTGCTTCACCGACGCCACCGGGGACGCCTTATCCTATGCACCTCACACCATCAACTTCAAGGTAAACGTTCCCCCGCTAACAAGTCAACGATTACAGATAACAATATATAATATTCAAATGGTCCGCTTTGGGATGACAACTGAATTCTTTTCCAAAGTGTCTGTAGCTACATCTCTATATTCTGGTTCATCTAATGTAAAAGAACTCACAGAAAACAAATTTCATGTTTATGTTGTTGTGCGTATAAAATATAACTTTTCTGCAAGTTTTGTATTGATATTAAGTTGATAACACAAGTGTACGATGCGGATCATATCACATTTGCATATTGTAAAACTTTAAGGTCGGCCATCTGGTCACTAGGAAGAATTGATGAATTCTTGTTTCAATGTGTCTGTCATCATCAAGATCTAAAAGTAAGAAAAAGAATTGTTTTTGCCAACAGTAACTTTTTATGACTTCTTCTAGAATTTTTTTGAGGAGATTTACTTCTTACTGAACTGTTTAATAAATATTTTAGAGAAGCTTGAAGGAAATTGCAGAACTGTATGGTTCTGAATTATCCTTGACTGCTGTTCAAGAATATCGGACCAGATGTGGAGTGGAATCAATTACTGCAAAATGCCTCAAGGCTGCTAGAATCTCTGCCTTACTCATTGATGATGGACTTGAATTAGACAAGAAGCATGATATTGAGTGGCACAAGAATTTTGTACCTGTTGTTGGTCGAATATTAAGAATTGAGCGTCTAGCTGAGAAAATTCTTGATGAGGTGAGATACTTCTATCTTCTGATTTGGCTTAATTTTCATTTCACAGTTACTTGTATTGTAAAGGCCAAATCAGACCCGAGTGGAAGTATAAGATTAGAAAGTGCTGATACGGGAGTAATTGTACATGGTAGAATTCATAGGAATTTTGGATTCATAATACGGATATTTGAACTTTGAAAGTATTAAAGTAAAATTGGGATGGCTTTACTTCATCTAATGCTTCATTTTTTATTTTTTTTAGTATCCTTCTTCTATGTCTTTGAGTTCCATTAATTGATTAATAGGGATTGGTTTATCGAGTAGAGGAAATATAATTCCTGGTGTCACATACACACAGACAAGGTTTTTATTTTTAACTTTGATCATTCCCTAATTAGGTTTTGCCCCCAAATTCCTTTATTTTCTAAATGGCTGATCCATCAGTTCACCTCCTTCAGCACTCTTTCTTTTAATTTCAAAAATCTTGTTTCAGTGGAGCCCAGGTGGAACAGCATGGACGTTGGACTCATTCACAGAAGTATTTGTGGGAAAATTGAAGTCATATCCTTTCAAATTTTCATTTTGTTGGCTGAAGTTTCAATTGTTGCATAAAGAGCTTCCAATTTCTAGTTGATTTCCTTACAAACTGTTACTCATGCTAATGAAGTTTTCGGCTTTAAAAGTATAGCAGCATACCGCAGTGGTCTTGAAATTAATACAAATGTCTCAAGGATGGAAGCTGAAGGGGGCCTCAATGATGTTCTACGTGGTATGTTCTGCATCAATGTATTTATTATATCCTTTTGAGTTAGCACAGATTATTCTGATTTTTATATCTTGCCAGCTGGATACCCTGTTCGTATTACAAATAAAAACTTCATTGATCACATCTTCATGCTTGCTTTGGACGTTGCTCTGCGTTTTGACTTACCGATGCAGATACACACGGGGTAACTGGATTTAGTTATTTATATATATATATATATATATATAAGTTCAGTATTTCAGCTTATAGTCAATATGATTGCTTCAAATCGGTACGAGGAAATCAACTTGGAAATTTATTTTATATAGATGGGTTTCTATTGGTTAATTTTGTTATGCCCGTTCTTTTCTTATCTTTGATTTTGTATTGACTGCTTTATCTTATTATAACAATGGAGCTACGACTAGGGACAATCTATATTTATAACAATGTACTAACAGACAACTGAATCATTAATTGCTCTTTATTAGTTTTGGGGACAAAGACCTGGATTTAAGGCTAGCCAATCCCCTTCACCTCCGTAGTCTCCTTGAGGACAGCAGATTTAGTAAATGCCGAATTGTGCTTTTACACGCATCGTACCCTTTTTCTAGGGAAGCATCATATTTGGCCTCTGTGTACCCTCAGGTATGGGTCTTGAAGCTTCCATTGTAAGCTATTTAGAAAATTGTTTTGATGTTAGAGACAAAGGTTTGTCTTGTGGTCTCCTAATAGGAGTAAAACCTGTATCCTATAGGTCTATCTGGACTTTGGATTGGCAGTTCCTAAACTCAGCTTCCACGGGATGTTATCCTCTGTCAAAGAACTCTTGGAGCTGGCTCCAATGAAAAAGGTGAAATTCATTCACTTTGGGACACAGTTAAAGATTATGCCTTGCGGCCATAAAATGTGGCCATTATGGGAAATAACACTTGATAGTTCCTGTAGTACAGGGACCAAAATTGCGTGTTACATGCTCACGCTCTCTTCCTCTTCTGTATCCAGACTACTTCATTTTACTTAAGTCAAGTTTTTCCTAACATGAAATCACATATATTGCTATTGGCAGGTGATGTTCAGTACTGATGGGTGCGCTTTTCCTGAGAGCTTCTACCTAGGTTGGTTTTACCCATATAATGTTTTATTAACTCAAACTGTTAGCTTTACATCCTACTATAATTCATATTTGATTTGTAAAAAATAAAGTGTCCAGCTTGGTTTTGCAAATATAAGTTGTTATGTTTCAGTTTGTAAGTAAAGTCCCTTTTGAAGAATACAGGACTGGGATGGTAGTTTGTGTTTCCACTGTAATATGTTTATTGTGGTATAAATTTTCTGCTGGATTGGTTCAAAAGGTGTAATAATAATAGCTAAAAAATGATAAAAATGGTTCATAGGCATTGTTCTGTTTTTCTTGTAGACCAAAAAGGAAGAAGTCATGTATGTGCACTGCATTCAACTCTTAATAATTGTGTCTGGCTTCAGGGGACTGAAATTTAGGTTCTATTTAAGGAATGAGCTCAGAGTGGCTAATCCACCTAATGGAGTATTTTACGACACAAGTGGTCCCATTCTTGTTTTCCATATACAATTATTAGAGTTCCTTTCTCATATTTTGTTATAAGAACCATTCAACGGCGACAAACACCAAAAGCAATGGGTGCTTGGCCTAGTGTGAGAGGCAAGAACAATATTTTGAAAACCAAACTGGACTAGAACCAGCAGACTTGCCAGTTACCCAGTCAACTGATCCAACAGATCCTCCAGCCAGTTCAGAAAGAATGACGTCATTAAGACGCTACTACACATTTTGCTTTTAGTCATTTAACATGATTTGTTTAGATCTGTTATCACTATTTTATGAAAATTCTACATGTCAAGCATTTGAAGAATGAATGAATTCATAATGAATTTGAGGGCTTGTTGAGGCTATAATTCGCTTGTGTTAGCAGCTTGTTCAAGCCTTAAGCCTTCCATTTATGTAAATTTCATGAGTAGAGGACTTGAATAAAATATGGATTCGGCGTGAGGCCGTGAGGGGAAGGGAACTGATTTCACCATCTCACACGAGAGACTGGATGTAGCCTTGCAACATACTCTTATTGAGTTTTGCATAATGCGTATTGCTTCTCCAAAATCAAAAAGAAGATTAGAAAATTCACGGCTAAGCAATGTCCACCTATCTTTGCATGATATTGCTATCATGCATTGAATGGCATGTGATGGATTAATATGTGATCATGCTTCCATGATTATTTTCAACTGTTAAGATTTTGGGTTCCATCTTAAAAGGTTAATCTTGTTAAGAGGGGTAGTCCAAACTCTTATAAATTGTCTATGTTTTCATCTTTATTCGATGTGAGATTATATCCCTCAACATGCGCCCGCAAGATGATGATTTTTTTGAGTAATCTAATCTTTAAATCCGTGTGCTTATTTTTTGAGTCTTAATCGGATCGAATCACTCTTTAGAGTTTAATGAGCTCTGATGCCATGTAAACTAATATGAGAAAGAAAGTTTTGTATTGCCATGATTTTGCAAGTTTACAATGTACACTTAAATAGAAATACAAGAGTGCTATTCTAGGAAATTAACAACTGTATAAAATTAAATCATAATCAAATCATCCTAACTAATTTTCTTGATTCTGCCTTTGACTCAGCCTCCTATATTTACACTCCTATCACCTTAATATTCGGTATGATTAATACTGAATATTCTCCTTTCCAACACTCCCCTCAAACTGGCTTATAGATGTCGTCCATTGCTAGCTTGCTTACTAGGAGTTCAAACTGTCTCTTGTGTAGTCCTTTAGTAAGTATGTCAGCTCTTTGTTGAGTAGTTGGTACATAAGGAACACAGATTAGGTCACTCTCAATTTTCTCCTTGATGAAGTGCTTGCCAACTTCTATGTGTTTCGTTCTATCATGTAGAACCAGGTTATGAGCAATCTAAATAGCAGCTTTGTTATCACAGTAAACTTTTATGGAAAGTGCAACTGAGCTCTTCAAGTCTTTTAGTAACCTCTTGATCCACACAACCTCACAAATTTCATGTGCAAGGGATGTGAACTTAGCCTTAGCACTGCTTCATGCTACAACATTTTGTTTTTTACTTTGCTATGCGACTAGATTTCCTTCAACAAAAGTACAATATCCTGAAGTTAATAGTCTGTCAATAGTGCTTTCTGCCCAATCAACATCTGTATAGACTTCAACCTATAAATTATCACGTTTTCAAACATCAAACCTCTTCCAGGTTTTCCACGTTTTCAATATTCTATAGGCTACATCAAAGTGTTCTTTTCCTGGTCAATGCATAAAATGGCTCGCCATGCTTACAGCGAATGCTATGTCGCGGCGAGTATAGAATAGGTAGGTTAATCTCCCCACCAAATCGCTAATACTTCTCCCTTTCAATCACATCTTCAGGTTTAGAGGGATTGAGTTTCAGGTTGGTTTCAATGGGTGTCTCGGCAACTTTACACCCCAAAAATCATGTTTCACCAAGTAACTCAAGAACGTACTTCCTTTGGTTTATGAAGATCTCTTCTTTTGATCTTGCAAATTCCATGCCAAAAAAGTATTTCAAAGTCCCCAGGTCTTTAATTTCAAAGTCTTTTGCCAATTTTTTCTTCAACCTTGCCAGTTCTTCAATGTGATCACTTGTCAAAATTATGTCATCCACATACACAATTAGGATTGCAATTTCTCCCTTCGCTGAATGTTTGTAAAGAATGGTATGGTCCGCTTGACTTCGATGATAGTCATAGCTTTTTACAACCTTTCCAAAATGTTCAAACCACGCTATTAGAGATTGTTTGAGGCTAGATAGAGACTTTTTTAGTTTGCAAACTTTGCCTTGACCAAAAAACTTTTCAAATCCTGGCAGTATGCTCATGAATACCTTTTCTTCTAAATTGCCATTAAGGAAAGCGTTCTTCACGTCTAACTGGTATAAGGGCCAGTTGGAATGAACTATAAGAGACAATAACACACTAATCGAGTTAATATTGGTTACTGGGACAAATATCTCTTGGTAATCAATACTGTATGTTTGAGTAAACCCCTTTGCCACAAGTCTCGCTTTTTATCGCTCTACACTTCCATCAGCTTTGCATTTTACTTTAGAAACCCATTTGCACCTAATTATTTTTTGGTCTCTAGGTAAGTTCACAATCTCCCATGTCCCACATTTCTTTAGAGCATTCATCTCTTTTATCACTACTGATCTCCAATTCGGATTATCAAATGCTTCCTTAATGTTTCTCAGAACAAACAAGTTAGAGATTTTGGATGTAAACACTTTATGACTTTGAGAAAGTTTTGGATATGATAGTGCGGAAAAGAGATTATTTTCTCATATCATCAATAATGAAATATATAGCTATATTAATAGTACAATGTTAAAGGAAAGAAAAAAGGAAAGAAATCTCCTAAAAGGGGTTTCCTATTCTCACATAGCTTGATATAGAAAGAACCCAACTAATTATAGTACAAAGAATCAATTCACAATTGACCACGGTTTCTACACTCCCCCTCAAGTTGGATAGTAAATGTTGGCCATTTTCAACTTGCAGACAAAATCATTGAAACTTTGCCTTGGTAGTCCTTTAGTAAATATGTCAGCAGTTTGTTCTCTAGTAGGAATGTAGGTCGTGCAGATGACTCCGTCTTCAACATTTTCTTTGATGAAATGTCTATATACTTCTACATGTTTGGTTCGATCATGTTGTACAGGGTTAAGAGAAATGTTTATGGCAGCTTTGTTATCACAGTAGAGCTTGATTGGAAATTTTACTGTGATTCGTAATTCTTCCAAGAGCTTCTTTAACCACAGTCCCTCGCATATTCCTTGTGCAACTGCTCTGAATTCAATTTCAGCGCTGCTTCTTGCTACTACATTCTGTTTTTTGCTCCTCTAAGTTACTAAATTTTCCCATGCAAAAGTACAATAACCAGTAGTTGATCTTCTATCGTCTGTCGAACCAGCCCAATCTGCATCTGTGAAGACTTCTACTTTCTTGTTTTCATTCTTCTTGAAGAGTAATCCTTTTCCAAGTGTCCCTTTAAGGTATCTGAGGATTCTGTATACTGCTTCCATATGAATCTGTTTTGGAGCATGCATATGCTGGCTTACCACACTCACCGAGAAGGCAATGTCAGGTCTAGCGTGGGATAGGTAGATCAATTTTCCAGCAAGTCTGATATCTACCCTTCTGAACAAAATTTCCATCATCTTCTATTTTCCTTCCAGTATCAATGGGGTGTCACTTGGTTTACATCGTAGCATACATGTTTCTGTTAGGAGGTCATGGATATATTTTCTTTGTGAGATACTGATTCTCCTTTTTGACCTTGCTATTTCCATTCCTAAGAAGTACCGCATTTGTCCCAAATTTTTTATTTCAAATTCAGCTTCTAGACTTCTCTTGAGTCTTCCCATCTCGCTTGTATTGTCTCCTGTTATAATTATATCATCTAGATATACAATTAAAATGGTCTTCGTTCCATTTTCTAACTATTTGAAGAGCATGGTATGATCTGATTGTCCTTGTTGGTAACCTTGGTCTTTTAACACTTTTGCAAATCTATCGAACCATGCTCTGGGTGACTGTTTGAGACCATACAATGATTTCTTGAGTTACAAACCCGATTCTCCTCCTCCATTTTCAAACCCTGGTGGTAGAGTCATGTAGACTTCTTCTTCTAGTTCCCCGTTGAGAAATGCATTTTTTAATGTCTAGTTGTTGTAGGGGCCAGTCCAAGTTAGCAACTAAAGACAAAAGAACTCTGATGGTATTTAGCTTAGCTACGGGTGCAAATGTCTCTGTGTAGTCTATACCATAGGTTTGGGTATGTCCTTTTGCAACCAGTCGAGCTTTATATCGTTCTATTGTTCCATCAGCTTTATACTTTACATTGAAGACCCATTTACATCCTCCAAGACTTTTTTCCCTTGGTAGATCCATCACATCCCAAGTGTTGTTTTTCTCCAATGCCCCCATTTCTTCCATCACTGCTTCTCTCCATTTGGGAATTTTCAAAGCTTCCTGAATACTTCTTGAAATTTTTATACCGTCAAGGTTAGATGTAAAAGTGCGAAACCCTGTAGATAGAACATTATAAGATATTAATTTTGAGATAGGATGGAGAGTACATGATCGAGTTTGTTTTCTAACAGCAGTAGGTAGATTGATATCATCAATATCTAGAGATTCTGACTCATGAGAATCTGGAGCTATTATCGGTTTTGAGTCTTTTGATGTTTCAGACGTGAAATTCTCCTTGTACTTTGGTTTTGGCCTTCGTGAATAAACTAACATTTCCTTGTCACTTTGTGCTTCTATGTGTCCTCCTAAGTTCAAATTTTCTTCTATATATGGCATATTATGTTCTGGAGATGAGATATTTTCTGGGGGGATATCAAGGTTAAAGAACCTATCTTCACTAGTATTCTCTCCCTGAAGAGAGGTTTTTTTTGAAGTAAGGTGCCTTTTCAAAAAATGTGATATCGAGACTAACAAGTATTTTTCTTGTTGATGGATCATAGCATTTATAGCCATTTTGAGTGGGCGAGTATCCGATGAAGACACATTTAATGGCATGGGGGTTGAGTTTGCCACGATTATGGGAGTGAATGTAGGCAAAGTCAGTACAACCAAATATCTTGAGGGATATGTCCGAGGTTAGGCGAGAAAGGGGAAAACAACTCTGGAGTTTTTGGATAGGTGATTCGAAGGAAAGTGTGCGACTAGCATCTGTTGATAAGATATGTTGATGTTAAAATAGCACCCTTAAAACATCTTTGGCATACTCGAAGTGAACATTAAGGTACGGGCAACTTTGAGTATGTGTCAATTTTTTCGTCAACAATCTCATTTTGTTGGGGAGTGTCGACGTATGAGCTTTGGTGGACAATCCCATGCTGTTGCAAATAATCTCTTAGAGTGGTATTGAAGTATTCAGTACCATTATCAGTATGCAGGATTTGAATTTTTGTTTGGAATTGTGTTTTGATCATTTTGTGAAAGTTGGTAAATATGGAACATACGTCAGCTTTTTCTTTTAATAGATAAACCCAACATGCCCAAGTATGGTCATCTATGAACGTGACAAACCATTTTGTATGAGTACGATTAGGAATTCGTGAAGGGCCCCATAGGTCGCTGTGAATTATTGTGAATGGTTTTGATGACTTATATGTGGATTTTGGAAATGTAGTGCAGTGATGTTTTGCAAATTCACAAATTTCACACTGAAGATCAATCGCTTTTATTCGAGAAGATAGAAGGAAATACATGTTTTAAATATTGTAAGTTTGAGTGACCTAATCTATAATGCCATAATAGAACATCATTATCCCTAGAGGCTAACAAAGTCACAAGTTTCAGTTTGACGTTGTTTACCCACTTCAGCTTCTTCAAAGTAGTAGAGTTCATCACATTCCTTATCATTGCCAATCGTCTTCCCTGATGATAGGTCCTGAAAAACACAACAAGATTGAGAAAAATTAGTAGAGCAATTTGAATCTCTAGTTAATTGGCTGACGGACAATAAATTACATGACAACTTTAGGACATGAAGAACGGATTTTAGAGTTATAAATTCAGAGATACGAATACTTCCTTTTCCTGCCACGAAAGAGAGTGATCCATCGGCGATTTTAACTTTTATATTGCCCGCACTGGGTGAGTATGAGGTAAATAAATGGTACGCATCCGTCATGTGATCAGATGCACCTGAGTCGATAATCCACGGAGTTTTATATCTAGAGGAAATATTTAGGGCTTTTAAGAAATTACCTTTGTGGGCCAAAGAGCTAGAAGGGCTATAAGAGGATAAGTGACTCGATGTTTGAATGCTTGAAAAAATGTGATAGAGTTGTTCTAACTGTTCAGGGTAAATGCTTCACTTTTCACCTCCTTAGATTTTCCCGTTTGATCGATCAATGCTTGATAACCACGATTTTTTGTGTTCTGTCTCGACTTCCAATCAGTAGGCTTTCCATGTTTATCCCAGCATGTGCCCTCCTTATGTCTAGGCTTACGACAGTGTTCACACCATAGTCGTCCCCTTTGTTGCCTTTGACTCGGCTCATGACCAAACTTTGAAGAGAGTGCAGTAATTTCATATTCAACGGGCTCAAGTTTGGTGGAATTTTTAGGCCCATAATTGCTAGACCTGGATCCAAACTTATTGTACCCATTTAGCGACCTAAGCCCACTACCACTTTGATTTGGGCCAAGATGAGAAAAAAACCAGAGTGCAGCCCGTTTTCTTCCCCAGTTCCCGTCGACATAAGCGCGACTTCCACTCTTCCGCTTTGGTACCTCCGTCAACATCACTTTCCGGCGGTTTTCTTCCCTTCTTACTTCCACGAATACCTCCCTGATTGAAGGCAGTGGTCGCGGGCTCAATATCCTGCCTCGAATGTCGTCCAGATCCCGATTGAGGCCAACGAGAAATTCATACACTCGTTCATTTTCCAATTTCTTCTTGTACTTCACGCTGTCGCCTGAGCATTCCCACTCTTCTTCACAGCTAAGGTCGAGTTCTTGCCAAAGGGAGGTTATTTCCAGGTAATATTCAGTAACTTCCCGTTCTCCTTGTTTGGCCTGCCACAATTGCATCTTAATTTCAAAGATCTGGGACAAGTTTTCGGTGTCTGAGTACACCTCTTTGATGGCATCCCAGATGTCCTTTGCGATTGGGAGGAAAAGATAGGTTTTTCCAATAGATGGATGCATGGAATTTACTAGCCAAGTCATGACCATAGAGTTTTTGGATTTCCATCTCCGCAATTGATTGGGGTCTGTAGGTTTCTTCGTGTCTCCGGTCAAATAACCAAGTTTTCCTTTGCCTTCAACTACCAATTTCATCGATTGGGCCCATTCCCTAAAAAAAATTTCCATTCAACTTCTCTACAGTGAGTTGGAAGGAGGTATTTTCTACTCCATGAGAGCTCATTGTTGAGTTAGTCTATGCCTCACCGTAAGATGATTCTAAGGTTGTGGAACTGTAGACGAGATTTTCCGTCATTAGTTGCTAGGTTTAGGGTAACCTAGCAGCTCTGATACCATGTGGAAAAGAGATTATTTTCTCATATCATCAATAATGAAATATACAGTCATATTAATAGTGCAATGTTAAAGGAAAGAAAAAAAGAAAGAAATCTCCTAAAAGGGTTTTCTTATTCTCACATAGCTTGATATGGAAAGAACCCAACTAATTATAGTACAAAGAATCAATTCACAATTGACCACGGTTTCTACAGATAGGTATTTGGACATTGGCTAATTAGTAAAGAACGAGTACCTTTCCTAATGGCTATAGGAATGTCAAGATCACAAGGATCTTGTGTAAGAGATTCATGAGGAACAGAAACATTAGTGGGCAAAATAGAAGTGCTATTAGGTAGGGAACAGTTTATAGTGTCTGAAGTGCTTACAAATTTATTACCTGGGGCATGTGATTGAGTTTGCACTAAGGGGATAGAAGGTTCTCTACTATTTTGATGATTCTTTTTCCAAGAATAAACCATAAGCTCAGAGTTACGTCCCTTAGGAATAGTCCATAGTAATTCTTCCCCCGTCAAAGACTTAACAATGCCTGGCAAAGTAGTATTAGGAATACTTATATCCCTATCATCGGAGGGAAAATGAGTTTTTCAAGAGTTTCAAAATCTACCATTTTAGGCAAATAAGTGGGAATAATTTTCCAAAAATTTTCTTTTTCACTTTGTTTCTCCCCTCAAAGAAATTTTTTTTGAAAATAAGGTTGATGTTTAAGGAAAGAAACATCTATAGCAACAAAAGTTTTTAGGTTAAAATATTTGTACCCTTTTTTATTTGGAGCATAACCTATAAAGACACATTTTTCAACTCTCGGATCAAGTTTTGACCGACCCTTACTAGATAAGTAAACATATACGGTACAACCAAAGACCTTTAGGGATAGAATAGATTGAATATAAATCTCACGAAAAAAATTTAGGCACTCAATAGGGGTACTATAGTTGAGATCGCGAATAGGCATCCTATTAATTAAATATGATAATGTTAAAATAGCTTCACCCCAAATATATTTAGGAACATTCATCGAAAACATAATGGTACGAGAGACTTCAAGTAAATGTTTGTTTTTTATTTCAGCAATACCATTTTGCTGAGATATGTCAAGACAAGTAGATTGGTGATGAATACATTTTTCTCTTAAAAAACTTCCAAGGGTTTTTTTATAATACTCAATGCCATTATCAGTACGAAGAATTCCAATTTTAATTTGAAATTGAGTTTCAACCATGGTTTAAAAGTTTTTGAACAAATTCTCAACTACAGATTTTTCACTCATTAAATAAATCCAACATAAATGAATATGATCATCAATAAAAGTCACAAACCGTTTTTCCCAGAAGCAGAATTAATCTTCGAGGGACCCCATACATCACTATGAACCAAATAAAATGGTCTTGAAACTTGATAAAGTTTTGAAGGATAAATAGTTTTATGACTCTTTGATAACATGCAGTTTTCACAATGAAATTTAGAACAATCCACACTACGAAATAACATAGGAAACAATTTTTTAAGGTAGGGAAAACTAGGATGCCCAAGCCTATAGTGCCACAGCATTATTTGATCCTTAATAGGGATCGAACTAATAATACATAGGCCTTGAGCTTTTTTATTCTTGGAATCTTTATCTTCTAAATAATAGAGACCTTCTATCATCTTAGCACTCCCAATCATCTTTCCCGAGCTTTGGTCCTAAAACACACAATGGGATTTAAAGGTGACACGACAATTAGAATCTTTAGTTAATTTACTGATTGATAGGAGATTACATGCAAGTTTTGGTATATGGAGAACAGATTTAAACGATAAGGTTTTAGATAAATTTATCAAACCTTTGCCAACAATGGGAGAAAAAGAGTCATCTGCTGTACAGATTTTATCATGACCAGAATAAGGAATATAAGTATGAAACAAATGAGAAAAACTTGTCATGTGATCAGAAGCTCTTGAATTAATAATCCAAGGAGCAAAATGTGAAATATATGAGAGGGAATTTGATTGACTACCTGTTTGAGCAAGAGAAGCATTAGGAGTACCCGGCAATTCGGAGTTAGATTTCAGCAATTTAAGGATATGATTCATTTGCTCTTTGCTAAAGGGAACAACTTCAGCTTCATGTGCAGTGGATGAACGGTTAGAGGTCGTTCATGGTGAGCGATTAGAGGCCATCAATGGTGGGTGATTTAACCTGCCTGCATGTTTTCCTTTCCAATTTTCTGGTTTACCATGGATTTTCGAGCGTCACAGGTATGGCCTTATTTGTTGCAATGATCACATCATGGACGGCTTCTCATCAATCTTCCTCAGATTGGTTCGACCAATAGCAAGGTAGAACTTTCAATGGTACTGACAGTTGTTTTCTTACCGAGCATGTTGGCAATTTTCCTCAAGACAAACTTCAGAGAAAACTTCCCCGATTGATGGTAAGGTTGTTTGCCAATTATCCTTCCCCTCACCTCATCAAACTCAATGTTAAATCCAATAAGAAATTTAAAAATACGGTTGTCCTCCACTATCTTCATATAGTGGTTACAGTCATCTGGGGATTTTCCACTCATAATTGGCGAATAAGTCTAAATCTTGCCATCGACGTTTCAGAGAATTAAAGTACTTGGTGATGTTCTCATCTTGGCTGATTTTTCCAAGTTTCAGCGTCAATTCATACCCTTGGGACTGATTTCCCAAGTCTGAATACATTTGGTTGATGTTGTCCCAAAGCTCCTTAGCAGTGTCATAGCACATATAGTTGGAGCTATATCTTCATCCATAGAATTGACCAACCAAGTCATCACCATAGGTTCTCGGCATCCCAAGTGGGATGAGTTGGATCCTCAAGGGTAGGCTCCTTCTTCTCTCCCGTCAGGTAGCCAATTTTGCCTCTTCCTTCCACGGATGTACATACACACTGACTGGGACCAGCGAAGGAAATGTTCTCCTTTCAGGCGTATCTAGTCGCTATGGCCAGGCTAAGACTATAAAAGTTCTCTTTGGAACATTTAAGCATGAAACAAACGTAATTTTGCATTTGATAATGAAAAAACTGTGACACTATTTTGGAGGCATATCTGATGAGATGAAATAAATTACCTAAAATCATCCAAAAAAGTGCAGTCTAAAATTAACTTGCAGTTGCAATATATGTAGTTACTAAAGGATTATCGCAACCAGAGATTTCATGTCATTATTAAGTTGTAAACTGATGTGATTTCTTTCATAGGTGCTAAGAAAGCACGCGAAATTGTATTTGGTGTTCTACGTGATGCATGCATGGATGGAGATCTTTCAATTTCAGAATCTCTTCAAGCAGTTAAAGACATATTTGCAGAAAATTCAAATCAATTATACAAGATTAAAGCTGCTGCAGAATCTTTCGATTTGAAAAATATTGGATCTCCCTCCCCGAAATTGGAGATAATTAACAGTGTTCAAGACATTGCATTAGTTCGCATTCTTTGGGTAGATGCTTCTGGACAGAACAGATGTCGTGTAAGGCTTTTGTTTGTTCAGCTTTCTAACTTATATTGGATGCTTTATTTTTTGTCATGAAGTTCTTTTTATCATCTTTTGATACTCTGGATTCGAGCACTCCATCTATTGACTGGAAAACATTGGATTAAGGCGTTTGTTATAGAAAATATAGTTACACATCTCTGAATGAAGACCTCGATAGTTTACTCACACATACCTTCATGATGCAGGAAACTTTCTTTCTTACTTTTTTTTTAGGTACATACTACTTAACATACTGGATGAAATGAGTCGCCAAACAGCGTCTTGATCTTCATAACATAATCATAGTGCATTATTATGATGGTAAATATCAAACATCGTGTGTGACCTGCCTGATATTCCATTCTGCAACATTTGTTCCTGTAATTCATAGCCTAATAGATCATGGTACCAAGGGACTAGCCACCAGCCACCACATTTACCCAGCAAGGAGGATTGAACTACTGGCATAGACCGTCTGCCAATAACTCCTCTGCAACATCCTATAAGTATTCGGATGAGTTAGTTCTGCTAGTTCTATTTGTGCAGGGGACAAGACATAAAAACAAGCTGCAATGCTGCATTTACCCTCATAGACTTATTTTAAAATTCAATTTCTGAAATCTGTCAACACACTTCAAATTTCACGTCAAAAGACATGTTCGCAGAATAAATGAGGAGAGTTTGGAGTAAACAATATACATTTGAAAAGAGCTTAAGCCTTTAGGACTTGGACAATGCTTGAATATCACTAAGTTTACACTTATCAATCAATCAGAAAACTTCAAAGCAGCCACAACCCCTCTCACAGGGAATAGCAGAAAGAAAGATTTTAGAAGTTATTTGATGCACTAAGTTTAATGTGTAATGTGTATCCCGACCTAGATCTTAGTTGAAACTTAAGGATGAGTTCTTGATTTGACGTTTCAATGTTTGGCTATGAGTATTTAGCAATTTACTTTTGAATTGGTATAACTTGACAAGAAAGTAGAACTGCAGGAACCTCTATATGTTTTATTAGGTTCTAGAAAGTTCTACAGGAATTCAGTCTGAGATAACTTACGTAATCAACCCTATGAAGAAAAGACAGCTTTAATGGTTGCCTGAATATTTTCAAATGGTTTACCTTTTGTTGCTCAAACTACCGAAGCATATACAAAAGAAAACACCTTGTAACCTTTTGTCAAATTTGATTTACATTTCACACTATTACTTTGGTCTTTAATTCGTATAGTTGATCAAATTATATGCTTTCACTATGGTATTGCAATTTGCAACCTTGTGTGATTATTTAAGAAAACAAATTGTAGATCAAAATGCAGTATGATTCTGTTGACACCTTATATATCAGGTTGTTCCTAAAGAGCGCTTCCACAATCTTGTCATGAAGAATGGTGTTGGTCTATCTTGTGCTTCTATGGGAATGTCTTCAGCAATAGATGGTCCTGCTGATGGATCTAATTTAAGTGGAGTGGGTGAGATCAGACTCATTCCTGATATGACAACCAAATGTATAATTCCATGGTAGGAAATTACTTTCGAGATCATGGCACCAGCCATTTCAATGTGACATACTCTTATTGTTTTTATTTCTCTTCACATTTTATTCTTTGCCTTTTCCTTCGACTGATTGTGAACGAAAGTGACTGAACTGAAAGACATCTTTGTCCACTCTTCAATAAGTGAAATCAAATCCTTCTCAAATATCTTATGTGATAAAGAGATGATTTGGACATGTATTTTGCTTCTAGTAAGAAGCAGGCATGGTACATGCATTATGATTTTGGTAAACACCTTTCCTTGGAGAAGCACGAGTATGGAGATCCTCCTTTTTTAGTTACAATATAGAAGACATTGGTAATTTGTACATTTGGAAAGCTTGAGCTGTCTTGCTGGCTTATAAACCTTGTGAGATCTTGCCTCCATTTTCCTTGTATTTTTGTTAAGACCTGGCTGTGTTATTTTTTATTTTATTCTGTATTTCAGCATTTGCAATCACGAGACTATTTTTGACATTTTTATCTACATTTTACTAAGGATTTGATCTAAATTCTCCTATCAGAGGTAAGAGCTGACCCTGTCAATGGTTTTCCGTATGACTCTTTATGGCATAGGGCAAAACAACAGGAAATGGTTCTAGCTGATATGCACCTTAAACCTGGAGAAGCATGGGAATATTGTCCGAGAGAGGCACTGAGAAGAGCTTCAAAAATTTTGAAAGATGAATTTAACTTGGTATTATCTAGTGTATTTAGTCTTAAGGTTTGAAATATCTGCATTATCTTACAAAAATCTGCTATTTGCACAGGAAATGAATGCAGGCTTTGAGAATGAGTTTATTCTCTTGAAGAGTATTATAGTGTATGACAGTAAATCATTCACCTCTTTATCCTTCTGAATTCCCTACGTGTATTGTGACTCAGTTGCTATTAGCCTATTCATGAAGAACTCTGCAGGGAGGGGAAAGAACAATGGATACCATTTGATTCAACACCTTACTGCTCCACAGTAGCATTTGATGCTGCTTTCCCCATACTACATGAAGTTGTAGCTTCTCTTCAATCCTTGAATATTGTAGTGGAACAGGTAGGAACAAATTCTTGCTACTATTTATATCAACTATCAGTAATTAGATTAATTTTCGGGCTTAATGGTGAATTCGACTTGGGAGGAACGTAAACTTAGAAGACAGATCGATGAATCAAAATTTGGCCTAATGATTGTTGACTTGAGTTTGCTGTTGTACGCAAATAATCATGAGTTTGATCTCTGTATGGAGGTCAACTTTCAAAATTGTGGGGATGTGTATTTTCCTTTCTAATGCAGTACAGCGCCAACAAACACGAGAATTATAGAAGAAGAGAGAAGGGATAAGTAAAGGAGAAAAGGGGGAAGATATTAGAGAAAGTGTGGGCTGAGAGAGAAGAATAAAAGAGAGATGAGGAAGAAAATATCGTTTATTTAATTCGTCAAAAGTCTGACTAATACAGTGCATTAACCCTAGTTATATAGAGTTTTAGCTAGTCTAATTTAAGTTAAAAACCAAGGAAATAAAACCTAAATTGTTTCAAAACAAAAAATTACTACAAACAGAAACACAAGGAATTAAACTTGGCAAGTCTTCAATATCACATCTTTAAGAATCTTGATCCATTTTTTTCCTCACAAGTTTGATAGATCTCATTGGAATATTTGTTTGTCAATATATAGTGTAGTAGTTTTCGTTTCTTTTGATGATAGCAAGATCCTATCAAATGAAAGAACATTGATTGAGGGAACTCATGTTCTTTTTCCTTCTAAATTGCAATGATGACTTCAGAGTATTCCCACAAACCCCACTGTAATTTTGTCCCCAAAATAAGGAAATTTTGAGATTGGTAAAATAGTGAAACTTGTTTCAGAAAAAAGAGATTTTGATTTGGCATGAATGACAGCTCATAATTCATAGATCAACTGTAGCTTTACTTTTTGATTAAAACTGCTAAGTATAGTTGTAATACTTCAAACATAGTAGACACACTCAATTCTAGTCCTGGCACTAGTTAGTTAGTTCTTGTATTAAGGTTGTCTTTGGAATTTATTAGGTACATGCAGAAGCTGGGAATGGTCAATTTGAAATCGCATTGGGATACACGACCTGTGGCATTGCAGCTGACAACTTAATTTACACACGTGAAACTATCCGAGCTGTGGCCAGAAAACACGGATTGTTGGCAACTTTTGTGCCAAAGTAGGTAATCAGATGTTAACAAATGGTCCAAGAGTAACTATATAGATCTACTGCTCTTTATCACTATAGGAATCTGGCACTGGTTAACTGATACGCTTTTTGTATGGATTCAATAATTAGTTAACATGCATATTGATTTTGGTCTATTAAGGTTTTTTCCACACTCAGGACTTTCATCTTAGCTTGTTTCATTGTCCAAACATTGTACTTTTGGCAGAATAAAGGAGTCTCCATTGTCTGCCATATGTGCTATTATGGTCTGTGGAACACTTATATATCTGAATTTGATGTTGGGAAACGAGTAAATTTCTTAAAGTCAGCATAAGTTTGTTTTATATGCAAATCATAATTTTGTTATCATTTTGTTCTTACATATGGTGTCTTTTTCATGGTTCTAGGAGATTTATCATAGCTTCTTCACTCTCAAAGGGATTATTTTTCACAATCATATGTCAAAGTTCAGCTATTAGTCTTGTGTCCTAATTGTTTCCAACATTTTTCATCTTTTGTCACTGATAAAATGAAAGGGAGAAGAAGAGAATACATCACCTCCTCCTCCTCCTCCTCCTCATTAATTAGCTGTGTCATTACATCTTGGTTTGGCACAAAGCATCTCTTCATTTGTTTCTTGTTCAGTTGTTCCTTCATAATTTGAAGTTTGCTGCTGTGTCTCGAATACTAGTTTCTGAATTGGAAATTCCCAATGTTTAAGCATGTGAAAGTGAAATCATTTTGTTTAGATGTCAACTGTATATCTATACCAAACAATATATTTCTTTCTGGTAAATATAACAGATAATTTTTGTCTATTGAGTCCAATTGAATGACATGTATTCAACACGAGTTAATTTTTGTTGAGATAAATGAATAATTAAGATGATGAACCGTTTATGCATACTCCATCAAATTTTATATACAGAAAATCTTTGAGAAATGACTGTTAGTTTTTATTTACTTCAGCTAAGAACATTCAGCCTCGAGGGCTGCATCTATTCTACCTTTTCTCTTTTTGTCTTAAGGTCCCGAAGAACTTAATGTTGCTGCTTTGAAACACTTACCACCTGTTACACATAAATCATTCTCAGACAGAGCACAGCAATATTTATAGTTTATTAAACATAAAATCATTCTCAGACAGAGCACTGCAATATTTATAGTTTATTAAACATAAAATCATTCTCAGCCACCTAACATTTGCTGGCATAATTTTGCTTTCATAGTTTATTTTCTATGACATGTATGGATAATATCTCTTTAAAGGTGTACTGGATATTGATCAATCTCAAAGCTCATCCTCATCTTTTCTCCATTGTCACCAGAAGCAATCTTCACCGATGAATGCAAACTGACTATATAAGCTCAAATTGAGCATTGAACACAGAAAGATTAAGAGAAGGGGGTAGCTTAACAATTTTGTCCAATGGGATGTAATTAGCGCTATTCTTGGAAGTAATGTTTCCTTGACATGTCATGATATTACGTCTAATTATGTGGATTAACCTTCTAAATGAGTTCAACACTAAGTCCTTGAAAGAGAGAAACTTGATTTCATTTAGCTGAGAGATGTTATTGGAGTTTCTTTATCAGTGCTTGGATATAATTCTCGGTTTCTCAGTTTTCTGCAGCACTGGTCGATGAAAATGGAAACTGCACATGGATGGTTGTCATTTAATTACTCCCGGTTTTTCTTTTCTTACTAGGTATGCACTAGATGATATTGGCTCTGGATCACATGTGCACATCAGTTTGTCTGAGAATGGAAAAAATGTATTTATGGCACATGGTGAGTCAACTCAACATGGAATGTCCCAGATTGGAGAGCAGTTCATGGCTGGAGTGTTGAATCATCTTCCTTCAATATTGGCATTTACAGCATCTGTTCCAAATAGGTTAACATTTTGCAATTTATATTTATGTTGATGTTGCCTCCTTTTATTGATGATCTGTCCTTTCATAATATTATCATCACTATTCTCATCCTCAATGATCAAAAAAGTAGATTGACAGTACTTCGGAAATACCAACTCATCTTTAGTGACAACCAATGTTACTGATGCAGAAGTATCCATTTTGATACACATTTTTTGTTGCCTCGTTATTTTTTGGCATTAAGCATACTGAAATGCACATAAATAGAAATTATATAATAATTTATCTCCGCATCTTTCATGGGGGTATTCTTTAGCCCCTTCTCTTCTAGATTCACTGTTATTAACAGAATGCGCAAATTCTGCCCCAGTTCTTATCTTTGGTGAGGTTGTCAACTACTATACGTATGTATTTTACTGGGAATACTACTGTTTTCTTTTCAAGAAAACTAACTCTTTCAAATATTCTTCTATTTTTTATTCGGCAAGAGACATTCAACTAAATGCTGCAAGCTGCCTTGTTTACCACCTGATAGCAATATTAAGCAACCTAATATGATTTCATGATTGTTAAGATGCTTATTCTACCATATCATGACAGTTTATTGATCTAACAACTCCGTCTATTTATTTTATAATTGCTTTTAGTAAGTTAATAGAATTAGCTAGTAGATATGCTGAATGAAAGAAAATGATCAGTCGAGAATGAAAAAACATTCGGGTATACGAAGAATGAGATCATTTTTTTGCCTATCATTCAGTGCTTGTTTTACTTGGTTGTAGATTTTACATTTTAAAGAGACAATAGGTTAGAAATTACATCCTGTTGTCATGTTTTCGTTGTTGCATTGATCTTCTATAATGCTCAAGTTATATAATCTACAGTTTCTGGTAAAAGATATACTGACACTTGCACATCCTGTACCACATTGCATTGAGGGATAAATAGGAGAGAATATTAAAGAAAAAATGAATCTCTCTATGTTAAAACAAGGTATATTTATAATATTTAATTTGAGAGGATGTTGATCTTAAAGATTTGATTTAAATACATTCATCTTACAAAGAAACAGAGGAAGAAAACCTAATAATATTCGGCTGTGCTAATGAATTTTGTGTATTCATATAATATAATGAGCTGGAAACAATTATGTTTTGTTCTAGCTCCTCGTTGACTGTTAATATCCTTTAGTTATGACCGCCTACAACCTAATACATGGAGTGGAGCATACCTGTGCTGGGGAAAGGAAAACAGAGAAGCTTCTTTAAGAACTGCATGCCCACCAGGAGCCCCAGATGGTGCTGTAAGCAACTTTGAGATCAAGGCATTTGATGGGTGCACAAATCCCTACCTAGCTCTCACCTCCATAATTGCTGCAGGGATAGACGGTCTTATCAAACACTTGAGCCTGCCCGAACCAATTGGTAAGGTTACATGATATATAAGTAGTAACATCATATCTAAGACATCTATTCTGTATGCTGTTTTGCGTTTCATTGTTTCTTATCGCAAGATAACTCCAAAGGCATGTCAATAAATTCTATTATCATCTACATGATGAAATGAACAATCTTAATGATTTGTTAGTCTAGGAAGGCTAACATGCTATCCTTCTATTTCTGTGATATCCTCTAAGCTCCCATCCTAGACAATTTAATGTTGGTACTAGGGTGACCCGAGTAACTTTAATATGCTTTCATGCCATTAAATGCTGGTATATCCTTTTATATAAATAATTTGATGACTCCCCTTTTAAATTTTTTTTTTCTCTCGCGTGATTTGATTATCTGCTCTGATTACGAAGGTGTCTCCTGAAGCATGTGGTTATGCAGTTCTACACCTAAAATATCCGGGTGTGATCCATATAGGGATGGCAGCAGTCGGTTCGGCCAAAATCATAACCGCACCACCAAATTTTTGGTCATACCATAATCGCACCATAACCACGAAAGTCGGTTCTGTTCAGTTAATAACCACGAAAATAAATTATTTTTAATAAGTCCAACCGTCAAATTGAAAAAAAAAAAATTATGAATAAAAATCAATAAAAATAAAAACACAATACTAAGCCAATTTAGTAAACAATATCCCAACTTCCAAATGCAAAAATCGAATTTAACAAAAAAATATTATCAACATAAATCAAGACTCTTACTAGCATAGGTTAATCTTCATTCTTCCCCACAGCTCTTACTATCATAGGTCAAGAGTCAATACTCAAAGTTGATTCTTATATGGTAAATTAGAAATGTAAGTAGAGTAATAATACAACCATACTACCGAATAAAAAATGATCTTAATTGAAGATTTAAACAAAAAAATGTACCTCTTCGTCAATGTCCTCCTCACTAAACATTGCACAAATTCCGGAGTATGATGGAGCAGAATTTTCTACACACAATAGAGAAAAAAATAGCAATAAAAGAAAGTGCATGAATAACAAATATAAAACAATGAATCCTACAATGAATATCAGTCCAAAGTTAATCCCGAGCACACATTAAAGACAAGTAGTGGTTCAAGTGAAAATAAACCGTGTAAGTGAATGACTTCTATCCCCACAAGAAGCAATCATTCACGAAGTTAAAAACATATAACCAAGTCATATGAAACTAATAAAGATTGAATTAACAAAACATGGTAGATATTCAAAAAAAAGGTGAACCTAGAATGAAATATGTATTACATAATTTAGGGCAAAGCAAACTGAAAAGGCATGTTCTAGATAACTAACCAGAAGATAACAAGCATCATTTTGCAAAATAAATTGTAAATAAGAATGAAATAACAATTACATGTTCGTACAATGAAGCAAACAGGGAAAGCGTTGTTCTGATAGCTAATCCAGAAGGCAACAATCAGCATTTCGCAAAACCATTTAGCAGTGTAGAATGAAATAACAATTACACGTCCCTAGGGCAAAGTTAAATGAAAAAGCATGTTCACCATAATTAATCCAGAAGGCAATAAGTATTTTGCAAGAACAATAATGTTAACGGTTGCCAGGAACCACATAGCTAGTTGCACAGAATTAAAAGCAGATGAAGTATATGAGTATTACTCCCAACAAACAATAAATTAATAATACGCACACTGTGGACGACACATAGTCTATATCTTTCGAATTTACATCTGAATAGCGCCAAATCTGGAGTAGCGGCACGGCAGAAAGGCGGAGGCACGGAAGAAAGGCGAAGGCTGTGTTGTTGATTCCAATTTCGAATTTCCTTCCTCGCCGTTGCCCGTCAGTTTAATATTTCCTATTTTCTGTGTATTTTCAGTGAGTGAGCGAGTGTGAGTAGGGTTAGGTTAATGCCAAAAAAGATGTAAGGGTTAGTGAGCTATAATTATACAAAGAATTATAAAAAGAAACTCAATTGTCCAATTAATTTTTTTTAATCGAGTAATCAGTTCGGGGCGGGGCACCGTCACTAAATACCATACCTGCTCCACTACGAATCGGGTCATTAAAATAAAAATCATAACCACCCCATTGCACCATCGGTTTGATTTTTTTTGTCCCATTCGGTTCGGTTAACCGCGATTTTTGGTTTTAACGGTTCGAATTGTCATCCTTTCATCCATGTCTATTTTTTCTCGTTGAACCTATGTTCACTGCTTTTAATCAACCATTTGATGTCAATTTAACAAGTTGCTAATTTCTCTCTTTCTTTTGCTCTTTGAGTCATATGACTGAGGGTTAATACTGCTATTCAAAAAGAGTCCAAGTTGTAATCCATATACAGGCCACAGCTAGAGACATGTCGTCACTCCGCCAGGGTAACATCCACATTAATCTAAATGTCTGTTATGTCAAATGTAAATATGCAAATATTTATAATCTGTTAGATATGTATACCTCAGAGTTTTGAAACTGGCCTGAGCATAAATATATCATTAGGATGAAAGATGTCATTTCCCTACGAGGGCTTTTCCCAAACATTGCTGTATAATTCTGCCAATATGACCAATGTTGCGGTGAGTTTTGACTTGTACAACTGACACAAGAATTGAAGGTTTAGGGTATGAGGTTATCCTTTCTATATTTCTTAAATTAGATTTCTGCTTGTTTATAGTTTCAGTGGACATATCATTGACTTGAAAACGTGCATTTTCTTTTTCTCAATGAGTGCTTAAATGAATCGATGTGGGATATGATGTATAGCATGGCTTAAGAGGACAGCAGTGTTCCATTATTAATTGACATGAGACTTAAATTATAACAAAAGCTTGAAATTATGATTACTGCTATCTCTGAGGGAAGTTCTTTCTCCTATTACTGACTCTTGAATACAGTAAAAAAGAAGCTATTTATCTTGAAATTGATGACTCGATCTGTGTATTATCAGCTATTTTTTCTTGAAACAGATGACAATCCTGATAATGTCAAAGATAAAGTGAAAAGGTTACCCAAGTCTCTAGCTGAATCAGTAGAAGCTCTTGAAAAAGATGTGGTAATGAGAGATTTTATTGGCGAAAAGCTTTTGACTGCCATCAAAGCCATCAGAAAGGTAGTTACCTAAATACCCTTATTTCAGTTAAAATTCTTAAAACTGCATATCAAATATTTTTACCATGTTTGATCCAACATGTCTAGAAGATTAGAAGCCTTACTGTAGTTATACTGGACTATTAATGTAACAATCCGATCTCTATGTTGAAGTTGTTATATTATATGTATGAATTGTTCGCTTTCGGAGAGTATCTGCTCTATTACCCCTCACGACTTTTTTGTCACATTCCCCAATATGTAAATCCAAGACTTCTACAGACATAAGTTAAATTCTGGTATCAATTGAGCAACTCTCAAGTTGAATCATGCAGTATCATGATTAAACTTAAATTTCTCATAAAACAGAGATCTTTGGTTCAAATTCTGGGGAACGTGATGGAAATTCATCAGAGTTGAGATGGGATGAGTAGAGTCTTTTCCAAAATGGACAATACGTATGATATAATGACTTGAGTACAGAGGTTGGATCGTTAAAATTATCTTGCAAACCTGAAAATCAAATATAGTTAAGTAGAAGCAATTTTAATTGGCTAATAAACTGCTCTGTAATTCAAATATGAAGTTAAAATGCTGAGATTACCTTCTCATTATGCAGGCTGAGATCAAGCACTATTCAGAAAATAAGGATGCCTGGAAGAAGCTTATTCACAGATATTGAGGTTTGATTATACTAATCTTCTCTGCAAAATTGGGGCTCCGCCATGATTAAAACCCATGTTTGCTGGTTCTTATACAGTTCATTAATAAAGCCTGTCCTGTTAGGCGATGACAATATATGTTGCAACTTGCAAGTGACCCATAATGTGACAAGTATGTTGGCTAATCAGGGTTCAATGGTGGGTCGGGCTTTTATTTGATTAAAATGGGAACACCACACAAACCCTACATATAAGAATCACTTTTCAAAATTAACAAACTTGTTAAATTATTTCAAAAATCAGGTGGTAAATAATTTATTAAATAATAAAATATAATATAATATACATTAATTTTTTCTACTTCATGCTACCTCATCCATCCTATCTTATCACTCCACTACACCACCTTCCCACCACCTCTTCATTGGCTCCGGCAACGATGACAGCTCCGGCGACGGCGACGGCGACCGCTCCGGCAGTAGCTCCGACGATGGGGACGGCGAGTTTCCGGCGAGTTTTTTTTTTTTTTTTAACCAATGACCCGTTTGACCATGATCGATTAATTGATTTATGCCAAGAAAAATTAATGATATGAGACAACTTATTAAATTAATTGATTACAAGTCATTGTATGATAATAAATCATCAAGTTAATTTACTACAGCTTATTTATTAGTCATGAGACACAAATTGTATGTCACAATTATAAATTTATTCATAATCACATATTTGTATTTAGTGTGACTAACTGTGACCAAATTTGCATTTAGTGTGACTGTCTGTGACCAATTCAATCAAGTCACAATCGGTCACAATTAGCACAAAATTGGTCACAAAGCAGTCACAACTAACACATATTTGAGCAAGACGGAAATCGCTAAAAGACCTTTATATAGACGTTACAAGAAACCCTAAAAACAGAAAATATCAAAAACGAGCCAAAAATAGCGAAAAATCAAAATAAATTATACTAAAAATAACAATTTAAAGGCTTAAATGAAGTAATTTGGCTAAAATCCCGAGATCTCGGGACTCCGCCCCGAGTCCAATTTTTCGAGCCGTTTCCAATCAGCCTACCAAATTTCAGCCCATTCCGACGCCGTCACAATAAATTACCAAAATGCCCATGGCACGGGCTGGACTTGTCCTACATTCACCAGCATAACCTCTAATGCACCGCCACCACCACATTCAACTCAAATCCACGACCATAAATACTACCATCACTGATCTGTATTATGTGTGACTAATTGTGACCAAATTCATCTTTGGTGTGACTAACTGTGACCAAATTTGTATTCAGTGTGTCTGTCTGTGACCAGATCAATCTTAAGTCACAACCAACACAAAATTGGTCACAAATAGTCACAACAAACACATATTTGGTCACATAGGGTCACCACAAACAAACATACACACACCGCATACAAATATCGCAATCCACCACCACCACCACCTCCAATCCACCACCACTGACACATTTAACTCTAATGCACCACACCATTGCAACAGCCCAAACCACCGTTTCCAGAACCACCAACACCACCTCCCATCCACCAGATCGTCTCGAATACCGTAGCACCACCACAACCACCAGATCCCCCACCACCTGTAGCACCACCATCACAACTTATACCATCACCGTAACCCACCAGCGCAGCGCCAGTAGCCAGATCCATCACCAGATCCAACATAATCACCACTACCCAAACACCACCACAGCCCCCATCCACCAGATCGTGGCGGTGCAGATCCCAACCACAGCACAAAAATAACCACCACCGTACGCACGCACGCACACCCAACCATCTCGCCGCAACCGCACCCATAGCAACACAGCAGACCACCACACCACTCAAATTTAAAAAAAAAAAAAAACGGATCTGGATCGCGTGGTGGCACACTACGCAAAGCTGCCCCATCCGTGAGCAAAAGTACCGCGATGCCGCCGCGAGAAACGACGACTATGCCTCCGATGAAGCGCTTCAACGCCGGAGTGCCATCGGAGTGGAAGAGAGAAAAGAAATGAGAGAGAGAGAGGCGAGATAAGGTGAGGGTAGATAGAGAGAGGGTAAAGAAATGTTAAACGATTAATTTGATTTTGAAATATAATTATTAATATTAAAATTTTTAATTAGCACCTGATTTATGAAATTAATCTTTCATACACTTGTTTTTGAAATGTAATCTTAAAAAGAAGGGATCTAGGTAATTTTTCCGATTAAAATACCCTTGTTGTAATATAATAAACAAAGCAGTTAATTAAGTAATTAACGATAATTAGATGAAAAGAAAATATATTGCCACACATTTTCAAAACAGAACTAAAGAAAAATCTTTATTTTGCCAAACATTTTCCCAACAGAACATGTTAGTGTAAAATTGAAAGTACCAAATAAGTTAATTTTATTTATTTATTTATTTATTATTATTATTATTATTACTTTGTATAAGTCGAACATTAATTTCAATCACATTTATGATATTATCAATTTATTATCCATATATTTCATGGACTCAATATTATTTTTCCCTAGAAATTGTCAATAAATTATACACGAACAATACATTTAGGGTCCGTTTGATAGAAAGATGGAAAATGAATGGCAAATAAAATATTTGGCAGGGAAGTGATTTGCCTAGAATTTGTTTTAGAGGGAATTGTAATTAATGGTATTTGATTGGTATAATTTTTCACCTAATCCGTTTGGCTTTGTTTTTCATGTAAATTGTTACTTCTTGGGATAATTTTTTTACAATCTGTATTAAAATTTGTTTGGATTGCCAAAAAGTAAAAAAAAAAATAAAAAAAAAAATTTCATAAAATTTTTATTTTCGTTTGACTTCATTTTTCATACAAATTGTCAATTAAATGGATAAATTTTTTTACTATTGAATTTAGAATATGTTTCCATTGCCAAAAAGCAAAAAAAAAAAAAAAAAAAAAAAGGAAAAAAACACCCAACAAGGTGGAAAATAATTTTTCACTAAAATCATAAGAAAATATTTTCCTACTTTTGTGCTTCAAGGAATTGTACATTAGAAATTGGTGGCAAACATTTTTCAGGGCAAATTTGGCTAATCAAACAGCCAAAAGTAGGAACTAGGAAAATATTTTCCTAGTTCCAGGGCAAATTTGGGGTATCAAACGCGCCCTTATATTTTATGTTGAAGGCCGGATAAATTTGTTTGACATACACAAATCTATGCAATATGTGTTATTGTCTATTAGGCTCTTGTTTGGTTCACTTAAAAAATTGATTAAAAATTAAATTGAACAATTGATTTTATGGGATTTACAACTTTTCAATCACATTATTGACAAATATTCACAGCTTAATCTAATAGTGTCCATCAATTGATGTTGGTTTAAAATTAGCCATGAAACGAACACTGATCGATTTTCTTCTGCTACATAAACCATGAGCGCCTTGGAGAAATTCAAGTAACTGGGAAAAAAAATTAAAGAACCAAAAACCATGGCAGGTATTCTACTAGTACTCGTGTCATCTTCTTTGCTCATTCTTGTGCTTGCATTGCCTATTGCAAATGCCTTCCATATAAGAGAAGTCCAAAACCAAGGTTGGTGCATTGGCCTACGTTCAGGTGCAGATCCAGAATTTATGTTAAGGGGGCCTATACTTAAGTGATCATGTATTTTCTATGGGAGATACGGCTTTTACACAATCTTCTTAGAAGCAATCTATTGTTATGCTTTCAAGTTGTCAACCAAATTATGTTGCCGCTGCGCCGTGTCTTTGTCAATTAATTTGACTTAGAAATTTGTTAAACAAAGTTAATTTGCAACAAGGTGACCTAATCGAGATTTTTGTTGATGATCGAAGCAAACATATCGACATGAAGTATCATTCCATTTGACCTTGGGTTGACAAACAATATGTAGAGTTAAAGTTTGTTAAGTTTCAAGATCAAATCATCGACATACTCATTTAAGTCATTGAAGTTTGAGCGTTGAGTTGTGCATCTAGAATAAGAATAATGATGGTTGAACAGGTTTAGAGAAAGACAAAAGTTGGATAAACTAATTTGGCAGCACGTGGTTGGATTTTTATTTATTTATTTCGCAAACTATCCAATTCTGTGTCTACACGTGTTCCTCTTGTTTTTTAGCATGTCGCTGAGTCTGTTTGTGTAACACAATTGCTAGAATAATTCTTGAGCATTTTGGGAATTTTGAAGTTCGCTCGGAGTCATAATAAATGAAGTTTAACGAGGTGCAATATAAGCTTCATTTATTTAGTCAAATCCATTCATGTCTTTTGCGATCATTTATGCATACAAGGATGCATTAGTTTATTCATGTGCTTGGAAGTTACGTGAATTATTTTGGGATTAGTTTACATTTAATAAATAGTACATGTATTAAATTAGGTACATGATTTGTAAAGCCTATAAATGACTAGTGATTGTACTCATTTTCGATAGGTGAAGTCAAGGCATTTTGAATAAAAGTTTTGAGTGGTCTCTTGAATATTTCCTTCTCTCCATAAGTTATTTTTCCATATCCGAGTTTCCTACACTTAAATGCTATATTGCAAGTACAATTAATGTCAAGTAGTTTCGTGAGCTTTTTCAGAAATATTATGTAACATTAATATATACATTATAACTTGTGGTTAAGGTCATTACTTTCGACATGTTGGCTCTATAGTGTGAGCGACAGATATAGTGAAACATGGATAGACTCTTCTATCCATAAATTTCTCGAAATATCTTATCAAGTTCGTCTAGTGAGAGCCATTAATAATCCAAGTTGTCACGTTTGGCTAAGCATAAGAAGTTTACTAAGTAAATTTGCTTATAAGCAAAAAAGTTTGTTTTAAAATAAGTAATATTTTTTAGAATAGTAAGATAAGAAACATATTCCATGAAAGTAACAGATAAGTTACTTAAACGCATTTGAAGATGTGAAAATTCAAGTTATATACAAGATCTCCATTGCAAAAAACTTAACGAACTCCCCAATTTTTTCCTCTGCTTGAATTAATAAAGGAAACGGGCTAGACATTTTGAACATGGACTTCCACTAAAAAATAATTTGAACCTCCCAGTTGGATCTGAGCCGAAGCTGGACCAGAGCCAGACTACAGCCGGGTTCAGCTCCCCTCTCCCGATCCGCCCTTGCCTACACTACGTCCGTGGAAGAATGCTCGTGCGACCTTCTACGGTGGAGCCAATGCCTCGGAAACTTAGGGCATGTTTCGTCTTTACTTTTTTTTTTTTTTTAATCATTGTAACAAGCATAGAGCTACACGATGTTTTAAGGTGTATTACAACTCTCATAACATTCAAAACAAATTTCCTTTTTTCTCCAAAATTTAAAATTTGATCCCTTTCTTTATTTCGTGAAAATCAAAATATGAAATCATTAGTTAGTTTTTTATTCCTCCCAAATATCTAGGGTTTATCCATTTCATCAAAATATAACCAGTGTCACAACTCTACTCATTGACGTCGACAACAAATATCAAGCTACAAGACCACCTCTTTTTTATTCTCTCAAGTTTCGACCCACAAATTATGTTTTAAAAAAAAGAAGAAGAAGAAGTACAATTTACATTTTCATCTCACAATGAAAAATGTCTAATTCGTTACTGATCAAAGTCGAATTATAATTAGGATACAAAATGAACTAATGCAACACTTGTTGGTGAGATGCTATGTTTTTGTACGACCAGTGATGACGGCAGAATCATAGTAGTTTCATCGAACATTGCCCCTAAAAATTGGCAATTTGATGAAACCCACACATAAATTTCTATTGAATTTGGCTGTAGCTTGAGTTTTAACACACATATTTCTTTCTTTTCCTCTAATTTCATCTTTCAGTGTTAAAGTTAGGGCCGTTAGTGTATTGTTTTTATTTTGATAAATACATTAATTACTTCGTTTTTTCCCCATGAAGTAACATAAGTGTTGCGATTTATTCTGTAATAAAAATGACTGAACTGTGCTATGGGTACAGAATTCATTTCACAAAATTTGTACAGACAACTCACAGCAAGATTTTTTGACATTTTTTTTATCACAGCATGGGGTCCACACACATGTGAGTATTCTGGTGCAATTTTGTGAGGAAATCTTTTGTAGAAATGACTTTTCTCAGAATGACTATACGAGTGTAGCATGACATCATGGTTCACTACAAATTATTTTGATGTAAACGTGTAAAGTAGATTAGTGATGCATGTCAAGTTTGAGCCCCATTTTTTTTTTCTAAAGAATATGTTTCATAATAGTGATTTTTTGAAAAATATATAATTAAAAAATAGCGAAAAGTTTGGATTTACATGTAAAACTATTATTTTGGAAGAACGTGTGATTGAAAATTAGTTTGAGAAAAAAAAAGAGTTTTGATAATATGGAACTCAAACAGATGACAAGATTTCGAAGTCATGTAATTAAGATCATCCACACTAGTTGCGTAAGTTTCTAACGATCACTTGATCAAAAAATATTAATTTTAATCCACAAGTTTCAACATGTCATCAAATAACGTTATTTATTGTGTTATGTCAACAAAAATCGTTTTTTCAAAAAGAAAAAGAAAAAAAAGCGTGATTAATAGGCCCTGTTTGAGACGCGTTCTTTAAAAAATATTCATTCTTAAACAATTATTTGAAATCATTTCAACCACACATTCATCAATAAAATAATATTAAACTCAAATCCAAACAAATTTCTAATTTTTTAACTACACATTCTGCATCAATCTACTTTTCCAAAACAAATTCTTTCAAAATAATGTGACTCAAACACATGTTTTAAGCCTAAAATTCTGATAAAAACTAAAGCGTATTACATTTCCTTATTTCGAATCTTAAGACTTAAACTACACCGTCTATATTTATTATTATTTAGCATTATCCCCTCCACCTTATTAACATTATCACTAAACAAGCATCGCGAATCCACCAAGATTGACAAAGTCTAGATAACATTATTTACTTAAATTAACATTAATTCCCTATGTTTAAGCAAGTCTTTTTCTATATCCCTCTCAAGTGCTGTAAATAAATAAATAAAATTAGTTTTATAACATAAATTCTTGAAACATTAACCTTAATAATATTTGGCAAAACCAATGATAAAAGCAATTAAACAAATAATAATAATAATTTAATTGATATAATAAAAAATGACAAAGACCAAATAGTAGTTTAAAAACTATATAACTAATTTTCTTTAAACTACATAAATAATAATAATAATAATAATTAAGTAGCCGTAGTACACAATTGTTTATTAATATTTCTTATCATTTAATTAATTTTTTATTTAACAAACTAATTTTTCTAACCACTTCCGGATTCACACAAATAAAATTTCATTATCTGATAATGATCCTGTCTTTTGTAAATTTGTAATAAATATAGTGAAAGATAATGATTGCCACCTTTTTTTCTTTGAAGTTTCTAAGTAAAATAATAAATAAGCAACCAAACTGGCTAACGCTGCGTTCGTGATCTAATGACTTCATGAGTGGTATTGGAAGGAAAGAAGCCACGTGGAGAAGAATTTCCAAAATATTATATAGCACCGGTGGTAATAGAGCGTTAGTATATGAGGTTTATGTTCAATTAATTAAATGAATCATGTTACATTATATTTTAAGTGAATCTATAATTTAATATCATATAATTGTCATCTAGACTGGTGCTTGTCACTAGTGATGCTAAATAAAATTACTTTTTAAAATATTATTTTGTTCATGTCTACTTATGGTATTTATCGAAGAAGCACAATGATGCTCTTGATAAAGTCCAAAAAAAATTAATGTAATAAAATCAACGTTTTAAAAAGTGTAAAGTATGGTGAAGCGTGGAGGTCAAGTTGAACCTAAGCATAAAAAATGTTTTCTTATTTTAATATACTTTTTAAAATTTTAAATCAATCTAGAAATTATTTAATAATTAAAGAAAAGGGTAAAAAAAAAAACATTAAAAAGCACAAAAAAAAAATGCGCCTAGGAGGAAAAAAAAAAAAAAGAATCACAAAAAAGCACTATACGAGGCGTTTTGTGTCCGCTTCGCCCACCCAAACGTCGTTTTTTAGAACGTTGAATAAAACAAATAGACCATCCATTGGCTAACATTTATTGTGTATAAAAGATATTCATATACATGTTTTAATAATAGTGTTGTAATGACTCATATCTATTATACATTTTGTTTGCTTTGAGTCGGTCTGTATTCATCTTACCTCTCACGACATTTTTTTGATCATTCAATATTCGAATCCAAGACATCGTCTTGTGAGATATCGTGATTCAACTTAAGTTTCTTATAATATATATGTCTTGAGTTCAATTCATGGGTAATGCGATAGAAAATCGTAAGAGATGGTATCAATAATCAATTTAAGTTTTTCATAAGAAAAATATCTTGAATTTGAAATCTAAGTGGCGTGATAAAGATGGTGTCTGGGAGAGATTTTCTCAAACCAAAATCAATTTTTGAGTCAAATCAGATTGGCCCCCGACAACCTCATTTAGTCGTGTTGTACAGAAATAATACAACATGTGACCATATTATCTTCAAAGACGTGTGTAAATGTTCTCCTTTCTCTCTCCTCAAATTATCACCAACTTTGAGGGCAAATCGGGAAATGGGAGTGTAAATGTCTAAGTTGGTACTGCAAAGTTGTCAGGAATTTTTCAATAAACAATTGTCCAACAGTCCATTTTTTGCTCACCAACAATCCAAATTTTGATATGTAGCCGACCCAGACAAGACTAAAAAGTCATGAGACAGAAAATAGGTACGAACTCTTTTAACACGAAGATTTCGTGTGAATTAAAGGATTCATTACATTTGTGAATAGATGGGTGAGTGGGTAATCTAATGTTGCTATCATTTAGCTAAAATGGTCCTACAGACACAGCAATTACCAGAGCACGACACGGGCTGGCTCATCATTTTTCATTAGACCTTTAGATCATGGAGAATTTAATGATGTCTGAAAAGATGATAGCAACTAGATTTTGAAGAACCCTACCTATCCGATTTCAATTTCGTAAAATTTACTCCAACTTATCCATAACTTATTTTGATACCACTACTCAACTTTTACAATTATTAAAATATAAAATATTTTTGGCCTAAATTTTCTTTTTCATTTATATTTCTACCAAACAATTATTTTATAATGTCAGTAAATGGTTTAAAAGCAAAATAAAAATAAAAAAAATACCAAAGTTCAACAATTAGACCTCTGTACAAAAATTCAAAAGAATATCATCATATACTACACAAATTACAATTATCGATCCAATATGAAAAAAATTATACTATACGTACATCGAGCCTTACAGTTTTATGTACAACCCCTCACATGGGGGATGTGGCCGTGCCAATAAATGCACTGATCCCACCCCTCATGTGGGGGAGACTGTACATCGAACTGTAAGACTTGATGTACAAGGGGGTAAAATTCATAAGAAAATGGGACAAAACTCACATGAAAACAAGTGGTCTAATTAGGCGTCTTAGCACAGGACAAAGCCTATAATCAATTATTAAGACATTTCTCTTATCTTCTCCTCAACTTTCTCTTAATTTCATATACACCTCCTCGTATTTCAAAAATATAGTAATTTTGAGTATCAGAAACATTTCTCCACGTTTTTAAAATATCATTAGTATCTCCTATTTCTAATTTTGAGTATCAAAGATACCCCCTACATTTATAATATCAGAGACATCCGTTCACATTTCAAAAATATCAATAATCTCTCTATTTCTAATTTTGAGTATCATATTCATCCCCTCGTTAGATAAGATTAATTATTAATATTTAAATTGTCCTTGAGAACTCATGTTTGACAATCACTATTTGAATTTTTTTTCTCTATACTCATTTTCAACTATACATTCATACAATACAATTTCTGCACGTAAACTTAAATTTGTTTTACTACTTTTTAATCACACATACTTCTAAAAATCACTATTCAAAACATTATTTTTCTCAAATAGGGGCTTAATTTAGTCATTTCATAAAAACATCGTAAACTATTATCAAATTAGTTACACTAATTAGTAAACTTTATCATCCATTCATTAACTTAACAATGCATATATTTCTGCCCCCCGGAACATATTCAAGTTGGCAAAGGATGGGCATTGTTGGGCTTGCAACCTCAGTGTGGGGAGTTCGATTCCTGGTTGGAGCAGTTGAGTGATGTAATAATCATTCTTGGTTAGAACAGTTTGGTGATGTAATAATCATGGAGGAGGCTCATTTGAGATCAGAAGTATAAAAGGTGCACGAACTCTAGTCAACTTGGGCATAACCCGCGATTTTCTTACGCCAGTTACTGAGGGGGCTGGTGGTCCAAGATATAGTCTGGTGTAAGTTGGAAAACCTGGGTATAAAAAAAAAAACAATGCATATATTTCTTGATTTTGTTTGTCGAGTTGTGCTATGGGTACACAATTTTGTATACACAAGGATGTTCATATCCTCACAAAGGAGTGGACCCCACAGGAATAAAATATTTTATTTAAGTGAGCCCCATATGATGATATTTTATTCAAGAGGGGTCACCCTCATGTCAGAGTGTGAACATCCTTGTGTACACAAAATTGTATACCCCTATCACTTTAGTAATAGGGATGTCGAGAT
This sequence comes from Osmanthus fragrans, assembly GCA_019395295.1. Lineage (NCBI taxonomy): Eukaryota > Viridiplantae > Streptophyta > Magnoliopsida > Lamiales > Oleaceae > Osmanthus > Osmanthus fragrans. Next base: position 1,792,424 of record CM033343.1, read on the forward strand.
TATGTGCACTCAGATACACCCAACATTGTCATGTCCTAAATTATAAGTGGGGTGGCAAAAGAAAGCATAACTTCTCCCTCTAATTCTCCAAATGCGCTCCAATCTTTTTATTTTATTTTATACATATAAATCATATTTATATATCTCAATTTAATGTCTCTTTTAATTAATTATTTCTTTTAATTAAAAATTAAAATTAAAAGATTTGTCCCGCCTTATTTACTATTCAGGGCACGAAAATGAGGGGTGGACATAGATTTTTGTCATCCGTGTTGATGAAGTGACATAATCAAGAAATATATGCATTATTAAGCTTAATGAAATGGATGTATGATTTTAAAAATCGTAATTTTGATAATAGATTGAGACGTTTTTATGAAAATGTCAAATTAGGAATAGAATAGGTTAGTGATATTTTCGTAATGTGGAATGTATTAGATACTGAAAATTAAAAATAGGAAAAAGTTAATGATATTTTTTATACACGAGGGGATGTCTTCGAAATTAAGAGAAATGAGTGGCAAGGTTAGTAATATCTTTATTAACATACAAACCTAGTTGAAGTCGGTCAATGATCAATGAAAACACCTACCTAATTAAATAATTAACAAATTAGAAGTTCGATTTTGTCAGCATTTTTTATTATATATATTTAAAAATTCATATTTAAATAAAGCATAACAGAGACGAAATTATTTGAATAAAAATATTTACAATGCTATCAAATTGTACAAAAATATTTGGTTTGGTGTATGTGCTTCTCGTGATAGAAACAGTCATCCACTGGACCACTACCAAATAAAGGGTCACATTATAAACTATAATTCAAATTATTAAAATAGACTCCACTAGTGTAAAATAATAGAGGAAAAATTAGGAAAAAAAAAAATAATAATATAGCGGCGGTGGAGGGCGGTGGCAGCCGGACAAATGGAATAGGCGGTGGATGCTTTTTGTGGATTATTAGCTAAACGACACCCACAATTTTTTGTTTATTATTATGAGCATCTCTATTTATCAAGGACTTGATTTTATGCAATTGAGCCCCTTTTTCATATTTTTTTAACACTATTTTTCTAAATTTTTTTCGAACGATGAAGCTCCTATTTGATTTAGATAAAAAAAATGATGAAAATGTGTGACTGACAAGTTGTCGATTTCATAAAATATGTGATTATATTTAATTATTGACTTTGATTTTAATTTTTTATTCAAATTTAAGTTGAATCAAATAGGGGTTAATAATCGATGTTGGGTCATTGCGTACTTATAAGTAAAATTTTTAGAAGATCAACATTATAAAAATTGAATTGAACCAATTTATCGAGAAAAAAAAATCGAAACTAAAATTTTAAGTGCTAAATGTAGGATGGTGATGTAGCATATTCATAAACACTTATGCTGCTTGAACATGGTTTTTGACATGTGTTGCATTGGCAGTACCTGTGTGGCTCCTTTTTTCTTTCAAATTGTCCAATGAAATGTTGACATGTGTCCCCTTGATTTTAAATCCTATACTCACCTTGTTTGTGTGGCAAAACTGATTCATTAAGGCCCTGTTTAATAGCAAGAATTTCCATGAAAATTGATTTATTTTTTCACCTTTTAACTTGTTTGATTGCACAAATTTTCTAGGGAATTGATTTTCCACTTTTTGCTTGATGTGATCATCTTTTCTTGATTTTTAAGGAAAATCAATTTCCACCATTTTGGTGGTTTTTTGTTTTCCATATTTTTTTTTGGGCAATTCAAGGAATTCTATTCTCAATTGTAAAAAAAATATATCCATTTAATTGACAATTTTCATAAAAACAAGTCAAACGAACATAAATTTTTTTTTTTTTTTTTTTTTTGACAATCCAAACAAATTTTATCCCCAATTGTAAGAAATTTCATCACTTTAACTGATAATTTTCATGAAAAATAAAGTCAAACGAACACCATAAGATAAAATTTTTAACAATTTTCAGATGAAAAATTATACCAATCAAACACAATTAATTGACAATTTTGAGTAAAATAAATTTTAGATAATTCAATTCCTTGTAATTCCTTTTTTTCATCCAAATTTGATCTTGCAATCAAACGTACCATAAATATATGAAGCAAAACTCAGCTAATTAAGCCCTTGTTTGGTACTTTTTTTTTTCATTTTCATTATTCTACTCATTTTCAACTACACATTTTTCAATAAAATAATATTTTTCATCACATCAATAATTTTTCCTTCTTTTTTAACCATATATTCACCATCAATCACATCAAAAAAATTTATTTTTCTTAAAAAATGACTATCAAATAAGAGCTAAATACATATTGTACGGTGGGCCCAAAGGCCTGGACTGTAGTCGAAGTGTTCCCAATTGCATAATCAGCTACAGCCTTTATTCTTGCACAACAGGCTAGGGTAGTGCGACACAGAGGATTCGATGTGACATTTTAACCATTTTCTACCAAATTACCTTGTTTGTCTCTTTTAAAATAAAATTATTTAATTCTCATACCTATTTTCAACCACATACTCACATAATAAAAATATTTTACATGTAAACTTAAAATTTTTCCTACTTTTAGGGGTCGTTTGATCCCCATTTTTTCTCCAAAATGTATTTTTTACATCACATAACCGTGGGACTATGTACGTAGGTTTCATTTCAAAGGGAAATTGCCACCAATTTACCAATTGGCCCTTTTGTTCTTATCTGCATGTGCAAAATGAAATTAAAAAAAATGGAAGGGCAATTATGGCAAATGGGAAAAGAATGTAAACACAAAGGTACAGGAGACAATAGTGGGGTGTCAAAAATTGTCAATAATAATGATCGAAAAATTAATTCTAACTGAGGAATAATGTGTATCAAACAGTCCCTTAATCACAATTAATCCAAAAAATCACTATTTAAATTATTATTATTATTTTTTATGAAAATAATAAGAATCAAACGTAGTTCTAAAAGTCAATTGTAACAACTACATCAAGCAAAGCAGGCCATCGTGAATTCGGTTTGAGAATGCAACTAATTGACTTTTACTTAGGCAAGGTCCCTACCTATTCAATAATTCAAAATTTCACTTCTCTTTCCATATTTATCAAATAGAGTTGACATTTTAACCATAACAAAAATGAGAGGTTCTGACCAATAACAATAACTCTCTCTCTCTCTCTCTCTCTCTCTCTCTCTCTTGTGAGATAACGAGTCACGACACTCGTGATAATTATACTTTATTGAGCAATACTATGTGTACAAAGTTAGGTTACAAAATTGATTGACAAAGTAAATCTATATCAATCATTTCGAAAACAGTTTTTTAAATCATTTGAAATTAATGACCACGATTTTGCCAATACATGTTTCGTCAACAATTTTTGTACAACTAGATTAATTGTAATTTATTTAGTGTTAATTAGATAACTTTACTTCAATTTTATTATCGAGTAAGTATACTTTAATATGATTTCAACGAGATAACTATATTTTTATCTGATTTCAGTCGAGTAATTACACTTTAATTAACATCGATTAAGCCAAATTTTACCCAATTTCATTGACAAAAAAATGTGGGTCAATAAATGATAGCCATCGTACATAAACGTTAATTATTAACGTGAAATATGTATAATTTCAATAAAATAAATGACGAAATTACATATGCAGTCCTCAATTCTTGAGAAGATAGACCGTTTTTGGAGTACATTGGCTTGTACCATCATACTATGTGCACACTTGCACATCACCTGCTCCATTCTGAATAAAATTAGGTCTAATTGCAGAAGATAATTATTAATTAACATGCACGTTACCATATATAGCACTTGGCTTGAATATTACTAATTGCATTAAAAAAAATATTAGTATTTTGAAGGTGGTTTCAGTTGAAGTCACATTTTAGTAATTGGGATTCGTTTCGCTTGGATTTCATTTCTCCTTTTCGCATAATCGAATCCGTCAAAACTCAAAAGCACAGCACAAAATTAACTGAAAAAGGAAAACCTCTCATTCCACCTCTGTTCAGCTTTGACTCTGTACTTGTCTCCCTTTTCTTTGGATATTCAAGGTAACCTGTTTCACTCTCTACAACTATTTTGTTTTTTGGGAAAAAAAATTCATTTTGGAAGGAACGATAAGAAGATGAAAGTTGGGATTTTTGCTTTTAGGTTGTGTGTGTAATTTTTAACAGCTGCCTGTGAGTTTGGGGTCTGTATCAATCTATTGTATGGTCTTTTGTAGCTTGACGTGGAATCAACGTACAGAAACAAGAGTTTTATCTTCTTCACCGAAATTTTGCAGGTGATAAAGGATACCTGGCAAGCAGACTTTAACTTTGTAAGATCATTAAACTAATGTTGTTTGATTTCATTTCATTGTCTTTTTGTTCTTTTTGTTGATGTTCGGCTTTCGTTCTCCTTTTTGGAACTTGGGACACTTTTTTTTTTTTTTTCTTAAAATATATATCAGTTATTGCCGTTCGAAAATTTCTGCCTAATCTGGCCCCTACATCTGGAGAGGGATCTAGTCCTTTTTCGTCTGGATGGCAGCAAAATAGACATTGTTTAGTTTGCACGACAGCCGATTCTTCAATGGCCGTGCTAGAATGTTCTTAGTAATGAATTTGAAGAGGGGTATTAGGTATACCCTTCTTGTCTTTTGGCAGTTGGTACCATTGGAGGGAATGGCCTTTGGGGTGTATAGATGGAAGGGGAGAACCATTGCCTTAGTTGAATTTCGAAGGGAATTGTTGCCTTTTAATTGGGATTTATAAAATGCAGGTTCAGCCTTCCTTAAAAAACTTGTTCCTTCGAGACATGCGATCCTTCCTTTCGGAGGGCATTAGAGGTTCCGAAGGCGAACTATGCTGTCTGCATGGAAACTTGTTGCCTTTTGTCAGGTGAGCTTTGCCCTGTCCATTGACAAACTATTTCCCTGCCTTTTGCACATGCTGAGTTCAAGATGAGTGTCTGTTGGAATGGATCGGATTTGCTGGATGAAGGATCTTGCTGTTAAGCTGCTTTTTGTTTTGTCTAGTATGGACCCGTTGGCCTTCTCTAGTCATTTGCTAACCCAGTACACATTGCTCCTATGCTGAGCTGAGACCTTAATCATGATTTGTCATTTTTACCCTATGAGTCCTTCGCCTTGCCATGTCATTGATGGGGTTCACTTGTGCATGTTGTGCTCAAGTTTAATGTGAAGTTGCAGTAACATTTATTCATAATTAGCTAATATGTCTCTAGATAATATTGGAAGCTTTTATTCTTTCAAATGTACGCTGAAACCAACTAATAGAGATCATTAGGCCAGCTAAAGCTCTTTTTTCTTTTGAGAACAGATAATTGTTGAAACAGTGTTGCTCTCAGTTATCTTCAATTGTGATATTAATGCATTCTGATTATGACATTAATTGGGATTTTGATACCTTCTTTTATATTCATGTTCTGGCCATTTTCGTCCTCTCTATTTCTCCATTCCTTTTTGTTGTAAACAATTTGTATTAATTTTTAGCAAATTGTTGTAAAATTTTGTTTGACCTACAGGTAACTGAACAATCCCATCTCCTGGAACACTGGGCTTTTGTTAAATTTTGTGTTTTGCTATTGAGCCTTTATGCCTAAAAGATAACTAGTGATGTTTATGTCTACTTCCAAAGGATTGAAGACAGGAAATCTAGATTGTTCTACCTCATGAGGACATTCAGGTGATTTACATTTGTTCTTGGAACTGAAAACTTTTTGGCATTATGCATGTCTGGCCCTGTGTCCGTCGTTGATGGTGTTGAAAGGGTACTATCATTATCAGAAAGAACAAGATCTCTTGATACCACATTATCTAATGACATTGGGTACTGCACTGGATTAAATGGGGAGATTAGTCATCCTTCTTCTGAAACTACTAGCTTTAGATTGGGAGAGATCTTATTACCCAATGGGGAATCTTATTCTGGATCCCTACTGGGCAATATACCTGAGGGTTCGGGGAGCTATGTATGGTCAAGTGGTTGCAAGTATGAGGGTGAGTGGAGATACGGGATGAGGAATGGATATGGAAAACTTCTATTGCCATCTGGTGCTCTTTATGAAGGTGAATTTTCAAGTGATTATATGCATGGCACTGGAACATATACTAGACCTGACAATATGACTTATAAGGGTCGGTGGAGGTTAAATGTCAAACATGGTTTGGGATATCAAATATTTCCTAATGGAGATGTATTTGAAGGTTCTTGGATTCAGGGAACCCCGGAAGGACCTGGTAAGTATACATGGGCTAATGGAAATTTGTATTTGGGTAATATGAAGGGGGGAAAGATGTCAGGCAAGGGAACTCTTACTTGGACTAATGGAGACTCTTTTGAAGGAAGCTGGTTAAACGGCATGATGCATGGATTTGGAATATACATGTGGAGCAACGGTGACTGCTATCTTGGAACTTGGACCCTGGGCCTGAAGGATGGAAAAGGAACATTCTATCCACACGGAAGCAGGCTTCCAGTTGTCCAGCAATTATACCTCAATGCTTTGAGAAAAAGAGGGTTGCTTCCAGATTTGAGAAGACAGAATCAAGTTTCCCATATTCATCATGCTACATCAGTAGATATGGCAGACGTCAAGGTTGGTGGGAACAGAGGTTCTCATCGTAATCCATCTGATAAGATCTCTAAGGGAAACTTATTAAATATTGAACAAACTCGCACAACAAATGTTTCTCTGGAAAGACGCTGGAGTCTAGAAGTATCCATTGAGAAAGTTATTGGACATGATTTTTCTAGCATATCCGAGTCTGTCTTAGAAGGTGGAGACAATGAGGATGACACAAATCCTCCAATCTTGGAAAGAGAATACATGCAAGGGGTCCTTATCAGCGAGCTTGTATTAAGCAATCGTTTTTCACCATCATCCAGAAGAGCAAAAAGGAGGCAAAAGAAACTTGTTAGGGAGATAAAAAGGCCAGGTGAACAAATTATTAAAGGCCATAGGAGTTATGATTTGATGCTAAGTCTACAGCTTGGGATCAGGTACGTGTACTTTCTTGACCAGTGCAGATTGCTTCATCCTCTCCTCAGGCGGTTCTTTCATTTCTTATTTTTCATATATTAATTCTACTTAGATCCTGCATCTGTTCAAATATGTGGGTATTTTCGTTATTAAATGCTTGTTATTTTCAATAAAATGTCATCGAAATTGTCTAGTGGGTTATTATTTTTAATTCATATCTGAAACCTGTGTAGATGTTCTCTACCAAAAAAATAAAATAAAATTGTATTGTCTTAATACACCTATAAGTTCTATTTAAACTGCCAGGATATTTCTTAACAGTGTGTTGTTGGTGGGAATGTATCCCTTTTACTTTCTTTCTCTATTTGGAGAGCCAAATGTTAAAATATCTGACTGCATTATTATGACAGAAGAATTGCCGTTTGTCATCCAGGATTGAAATCAAATGATCTTTCAGAAATAGAGTGGAGCATTTGCTAACAGATCCAAGTCATAATAGAAATAAGTGGACAGCTTCAAAAGGCTTATATGCTAGTTCGGTGGTTGATATTTCACCAAAAACAAGCCCTACCACTTTCTGTTGTAATCTCCACTTGCATGTTGTGAGTTAAACTGAGAGAAAGATGTAACTATGGCAAGACAAAGAAAAGAGGCTACCAAGTGGCTTGGGCTCAAACTAAGGGGAAATTGGTTGTTAATAAAATTGAGATAATGTGCTTGTCCTCAACTTTCCAAAGCTCAGTTGTCAGTATCAATAATTTGGTGATAATCAAGATCCACATAAATGAACATTACTGCCATTAACAAATATACAATTTTCTTAGTGCAGTGAAGAATACCTTCTGAAGGTATGTAGTTAGCTGGGACATGGACAAAATTACTCAAGAAATTCCGTTAAGAAATTCCATGACTTTTAAGTTTGATGTGAATATAAATACGATAAAGTTCCTGTTACATTGGTGAATACGATTTTGTTTAATCATGTTCTTACGCATTCCTGCATATGCGGCCCAAAATGTTCGGATATGATTGATTCTTTGTCTGTTATATGTAATTTCTTGGGATGATGCATATTTGCTAATAAAAGTTGCTGACACTTCAGTTTGGATCATATTGACCTTTTCCTTCATCTTGTATACAAATTCCAACTACTCAGTTATTACAATTTTGGCAGATATACTGTGGGGAAAATTACTCCCATACATAGGCGAGAAGTTAGGGCTACTGATTTTGGTCCTCGTGCCAGCTTTTGGATGAATTTTCCTAAAGAAGGATCACAACTGACGCCTCCACATCAGTCGGAGGATTTCAGGTGGAAAGATTATTGCCCAATGGTCTTCAGGTTTGCTGTAACTTTCTTTTTCGTCCAGTAGTAAATTCCTTGCTCATTTGTTGTTGTAAGAAAATTGTATGCTTATGAAGGATTCTATTTTTTTTTTTTTTAGCGTACTTGTGTTTTCTCTTTCCTTTTGATTGCATTTTTATCTACAAGCTGTCTGAAAACAATCTTGGAGCAGCTTCATTTGTAATATTGTCATTTTCTTCATACCTGCAAATACCATCACATGGTCTCTCATTGAGTACATTCTTTAGACATATGATTGTCTTAGATGTACCTTTCCCATTCTTATTTACAGTAAGTCAGTAACTGTTGTACTTGGTGAATTCTACACAATCTAAAACAATATTGGAGTGGTTTCACTGTTTCAGTGTCTTTGCATGGGTAAAGTAGAAAATAAGTACATTTTTTTTACTCAATATTTTGTCAATTGATCACTTTTTGGCCACTTTTTCTCCTGTATTTAGTACGACTATTTACATATAATTATTAATTTTTCATTGTAAATTTTGATAAGCATTCTTTCTGAAGCTCAAAATGATTGTTTTTTTCCTTGCAGGAATCTGAGAGAGATGTTTAAGATTGATGCTGCTGACTACATGATGTCCATATGTGGAAATGATGCTCTCAGGGAACTTTCTTCTCCTGGGAAAAGTGGCAGTGTCTTTTTCCTGTCTCAAGATGATCGTTTCATGATCAAGACACTGCGAAAATCTGAAGTTAAGGTTTGATATTTAGATCTGAACCTTTCTCACGCTCCTGCTTTGGTTTCATTGCTTTTTAGTCCTTGTCTGGAATTTTTTAAATGCTGACTTCTTTTGTGGGTGGTTGCATTGTTGGGGGGTTATCCAGGGTATATTTTTAATGCACGAGGGATTTGTTAAAACAATTTTCACACAGTTGGATATGTCATTCACTCGATTTTTAATTCAGAAATGCTATGTTCCTAAGCCTCCTTTACCATGCACTTTATTATTATTATTATTATTATTTTGAACTTTGCTTGATATTCAACAGTAAACTCAATTAGAATCAACCAAGTTAGATGGATGCAAAACTTTGAACTCCTCTATGGGGTTTGAGTTGAGCTCAAGCTAAAGCCTTACTGTAGAGCTGGGTTTGCACATGAATATATCAATAACACGAGGAACTACCTTAATTGTCATTAATTTTCTGAAAAGCTGTGCCCTAAAAGGAGGATCAAAATAGGGTTAACAATGGAACTGTTAACAGATATACTTCCAAAAAGGACGAGTATAAACAGAATAACAACTCTCAGGAGAATTACAATGTGGAAAACTATTATTAAAACCTCCGATAGGTTGGTAAATAAAGAGCTCATCTGCGACCATCCAAGTAAAATGGTCTTCTCTAATTAAAATGGGGAAGAGAAGATCCATATTAGTATTCTAATGTCCATCTCTTTCAGGAAGTTGCATGCAAGTACAATTATAACAATTTCCCTAATAAGCTTTCAATTGTTTCGCTTTGTTACGTCGAGTTGCTTAACATTGAGTTCAGAATCTTCAGATAGCTGGTACTGCTCTCTCGTTGATGTTTATAATTGTACTGGTGCCATTTTCAGTTGCACCTAATATACAATCTAGTTATGTTGTCTTTATTTTTATCATTTTCCTATACTGATGTTTGTTAAATTGATAATGACCAGTGATCTCACTTGTAGGTTCTGCTTCGGATGCTCCCAGACTATCATCGCCATGTACGCACATATGAGAACACACTCATAACTAAATTTTTTGGTCTTCACAGGATTAAACCTTCTAGTGGTCAAAAGGTAATGCCTGCTACGGCTCCTGGAGAACTTGTCTCAGGAAAATACGTCTTTGCATTTAGTATTTTGATCAATAATACTTTGGCCTTCTCAAACAATAGTCTAACATTTATACATCTCTTCCTGCTTCGCAGTTTCGTTTTGTGGTAATGGGAAATGTGTTCTGCACAGAGTTAAGGATTCATCGAAGGTTTGATTTGAAAGGTTCTTCATTAGGACGTTCTGCAGCTAAGGTTGAAATCGATGAAAACACCATTCTTAAGGACCTGGATTTAAATTACTGCTTTTATTTGGAACCTTCTTGGCAAGATGCCCTCTTACAGTAAGTGGGAATTGTATTCAATTACCTTACGCACATACGAATAATATGCAGTGGTCTATCCACACTAACAAGGCAGTGAGTCACCAACTCATCATTTGTTAAAAGTTTATTGACATCTGGGTTTTTATTTACCTCATTGAAACATGTTATAGACTTAGCTGCCAGAAAATCTTTTGTAGTTAAAGCACTAACTTTTTCTTTGTAGCATACTCCGCTGAGAACTTAATGTGCGGGTCTCAGTTTATTTGTGGCATTCATGCAGTAACACAAGGAACTCAAATTCTACAATGAAGTGTAACCGTATTATTAGCCCCTGTTTGGGCTCCATTTTAACATATTTTTGGAGAAAATGTATTTTTGAAGAGAGATTTTTTTGAAGAATGAGTGGTTAAAAAAGAAGGAAAAGTTTTGGGTTTACGTGTAATATTTTTTTATCGGGGAATGTGTGGTTAAAAAGGGAAGAGAGAAAAATGTATTAAAATTAAAATGGAGCCCAAACAGGAGTGTAATGTAATATCAATGTCTAACTAAAGTAACTAACTCGGGATGATTTTCTTATCTGGACATTTTCTTTTGGAAGCCTCCAAAGTGTAATTACAGTCTAGGAGTGGAGATTTAAAATGAATGTTTTGAGTACTTGAGATGTTAATTTCAAGACACCTTGCATCAAGTTTTCATGTAGTATTTTTTAATTACGTACTTATTATCTTCACTGATTCTATTATATGCAGGCAGATTGAAATAGATAGCAAATTCTTGGAAGCACAGCACATAATGGATTACAGCCTGTTGCTAGGTGTTCATTACCGAGCACCCCAACACCTCCGCTCTCGTATGTCTTACAGTCAGCATATGTCAGCAGATGGACTGGGAATAGTGGCAGAAGGTACGGTACTTCCCATAATTAAGAGACAAACAGATAGTCGGATAAATTCGAGGAGGCCACATGGTTGTATTCATCTTTGAAATCTTTAAAAACGCCTTGTTTCCAAAATAATAAAGAAGCAAAAGTCCTAGGCCTCGTTTATTTAACCAATAACATTATTAATACAGTTTCTACATTATTCATAGCTGAGTCTTGTAATTTCAAAATTGTGTTTATTATTGACTTCTTACTTTCAATTGCTAATTGTACCACCTAGAGTCTATTGAAGATAATATATCTCCACAAGGCCTTGTTTTGGTCCCTCGAGGTGATGATGATAATAGTGTTGTTGCGGGACCCCATATTAGAGGTAGCCGGTTGCGAGCATCATCTGCAACTGGGGATGAGGAAGTCGATCTTCTCCTTCCTGGTACAGCAAGGTATTTCCATGAAACTTTACAATTAAAAATTCTTATTATTGCTAACTGACGTTCTTGCAAACACCAATGCGTTGTTGTCATTGATACGAAATCCCATCAACAAAACAACTGGTGTATCCTCAACTCATCTTTTCATATAAGCTAAATTAGGCAACAAAGTTTTGGAGTTGAAAAGTTCATAATCGTATTAAGAGGCAAAAGGTTGAAGAGCTGCCAAGAAGACTTTAAAGCATCAGTTAAACAGCTGAAAGCATAAATGGGATTTTTGTGCATTTAGATGATCTCAGATTCTCAGTTAAACACTTGGTTTCGAAAGAAAAGCTATCAACACCTTGAAAAGATTGGCGAATGAATTTAAGAAGATTCGAAACAGTTCTATCTAAACTCTAGTTTCTTACATTTTGGTTTCTTGGTTTTAAACAGACTCCAAATCCAGCTGGGAGTGAATATGCCAGCGAGAGCAGAACATATACCCGGAAAAGATGACGCGCATATATTTCACCAGGTGTACGACGTTGTCCTCTATTTGGGTATCATCGACATATTGCAAGAGTACAACATAAGTAAGAAGATTGAACATGCATATAAATCCATTCAATTTGATTCCGTGTCCATCTCTGTAGTAGACCCTACATTTTATTCTCAGCGCTTCCTAGAATTCATTCGGAAGGTTTTTCCACCAAATGCTGTGGCAAGGTAGAAGACTTGATTGATCGTCTCTCCTGGCTTCTACTGCCCCCATCAACCGCACCCTGAAGTTCAACATTTCAACTGCCTTCTTGTTTTTTGTTTGAATTTCCATATTTGGTCGACAAAGTGGTGGGAAATTGTACTTGTGTGTAATTGTTGTTAAGCAGAACTGATTTATTCATGTTGCCACTTTCCTCGTCTTCATCAGTTAATGAAGCTTCAATTTATTTCCGTTTCATTACAAACTTTGTTTTTCACAGTATCCAGCACCCTCTGCAGGTTGAACTCAAAGCTTTTATAGAACTCCCATTCTGAAATGGATGTGTAAGCTTAACCAAAAGTCAATTATTTAATAAGTGTAAATCGACCGAGTATTTGCTTACATGGAGAAAATTTACACAATGAAAATAACATTATGTGATCTGTCAATTAAAAAAAAAAAAAGAAATAAGCAAAAACTTTTTGGCACAAATCAACTGTGTAGTGTTAATTCAAAACACACAATTTCATCAATTTATTTTCTACAAAATTGTCCACGAATAATCTCATCCAACTTCAATTATGATGAAAAAAAAAACCGACAAGATATCCGCAAATCTCCTTGTATGCATCATGGTATGGGGCACAAGAGACTCGTTAACCCATGTTGGGAGGTGGAGGGGGAGGGTGTATCCCCTGGCCATGCATTTGTTGCCCTGGAAAACTTTGAGGCGGCAGCATAGGAGGCCTTCCCATTTGCACGCCTGGGGTAAAATTTGACATTGAACCACTGCCAACTGGGGGCGGAGGTGGAGCAGGTAAATTAGCACCTGGAGGCATAGGCCGAGGCCCATTAGCCATAGGAGGAGGTGGTGGCAAAGGCCTGGGAACATTTCCAGAAGGTGCTCCAGGTGGGAGACCTTGTGGAGGAGGTGGTGGTGGGGGCAGATCTTGGGGTGGAGGCGGCCTTGGAGGGGCACCAGGAGCTGCAGTCTCATTGGCCACAGGAGGAAGTTGAGGTTTATTCGAGTCTGGGGGCTTTGTCTTGAAGTATAACTGCAGCTGCATGTTTCAGTTGTGACACAAAACAATGTCAGATACATCCTCCAGTAAAACCAGGGAGATACTTAAATTGCATTTTATCCTAAAGATCAGGCAATTATAACTGTTTCTATTCCCTGCCTTGCAAGTGAAGAGATGCCTGTTGTTCATGCACCATCAGTAGAACTGGCTTGCTGCCCAAATATTTTTAACTTAATCAATTACTCTTAGAGGGCAGCTAAACCTTCATTTTAGAAAAAAAACAATGGTAAAATAATTAAGAGACATGCTGATGGAGATCATAACAAGAATAAAGATAGAGATATATTTTAATTAGGATTTTATAATAAGAGATTTATTTAAAGTAGATTATTTAGATTTGATTTGATAAAGTTCTAGATTAGGTAGAATTTGATTTGATTTGATATTTCAGTTTCTAGCTCTATAAATAGATGGGCCTATTCATTGTAATTGACAACCTGAATATATGAATAAAGATTGATTTTCCTCTTGCCCTCAATTCTTCTCTTCTTTGCACCCCTCTCTCTCCTAGTTTTCTAATTGTTCATTGTCAAATTATACGCATCCTGCATCACATGCACTCTCACCATAAAAGGTCCAAGGGATTTAAAAATTTCTGTATACAGTTTATGCTGCTGAACAGTCCTACACAAAGTCAGATGCATGATAGAGGAATAGCAAAATTGAAATATTAAACATGATGCTAAACCCAAGGGGGGGGGGGGGGGGGGGGGGGGGGGGGGGGGGGGGATGCAGACATACCGTGAACATTTTCGAGTCAGGGTCCCAGTGTGAGAAAAACTTGGGGGTTGATTTATCAATTTCCGTACTTGGAACCTAAAAAATTTCCAAGGTTAAAATTCGATAAAATCCCAATGCAACTCTCTCTCTCTCTCTCTCTCTCTCTCTCTCTCACACACACACACACACACACACACACATTCTTGGATTGATTTACCTTAAAAGCAATAATTTCATATGGTTCAGCAGCAAACAAAAGAAATTGATATCTTTTATCGAAGGCTTGGATTTTCTGCATGACATGAAAAGGAGTCAGTAAATTGCAAGTGGACCATTAACTGAAAATCATATGTTGGAAGAAGAGAATCAGCTACAAAAGCAGAAATAAATACTTGAATCTGAGAATACATATACCTGCTCAAATGAAGACATAAATCGGTGGCGTGGCTTCGTATTGTCTTCAATCTCAGGATATTCAATCTGAACCAAGTCATATAATAGATTAGGGCGCCACATCACTAAATATTGAGCACATAATTTATTTAGTGGAAGGCAACTGGACCACTATGGACCCATCACTCTAGTTGCACGCACATAACAAACATTCACCTATCCAAACAACATTCTCAATACCTAATCTTCAACTAGTTATAGTTAGACCCCTAAAGTATCATTTATAATTCTAATACTACTAGCTCATTAAATTAACATAAATATGACAAGATGGTGGTATTACTTCAGTCACAATGCAATTACCGTTTCCTATGATTCATATCCAAGTGGCTGAAAAACAAAATGGAGTTCTGTATCCCATGTATTATCATGTCTTACCATACAGTTGTTGTACGTTGAATATGATAATACACAAGGCCAGGGTCTAATAAGACACAATCCACTGGATGAAATCTGTAAAACATAAATATCTAGTTTTTCATTTATTCATATCCAATAGAATCCATTTAAAAAAAATAAAAATAAATAACTATTTGCGGTTTGCGCCTCGAATCCCATCCCCCAGAGTGCCATTTGAGAGGGTTACACCTTAATTTAGAGGCCTATACCCTAAAGGCAACTAGGGTGTTTACCCGTTTGTCTTGCATTTTCCAAACCTTTTATTTCTGGTGTCAACTTTTTGGGCTATATGTTTATAAGCTAAAATGTTTTAGCGGTACTTTTATTTTCTTTTCTCCACCTACACAAAAGGAAGAGGGAAAGGAGAATACACTATTGCAAGTGAAATGATGACAAAGAATGAGAAGAAACCTAAAGCGACTAGGAAGATGATGCTAATGATTCCCTAAAACATCATATTAGTAGTGATGATTTGTAAGTTGTTTCTACTTCTAGTAATACTTACGGAGATGGAGATAGAGATCGATATAAAATAGAAATAGAAGTTAGATAGGATTATAAATATGATTTTAGTAATTCATATTATGAGCCCGTTTGATGCACATTATTTTGAAGAAAATGCATTTTTTTTGATGTAATGATGGTGAATATGTGGTTGAAAAGTTATTGATGTGATGAAAAATATTATTTTATTGAAGAATGTGTGGTTGAAAATGAGTAGAAGAATGAGAATGAGAATGGGAATCAAACAGGGCTTATGATTGTTTAGATTAGATTAAGATTAGATTAAATTGGATTTAATATTTTCAAAAAATTAATTTTCTTCTTTGCCCTCAATACTTCTATTCTTGAATCCCCATTTCTCTTCTTGTTCGTTATCATGCGTCAAATATATTCTATTTTGTTCTTGATTAATAATTTGAAAACTTATTATTTCACTTTATTAATATATTCACATTTATTTGCAAATTAGATTTTAATTTTGCTAATTATTTTTATCATACATTTTCTAGTGGTTTATAGTTTATTATGAGCATGTTCTCGTACTTATATATTCTTTTGAATTAGGCTTATGCCTTGCCCTCATAGAGGTAAAATGCATAGATACACATTAAGCATTTCTAAATATTGATTGAACTAATTCTTTATTAGTTTGTTACTTTTTCTTTATTTTCTCTTTATTCTATTTTCTTATTTTAGTTTCATCCACCAACACTTGTGCATATAAGCAACACGCACACAAACTTTATTCCCCATACTTCTTAAATACAATCAAACAACTTCTTTCACAAGCAGACTACTACATCAACATCGTCTTAAATTTTCTGATAAAAAAGATGGTTTGAAGTTTAATTAGAGCATGTTTGGCAAAGCTTTTATTAGACTATAAGATGCGGATCCTATGAAATGTTGGATGATAGCTAATAAGTGGGTAAATAAATAAAAAATTGTGGATCCTAAAAAATGTGGACAAAAATAGAGTTAGAGCAGCTTATTAACTTTGCCATATATGCACTTAGTCTGCTTATAGTACTTTGTTGAGCAAGAAAACATCAATCTCGATGTTTTCTAAAGCAGACACTACTATATTCATAATATTAGTATTGTTAACTTGATCACACAGACCCATTGTAATATTAATATTTTGACAAACACTGTGCAAATGTTGCACATAGGATTTAAATATGTTGAATCTTTTAATGCAGACAAATTTCATTACTCTGCGCAACAACTTTCAGAACATAAATTTCATCATAATTCTTGCTATATAGTCACACAGGAAGAGCTTTAGTAACAACTGAAGTAATTAATCAAGTAACATGTTGAACTGTTCAACGTCAGATTTGTTCTCCATCTTTAAATTTAAACAAAAATCAAAATTTAACATGAAGAAAATCTAAATCTGTTCCAGCATCTTCATTACATACAGAAAAAAAATCTATTTAGCATATAGTATCTTCACTTGGATAACATTCATAAACCGATGGAGATTTTCAGTCAACTCATTTGCCCTACAAATCAACTTCATATTGTCTTTATTAAGATAAAAAATTTCAAAAATCTTTTCAAGATATTCCAAGTTTTGCAAACAACCTCATGATTACATCGTGAACTTCAACAAATTCTTGGTTCTAGAGTTCATATCAAATGCTAAAGGAAGTTCTTGATAGGGTCTACAATGTAACAAAGCCATATTTTAGTTTCAGAAAACATAGATGCCATAACTTGATTTAGAAGTATCTACCATGGTTTAAAAAGACGGTAGTTAAGCGCACCTTGAAGCCCGCCTCACCGTGAGGCGCATGTAGTATGCGTCGAGGCGGTATTTTTGAGGATAAAAATATGAGGCTCACGCCTCAAAATCTGAGGCGCACGTGTCTCATTTAAAATTTGAAAGGGCGTTTCTTAAAAAATAAAATGACCCATTTAAAAAGGCATTTTGAGCCCAAACAAAACAATAAAATACCTAGAAAACTAAACGACAACCAGAAATTAAAGGACCAAAAACAGAAATTCAAAAGTCAACTTCAAAAAACTAATGACTATATATCATATTTACTATATGCTCGAACTTTGATTTTTTGTATTTTTGTATTAATTTATAATTCTTTCACTTAGATTTTTTGTTTTTTGTGAGGTTTATGCTTCAATCCGCCTCGAGAATTACGCCTCGTCTCATAAAGAAAAACTAACTCAGTACTTAATTTCGCCTTTTTAAACTTTGGTATCTACTATAGAAAATAAAAAATCCTCAAAAGATGTGCTAGAAGAGTATAGTGCAGACAATGTGTACTATCATTTGAAAGAAGGGGGGAAGGGTAAACTGATTCCTCACCTGGAAAAGTAGAGACCTCTGTTTCGTCTCTGGGTCAAATTGCTTGGTGACGCGGTATCCAGGTCTACCAATTTTAACTGCTAGCACAACAGAAAGATATTTATTGTGCAGAAATGGAATCATAGAACCAGCACCTTCCCCTTACCCATATAAAGCTTCTCATGCAACCAAAGTTAATTTTTCATTCCTTAAATCAAACTTTTGCTCTCTTAAAAAAGAAATTCAATTATAATTAGAAAACCCTTCAAAGAAACAACCTTTCAAAGAAAACACATTTTGGAAATAGATAAAATGTAGGCTGCAAAGTAAGTGCCCCGTGATTTGTTTTCTTCATGCGTTTTAGAAAAGGTGCGATAACAATCTTGAGTGAACAACAAAACCCAATATCGGTGAATTGAGTACAACCATTTCTATACAGATAGTAACTTACGACCAAAAAGCTAGAAAGATTCTACAAAATCATCGCTAATAAGAACCGTTTAAATTTCACCCTCAGACTGAAAGATATTTAAAAAACCTTCGCAGTAACTTATTGCCAAAGCTAATAAAGGGGAAATTTTTGTGTTAATTGTTACCGGATTTTTTAAGTGAGATTTTGCGCTTATGCGGCTGTGGCTGAGCCGGTGCCTCCTTGGCTTCGCGAGCCGCTCGCTTGGCCAAGTTTGTCTGATGCCGCTTGCCCTGTGTATGCGCCAAGTAGTTCCCCTCATTGTTGTGCAAAGTCAAGCACAGCTTACATTCATAGCTGAAAAATATTTACGACATGAAAATCAACGTACATTAGTCTGCAAAATAAAAAAAAATAAAAAAGAATTAAACATAGGATTAGGGTTTATAATTAGGGTATGCCTGCCAAGGTGGTTGCGCATGAAATACGGATCTTTGGCTAGATCGATGGTTTCTAGGGCGAGTCGTCTCAGCCGCTCACGGCGGTCAATGGCCTCGTTCTGGGCGGAGGCGGCGCCACCGCTTCCAGGCTTCGAACCCCACTCTCTATCCATTTTCTCGGGTAGGTGATGACACTGGTACTGAGTTGATTGTAGTTTTACAAAAGGAACGTTCTTTGGTGGTTTTCTTATTTAAGAGTATGCTCGGTAGCATTGGGTACCAATTATAGGATTTTTTTTAACGATCATGATTGGTGTATTATATTTTACATCTCAGTTGACATTATGTCACGTATCGTTTTTTGGACAATTTAAGCAAAACTTAATTTTTATAATGAATGATCTTTTGACAACACTGCAAGTGTCAATAATATATAAAAAAAAACAATTAAACTGTTGTAAAATGAAAGTTTATTAGGGTTTGTAGTGAATGACAATTATACCCCTGTAGTCCTAAAAATAATTATCATTGTATCCCTAATTCTTACCTATAAATATAGGCTTTTGATCATTAATAAAACACACACAAGATATTGACTCTAATTCTCTCTTCTTCTTCTCTATTTTATAACACGTTATCAGCACGAAACTCTGACCAATTTTTCATAGCTTAGTAAAAATTGATGATGGATTATCAAGATACTTGTTTGATTGATAGTGCAATTACACATACAATTCTTCAAAACAAAAAATATTTTTTGGACTTAACATTAGCAGAAAATAATGTTAATACGATATCTGGTGCATCGAATATCGTTGAAAGCTCCGAAAGAGCTTGTATTATTTTACCAAATAATACAAAATTATATATTAACGATACACTTTACTCTAGCAAATCCAGAAGAAATTTGCTTAGTTTTAAAGATATCCGCTGCAATGGATATCACATTGAGACGATGCAAGAAAATAGTGTTGAATATCTTTGCATAATTTTCTTTATATCTGGCAAGAAGCAGATAAAAGAAAAATTTCACGCACTCCAATCTGGCATGTACTATACATTTATAAAAATGATTGAATCAAATAATGTTACGAACCAGAAGTTCGTTGACCCAAAAAGTTTTATACTTTGGCATGATAGACTTGGACATCCAGGAGCTATAATGATGCGTTGAATAATAAACAACTTACATGGACATCATTTAAAGAACCAGAAGATTTTTTTACCTAATGATTATCCATGTGTAGCTTGTTCACAAGGTAAGTTAGTCATTAGACCTTCAACTACAAAGGTCAATGTTGAATCTCCAACTTTCTTGAAAAAAATTCATGGAGATATATGTGGGCCAATACACCCACCATGTGGACCATTTCGTTATTTTATGGTATTAATTGATTCTTCTACTAGATGGTCACATGTTTGCTTACTTTCCACTAGGAATGTAGCATTTGCTAGACTACTTGCTCAAATCATAAAATTACGAGCACAATTCCCTGATTACTCAATCAAGACTATTCGTCTTGACAATGCTGGTGAATTCAGATCACAAGCATTCGATGATTATTGTATGTCAATTGGGATTAGTATTGAACATTCGGTTGCGCATGTCCATACACAAAATGGTTTAGCAGAGTCGTTTATTAAACGTCTACAATTTATAGCTAGACCATTACTTATGAAAACAAAGTTACCAACTTCTGTTTGGGGACATGTCATATTACATGCTGCATCATTGGTTCGTATTAGACCAACTGCCTATTATCAATATTCACCCTTGTAACTTGCATTTGGTCATGAACCTGATATTTCTCACCTAAGGATTTTTGGTTGTGCTGTCCAAGTCCCTATTTCACCCCCACAACGTACTAAAATGGGTCCCCAACGAAGACTTGGAATTTATGTGGGTTTTGATTCACCATCCATTATTAGGTACCTGGAACCTTTAACGGGTGATTTATTTACTGCACGTTTTGCAGACTGTCATTTTGATGAAATGACTTTCCCAACTTTGGGAGGGGAAAAACTACATTCTGAAAAACAAGGTAAAATTTCTTGGAATGAAATAACTCTCTCTCACTTTGATCCCTGCAGTAATCAATGTGAGCAAGAGATTGAAAAAATCATTCATTTGCAAAGAATTGCAAATCAGTTACCCGATGTATTTGTTGACACGACAAAAGTGACAAAATCATATATTCCAGCAGAAAATATTCCAACAAAAATTGATGTCGCTGCAGGACAATCTTCTGTAACAAACGAATCTAACATACGCCAGAAGCGTGGTCGACCAGTTGGTTCAAAAGATTCTGTACCTCGAAAAAGAAAAGTACAAGAGAAAAGCCAATCAAAAACTTCGAAAGAAGTAATATTAGAAAAGATTGATCAATCAAATATTGAAGATATGGTTCCTGAAAAACCACAAGTGTCCAAAAATAATGAGATTTCAATAAATTATATGTTATCTCATAAATTATGGGAACGAAATAATGTTGTTATAGACAATATTTTCGCCTTTAATGTGGCTCTTGATATTATGTAAAATGAGGATACTGAACCACAGTCAGTTAAAGACTGTCAAAATAGAAATGAATGGCCAAAATGGAAAGAAATCATACAGGCATAATTGAATTCCTTAGAGAAACGAAAAGTGTTTGGACCTGTAGTTCGAACACCTGAAAATGTAATCCCTGTAGGATACAAATGAGTTTTTGTACGAAAAAGAAATGAGAATAATGAAATTACAAGATACAAAGCCCGACTAGTAGCTCAAGGTTTCTCACAAAGACCAGGTATTGATTATGATGAAACATATTCTCCCGTAATGGACACCATCACTTTTAGATTTTTGATTAGTTTGATTGTGTCACAAAAACTTGATATGCGCCTTATGGATGTAGTAACTGCATATTTATATGGTTCACTTGATAGTGACATATATATGAAAGTCCCCGAAGGACTTAAAGTGCCAAGAGCAAACGATACATGCCCGAGAACCATGTTCTCAATTAAATTGCAAAGATCATTATATGGACTGAAACAATCCGGACGCATGTGGTATAATCGTCTTAGCGAATATTTGTTGAAGGAGGGTTATAAAAAAGACGATGTCTGTCCATGTGTTTTCATAAAGAAAACAAATATTGGATTTGCAATTGTCGCAGTTTATGTTGATGATCTAAACTTAATTGGAACTCCCGAAGAGCTCAACAAAACTGCTAATTATTTGAAAAATGAATTTGAGATGAAAGATTTAGGAAAAATCAAATTTTGTCTCGGGTTGCAAATCGAACACTTCCCAGAAGGATTATTTGTTCATCAATCTACATATATAGAAAAAGTTTTAAAACGATTTTATATGGATAATGCACATCCATTGACATCACCTATGATTGTTCGATCACTTGATGTGAAAAAAGACCCATTTCGTCCACTTTAAGATGGAGAAAAGGTTCTTGGTCCTGAAGTACCATATCTTAGTGCAATTGGAACATTAACATATCTTGCAAATTGCACTCAACCCGACATAGCTTTTTCTGTAAATCTCATTGCAAGATATAGCTCTACACCAAGTCAAAGACATTGGAATGGTGTTAAACACATTTTTCGTTACCTAAAGGGTACGATTGATTTGGAATTATTTTACTCCCAAAAGTCGGGATCTACTTTAGTGGGATATGCAGATGCAAGTTATCTATCTGACCCACATAAAGCTAAATTACAAACAGGATATGTGTTTACACGTGGAGGAATAGCAATATCATGGAGGTCTGTGAAGTAATCATTGACAGCAACATCCTCAAATCATTCTGAAATTATTGCAATCCATGAAGTAGGGCGAGAATGTGTATGGTTGAGGAACATGACCTATCATATCCAAACATCATGTGGGTTAACTTCAACAAAAGATAGTCCAACAATTTTGTATGAAGACAATGCAGCTTGTATTGCACAACTCAAATGAGGCTATATCAAAGGCGACAGGACGAAGCATATTTCTTCAAAATTCTTTCATACACACGAGTTTCAGAAGAATGACGACATCGATGTTCAACAAATTTGCTCAAGTGACAATTTGGCCGATTTATTCACAAAAGCACTGCCAACATCTACTTTCAAGAAGTTAGTCCATGGGACTGGAATGCGTCGACTCAAAGATTTTAGTGATCAACATCAGGGGGAGTAACTGTACTCTTTTTCCTTCGCATAAGTTTTATCCCACTGAATTTTCCTAGCAAGGTTTTAATGAGGCAACATTTATTTTTAATACTCCAAAATAACTGTACTCTTTTTCCTTCGTTTGATTTTTTTGTCCTATTAGGTTTTTATCAAACAAGGTTTTAACGAGGCAGATATTTTGTAATGTGTCATTCAAGGGGGAGTGTTGTAAAAGGAAAGTTTATTAGGGTTTGTAGTGAATGACAATTATACCCATTTAGCCCTAGAAATAATTACCATTGTATCCCTGATTCTTACCTATAAATATAGGGCTTTGGTCATTAATAAAACACACAAGGTATTGACTCTAATTCTCTCTTCTTCTTCTTCTCTATTTTATAACATAAACTACTTTGTAGAACTATAGTTTACCACTTGGATGACCGATCCTCACATGTAGTGGGACTCGTATGAATAACAAATGCAAAAAAAAGGTGAGACTCCCTATTGTGAGGGTCGATCAGGAAAGTAATAAACTACAGTTCTGTAACCATAGTAGAATTGAAAAAAAATTAATCCTTCTCCTATTTTTTTTAAAAATCTTTGGGGTACCAATTATGAGATTCTTTTTTAATTATCAGTTTTCGGGCAAGTCCTTTTTGAATTATTTTTATTTTTGAATGATTTTTAGTAGTTGTTTTTGAAATAGTTGAATACATGTTTGGAATTTTATTATGAATAATTATATTCACATTACATTTTTTACTTGTTACGCCACACATTAAGTTCATTCAAAATCCTCAATCTTTGCTTAGTGTAATTCTTACGTCTTTTATGTATTCTTATATTCAACATTTTATTAATTAGCACATCTTATATCTTATAATGGTTTCTGTCAAACGAGTTCGTTTGAAGTTTAAAATAATTTATTTTTCAATCACGTTTTAAAAAAATAATAAATGCAAAAGTGTAACAAAATATTTTTCCTCATTTTAAGCCCAGAAAAAATAACTGAAACTATCATCAAAGACAAAATTTGCTAATTAATAGAATGTTGAAAATAAAAACTCAACAAAAAAGAAGTATGAGCAAACCTTTTACGATAAGCAAAGAATGATAACTTTAAAGGAAATTAAAATGTTGTGCTATTAATAAAAATTGTAGTGTGAATATAATTACCCTCTTATTATTTAGTGAAACTTTTTAGAAGTAAAATATATATATGTCTATTATATAAAAAAAAAAAAAAAAAGTCATTCATCTTATTGAGAAAATAGAGATAATATAGAAAAGAGTAATGTTATTTGTACATGAATGTCTAATGGAAGATAAGAGAGAAAGAATGTGATGGGACATATGAAAAGTAAGTTTTAGGAGTTTTTTCATCGATTTTTACCATTTTTGGGTTGCGCTGCTTATGAAAAGTTAAGAAAATTGGTGTGTGTTTGTTTTTTTTGGGCACTAGTGTTGATTTTTGGGTGGTTTAAAAATCAGCCACAATCAATGTGGAGTAACTTTGACTATATTTCTTGACCCATCAAACCGGTGAATTTTGATTGTTTCTCAAATTCTTTTTCCAATTTTATTTTACCATCTGTAAAATAATTATTTTCAATCCACACGGCACTATTTGAATACCAATGGAATCATCATGTGATGGTGTAGATATTTTTCTTGTGTTTCACTTTTTCCCCTTTTTAATTATTAGCTTGGTGATGGTTTAGATTTGTGGCGCGACGAGCAATATTCCAATGTAAAGGTCTAACTGCGAATTTTGAGGCAGAGATGAAATTCCATTGAAGATGAAGAAATTGATATTTTTTTAGAAATGTCGATCATGGTTGCCTTGAGGGACAGTAGATCTAATGATGGCGGTTGACGTTAGAGATATTGGTCATGTAGGTGGAGAGAGACAATAGATCTTGTTTGATTCTTGTTTTGAAAATATGATCATGTGTGTTCTTGATGGGCTTGTCTTATTTTTATCTCTCCATGTCTTTCTTGGTGGGTAAATGATGGTTATGGTGGTGGTAGTCGGTGAAAGTGGTGGTAGTGGTGATAACTGTAGTGGAAGTGATTGACGTGAACCATGATACAAGGGCTAGCAACGATAATGACCAGTTGTTTGTGGAGGAGGGACCAATAACTAGATTACGAGTAAAGAAGGTCTAAGAGGCTATGAAATTACTTGTTCAAACTACGGTGGACGAAATATTGACCACAACAAGCAAAATGATAAGTTTCATATTGAGAATGGAAGAAGGAACAAGATGAATCAACTTGATTCAAGCGATGGATGAGAGAGCTGAATTGAAGACCTATGCGACCACATAGTATAACCAGACATGCGGCCGTATGTTTCCATACCGAAACCAAGTTGAAGACTATTGGATGGTCTATGCGACTGCAAGCTAGGAACCTATGTTGCCACATATTGTAAACTTGGACTCTCTCTTTTTTCCACCAAAATTTGCCTAAACTTCCATTTTAGTTAAATCTCTTTTTATGGTATCTTTTAGACTTGATCCGTTTTTAATTAAGGTTTTATGTTTTCTTATAAATATAACTCATTCTTTTAATTGTAAAAACACATAATTTAAGAGATATTATTGCAAGGTATATTGCTTCAACTCATTTTTCAACGAACTAATTCTGAACTTATTAAAAATTGAATTCTTGTGGCGTTCAACAATTCAAATGAGATATATAAGTTTTGTGATCATGGAATCAAGATATTATTGGCAATTGTATTGGTTCTTTAGTTCAATAATTTATTGGGTCGAGCTTTCTAAATCGTGGTATTTAACTTTCTTGAGTTTGATTTAATCTGTCGTGGGTCTCATAGCTACAATTACTAATTTGATTTTCATAAGTTGGTATAAGAGATTAGGCTCCCAAAATCAAGGTTGTATCATTTACCTTTTTGTGTGAGTCTTCATCTTCGTTATTTGTGTTCTTCATCTTTTGAGTCATTCAATTCAATTAAAATACAAAAATAAAATTCAAAAGTTGTTTGTGCATTAAATTTGTGCTCAAATCAATTTGTTTTCAATTTTTTTGGACTTTTTGTTGAATTGTCGCGCATTTAGCAATTTTTTTTGAAAATTGCAGAAAAAGAAATATAGCAATTACGATAAAAAAAATTCCAAAGTCAAAAGTGTCCGATTCGAATTCAAGAAACACTTTCTTGAATTTATATCCTTACTGTTTCCATTCAAAGTGTCAAAATCCTAATTTCTTGAGTCATTCTATAATCAATTTTCCTTATTCAATTTTTTGATTGAACTCCACAAGGGTTGAATTTTGATCGAGATCAAATTAGTTTTTTTTTGAAGCGCTTACAAGGAAGCATTGAATGGAAAAGGCAGAGTAGTGATATTAATAGAGGAAAAAGCCAAATTGAGTGATACACAAGTGTACACACATGAGACAAATATTGTTCTAGTTTTAGGATGTCCGACAGAGACGATTATACTTCAAGCGGGAAGAATAATCAACTTATCATGATGGAGGAGATGATATGACAGTATGAAAAGTTGTTTGGGGTTATGAGAGATATGATGAATAAACAAGAGGCGTGAATGGAGATACAAGACAAATTGTTTGCTAATTTACATAGTGAACAACTTAGAGAAGTTTCTAACGCAAAGAGGTAAGGTAGGCAGGAGTCTAGAGCGGATATTAGTGGTGAAAATGAAGTGGGTAGTTGAATTGATGATGATGCGTTAGTGAAGGCTGAAATAGGAAAGATGATGAATAGAAGAGATAGATATAATAGAAGGGCTACGTATTATGTTGGAGATGAAGTTGATAGAAATATAGGCAATATTAAAATGACAATTCTTTCATTCAAAGGAATGAGTGATTCAGAAGCATATTTGTAGTGGGAAAAAAGATAGAGCTTATATTTGATTGCTATAACTACTCGAAGGAGAAAAAGATAAAACTTGCTGTCTGTTTACTGATTATGCTATCATTTGGTGGGATCAAATAGCAATATCTCAAAGGAGGAATCATGAGAGGCCTATTGAAACACGAAGATAATTGAATGCTATCATGAGGAAGATTCTCATTCCTAATCATTTACTATAAGGATCTTTATCAAAAATTACAAAGAATGATCTACGAGTGTGGAAGATTATCATAAGGAGATGTAGATTTCCATGATTAGAGCAAATGTTGAACGAGGAGGATTGAGAGGCCACCATGACCCGATTTTTGAATGGTTTGAATAGGAAGAATAGAGAGATAACTAATGTTGTAGAATTACAATATTATGTGGAGTTGGAGAACATGCCACATGTAGTTATGAAGGTAGAGAGATAGTTGAATAGGAAATGGACAACTATATATCCATCAGGTTCTAACCCTTATTGGAAATCAAAGTGGGATAACAATAGAGGTGATATACCCGTTTCAAAGAGTAGAACTAAGCTACCGAAGGAAAGAGAGGAAGTTGTTAGCAAAGTTACACCTAAGGCGGATTCCCAACTTCCTAAGAATCGTGATATCAAATGCTTTAAGCCCTGGGGATTGGGACACATTACTTATCAATGTTTGAACAAAAGGGCCACGATCTTGCGAACAATGGACAAGTGGTGAGTGATAGTGATGGTGACTATTATGACATGCCGGAATTGGAGGATGCTAGTGACACTAAGAAAGTAGAGTATGCAGTGGAAGAGCTATTAGTTACAAGGCGAGCTCTTAGTGTTCAAATCAAAGTGGATGACTTGGAGCAACAAAGGAAGAACA
Organism: Osmanthus fragrans; assembly: GCA_019395295.1. Taxonomy (NCBI): domain Eukaryota; kingdom Viridiplantae; phylum Streptophyta; class Magnoliopsida; order Lamiales; family Oleaceae; genus Osmanthus; species Osmanthus fragrans. The sequence continues at coordinate 1,820,071 of CM033343.1, forward strand.
TATTTTATATGAGATGTCATATCAATGACAAGGTATGTAGTATAAATATTAATGGGGTAGTTGTACCAATGTGGCTAGCACACTTTTTGAGAAATTGGAGTCAACTATGTTAAAATATCATAGGCTTTACAAATTGCAATGGTTGAATAAATATGGAGAGGTTAGGGTGAATAGGCGAGTGTTGGTTAGTTTCTCAATTGAGAGGTATCATGATGAAGTAATGTGTTATGAGTTCCTATGCATGCTGGACATATTTTGTTGGGAAGACCATGTCAATATGATAGAAAGATAATGCATGATGGGTACAAAAATAAGTACAATTTTACTGAAGATGGGAAACCTATTACTCTTGCGCCGTTAATACCAAAACAAGTATATGAAGATCAAATCAAATTGAAAATGAGGAAGATAAGAGATTTGGATTGGTCTTTCACAACAAGAGAGCAAGAGAGAAAACAGTGAGGTGACTAATTGTGAGAAAGAAGAGTAGAGTCACAGGAGAAAAAAGAAAATGAATCTCCGAGAGGAGAGAAAAGTCAAAAGTGAATTTCTTCGAAAAAGGGAGCGAGTTGAAGATGGCAGTAGTTGAGAACCGACCTAAGATCTTGTTGGTTTATAAGGAATCACTTCTCAACTTTGAGGAATCTAAAATATACCTCCCTAGTTTGGCTACTTATTTGTTGTAGAAATTCGAAAACTTGTTTTCGGAGGACATGCCTACAACACATTCGAGGTACTGAGTATCAAATTGACTTCGTGTCTGGAGCTGTCATTCCAAACAGGAAGACTTATATGAGTAATTTTGAGGAGATCGAGGAACTTCAAAAGTTAGTGAAAGAATTGATGAGTAAAGGGTATGTGAGGTAAAGTACGAATCCATGTGCCGTACCAATGTTATATGTGCAGAAGAAATGTGTAACTTGGAAGATGTACGCAGACTGTCGGGCAATCAACAACATAACGGTAAAATATCATCACTTATACTTAGGTTAGATGATATGCTAGATGAATTGCTTGGATCATGCATGTTTAGTAAAATAGATCTTAAAAGTAGATATCATAAAATAAGGATGAGAGAGAGAGAGAGAGAGAGAGAGAGAGAACAGTGGAAAGATGCTTTTAAAACTAAGTATGGTTTATATGATGGTTAGTCATGCCATTTGGACTTACTAATGTACCTAACACATTTATGAGATTAAGGAATCATGGCTTGCGGTGCATTTATAGGTAAATTCGTAGTAGTTTACTTCGATGATATCTCAGTAAACAGTAAGAATTTAAATGAGCATATAAGACAATTAAAATGTGTGCTTGTGGTCTTAAAACAAGAACAACTTTTGCATAGAAAATGATGTTTTTCTTGGTTAGGTTGTTAATTTTAAAGGAATTGAGGTGGATGATGAGAAAATTAAAGCTATCAAGGAGTAGCCAACACCAAAAGTATAACGGAGGTAAGAAATTTTCATAGTTTGGCTAGCTTTGATAAGCGTTTTGTTAGAGACTTTAGTACAATTGCCACACCACTCAAGGAGATTGTAAAGAAAAGTGTAGGATTTCATCGAGGCGTTCAACAAGAACATGCTTTTAACACAATTAAGGATAGGTTATATACTGCATTGGTTTTATCATTATCTAAATTTAACAATACTTTTGAGATTGAATGTGATGCCTCGAGAATATGTATTGAAAATGTTTTGATGTAGTAACAATGGCCAATAGCTTACTTTAATGAAAAGTTAGGTGGAACAGCTCTCAACTATCCTATATATGACAAGGAGCAACATGCACTTGTTCGAGCTTTGGAGACCTGGAAGCATTACCTATGGCCAAAAGAGTTCTTGATCCATACCGACTATGAGTCCTTGAAGCATCTAAAAGGTCAAGATAAATTAAACAAGAGACATGCAAGGTGGATGGAGTTTATCAAGACCTTTCCATATGTTATTCGGTATAAACAAGGTAAATAAAATATGGTAACGGATGCATTGTCAAGGAGGTACGTACTTCTTACTTTTTTAGGTGCCATATTGCTAGGATTTGAATATATTAATGATATGTATGCTATTGACCCGAACTTTTCTAATATATATGAATCATGTGATAAAAGTGTAATAGATAGATTCTTTAAGCATGATGGATATTTATTTCGGGAGAATAAGTTATAGGTACCTAGGTGTTCAACGAGAGAATTGTTAATATGTGATGCACATAGTGTAGGTTTAATAGGTCACTTTGAGATTAAGAAAATCTTGGAGATGTCAAATGAGCACTTCTATTAGCTTAACATGAAAGTTGATGTGATCGGGATTGTAGTAGATGCATTACTTATAAAAATGTTAAGTCTAAGGTTTTGTTTCAAGGTCTGTATATGCCATTGCCCATTCCTAGTGAGCATTGGGTTGATATGTTCATGGACTTTGTGTTGGGTGTTTACCTAGAACTAAAAAAAGAAGAGATTCTATATTTGTAGTGGTAGATAAATTTAGCAAGATGACACATTTCATTCTATGTCATAAAATTGATGAGGCCACTAATATTGTGAATTTATTCTTTAGAGAAATAGTGCACTTACATGGGGGTATCTAGAAGTATTGTATCGGATAAAGATGTTAATTTTCATAGTCATTTTTGGAAGATTTTGTGGAGTAAGTTAGGGACTAAGTTATTGTTCTCTACAAGTTGTTACCCACAAATGGATGGGCAAGCTGAGATTGTTAATATAACTATGATACAACTATTACGCACTATAATTAATAAAAAACTTAAAGAGTTGGGTAGATTGCTTGTTATTCATAGAATTTGCATATAATAGGGCCATGTATTCTACTACTTCTTATACTCAATTTGAAATTATTTATGATTTTAATCTACTAATACCTTTGGATTTAATTCTTTTACTTGTTGACGAGAGAGGTAATTTAGATGGAAAGAAAAATGCCGAGTTGATAAGATCTTCAATGAAAAGGTACGCTGCCAGATTGAGAAGAAAATTGAGCATTATGCTTCTCAAGCAAATAAAGGACGAAAGTGCGTTACATTTGAATCGGGAGATTGAGTATGAATGCATATGAGAAAGGAACGCTTATCAGCTCAAAAGAAGTCAAAATTGCAATCGAGAGGAGATGAACCATTCTAAGTTCTTGAAAAGATAAATGACAATGCATATAAATTGGATCTTTCAGGTGAGAATAACATTTCTGCTACTTTCAAAGTTTCCGATCTTTCCTTATTTGATGTAGGTGAAGATTCGATGACGAATTATTTTGAAGAGGGAGGGAATGTTTTGAACCATGGTACAAGAGCTAGCAAGAACAATGACCATTGATTGTGGAGAAAGGCCTATGTTACGAGTAAAGAAGGTCAATGAGACCATGAGACTATTTGTTCAAACTACAGTGGACGAAACATCGACCACAACAAGCAAAATGACAAGTTTTATATTGGACATGGAAGAAGGAATAAAATGGATCAACTTGGTTCAAACAACGGAAGAGAGAACTGAATTAAAGACCTATGCGACCGCATAGTATAACCAGAGATGTGGCCGCATGTCTCCATACCGAAACCAAGTTGAGGACTATTGGATGGTCTATACGACCGTAAGCAAGGAACCTATGCGATTGCATAGTGTAAACTTGGACGTGTTTTTTCCAAAATTTTCCTAGACTTCTATTTTAGTTAAAACTCTTTTTATGGTGTGTGTGTGTGTATCTTTTAGGCTTGATTCCATTTTTAATTGGGGTGTTTTGGGTTCTCTATAAACATGTCTCATTCTTTTCATTGTAAAAACATACAATTTGAGAGATATTATTGTAAGAAATATTGCTTTAAAGTCATTCTTCAACGAACTAATTCTGAACTTGTCAAGAATTGAATTATTTACAATTCTTGATAATTCAATTCATTTTTCTCATATTAAATAAGTTATTTAATTAAATTAAAAAACCAAAAATAAATATAAATAATATATAAACCCCCACCCTCCATCCAATCAAAACCTATCTTCTGTTGTTTCCATGACACATCTTCAAGTGATAAAAGGAGAAAGTGGAGAAATCCAGCTTTGTTTGAGGCTGCTGCGTCAAGAGTTCAAATCCTGAAATATGTATTTAACTCTTGGATAAGTGCAAGTGTACAAGCAACCTTCCACCCTGTATCCTTGGAGGCATAACCTGCGATTTACTTCCTTCACCAAGGCCCAGAACAGGACAGGTGAGAGCGTCAGTAATGAGGCGTAATCCCAAAAAAAAAAAAAAACCTATCTTCTACTTCTTCTTCTTCTTCTTCGGCGAGACATTACCACTCAGTCACCATCTCTACCTTCGACTACACTGTCACCACTGTCACCTCTGTCACCTCAACCCTCGCTACGAATGCTTGTACCCTCCACCCTCACTACCAATGCTTGTACCCTCCACAGAAAAAATAAAAAATGCCCACAGCAAACAAAGTAACCCCTAAATTCCGATCAAGAGTTGCAGGCAAGGAGCTCTAATCGAGAGTTCTAGTCAACCCATACTCTTTCACCCATCTATACCAGAACACCGAATGCCACTGCCACCGTAAAATAATTTCTCGATCGCAACATTGGAACACAGAACACTAGTAAAACAAAAAAAAATGTCGGAATCAACAAACCCCACAAATAAATCGATTCAATTGCCTTTGATTGAAAGCACAATCCCAATAATGGAATAGAAGAAACTTTGCAGAAATATCGAACCCTGCATCACTGCTCAATTTCACAGAAATTTTCTCCATCGCCTCCGTCTGTTCACTGCTCAATTTCATGGAAAACCCGAACCCAGCACCATCGCCCATTTTCTTTGCACAACAAAAAGCATCTGAATTAACTCCTAAAATTCATCGAACACGGTGTATTTTCGAAGACTCTCCAAATGACACTTGAGTAATTCGCTGCAAAATCTAGTTACTGCTGTAATTCTTGAATTCGGCCACTGGTTTCTATCTAGATACTGTAAATCTTGAATCTTGTTTCACCATTTTCGAATCCAACTGTTGTAATTTAAGTCGCTGCTGTGATTTTCGAATTCAGCTTCTGTAATTTGGTGTGAAAGTTTTTGCTCGATTTTTGTTTGGGTTTGGTGGGTTAGGCTGGGGATGTTGGCAGTGACACTAACTGTATCGATGGTGGTGAAGATGAAAGATTATTTAGGGACTGAAGGCGAAGTGGAGTAGATGAAGGACCATTGAAGGGTGAGGTGGGGTTGGGGGTGGGGTTTATATATTATTTATATTTATTTTTCAATTTTTTAATTTAATTAAATAACTTATTTAATATGAGAAAAATACAAAGTACCATTTTCCCTTTTAATTTGGTGAAAATTGATCAATTTTTCAATTTTTCGATCAATTAATGGAAAAGTGGACGATTTTCATCCAAATGGACTCCAGTTGCATATATATGAAAGGTTAGAGACCTTTACTGGTACAAAATGAAAGTTAGGATAAAGTCTGCGAAAATTGAAAAGGTTAGGGACCGCTATTGCAATTTTTCCTATATCTAAATCTAACCTAAAATATATTAAAGACTTTGTTCGGTAAAGATTTAAATTCAATTTTAATTGAAAATATAGCCGTTATGTTTGACTTTCATCTAATGCATGAGACCCACTAACGGCTAGTTTTTCAATTAAAATCTAATTTAAATCTCCACTAAACACGCTCTAAAAGTGGGATTGATGGAGAAACTTTTAAATACCAAATTTACCCCTACATATTTAACTATATGCCCATTATACCTCATAATTGAAATACCAATTTAATTATTATTTATCATTTGATTTAGAATGAATATAATATAAGGAGTGAAACTAACATTCAATTATATCAAAAATCAAAAAATTAGTGACTTATCATTCAATTGACCATTTTGTTTTTACAATTTTTATTTTCCACCAACGAATCAATTTTTATTTTTCTTCAACAAAACCCTTATTAATATTCATGATTTACATTATAATTCATGCAATGAGTTTTTATTTTTCATCAACAGAGGAATTTTTAATCTTCACGCTTTACATTATAATTCATCCATTAAGTTATTATTTAATTGAAGTTACAAATATTTTAGAGGTTGCATTATTATATTAATGAGGACATTCAATGAATAAAAAAGAAATTACACACGGAAATTTAATGACTAACATTCAATGCATTTTTTTCCTTTACAATTTTTAATTTCCATCAACAAAGCCGTTATTACCAATTTAATTAATATTTATCATTTGATTTAGAATTAATATAAGTGGTGAAATATTTAATTGATATTTATCATTTGAGTCAGAATTAATATAAGGAGTGAAACTGACATTCAATTATTAAAACTAAATAAATTAAATCAACGAAAATTTTGTGACTTGTCATTCAATTGAGTATTTTGTTCTTACAATTTTTATTTTTCATTAACAAAGCAAATTTTTATTTTTCATCAACAAAATCCTTATTAATTTTCATGATTTGCATTATAATTCATCCATTGAGTTTTTAATTTTCATTAACAAAGCAATTTTTATTTTTCATCAACAAAGTCCTTATTAATCTTCATGATTTACATTAAAATCCATCCATTAGGTTATTATTTAATTGATGTTACAAAATTTAAATGTTGCATTAATGTATTAATGAGGTAACAAATGTGCTAAAGGTCGCATTGATATATTAATCGGGACATTCGATCATTAAAAAAAAAAAAATTACACACGAAAAATCAATGGCATATCTTTTAGTTGATTAATTTTTCCTTACATTTTTATTTTTATTTTTCATCAACAAAGCCCTTATTAATCTTCATAATTTACATTATAATTTATGGATTAAGTTATTATTTAATTGAGGTTGCAAAATTGGAAGGTTGCATTAACATATTAATGAGGACATTCAATGAATAAAAAAGAAATTACACACGAAAATTCAATTCAATTGATTTTATTTTTCTTTACAATATTTAATTTTCATCAACAAATCCCTTATTACCAATTTAATTAATATTTATCATTTGATTTAGAATTAATATAAGTGGTGAAATATTTAATTGATATTTATCATTTGGGTTGGAATCAATTTAAGGAGACATTCAACTATTAAAAAAAGAAAAAGAAAATCAAAGGAAATTTAGTGACTTATCATTCAATTGAATATTTTGTTCTGATAATTTTTATTTTTCATCAACAAAGCAATTTTTTTATTTTTCATCAACAAAACCCTTATTAATTTTCATGATTTACATTATAATTCACCCATTGAGTTTTTATTTTTCATCAACAAAGTCCTTATTAATCTTCATGATTTATATCATAATCCATCCATTAGGTTATTATTTAATCGAAATTACAAAATTGAAAGATTACATTAATGTATTAATGAGGTAACAAATTTTCTAAATGTTGCACTAATATATTAATTGGGACATTCAATCATTAAAAAAAAAAAAATTACACACGAAAATTCAATGACTTATCTTTCAATTGATTAATTTTTCCATACATTTTTTAAAAAATAAAAAATTCATCAACAAAACCCTTATTAATTTTTGTAATTTACATTATAATTTATACATTAAGTTATTGTTTAATTGATGTTGCAAAATTGAAAGATTGCATTAACATATTAATGAGGTTACAATTATGTTAAAGTAAATAACTTCTAATTATTAGGGTTTTTGAGATTGACAATAATCCTTTCTACTTCCAAACACTTTTACCTTACGTATGAATGATTGGGAAATATTCAATTGATTATTTTATTCTGAAAATTTGATTTTTAATCATCAAAGTCCTTATTAATTTTTATAAATTACATTATAGTTCATGCATTAAGTTATTATTTAATTAATACAGGGTTAATTTCACAAATGGTAACTGAATTTACATGAAAATAATAAAACAGTCATTGAATTTTAAAAGTTGCAGAAATGGTCAATGAATTTTAGGTCGATTTTAGAAATGGCCACTCAACTTAGTTTTAGGAGTGTTGTGTTTCAATTCAAACCTAAAGCACCAATAACACGTTGACATAAAAGATGGAGGACCTCAAGTGCAAAACTTACTTAAAATCCCATAAACCCTATCCCAGAATGGAGACCCATGATCGTTGCTCATCCTAGAGAAATGATGGCCGAAAGTTGGGAGAAAATCACACCCTAATCACTCTCAATCTGTAAGCGACCTTCCAATCAAGAATCGAAATCATCAAATATTCCCTTCAACGCACGTTTTGGTGTAAAATTTCTGTATTCTTTCTGCGAGAATTGAAGAGTGGGGACCACAATCTTCCAAAATTTATTCGACATGTCGGATGTGGAGGAACAAGATGAAGGTTAGAGAAGCATGAAACAACTTGATGACGAAATGATGCCCGTTGAAGTCTATTTTATGGTTTTTGTCAACGAACTCTATTTTTTGGTGTAAATTTTGCTTGTGTACAGAAAGCAGATCACAGAATTTGGCTAGAAACATATTATCTACCTATCCACCGCACCTGCTTTGTATCTTCTGGCCAAATTTCGTGCTGCGTGTTTCTGTACACAGATGTTTTTGGTAAAAAACGATCATTATGAGTCGTATGTTATGAAGCTGTAATTTAAATTGTTATGGTGATGGTTGAAGTCTGGGTTTGGGGAAAAGACGCACAACTGTTTGTTGTGAAATGCTTCTGAGAATGGACATCAATTTTTTTTTTTTTTTTTTTTTTTTTTTTTTTTTTTTTTTGTGTAATGCAGTTTCTGCTATTCTACCACCTGGTATTGTCACTTCTTCTTTGCACCTTCTTTGTAAATTTTTCTATTATCCTATGTTTTCTTCTGTTTCTAGTCAAGCCAGCTTGTTTGAAGCTTGGCAGATTGCTTGTAAATTGTTATTGGGTATATCTTCCATTTAGTTTCATAGCTTTCACAGTTGTTTGGAGGATTTTAAGCTAGTTTTGCACTTGAGGTCCTCTATCTTTTATGTCAACGTGTTATTGGTACTTTAGGTTTGAAATGAAACACAACACTCCTAAAACTAAGTTGAGTGACCATTTCTGAAATCGACCCAAAATTTTGTGACCATTTCTGCAATTTTTAAAATTCAGTGACCGTTTTTATTTTCATATAAATTCAGTGACCATTTGTGAAATTAACCCATTTAATATATATCGATTGGTTTGGAATTAATATAAATAGTTAACTGACATTCAATTACTAAAAAAAATATTAAACGGAAATTTAGTGACTTAATATTCAAGTGACTATTTTATTCTTAAAATTTTTTATAGGAAGGCTTTTGTGTGTGACAAAAAAGATTTAAAATGTGTGAGTCCAACTTAATATTGATGTCAAACATAGGTTAGACGTTTTTTGATTAACAAAGTAATATTATTTATTAACTTTGGTAATTAGATAACATAATTATATTTTAATTAAATATTTAAAAAAATGGCCAAATAAGGATTTAATGTGAAAGTAATTATGACCAATACTATAGCTAACAAAACCAACCAACCTTTGTCATTCTAACCCCATGCCATTATAGTTATAAAACCAACCTTGCTTATTCTGTTCTATGCTCAAAATTTACAAGTAAAAATCAGCACAAAAGGGTGAGAACTATTGTTAATAAAAGCAATTTTTCTTATATTAGAGTTTATCAAAACTTATTTCTAAGTTGATGATCATTGTGAACTTTTTTCTTTTCTTTTCTTTTTTTTTTTGGTTATCATTTATCTTGATTTGCTTTTCAAATTAATTTCTAATATCATGAATTTAATTGTATCGCTAACTTTTTCATTTTGAATGATGGCAACATCACAGATGAATACATCATCATCGAAATCACTAACAGAAATGAGGTTTGATTCATCAATAGATCAACAAAATAAGTCAGGTCATCAACTTAATTTGAAAAATATTAACTTTTTCCTTTTTGTTAATTGTTAATATATATTTTTGTTGTCATATCTTAAATTTGTTTTCATATTTGTAGGATTTGTAGGATTGATGTCACCAAACAAAATTTGCGATCATAGTTTTTATAAAACAACTAACTACCTTTGAAGAAGAGTGGATTATGAAAGTATCCTTACTCCAAAAAGGTTCCATTGAGATCTACAACAATAAAAATGGTCCTGTTGAAGTTTTAAAACTAATTTTGTGTGATGAGGAGGATAGTATTATGTTAGAATAATGTTTATATATATATATATATATATATATATATATATATATATATATATTTTATAGAATTTTTGTTGACTTATGGTTGACTTCATCCTTAATGTTTTGATCATAACAACCAAGATTAATATTGTTTCTAATAATTGATTTTGAGTGATGATAGTTCAATGTTAAAATCAATCAAGCATTATAAATCGGACTCGAAATAAAGATCAAAGTGAAGTTAAACATTCAAGTGAAATCATTCGAGACGAGAGCTTGAAAGATTAACGCCAAAAAAAATCAAGATCAAGAGCATGAGAGACAAACTAAAAAAAGATCAAGACGAGAAGTTTAAGAGCCAGGAGCCAAACATGAAAGAAACTTCAAAGCAAGATCAAAGACTATGCATTCTAGTTTATATGTAAAGGTATAACACTTTGATCTTTCGTAATGAATGACAATAGCTCAAAAATCAATTTGCGCACAAAAAGTTATTTTCATTATCATGTGCATAAAATATTTTAATTAAAAGTAAGATTGATTTTCAAAATTAAAACATCATTTATAAGTTTACATTTAAAAAAAAAAAGTCAACGGTTGACCGGCCAGGAGGGCGGTCGATCGGCGCCGGTCGACCGGAAATTCCAACGGTCCAAATTTTGACCGTTCTGAATTCTGATTTTTCCTGTACAAACGGTCATTTTGGTCGACCGAAAATGGGACGGTCGACCGGATTGGTCAATCAACTTGACATAATTTATGGATGATTTTTTCAATTATAAATATCACTTCACTTTGCATTCATTCTAACAACTTGAAGAGAGATTTCTTGTGAAATATGTGAGTGAAAAATCTTGTTTGAGCATACATCTTTACATTCATTTCATTTATTTCTTCATAACAAAAACTTTGATTATTAAATCAAATTTCTTGATTCATTTCCTTCATCAAAGTTTTTTCATATCTCTTTGTGCTTAAATTTTTTATATCAATTTTCAAAGTGAGATATATTCCTAAAGAATATATTTGCACTTATATTGTATAAATCTTTCTACTTTTTCATATTGAAAATTTTGATTTTAAATCAAATTTCATGAATCAACTTCTCTTATAAAAGCTTTTCATATCTCATTGTTCTTAACTTATTTATATCAATTTCAAAAGAGAGATATTACTTGAGAAGATCTTTGATATTACTTGAGAAAATCTTTTTGAACTTACATAGTATATATTTCATCTTAAGATTCTCATTGTGAGACTTTGATTGATTGAATCAAACTTGTAAAATCATCATATTTATCAAAAATTTTCATTTCTCTCTTAGTGCTTAATTTATTACAATCATTCATTAAAAAAGAGAGATATATATTGAGAAGATTTTTTGAACTTATACTCGATTTATCTCTTCATCATCTTCTCATTGAAACACTTTGATTGATTAAATATAATATTTAGTTATCATATTCATCAAAGTTTTTCATCTAACACTTGAGCTATCATTTATTACTATTCATTGAAGTGTTAGCCTCTCTTAGTACTTAACTTGATTGTATTATTTATCAAGAGAGGAATTCCATTGCAAAATCATTTTGATAAAGTGTGGGTCATATTGAAGTCCCGTAAAGCTCAATAGTGTGGGTCGTGTTGAGGTCCCGTAAAGCTCAACATTGTATAATGATCGATGCTCCTTATTTGTAAGTCACCAGAAGCATTGTAAAGGGTTGGATTGCACCATAAGTCAATCAACATAGTGAAAAAGGCATTGCTCGTGCCGGAGAGCTTGGTAACGGGGGACGTAGATTATTGCATTGGATCGAACCTCCATAATTATATCGTTTGCATCCTCTCTCCCTTTTACTTATCGTTTTTATATTTGGACTTATTATTTAAATTAATCTATTTAGTTTTTACTTTCTTGAATTTAGATTAATTTACCGCCTTTACATTGTGTTCATTACTTGTTCTTAATTGGTTTTGTACTCGTGCGTATTTGTTTAATTGTTTCATTAGATATTACATTAAAACGTGAGTTAATTTTCGAAAAAGTTTTAATAACCAATTCACCCCCTCTTGGTTAGCTATTCTGGGGCTTTCAATTTTCACTTTAGACTAATATTGTTTTTAATAATATTTTCAGGGTAGTAAAATTCAAGTTACGTTATTTAAGGACACAATCGAAAAATTCTTTCCTATGCTTCAAAAAGAAAAAAAACATATCGACTTCGAAATGGAAAAATAAGAGCAATCAACCGTCAATACTCAAATGTGAATGATGAAATTGAACTCACCATCACAATGAAGACTAAGATAGAGGAAATTGAAGACTTTATTCCTTATAACACGTCAACTTTATCTTATGTGGAATTTTAAAAAATCTTAGACTTTGTACACGAAGGGAAATTGCTAGGTGCCATATCCTTATTAACGAATATTGTGCATTTTGCATTTAAATTTTAAACTAACTAATTCAATTTTCCCAGACATTGTAGGTGCGGTAATTAGTGTGAAGCCTTTGTACACAATATTCTTTGTCAAGGTCCTATATATTTTCTTCTTTTTATCTTTTGCTTTTAGAAAAGTTTTTGTTGTTTGCAGTGAAACTTCGCGAGAAAGTGCGACATATATATATATATAGTAATTCAAAAATAGTACGTATATCATGCTTACTACTAGTATAGATAAAAAAAAAATAGTTTAATGGATACAAATAGTTTATAAATATGAGCAAAACATAAGCGCATACTAAAAATTGACAATCATCCCACTCTTTGTGGGGAGTGGTTTGATGAAGCAACACGGCAGGGATAGAGAAAGAAATGAAGTTTTTGTTTTTCTTAAGCCAAATAAATCTTTCTCATTAGATTATGTTGCCACAAACTGAGGAAGAGAGAAAATATGGATTACAATTAACTCAACTGTGTTATAAATGACGAGACACTAAAGAATTTTTTATTTTTTATTTTTTTTCCAAATCTATCTTTTAGACAAACTTAATGATCATTTTGGACGATATGAGCTAGATGATACTTTTAGGTCACAATTAGAAGCATTAGACTCCTGCAATAGGAAAACTCAAAAGAATAATTTATTCCTTTTCTTTCATTAGGTTTTTCCCACATTATTTTTCCTAATAAAACTTTAATAGGCATATTTTCCGTGTAATGAATAAGCATAATTTACAAGGCATTTACTCTCAAAATAATACTCTTATATTACAAAATTTGTATGGTTTTAAGGATAACAAAAAGAAGATTATTTTTTTACCGAACCGTCATTTTATTATAGTCACCAAAAATTGATAAATATCTATTAGAAGATGGCACAATTGCTAGATCACAGGAGAGTGAAGACTAATGATTTTAACAAGAGCAGCCAACAACTCATATAGTGGGTCTAGTGAATTGAGTGCCAACATGTAGCTGTGCCGTCAGTAGGTATCACACAAGGGTAGATTGATACAGTAGAATACTTGAAGGCTAGAATTATGCTATGTGTACATAATTCTTTACACAATACATTACACCTTCCTCACATGGAGGGGGACCCACACACAATAAAATATATGTGGGCCCTCCTCCATATGAGGGGGTGTAATGCATTGTGTACACAATGAGGTGTACACATAGCATAATCCTGAAGGCTATACCAAGGCAATACAAAACATATTTTACCAAAATTTTAATATTGACACAAAATACAGATGGCTTGATATAATGATTTTTATTTATTGAAATCAAGGGAATAGTTGTATTATTTTTCATTCGCTTAAGTTTCATTTTATTGGTTTTTTTAATAAGGTTTTAATGAGTTAACATTATATTACTATAATTGTTGACCCTTTTTTTTTGGTAGTGTTTACGTGGACAACGGATGTAGGGTCCACTCGCGCTCATGTAAGAAAATTTCAACACATTTTGATCGGACTCTTGGTGAGAGGAGGTTACCACATATGGATATGAGAGATGCTCTATGAAGCGGAACAAAAATATTCAAATAATCGATAGCATATTTAGAGACGATTGCATAATAATAATAATAATTAATCAATAACAACTCAAGTAAAGTAAGATAATCTAAATTCCAGCAAACAAAAGTATGAAATAAGCAAGAAAAAACAAATGATAGCTTTAAGTGTATTATAAGAGTTCATCATTTATAGGATTGCAGTCGAAGTGGTTGTCGTTGGATTGAAACCACGTGGCTACATCTCCCAGGCCAAAGTCACATCACTAAGTCAGCTACGCGTTTAATACATCGACAATAGGTCAACCCTCTACATTCTAGACTGATAATTTTGACATTCATTATTATAAACTTTACATCAATCATTCCTAAAAATGGTCTACAAATCCTTTAAAAGACAGTAAGGGTTCGTTTGATTGCAAGATGAAATTTGGGTGAAAAGAAAACAAATTACAGGGAATTAAATTATCTAGAACATGTTTTACCAAGAATTGACGATTAATTGTGTTTATTGGTATAATTTTCCACCCGAAAAATAAAAGTAAGTTTGGATCTTTTGATATTTGATTTTGTTTTTATGAAAATAATTCTTTAAAGGGATAATTTTTTTTATTTTTTTATTTTTACTATAATTGATTCTAGAATTTGTTCCCATCGGCCTCCACCGATTTTTTGGAACGTTTGACTGACCAATTAATGATGTGGTTGATTGGGTATCACGTTATATCCAGTGCAGGTAGTAATTGGCCGTTGGCATGTTTCTACTTTATTGTACTTTTACTTTTTTTTTTTTTGAATACTACTTGGATTTTCTTATTATTCTTGCTGGGTTCATTTATTAATTGAAATTAATTATTTAATTTTAAGTAAATTACATGAGAGTCACGGGTTACGTGAGTCACGGATTTTTTATTTTTATTTTTACTACAATTGGCTCTAGAATTTGTTTCAATAGCTAAAAAAAATCACACTAAATACCATTCGTTTGACTTTATTTTTCATGAAAATTGTCTAATAAAGAGATAAATTTTTTTTACCATTTGGTTTAAAATTTGTTCCAAAAAAAAAAAAAAAAAAAAAAAAAAAAAAAATTGGAATTACTTTTCCCACCAAAGTGGTGGAAAAATGAATTCCATGAAAAGTGAGAAAATAAGAAAAGGTGGAAAATATTTTTCATGAAAAATTTGGCCAATCAAACAAATCAAAAGTGGAAGTTAGAATTTATTTTCCAAATTTCTAGGAAAATAATGCCCTATCAAACAGGGCCTAAGAGCTTCAACCAAAGGGAATTTCGGATGGAAGGACGACTTCAGCTAATTAGGAGGGAGCTTTGACCAACAGTGTAAGGAACTTCAGGGCAGGAAGCATCAACTCCTCTTTTGACTTGTTTTCTAACTGATTGTTGACTTTAAGCTCTACGTGATACGTGACGTGGTCTTCGATTGGAGCCTCGGTAACGAGGTATAACAATAATTTTATTATATATTCATACTATTTTTCCTTTGCTAGCTTGATATTTTTATCCCACTTAATTTTTGTCAAACTAAGTTTTTAACAAACCAGTTATTGTGCAAATAGTCTTTAAAGGTGGAGTGATGTAAATTTATGAGATAATTATAGATGACTATTTCAATAAATCATTTCTCTTATTCCTCTTTATTATTGTCTTTCTCTATTTTTAATACTTTTTAATTTATAAATAAAAAAGAAATGATTTATTGAAATATGTTCAAGGACGATAGTGGGGCTTCCCTACTATATCTTAAAACCTATTTAATAAAGTTTATAATGATGTAATTATACAACATCTTCAAAGTATAAAAAGTCCTAACAAACAGTTATAAAATATTACAACATTTAAAGTATTATTGATTATCACATTATTTCACACTGTTTATTATTATTTGAAGCATTGTTCTCACTGGATCCAAGGATGCAAATTTGTGAATGTCTGTGACCAATATCTGGATATGTAAAGGAAAATATCTCGATTGTTACGTGGTTGCAATGGCCTGGCATTTTCTTGAGCCCACTGTGAAAAAATGAAATTAATCAAGACAATTAGAAAGAAAATTGTTTTGACTAATGATGTCTTTAGCCCAATTAAATGACAATATTAAATAACTTACATCGAGGACCGCTTCTTTGAGCAAATTAATTTGATCTCTTGAAACAGTCTTCACCTAAAAGCAGTTTAAGATATATGAATAATTAAGAGCACATATTAATTAAGAAATTAATTACTAATTATGAAATTTGTTTAGCTTTTAATTAAGGCCATACCTTAGTATTAACAGTCCAAATAATACCTTCCGTACAAGGAGGAGTAGTAAGTGATCCCATGTATCTATAATAACTTGGACTTCCTGATTGAATATCATTTGGATTAATTATTCCCAATTCTACCTCTTCCTTCCCATCAATTAAGCATGATATACTTGCATTTAACTGCAAAGGGATAACAAAAGGTGAAATTAATTTAATAAATATTGAAAGTATTTAGATTTATCATATCACTTATAGGAAAATAAATTACTAGTGAAATTGGTAATATGAGTCGTTAGTTATGATATCTTAGAATATGAGACCCTTTGCATTTAATGAATACCCTTAAAGAGTTATGGTTGTAAGGTCTTAATCGATTATGTGGGTTTATATATGAAATATTGTGTATTGGATTAAAAACTATCAATTTTGGTTAAGTTCGTCTGGGCTTTAATGCATCTAATTAAAGTATATGGACTTTTATGTATAGAGATCAGGCCTGTTCCTAATTCATGATGGGCCGAATTAGGTTAACTAGGCAATCTATATATATAGGGTTATGGTCTCCGGATCACACGTTCTGTATTCATCCATTTTGGATCCTATCACCAGAGAGAAACAAAGGAACAATGTGTAAAATACGTTTTGATGACAAAAAAGAAGTTTCGAGAAATTTGTGCTATGTAATTACCTACAATGAAGAATTATCTTGAACTTTATCAAGTTTCTCGAAATGGATCAGAACTATGAAGAGTATTACACATAATCAAACGTTGTCACCTTTTTCCACTTTATTTGATATACCTATTAAGCCAAGTATACTGGTTTGATTTGATAAAATACGTACAAAAAAGAACTTATGTAGACGACAATTTTGGAGAAATGATATTTAGTTCACTGGTAGCAGTGTTGAGAAATTTGTGTTATGTAACGAACAAAGAAGAGTTGTCTTAAATTTTATCGAGTTTCTCGAAATATTTACCATGGAGAGAAATGGATCAGGACGGCCAATCTTGTACAAGACACCAACAACAGCAGTTCTGTTTTGCACATTCAAGTCGGGGCTTTCGTGTACCATGTGCAGTTCCATGTCGTACCTAATGAAGAAAATTGTTATATTTAAGCATGCGATACTCTAAGCTGGAAAAAAAAAAAAAAAAAGGGAAACGAACAAAAATAGAAGCACACGAGCTGCACGCAAATACCTTCTACCATTAATAGTGTGCTCAGAAGGAGTGTGCCAATGGACTTGTAGAAGACGGTACTCCGTGCCATTAATAAATCTTGATCCTGCATCACCATTCCATTGAACCTGCATGTAGAGGGATTTCGAGAGTTAAATATTGAACTGACGCTCAATATTTATTTTTGTCATTCATTACATGCATTACACATATAATCAGTCCAACTAATGTTATCCCCCCTGATACTATATTCATTTAGATACACTTTTTATATTAGAAAAAACTAATACTAAACTTTTGTAATCCAATGCTGTGAAAACTGGCAAAATCTAACTAGTTCAACTTGAAAATTCAAGAACAGACAGAGATTAGTCCCATTATAGTTTAAAAACTGTATAATTTAAACCCCTGATAAAATTTGAATTTGTTCAGCGAATCGATTCAATCAAGAAAGATATTTTACATAGATGTCGTCTGACATGACTTTTGAAAAGTGAAAATGAACTTTTGTGACACAAAAACTGCTTTTGAACCCGTATGGTTAATTTCATGAAAGTGCTTCCTGTAGTTAGAAGAGTTATTAAGGAAAATGGTCCAAAAACTCTTCTAAATGAAGCAAAAGTAGAAGTCATGCTAAATAGCTCTATAGCTCCCTAATTTTGGAAGTGGGATACCGATATATCATAACCCCTATTTTGGAGAGTGGCATTGAAAGGCTTATAAGTCGTCCTTTCTGGCTGTGACATAAATCTGACGCTTGCATGTGACAGATCAATGGGAGACTGCATTCGTCCACTCTTGCATTCTCCCCATTCTATCTTCAACTCTCCCCATTTTGCCGGACCCTTTGGGCTTCCCCTTGTATAATCAAATTCTCTATCATCCTCTGCACAAAAATGAGACTAAAGAAATTGAAAAGGAAAAAAAAAAAGGAACTTGCATATACATATTCATCAATTCATGTACGTATCTATGTTTGGAATGTGTTCCTTGCATTACCAGCTGCTTCAACATTGACTGATTTGGCACCAAACAAATAAAGCAAGGCAAGAATTGAAGCAAGAATATAAATGCATTTGCTTTGGGTCTTCATGGTTTCTTTTATATATATATTTTGAAGAATCAACAATTGCAAGTGATGGACTAAGAGTTGTATTATGGCTTTATATAAGAAGAATTGTGAGTGGAAATCAGAGACGGATGTAGGGGTGGCGGGGGGGGGGGGGTCTGCAGCCCAGTCCCCCCCTCCCCCCACAGTCCAGTAAGGCAAAAAAAAAATTTATGTGTAAATATTTTTTTTTTTTTTTTTTTTTTTTTTTTTTTTTTTTTCACCTATTAGCCCGGTCAAAAATTTTGTAGCTCGGTCTCCGATCCAATCCTGGATCTGTCCCTGGTAAAAATTGTTGCCTCCGGTAATATCGTGGCATAAGTTGCACGGAAGTTCTTAAAATGTCAACTTTTCCGTTTAGGATGCCGTATCTCTCAGGTAACTCTAGGAAATATTTTCGAATTTAAGTTAAATTGCTTTTCAGAAATTAAATACTGAATCTACTGTTTTGGTCAAATTAATATTTTATTAATTTTCTCTCATTCAAAATTCATTTATTCATGTGAACTCACTGGATTTTTCACGGATCGAGCCGCTCCAAACTTGCGGCCCGGTCCAATATGACACCACGGTTACAAGGAAGAGTTGGCAGCCAAATTCATGTGAAAATCGAGAATGAAGCAAAAAAGTTGATTGATTGCAAGTGAAGACTAGTTTAATATTTGAAGCCAGTGTGAAAATAAGTTGAAACCATAGTACACTTTGTTTTTCCCTTATTCTTTTATAGAGCAAGCACAATTCTGGAAAACTCAATTGAAGATTGCATACATTCTGAAACTTCAAAGAGTGGGCTTTAATTTGATATAACTAATTTTTAGCAATTTTACGAACTACGATAAAAACCCAAAAATAGAATAGTTTTATTAGAAATGAGTCGAAAAAAGTAGGCAAGTGTGAAAGATTAGCCAAAATTAATTATTTTCGTGTCATTGTTACTTATTTTAAATTATTCTTCCGTTCACACATGAAATCGTGATTGCGTGAAAAATCCAATTCTATTCAACATAACTTGCACTGATCAAGTGAAAATATGAAACATGACATGACATAACACACTAAAACAGTAGTTTTGAAAAAAAAAAATTAGGACATGAAACATTATATTATAAATTTAATTTGACGGGTAATGTGTGATTAAAAAATAAGTTTTTTTTTTTTGTTTTTTTTGTTTTACTTACGTATAATATTATTTTATTGAAAAATGTGTAATTCAAAATAAGAGAGTGAAAAATATATTTTGAAAATAATGAAACCAAACAATGACTTATTGATATTATTGTTTACCAACGTGTATGTGGGTCTCCCTTAAATTCTAAATCGATTTTGCTATAGAGACAAGAAATTTGACAGGATTTGATGATCAATGCCTAAGTAGCGCCCTCCTATTGGAGGGGGGTGTCGGCAGGCATTTTTCTAAATTCTTTCACACATCTTTTAAACAAAATAAAAAGTAATTTTATATTATTTTCTCTCTCTTTGTAGCGTGTAGATTTTTTAGCATCCAATCAATGTGCTAACAGTTTCGAGTCCTTTTCATCTTTACATTTCGATTGCTCCAAGCTTTACTTCAAATTTCTACGATTTTTTAAAATTTTATAAACTATGTTTCCATACTGAAGTTAGCTCATTTTGCATGGTGAAAACAAAAAAAACATGAATCCCATTTCAATGTCCGGTACATGAACCAAAGTTGTTGAACTCTCATCGTGATTAGTCATCAGAAAAGACATTAGCACCAACCTAAAAAATAAGAATCGAATATCGAATCTACCTTTCTGATGGCTTTTCCATTTACTAAATGCCAACAGAAGCTTTTGTTTTGAGTAATATTTTAAAATATAATTCATCATACATCCCATGCACCCATAAAGTAAAAAGGACAGGAAAAACAGAACCATGTGAAAAGCTTTGTCTAAATTCGGTAGCAGAATAGTTGACGGAGTGAGTTGACAAGACTTATAGTTCCTTACGCATCATTAGATGTGATTTTGTTTTTTTATTTTATTTCAAGAAAATAAAAGACATGTAGTAACGACTATTAAGATGTAGATAGAACTCATTGATGGCCAATTTTGAGTTAGATTTTTTGTTCATTAGACATCAATATCACATAGGAAGGAAGTCTTTCAACTTGGCATTTCAATAAGATGGCAATCCATAGAATGGGTGTAGTGGTGGCAATCGAACCGAGTAGCTCGTGGGTTCGTGAGCTCGACTAGTCTAAAACCAGTCACGAGTCACTCGGACTTATAAAAAACGAGCTCGATCCATGAGTCGAGTTTTGAAAATATTAGACGAGTGGAGCTCGACTCAGGTCGTGGCTCGTCAAATTTAAAAATTAAAAAATTAAAAAATGTGTATTATATAATATAAAATTTTTTTTAAAAAAAAGACGAGCTCGTGGGCCGAGCTGGAGCTTGGTTCGTCCCGACCCACGAGCCACGAGCTCGTGGGCCGAACCGAGTTCAAATTTTTTTTTTTCACGAGTCGAGCCGAACTTGGCTCGTTGTCCACGAGCTCGTTGGGCAACGAGTCCGAACACGAGCCAAGCTCGTAGGGCGACGAGTCGAATCGACTCGACTCGATCTATTGCTATCACTAAATGGGTGCGAGGATATCTAATGGGTCAACTTTTCTTTTCTTTTTTCTTTTTTCCTTTTTCTTTTTCTGGTGAATGACTAGGACGATTCATTGGTTTTTTTGGCATTTCATAAAATATTACTCAAAACAAAATGACAATAATTTTGGCATTTCATAAAATATTACTCAAAACAAAAGCTTCTATTGGCATTTAATAAATGGAAAAGCCATCAGAAAGGTAGATTCGATATTCGATTCTTATTTTTTAGGTTGGTGCTAATGTCTTTTCTGATGACTAATCACGATGAGAGCTCAACAACTTTGGTTCATGTACAGGACATTGAAATGAGATTCATGTTTTTTTTGTTTTCACCATGCAAAATGAGCTAACTTCAGTATGGAAACATAGTTTATAAAGTTTTAAAAAATCGTAGAAATTTGAAGTAAAGCTTGGAGCAATCGAAATGTAAATATGAAAAGGACTCGAAACTGTTAGCACATTGATTGGATGCTAAAAAATCTACACGCTACAAAGAGAGAGAAAATAATATAAAATTACTTTTTATTTTGTTTTAAAGATGTGTGAAAGAATTTAGAAAAATGCCTGCCGACGCCCCCTCTAATAGAGGGGCGTTACTTAGGCGTTGATCATCAAATTCTATTAAATTTCTTGTCTCTCTAGGCAGTGGCGGAACCAGGATGTTTGAGTTGGGGGGTCCTAAAATGGAAGAATTGAGGTGGAGGAGGAGGGGAAGTACGAGGGCTGCCCCCGAATTTTTTTTTTTTGAGTTGAGGGTATAGCACAAACGTTCATAATGATTAAAGAATCTGTACAATTTGTGAATTTTATAATCACTACAAAACATTAAAAAAAAAAAAATTAAATAGATAGATAGATGCAAGAAAATATTTTTATAAAATCAATCTGACACAATGTATAAGCCTTAATTTTGATGATGTAATGCAGCATAAATAAACTCAGTGCAACTTAAAGATAAGAATGGTGAAAACAAAAAAAAAATGAATCCTAGTTCAACGTCCTGTACATAAATCGGCTAAAATTCAATAAAATTAAAAAGTAGTATCATTTTTCTGCGTCTAAAAATGATATAAATATAATGTTACTTTTTATTTTGTTTAAAAAGACGTGTGAAAGAATTTAGAAAAAAATGCCCGTCGACGCCCCCCGCCAATAGGGGACGCCACTTAGGCGTTGATCATCAAATCCTATCAAATTTGTTGTCTCTCCAGCATAAATCGATTTAGAATTTAAGGGAGACCCATAGACACGTTGGTAAACAACAATATCAATAAGTCATTATTTAGTTTCATTATTTTCAAAATACATTTTTCACTCTCTTATTTTGAATTACACATTTTTCAATAAAATGATATTATACGTAAGTAAAACAAAAAAAAAAAAAAAAAAAAAAAAAACTTATTTTTTAATCACACATTATCCATCAAATTAAATTTATAATATAATGTTTCATGTCCTAATTTTTTTTCTTTCAAAACTACTGTTTTAGTGTGTTATGTCATGTCATGTTTCATATTTTCACTTCAGTGCAAGCTATGTTGAATAGAATTGGATTTTTCACGCAATCACGATTTCATGTGTGAACAGAAGAATAACTTAAAATAAGTAACAATGACACGAAAATAATTAATTTTGGCTAATCTTTCATACTTCTCATTGCCTACTTTTTTCGACTCATTTCTAATAAAATTATTCTATTTTTGGGTCTTATCGTAGTTCGTAAAATTGCTAAAAATTAGTTATATCAAATTAAAGCCCATGCTCTGAAATTTCAGAGTGTATGCAATCTTCAATTGAATTTTTTAGAATTGTGCTTGCTCTATAAAAGAATAAAAGGAAAAACAAAGTGTACTACGGTTTCAACTTATTTTCACACTTACTTCAAATATTAAACTAGTCTTCACTTGCAATCAATCAACTTTTTTGTTTCATTCTGGATCAAGTAAAAAACTCACGTTAACATGAATTTGGCTGCCAACTCTTCCTTGTAACCATGGTGTCATATTGGACCGGGCCGCAAGTTTGGAGCGGTTCGATCCGTGAAAAGTCCAGTGAGTCCACCTGATGAATAAATGAATTTTGAATGAAAGAAAATTAATACAATATTAAATTTGACCAACAAAGTATGTCTCAGATGAGCACGGAAATTGACACCTCTACTTATAAGTTATAACTAGGGTTGTAACTTATAAGTAAAAATTACCTACCCGTACTAAAACCATCTCTATGATCACATTTCAATTTCGATAATTTTAAAAATTTTGAAATTAAATTGAAACTAACATTCTAATTTCTACTACAAGAAACAAATATTTAATTCTTCATCTTTAATGTTCAGCATTCAGCAAAATTGTTTGAGCATAATCAAAATGACACATCTCTGTCTCATAACAAAGTTTGAGCATGTATACGTATTTGTTTATATGAAGACGAGAAGCCCATTGGAATTAAGTGGCTATCGTAGGCAGAAAGAGAAGAGCCACCGTGGCGGGAATTCAGTGGCTGTCGTAGGCATTGATTCTTAGGTAGGAAACCTTCCCAAAAAAGAAAAAAAAAAAACAACATTCTAGTGTTTTTCAATTAATATGATGTGTTAAATTTCACATCGCCTGTGGTAAGAACCTGAACCAATTAATATAGTGTGGACAAACCTCTCTTGACAAGCCGATTTTGTTGAGTGAAAATTAGACCCAATATCTCTAACATGGTATCAGAGCAGGCCTAGTTCTGCAATGTTAGGGCCCTCAATATCGATTTCCACAGTTGTTTGGCATTGTTCACGCTGTGCGTGAGGGAGCGTATTAGATCCCACATTGACTGGAGATCTAAAGTGGATCCAGTTTATAAGGTGAGGACAAATCTCCCCTAACAAGCCAATTTTGTTGGGTTGAGTTAGGCCCAATATCTCTAACATGGTATCAGAGGTCAGGTCTAGTTTCGATGTTGGGCCCCCAATATCGATTTTCACAGTCGTATGACAAAGTTCACGCTGTGCGTGAGGGGGGTGTGTTAAATCTCACATCGTCTGTGGTAAAAATTTGGAACCAATTAATATAGTGTAGACAAACTTCTCTTGATAAACCTATTTTGTTGAGTGGAGTTAGGCCCTATTTATCTAAGATGATGATTTTGATATTTTCATATGTAGACAATGTAGTGTTTTTCAGTTTCATTGTAGCACACTGTGTATATGTAATTTTCCCTATTTAATAGCCTAGATTTACAATCCCTGCTTTGCTACGAATTTTTTACGGGGGCAATTAGATTTCCGCCACAATTTTTGTTAACTTCACAGTGTTTTAATTGCAATTGATTATTTTTGCTATTATGCTTCCAACTTTTTTCTCTGTATTATTATCCTTAACATTAAGTTAAATAGCACATCTTGTATCGAACAATCATTTGTGTCCATATAGTGTGTTAGTCTGCTTTGAAATAAGGGTTAAATATTTTTTTGTTTTTCTTATTTAAAATATAACAGGCAAATAGGTTTTTTTACACCTTCCTATTGAATCTTTTGAATGGAAACCATCATTGGGGATGGCATATACTAATTTATAAAAAGTTCGGGATAAGAATGCTTCCAAAAATATTGTGGATGTAAGTGTAAAAATGACCAAAGATATGGGACCTTCATTGCAATTAAAATATTGAAATTGACAAGCGTGTGGAGAGAATAAAGTTGCCAATTTTAAAGTCCAGACGATTATTGTTGAATCCTTGGAATTATTACTACATACCAATGCTGCTAAATACTGACATTGGTACAATTGTTATTATAAAATTTGAACTTGAGAAAATATTTGGAATTAAAAAAAAAAAAAACTATTGTATTGGTTCTTAGAGTGGAAACCTTCCATAAAAATCGATCACTTAACATTCAATTATTTCTCAATTAATATAATGATTTTCATATTTTTCAAATGTGTACAATGCAGTATTTTTTCCATTTTTCATTCTAGCAGTGTATATATGTAAGCCTAGGTTTAATATCCCTGCTTTGGTATGACTTTTTAAGGGGTAATTATATTTCCATAACAATTTTTTTGTTAACTACACCATGTTCTAATTGCATTAATATTTTCCAACTTTTGATTATTTTTGCAATTATGTTTTCTAGTTTTTTCGTTGCATTATTTTCCTTATCACTAAATTAAATAGCACATTTTATCTCTCTCAATGATTTCTAATCATTTATTCTGTTAGCGTGCTTTGAAATGAGGGGTAAATATTTTATTAATTTTTTCTTATTTAAAAAAATATTAATGGCAAATAAGTCTTTCTTCGCCCTCCTAATGAATTTTTTTTGGATGAAAACCATCATTAGAGATAAGATGTTCTAATTTATTAAAGTCGAGAGTAAAATTTGAGACCTTCATTATAATTAAAACTTATGTGGATAACAAAAATATGGTATGAATGTAGTTACCAATTTTAAAGTCCAAAAACTCATTTTCGTAAAAAAAATATGTGTTCAATGCACTCAAAGAAATAGTCTACTTTACAGAGTCCTTGCGAGCTTTCATTGTAAATGAATTTTTTCAAACACCGCCTATTTTTGCGTATGTAGCACAATTTTTAAGCAATACACAGTTGTATAGTGTTAGGGAGTGGAAAAGTTTTTCGGTACATATCAAGTAAGGTTAAATTGAGATTATTGAGATTTTTTTTAGGCAAGCTCAAAATTTGAATCTCTCTGATACGGCGTGAAAAACTGTAATAGACGGTGTATTGCTTAAAATTTCTGCTACATAAGCAAAAATAGACGGTGTTTGAAATAATTCATTTACAATGTAAGTGGGCAACTCTGTGAAGTTGACATGACAAGAAAAAATAGAGCATGTATAGATCTCCATTTTATGTAGATTTATTAACTCAATTAAATGGAGTGACTCAACAAAATTTGTTTGAATTACTGTGTTGGCTTCTTTATGACAGACCTAAGTAATTAGGATTGGACAAAAAAAATCGACAAACCGACCAAATCGATCAAACCGAACCGAGTCGAGTCGCGTCGAGTCGAGTCGATTTGAATAAAAAAACTTGGTTCAATTCGGTAATTTTTAACCATTAAAAAGTCGGATTGATTCAATTGCGGTTTAAACAATCAATCCATCAACTAACCAACTTGAGTCGGTTTAGCTCAGTTTGAACCAAAACTCGATTCAATTCGATTAATTTTTAACCATTAAAAAGTTGGGTCAAGTTAAGCAACCAACCTACCAATTAACCAAGAATAATACTGTTTTGACAGATGTTCTAAATATCTTGGATGATAGATTAAGTTGCGAAAAAAAAAAATAGATGGCAGTGTTGATTGTATTCTAAACATCCAATAATAGAATGTCATGTGACATTCTATCATTCAAAACGTCAAAAAAATTCTAATAACCAAGCTCATTAACTAAACCACCCCAACCCAACCAAACATGTTGATAATTTTTTTTTTTTTTTCCATTTTAAAATTCATATTTTTAAGTTTCAAACTTAAATATGAAACAATAAAAACACAAATCTAATTCATTCTCAAATAATTTGTGTACCATCTATGGCTCTTTTTATCAAAACTAGTGGGAGTAACGTGCGTTGCACGTTAGTTAGTTTGTTAATGTTAGGAATAAATGTCCATGTTTACTAATTAACCATCTAAACCAAGCTCCAAAATAAATCGCAACAATTTTTTTAAAATCCAGAATAAAGCACAAGCAAGTAGATTATTCAAGTCATTCTTTCACTTATTTGCATCAAAATAAAGCAGAATGTTTCAAAACCAAGTATACCCAACAGATATGTATTACCTACAAACCACCATAAGTCCAATCAATGCAACCACAAGTGAAATATTAAACAATTTATAGAAATTTATTGATGATTTAAAACAAATTATATGAAGAAATTCAAGAACATAACTAATTAGGAAGCACCCAAATATGTAGAGTAATCATGTGTCTGCCCTTTTATAAGTCACGTCATAAATTTAGGAAATTTAGAAAATCAAATACATGCACGCAATCTGCAATTCTTTGATTCCACGAAGTAATTCACTACTCAACAGCCTCAATTGCAATTAAATCTCTTTTGAATTTAATAGAAGATAAAGGAAAACAGATTGCCTATTTATTACATGTGACACAATTGAGATAACATAGCCGAAAGCAGCATAACTTGATCAGATAAAAAGAAGAGCACATCATTTATTAACACTGATAACATAACTCAAGATAACATAGTTTAATCGGACTAAAAAATCATTAATTATCATAACATCTATAATTAGCCGAAAAACAAAGATAGCTATAACCATAAAAGGGGGAAGCAGTAAAAGGTTTTGACATACCAACTTCGTGTGCCTCGTGAACTGGTCCATTTTGCTCCGACATAAAACAACATGAGGTGAGTTTTGAACACTCGCAGCCCATCCTAAGACCACCAGTCAGAAGCAAACACAATTGAGCATTCAATATTCCAAAATTTCACAAAAATGACAAATTCTTTATCTCACATCTTATTTCAAATGTTCAATAAAATTTAGTACAAAATTAAAATCCTTTAATAGGCAAAGATAAAAGTTGAGTGTATTGCAGTAAAGGGATAGCTCGAGTGATCAATCGCTCCAGCACATGTGCTACGTATGTATGTTTGTAATGCTTATACCCATTAATGTGTGGGAATATCCGGTGCATAATTGTAATTGGTAGATGCTTTAACAAAGCAAAAGTTCCAATTATTTCGTCATAGCTATCAACCACTTGTCATAAAACATTCCACAAGTTAGCATCTTTTTATTAATTCATGAACACAATACGAACTTTCCGCACCAAACACGTGAAAATTCTCGCCCTCCTTCAACTGATCCTCATCCAAGGACTAATCTCTTGCCTTCTTCCTTGACGACTCAATATCTCCGGTTATGCACTGCACAACACTTTTCTTTGGCAACTCTTCTTCTTTCAACTTCCTAACAGCGATGTCAATACTTAATTTGAAGGGAGACGGTTTTCTTCTAATCTACATCCAACGAGAGTTCCGTAGTAAAGTCCCTACCCAAGAAGGTAGTAAAGAAGGTACTTTTTTGACGTTTACCCACAATTCTTTTATTTTAACAGCATGTGTAAGACCTCCTTTAGGTTTTATCATTAAGAAAAAGGTTTCAAAGTCAGAATCACCTGAGTTTTATGCCAAAAAATCCTGAAGCTTTTGTCCCAAATTTTATTCATTTTCTCTACTTCAACGTTCTCTCTAGACCATATTCAGACTTCATAAATGATAGTGTCTATATATCTTTCACGATCCTCCTGTCAACAATCACCATTCTTCACAAAGAACTAATTAGAACCGTCTTCTTTCAATGTAAGCATTAAATGTACATTATATATATATATGATACCTTCCTATGTCAAATATAATATGTTTCTGTAATAATTGATTATATTATGTCGACCATGATCTTGATCCACCAAAAAATTCAGAAAAAGATAGATAAAACCACAAATTATATGATCATATAAAAATTGTTTGATTTGATTGATGTACCAATTGTAGACTACTACATAAATTACAAACTCATATTTCCACTTATTTCTGATTGGTTGATATTGAATACGTGGAAAAATAAGATTTGACAATAAAACTTAAATGGAACACAACTGAGATGCAAAACTTTACCACAACATTATCCCATGAGAATATAAGCCCATAAGCTTCATCAGGCTTCATGGCATACCGAATTCTTTGAAGAAAACCTTCTTGCAATCTATCATTTAAAAAGTCTTATGTACCACAGAAAACAGCAAGAATAAGATATAAATACTCATTTTCAAGATGATAAACCACAGCTACACCCCTAATTTCAAGAATCGAGCAAAATAGAATATATGAACTACATTCGAGGCTGCTTACCACATCATTTTAAGGGGACCATTTGGCCTAAATGTTTCAAAACCTTCCCCCATATTCAGCTCCAATTGCCTGAATACATCAAATTAAGACCAAAGTTTATAGATATAATCAATTACCGAAATGATTTACACAAATTGAGGTAAACATCGCATGTCTATATGAATATTCCAGTATGTGTGCCAGCACACAAAAGAATTTCATATTCACTACCAGATATTTAATCAAGTAAATTCTTGGCATAATTTGGTAAGTTTGAATTACAACTACTCTGATTTGCTGATTCAAGGTAATTGATTTATTTGTTTCTTATGCAGTTCTGGCCTTTTTTTTCACAGCATTTGAAGTTTTTGCGATTGATGAAGAAATTGCTATGGAAACAAGGTATTTTCCTGAGTAAATATTGATTTTTTTGCTATGAATCGTGGGTGTGGTAGATGGGTTTACTTTTTGTTTCCATATCTGTAAGAATTTTTTGGGCTTTACGGGTGCAATATTTAATCTGTTAACTTTCTAATATCATCTACTTTAGAAAATCTTACCTTCACTACATTATGTAATTCCTATTGATATGAAGCTCATCTTAATTAATAGCTCTGTTCATTTAGGATCTTTCATATGATTCTTTTTATTTTATAGACACGAGCTGGAAAATCCCTTCATCGTAATTCATGGCAAAAAAATTCCGGACATAAACCCACTTATGAGGGTATTGGAGAGGCTAGGTTATCACTTTCATTAAACTGGGATTTTTTGATGCCTAGGTTCTTGTTCTTGTCTTCCTATAATTTGCTAGATTCTTAAAAAATAAGTTCGTTATTGATAATTTCTTCTCATGATTTGTTTTTATAAAAGATAGAGAAGAAGTCCTCTGCTAACTGTGTCTGAAGATATGGAAAGACAGAGGCATAAAGTTTCACAAGAGAATATATATTTACTTTACAAGCATATGAATATAATTAGCACTTTCAAACATGTTTCATCACAACAGAAGAATGTTGTAGTTTGTAAAGGAACAAAGCACTCTAGCCATAACCTTAATAAAAATTAAGAATGGAAATACCTCATATGGCCAACCATCAACAACAAAGACATCAAGAGAATAGCCATTGATGATGAAAAATGCATGTGCTTCCTGAATGTTCAACCAAATTTCAGCTGGTAAAAAAGTTAGGTGCAAGGTTCAGTTAAGTAGTTCAGTAAAGGACGAAACTTGCTTGTAGTAGTGACTCACCAATTATTACCTGCCTTTGCAAGGAAGAGCATTGAAAAGTTCGTCCCAGAATTACACAGAGGAAGGTTTCAACTTCACTATATCCTGAAATTTGTTTTCTTCTTTTGTCCAAGAGAGTGCAACATCCTCGACCGACGCCCGCCCTATCAAACTTCCATCCATAAAGAATTACGTGTATAAAGAATTATGTATAAAAAAAAAAGGCAAAAAGCCTCGCCGTGTGAGACACAGAGGCACCGTGCGCCTCCGTGTCTCACACAGAACCAGACATGGAGACACAACGGTGTCTCCGTGAGACACGGAGGCACCGTGCGCTTCCGTGTCTCACAGAGACACGACTCGTGCTTCCGTGTCTCACGCTTGAGAGATTCAAGATAGATATACTGACAACATCAATAATATCAAAATTCAAGATTCCAAAACATAGGCTCCCACAGTATTAGTCATATTCATGCATCAAACAAAGAAGAAAATCCAAAAATAAGTAAAATCCATAACAGGATCAGTGCAATGCAAATTACATTAACTGGTTCATTAATATTAATATTTAAGAGAAAATGTTTGTTCTTATAATATCTAAAATCTGATCATAAAGTTGTAATACTTGTTCTAAACTAGCAACCCATTTTTTTGAACAAGTTTCTCAACTAACCTGCAATAACTTCAAATCGAACTTGGGGAGCCCGATTTCCCCAATTGTAAGCTACCCAAAAAAGTTCCCCAACAATGCAGCCTCAGGCACCCCTAACCCTTGCACAAGCTCCGCAACAAGCCCTCCAAGAAAACTATCGCCAGCGCCTGTGGGATCAAATAGGAGGTGACGTGGAAAAATGGAGGAATAGTGGGTGGTTGCGTGAGAGAATGAGGAAAGAGAAGAAATGAGTACAGAGGATGGGCTCAGTTACCTTAAATTGAGGGAAAGGGAAAGGAGGTGGTTAGCATACCCGAATTTTTGACTCTTGAAGTTGAGAATCATTCCAGCAATACCTGGTACAAGAAGGACTGGGTCCCAGTCGGCAATATCATCAAAGTTGGAACTCTGAATTCCAGTGGAAAAGCACCAGAAGTCCCGGGAGAAATAGAAAAGAAAGAAGAAGAAAAGTCTCGGAATTGATGGAAGGAGTGGCTAGCTGTGGTTGCGTAGAAAAATGGAGAAAGGGGAAAATGGGTATGGCGTATGACTCACTCTGTTTTTTGAACTGCATAAAAAACAATGGAATTATGACGATGGGAAATGGCGACACGTGTCCGCCCTTACTTTGCCTCTTTTATTTTATAGTGACTCTAAATTTCAAAACAAAAGAAAATCAAGGAGAAGAATTGTTTGGCGTAAACTTCAAATTCCTAACTCCAACTTCAGATTGTAGCCGTACTTAATTTCATTTTGGTGTAATTGTTTGTTGATATATAAACTATTGAATATGTAGGATGACTTTGGAAAAACTAGGCTTTTACCATTTATATTATATAATTTATTGATACGCAAAAAAAAAAAAAAAAAAAAAAAAAAAAAAAAGGCATGCAAGATTTTAAGCATAATACGTAGACATTTATTATTATTATTATTATTATTTATTTTTTTATTTTTTTATTTTTTTAACTTTGTTCAATGTTCAAACCAACTATAACCAAACCAAATCTAACTGACCCAAATCGATTTGGTGGGTTTGGTTCGATCAGATTTCAACAGTTAAATTGTGTTAGTCTGTTTACCCAGATTGATCAAGTAGATTTTTGATTTTGATTGGACCCAAAAATGACCTAACCCGAACCATGCTTAAGCCTACAAGTAATGTAACAGGGATTATTTATGAAAAATGATTATGATAAATTTTATCCCAATTTTGAATCCAAGAGTTGATAAAAGTCAAGCAATTCAAAATATTGTAGTAATTTATAAATTTAGATTCAATCTAGATGCCTTAGAAAAATATGATTAAAATTTATGATGAAGATGAAGATATTCAAAGATATCAAACCATTCAATGGCGTGAAATTGAAATAGTTCTGAAAGCTGATTAATAAAAAATATATGGTTGAATACTAAGAAAATAAGTACTCTTTTAACTAATATTTGGTTTTGATATCCAGTGGATTTCAAATAAATCTTTTTAACATCAAATATGGTTTTATAATTTAAAAGTCGTGGTATAAATTTGAAAAAAAAGAAATTTCTTATTTTTAAGACTCTGTTCTAATTTTCTTTAGACCACATTTTGTTATTCTTTAATTTTAATATTTTCTAATCTACCTTATCTTCATGCCTTATTGTTTCTAAATTGATATGAACAAATTCTGCTATTCATATTAAAAATAAATAGTTCTCTATGTAGAGTGTTGTATATGAGAGGGGAGGGTATTTTTTGAAAATTTATTTTCCAGACATTTAATTTCAACCATACATTCCATAATAATAATAATAATAATAATATTTTTAAAATTTTCTTATAAAATTTTTCTCATTTCTAACCACATACGTTCAAAGCAATCATGTTTCAAAAAATCTCTTTCACATGAGTGCAAAGTGTTACGGGTCGAAAAGGACCCGACGCGTGTCAAGCAGGAGAAGCCCCATGTATAGGCGAACTGGATTTGGCGTGGGGGACCGAACTCATCGTCCGAACTGAAGTGTCTTAAAAGAGCAGAACTGAACTCATCCGCATCTCTCAGCGAATGCAAAGACCCGTACTCCACTACCAGGACGCTTCGCTAAACTGCCCCACCTCTCTCTATCCAAAGTCTTTTTTGTACGAAAGTCTTTCCAACATTAAATCTCCGATTGATTGATGGGACGTGTGACAAGTTTCAAACGGTCAATTCAGCCGCATAAGTCAGAACAATAAAGATCCGCCAACCTATTGATGGACAGATTGACGTCTAGGATGGAACATGGTGGAAGGATCCGAGGCCAGGTGTCTCCTCATCCAACGACTCTCCTCCTTTCACTCTTAGTATAAATACGACCTCCTTGCCCCAGAAAAGAGATTCGCATTCTTGCCAATTAAAAGAGCATAAGTTATTCTCCCCTTATACACACACTTTTTTCGTTTTATATTTTCTCTTCACGTCTTCGGTGACCATTTAACCACCAGTGACCCCTACATCCAAACGGAAAACTGACTTGACCGTCGCAGTACTCGTGGCCGCCTCCATCCCCGCCGGGAAAAGGGCCACGAGTGACTAACGACTTGTTACCGTGCGCAAGGAGAAGTGGACTAGAAGACTTATCTGTTGACGGTTCGAAAATTCATTTTTTGAGATCAACATAAAGTATGCCCAACAAAGTAAGCACAACTCGGGTTAATAACGTAGCTTTAAATTTTAGTCTTCCTACTCCTAATAGACTAAACCAAACATTCTTATCCAAAGTAATTGTAACAGTGTAATATTAATTAGGCGCACTATTACATTTTAAGAGTGCACAATTTTACTGTTGTTTGGAATAGAATTGACTATTGAAATAATTAATTTGCACTATTCACTAGCATTTAGTTTGTTTTAGTACGTTCATATCAATTTAAGAAATTAAGGGAAAAAAATTGAATTCCCTCAAATCGATGGACCAAAACAGAACTTGTTGTGCATCTGAAGAAATATATCACATTTATGTGACCAAATATGTAAAAGATCTCTCTGTTAAATATTCCCTTTCTTCTGAAAATATGTTCATAATTATCAAAATTGTATATATCTTCATCCCATATCTCAGTCACTAGAGAATAGTCATCGCCGATTGACATCTCAATCTCTATTCGCTAAAGTGAAATCTATCTACATCATATTCCTAGTTTTTGCTCAAACCACAAGTATATCAAAACCCTACATTTTTAATAAATATACATCGCTTTTTGAACGTTATGTGTAACTATTGATTTTTACAGCAGTTTAACTATAAATTTTTAAGTAGAAGTTGTCCTTTTACTTAAATATGTTAATGATATGAATTCTTACTGCATACTTTTACTGTAGATTGTCAAATGCAGATTGTCTTTTTTGTGAACATTAGTGTTGAATCCTTGGAATTATTACTATGGATTATTACTGTAGATTATTAATATAGTTACCATGATTTGATGTAGTTTTTTTGTAAATTTGAAGTTAATGGGATATTTTGGAATCAAATTGAACAAAATAATTGATTGGATTGGTTCTTAGGAAGGAAAACAAATCTTCCATAAAAAAGGGTCAATTTATGTATAAATATTTTTCAGTTAATATGATGATTTTGATATTTTCAATTGTTTACAATGCAATATGGGTTATGTCATGGCCTACTCTGACAGAAAGTGGTTGACAAATGGAGTAACATAATGTGATTGGATGAAAAAATTGACTATAATTAAAACAATCCAATAATGAAGTACCATATGTCAACCATTATGTCAATGCTTATGTCACAGTAGCAAAATTCATGAAGTATTTTCTGTTTTCATTCTAGTATAGTATATATATTGGGTATTCTTTATTTAATAGCCTAGGTTTAATAGTTCCCACTTTGCTATGATTTTTTAGGGGAAACTTATATTTACACCATAGTTTTTACTAAATACCATGTTTTCATCGCAATAATAGTCTTCAACATTTGATTTTTTTTTGGCAATTATGCTTCCAACTTTTTTCATTGCATTATTGTCTTACCAATAAATTAAATAGCACATCTGATCTTTAACTATGATTTCTATCCATATATTCTGTTAGTGTATTTTGAAACAAGGGTTAATTTTTTTTTTTTTTCGCTCATTTAAAAAAATATTATGAATAAATAAGTCTTTCTACACCTTTCTAATGAATTTTTTGGATGGAAACCATCGTTAGGGATGAAATATATTAATTTATAAAACATTAAGGATATATAAGAATGCAACACAAAATATTAGAAATATAAATGCGGGAATCATGAGCAAAGATCTTAGACCTTCATTGTGATTAAAAATAATGCAGTTAGAAAAAGTGGTGTTAATATAATTATCCATTTTAAAGTCCAAAAACTCATCTTTCTAAAAATATAGGTGTTCAATGCAATCAAATAAATAGTTCTCTAAAGTTTTTTACGATGATGTATTTGCAAAGTTCAAATTTGGAGATTCCTTAAACAATCTCAATGTTCAACTTATGACAAACTAAAATTAATCATTTTTATTTATAATCTTATACTTAGTATTTTGATAAAATGTCAAATAGATTTTAATTAAACTTATCAACATATTCCCCCCCCCCCCCACCCCCAAAAAAAAAAAAAAAAAAAAAAGAATAAAAAAAATTCCCTCCCGAACCCTAAGAGCATCTCCAATAAGGTTGTAGATTGTTTAAAAAATTGTACGACAAAAGCAAAACTAGGTGGTGACATAATAGAAAAATAAATAATGTATAGAGTTCCATGTAGATTTAGAAACTCTATTAGATGGAGGGACTCAACAAAATTTATTAGAATTACTGTGTTGGTATCCTTATGGAGACATCTAAGTAATGTAAATATGGCTTATTTGTGAAAAAAATGATTATTATAAATTTAGGCCCTCTTTCAAAGTCCAAGAGTTTATTGAATCCAAGCAATCCAATATATTGTAATAGATTATAACATGAGATTCGATATAGGTGCGTCAAGAGCATATGATTAATATTAAAGATGAAGATGGCATGGTATAGAAACCATGAGGTCTTGCTGCAGTTCCTTCCTCCACATAAAAAACCACCCTCCTGATTTCCCGCAGGCTGGGATCACTATTTAATATTACATTCTCTTCATTTGCAATCAGGCTGGGAACGTTGGTCGATAAATCAGAGCAATCTCCATAGGTTCAGAAATTTATAGCTTTTGAAAAAAGTTCACAACAGAGGCTTGACTAAGGCCGGGATTATCGCATATAGTTCCATATTCATGGACAAATTTCAGTATCATACTTTTCCTTCTTTTTGGCGTAGAACTCAATTGAAAAAGAAGGAGGAAGAGAGAGAAGAAAGAGAAGAAGAGCGAGAAAATTTAGAGGAAAAAATATCAATTTATTCAATATCAAAATTAGCTATTGCTATGCATAAGCCCCATTTGCATTATGTTAAAATTAATCTAATTTAAATAGAAAAATACTAGAAAATCTGTTAAATCAAATTATAATTATGTTTCCTAAAAAAAGCATCCAAATTGGAAAGTAGAAACTAATAAAATACTAGAAATATTAAACTCTAGCGGCTTTTCCTTGAGTAGGTATCTAATTTGGAAAGTAAATTAAATATAAAGTCTATTAGGATTCTCATCATTTCTCCACGGTCCAGAAATCTCGACTCCGACGAGATACAAAGAAACTTCATTCTCAAAATATGTCGATCTTTTTTCCCGACAGAGAGAACTCTTAACGGCAACATATGATGCGACTCAAATCAAGAAGGATGATATTTCTTATTGATTAAATACGAATAACAAATTCCGAAAAGTATCATGAGGTGCCAATCATCTACAAAAATATCAATTGACTTTACATAAGGGGCACAAGAGACTAGCACTCCAGACTGGTTTGCAAAAACAAATTATTTCAACAATGATGGTATGAACGTGCCCCAATAAGAAATTAATTCTGCTATATTGAAAAACATATCCTTCATTAAAGTGTGATGGTCAGTCAAATAAGGATTAATCTATTTGTACAAAATAGATTACAAAAAGTTTGACAAACTCGACAAGTGTCAGCCGCCCCTCCAATAGGGGGGCGCCACTTGTCGAGTTTGTCAAACTTTTTGTCAAAAGTTTTGTACTTGTAGTATTGTCCGTCAAATAAATGATCTTTATGTGAATGATCTAAAAAAAATTTCTTTACATTTTTACAAAATCATGTCAAAGAAATACGTAACAAAGATAGACACCACCTTTTGAAGTGATCAAGCCTATATTGAACTTCAAAAGACAGACCATAAATTTCATGATGCAAAATAATTTTTCTTTAAACTCTACATGAAAATTAGAAAAACTGGCAATAAAGCTTGGAGATAAAACAACTAACTCTAATAAGTTGCAACAATCGAAGATCGATAGAAAAAGTATCCAAGTGAACAATTACCTTGGATGACAACATGGCAACCCGTGAAGTATTATTCACTACAAGAAGCATCTATCAGCAATTCAGAATATTTCACTTAGGCAAGAAGCAACTGCCACCCGTATAGTAGCATGTGCATGCTTTAATAACTTATCCGAGACCTATACCATTGTTAGTGGAGAAATGCGATCATAGAAACAACAAATGATTCCTGTATCTTGATTGAGTCAAGTAGAGTAGGGCAAAATACTCTTAATAGGAGGTCATCTATATAAGTATAAAGTGGAGCCGCTTCAATGAGAATTGTTCGAGACTAAAATTCTCTAAACACTTATGAAACCCAAGAATCGTTCAGGGCAAAAATGAACCAAGTCATGAGAACCTTAAACGATATATTGAAGACATTTGTATGAGTATTCTTGTTTTGGCTTACATCAATGGCTGGGTTCAAGACATCACTTAGCAATATTATATGATCGTACAGAAAGTATGTATTGGATTTTGAAATTCCTTTTTAGAAATATTTAAATTAATACTTTTGATATTATTCTATTAATATTTTATTTAATCTCAATTGGTAAAAGGAATGCTTACTAAACTTTTGATGGATTACTAACTTATTCATTGATCTAAAAAAAGGTTCAAAGCCGAAAACTACCTTACCTGATGCAGTATTTTTCCGCTTTTCTCTCTACGATGCATCATAAAGTTTTTGCATTGCATATGCATATTTGAATTTTTATTCATGTGGGAGATTGTTGAAAATTGGTTTAAAATTGAGAAAAATTGGTTAAGTATTAAAACCAAGAATTGTGGAAAAGTGACTTTCGTGCCAACTTCGACTAAATGTTCGGACTTGATCCAATAGTCAAATTATAAATGTAAATAGACTAACGCATTCTACTCATCAAGTAGATCATCGTAGTATATTTGGAATCTCAAAATCAATTCCGAATGAATGAGAAACTACGGTCCAAAAGTTGAAAGAAAAAAAGAAAAAACTGGCCAAGAAAACAACCTAACTCCATCGTTCGAGTGGTAATGTTGTTCAAGCGATAGGAGTACAACATGCAGACAACAAGTTTCTGTTTAAAATTTGACATTAGCACTCGAACGAGATACTAGCGACAGCAAGGGATGCTTCCATTTGTAAGGTTGCGGAGTTTGAGACGTGTTATTTCACTTACAACCTCTCTTCTTCTATAAATAGGACTCTTTGAATGTTCATTATGTATCTCATATGACTTTTGCATTGAGAATTACAACAAAACTCTTGTAAAACATCTCTATAATCATTAAAAAACCATATTCCGTATAGAGAAGAGAAATTCTGTTTGAGTTCGCTATTGCTTGTGGTTTGAAATGCTTCTACCATAAGTTGTATCTATTGTATTTTGGGAGATAAGTGTCGTAATCTGTGAGCACCGTATTGGGGTAACTTTTTCTTAAGGAAAGAGTGATTATCACTTGCCTCAAATTTCTTTATTCTTCACTTCATGTTTTCCTTTGTGGTTTGTATACCATAAAATTTGTCCAAAATTTTTGTTGTGTTTAATTATACTCCTCTGAATTAAACTTTGCTATTTCATTTGTTCATTACAAAGCAACCCTTTCACTACCAAATACTCAAAAATCTTAAGAAAAAACTTACGGTTGTTTTGTGGAAACAAACGTGTTATCTTCATCTTTGGAATGAGCTTTACTTGGTATTCCCTTCCCATTGTTTATGTGTTGAACTTCTGCTTGCGTAACATAAATGAATACCATTGAGACTACATCGAGTTAGACAACCAATGCTATGAAAAATGTGGTTCCGCCTTTGGTTGTACCACTTCAAAATACTGCAATCCCACATGGGAAAAATCGAAAATGTTTGGAGGCGTAGACTTCAAAAGATGGCGTAAAAAGATGTTTTATCTTACTAAATTAAACTTGGCGAAGTTTCTAAAAGAAACCTCTCCTACAGTACCAGAAGGAGAAAATAATTGTGAGGTGATTATTGCTTTGGATGCATGAAAGCACTCGGACTTCCT
Organism: Osmanthus fragrans; assembly: GCA_019395295.1. Classification (NCBI taxonomy): domain Eukaryota; kingdom Viridiplantae; phylum Streptophyta; class Magnoliopsida; order Lamiales; family Oleaceae; genus Osmanthus; species Osmanthus fragrans. The sequence goes on from CM033343.1 coordinate 1,859,555, forward strand.
GTGCAAAAAATATATTCTAAATGGATTGAACAATACACTTTATGGAGTGTATAGTTCGAAGGGCTCGGCCAACGATTTATGAGATTCATTGAAGAAAAAGTACAAGACCTATGATGCCAGAACAAAGAAATTCACAGTTGGCAATTTTTTGGACTACAAAATGATAGACTTCAAGACCGTAACAAGTCAAGTACAAGAACTTCAAGTTCTACTTCATAAATGTGAAAAAGATGGAATTGAATGAGTCTTTCCAAGTTACAGCCATCATTGAGAAACTCCCACCATTGTGGAGAGATTTTCAATAACTATCTCAAGCACAAACGTAAATAGATGAACTTGGAGGAACTGTAGCCTATTTGAGGATTGAAGAAGACAATAGAAAAATCGAAAGAATGTCTATTGTCCAACCTGGAGCAAACTTTGTTGAAATTGGTTTGAAGGTTGTCAACAAGAAGCGCAAGACCTCCAATGATGCATCTAGAAGAGACAACTCCAAGAAAGTCAAGAAGTTTAAAGGCAACTATTACAATTATGGAAAAGCCGGACATCGTTCAAACAAATATTGAAAGTCTAAGAAAAATGCGCAAGCAAATGTGGTTGAATGAGACAGCCTATTTAAAAGGATACAAGAAATGAATTTATTTGCGATTATTTCTGAATGTAACAACATTGGAAATTCACAGGAGTAGTGGGTTGATACTGGTGCTACCCGTCAATGTATGCAGACAAGACAATGTTCTCTAACTATAAAGAATTGAATGAAGAACAACTCTTCATGGAAAATTCTACAAGCTCTAAAGTTGAAAGATAAGGAAAAGTTACTTTGAAGATAACATTTGAAAAAGAACTCGTCCTTAACAGTGTCCTACATGTAGAGGACATTCGTAAGAATCTTGTATCTTGATTTCTACTTAGTGAAAATGGCTTTAAACTTGTATTTGTATTGGAAAATTTTGTACTCACTAAGAATGAGACGTATATTGGGAAATGATACATGTGTAATGGAATGTTCAAAATCAACGTTTTTACAATTGTACCAAAGCAAATCATCATGAATAAAGTTTCTAATTCAGTTTATATGCTTGAGTTGTCTTGTTTTTGGCATAGTTGATTAGGACACATCAGTTACAAATCTTTGCGCAAACTTATGAATCAAAGTTTAATTTCGACGTTTAAGATTGATCCTAATCATAAGTATGAAGTGCGTGTTGAAGCAAATTTGGCTATATTAGCATTTCACTTTGTTCAAAGGAACACGACACCTTTAGAATTAATATATAGTGATATATGTGATTTGAAATTCGTTCAAACTAAAGGTGGTAAGAAATACTTTATAACTTTCATTAATGATTATACAAAGCATTGTTATGTCTTTCTACTACGAAGTAAAGACGAAGCCTTTGATGCATTCAAACGTTGTAAAACGAAAGTTGAGAATCAACTTAGTAAACTAATAAAGAATATTCGTAGTGATAGGGTAGTGAATACAAGGCACCATTTGAAGAATATTGTTTTGAGAATAGAATGATTCATCAAATAGCGGAACCTTACTCACCTCAATCAAATGGTGTTGCAGAACACAAAAATTGAACTCTTAAAGAAATGATGAATGCAATATTAATAAGTTTGGGTCTACTCCAAAACTTGTTGGTGGAAGCTATTCTATCGGCAAATAATATTCTTAATTAGATACCTCTTAAGAAAATGGAAGAAACTCCGTATGAACTATGTAAATGTCATCCTCTTTCCTACCAACACTTGAAAGTGTGGAGGTGTTTGTCTAATGTTGAAATACTTAAGCCTAAACAACTGAAAATTGGTCTCAAGACGATTGATTGCATATTGTTTCCTTGTATACGCTAATAATAGTGGTGTATATCCTTTTTTGTACATAAAGGAACCATAATTGAATCAAAGAATGCGTTATTCTCCGAGAATTTTTTTTATGTAAAGACAAGGAAAATGCAAGTTCGAATAAAAGGAATTATGACGCTACAAGTGGTACTTCAAATGAGGAAGAACCAAGGCGTAGTAGAAATGTTAAAACATCTATGATGTTAGAACCAGATTTTCTAACATATATGGTAGAAAATGACCCAAAGACTTTCGATGAAGCAATGTCTACACGGAAGCATCGCATTAAAAAGAAACTAACCGAAAAACTTTCGATGAAGTAATGTCTACACCGGAAACATCGCATTAAAAAGAAACTATCAATAGAAAAATAGATTCTATAATGCAAAACCATACTTGGGAGTTAGTTGATTTACCTCCGACAAACAAACCTTTATTGTGTAAATGGACTTTTAAGAAGAAACTTAAACCGGATAGATCTATTGACAAATATAAGGCTAAATTGGTTGCCAAATGATATAGACAAAAAGAATGTCTTGACTTCTTTGATACTTACTCGCCCGTGACAAGAATCATTTCGATAAGTTGTTAATTACAATTTTGGAAATACACAATGATTCATCAAATGTATGTAAAAACAACATTCCTAAATGGTGAGTTAGAAGAGGAGATTTACATGGAGCAACCCAAAGGGTTCGTCTCTCATTTTCATAAACAAAAGGTTTGTAAACTCATTAGTCCGTGTATGGATTGAAATAATGTCCTAAAAAATGACACCAAAAGTTTGCCAGAATGATGTTGTCGAATGGATTTAAGATAAATGAGTGTGACAAGTGTGTGTATACATCAAACATACACAAAAAGCCTATATGATTGTATGTCTATATATAGACAACATGTTAATAATGGGTAGTAGTTACGAAATAATGCTAAACACCAAGTGAATGTTAACATAACATTTTGATATGAAGGATTTGGGTGCGATGATGTGATATTAAGGATTAAGATCTCTAGAACACAGGAGGAAATAATACTTTTCCAATCTCACTACATTGAGGGTATACTTAAGAGATATAATGTATTTGAGGAAAGTTTTGCGAATATCCCTATTGACAAAAGTTTATAATTAGTCAAAAATACAGGTGAATATGTGTCATAACAAAAGTATTCATAGGTTATAGGCAGTTTAATGTATATTACAAACTGTACTCAACCAGACTTAGTTTTTGTTGTGAACAAACTTAGAAGATTCGCAAGTAATCTAAACCATGATCATTGAAAGACTTTAACAAGGGTTTTTAGGTATTTGAAGTATACATTAATCTATGAATTACACTTAACAAAATATCCTATGGTATTGGAGGGATACTGTAATGCAAATTGGATATCCAACATGAATGATTCTAAGTCTACCAGTGGTTATGTATTTACCATTGGTGCGTATAACTCGATCAACAATGGAATCAGAGTTCATCACTTTGGACAAAGTTGGAGAAGAAGTAGAATGACTTTCTTGGAAAATATTCCATATTGGCACAAGTCGATAATTGCAATAAGTATATATTGTGATAGTGAATCGACTATTGGAAGGGCTCGAAATAACATATATAATGGCAAGTCTAGACATTACGTCGTAAATAATACCATCAAGCAACTGATCTCTAATGATATCATCTCCATAGAATATGCAAAATCAAAGGAGAACATCATGGATCCATTTACGAAAGGTTTGCCTAGAAATCAAGTATGTTGCTTATTGAAAGGAATGTGATTAAAACCTACTAAGTAAGAGTCTTTGTAATGGTGACCCTACCTTATTAACTGGAGATCCCAAGAACTTGGTTCAAATGGACAACTAAGGTATGATGATTTAATGAAGTACTCAAGAAATTATTTCCTAACTCATTCCTATGTTATTAAAGTGTTTTTTGCAGAATGGTTAAAGGTTAAGATATTCTTTTAATGATTCATATATCTTGATTGATTAAGTGGAGTAGGGCAGAATACTCTTAATAAGAGAAGACACTCGACACAAATATTTTTAACATGCATGGAATCAACATGCTTCTAGATAATATCATTCATCGGCTCGACCCACCCCAACTTATTAATGAGAATCACGTAGAAATGGAGGCTATGAAACCCACAAAAGATTGACAACGGATCCCAAGAACACCAACAAGTCAAGGTTTTGGATTTAATCCAAAACTATGAACCAAACAACTAATAAAATAAAGTTTATCAACCTCTTGATTGCACAATTATTGAATAACACCTAGATTTATGAACGCCACAAGATTGTTAATCTTGATAATTTCGATTGAACTTCACAAGAATGAAATTATTGATAAGTTCGATTAGTTCAATTAAGAACAAGAAAGTGGAAGCAAAACAAGCTTCCAATTTTATCTCAATAATCAAAGTCTGAATACAATGAAAAATAATAATCCTATTTATACTAACCCTAAGAATATGATAAAAACGCAATTAAAACTCCTAAGAGTATAGAAATTACCAAAAACAAGAGTTTTAACATAAATAAACATCTTGCGCAAAAAAAGGAAAACTTTGCCAAAAAAAAATGTTGCATGTGGTCGCATGGTATATTTCCATTAGATCGCATGGATCAAACTTGAGCTCCTGGTTTGAACTTGGTTATGGTATGTGCAACCGCATGAGCTCCAAAGCCACGCCGTTACATGGCTTCACGCTGGCTCCACTTTTGCCTATTTTGAATAAATTGTCAGTGTGTCAACTCCAACCTTGCGTACTCCATGACTCAAACCATTAATTGTGTGGCTTGTATTAACCCCTTGAAGGCTTGAACCTAGTTTACGACTCTTCCCAACATTCGCCAAACTCTTGATAATTTGTGGCGCATCTCGGATCACATTATTCCCTCACTCTTCGAAAAGATTCATCCTCGAATCTGATCTTGCGAGAACACAATTCCCTCCATTGCTTTCAACCCTTGCAATATCGTGGAATGGACCATCTTCCCTCGGGTGTAGCTTGGATCGTTTCTACAAACGAACATGTCCCGTTTGTTGAATCTTCCAAACCTAATCACCTGGCTTGAATATATTATGCATCTTCCATCTGTTGCCTTGGGACAAACATAACTCTATTTCCTGGTTTCCATTTGCTTAACCACTATCCAACTTGAGTATAGGGTATTGATACTTCACCATATCATCCTTGAATGTTTCTCCTTTGATGCTCATAAAATTTTTCAATTGCAACGCATCAATTGGATATTCAAAGGATGATATCCCTTTAAGAAAGTTTTCATGCAACAAAATTTTAGAACTCCTGCATAGCAGAAGTACTCAAACTGAGGGTTTTGTTAATCCTCATGACATCACTCTCAATCTCACTATTTTCCGCATAGAAGTTCATCTTGCATTTTTCTCTTCTCTCAGAATGTTATCTTTCTTTTCCCTATTGTGGCTCTACTCGATTTTTCTCACTCTTAGCCACCTCGTCATTTTCTCTCGAGCTTTCCCTTTGTCTCTCTTTGATTTTTCTCTCTTCCTCATCCCTCAATTTTATTTGATCTTCATAAACTTGTCGTGGTGTCAAAGGTACAAGTGTAATGTATTTCCCATCTTTGTCAAGATTGTACCTATTCCTAAACCCATCATGCTTTACCTTCCTATCATATTGTCACAGCCTACCCAACAAGATATGCCCAACATGCATAGGAATAACATCACACAACACTTCATCCTTATATTGCCCAATTGAAAGATTCACTAGTACCCTTTTATTCATATTAACCTCCCCACAATCATCTAACCATTGTAATTTGTAAAGTTTAGGGTGTTTTGTTGTAATCAAACCTAACCTCTCAACAAGTATGGTACTAGCTATATTAATGGAACAACCCCATCGATTATTAAACTACATACCTTATTCTCCACATGACATCTAGTATGAAAGATGTTTTTGCTACTGCTCCTCTTCATCCACCTTGATTTGTGTATTGAGTGCATGCATCACCATAAGTGTTTCCCCTTCTAGCTCATGTTCTACCACTTCGCCACTACCAGCTTCCTCCAGTTCAGGCATCCCATCTCCATCACTGTCACTCACTACTTCCTCATTGGCACTCAAGATCATGGCTCATTTGTTAGGACATTGAGAAGCAATGTGCTCCGATCCCAAGTACTTGAAACACTTGATATCCCGGATCCTAGAATGTTGTAGTTCCGCCTTTGGTAGGGCCTTGCTAGCAGCTTCTTCATTTCTTCTTGTTGGTTCAGTTATACTAGTTGCAACAGCTACATCACCTACTTCATCATCCCATTTCAATCTCCAAGATGAATTATGACCCGATGGGTTCCTTGCTGTCTCATTTCTCCTCACTTGTCATTCCACCTTCATAGCCACGTGTAGCATGTCTTCTAATTCTACACAGTGCTGTAGCTCAACCACATTAGCTATGTCCCTATTCAAACCATTCAAAAACCTTATCATAATAGCCTCCCAATCCTCTTCCACATTCGTCCAAATCATCAGCATCTTCATTTCTTTATGGTAGTCTTCCACACTCTTTGATCCCTGGTAGAGACTTTGTAGTTTTTGATGAAGCTCCCGATGATAGTGGTTAGGTACAAACCTCCTCCACATGATTGCTTTTAACTCCTTCCAAGTAATGATTGGTCTCTCTCGATTCCTATGACTCAATGTTACCACTTGATCCTACCAAATGATTGCATAGTTAATGAACTTAAGGGCTGTGATCTTAACATTCTTCTCCTCCGAATAGTTGTGGCAATCAAAAATCAACTCCACATTCTTCTCCCACTTTAGGTAAGCCTTCGGATCACTCATTCCCTTAAATGGTGGAATGAACATTTTTATGTGGCCCATGCCTCCATCCACATTGTCTCCAATATCATTCCTACCCCACCGTTCAAACCTATCATTTATTCCCCATTCTTCCTATTTCAACCTCCATAAATGCATCATCATCTAGATCATTACCGTATTCATACTCATCACGCATTACTACCCTAGGCCCCTGCCTACCCTGTCTCCTTGCATTTGGTTATCCTCTGTGAAGTTCAGTAACCGATGCATCGAGCTTGTCAAGTTTGTCTCCCATATTCCCAAGCACCCTTTCAAATCGCCGAATCACATCTTCAGTCATGTTGACTTGGTTGTTCCGCCCACTTGAATTTGAACCCTCTTTGTCAGACATCCTAAATTTCACAATATTTTATATCTCATCAATATTCGCTCGTGTATCACTCAAGTTCGAATTTTACCCTCTATTGATCTCGTCACTCAAACTTTTCCACTCAATACCTCCACTCAAATGTTTCAAGAAAAATTTCGAACTCAACCAGAAATAATACTCGTGAAGTCCAGCCAGATGAGAGTGAGATTTTGTGAATTGATAGACTCAAGGAATTTTGGATAAAATTTCGAATGGGAACTATGAAAATTCAAGAAAGTGGTTCTTGAAATTTGGGTTTGACTAAACAGAAACAGATTTTTGACTCAATAGGATATTGACACTTCCCCAAAATAAATCAAAATAATAATAATAATTTTTTTTTGTATGAACGGTACCCCTATGAACATATTTTTTAGGACGTGAACAGTATCCATGAATAGTAACAAACTTTTTTTTAAACTCGAAAAATTGACTACGATACCAGCAAAACAAACAGAAATTGATTTGGGTGCTAGATTCGCCTAAAAATAATTTTTGACTCTTTTTTTAGGAATTTTTTGGATAAAAAACTCAAAAAATAAAAATTACGAAGAACAACAAAAAAAATTGAAAAAAAGACTGAACAAGAAATAAAAAGGGATATAACCTTGACTTTGGAAACTGTGCTCTGATACCAACTGATGAGAATCATGTAGCAACAATGACTACGAAACCCAGAAAAGATTGACAACGAATCCCAAGAACGCCAATAAGTCAAGGTTTTGTATTTAATCCAAAAACTACGAATTAAGCAACCAATAAAATAGAGTTTATCGACCTCTTGATCACACAATTATTGAATCGCACCCGAATTTGTGAAGGCCACAAGATTGTTAATCTTGATAAGTTCGGTTGAACTTCACAAGAATGAAATTCTTGATAAGTTCAATTTGTTCAATTAAGAACAAGAAAGTAGAAACATAACAAGCCTCTCAATTTAATCTCAATAATCAATGTCTAAATACAATGAAAAATAATAATCTTATTTATACTAACCCTAAGAATATGGTAAAAACAAAATTAAGACTCCTAAGAATATAAAAATTACCAAAAATAAGAGTTTTAACATAAATAAACTATCTCCCGCAAAAAAATGAAACATTCGCTGAAAAATGTTCCATGCGGTTGCATGGATCAAACTTGAGCTCCCGATTTGAGCTCGGTTATGGTTCGTGTGACCGCATGAGCTCCAAAGTCATGCGGTCGCATGGCTTCACACTGGCTTCACTTTTGGCTATTTTGAATCAATTTCCCCGATTTCTTTCGACCTTTGTTCCTTTCATAAAACTTTGCCTTTGGTGTGTCAACTCCAACCTTGCGTACTCCATGGCCCGAACCATTAATTGTGTGGCTTGTATTAACCCCTTGAAGGCTTGAACTGGGTTTATGACTCTTCCCAACATTCGCCGAACTCCTAATAATTTGTGGCGCATCCCGGATCACATCACTTATCTCACGATATGGTTAAGTGAAAGAGAACAGAATATATAATTGACAAAAAATTATGCACAACTCGCTACCTAGTTCTACCAATTCAAAACTTTCTCAATCAATCAAAATTTTTCATATCTAGATAACAATTAATCATGACTATTGTACTCAAAGTAACTTAAGTTCTCACATGGACAAGCAATATTTGAAAAAAATTAGGCACACATAACATATTTGATCATAACTCATGAATCAATAACAATTTCAAACATCAAACCATACTAAACCGGCAAGTCTAACTAACACGTCAACACAAAATCATCAATTAAAGCACAATTACTCCAAACTTAAATCACACATTGTCCTCAATGTATAAAGAACAATATAAAAGAGAATGAGGGATAATAAAACTTCCCCGATTGTATATTTGTGAAGAGGTACCAGTGCTTGATTTGGACTTGCGATGCTCTCAATGAACTTGGGCAAGTGACATTCTTGTACACCAATTTACCCCAAACTTGTGAGAAACCGTAGATATGTGGGACTTAAAAAATTACCTAAATAAATGATAGCTAATTAAATAAAAGCATGAAAATACATAAAACTAAATAAAAAGCAAAAAAGTTAAAAATTGAGTTGCCTCCCAACAAACGTTTTTTTTTTAATAGTCTTTAGCTCAACTTTGACAATTGACTCATGGGCATCTAAAGAAGGCTTTGAATGTTTTGCCCTTTTTTTTTTTTTTTTTTTGGCTTTGTTCCACTCTTGCTTTGAATTTCTTTTTTCTTCACTTCTTGTTTTCCTTTGTTGTTTGTATACCATAAAGTTAGTCCAATTATTTATTCATTTATTTATTATACTCCTGAGAATTAACAACTCTTTCACTACCAATACTCAACAGATGTTGCAGGCTCTGATAAGTGCGTTTTGCGCATTTATTTAGGCTACAAAATATGGATAATTGTGAATGAGTATGCTAAAATATGGCTTAATTCGATATAAATTGTGTTTGCAGAACAACATTGATGGATATAATAAGAAATATGCAAAAACGAGCGAAAAATGACCAAAACGGAAGAAAATGAAAGTTCGAGGATCAAAATGAACCACATGAAAACAATCCATAGATGTAATGGATGATGGAATGTAGATTCAGGAGTACTAGGAGTCAATTGATTGAAAGAAGACATCAAAGGGACGAAATATCGTCAAAGTATGATCACACATCAATTTCTAATCGAAAAGTTATGCACCAATTTTTAGTCTCATATTGAGACCCATTTTTGATATGGTAAACGATTGAATTGGAAGATGATATCTGAATCAAAGTTGTAGCTCTTTGAGTTATCTTTCTAATGCACTTTGAATAACTTCAATCGGACATTGTTAGAGAATGATATAACCAAAATATCGAAAGCTGTCCAGCGGAGAAAAATTGAACCATGCGGTCGCATGGTATTATTTGTATGCTACTTACATGGAAGAAATCGAGAACTCCAGAGGCCAATTTCAGTTAACCATGCGGTCGCATGAATTATATCCATGTGGTCACGTGGTACAATCTTGGCGCGAAAATTCTAATTTCCTTCTTTGATTCAACCTTTTATGGAAACCAATCTTTGACTTTTTTATAACCCTAAACTCGACCAGAAACGGGGGCTACGCCTATTTTGACATATTTTACACATTGGAGAACAAAACAACAAGGAAGGAGAAGATGATTCATCCCAAGATTCAAGATTTAACTCAAGCATTTAGATGGTGACGTCGTCTCTAACCTATTTCTTTTATTTTCTTACTTCTATCCTGTTAGGCTAGTTTTTCATGTATTAGATGAACGATGAACCTCACAATGTAATCTTGTAATTTCTATTTTGCAATTTGATATTTAAACATGTTTGATGGATGCTGAATGATTTATATACAATTTATTGTTTCCATAATTAAATGCATGTGATTATGTGAGTTTATGTGGTCTATTTTATACATTCGAAAGAAGAGAAATATATTTTATAAGGTATAAATCATCGTAAGATCGGATAGATGATAGAAATATACCGCTATACTTTACGTGAATCTTTAAGTGTTTATAAAATGTCATGCATTCTTGTATATTGCATTTGTCATAAAAATATTGTCAAATGATATGCTAGAATATGTTCAATTCTATTCGAAAGAGATTGTTGGATAAGTTAGAAACATTGATTCTTCAACCAACTCATCGTGTCATCAAATTGTGTAATAAGGGTTAAAAGTGAACTTGTTTGGTGATTCGAAATCCTAGTGCACTTTTATTATATTAATTTCATAAATTTTGCATTCGAATTTCATATTACATTCTAGTATAATTTGCATCTAGTTAGCCAATTTATTTATAGTAGGATTTTATTATCTGGCTTGGTATAATTTAGTATAAAAACACTCAAAGACATATTTTATTTAGGTTAAGGTTGAGATAATTATCATTGAACTACTCAATCTTTGTGGGATCGACAATCTGGACCTAAAAGTCCACTTTATTACTTGTAACGAACCATACACTTGCGATAGTTTTAAATCAAACGTATTTTCGTGAACATGCTCATCTAATTAGAGTGCATTGCCTAGAACCTAAGCAATTGAGAAGAGGATTGCTTTATCGTAGAAAACCAAAGGGAGCTTAGGTAGAGATATCCAAACTGGAACAATTACGGACTCCTTGAAAGGATCAAAGTCATAAGTGTACTCTAGCGTTCTCGTGGAAAATCCATCGATGATCCACAAACTCTTCATAAACTCTTGAAGGTAATCCTCCTCATTAAAATTCAGGATAACACGCTTTCCATTCAAATTTCCCACTGAAACCTCTCAAATTCAGGATTACACATGCTTTCGTATTGTTTTATATTTGACAAAAAAATAAAGGTGGTTTCTACTTTTCAATACTGTACAAAGTAACTTTTTCTGTGATGAGAAAATGAATTTGTAGAAAGAATTTATCAGAATGAAGTTTGTTTGATAACTGACCATTGGACATCAATACAAATGTTAAACAATACACTCCGTTGATTATGATTAGAGACGAATCATAATTTTCTCATAATTATAACATCTTTTAGACAATTTCAAAGTCACCCTACGAGGTTTCTGAATATTAGTATTGGAATATAGAAAATAATATGGAGTAATTTCCATTATAGTATTTCCTTTTAGTGTAGGATTATTTTCCATAGTAAATTATTGTGTAATTTTTCCTTTTATATTTATTTCCTTCTACAGTTATTTGTAACCCTATAAATAGGGTCTCTTACATTGTAATATTCACAAGACCATAATAATACAATTCATATTTCTTAACATGGTATCAGAGCATTATTGTATATTTCTTAAGAAAAAAAATTAACTTCAAAGTTGTCTCTATGATTTGCTCTAATATTTTCCAAGTTATGTTAGAAAGTTAAAATCAAAGGAAATAACTAAAAATTGCCTCAAACATATATTTTTATTTCAATAATTGGCTATAATGTACTTAACACTAATGGAAAAACCGATTCAGTACAATAGTGTTGGCTACTGCTGGAGGATCAAAATTAATAAAATGTTAGTGATCGATGATCAATCACTTGTATCTCCTGGGCCATAAAGGTAAATATCTCGACTGTTATGTGATTGCAATGGTCTTGCATTTTCTTCTGCATACTGCAAACAATTAAATCAATAATAAAATAATTATATTAACGATATTTTTAGCAACTAATTAATATCTGATTAAGCTTCAAAATAACTCGGCAATGCTTGATAACTCACGTCGTGGACGGCTTCTCTAAGCAACTTTACTTGATCTTTTGAAACAGTCCTCACCTAAAAATGGTTCAAATTAATAATGTTTAATTAATTCGTGAAAGATTTAAAATATAGAGTTTGTTTGTGTTTTAATTAAGCCATACCTTAGTGTTTAAAGTCCAGATAACACCTTCGGTACAAGGAGGAACAGTAAGTGATCCCATGTATCTGTAATACCATTGACTGTTCATTTTAATAGCTTTAGGATTAATTATTCCCAGATTTCTTTCTTCATCCTTCTGATCAACCATGGATGATATATTTGTCATTAACTGCAAAATGAGATCAAGGGAACAATGCAATTAAAGAGAACAGCAACATTATCTTGAATTTTATCGAGTGTTTTTCGAAATTTTTACCTTGGAGAGAAATTTATCAGATTTGCCAATCTTGTAGAGGACACCAGTAACAGCTATCCTGTTCTTCACATTTAAGTCCGAGGTTTGGTGTACCAAGTGCAGTTCCATGTCGTACCTGTAAGAAATTTGTACTATTTGAGCTTCTGTTCTGAAAGGAAAATATACATACATACATATATATATATATATATATATATATATATATATATATACAAGCCCACAGAGTCATGAAGTGCCAAATATTAACCTTCTACCATTAATAGTGTGCTCAGAAGGAGAGTGCCAATGGGCTTGTCGAAGTGGGTACTCTGTCCTATTGATCAATATTGATCCTGCATCACCGTGCCAACGAAGCTGCATTTTAAGGGATTTCAATAGTTAATTCTTGAATTACGCCATCTAAAATTAGAACACATTATTTGTCTCTCCAACACGTTGGTTCACATGCAGACTCAACTAATTTCGTGTTACATTTTCAAAATATAATTCTGGAGATTACAAGCAGAACTAGAAACGTATTTTTTAAGGTGGGCTAAGGTAATTTTTTAGTTATTTTTATTGAGTTGAAAAATAGACCAATTTTATGAAGTTAAAGAATATTTTAAACCAATTGGGTCATTTTTATTTTTTTTAATTAACTTTTATTCAGTTAAAAAAGTAGACTATTTTATGAACTAAATGAAAATTTAAATCTAGACTATAGCCCGAAAATCGTTTACATTATGGTATGCCCCCGGTTGTGATACTTATCGCTTTGATAGTGTGTGTATATGTATATGTTCATCTAAAAGCTAGAGCTAAGAATTGCAGTAACATTTTTATAAAAATGTAAATTAGAATTATCATGATAGCATGCTCTTTAATTTGTGATGATTGATTGTGACGTTGAACCAACTTGTTTAAAAGCTCAAGTTATTATTAAGGAGACTAAACTAAGAGCGTTATGACAAAATTTAAAACTATCAAACAAATAGTAATTAGTTTAAATTATGTCTTAAGGTAACTATCAATCCTTATAAGCTACATGATTATTCAAGAAGTTGAATTATAAAATACTGGAAAATATAATTATATAAAGAACACAATAATTGGTATTACACCTACATGAACCCAATTAATCTTATTTTATGTTGGTAAAGAGACATAATAAGATGCCTTAATTATGGTTTAATTAATTAAGCTCTCCTTACCGAAATATCATGACCTCTATTCCTGACAGTGGCATTGAAAGGCTTATAATTCCTCTTTTCTGGCTTTGAAATTACTCTTACTCTTTCATTTGACATATCTATGGGAGACTGAAATTTACCATCCTTGCATGCCGCCCATTCTTTCTTCAACTCTCCCCATTTTCTCGGACCCTTTTCACTTCCCTTTGCGTAATCAAATTCTCTCTCGTCCTCTGCAAACAAAACATAAATTCCAGTTCAAGAAATCCTGAAAGGAAAAAACGCAGAGACGTACACATATAAACGTATTCAAGAATTCAACTATTTATGTTCATAAAATATTTCTTGTATTACCAACTTCTTGAGCATTTACTGAATTTGCACCAAACAAAAAAAGCAAGGCAAGAATTGAAGCAAGAATATAGGTGGATTTCTTCATTGGTTTTTTTCCTGTGTTTTTGAAGAAACAATAATTGCAGGCAATGGACTGAAAATTCTTGATTTAGGTTATGGATTTAACTTTGTAATATGGGTTTATATAACAAGAATTGTGGGTATAAATTATTGGGTTTGGTAATGACGTGCCTTTGAGGGATTTTTCCTGCAGCTTTCTTCATTTCATGCGTGTGAACTGGAAAATAACCTATAAGAACCAACTAGGATACCAAATTAAATAGCCTCAGTTCACATACAACTTATAAATTGATTTATATATACAAGCAAATTCAAAAATTAAGGGTACCACTATTTCCATCCACACTTTTTATATTTATATTCACTTTTAAAAATAAAATTTCATTATATTTTAAATTCTATGTAAATTTACTAAAATAGACATTAATAAAATTAAATAAAAATACATAACTCTATATTCATCCACTTATTTTTTCATTAAATTGTCCTAAATCTTTTTACCTTCTTTTAGAATTTGTATTTAATTAGAACTCTAATATATCAAAGAATATTACATGAATATGTTTGAAACATTCTAATACTAGGAACTTCAATAGGCAAAGAGAATAATATATGTTTATATAATATTTAATTAGTTCAACTTTATTCTTATTTTGTTCATCTGATTTAAAAGAATTTATGATTTTAGGGAATATATGGATCTATAATGTTAGAGATGTATTTAAAGTGGGATGAATAGATAATAGTTAAATGAATGAATTTAATAAGGAGGAGATTGAAATATGACGTGAGTGTAAATAATATTTTTAAAAAAAAAATTAAAATTTAATAGGAATGAACTTAGAGTGGAATGTATATATAAAAAATGTGGATGAAAAATAATGATACCCGAAATTAATTTCAATTATATTCATTAATATCCATATATTTTGTGGAACTCAATATCTTTCCCTCCTACTATTTTTATTTATAACCATAATAAATTAGTAAACCGAGGCTAAAATTTTGGACTCCAAGTATTGTAATGTCAGTGGGGTCTTACCATAATATACATATACATACATATATATATATATATATATATATATATATATATATTAACACACACACACACACTTACTTTATGACTTCTTCCTCAGAAAAATGAATAAACAGTAAATTAATAGAAAAAGGCAAAAAGAAATCTATTGCTCCGTCTGCTGCACAGAAATCTCCAAAATGGCAAAAAGACAGCATTAGAACTATTTTTTAAAGTTAATTCCATCTATTGTCATTAAAGTTTTGAGTAATTATATCAATAATTACTGAAATTATGTTTTATGATAATAGTTACTAAAATTTAGAATGTTACACTGATGGTCAGTCATAAAAAATTGACATTAAAGTTTTATGTACTACTATTAAGTGTCAAATGCCATCAAACGACATTATTTATAACGTTATATCAGCAAATCTGGAGAATTAGGAATTAGGGATTAAGTACATTTAAATGAAAATAATAATAATAATAATAATAATAATAATAATAATGTAGCTTTACTTTTGGTACGATTTATAGATTTAAATGGGACTATAAACCATGAATTTCACCCTAACCAGTTTTGCTGACTTGACATAACAAATAACTTCATTTGATGACATATTAACACTTAATGATGTTAGGTAGAATTTAATATTATTTTAATTTGATATAATGTCTACATGTGTAACAGTTAGAAAGTTTAGTGCCAATTAACGTAGGAAAATATCTTATATGGCCATTGATGTAAGTATTCAAAACTTTAGTGACCATTAACGTAATTGACCACTATTTTGGATTTTAGTTTTGTAAGTGAAATCAATATCTATGAATAACCGTGATAATATATATATAAATAAGGTTGTTACTATATATATAATTTCATTTTTTAAGAAATTTGTTTTAAACATTCAAAGATCAGGTTGTAATTAGAATTTATTGATTTAATAAATAAATAAATATATTTTATTAACTAAATATATTAAGGTCATAATAATACGATTTATTGTCACAGATACGCATTTATTGGTCACAACTTATTTATTGATCACTAATAATCAAATTAATTGATCAAGCAATTTTTTATTTTTTTTGTCAAAAATCACAAATTTTATAGATTACAAATTACCAAATTAATAGATCACATATTATTTCCAGGTCACAAATAACAAATTTTATAAGTCACAATTACAATTTATCGGTCACAAATTATCAAATTAATATGCCATGTATTATTTTATGTCACAAATTACAAATTTTATAGGTCATAACTTATTTACAGACACAAATTATAAAATTTATCGTTCACAAACATTTAAATAATTGACCACAAACCCGCTTTATATAACCCTAACTCCACGACTACCTGCACCATCGAACCACCAACGTCACCTTCAACACCATCGCCATCGCCACCATCATCTAACCATCATCATCATTTCTAGCATCAACACCACCACAGTCTGTACCAACAATCACAACCACCATCTCCATTCCCACCCCACCACCTGCACTACCGTTGCACCACCACCAATTGAACACCGTGCCATCTCACTATCATTTGTAACTATAAAAAACCACCACAATTTGGAAATCACAAACAACCACCAACAAAACCACCCTCACCAAGTAGATCCGAGGAGGAAGAAATTACCAAAACCACCAAAAAACTGCATAGCCGCATTCTTATCCAAATCCATCACAAAATCACGCGAACACTGCTATGTGCGGTCCCAGCGGCGCAACACAAAACGACGCTGCATAGCGAGGCATCGTTGCTGATCGACGACACCCTTCATGACATTCACCGATCTGTAGCGTTGCAGAAGAAAGAAAGAAAGAATATTGGCACTCCGCGAAGGACAGCAGATCGACAAGCGTGGCACCTGAAAGGATGATAATACCGTTCAAGATTAGGAATCGATCAAAAAATAACGAACACAGTACAAAATATAAATCGCAGAAAAAAAAAACAACACAAGGATTTTTCTGGCCGAAGCCCCAGAGGTTCAGCGACCACATCTAATGCTTAATCCTCTGTTGAGCATCTATTATAAAATGGATAAAGCTCGGTTGCACTATAAACCAATAATATGGAAGAAAAGATACAAGACTGTTCGAACAATACAAGATAAGCCAAGAATACTTATCTTTCTCACACACAGATTTCAGATCTAAACCCCTCCAGATCAAGAATCACGAAAGATCACACAGATCGTTTCTAACTTTAACTGATAGCACGAATCACACAGATTCGACCGGCTAAACACTTAGTAAAGCACCATATATAAACTATCAAAAATACACATCAAGATTCTATCAACTATTCTCTTTGAATCACTCAAGAAACAAATCAAAAGGTGCGAACAAGAATCAGGTTTTCCACTGGAGAGTAGAGAGCAAAGTCGAACAAAATGAGAAAGATTAGAATGAATCGTCTGCTGAAGTCAAAGAGCCAAAACCCTCAAATACTCACAGAACCATCTAGAATATAATCCAACGATCATCAGCGTTCCACGTGCCAGCATCTGATGAACTCATTCCACTAATAAAAACGCCATTCATATAACACGTTTTTCCCTCAATTAATTGTGGAAGCAAACCATCAACCCACCACGGTTCGAATCACAACAGCACCGATGGAGGATGCGCTATGTGCGGCTCCGGTTGGTAGAATAGAGAGGATGAGGATGAGGATGAGTGGGTAAAGAATATGAGAGAGAGAGTTTGTAAAATGATTTAGGGTTTGAGAATTAAACTGGGTGGGGTAAATGGTGGGGTGGAAATGTAGATTAATTGATTCTTATAATATTATTATAAATATTTAAACATTGAATTATCACCCGATTTTTAAATAAAATGTGTTTTAAAATGATTTCTGAATTGAGAAGTTAAAAAACATGTGTAATTTCCACTAGATTAAATAAAAGTTGCTTGATATGAAAATCATTTTTTGAATGGTTGTACCCCTATTATTTTTAAACTATTTCATTAATACTCTAATATTTGTTTTCTGACACATGGTCAAATATTATATGAATGATTTTCTCAATTTTCGTATTTATTACTATGAAAGTGTATTTCAAATTTTGTTCAACTTTATTTCCATTAAGTGGAACTCAATTTCATTGATACTCAATTAACTTAGATTCATGTACTACATTCCAAAATTTGTTGAACTTAACATAAAGTGGAACTCAATTTCATATCAATAAGATTCATGTTCATGTATTTAAGAGGAACTCAATTTCATTACTTTTCAATAAACTAGAGTTTATATTCATGTATGTAATTCATAATGTTCGTTTTTCAACATCTATTCAAACATTGCCGTTAATGATTTTCTCAACTATATAAACCCTTTTCATTTTATTTTAAAACCATTTTCTCAACTATTTAAACTATTTTCATGAATATTTCATTGATAGTTGCCTTCATGTTATGGAATCATCAAAGGTTATTAGCAACTTATCGATCTACAAAGAAGGATGGTCTATTAAATTTACAGAGTTTCGAAAGACTTCGACAGAACAATATACTAAAGATGTGAAAAGAGTTGATATTTTGAGACTTGTCCTAATGATCAGAGAGGTAATACATCTACTATTGCAAGTGTTTATTTTTATTTACAAGTTTTTGAAATGTAATTAAAGATTAAGTGACTTTTTCTGTAGGAAATAAAATACAAACAATGTTATTCAATGATGCAATTGATAATTCTGACAATGTAATTCAAAATGAATAATTTTACATTGTAAGAAATGAGAATGTAGGGCTTATTAATGGAAGTATCAGAATGTCAATTATGAAATTGTTCTTGACAAACACAATAGAGGTGGAACAAATTATTGAGCGTATATGTGATAGGATATCAAACACATTTTCGCAATTTAATGACATCAAACTTTATCGGTGAAAATATCATTATTTGTAATTTTAACTTTTGTAAATCACATATATTATCTACTAAATATATAATTAATGTTTCTTTTCCATTTCCATGTCAACAATCTTACATTTTTGTTTTTGGATATATCTTAGCTTTGGTAATCAAATTAAAACCTTGGCTTGTTTTCAACATCAAGAGGCCAAGTGAATGGACAATGACAAAAAATTTCCAATGACACGAGGAGGTATATTTTAATACTTCAAAGAATTTGTCAAATATTTTTATAGTATTACAATTTAAACTATAGTTCTTTTACAGATCAATTTTATCTTTTTGATAAACATGCATGGATTTCTTGCATCTTATCGAGGTCGAAGATATCATTTGCGTGATTATAGTGGACGAGGAAGACCACATGGAAAGGAATAGTTTCTCAACATTGCTGAACAATGCATTGGAGTGTTGAAGGTAAGATTTTCAATTTTAAAACTAATTACCAATTATCCATTTAATTGACAAAGACAAATCTCGATCGCATGTTGCACAATACATAACTCCATTCCCCCAAGAGCATGCTTTGGATCATCTTTTCGCCTAATATTCATTAGAGAATATGGTATTTGTTGATGTGCTTGAGTCAAGCGAAGGTTAAGAAGTAATACAATTCAATACTAGTCAAACAACTCAAATAGGACAATCATAGATCAAATTACTACAAATATGTGGAATGATCACTTAGTGACTCACACATAATTTTGTAGATTTATTTTTATTGTTTTCATTTCAGCTACTGTGTTTATTTTTGCTATCAGTATTTAATTCACTAGCATTTTATAATTCTAATTTCACGTCATTAATTTTTTTTGCCAATTCATTTATTATATGGTTGTGTTTTAATTTTTGTAGCGGGCAAAAACATATTTTAAGATTCACCAATTTTAAAATGTATATATTAATTGATTATATATTAGCATCAATTATTCTATTTTACTGAATAATAAATTAATTGAATAAAATATCATAAAATAATTTATACAAATTCTAAACAAAACGTATTTTCCAATTTTTTGTTTTCAAAAACAGTTTTTAGAATGAGAAATCAAACGCGTTTTTTAAAATTTTACAATAGATATTCAAAACAGAAAACTGAAAATGAATTCAAAACTAAAAAATAAAAACTGAAACGCAAACCAAACACCCCCTTATTATCTGTACAAACAGCTTTATTCATCTTCTTTTATGTTCTCCCAACATCTATAAACAATTTATTTCACTATATATACTCCCAAGGACATGCAACGCAGTGACGCACTTTTTACGATAACAAGTAGCTTAAAATTGTTCAATATTTTCAAATTACAGAGTTTATGCGCGTTTTCCTATTAATAAACAAGTAAATGGGAAAGGGGCGGGTGTAAGACGTATAACACGATTTCAATTAATTTTTTAACATTTTTTTCTCTTCAAATATTCAACTAGTCTTTGGTAGATGTATGTGAACACAACTGATAAAAATCTAAGTTCAAAATTAATTAATTAATTTTTTTTATTGTAATCAGATTAATGACTTGTATTCACGTGTTAAGCTTATGGGTAATTTACGTATTTATCAGTTATTACATGAGAGACAAATGCTTAGAACAGAATGGCTTGACAATTTATTGATATATACCCATTACCAAACTAATTTGACAATAGAAAAAATTGAAAATATTTAAAAAATTAGGGTTCACAATCGTTAAACAATGAAGAACGAACTAAATAATAGAGGAAGAAACCAAGATGGTTTGAAAAATGAATGAACTTGATGGATTTTATTTATTTTTATGAGAGAATTCGCAGTCGCTATCCTTCGGGTGCACACTGGGTAAACTCTTGAGCTGACGTGATAGCCTGCAAACCACGTCAGTCATGTTAATTACAATAGGCAAGTCCAGTGTGACAAACTCGATCGAAAAAGTGTTGGTAGGGAAAATCGAACTCGTGACCAAAGGCCTCCGCCCTCACATACTTCACCAACTCGACCGCCCCATGAGAGGTGAACTTGATGGATTTTTTGAGTGCACGGAAGGAGGAAGGAAATGAATAATGTAAGAAGGTTTACATGAGTTCTTATTAGGGTTGTAAGCAAAAATCGTCAAATCGGAAAATCAAATCGAAACTGCATTTTGAAAATCATTGGTTTGGTGCCGCGTGGACCCGTCAACAAAATAGTTTTGAACCAAATCAAACCGGTCAAAAACGGTTTGGTTTAGGTTTGTGAAATTTTATTGCGGTTTAAAACCAAATCGGATCGGCGAAAAAATATATAAAAATTAAAAAATAAAAAAAATGAAATTTTTTAAATTGTAAGACTTTTGTGTTTGGCTTTTTATTTATTTTTAAATGAGGCTCATATATTCCATAGGCTCATATATTCCATATAAATTACTATCACCAAACAATCATCAATTTATATAAACTGCATAATACTACAATGATTAAACAAACTTCAATCAAAATTAAAATTCTACATTGAATTGGACATCCTTTAAAAAATTATTGTAACTTCTGGTTCGGTCGATTATAATTTGTAGAAATCTAGATGAAAAGTTTTGATCAGATCAACAATTATGTAATCAAAGTGAAAACAAAATAAAAATTTTGGATTTTAGAAATGAAATTATATATTATAAATAAATTTATTAAGGTATAGATTTACCCAATATTTTAATTTGGCTTGAAAATCAGTTAATCACAGAATTATAAGGAGAGAAGAAAAAAATCAAAGAGAATAAGGAAAATGTTGGGGTCTAAAATGAAAAAAGAACCCTATTATTTTTATAAAAGTGATTGGAGATTGAATCATATATTTTACCAAAAAACATAAAAAAAATTCTATGGGAACCATCCGGTTCCCGGTAGTTCCCATACTAGAAGCGAAAATTGGACCGGAACAGGTTGGTTCTTAATAATTTGTCCCAAAATCAAATTATTTTTTAGAAGATCAGGAACCGAATCAATCGGTTCTAAATGGATCCAGTCCAGTTCCACCGGTCTTAAAAAAATGTCAACTCCTAAATTAATGGCATAAAAGTAGATAGACAAAAAAATATACGGCGAAATTGACTGTTTAAAATCGGACGACAGACAAAAAATATACGGCGAAATCGACGGTTTAAAATCGTACCAAACCGTTAGGTTTAGGTTTGAGTTTTTTTTCAAACCGTTCAAAATGGTTTGGTTTAGGTTTGAGTTTTTCTCGTGTAAGCGATTTGGTTGAAAATCTGTCTAAAATCGAACCACTTATACTCCTAATTCTTATGACGAAAGAGAGAGAGAGAGAGAGAGAGAGATTTACTTGGAAAAAAAGGTACGTTTGAAGTTTGAACCCTTAAACTTAAAAAATTTCCATTATAATCATGTTAATTAAACAATTAGTTGAGATATAAAATATTTTCGAATCACAATAAAAGTAAAAGATATTAGGTATTTCTAAAGAAAATTTAAGGACAAGTATATTTTAAAATCTTGTGACAAAAAAACATGCAGTTTCAAAATTGGATTATGCTGCTTTGCTAGATGAATGGTTACGGAAGCAATGATAGATTCCTATGTGGCGAAAAATGATTTGATGGAAAAATGACGGTATTTTAAACAGTCCGATGATAAAAACAGAATGTGATATTATATTAATCATTATATAAATAATTTTGACACTATTAACATGATTGAAATTGAATTATTTTGAGACTATAGCGTGGATATTCAAAATTTCTGCGCTAATAGCTGATATGTTCTAGAAATTCGTAGTCCATTAACAACGCAGGGAGTCGTGGCCTCGAGTGAGTCAAAATACTTAAACAAATAAAAATTATACTTATCAGTTATTTATACTCCATACAAAGTGGTATAGTTTCAATATAATTAGCAAATTAGATTGATGATAACTATCCAAGCAAAAATATTTCAATAGTGTTCGCTTAGTTTGATGCAACTTTTTTGCTTCGTTTCGATTGAGTACATACATAGCTTGACCATATGAAAATAAATTTCCCAAAGCACCTATATTTAGCAATAAAAACACTAAGAGAATTTAATTAGTACTAATGAACCTTTATTTTCAGGAGTAATGCTATTCAACACTAATTGAGATCAGTAAACAGTAAATTCGTAACTTATTATCTAGTGTTCACCATTTTCTATAATAATAATCTTTCTGTCTCATATATATATATAGATTTTGTTTTTCACTCGAATTAAATAATTTTAATGTTAATGAGAACACATTTTTTGTCAAAAGCTTTCCTAATTTACCCTTATTTATATTTGTACAATTTCAAGATTAAGTAAAAAAATTGGTTATAGCTAAATAAATTAAATAAAAGTATATTACTAAACAAATAAAACAAAACAAAACAATCTCAATAAAGAAACATAACTATATAATTGAGATTAGAAAATAAAAAAAGTCAACCTATGTAAATGAGACACATTAATTACGAATAATTATGGAGCAGGTAATTAAGTGATTAATTAAAGTAATTAAATATCAATATTTACAAGCGATTTAATTTATAAATAAATAAAATAAGCCGTGAAAAGTGGATAGTAATGTATGTGAAAATAAGAAAATTCCAACAATGACCATGAGTTATTCAAATCGCAAGTACCAAAGTAGCCATGTCTTTGTATTCTTCTTCCATTTATTTTCCTTTTGAATGATTTAAGAATTTTGCTACTTGTATGGCTAAGCTGATGCAACATTCATGTCATGTCATGGGGCCAACGAGTGCTCAATATTCGAGATTAAAGAAATTGTTAATCAACAGGAGACCGATTTTAACCAAGTTTTAAGGTTATAAAAATAAAAATAAAAATCACGAGATTAATTTATTATTGTATTTTTGTTATACCTTTGAAAATCAACAAGAGACCATTTCTGACCTAGGTTTTAAGGTAATTAAAAACAAAATCGCGAGATTATGATTGCGTAATTGATTACATAACTTAATTTTATTAAATGATTATGAAAAAAATTGTTTAATTCGATCAAGATTGTCAAACATTTTTTACTCTTTCTTACACAGCAAATGCGTTATCATTGGGTACAACAAACTTTTTTTACTCTTTCAAGTTTATTTCACAACTACTTTGGTATGAATTTTTCATGTACGTTTCGTAAGAACATTGTTAATTCCATAAAGACTTTGTATTTGCAACTTTCACATTTGAAACTTTCAAATCACCACTGAGTGGACTTACCGAAACCATCAAATATTTTATCATCACTAGTTTTGATTGTTTCAGCTTGTTTTATTATTGAAAATAGGATTTGATTCTCCTTTTAAAGTCTTGCCCTTAGTGCAATCCTTATTTTATCAACATATCATTGCCTTATACTTGCCACATTGGTCAAAATTAAATTTTTTTTTTTTTTTTTTTTTTTTTGTTTATAATTTTTTTCTATGAAATATTTAACACGTGGCATCTACTATGTGCTCAATAAACTCCAACATTTTGAAGACATAACTCTCCGATACTACTTTTACGAATTGAGGTAAATTTCTTGATTCCCACACAAGATCTTCCAGAAGATAAAAAATAAAAGACATGGATTATAAAATTTATTGTTCACAAACATTTAAATAATTGACCACAAACCCGCTTAATACAACCCTAACCCAACCACTACCTGCACAATCGAACCACCAATGTCACCTTCAACACCACCGCCATCGCCATCACCATCGCCACCGCCACCACCATCTAACCATCATCATCATTTCTTGCACAACACCACCACAGTTTGTACCAACAATCACAACCACCATCTCCATTCACCATTGAGTGGACTTACCGAAACCATCAAATATTTTATCATCACTAGTTTTGATTGTTTCAGCTTGTTTTATTATTGAAAATAGGATTTGATTCTCCTTTTAAAGTCTTGCCCTTAGTGCAATCCTTATTTTATCAACATATCATTGCCTTATACTTGCCACATTGGTCAAAATTGATTTTTTTTCTTTTTTTTTTATCAAATTTTTTCTGCGAAATATTTATCACGTAGCATCTACTCTGTGCTCAATAACTCCAACATTTTGAAGACATAACTCTCCGAAACTACTTTTATGAATAGAGGCAAATTCTTGATTCACACACAAGATCTTCCAGAAGATAAAAAATAAAAGACAAGGATTAAAACTGCAGAAATGCATGTGATAACTCCGAAACCAAAGAAAAAAATTCATTGATTGTGAGAAAGAATTTTTTTTTTTTTTTTCAATTATATACAATTCATTGTTCACCCAAACCCTCAAGTATTTCAAGAAAAATAATCCCTTAAATTTTACCTTACCTACAATATTCAACTATGTTTACGCAAAGAGGACAAGAAAATTCTTTGAATGCTGGACTATGTAATTTATTTTATTTTGTCTTTAACCCTTCATGTATGGACTACAAAGACAAACCACGTGATCAACTTGTATGGGAAGATTGATGAATAATTTTAATCAAACTCAAACTTTGCACACTACAATACGGCCGTCACGAGGTAAAACTCTGCCACATATTGGAGAGATTGATATAGAATAGCACGTAAGAAACCACGAAATTACGGAATTTGCAATAAGCTTCTTGTTCTTTCCTGATTCACTTATGAATATTAGAAAATTAATCACTAGACGCTAATTGATTCATAAAGAATACTCAACACCACCTTAAATAAAGTAAGATAATCTAAAACTATCATATAAAATTTAATTTTGAAAACCACAAAAACAATTGATAATTTTCATATGTCCTCCCCAGTGTAGAGAAATTTGTACTAGAATATTAGGAGAATTTGTAATCTTCTTTGTTGGGCCAACAATAATTATTTTGGATCTACATCATGTAGTCACAAGCATAGGCATCCACTTGTTCTACTTCATGCTTTTGACATCTCCTACTTAACATGTTGATAGGAGTGAATATTTTATCGAATAAATATGTTTCAAAACTGCAGCTTCCCCAACTGTATCTTCTTATACTATTAATAGCGAACAATTATAAAACAAAATTACAATTATTTCATTAATGTATTATAACCTTATTTCAAAGTTTTACTATTACTTTAAGCCTTGTTCCCACTGTATGCAAATTTGTAAATGTCAGTGATCATATATGGAGAAGTAAAGGAAAATATTTCAATTGTTACATGGTTGCAATGGTCTTGTATTTTTTTTTTTTTTAATCCAAATTCTAGTAGATATTGGAGTTTTGGTTTAAGTGGTCTCGAAGAGATCAAAATTATGGACTGAAAAGAAAAGTCGTAGCATTTTTGCTAGCATGTTGCTCGAGCGGTGCCTGCATATTTTCTCCTGAGACTTGTCGCTCGCCCGACGCTCAAGTGACGGAGTTGTCATCCGCCTATATATATGTCACGGATTGTATTGTTTCTATAATATTCAATAACATCTTGAGAGTTTTAAATCTTAATTGAGAGTATTGAAATATTGTTATAAATACAATTATTATTGATTACAATGAATTTTTCCTCATCTGCACGTGATTTTTCTCATCTTGGATTTTCACATAAATTTTCGCATTTTTATTTTGTTCTTATTTATTTTATTACTTTCATTATCTTGTGATCAAATCATAACAAGTCGCTTCAGAGTCAACTTGATTATTTCGCATGGCAATGATGAAATACGATAGTTCATTATTGGATCAAAACATTAGATTTACTTTATGACAAGTGAAGATATGAGCAATTCTCGCGCAAATGGATTTAGAGGAAATCTTGTTTGACTTTGATAAGATGCCTTCAACCTGGACGCATGATGAAAAGTAGTGAATGGATAGAAAAGCCTAATCTCAAATTCATCTACATCTATCAAATCAAATTCTTTAAGATATTCTAAAGGAGAAAAGTATCGTTGTCTTGTGGTTGAAGTTGGAGCAATTTTGAATGACAAAGAACTTGACTTGCAAGTTACACTTGAAATAACGTTTGTATTCTCATTGGATGTCCGAATGTACACTATTGGATGATCACTTAACTATGTTCAAAGAAATTTTTATCAATTTGAAGATATTGGAGGTTAAGTATTGTTAGATTTATTTTTGTATTGATAATTCTGTGACCAAAATGATCAACTTGAACATTTATAAAAGTTGAGGGACTTAATCGTAAAGTTTCATAGTTAATAGGTTAGAATAGGGTTTGGGGTTCATTATTGGAACAAGAAGGATATACGCCGAATTTTCGCTAACTGCGCGCCGGACTTTTGCTCGAGCGGATGCAACAGTACATTGATTGCTCGACCTTCGCCAATCGTCGCTCGAGCCACGGACCTTTCACTCGAGTGATAGTGTTTTATGGTCAAACGTAATTTTTGATTTTCGAAATTTTTACTTGGGCCACATTACCTAAAACGTCCAACATATAAATAGAGACGCCTCATTATTTTCGAACCAGAGATTGAACATTGCATTCATTGAGAGAATACATTCAAAAGATCTTAGATCTAGCTCAATCCACCGTTGTGATTTGCGCCAAACTTTGTGAAAACATCAAACAACCAAATCAAACATCAAGGTGCAATCTTCCTTTGGTTCTTTCAAGGAGTTGGAGTTCATGGAAGATTATTGAAGAACGAAGAGTTCTTTTCAAGATCCGCAGGAGATAAACGTTCGTGAAGAGTCAGGAGTGGAGTTTGTGTGTTCATTCCAGAAGGATTGCTTTACAAGAAGAGCCATTATCGATGTTAGTGTGTACATTCAAGGAAGACTGCTTCAAACTTCAGACAGGAAATCATAAAGCTTGTGTTGTCAACTTTGCTGTGGTATATAAGTTTATCAATACGTTTATAGTGAATTTTTTTACTGGCAAAGCGCCCGAATTTTTTTCCACGTTGGGTTTCTCCGTGAATAATTCTCGTATTATTTACAACTTTGATTGATTGTGGTATTTCAACTTAGGAGAAATTGGATTGATTGAGTAACCACCTAGACATAATTAACTTGTGACTTGTTACATGTTAATTAATACTTAAATTCCGCATTTACACCTAATTACCCCCTCTCTAGGTGTAGTTGAGTCGAACTGTGCGTTTTTCAAGTGGTATCAGAGCCTGATTTTGTGTCCTGACCTATACTTTTTAGTCTAGATGAATCAATCATTGTTTGGTTCTACTTATTCTTATTATAATAAATTCAGTGTCCTAAGTGAATTATCTAGTGGTAAGAATGAGAGGAACTACATGGCATATGTTGCTAGAATTAAGTATGAATCAGATCAAGAGAGTGATAACTGTGAGAAAGAGTCTGAAACTGAGACAGATACTCATGAGGTGAATTAAGTATGAATCAGATCATGAGAGTGATAACTGCGCTCATCTTTTTCGACAAACTTTTAAGAGAGAAACTCTAACTCTCTATTAAGGTAGCAGCACCTTGAAGTTTGGCTAGGTGAAGTTCTTTCAATATCTTTGTTACTTTTAGAGATACCTCATTAAGAGTTTTAAACTCAGCCCCATTTCAGTAACATCCGGCATTATTTATTTAATTAGAATATGTTATCGCAGATTCTATAATACTGAAACTATTCACATATCGAATGACTTGTTGAGTAATGACAGATATGGTTGCTATCATTGGTGGACCTTTTAGTTCAAGAGTTTCAACCACATTCTACTCGAAGTAAACATTGCTAAATTTCTATTTAGAGATTTAGTTAAAGGATCTGCTAAATTTTCGATAGACTTAACATAATTTAGAAAAATTATTTCATCCTTGATTAATTTTCTTATATAGTCATGTCTTAGATTCATATGTCTAAACTTTTCGTTGTAGACATCGTTGTATGCTTTTGCTAACGTGGCTTGACTATCACACATGATAGGTGTTGAAGATGTATTATTCGGTCAAAGGTATCTCATAGAGTAGATCCTTAAGCCACTCAACTTCTTTCCCAATTTCTGATAATGCTACAAATTCAGATTTCATAGTTGAGTGCATTATATATGTTTGTTTCTTTGATTTTCAAGAAACGGCTTCTCCTCCAAGAGTAAACACCCAACCTAAAATAGATTTATTTTCACATGTGCTAGATATCCAACTAGCATAAGTAAATCCTTCTAACACCACCGAGAATTTAGCATATTGTAGACCTAAGTTCTTAATATTCTTTAAATAGTCAAGAACTCTTCCAAAGGTCATTGCTTGAATTACTGGTAAACCTACTAAGTTTACTAATCGCAAAAGCTATATCCGGTCTTGTGCATTAAACTGCATACATTAGACTCTCTATAGCACTTGTATACTCCAATTGAGCAACTGTTCTTCCATTATTCTTTATAAGCTTTAAACTTGGATCAAGAGGGCTACTAAATTCTTTTATGTTCAAATGTTTGAACTTATTTATCACATTTTTGATATAATATGATTGACTTAGATGATAACCTCAACTAGTTTTAGTAACATTGATACCTAAAATAATATACACTTGTCCAAAATCCTTCACCTTGAATGTGGAAGATAGAAATCTCTTCGTTTCTTCTATTCCATTCATGTGATACTCATAATCAACATGTCATCAATGTATAGGCAAATAAATATTACATAATCATTACATAATTTAAATTACAAAATATTTATCTATACTATTATGCTTGAATCCAAACGAAACAATAGCTAAGTCGAACTTTTCATGTCATTTCTTAGGTGCTTGTTTTAATCCGTATAATGATTTCACCAACTTGCACACCTTATGTTCATATCCGGGTAGAGCAAACTCTTCGGGTTGTTCCATATAAACATCCTTATCGAGATCCCCATTCAAGAATGTCGTCTTGACATCCATTTGTCAAAATATTAAATCCATTCCTTTTGTCGATAGTCTTGGCTACTAGTGTAGCTTTAAAGGTATTAAGAGAACCATTAATATTATATTTTCTCCTAAACACTCATTTATATCCAATAGGTTCGGATCCGAGCTCTAAATCAACAAGTTCCTATGTATTATTTGATATAATTGAATCCATTTAATCTTTAATTGTTTCTTCAAGATTCACTAGATTCATCAACATTTTTAGAAGATATTTTATCTTGTGTTCTACTAGAGCTTGTGAATTCTTTATGAGTTTCCCTCAATTCATTATCCGAAAATAGTGAATTCTTGAAGAACTCTATGTCACTAGATTCAATTATCACATTGGACTCCAAATTTAATAATCTATATGATTTGCTATTACTAGCATATCTAACAAATGCACATTTAATGTCTTTTGAACCCAACTTGGTTCTATTAAGGTTTGTGTTCTTACAATAAGTAAGATACCTCCACACTTTGAAGTATCCAATGTTAGGTTTTCTTCCTCTTTATAATTCTCAAGGTGAAACTTTTGTAAATTTAGAAGAAATTCTATTTAGTATTCTACATGCACTCAACAATGTTTCACCCCACAAATTAAACGACAACTTAGCATAAGTTGACATGTCATTTATTAATTCAACTAAAGTTCTATTTTTTTCTTTCAGCCAAACAATTTTGTTCTGGTGTCCTAGGTGCTAAACATTGATGAATAATATCATATTGTTTGCAAAACAAGTTAAAATCACTAGAAAATTATTCACCTCCTTGATCATTTCTTAGAATTTTTATTTTCTTATTTCAGTGATTTTCAATTTCATTGTTATATACTTTAAGCATATCAAATACCTCATATTTATGTTTCGTCAAATGGACATATGTATATCTAAAATAATCATCTATAAAGGTAATAAAATACATATTTTCACCTCTAGTCAATATACTATTTAATTTCATAAATCCGTATGAATTAATTTTAGGCTATTAGAAGGTCTTTTTACACTTTGATATGGTTTCTTAGTCATTTTAGATTCTACACATGTTTTACATTTAAATGCATCATTCTCATTGTATGATATTAAATCACATTTTAACATTTTTTTCATAGTACTTTTACTTGTGTAACCTAATCTAGCATGCCACAAAGTAAATGAATCAACAATATAAGCAAAGTCAACTTTATTATTAACCATCTTGTTAATGGTACATAATTTGACAATTCCCTCACAAGAATAGTCTTTTTCAACAAAATTTTCATTTATACAAGTTTACCAAACTCATTAACACTTTTTATGCCATATTTTCCTAAGAGATTATCACTAACCAAATTTCTATTCATGTCGGGAACATGTAGTACATTGGTCAAGGTAACGATTTTGCCGGAGGTGAAAATGATTTCTACATATATACGATTGCTCATGTATCATACCACCAACCGATAACCTTTCCCTTGATAACATTGATCTCACTTACAGTGGCCACAATATTATCTTCTTTGATAGAGTTCACTTTTCATTTGGAGTTATTTCTTTTTCGGTGTCGACATTTTTTCGCATAATGTTCAGGTTTCCCACATATGAAACAACCACATTTGGACTTATTCTTGGACTTGTTAAAGTTCCTTGAGGGCTTTCTGTTGTTGAATTTAGAAGGTTTGGTCTTTTTTACAGCCTTTGTCTTGGAAGTGCCTTCATAAGAATTATCATTCTTATCTCTTACCCTTAATTCTTCCTCGATGCGAAGATGTTTCTGCAATTATTCCAAAAAAAAAATCTTCGAAACTATGCATAATCTTCTTTCGATATCCCTTCTAAGTCCCCGAGATTTTTGCAATAATTACTCCCACTAGGAAAGTTTTCGGGATCTCTATCTTGATCGCCTTTAACTTGTTAACAAGGACATGCAACTCATGTACTTGGGGAAGAAAGGGAACGTTATCAAGAAATTTAAAATAAAAATACCTTGAAATTAAAAATTTCTTGGTACCTTCTTCTTCGGCTTTGTACTTACTCTTCAAAACGTTCCAAATTTCTTCTGTCGAAGATGTATTGGTGTATAGATCATACAACTGATCGGATAGTGTGTTGAGAATATGACTATAGCAAATCAATTCATCATCTTGACGTTTTTATCTTTCTGCTGTCATGGCATCCATCTCTCTATTTGTTGGTTTTGGTAATGGTGCCAAATCTTGATCAAGAGTATAAAATATCTTCAATGCCGTTAGTAGGAACTTCAATTTATCTTGCCATTGTGAAATTTGTTCTATCAAAACGGTCCAAGCGAACGAGGTTTTGAATCATCAATTTGATTGTTGTCATAGTGGTTTCATTCTCCATTGCACAAATATCGTTTGAGATTGTTGGAAAATATATTTTCGCAAAGGAGAGAATGGAGAAGAAACCAAGAATAAAATAAGAGAATGAAGGCCTGAACACGTAATCGTTGTCCTCAAACGATATTTGCCTCCTCACGGATTGAATTTGGTGCTTAAAGGGATATTGACAAATGCTTTGCAGGATTTATCAAGCCTTGAAAATGATTTAACACTAAAGCACTAGTGAAATCCTCAAAAACTTAAGAACGCAAGAGAAGATGAATATGAATAGAAAACAAGTTTCAATACTTTTTGGATTGAAGAATTGATCTATAATGTGGCTATATGTTTTCAATATATTTTCATTGATCACAAACCACCTATTTATAGTCATTAACAATGCTATATGAAGTGGTGCCAAAAACAAGATGAAGAGCCACAAAATTCAAACCAAGACGGTCAATAAAGGCTAGTGAAGTTGCTCTATGCGGTCGTATAGGTCAAACCTATATAAACGCATAGTTAATTCAACGATAGGGCCTTTAGGCCCTGCAAATGACTATGCGACCGCACGCCACTTTGACCTATGCGGTCGAATATTTCAATTTTTTTGGCCTGATTCCACTTTCCATTCCACGCATGTTTTATTGATTTTGGAACCACTATTCCACAATTCTTTACAAATTCATTTAAAAAAAAAAAATTATTTACAATCACATATTATCGTAATAAAATAAATTTACACGATAAATTCAATATTTAACTACACATTCTTCAAAAAATCAATATTACAAAATTTATTGTCCCAAAAAATGAAATTAAAACAAAGTGTATATTTCTTCACAAGGGAATATTACTCGTAGTTGTACGTATACAATCAGGGGCAAACCCAATAAGGGTCCAGTGGGTGCAGTTGCTCCCCACTGAATTTTTAAATATCTTCACAAAAAAGCTAAAACAAGCACTTGGCATTTGGTTTAGTGGTATGATTCATGATTTGGGTCTAACAACTTCAAAAATTTCTTATTGTGTTTTGTTTTTGGCTCTCTCTCTTTTAATTCTTTGTGTCAAATCCATCATACCTCAAAAATGATTGAATAAAATTGATATTGTTGTATTCCGATCTATTTTTCTGTTCTTGTAAAATCACAAAACATCAGCAAAAAGTAAAACAAAAAAAAAAAAAAAAAAAAAAAAAAAAAAAACATAGAAAAAATGCTATCCTTTGAAGAAAGCAAAAGTGAGAATTTAGGGGCATTCTGAGTGCTCTCCACCAGGCGCCACCAACCTCGTCCGGACTTGATACATTCAAAAAATGCTTTCACAATTTATTTTAACTCATTTTGTGTCTCGTCCCCACTAAAAAGTAATCTTGAGTCCGCTCATGTATACAATGCACATCTCGTGCGTACAAGTAACACCGTAATTGGCGTTTAATGTTGCCTGAAGTCAAATTTCTGGTCCTACATAAATTATATACATATATATTGAAACAAATAGTCATCGGATTCCAAAGTTTGAAATCTCTCTCCTTTGCCTGGGTATTTGGGGGCTCCATGCATATACCGCTAGACACCTTTTTCCAAGAGATAAACCGGATTACTGGTTTCTTGTGTTTTTTTCCCAAAACAAAATAAAATACTAAGGAGAAGGAACAAAGTGCCATGTAAAATGGACTATTGACCTCTCTTTTTTCCCCATAAACAAATCATGCATCCACTCCTTTTATGTTTAGAAGTGTTTATAAATAGTTTAAATAATAAAAAGATAGAAATTAGTGATGAATAAGTAAATAGAATTTGTCGATCTCTTAAAAGGCGTAAATAATAATTTAATTGAATATTTATAGGCAGTTTATCAACATGAGCTAAACAATAACAATCACAAGCCACACTAGCAACAAATAAAAGGTCAAGTTGATGGACCTACGAACAAGCAAAAGTCAAAAATGTGTTTAGATTGACAGCATTTTCTGCACACTTCAATTATTAATGATTTTTTCAAAGAAATTATTTTATTAGTATGAACCCACATTTGCTATCTCCGTTTTCACCTCCCTTCGATTATCCCATCAATCAAATATTGATATATCATTATTATTTTAAAATTTCAAAATTCGTAAAATTTTATTGGGATATAGTTTTTTTATGTTTTGCTTAAAAGGCTAAATGTGTTCTACTAAAGTTTTAGCACTTCATAATTACAATGATGTTTAACATTTGATTTAAAAAAATAGTAATGATATAAGGGACAGTGTGTTGAAGAAAGAATATATACTCTCACTGAGCATTATCCAAAAATTATTGAGGACGTTGAAAAAGGATACTGACCACACACGAAGGTCTACTCTTTTATTGATAGTTTGATTCCTGCCTTTTACAAGATATGTAATTGGACTCTTTGTAGGAATCAGTATGACAGCTTTTGTACCCTGACTTGTTGAAACATATATCGTGATTTACCTCCTCCACAATACTATTGGAGCGGGGCGGTGGGAGACCCTCAAGGTTAGGATTCAACCTTTACAATCTTGTCCATGTCACTGATAAAGCATTTTTCTTAAACAAAACCATGTGGCAGAGTGAGTGAAAATATGCAAAATTTCAAAAGATATATACCCTACATTTCAAAACACAAATAGTCACTAGCTCGTAGCAATGATGAAGTTTATGGATATTCCTTATGCAGTACTGTTAGTTCGAACTTATGTTACTCAGTGTCACGAACATATCATTTTAGAAGTGTATTTCTGTTCTCATGAATTTTCTTATTAAAACCTATATTTTAGTTGGTTACTCAGTAGTCCGGAAGTTCGTTTAAAACTATTATGTTAAGATTTCAGACCATAATTAATTAATTAATTAATACGGATAGTGAAATAAAATTTCCCGGAATTTAAGCTTTCATTTGGTATCAGGGAAATGAATAGGTGAGGCTTATGTGATTTTATGTGATGCATGTGGCTGTCATTGTGATTGTTGAATTAAACTGAACTTGCAAAAGATTGAACTAGAGCATACTTGTAGAGGGAGTCACTCACATTCATATGCAAAATTCACATGCATCACTTTTGACACTTGACAAAATTTTACGTTGGGTTTTGAAATTAAGTAAAGACAAAGGGACGGATAATTTTTGGATTACGCCCCATTACTGGCGCCCTTACTTGTCCTATCCTGCCCTGAACCTTGGTGAATGAGGTAAATTGCAGGTTATGCCTCCTAGGGTACAAGATGGAAGGCTACTTGTACACTTACACTTACCAAAGAGCCAAATCCATATTTCAGGATTCGAACTCTTGACGCGACAGCCTCAAGCAAAGTTGGATTTTTTCACCTTTCTTTTTTACCACTTGGAGATGTGCTTGATGTTAGGAGAATATGTGTGGCAACATATTTTTTTATTTGATAATTGGCTTTCTTAATTTCATGGACTTTTAGGTTAGATGGACCATGATCAATGATTTTCGTTTGGACATGCTCTAACGGTTCACGGGATTTGAGTCTCTTGGAATATGCATATATTCATGCAGTACCAGAGTCAAACATTTTCTATTGCAGAATCAAAAATTAAAATGTATTATTTTTACCAAAAAAAAAAAAAGCAACATAACATAACATTAACAAAAATAAGTCAATACACTACTACAATTATAGCCTACACGCTTTCATATTTTGAAAATGTCGTATAATTATATAATTATCAATATGGTTAAATATATCATTGTCAATATGTCACCAAACTATCATTTAAACATTGATCTCCCATTCGATTATGTAGTGGATTCTCGACGATCTTCATTGCAGAAAATATTTTTTACTGTAGTAGTAGCAATTAGAAAAATTAACAACAATGTTACAAGCCTGTAAATTAATGGGTACACCTCATTTTTTACCATTGCAACCAATTTTTCTACAAGATCACCAAGACCTCGTAACCCTTCAAATTTTTTGTGAGTTCGCATACAATAATATATATTTGACTTTGCTTTTCAAGTGCCAAGATCTCTATTAGTTTAAAATTTTTGAAATAATACTCACACAATTGAATTAACATGTTCTTATCGAAAACAGAAAATGAATTATTTGGACATATGTAAACTGGAGCTCAGATTTGGATGAAAAGGTTTAAAGGAAAAAGTAGAGGAAATCAAACATAAATATCCAAACATATAATTACAAACATTCCGTCAGAATCTCTCAATCATGGATAATATTATAGAAAAGTAAAAGGAGATAAAATTAAAATCAGTACATCAAACATAAAAACTAAAATTGTAAAATTTCATAGCTGATTGAAAAATAGAGAATAGAGACTAGATATTGGAAAAGGAGGATTTATTTGAATTGACGAATAGAGTTTGAAATTGAAGATTGGAGAAGGGTTTATTTGAGTTGTATATTCTAAACGTTAGGAGAAAAAGTAAATGTGAGGTAAAGGCGTTGAACTTTAGGGGTAAAAATAGAGTTAGGTCCCGTTTGATTAGAGTGGTATTGGGTGGAAAAAAGAAAATATTTTTTTTCATCCTTAAATTTGGTGTTTGATTGTATAACTTTTCCATGAAATTCATTTTTACCCATTTTCTAGGTACAATCATTTAAAGTACATTTTCCATATTTTATTTTCCTATGGGTGTGGTGGGAAAATAATTTCCATACTTTTTTTTTTTGGCAATGGAAACATATTCTAAATCCAATGGTAAATAAATTTATTCATTTAATTGACAATTTGCATGAAAAATAAAGCCAAACGAATACAAAAAAATTTCAAAATTTTTAAATTTTTTTTTTTTTTTTTTTTTTACTTTTTTGCAATCCAAACAAATTTTAATACAGATTGTGAAAAAATTTATCCCAAAAGGTAACAATTTGCATGAAAAATAAAGTCAAACGGATTAGGTGAAAAATTACACCATTGATTACAATTCCCTCTAAAATAAATTTAATTCAATTCCTTGTCATTCATTTTCTTTTTATCCATTTCCACCCTTGCAATCAAACAGACCCTTGGGTCCGTTTGATAGAAAGATGGAAAATAGATGGCAAATAAAATGTTTGATAGGGAAGTGATTTGCTTAGAATTTATTTTAGAGGGAATTGTATTAATGGTGTTTGATTGGTATAATTTTCCACCTAATCCGTTTGACTTTGTTTTTCATGCAAATGGTTACTTTTTGGGACAATTTTTTTACAGTCTTTATTAAAATTTGTTTGGATTGCCAAAAAGTAAAAAAAAAAATTTCATAAAATTTTTATGTTCGTTTGACTTCGTTTTTCATGCAAATTGTTAATTAAATGGATAAATTTTTTTACCATTGAATTTAGAATATGTTTCCATTGCCAAAAAGTAAAAAAAAAAAAAAAAAAAAAAAAAGGAAAAAAAAAATACCCAACAAGGTGGAAAATAATTTCCCACCAAAATCATAAGAAAATATTTTCCTACTTTTGTGCTTCAAAAGATTGTACATTAGAAATTAGTGGCAAACATTTTCCAGGACAAATTTGGCTAATCAAACAGCCAAAAGTAGGAACTAGGAAAATATTTTCCTAGTTCCATGGCAAATCTCACGAATCAAACACAGCCTAGGGTAACTCCAGATTTTTCCGAGGAAAAAAATCAAAATTTTTTGTGGGATCAAATAGGGTAACTACAAAATTTTCGGGAAAAAAAATAAAAAAAGTTTGTGGGATCACTTGACCCCACATGACCCCATGTGGGTCTATCCTAGTATTCAGGGGGACATACGTACATGTTGACGATGGTGGAGTTGAAGATAAAATTGAAGAGGTTGTTGAAGAAGAAAGGACTCACGAGAGCAACAGATAAAAGCAAGTTGATCAGTCGGCCACTCGGGCCTATGTTCGTGCTTGTGCATCACGCACAATCTGTAATCCCGAAGGCTTGCATAGAAGTGATATGCTCCATTGGTAACCTGAACATTTTCTATGCTTTTTCGGTCTCTCCTCTTTTTGCGGCCATTTACAAAAGGAGGGAGAGTTAGATGAAGTTAGTTTACTAAGTGTTAATTTGACTAGGTTATGATGGTGGGATGGATCGTTACTAGTTAGGAGATGACTGGTCTGTGTGCTGGGGTTATTAATTTGTACTTGTCCCAATTTGATATATAATGAATTTGTAGTGTTGATTGCTGATTATGTTGGAATGGATTGTCGGACTCATTTCAACTGCACTCTAACAAAAATATGTGTTGCTTTTGTAATTAAGAAAAAGCTAAAAGGAGAGATTGTTGGAAAAATATGTTTTGAACAGTTTTTTTATTATTATTTTTGGCTTTATTAAATAAGCAAATTCAATTTATTATTATTATTATTATTAATTTTTTTTTTAAAGTAAGTGAATTGGTGAAGTTTTGGATATTCTGTGTGCAATACTGGTTAAGTGATCCGATTCGTGCACTAATTCTAACGTATTTGATTCACGAACTTACCATATTAGAAATGTGTATTTCCATTGTATAAATTTTCTTATTAACATCGGTTAATTAGTAGTCCGTTACACAATAATTAATTATGAATAATTAATTACTACGTGTTGATAAAATAAAAATTCTTAGTATTCAAAACTTTCAAATACCTATCAATGTATAAGTACGTATTTGAGTTATTCCTCTTAATAATGTTGATATTCAAAGGGAGAATTGCAGCAACGATACCAAACATTTCATTTAATAACAGACTTGATCTAAACTATTTATTTGTGTCACGCACAGTACCAAATCTTTCAAATATTCACACCTGGAGTCCAATAGATGGAAACCGTTAGTTTGACCGTTAATTGATTCCAAAAAAATGATTTTGACGAAATCAACAAATGGCAAAATAGAAACTTTACAATTTTAACATACAAAACTTTAAAAACATTCAATAAAGAAAATAAAATAAAAGAGGTAACATTGTTCACCTTCTTCACAAACCCATCCCCAACCTTATCCCCCGTCCCTGAAAATACGACGGCACCATCGTCGAAACCAACGTGGGCACCACCAAAACTCTTCATCCCTGTAATCTACATGTGCACAAAGTTGAACAGGACCACCGACCAAAAACATACAACTTATCCATAAGAATCTTGAACGGGAACTGTGAATCGACAACAAAACTCGACCTCCAACCGTTTAGAAAAGCCTCCACTTGGTCCAAAACCATTCAATGAAAACTTAGAATCATCCAAATCTCCACCACCTTTGTAAGCGATCTGATTTTATCAATTTTTGACAGATTTTCAAATCAACTCGTTTAAATCGGTTTGAGAAAAATCAAAACCTAAATCAAACCATTTGGAACGGTTTGAAAAAAAACTCAAACCTAAATCTAACAGTTTGGTCCGATTTTAAATCGTCGGTTTCGCCTTATATTTTTTTGCATATCTACTTTTATGTCATTAATTCATTGAATTCAATATATATTTATATCTTATTAGCAATAAATTTAAAATAAACTAAATATATCTACTGTAATTTAAATATCAACTAAATCAAAGTGAAATCACAATAAATTAAAACATAATTTTTTGTTCGCCTTTTTAGGCTAATGACATTACGATAACGTTACAATACAAATATACTAAACTAAATATGAGGCCCAAAAAATATAATAATATCCAACAAGATCTCGTGATCATCATATCTGAAAAAAGGTTACTGATTAGATAGAGAGAATAACCAACCACAATAATAAAACAATTGTTTATAATATCTAAATATAATAATTACACAAACTTACCGTTGTATGTTTTTACGAACTCAATTTCTCACATACTCAAACATCAATTGTTGGGTAATAGTGATATATATGTAGTAAAAAATTAAAAATTAACAAAAATATCAACAAATGACAAAATTATTGAATTTTAAATATTTGGATTGATTTTTTAAAAAAAAATCATTTTTTATTTTTTTATTTCTATATATTTTTTCGCTGGTCCGATTTTATTTTAAACTGCAATTAAAATTCACAAATCTAAACTAAATCGTTTTTGACCGATTTGGTTCGATACAAAACCAATTCGTTGACGGGTTCACATTGCACTAAACTGACATTTTCAAAAATACAATTTTAATTCGATTTTTTGATTTAACGATTTTTGCATGCAGTAGCATTAGCCCAATCTTCATTGCCACCATCCCCACCACCACTAACTCATCCAAAACCGATTTCACCACGACCCCAACACAAGGGATATGGAAATTTAGGTAATTATATAAGTTTCATCGCATGTTGACGAGCAAATGGAAAGTCCATTTTACCATTTTAATTCACACAAATTAACCAATTTCTGCAATTTTCATGTGCGAATTCCCACGTACCAAATATTTTCAAAAACAATTCCCCTTTCAATTCCCACAAACAAATTTTTGCAATTTCCA
This sequence comes from Osmanthus fragrans, assembly GCA_019395295.1. Taxonomy (NCBI): domain Eukaryota; kingdom Viridiplantae; phylum Streptophyta; class Magnoliopsida; order Lamiales; family Oleaceae; genus Osmanthus; species Osmanthus fragrans. Next base: position 1,900,281 of record CM033343.1, read on the forward strand.
CAAACCAATTTATGCAATTCCTATTTCAATTCCGTGGTTAAAACCCTTACGGCAATAAAGGTGAAAGGCTTCAACTTTCCACTTAATAAATCAACCTTTAAAGACAACCACCCATATACACACAAAAGAGAAAGAGACAGTGGTGGGTGCGTAGCTCTGGCGTTGGGCAGGTACAGTGGCGCAGGTCGCTGGTGGTGGTGGTGATTTTGGGGTGAGGGGTTGGGAGAGAAGGGGATGGTGATGGGTGGTTCTTGTTTTGGTTATTGGTTTTTTTGATTAATTATTAATAATTATAATTGTGTTTTATATATATATAAAGTTACCAATTTATGGTCAATGTTAATTTTTCGATCAATTAACGGTCAAACTAATAGGGTTTTTTTTTTTTTAGACTCCAGGTGTGAGTTTTGAAAATGTTTGCTATCGTGGATGATACAAATGAAATGTTTGGGTCAAATCCACTATTAAATTAAAGGTTTGGTACCGTGATTGTAGTTATCTCTATTTCGAAAATAGAATATCAAATCTCAATATAGTAATTTAAGTATAAAATCTCAAATAACCATTTGAAATTCAATTTTTTTTTTCTCCGAGTCACCATATTGGTATAATATGTTAAGAACGATTTTACAGGTACAAGAACGAAAAAATACAGGGAAGACACAAACATGTGGGGCTTACTTTTTTTAATAATATTTAAATTAGGTGAGACCTACATCCATGTGACTCTTCTGTAAAACTTCTGGCATGAATAGTTGTATACATTCAACATTTTTGATATGTTAATGATACATTGTTTCATTATGGAAAAAATTAATCAACACATAAGTGTTGAGTTACTCTTTTTAATAATGCTAACTTTATATGACTGAACTCTAAAACTCAATACCAAATGTGAAAACCCCTAAAATAAGTTGGACAATACTAGTGCAATTTAATTGATACTAAGAAAGAAAATAAAAGTTAAAATCTTTGTTTTAAATTCTCAAGGAAACAATATTTTATTCATATCATTTTCCAATAGGCATGCACAAAGTGTTCAAACCTTGACACATGGAGTTTCTATCGAGATATTTAATATATACGTGCATGCATGCCCGGATCTTCTGTATAGATATTGTTAATTAGTTCAAGACTACTTTGAATTTGATTCGAAAGATGCATATCAGATATCCTTTTGAGGTTTGGGCCCGAATGCAGTTAAAGTAGTATAAACAAAATGTGTTACTCCTACTTACTATACAAGATGTTGTGGAAAGGAATATGCAGATCTCTCTCTCTCTCTCTCTCTCTAAGTTAATTCTGTAACTTTTAACATTTTTGTAAATTTCACAAAAATAAAATTAGCATTTGATTGGAATTTCTATCGATGTATGGATTTTTAAAAGTCAAAGAGGGACCCCGTATTTTGGGACCAAATTAAAGCAGCATTTTCTTTTTTGGACAATAGTATCTCATTTTCTTGCATAGAAAGTAGTGTCTATAAAGTGAGTGTTGCATTCTGATCTTCTTGAAAATTTCCTGTGTATAAAGTGAGTGTTGCATTCAAGTATTTTTGATGTATTCGGTATTCCCCGAGCGATTTAGAGAGCAGGAGACCATCGTCTTAAATTAATCTCATGCGTAAAGTTCACTTCATGAAGCCTGCGGGAATTTGATTGATTGATTTATTCCCTTTTTACATAAGGAAGAAGAAAACTTACCTTTAGTGGACAATCAACACACAATTCTATAAGTTAATGCAGAAATACATGACCATAAATCCATAATCTAAGGCAGCATTAAACCATGCAATGAGATAATTGCGGAATTAAAGCACATAAAGTAAGAACAGAATCAAAAGTATGCATTATTTTGATGGCCATTAATATCATCTAAAGGAGTAGAAAACAGGCGCCCCATTTGTTCTTGGATCCCCAATAAAAGTGCCACTGGCCCTCACTGTGTCAAACCATCATCCTATTTCGATAATATTAAATTATGTATTGTATATATATATATATATATATATGTATATATGTATGTATATGTATGTATGTATGTCCAAATGTTTCTGACTCCTTAAAAGTGGATAAACTATGGGCCACTTTATATATTTAACCCGATCAGGGACCCGGAAAATTGGTGACCCGGAAAATGGAACTATGAAAAGGGTAGCCATTAGGGTTCAAGTCGTACAAGTTTCGATACATATTTAAGAATCAGGGCTGCTCTCTTCCCCGAATCGGAATCGGGAAGAGAGCAGCCTTCCCGAATTCATTTTTGGCCTAGACTTCAAAAAAAAATTTAAAATTTCCTTTTTTTGGCAATCCCAACAAATATTCAATAATTTTTTGTGCTCGTTTGACTTTATTTTCTGTGGAAATAAACACTAAAAGGGATAAAATTGTTTACAAATGAGTATAGTATTTGTTAGGATTGTCAAAAAAATTTAAAAAAAATAAATAAATTTAAGTCTAGGCCGAAAAATGAATTCGGGAAGGTTGCTCTCTTCCCGATTCGGGGAAGAGAGCTGCCCTGATTTAAGAATATATCTTCTATCTATTGAAATAAAATAGGCTATGTGTTTATTTCAATAAGGGAGGAATACTAGATTCTCCCTTGTGTACCAAATGCACCCTAGAAGTATGATACAACACAAAGAAAGTTGATGCAATATAGTGTCAAAAATATGCAAATGTCCTATTAACTTCAAGTATTGTGATCACCTATTTATATAAATTTCATTATCCTATATTTTTGGTGGATTATGAATGCAATTTTTTTAATTTTTTAATTTTGGAATATGAAAGTGAAAAAAAAATTTAATACTTACATTGTCAACGCAACCTCAACGATAGTTTCAACGGACGAAATCAATTTTTATAGATTAAAGGAATAAAACAATTTGAGTGACTAATTTTTTACCATCGAAAGTTCAAAGACCTTTTGCGAGATGGTATATAATTGGATCAACCAAGTTTTCAACACTAATTAGTTTCATCGTTAATTGAAAGTAAGTTATAATAATGGATTTTTAATTAATGGAAGGGGAAAAAATTAAAAAAAAGAGTGGGGGTCCTGTCATCCTGTTGAAAAATTGCCTTAACACAAAGGGAAATGCAAGTGTGCCAGATGAATTGTGCCACCTTTGTTGACCGACTCTCACATATGTGTGGGGGTCCGCGTGGGACCCGCGTGAATAAATAATGCAAAAAAGGCACCTCACCCACGCCTATTGTGTGTATCGATCAACAAGGGTGGCAATGGTTTATCTGACACACTAGCATGGTTCTAACACAAAAGTAAAAAGACAAACTAAACACTCCAATTACGGTCTCTTTTTCTTCCCAACCGGAGCGCACTTTTCTCCTATTACCTTTCCACTTTCACCTCTTCAAAGGATTCTTTGTCAATGATTATATACGACTAATTACATTAACACGCACAGTGAGAAGAAGAGAGAGAACAGAAAATCCCATTACTAGTTCTTCTCCAGTACTAACTCTATCCTATCAAAATGTTCATATTCTTGAATCTGTAAATCCATTATCAATACAGAACCTGAAGGAAATAGCTTAAAAGAAGCACATTATCCTCTGAAAATGTTTAGAAGAAGCTGCATTGTGTCTCTCTTTTTTGTGGGTTCATTTTTTCACCTCAGTTCAGGTATGGTGAACCTCACTCTTCCTGGTCAACACCCCTTCCCTGAAGACGTAGTTCAAGATGTTCACAGGTCGGTTCTTACTCATCTTTATTTTTCTGGGCTTCTGCATTTTAAACTTTCTGTGTTCATCACTCGACCCACACATTTGTCTCTTAAACGTTCTCGTCCCAACCAGACCATGCCAACCCCTACTTAAGTCTTGGAGTTGTCCACTAAGTAAGCTACTACCATTTTATCACATATATAAATAGAGATATGCACTTTGCATTGGCCATAGTTCCGGTTGTGGTTAGATCTGCATAGTTATGGTTTATTATTTGCTTTTACCCTATAGGCCTTAGGGTGGCCCTCAAAAAACTCTATAGATTTCTCTCTCTGCCATGGTATCCTAAGAAATATTTGGAATATATATTTGTATTTTCACTAAAGAAAACTAAAAGATTGACATGTATACATATTGCAGAAAAGTAAATGTGTCACTTTCAAGAAGACAAATGCTATCCTACACCACCAACGACCAATCATCTTGCGCAACAGGCAACCCGATCGATGATTGCTGGCGGTGTGACCCCAAATGGCAGTTGAACCGTCAGCAATTAGCCGATTGTGGCATTGGATTTGGCCAGTATGCTCTAGGCGGTAAGGGTGGTAAATATTACGTGGTCACAGACTCCTCGGACCATGATCCAGTCAACCCGGTCCCAGGCACCCTTCGGTATGCTGTCATCCAAACCGAGCCTCATGGATTGTTTTCGCCGCCAACATGCTCATACACCTCTCCGAAGAACTAATTTTCAATTCCTACAAGACCCTTGATGGCCGTGGAACTCATGTGCAAATCACCGGTGGTGGATGCATAACGTTACAGTACGTAACTAATGTAATCATCCACAATATACACATTCACCATTGCTATGAAGCTGGTGATACTAATATAAGGTCGAGTCCAACACACTATGGATTTCGCACAAAATCAGACGGTGACGGGATTTCTATTTTTGGTGCTCGGGACATTTGGATCGACCATTGCTCATTGTCACATTGCAAGGATGGGTTGATCGATGCTGTCATGGGATCGACTGGAATCACAATATCCAATAATCATTTTTCACACCATAATGAAGTGATGCTATTAGGCCATAGCGACGATTACTTGCCGGACACTGGTATGCAAGTGACTATTGCTTTCAATCACTTTGGCAAGAAACTTATCCAAAGAATGCCAAGGTGCAGAAGAGGGTACATACATGTAGTGAACAATGACTTTACACAATGGGAAATGTATGCAATTGGAGGGAGTGGTAATCCTACCATCAATAGCCAGGGAAATCGTTACATTGCTCCCTTCGATCGCAATGCCAAAGAGGTAATCATCCAATAGTGATGTAATTTGTCCGCAATATTCTGAATCCAACTTACGTACCATTTTAATGGACGAACCACCTAACCCTTTTTAATATAATGATTAAATTATTGTTATTATTCAAAAGAAATTTGTTCTGACAGGTGACAAAGCGTGTGGACACAGAAGAGGGGAAATGGAGGGATTGGAACTGGAGAAGTGAGGGAGATGTAATGGTAAATGGAGCATATTTTGTAGCCTCTGGACAGGGCGTAGAGGTGAAATATGAGAAGGCCTATAGTGTGGAGCCCAAATCTGCTGCAAATATTGACCAACTCGTAATGAACGCCGGTGTCCTCACTAACAGGTATTTTTTACTTTCTTTCCCTTCTTTCTCTTTTCCATTTTTCTCTCTCTTCCTTTTCGACGATTTTTTTGGAGATATTAGATAGGCGAACCTAGCAACGAGCTCCTCAATAACCCTTGTTCAGGGTAGAGGTATCGACTGGGCCGTAATGTGCTTATATAAGCAGACCCATGCAGGCCAGAGGCCGAAGGCCTGACCCCACACGGCTCTGTGGCCAGGCCAGTCCATGGCACAGAATGAGACAAGCCTAGGCTAAATCTTTTCCAAGTCGGGCTACTTGGCTTGAATAGCTGATATATTTTGACACATCTAGCTTATGGGTAAGAACACTGAACTTTTTGTGATTGATATTGTGAGCAGTGGATACAATCTGGGAAAGTGGACGGCCGGAGACAATAGTAGCGGAACTGATTTGGATGCAAATTCAGGTGTTGTAGAGGACTACGATGAAGATGAGGATTCCCGGAGCTACAGGACACTCTCTCATTCAATACTCTCATATCTTCTGTTAAACTTGTCAACCTTCTTGTCTCTACATGTCACCACCACATCTATGTTATTGTAGTATGAATTCTGAAATGAAAAGTGGAGAAGACACAAAAGTATGGTCTCCTTTCTGCAATTTACATCAGCAGCATCTAAAACTCCATTTGGATTTGGATTTTCAGTAAGAAAAAATCAATATTTTCTGTCAGTTTCTAAATGAAAATATCGAGTGAATGCATGTACAAGACTAAACAATCACGAGAAAGTAGGCAAGCTTGGGGTATTTAATTTGCATGTTATAATATCGACATTTGGAAAGAACAGACACTTGTGCACACACACACACAGTAAAATGCACGTACTTTGCATAGGGTGATTGAGAGGCTCAAAAGACACTGATAGTGGAGGATTTCCCCTAAAGATAATTTTAAAATCTGCCATTTCATCAAACTCTTCAATATGCAGATTTTCGATTTTGTGGGGGGAAATTTAACCATATGAAGAACACAACTCGACAGACTCTCAACATTTGACTTCACCAATTCTCAGCATGGCAAATATAGGTGGTATAACTGGAACTACTCTTGAGCGGTAGTTCTTGAACGAGCTATGAATATCCATGCAAAGGATAAAGCCAAACATCATTCTAATTATGGTTGTAAATTAAGGGGCATTATCAACAGCTCTCTCTTCACATTATTTCTTGACAGTTCTAGATTAACAAAAACAAAAGTTTAACCAGTGGCACTAGTTATACTTCAATTTTTCATTATGAAACTAAATAGGTACTAGTCTGCTTAACCTCTTTTAAACCTTTACTTAGCGTGGCCTGTGGGTAAATCTAAATATCAAATCAGCATATATAATACACTTACGATTTACATGCAAAAAATTTGCAATAAGTTCCGAGTTCATATCAAGAATTGATTAACTATCAAATTTTTCCATAATTTGCATCTAAGCATTGCCACTTGTGGCATCAGCCCCCTAATTCATTGGCTAAAAAATCTATCACAGCCTTAAACAATCACCTACTCCTAGACCATTTATGAGCACTGGGTGCATTACCAAAATTTTAACACCTCAAAAAATTGTATCGAGGTCAATTTTTGTGGTGAAACATCCAAGGGTACAGTCAAGTCAGGACAATAAATCTAAACTCTTTGTGGGTTGCTCCATGCAATATGCAGCTCGTGCAAAACTAATTAAATCTTTGTTTTATTTATTGAAGGAAGTAAGGGAAAGAATCCAAAGCCGCACTTAGTTGAACTTTTTAACAATTTAGAATCTCCTATGGAACTTGCCAATTTCTTGATTTTCTAGTTTTCTCTACTGTATATAGAGTATATCTTGCAATTTGACATATAAATATGATAAATAAACATATTTAATATTCATTTGTGTTGGCATAAAAAACCTTGGGGACTTTCTTGTCAAATTATTAACACTTCTTCCCACAAAAATACACATGCTTCACATAGAGAGCGAATTAGAGGCTCAAAAAATAAGTAATAACCATAGAAGACACTGACCAGTTGGAGAATACCTTAAAATAATGGAGACATTGAAGTTCAGAGTTGAAACAATTTTAAGATCTGCCATTTGATAAAACTCTTCAATATGAAGATTTTCACTATTAAGGATAAATTTAACCAATAATGAACAAACATGGACAGACTCTCTCTACATTTGACTTCACCAATTCTCAGCATGGCCCATATAGATAGTAGAACTCTAGCACCATAGATTACAGTCCATTTCAAGAAATAGGAAGTATTAGCGATCAATAAAGGATTTGTTCATGAGATCGACTGCTGAATCCATGAACTGCCACCACAGGAAGAAGTAGCCAATCAGTTAAGAGACAATGCTAAAGTTAATGCAGTTACGCATTTTAACACAAAATAGATTAAGAAGACACTTCATAATAAATGGTTGACACAAGGTGAGGAAATATCAGCTCCGTTAATATGAGAACAGAAGTAGAGAGGCGGACCCAGAATTATGGTTCAGTGCGGGTGAGACAGCAAATGGGCTAAAATAGATTGTGAAATGAACCAAAAAAATCTGAAAATTTAAATTTTAAAAAGTCCAATCAAATATTTTTGGAAATTCAGTGAGGGCAGCGGACCCCGCTCAGCCCTTAATGGGTCCGCCCCTAGTCCAGGGGATGCATCATAGAGTTAATATGGCAGCACGGAATCTGACATTAACTATGCAGTACTAGAGCCATTGATTATCTAACTCCAAGGCAAACTGATAAAAGAACAGTGCAGTATAACAAAGTTCAAATGCATGAAATTTACCCTTCCAATTGATTTGAGTTCCTTTCCAACTGGTTCCATAAACTTCATGTCAATCTCAATGGGCCATACCTGGATAAATGAGTACGAGGAGAATGAATGTTATTTGGAAAATATGAGCTAAAGGGCTAGGAGGATGATCAGGCCATGTGCCACAAAAGAAATTGAGAATTCCTATTACCTATGAGCTAGAAACAAATAAATAATATCCCTTCCAAAAGAAATTATTTCTAAATTCTAGGAGAATGCTCCAAAATTTGTTACATCTAAGAAGTGTATAAAATTCAATATAGCCTCATATATGATATAACTCCTTCTCTCAGTACTCTATTATTTTTCTAAATTCAATATTTGTGTTTGTTGAAAATCTGTGGACACTGCCATCTGTTTCTGTTGAAGGCTTGAAGCAAATAATTGACCTTCATTCTTTCCGAGCACACAACCAATCCACTTTTAATTTTATGTTGTCGCTGCAAATCTCCATTCATAACTTTAAAGATCTTATACAAATGAAAGTCAATTTAAACTCATAACTACCCCTTTAAGCAGTGTATTTACCTGCTGTACTGTTGGACATCATCTTTTTATTTTTTTTTGATGCTCTTTAGTTCTTTAGAATAATTTTTGTGTGCTGCTTCATTGAAATTTCATTGACTGATAGCAATCTAATAATCATCAAGACCTTCCATCTTCTTTGCACTTTTGGGGCAACAAATGAATATTTCAATAGCAAATATTAATTAACTTTGAATTTTCTAAACCAACATAATTAGTTTCAGTTTACAGGCTAACTTTTTCTATCCAAATTTAGATTCTCACTAACTTGAATATCATCAACCTTTTTGATGGGAATGTGGTGTGAAGTTATCTTTTACAGGTTTTCAAAGACTGGGAAGTGCAGCTTGTTCAAAATCTTATGGTGAAGCATTAAGAGTTTAGACATTGTGGATGCAATGTGGATAGAATTGCCTGGAACAGCACTAGTAATGACATATTTTCTTTAAGTCTTTCTATGAACTTTTTCTTTGAGTTTCAATTCCCAAATCAAGTCATTAAATTGCAAGACGAAAAATATAGATATGAGTTTAAATAAATACCGAAATAAGGCAAAAGCGTATGTTGATTTTTCACATAAGTAACATTTAAGAGATGAAGAGAAAAATTAACTATTTAATAATGAAAAGCTCAAGCTCACAAAAGGCACCTGAAGACCAAGTAATTTAACAGGTGCAGTCTGTCCAGGCACAATGCAATCTGGCCCTGCTGCTTCCAATATAGCCTCCTTCGCTAGCCCACTACCGATGGGGTCTGAGTGCTGAAAATTCCCACCATAGACCCATAAGGTTACACAAAGCATAATGCTCTATAGAAATTTATTCGTAATTTTAGAAATCAAAGAGACGTGCATTAAATGAAAAAAAAAATGATTACATGCACAGGAAAGATTGTAACTTTACATGAAAATACCAAAACTGGGTAAAAATCATTAGCAAAAGAACATACTAAGGACCTTGGCACTCGAAAACCTATAGAAACCATATGAAATAACTATTTGAAATTTAACAACCTCTCTATTCTTCTTCAAGTGATCCCACTAGTATAAGATTAAGAAAGAACACAGAAGATGGAAAACCACACACTTGTATTCCATTGTTTACAGAGTATTTATAGGGTACAAGTGAAACTATAATACAACTAAATTCCTAAAATATCTACTGAAGTTGAAAACAGAAAGATACAACTTTATCATCTAAAATATGGATAATGATAAATGAAGAAATCTGTGAACTAACTAACTGCTCTATTATGCCCCCTCAAGATGGAGCTCGGTAAGAGATTCCAATCTTGGATTTAAGCATTTGAAACCTGATCCTGGATAGAGGTTTTGTAAGTGCATCAGCTAGTTGATCAGAACTAGAAACATGAGCAACACGAAGACTCCCCTTTTGAACTTGATCACGTATGAAGTGGAAATCAATGGCCACATGCTTCATTCTAGATTGGAAAACTGGGTTGGAACACACGTTGGTAGCCCCGATATTGTCACAATAGATCACAGGTGATTGAGAAAGAGGAACATCAAGCTCAGTTAAAAGTGAACACACCCAATTAATTTCTGCAGCAGTATTAGCAACAGAGCGATATTCGGCTTCGGTTGTGGACCTTGCAACTGTGCGTTACTTCTTGGAACTCCAAGATATAGGATTTCGACCAAGATATACAATGTAAGCACTTGTGGAGGAGAAATCATCTTTGTTTCCAGCCCAATCGGCATCGGAGAAGGCACGTAAAGATAAAGGTGAGTCATGATAGAGGAGTATTCCTTCATTAGTGGAACCACAGAGGTAGCGCAAAAGACGCTTTAACATAGCCCAATGATCTGTTGTTGGTCGATGCATGAATTGTGACAATTTATTGACTGCAAAAGCTATATCTGGCCGAGTAAGCAACAAGTATTGTAAGCTTCCGACAAGTGCTCTATATTCTGATGGATCTGAAAGAGTGGTACCCGAAGTCAATGTAAGTGGAGGAGAAAGAGGTAGTGGAGTCTGTACAGATTTAGCTTCCAATAATTTTGTGCGAGCCAGTAGGTCCATAATATAGCGACGTTGAGAGAGTAAAACACCTTGTTTATGTGGTATAACCTCCACACCAAGAAAATAGGATAGTGCCCCAAGATCTTTTAAGGAAAATTGCTGTGATAACAAGGTGACAAATTTCTGAACAAAATCAACATTATCGCCAGTTATAATAATGTCATCAACATAAACCAAAAGATACATTAAATGACCTCCTGTTTTGAGAACAAACAAAGAAGTATCAGCATGTGAGTTGCGAAATCCTGATGCAAGAAGAAATTTACTAAGCTCAGTATACCAAGTTCGTGGGGCTTGTTTAAGCCCGTAGATGGCTTTTCGAAGTTTGCAAATATAAGATGGATTATCGGGATCAACAAATCCAGATGGTTGGGACATGTAGACTTCTTCAGATAGATGACCTTGTAAGAATGCATTATTAACATCAAGTTGGCGAAGAGACCATCCCCTACTAATAGCAAGACTAAGAACAAGTCTTATAGTTGTAGGCTTGACTACAGGGCTAAATGTATCATGATAATCTACGCCTGGTTGTTGATGAAAGCCTTTAGCAACCAAACGTGCTTTGTACCTGTCAATAGAACCATCAGATTTTCTTTTAATGCGAAAAATCCACTTACAACCAACTATATTGTGACTAGAGATGGATGGTACTAGCTCCCATGTTCCATTCCGAACAAGTGCATCATATTCCTCAGACATGGCCCTACGCCATTTGGGATCCTTGAGTGCTTGAGTGGCTGTGGGGGGTTCAATGGCTGTGTTGGAAGATATTTGTGTAGAAAGGTTTAATTTTTGTGTTGGTTTGTGGATGTTATTTTTAGCTCTTGTGGTCATTGGATGGGTAGGATGTTGAGAGGTGGAGGGATTTGAGGTGGGGATTGATGTAGGCTGTATGTCGGGGTTAGACATAATGGTAGTTGGAGGAGATGGTGGAGATAATTCCTCTATTGGTGGGGTTAATAGTGTTGTAGAGTGTGTTGGTATATTGCATTGAGATTGCCTTTGAGGTTGCACATTGGATGAGGTGTTGTCCGGCTGATAGGTTGATGGCTCCAGAATGGTCATTGTTGGAGGAATCCAGGTTGATATAGTATCTGTCTGTGGACGTGGAGAGTGAGTTGAGAGTGTAAGAAAAGGAAAAACTGACTCAACAAACTTAACATGCCTGGAAACATAAGTTTTAGAAGTTGATGGATGGAAGCACAAGTAAGCACTTTGAGTGAGAGAATAACCAATAAAAATGCATGGTTTTGAACGGGCATCAAGTTTATGAGAAGAATAAGGTCGAAGCCATGGATAACACAAACAACCAAATATTTTAAGCTTTGAGTAGTTGGGGGCTGTGCCAAAAAATTTTCATATGGAGAGAAAAATTTAAGAGTTTGTGTTGGCATTCTATTAATCAAGTATACTGCAGTAGCAAATGATTGACTCCAAAATGTTAGAGGTATTGAGGCATGAGAGAGTAGGGAGAGACCTGTTTCAACAATATGACGATGTCTTATTTCAGAGTAGCCATTATGTTCTGGAGTGTGTGGAGGAGTAGTGAGATGAGAGATGCCATTTGAAGTAAGAAACTGGGCTAAAGCTGTGTATTCACCACCATTATTTGAATAAAGTGTACGAATTTTTAGTTTGAAGTGGTTTTCTACTATAGCTTTAAATCTAATAAAAACATCTTTAACTTCTGATTTGTGCTTGAGAGGATAGAACAAAATATATTTAGAGAAATGGTCAACAAAAATGACGTAATATTTGAAACCATCTCGTGACAAAACAGGGGAAGTCCATACATCAGAGAAAATTATTTCAAGAGGTTGTGTAGAGATAAGAGTGGAATTAGAAAAAAGATAGTTTATGACTTTTATTGCAGTGACATGCATTACAGGAAAAATTAAATGTCAAAGATGCAGATAGATCTAATTGATAATTAGAAATAATATGTTTCAAAATAGGAGACGCGGGATGGCCCAAACGATGATGCCAGTCAGAGGAAGTTGTCTTGACAGTGGAAAATGCTAATAGAGGTGATGTGTTTGGAGACGGAATTGGCCATTCATACACCCCATCCTTTGTTCGACCCTTCAAAAGGACTGTCCCCGTGCGAAGTTCCAGTGTGAGTGATTGGTAGGCTTGTTCCATCACCAATCATGATATCATCAGAACCAGTGTAGGGCGCATGCAGGGACAGATTGTTCAAGTCGGCAGTTACATGGTGAGAAGCACCACTATCTAGTAGCCACTGTGGTGTGGGGGAAGTGGAATTCGCAGCAAAGTGTGCTTGAGACTGCCATGGTGTTGAAGACCTTGTCATTGAGGTACTTGGAGGCTGAACAGGAAAAAGACGAAAAGAAGGGCATTTTTTGGCTGTATGTCCTTGAATTCCACATATCTGGCAGTGACCAAGATAAGGTCTGGGAGATGATCGATCATTTTGAGAGGTGTTTGCTCCAGCATTGTATGATGTGGATGAGCGATAGTTGGGCGACGGGCGCCAACCCGTGTTATTGTTTCCAGAGAATGATGATGAACGTCGGTTGTTGTTATTGTTGCCCAAGTTATTTGTAGGACGCCATCCTGAATTATTGCGTGTTGCCGGGTTTGCTGATGCTGGAAAATGAACAGGTTCTGGTTTTTCCTGAGATAGAGTAGCTTCAAAGTTCAACAATTTTTCATAAAGTTCATTAAAAGTGATAGTAGTGTCTCGGGCTTGTACTGCACGAGCTAATTCTTTGTAATCATCTCCAAGTCCATCAAGAATTTTATCAGTAATGTCATCTTCATCCATTGGTGCTCCGAGAATAGCAAGTTCATCAGAATGAACTTTTACAGTCTGAAGAAAATCTGTAACATTTTGACAACCTTTTGTTAGATTTTTAAGTTGAAGTTTGACTTGCTTAATGCGTCCTCGTGATGGCTTTGCGTAGGTATCTGCCAAAATTTCCCATGCTTCCTTGGAGGTTTTAGCTCTGGCAATAAAATGAATAATAGTGGGAGAAAGAGATCCAACAAGAGCATTTAAAATTAATTGATCTTGTCGAACCCATATATTGTGAGCAGGATTTGATGTCACTGTATTGTTTTCAGTAATAGTTTTGGGTGGGCATGGTTTTGATCCATCTGTGTATCCTAGGAGATTGTATCCAACAAAGAGGGTGTGAAATTGAAGTTTCCAGGAAATATAATTATTGGTAGTGAGTTTGAGAGGTGCTTGGGCTGAGCTATTTATGGTGATGAGTGTATTGTTTGGTTCATTTGTGTTTTGCATGGTGTGATTTGTGTTGGCTGTGGTCATGGTTTTAGTGATTTAGAAAGGAATAGCAGTAGAAAATTGCTCTGATACCATATAAGATTAAGAAAGAACACAGAAGATGGAAAACCACACACTTGTATTCCATTGTTTACAGAGTAACTAGAACCTAATAGAATTAATGTAAGTGCATATTTGATAGGCAGTAGTAAACATGACCAGAAAGTAGCAACATTTTCTTCTATAATATTGTCCATAGCTATCAATCCTCAGTACCCAATATACCAGGAAAGCATAGAAACGTATAAAAGTTCTATAATTAAACAGAAAATATAGCCACTCTATAAAACTATTGAACCTTTGTAATACCTCACCAGCAAAAGCACTAAATATGAACTTCAAAATAAATAAACAAAACCCCATAATAATAGAGTTAATTATCGACAATAATTACGCACACATAAACGCCATATACGTCTACTGACCTTCATAACAGAGAGAGCATATTCCGAAACGGGGGTTTGAGGGACACGAAGAATTGGGGAAAGGTGAATTTTAGGAATAGGCTTGGAACCAGAGGATGCCCTCCAGGGTACATCTTTTTGTAGGGAGGCTCCTCCTTTTCTGGACATTGGTTGCGGAGTGGAAGCTATGGTAAAAGTATATCTACTGTAACTCTCTCAAAAAATACGCAGTGTTAGTGTATGTGCCCAGAGAGATGGATTAAATGATTGGGTGCGGTCTTATTGTGAATGAAAAACTGTGGGTTTTCTCTGTTTTATCGTTGTTTCGAGATAAGAATTTGGATAAGCTCCGAAAGTGGGTCGACTGATGGATTTATATACGAGTTATGCTATATATACAAAAATAGATTTAATAAAATTACATTAAATCATTGAAAATGATTTTATGATAAATTTCATACCAAATTTTATATTAAATTATTTAATAAAAAATTATATTATTACAAAAATCGTTAAATTAGAAATTATATTTAATGAACTTCATAAATTATAAAAAATTAAACATAATACTGCAAATTATAAAAATTACGCATAAAGAAAATTAAAAATAAATGTTAAATAAAAATAACCATCACATTAAATAATTATAAATCAATTAAAATTTATTAATACTAAAAATTTAAAGAGGGACATAGATGGAAGAAATAATTTTCGTAAAGTTGAAAGAAAGGCAAAATCTGGTTATTGAAAATTCTTATACTTGGTGTAATGAATAATAACATCTAGGGATGTCAAACAGGTAGAGCGGTTCGTGGGCTCGACCCGCTTTTTCACTCGGCTCGTTAAAATCCGGCTCGTGGGGTGTTCGAGCCGAGCTGGGCTCGCCCAAGGGCAAGTGAGCTCGTGGGCTTGTAAAAACTGGTGAGTAAAAAAAAACTTGTGAGTTTGGCTCAACTCATGGATCACGAGCTCGACTGATGCTTGAACAAGCTCGTGGATGGATGAATCGAGTCAAGCCGAGTCATCCCTAGTAACATCATTCATTACACTGTATTTTGTACTATATTTGGAGTCTCATTGGAGAGGGTTTTACATCAATTTTTTACACCAAATTTGATCTCTTATTTGAGATACCCTTATGGGGGAAATATATTAACATGATATAACTTTAAAAAAAAAATACAAGAAATCTAACAAGTGTAGAGAACTAAAGATTAAAAATTAAAGAATGTGGATTTTATATCTTATGTAGGGATGGCAAAACACTCAAAATCGCAAAACAACTCGACCTAATTCAGGTTGGATTGGAGCCCATTCATTCGATTTTCAGGTTGGACCATCGAACCTACAAATTTGGTTCGTGATTGGGTTTTCCATTTTTTAATAGAACAATATAAACCATTTCTCATCCAAAACCCATTGTCTATCATCTCCCTTCTCCAACCCTACATTAAAATTTGAGATAAGTTTTACACTATTTTACACTAAATCTTACGCCAAACTACGAGTCATATTCAACTATCACACCAAAACTTACACTAAATTAACAATATTTAATCATTTTCTTCACTTTTTTTTTTTATTCTTAACATTTTATTTATTTGAAAATTTATTTCTTTTTTATTGTACAAATACATAAATTATTAAATAAAAATTAACTAAAATATTAAATTCATTAACTATTGTTTTTTATATTCTTACTTTAATTAATTCATTAACTATTATTTTTTACATTATTAAAATTTATTTTAAATGCACATAATAATAATAATAATTTATTGTATTAAAAAATATATAACACAAATGACACAAATACCCCTCATCAATTTGTTTGGCAAATGAAAAAATGGTAAAGTTGACTTTGCACCATTTTGGTGCTAAATATTGTTGCACCATATTTGATGCAACATTGTTCACTTTGCACCAAAATGGTGCAAACTATGGTGCTACATTGGAGACCTTTTACACTAAAATTTGGTACATTTTGATGTTTTGGTGTCTTCTTTGGAGATGCCCTTAACCATGAGTTCGAACCCACCCAGAGTCCTTCTATTACTAGGATCGATAGTAGAAACCCATGTACCGTTGTCCATTGTGCAATTCGAATGAAAGCGGATTTGTAATTTTACTTGTTTTCATCTTTAGCCATCGACACAATGGTGAAAAAGGAAAATGAAATCAAAAACCAGATAATGGAGGGACCATGAAAGAATACTTGTGACAACTTAATTAAAATGAGGTACAATTTTTACAAGATCTCAATTTTGTGGTGATTTTTTCTTTTTTGTTGAGATTGGTATTATAACATTTCTACTGGTTATGATGATGAGGAGGTAATGATTTATTTGTTGAGATTGGTATTTTGGCATTGGATGCCAATCTTCTTAGACGTGATGGAGAACTACATCGAAGTTTTCATGGATGATTTCTCAAACTTCTGATCTTCAATGATGAGTGCTTGAATCACTTAGGGTCAGTTTTGCAAAGATGAAAAGAAACCAATCTTGTGTTTAATTGGCAGAAATGTCATTTGGTGGTCTAGGAGGGGATTATTTTAGGGCATCAGATTTGAGTAAAGGATATTGAAGTCGACATGGCTAAAATTCAAGTGAATGAGAAGCTTCTTCCACAAATTTCAATAGAAGGCATTCAGAGTTTTTAAGACATGCATGATTCTATCGACTGTGCATCAAAGACATCTTTAAAATTACAAAGCTGCTTTGCAATGTACTTTAAAATTACACTCTTTTTCACTTTTTTGAAGAGTGTTTGGTTGATTTCAACACTCAAGCAAAAGCTAATATTGGCTTCTGTACTTGTTATACCTAATGGAAGTTTATCATTTCATCTAATGTATGATGTAAGAGACTATGTAGTTGGGACAGTTTTGGGTTTGCACAAGAACAAAATTTCTTATGTGATTTACTATGTCGGCAAGATTCCTATTGAAACTCATTTAAAGTACGCTACTATAAAAAAAGAGTTCTTAGCAGCGATATTTGTCTTCAACAAATTATGGTCTTACCTAATTGGATCGAATGTGATTGTGTGCACGTATCATATCGTTCTGAAGTATTTGATATCTAAGCAAAATGCGAAGTCGAGACTCATTCATTGGATACTTCTTGTGCAAGAATTTGGTTTGGAGATCTGTGATATAAGGAAAGTGAGAACTTGGTGGGCCAACTTCATCTCACCTTGAATTTCCAAAATAAGATCAATTATATAAAATTAACAAAGTTTTTCATGATAAGACAACTCTACAAATTGGGATAGCTCCTTGGTATACAAACTATGTGAATTACTTGGCCATCTCTATGATTCTGCCGTACTATTCGAGTCATCAAAAGAAAAAATTCTTCAGTGATATTAAACACTACTTTTAGGATGATTATATTCTTTATGGATAGAGTCTGGATCATCTTTGTGTGGCGAAGGAAGGGATGGAAAAGATTTTAGAACAATGTTACTCGTGTGCATAAGCTGATCATTTCACAGCAACCAAAACAATTGCAAAGATCTTACAATTTGGTTTCTACTGGACGACATTATTTCGGGATGCTTATGCATTTGTTCATAAATGTGATAAGTGCCAAAGGACAAAAAACATCTCGAGGGACGAGGAGAAATGAAATGCCTTTAAATGGTATTCTTGATGTGGAATTATTTATGGCAGTAGACTATATGTCCAAATGAGTGAAAGTTGTATCTTCGCAAACAAATGTCAACCATATTGTAGTTAAGTACTAAAAAGAGCATTTTCTTGCTACATGACATACCTCACCATCGCATTGCATCTAAACCCCTTATCATATGTGGACTATTGGGCTAGTGAAAATCTCCAACACAAGTTAAAGTATATTCTTGCGGCCATAATGAATTCATCTTGTACAGATTGACTTTATGAACTTATCGCACGACTTTTAAAATACATATTGAAATGTCTCCATATAGGTTTGATGTTTGGGAAAGCGTGTCACCTTCCAGTTGAGTTGAAGCGCAAGTCATATTAGGATGTTCACATCTTGAATTTCAACATGAAAGCAGCTAGACAATGAAGATTCTTCAATTCAATAGAATGGATGAATCCGGTTGGGAACTTATGAAAATGCAAAGTTGTACAAGGAGAAAATGAAGAAGTGGCATCAGCACATAAAGAAGAAGGAAATTATAGTTGTTGAACAAGTGTTTCTATGCAATTCTCATCTCAAACTATTTTTGGTAAAATTGAGGTCAAAGTGGTCGGGTTCTTTCACAATTGTTGGGGTATTTTCATATGGCACGAATGAGTTGATCACTCAAGATGGCTTGAGAAAATTTATAAAGTCAACGAGCACAACTTCAAAACATATTAGTGAAGAGATTCTCCAATGAGAATTCAATTGTCCAACTCACCAATCTAGAGTAGCCAAAATTACAATGTCAAGCTATGATGAAGCTCTTATTGGGAGGTAATTCAATTTTATTCCCATTTATTTATTATTGTTTCTAGGAATTAGACTTACGTAGTTAATATAGCTTTTAATGTGTTTGGTAGAATTAGGTCATCCTCATCAACAAGCACGAGGCATTCAAGGTATTGCGCGTAATGTGGAGTCATACATTGATCACTGCCCATTCATCGAGGACTCAGTGTGTACTTGTGTGTCAATTTATGAAAACATTGATTTCGAAAAGCAGTCAAAATTTTGAGTTAAAATATGCTGAAACGTGACTTTTGGGAGTTAGGTGATTATCTGAGTGAATTATATGTTATAGCTTATCCATTGACCTTAAAACTTATTTTGCACGAAATTTGAGGTGATTATCTGAGTGAAGGTGTTATAGTTGATTTTGTTGAATGCATATAGTCGGAGATTGGCAAAAATGATGTGTTTTGGGCATAATTCAGAGATGGGGACTAACTTGATACGAATTAGAATATTAAGAATTTGAATTGTAATTATAAGGAACATAAACGGTATAGAAAGTTGGAATCAAGAACAACTTGCACATGAGATAAAAGTTGTACCGCAGGGCAATTTCACTTGTGATCGCAAGGATTCAATGTTGATTCGCAATGAACAATATTGGGCTACTGATGTGAACCCGACCAAGAACAATCTTGTGAAGTTACGAAAAAGATGGAACAAACTCAAGAAAGCTAGAAATCACATTGTGCGAAGATCAACCTGACCCATTGTTCGACCCATACCAAGAACCGATGTTACATGTAGGAAATCCGATCCGTTGATTACTCGGGACAAGAATTGTGAAGTGGGAACACCATAAAAGGATTGCGAAATCTTTTGATAAGTTCAAGATTAGAACTTTAAACCACAAAAAAATTGGAAGAATAAAACTCTCAAATATTATAATTCTCTCAAATAATTGTCAAAAGGTCCCATTCAATGGAATAATGCGAAGTATTTATATGAATCTATGAAAAACCTAGTTGCCACAAAATTGAGCTCCAAAAATGCTAAAGATATGGTAAAAATAAAGTTTTATGGAAACTAGGAAACTTGCAAAAAATTGAAAAACACGTCTCGAATTTGTACCATGCGGTCGCATGGTGTTAGACCATGTGATCGCATGGTTTAAAGTTTTTCCCTCCGGCTGCTACCTGCATGGAGCCATGTGATCGCATGGCTCATAGAACCATGCGGTCGCATGGCTCTCCCATTTGACCTCCATAAAACTTGATCTTTGGTGTGTCGACTCCAACATATTGTGTCCCATAACTCGAACAAGCAATTGCACGACTTTTATTGATTCCTTGAAGGTCCAAATCCAACTTTGTTCTCTTTCCAATATTCGCTAAATTCTCAATGATTTGTAGTGCATCATGAATCATATCAGCTACCATACGATCGCGGCCAAAATGTACCATATGATCGCATGGTACATTTTCAGG
Source organism: Osmanthus fragrans (assembly GCA_019395295.1). Taxonomy (NCBI): domain Eukaryota; kingdom Viridiplantae; phylum Streptophyta; class Magnoliopsida; order Lamiales; family Oleaceae; genus Osmanthus; species Osmanthus fragrans. Next base: position 1,920,635 of record CM033343.1, read on the forward strand.
TAAAAGATTTTGTCCCTTTTTAGTTGTCCATATTTTGAAAAGCAATTTGACCAATTATTTAACCCAATTTGGGATAGAGAATTTTACATTCTAGAAGGTTGAGAAGAATGCTAAGAAGAGACTTAAGTAGGGATATGGCAATGGGCTGAGCCGACATTTACCCACGAGCTCGGCTCGTCAAAGTGACTAGCCGAGCTCAAGCTCGTCTAAGCATGAGCCGAGCTCGAGCTCGGCTCGATCCATGAGCTCGTGAGTCGCGAGCCGAGCGGAGACGAGCTCACGCTCTCACGATTTTTTTTTTACATTTTCCTCACACTTTTTACGAGAGCTCGTGGGCAAGCCGCTTGCCCAAGGATGTGCTGAGCTAGTTCGGTTCGCCAAACGGACTGACCTGCTCAGCTTGGACTTGGGCTCGTCATTTGACGAGCCGAGCTTTTTCGAGCCAAGCGGCCAAGCCGACGAGCCGCTCAGCCCGTTTGACATCCCTAGACTGAAGGCATAAATCATCAAGAGTTTGAAGAATTGAAGATTGGAATATAAGTTTAAAAGAAGGGGAAATTCTGGAATTAATTGAAAACTTGTTTAAAGGGATTCAATAAGGCGAAATTTATTATAATTCTTCTTTTTTGCAAATATATTTTTTATGGTGATGATTATTCAAATTTTTTATTGTAATTTCATGATTAGCGTGCTAGGCTAAACTTGTTTAAGTATTGGAGTGAAGCTGTTAATCATTATTTTACTATTTTAATTCAAAGACCATTACTTTTAGTATGATCTGTGTGAATGATTGATATCATATTCTTATTGCTTTATCACCATTTAAATTATAAGTGACTTATTTTCTTTCTGGGAGATTTGAATAGGTTTAGCTAGGGGTGGCAAAATGGGTCGGTGGCTCGGGCCCGGCCCGTGAAAAGTCCAATCCGGGTTCGGCTCGTGGCTCGGGACACCGAGCCAAGGCTCGGGCCGAGCCTCATTTTGGGGCTCGGCCCGGCGAGCCACACGGGCCGATTCGTGTCATGGATTTTTTTTTATTCACGATAAAAAAATGTAAAAAAAATATATTAATAATGAATTTTTAAAAGAAAAAAAATAATAAAATTCGGCTCGAAAAAAGCCCGAGTCGAAGCCCGATCCGAGCCCCAAAATTTTCAACAGACTTTGGCTCGGCCCGGCCGGGGAAAAGCCCGATTTTCCGAGCCTGAGCCTAGAACTTAGACTCGCGAGCCAGACCGACCCGGCTCGCTGCCATCCCTAGATTTAGCACATTGTGATAATCAACATAAGGTTCAATAAAGGTTAAGAATAATTATTTATTACTTATGCAATCAAAATAGGTAATCATCTGACTTTATGCATTTACAAGTATCTGAATTTGGAATAAGAATATCTGAAGTCGGATTCCTAACACTTCTCATAAAAGTTTTTAAAAAATCATTATTCACATACATTTAAGTTGAAATTAGGATATACATTAGAAGTATACATTCAAAATACAATCCATTCATTTAATTTGGTTACATTCATATTTAATTTTGAATCGATACAATTTAATAAATTCTATTTCTTGTTGGGATAATACTTTCAACTCACTAAATATATTACTTATCAATAATTCATAAACTTACGGAATTTCACCGAACATGTATCATAATTGGCCACATGTTTCCAAATTCCAAAGTAACACAATTTAATCAATGTTGTTTACGGTGTCTCACTAGATATCTAAATTCTAATACAAGCTAGCCATGCCGTAAAGTTTCTTGTTAGCAAAGTCTAATATACATAACTGGACAACTTCATTTATCTACTAATGCCTGCTGTTTGCTTCAATTCAGAACTATAATATTTTAAGGCAGAAAGAATATTCCCATATAGCTTGCAGAATCTTTACCAATTGCTGATAAATAATTTATAAATGATTCCATTTGGGAAGCTTACAGGCATAAACCTACATTCTTTCACATTTTTTAGGCTAAAAAGATAGATATTTTCTGAAGTGGGCCATGTATTTGTCTTTTTCTTCTTTGTATGTTGCATTTCCTAATTATCAATTCAGCAGTAATTTTACTATTTTACACCATCAATATCACATATATACACATCAATTAGGCTGCTTTTTTCTTTGAATGAATATTTTACTGCACACTTGCTATCTCAAGTTACTCCTTTCAGATATAGCTCACTCTGAGGTCAAAACTTTTGCTACACTAGATACTATGAAATTTCACTTTGTTCACTACTATTTATTTTTTAAAAATTATTATTCTATGAATTTAAACTTTGTTACAATCTGATTTAGATTTGTAGTCAGACACAACTTGGTTAACCTCAGAACCAAAATAAAAATAAAATTCAGGAAGCATTTGCTTATGTTTTGATTTCTGATGTAACATTATTCTTGTGTTTTGTTTTCTACCTGTTCTTTGTGTAAGACGGCTAGCTCCAAACTAGGGTCAAAAAATCCACCAAACACCAAGTGTAGAGTGTGGGTTGGCACTGTGAACTGCATTTTTTCTATATGTTATGGACAAGTTTGAAACTGCCAAATGTATAATGCCTGCACTTATAGAAAATATTTGATAAGTCTCAGTCTCAGGAGTATATTTTGCAATTAACCGGCTGTGTTAATTGAAATTGTATGTTACACAAACGAGAATAGGCAACTTAAATTAATAACATGAACACAAGATTTAAGTGGAAATCCAAGACAGGAAAAAAACTAAAGGCCAAGGAGGAGAAAATTCACTATATCAAAGATGATTACAAGAGGTGCGGCTACTCCAAATGATATGATATTATGAAATCCTAATATACATCATATATATAATTAAATAGGTCTGTGAACTTTTCGGGTTGGATCAAACAGAATTCAGGTCACTGTACTCTAACATCGTACTCATCAAATTAGTGGATATAGAGTATTAGGATGTACAGTATAGTTTGATGAACAAGATTTTAATTGTTTAGAATTTAGGACAGGAACGGTGCAGGGAAGCTGGGGCGGACAAGTATAGGACAGCCACAATGATCGTATGGACTTGTAAGTTATCTGTCTTCCTAATGTTTGCCCTCGATTTGTCCGAGCATAACAATCTTCCAAATATGAATTTTTATTCTTCCTCTAGGGGCCTACTCATCCAAATCAATTTCCAACTATGGCCGGCGTTTGATTTTATTCTTGTCCTTCCTTAACTCCCTCTCTTAATTTATCAGTTTTAAATTCTTTATATATTGATAGAAGAATTTTATATTGATAGAAGAATTTGCAATGTACTAACATAGAGATTCTAAGTTTCAATGGAGAATCCAATTGAAAAGAGCTTGGAAGAAGGGTTAGGCACAGGTACACAACTTGTAGTCGAAGAGGGTAATAATAACAAAAGCACTATTCGTCAAGGGAAGAACGATGGGGCAGGCGGCATTCACCAGAGCAATGAGAACGAGGAAAAGATTTTGGCAAAAACCGACCAGCTTGAGGAACTGAAGGAGGAGCAACCACTGATAAAGCAAAAGACTAAGAGGATTGCAACCCTGGATGCATTTAGAGGCCTCACCATAGTGGTAAATGGCTAATTTACTAATGCCAATCTAGTACATGGATGTTTTGTTTGCAACTATACTTGAATTTCTACGTCTTAACCAGCAATATTTTTATGCAAGCAGTTGATGATACTCGTGGATGATGCTGGAGGAGCATATTCACGGATTGATCATTCGCCGTGGAATGGATGCACATTGGCTGATTTCGTAATGCCCTTTTTCCTCTTCATTGTTGGCGTTGCAATAGCCCTCGCCCTAAAGGTACGGCCTTATTTTATCTTGATTTTCCCGTGTTCTAGTCATTTTGCATTTGCGCGAGAAATGCCTAATCCTAAATGGAATGGAACGGCTAAGAATCCATATGTAAACATAGTATCTATTTAGATACGCTGTATATAACCCTATTTCGGTCTAGTCTGGTTCAGTATGGAATGAACTTATAATCATGAAGATGACATCGATCATCTATTGTTGAGAATGTAAGTCATATGACAGTAATGTTTTAATAGAAATATGTCTTAATGTTGCAGAAAATTCCAAAGGTCAAGTCTGCTATTAGAAAGATAATCTTAAGAACATTGAAGCTTCTCTTTTGGGGAATTATACTGCAAGGTATAGAGTATATTCATCTTCGTTCTAATACGAATATCTGTAGGTCTCTAGACTTCGTTATTTTGCATTGCGGTTACAACATTCCTGCGACTATGATGGCATGTTTGGGTGATAAATTTTCATATCACAGGAGGATACTCTCATGCACCAGATAATCTGTCCTATGGAGTTGACATGAAGCAAATCAGATGGTGTGGCATCCTCCAGGTGATAATTTATCATTCTCCTATTGGAAATTTAGAGTAAATTGACTCATTTTATGAGAAAATAAGTCCAACTTTCATCTGAAAATGTTCAATAAAAGAAAGTTGGACTGTCTCTCCGCTTAACATCATTTATTGTATATACAAGCAGAGAATAGCTTTGGTATACTTTGTTGTGGCTATTATAGAGACCCTCACCACCAAGCATAGACCAACCATTCTAAAACCCGGTTACTTATCCATTTTCACCTCCTACAAATGGCAATGGTAAGTATTCATTGCATTATCTCGTCTTGTTCAATACTATATACCAAATACAAATCACTTGCCCTTTAAGGCCAAAATCAGGACGACTAACTGATGTAAAATAATTGCAGGTTTGGAGGGTTTGTTGCATTTGTAATATACATGGTCACAACATTCACTTTATATGTTCCAGACTGGAGTTTCATCGTTCACCATGAGCATGGAGTTGAAAAATACGCTGTAATAAAATGATCCTTTTTTTCCTGCTGATGCAGTAATAATTTGTTACAACCAGAGAAAATCAGACTCAATTTTTAGCTTAATAAATTTCAGGTAAAATGTGGTATGAGAGGACATTTTGGACCTGCCTGCAATGCAGTTGGCTATGTGGATAGACAAGTCTGGGGTATTAATCACCTCTACTCACAACCCGTTTGGTCAAGATTAAAGGTCAGGATGATTACATCACAGAAATTCATATACTGTAATTCACAGTAAGCTTGTTCTATGATTTTTATTTCATAAGTTGATGTTCAGCAATGTCCAGGCTTGCACCTTTAGTTCACCTGATTCTGGGCCACTTCGCAAGGATGCACCAAGTTGGTGCCGCGGTCCATTTGAACCAGAAGGCCTGTTGAGGTTTGCCTTTCTCACATTTTGATCATCATAGCTACTGTATATGGACATATTTGGTAGACATTATTGTACATAAACGGTATTATCTACGATAGAAAACTTGAAATCTTATTCATTATAATAGTCAGTCTCGTCCAATATTGTGTAGCAATAATGCCCTGTATATTGTCTTTATTGCTTTTACCTGCATCACAACTGTATGATTAGTTAGGCTGTTAAAAAATTTGAAAACGAGGGATATCACAGGCTGAACCTTGAGAGCGAGAAAAGTTCATCGCATCTCAATTATCACATCAACCTGAATCTCCAAAAAAGTTGAAATCTTATTCATTATACTAGTTAGTCTCGTCCAATATTGTGAAGCAATAATGCCCTATATATCTTCTTCTTTTTTGTTTTTTTCAAGGCAAAAGATTTTTATTTTGGGTTGACTATGCATTCTTGGATTTGCTTTCAGCTCAATTTCAGCCATCCTTTCTGGCACAATTGGAATTCACTATGGACATGTATTAATTCATTTTAAGGTAAAGTCATCTTCTGCATCATTAATTCAAGTTATTTAAAAATAAACTAAAAAGATCAAACTCAGAAAGTAATGCATGATTCACACTGGAATTAAATACTTCTTGCAGGAGCATGCCGAAAGGCTCAAGCACTGGGTTTCAATGGCGCTTGTTCTACTTATTGTAGCAGTTATTCTTCATTTTACCGATGGTGACTCCTCCATCATATAAGTAACTCATAATTGTTTCCAATTAAAAGAACCATTCCAGAAAATAAGAACACATTTTCACTTTTTTTTTTTGCAGCTATTCCTATCAACAAACAGCTATACAGCTTCAGCTATGTTTGTTTCACAGCTGGCGCAGCTGGAATTGTATTTTCAGGGTTCTACATACTGGTAAAGCCTCCACCCCATCCTTCCCAATTATAAAAGAAAAGTATTCATCCTTACCTGTCAAAAACCTGTGCATTAACAGATCGATGTCTGGGGACTGCGTACGCCATTCTTGTTCCTGGAATGGATAGGGATGAATGCAATGCTGGTTTTTGTAATGGCAGCACAGGGAATTTTTGCAGCTTTCATAAATGGATGGTATTACAAGAATCCAGACAACAATCTAGTAAGTCCTAAATAAAATTCCTTAAGATATTATATAAACTGAATATTTCACGTCACAAACTGAAAATTGTTAATATTTTCAGGTCAACTGGATTCAACAGCATGTTTTCAATGATGTTTGGAAATCTGAAAGAGTGGGGACTCTATTATATGTAATATTTGCTGAAATCACCTTCTGGAGTGTGGTTGCTGGAATCTTACACAAACTGGGAATATACTGGAAATTATAAGAGGGAATTTCTACAGCGTTGTAATAAAGTAGACATACACACTTTAAAGGATCAATCAACATTCACAGAATCTTTGGCCTTTTCTCCTGTACCTGAAGATATTGTTGTCACATAGCACCTTACGTTCTACTTCATACTTTTGCCTTGTCCTAAAACATCGATGAAATATATGCAGGATACTTTTGTTGGACAAGAAGGAACAAATTCTAATTTATAACCATGTGAACATAAAATTTGCTGATAGAAAAGTAAGTAAAATGCAGCCAAACGGTAAATATATAACAGATGTTATGGATTACAGCTTTTAAAAAAATATAGCAAACAACTTATTATGTATTACAGCTCTAGCATCAGATGTTACAATAAAGAATTATCCACATGTACAGTTGGAAAGAATGTTCCCTTTTTCATGTTTGAATACACTAGAGGTCAGCCACACAGAAGTTAAGTAAAAAGCTAAACTCTTTACCACATATACACAGTAAAGATATGTACATTATAGATGCTGACTGAGGTCGATGTATGGTTACCATACACAGGCCGAGGTGCCATTGAAACCCAGCAAAATTTACATTTAACCATTAAGACTCCCAACCCACCAACATCTTCCAAACGGCCTCCTCTATATATTTTCTTGTGACTGTGAAACCATCCCCCTCTTCGAGTAAAACTCTGTAAACTTCACACTCCCAATCTCCAATCATGTACCTCCCAATTTTGGCCTGAAAAGACAATCAGATCTGATCGTTAATCATTTGAAAAGAAAATCAGGAAGAGATACATAAAAAATGAGTCGGATCATTATTCAGATGGCACTCTTTCACCATATACAATTTCCTTTAACCTGGGTAAATTTTCCTATCTTCTTTTTTTCTTTTCTTCTTCCCCTCTCTCTCTCTCTCTCTCTCTCTCTCTTTTTAAGTAAAACGCTGTTTACGCTTAAGCGGAATCTCTATCTTTTGTGATTGTGTACTTGCATGTCCCAGAAAAAAAGATTCCTTTTCACGAGCTACAAAATAGATATAAACATACAATAACTGAGATGTACTATTAATAGAGACAATAGACACTAAATGAAACAACCATCTGTGGATATTGGACATTAATAGTCAAACTTCAGACGATGCTTCTATGCTTAATGTGAGAAGGGAGAAAGAAAAGCATAATAAATTCGTCTCAATCTGAAACTACTAAAGCATGCCTATAGGGACATACCAAAAAGATTGCTTTGTTGAGCATCTTAAGAGCGAGAGTTATGTCATAGAAAACCAGGGGACGACCCTCGCCAGATAACTCGACAGGGTTTGCAACTACCAGCTCAGGATCAGGGCCAGTGCTACTCTGAGAGGACGAGTAAGTTCTACTCGAAGATGGGAGAGTAATGCATTCTGTTTGCTGGGATCAACTATTTTCTTACCATCTGCATGCATGATAAACAAGTCTAGCTCGCATTCTAGTTTACCTTTAGTTGTGAAGCGTCCATAAGAAATCTAGTATAAACAGTCATGTTATAATCCTTGAGAGTTCTCATTATATCATACAGGAGACACCTTTGTGATCCCGGCAAACAATCTGGACAGCTATGTGAGCAGGACTCAATGAGTTATCAATCGTGATAGATGGACTTTCGAAGGACACCGATCCCTTTTTGTGTTCATCATTCATTTCTGTATTGAACATGTCTTTGGTAATTGCATCAGGAAGAAATGAGGGTTATTGTGAACATGCAGTAATTTTAGGACCTACAATCTCTAAGTCACAAGCAATCATATCATCACCTAGTGACCTAGAACAGCTTTTAAATGGTCATATGTGTCTTCCTGTCTCGCCGTAGTATGTAAAAGTTCCCTGAAAATTTTGAGAAGCACAAAAGGTTTTAAAACCGAAGACCAACAATAATAGGGGAAAATGCTGAGAAGCCTGCAGCAGAATGATTTCAGTCGATTCTGTTATTTTACTTATCCTCTCGTTTTTGTAAGTAAGAGTGCGCGCATTGAAGGGTGGGGACCTGCATTCACTAATAAGCATACTTAGAAGGCTCTCTTTACAACTTATACAGGTTACTTGAAACATATGGACATTCCTCAAACATGCCATCGATAATTGAACGAAAATACAACTAGATTATTGAAATCTATATTTGATAAAGATGCGCAAACAAGAAAATAAGAGCAGGAAGGATAAAGAACCTTGTGTCGGTTATGAAGAAGAGATCCAAAACTTTCCCTTCTGGAGTGGTTGATATCTTAACTCGCTTTATTGTAAGCTCAAGCTCACAAAGAACCTCCGTCACGTCTGCCAATTTTTTTTTCCATAATTCAACTAATGGATCTAACCCAGATATTCTTCCCAGTCAAGATACTTTATTATCCAACAACTGGCGGATATAGGGAAAGAAGTGGATAAATTAATACACAAAATATCTGAAGAGATAATTAAGGAAAATCACACAACATTTACCTCTAGAAAATTTGAGTAGGGGGAGAAGGGACCAAGGCGTAAATTAGTATTACCACAATGAGACTTAAAACTCGAATGTCCAAATTATAAAATCAAGAATCCTTTTCTTTTTATGAAATATACTAGAGAAAGTACCTATTCGAAAATATGAGTTTCAGCATTCATAAGTGCTAAATTTCATAATTACTGCCACAATCAAATCAGAAACAACTACCGACAAGAGTATGAGTAGTGGTGACACGACCAGTCCCGAGTCAATCTAATGGACTCGATATGTGTCGTGTGCCGATGATAGATTCTAGCTAAATATTAGACCTATCACCAAGACAACATGACTTTCTTTGACTATGAAACATTTTTAAAAAATTTTTGACAGAGTTTCCTTTAAAATAGAGACTAAACCACCTGGATAGAAATCAATTTCTCAAACTTATACATGTAATTTAAAATAGTGCACATTCGTCCCTTATAATACAAATTATTCAAAATAAAAAGTTGACAAATCAATATTTAACAAACTTTAAAAATCAAAAATGCCCTAAAGAAATATGAACTAAATAAACTAACAAACTGTCATACACCTAAATGTAATGTGTCTCAACGACGTGGATCGAGAGGCTCCAATGCTGCACAACTCTGCTACTATCTGCTCAGAAAAAAAATTTTAAAATATGAGCTTGTAACTCAGTGAGTGGATTGTTTGAAAAATAAGTATACTTTTTTCTGACAAGTTTTGTTCCGTTAAAAACTTTGAGAAATTCTGATATCTGGGAATACTTTTAAAACTAAGCATAATTGCATCATAAAATTTCTTGCTCTTTATTCTAAATAAACAAGTGAATATAAATAATCTGATCTCGGTAACTATAAGTGAAAATATGATTTCACATTACTGTAAACTGAAATCATTACTCTGCAAACTGAATAAACTAAATTATGAATTCTGAAGTCTGATAAGCTCAATAAACATCATATTATATACTAAAGAGTCACACCAATAAGTACCTCATGAATAGCCTTACTCATGCACATAGTAATCTCGATGTACAAGGCGAAGCCATTCAAGTCTGATAATCTGATAACTGATAATCTGGTCATACGTACGCAGAGCTGCCCCAAAGGCTAAGCACCCCAGTACACGGCCCAAAGCCTATGTGTGTACAAGAATGGGTCTCAAAGACCTCTGATAATCTGGTCATACACTGTGGAAACACATTCACATCAGTGCAGAGCGAGTAAAATCACCATAATTGGTCATACACTGTGGAAACACATTCACACAAGTGCAGAGCGGGTAAATCACCTGGGTACTTTCTGATGATTTTAAAAATAACTATAGATTTGCCGAAATATTTAATACTGATACAACATGCTAATGAAATGATTTAATTTAACTGAAATTAACTTTAAAAATAACTTGCTATAAGAATCACTTTATTCTAAAATTCATGCTATAAAATCAGCTGTATGACATAATTAACTCTCAAATCCAAATCTAACATAAATTTAATAAATACTAATTTCTTGAAAAATAAGCTTTTTCACTCACTGGTCTATAGACATGAATCTGATTAAATTAACGAGCATTTTAGAGCTTTCCCGTCACTACCTGAAATATGATATCGGATAACCAATTTAACAATCACGCTACCAAGTAGCTCTAAAAATTCATAATCGAATACCAAAACTTAATTTCTCGAGACTTGAATAATTTTTTCCAAATTTCATTTACTCACTTGGAACTAATTCCATTTTCTAGTCCTTTCACTAAAATCTAATTCATCAAAATAATCCTCATTCAAACATAAGAATAATTCCCCATTTACAATATAGTGAAAACTAGTAACCATAATCCAACCAATTAAATCTTTATTTTGTTCCATAAATTCAATCTTTGAAGTGAGTATTTCATCACAACTATCATTTCTCCAATATATACTTATTCCAAATCCCAATTATAAAATTTAGGGTTTGCCAAAACTAAAATTTCTTACCTTAATTCAAATGGAAATTAAATAATCCACAATCTTGAGCACTAAAATGCACCCATATTCCATAAATTCGAAACCCTAGAAATTTCACATCACAATATCATAAATAATTTATTTCTTAACCTCTTAGAAATTTAGATAAATTGAACCCAATATAAAAGCATCAACACTTACCCTTCTTCTTCCTTCCTTTTCCCTTCTTTTTCCTTTCTTCTTTCTCTTTTTCTTTCCTTTTCTCTCTTTTTTTTCCTGCATTTTCTGCCTTCTGCCGGTTCTCCCTCTTCTAGTGTGTGTTTGTGTGTGATTTTGATTGAAAATGGAATAAAAAAAATGATTAAAAAGCCACTTATAGTCCACTTAATCTGAAAATTGCAAAGAAAGTCCCTCAACATCAATTAATAACAACATTTGGCCCTTATATCTTCCATTATTAGAAATGTAATTCTCCAACTTAAAATGCATCCAATTAAACCCTCAAATATTGCCAATTTATAAAATAAATCCCAATAAAATAATTTTTCTCATTTTAGTCTTTATTTGACTTGATCTTGACTAGTCAATTTCTGACTTTTGACTAAAACAAAACTTGGTTGTAACAATCTTACCTCCTTAAAAGAATTTTTTCCTCGAAATTCACTCGGAACTGGCTAGGCAATAAATAGATGTGGATATTGAGCATGCATGTGATCATTGTGCTCCCATGTAGCCTCTTCTAGCATCTGATTATGCCAAAGAACCTTCACAAGTGCAATTGTCTTATTCTGCTGAATGTGCACCTTTCTATCTAGAACTCTCACTGACTCTTTTATATAAGTCAAATTTCCCTTCAACTGAACTGGTTGAAACTCTAAAATATAGGAAGGATCTGTAATGTATTTGCAAAACATGGAAACATGAAAAACAATATAGATCCTGGATAATTCATCTGGCAGGTCTAATTGATATGCAACTGAGCCAATTTGCTCAATAATCTGATAGAGTACAATATATTGTAGACTCAATTTTCCTTGTATGCCAAATCTTGACACCCCTTTCTAAGGTAACAATTTCAAAAATACTATATCTCCAACTGCAATTTCAAGATTTGCGCCTATCTGCATAACTTTTCTGCCTGTCTTGAGCTATTTTCACATTTTCTCTAATCACATTCACATTTTCTGAAGCCATTTGAACCAATTCAGGGTCCACTAACTTTCTTTCTCCAACTTCGTGTGAATACTTTAGCATTTTACAAATTCTAATATCACACAACAACAAAAAAAAAAATGACGTGCTTTATATTCTGGAATAATAACTATCACAACATACAATTGCCTTTAAACACAACAATATTCTAATTACCGTAATCAGCATTCCAACCAGTATTATGTCCTAAAAATAACCATTATTTCTCTGTCCTCCTTCTACAGAATCTAGAGCACATAAGAATTATATCTTCCCAAAGTCAAACTTTTCAGTCCTGATAGATAATCAATTCTCTTATCATTGCTGACTTTCATTTCGTCTTTTGATTGAGTTTATCTAACATAGTCGAGTAAAATAGCTTTACCCCAAAATTAGCAAAAATAGGCATAAGTAATCACTATTAATTATGCATGCTAATACCAAAATTTCTTGACTAAAATGAGGGCAAACCGTATTATTGCAAACCACATATTATTACAGGCAGAGCATATATACTTATCATCTTTCCATGGTAGTAATCAATTTGGCAATCATAGTCCTTTATTGATCCTAACCCATTACACCAATTTTTCATTTCATTCACCAAATTGATTTTTTTTCCATTTTCTATAACTCATCTTATTGCCATCTACTTACTAAATTTGCTCACTAATGTACACTGTAATTTCCATGGCATTTTTATTTCTAATTACCTTTAGTTCACCCACTAAATATAAGAGGACATATAATCCGTTTGTTATATTCTTTCTTTAACTGAATTCTAAACTCATGAATCTTTTTTGTCTGTAACAATGATTCATAGTAAAATCGAATAATTCTCTTTTGCCAATTTCATCCCAATAAATGTCCTTGGAATATTTCAACATCTTATATAACCTCAATTATTGTCACTTGTGGCTAATTCTTATATGTCAACTCCATGAGAAATAATAATTATCCAATTCTCCTTTAATTAACAAACCATAGTTGATAGTCTGTCTTCTAAACTCATCCTCATAGTGTTTGACATTCTAAGAAGCTAAGCAATGTAACTTTATTATTTAACTCCTCGTAACTAAGCCAAAGATAAATAATCAAACTCCACCATATAAATAACAATCTTATCTATAAATTCATAAATTTATCTCATGAACCGATTATATCATTTGAAAATAATCTCGTAACTTGTAAGGATTCTCCAACAATGATCCAACTACCATTTTGTCTCCATTCTGTGTACTTAGAACCCCCAAGTGAAAAATATATGAGAGTAACTATTCCAATTCTAAATTGACAATATCTGCAAAAATTCAACTATTCATGATTTTCTAAAATTTCAGTCATCTTCAATAACAATTAAGATAACTCAATATGATGTTCTTTTCTTTAATTCTAAATTACCCAATGATAATATATAGAAAATTTCAATTTCAATTGTTTCAAATAAAAATATACCTTAAACTCCAGTGATCGATAAGTGTCGGTGTTTCTTGCAATGTGATAACACCACAATTCCTAAATTCAATCCAAATATAACAAACTCTAACTCATGTCTTAATTATGTCTCTTCAACAATCTACAGTAGAATCCATATTTAGTCATTTCACTCGGAACACTTTCTAAATTTTAACCTAATCCATTATCATAAATTAAACTCTTCAACTTTAGATACAAGAGTACATATTTCTCCAAAAATTAATCTGATAACAAAACTTTTTACATTTCTAAACCCATATATATTTTTGTGCTCTGTCTTTCTTTGAAGAGATAACAATAACATTTAATCCATGTTAATTATATACTCTTATTCCATAAAGAGGCATTAACGTATCATCAACGTATAAGATTTCTTGTCCACAATATAAAGACCTTTAATTAAGATAATGTAACTAAAAGATACCATTCCACAATTGACTAAAGTTTACATTTAATAGACACCTTAGACTTAAACCATCCAACATATCATTCATATATTCCATAATGAATAAATTTCGATAAGAATGGAATACTTTATTCGTGAGATCCAAAAATCAATCAAAAATAACCCAAACTTTACCTTACTAAAAATTCATTAAATTTCACTTTAACTTCCAAATTTAGCTCGAAACTTCTAAATTGCATGCAATATAACATAATAATCCACAAATAGCATTGACAAAATTAATTAACTTAATAATCCAAATATCTCCTCACATTATTTAGCTATAGGGCAACCACAACCTTCCTTTACTTGCTATTCACCATATCATGTAACATTGTCATCTAATATTTCCATTATATAACTTCAAACATTTGATTATTCATATTTCCTTAAAATTACAAAAATAGTACTCTTTATAACTATCAAGTGACATTTCACACATTAATGTACATCAAGATTCCGAATGCTAATTTCAATCATAATAAATTTCAACACTGTCATTTATTACTTATCCTTAATTCCAGAGTTTCACTCCGTTCCTCAATCCATACATGCATATACATGAGATATTCTAATCATTCTCTTCTTTCCCGCAATATATGATTCTTTTTCTATAACTTAAAGATGATAGTATATATGCATTTATTCGACATACTCATTTCATACCTTTTACCCAATTAACATACATACACTTATCCAATATTTTCTTTCTTAAACAATAATTCACCTCACAATAAGAAATCCCAGTGAAATCTGTCCATATTTTTCCCACATACTTTATAACCAAATAAATAATAACATATTTGGAATCACCTAGATATTAATTTCCCCATGCCTAAGATAAAAAAATAACACATTATTATCTATCAATCTACAAATCATCATTTTATCTTTCACAATTTCTCATCATATAGCCCAAGTATACACCGTCATGATTTATATCGTCATCTCATATAAGTGGCCACAAATCACCACAAAATTTTAATAATACTATTGACCATTTGGCTTCCCAATATAATTAAAATTCATCACTGACTGTCACCAATTACACATTATATCATTTCCCTGTATTCATCGTGCAAGTTGTAACTAAAGACATTCTTATGTAGGCATAGAAAAAAATCATGAAATTCTACATAAAAAGTGGTACTTAAGTGGTGGTACCGTCTATCACTTCAAATGCCCAGTAAATGACTGACAAAATTATCAAAATTTTCACCTTTAAGTTAACAATATGTTCAAATCTTAATAATCTAAATATACCACAATTCCAACCCAAGAACTAATTATAACTTCAACCATCAATCACTGTAATTGACATACTTACATATTATTCATTTCTGAATATGTTAAAAATATTCTTCCACCATATAAGGATCCAAACATTCTAGCAGCAAAACTTGGGAGCCTGTGATTTCTGTCACCACGACGCGAGACCACACACCATGAATATGCATGATATGCCAATATGTGAACTATGAAAACTTTCAAAATCATGCTCTGATACCAATTGACACGACCTGTCCCGAGTCAACCTAATGGACCCGACACGTGTCATGCGTCGATGGTAGATTCTAGCTAAATATTAGACCTACCATCAAGGCAACATGACTTTCTTTGACGATGAAACATTTTAAAATTTTTTTTGACAGAGTTTCCTTTAAAATAGAGACTAAACCACCTGGATAGAAATCAATTTTTCAAACTTATACATGTAATTTAAAATAGTGCACATTCGTCCCTTAGAATACAAATGATTCAAAATAAAAAGATGACAAATCAATATTTAACAAACTTTAAAAATCAAAAATGCCCTAAAGAAATATGAACTAAATAAACTAACAAAATGTCATACACCTAAATGTAATGTGTCTCAACGACGTGGATCGACAGGCTCCAAGGCTGCACAACTCTGCTACTATCTGCTCAGAAAAAAAAATTAAAATATGAGCTTGTAATTCAGTGAGTGTATAGTTTGAAAAATAAGTATATTTTTTTCTGACAAGTCTTACTCCGTTAAAAACTTTGAGAAATTCTGATATCTGGGAATACTTTTAAAACTAAGCATAATTGCATCATAAAATTTCTTGCTCTTTATTCTAAATAAACAAGTGAATATAAATAATCTGATCTCGGTAACTATAAGTGAAAATATGATTTCACATTACTGTAAACTGAAATTATTACTCTGCAAACTGAATAAACTAAATTCTGAATTCTGAAGTCTGATAAGCTGAATAAACATCATATAATATACTAAAGAGTCACACCAATAAGTACCTCATGAATAGTCTTACTCATGTACAGAGTAATCTCGATGTACAAGGCGAAACCATTCAAGTATGATAATCTGATAACTGATAATCTGGTCATACGTACGCAGAGCTGCCCCAAAGGCTAAGCACCCCAGTACACGGCCCAAAGCCTATATGTGTACAAGAGTGGGTCCCAAAGACCTCTGATAATCTGGTCATACATTGTGGAAATACATTCAAATCAGTGTAGAGCGGGTAAAATCACCATAACTGGTCATACACTGTGGAAACACATTCACACAAGTGCAGAGCCAAAGTTTTGGGGCTCGGCCCGGGCTTTGGTTCAGGCTTTTTCCGAGCCAAGCCGGGCCGGCCCGGATTTTCCCTTTTTTAATTTTTTCTTTTAAAAAATTCAATATTAATCATTTTTTTTTTGTCGCGGGTTGAAAAAGCTCGTGGATACAGGCCGGCCCGGCTCGGGCGGAGCCCCAAAAATGAGGCTCGACCCGAGCCGCAAGCAGGGCCCAGCTCGGGCTTTTCATGGGCCGAGCCCGAGCGGCCCAAGCCGCCGAGTCATTTTGCCACCCCCTAGTTGGACGGGCTCAATGACACTCTTTTGATAGGGTTTTAAATTGTGTCACGTGTAAGGGCCAATTTTGGGAGGGAAAAAAAGGCAGCACGTGTGGAAGGAAAAAGCCATATTTTCAGTAAAATAGAGGGAAAACATCAAACTGTCAAAGGAAACCCTGCACATTCTATTTTGTCTGCCAATATTTTTAGAGTGAATCTCCAGTTCCGACATTCCCTCAACGATTTCCCCCCGCGAAGGGTCTTCGACAAGTGCTGAAAAAGGAAGTGACTCCAAATCCATCTTCTGATTTGTTCCCCGTCGACACCAACATTTCATCATTCCAAGAAAGCAACCTATTAATTAGTAAGTTTCCTAATTTGTTTGGGTTGGAAACCGAAGAAAACATTACTTAGTTGGATGATTTCACGTTTGACTTTGGTCGGAATAATGAAGCTGGAGCAAATTAATGAAAAATACCTGAATTTCTTTCGAAAAATGTAGGTTGGGAAAATGAAGTTGTAGCACATTAATTAATTATAGATGAATTTGTAAATGTTCAATTAACATAAAAGTGAAGTGAAGGTATTAATTACAGGCTTGTGATTATGAAAATTCAGAACATGGCATTCATATAAAACTTATAGAGCATGGCATGTTTTGTCAATTGTTGAAACCACCAACTGAATGCGTCAAAATTTTGATTGTTATTATGTTTCTAGTCACTTCATCAGCCGAAAGAAATTCTGATTTTGGGCATTTTAATTTTATGTCTTTATTTATGGACTTGCGTTACGTTTCCGATCATTATGTATGTATAATGCACTTGGTGGAAAATCACAAATTTTGTTGGCTTCAATTTTATGGATTACTTATTATGGATTACTAAACGTGACCGATTATGTTTTTGTAGGCGAAGAAATTATGGACGAAGTGGAAAACAAAAATGATGATAGTTTCGCAGAATATGATGATGTGAACGGTATGGAATCCGCTAACATGGTGGAAGGTGAAACCTTATTGGGAGACAGTGTGATCGTGCCTGAGGTAGGTAAAGATGCATCCTCAGGTAAATTTTTTTTTTTTTTTTCATTTACATCTCGCGACAAAAAGTGATTAAATTTATTTTGTTGAGAGATCCTAGATTTTCACCAACATAAAATTATTTTTTGTTTTCTTGCAGCTATTGGACCAATTAAAAGTGCTACACATGATGGTAAAAGTGTTAAATATGATGGTCAGTAGTTTTTTGGTTTACTGTGCTACACATGTAGTTTCCTACCATATGAAGCAGATTTTGGTAGCTAGCTAGTTTTGGATTAAAATTGAAAAATTAGCCGTTATTGTTCACTTTTATTAGACGAGTGTGACCCAATAACGGTCATATTTTCAATTTTAATTGGATTTTAATCTCTACCAAACGAGACCGTAGTTTTTACTTAGCATAAAAATGAAATTTGAGTGAAAAAAAAAAGTATTATATGGATTGAATTGTTTAGAATTTACAGAAAATTGTAATTAATTGTGTTTGATTGGTATAATTTTTCACTTGAAAATGTTGAAATTTTGATATCCGTTTGATTTTGTTTTGCAAGAAAATTATCAATAAAAGTGATAAAAAATTTTAACATTGGGTTTAAAATTTGTTTCAATTGTCAAAAAAATTATCATATCTAAAATCATTCGTTTGACTTTGTTTTGTATAAAAATTGTCAATAAAAATGATAAATTTTTTTTATCATTGGATCTAAAACAAATTACTCGGAATTGCTTTTTCCATCAAAATTGTGGAAAAATCAATTCAAGGATTAAGGGAAATTAGGCGCGTGGGGGAAGGGGGGGGGGGGCGTGGGGGGAGTTAGGGGAATTTTGATTTTCCAAGAAAATGTTGACCATCAAACAACCTTATTTTGCCAAAATGAAAAATGGTTTCTTACTTCCATGGAATTAAATAGCCTTCAAACAAGCCCTTAACAAACCCGTTGAAAAAGCTACTAAATTCATTATTTTCAAAATATATATTATTTTTCTCTTATTTAGAATCACGCATTTTTTAATAAAATAATATTACACGTTAATTCAAAAAAAAAATCTTATTTTTTAATTACACGTTTTACTTCAAAATACTATTCCAAAATACATTTTGAATTAAAAAAAATTAATAATAATAATGATAAGGCTCAAATAGGCTCAAGTATTTCTTATTTTCTTATTTTGCTTTAGTGAAAATACAAAATTGGTAATTATATTTAAGACCGTTGATATTATTACAACATTAATGTGTATAATATTAAGTATATGTCATTTAATTCTATTTTTTATTGAGTTTATTATGTAGCTTCACCTAGATTGATATTTTATCATTAGTTGTGCTAGATATTATTATTCCTTAAAAAAAAAAGGATGTTTGGTTGAGCTTAAAAATGATTTCTTATAAGTAGTTAATTATATTTTGTTGAAATAAGTAATTTTACATAAAGAAAATATATCCAAATAACATTTGCAAAACCTTAAAAGTAAATATAACTTTAGTCAAACATGCTGTGGAATGGGGAGCTTGTTACAACTTTGGATGGTCTATTTTACAAGGAAAATGACATATGTATAGAAAAGATTTATAGAAGTTTTACAGAAAATTCATATGGGTAGAGCCCATGTAATTAAAATATTGTCAAAAAATATGCCCTCATCCACCCCAGATGTGTGTGCCCTGTACAGGCCATGCGAAGCAAGGCTTGTACCTGTAGCACGTCCCATTTTATGATGATTGCGAAATGTTTTCAATTTTTTGAGGTCCTCAAGTTTTGGAAATTGTTAAACTCGTTTAGAAGTGATTGTTTTGAAATTTACATTTTTTGGCACTCATGTGAATCATATATTCTTTAATACGATTATTTTAAAATATTCTCATAATTTTGCTCTATTTTTAAACGACACAACATCCAAAAATAAAATTATTTTTCAAATAATCACTTTCATGAAAGCACTTAATGCCATTTTATGCATCAACTTTATGGTTTTAACTTTTGCATCATCCTTAGCAAGGTTTTATAAAGTGTAAGGCGTGACAAGTTGGGGAAGTCAAGTCCAAACTTTAGAAAGCCTATGCATAATAAAGAATTTTCCTATTTTAAATTAGTAAAATTATTGTAGACCATTAAATAAATGAAAAATGTACACCTAGAAAATTTATAGGAACTTCATACATATTTTTCAAGTTTGCAATAAAAACTTAATTTTTCAAATCAATAATAATTTATTTGTAGACAAAGAAAGTTATATTCGTAGGTTGAGCTTGAAATAGGGTGAGTTTTTTGTTGAACTTATTTCCTTTTAAATTTTAGCAAACATCATTTATCAAAAATAAAGTGAGCATTTATGTGATCAACATAGATTTGATTGTCAATTTCCCACCTGGGCACAAGGCTGAGAGTTGTCTCTGAGCCTCGAGCCTTAACATGTCTAGATGGGCCTTTAGAACTCTAATCTTTAGTAACGTAATCTACTACCCCCTTTCTCCGTCTCATTTTCAAAGGAGAAAATGAGAAATATTTATTATATGTAAAGACTTTTATTTATTTATTTATCAGCCAAATACAGAGTGAACTTGTAACATTCTCATTGACCTTGTTGTCTTCATCATCCATATTAACTTTTTGAGTAATGCTATGTAATCTCACTAGGATTGCAATTCCAATTTAGATAGACTAGATGATGGGCTAAATGAAAAATGGAATTAAATGCAACCCCAATTTAGGTGACGCTAACGTGATATGAAATGATAAGTGAAATTAAATGACTAATTTAATTTCACCTTTTATTTAGTCTATCATCCAATACCACCTAAACTGAGCTTGCAGTCCCAGTGAAGTTACACAACATTACTCTTAACTTTTTACTAGTTACTTTTACAACCATTCTACTTGTACAACATTAGTTGACAACAATTGTTGACAATCACTCACATGAGAGGGGGGCCCACGATGAATAAAAAAATCGTAGGCCCCCCTTCATGTGAGATGATTGTCAACCATTGTTGTCAACCAATATTGTACAAGTAGCAAAATTCTTACTTTTATGTCTGCATTATTTTTGTCAAGGTTGATGAGCATCATGAGAAAAATGAAGAAGGCACAAATGATCTCGTCAAAGTTGATAACATAATGAGAAGGCAAAAATGATTTGCATTTTAAATAGTTAAATATCTACGAAATCATTCTAATTTATTATTTATTTATACCATAGTTATCGTATTTTATTTCACAATATATAACTAATAATTTAATTAACTTATCTCTCATTTTCAAAAATATTAGTAATAAAATCTATCGAACAATATATAAATTATCAATTGAATAGATTGAACAACAACAAAAGTTATTTTAAATTCACACTGGGGCATCCATTAAATACACAAAAGAGAAACATAAAAATTTCCATGGTTGGTTACTGAAAATAGGGAAGAAGACATAGCCCTTCTTTGAGCCCAATTCTTTTCATAAAAATGCATTTTTGAATAGTGTATTGATGAGAAATTTGTGATTAAAAAATAAAATTTTTTTTTGAATTTTCATATAATATTATTTTATTGAAAAATATGTGATTGAAATAATATTAAAATACTGTTTAAAAATATATATTTTTTCAAAGAATAAGGCTCAAACATGGGCTAAATTTACGTATAAAATTACTTTATTAGGAGAATGTGTAGTTAAAAATTATATTTTAAAGAATGGGCTCAAATATGGACTTAATGTCATTTATACAAATACCACCATTATAATTTTAGAAGTAATTTTGTTAAAAAGACGAATTATTTTAGAACATCTAAATATTTAACTATATAGACTGATTAATTAAATTTATATTATTAATGATACAAAGTTATCTTGCAAAATGACTTAATTTAAGGATTAAAACAATCGGTGGAATGAATTTACAATATTAGTATTTGAAAAGCATTTAATGAACACGAGATCTCAATTATTAGATTCCATAAATTTCTTCACATTATTTACATTATTTTAACAAACTCGATTCAAAAACTAACATGCAGATCATGTCATGTCCCAGCTTAATAAGCACTTAGTGCTACAGTTCAAATTTGCAGGTATGAGTATGCTATCATTATGTAACTAACCCATTTTTGTGAAGATTGTCAATGTGAGCAAAGAAACTATGAAATGAAATTTAAGCAAAGGGAGCATGCAAGATACCCGAGCTCGATAGAGCTAATCTATCTTGATACTGGAAGTACAAGCATAATTCTCTTACATTCATCCGTGTATCATTCACAGCTACATCACATTCTTCTAAAATTTGTCAAGTAACCCTATTCCTCCCTATGAAACCCATTATTCTGTGTATCATTCACAGCTACAACCTAGAAATATAAGCATAATTGAAATAATTAAAAAAAAAAAAACTAATAATTTGTTGCCAAGAGAAAATACATCAAACCAATTGAATAGCCAAGTAACAATACACATAAAACTATATATAATAATTAATTTTTCGACACAAAGTAAGATCACACATGCAAGAACGTCCTTATATTTTCCATTCTTTACATGGGCTTTCATGCCCTCAAAGATTGACTACATAATAAAAAGGGAAGGACACTTCACAAGAAGAACGATTGCATAAAAAAAGGCAAACTTCACGGGAAGAACATGAAGAAGTTCAAATATAAACATTTAGAGTTTTTCTAAAAATATAAAAAAGAATCATCATAAAAGCCTAGGAATTTTGAAGACCAAAAGGTACATTTTGACCAATATTTTTCTAATAACAAGTTCCAACGTTCAATATTTATTTAACATATTAGAGTTTTCAATGTCCAATGACTTCCAAATTGCATGAAGCTTCTAGATAGTTTGTTGTCAATTGTGATTGCTTAAATGAAAGTCATCAAATTATTTTCCACAATTATAACTCACAAATTCCCTCAAGTGTAAGCATCAGTGCTCCTCACCTCTTAAAATTTATAGGTCTGAGTATAAAACATATAAATAAATAAGAGAAACAAAGTTGAATTAAACAAAAACCACGAACTAAAGATGCACCCATAGATTCCACATAAATCATTTGACTGCACTAAAAAAATTGGCACCATGATTTCCAACAAATTCAGTTATTTTAATTGAGAAGCTATTAATTCCAGTTGAGCTGGAAAACCTTTCAATTAAATTAATAAATTACTCGGCCAAAAGACCATAGCATTATATTGAAAGAAACAGAAACAGGCAAAGTGTCCATTTGTTTCACCTCATCAAAAAGGGACAGAGTTTGTAACCAAACATTCTCATTATAACTCATGAGAAGACCATGGTCTACTCCATAAACCTGATTATCAAAGAGATGTAGTTCCTCTAATAATAGAGAAGTTTCTTCAAAACTCAAGATAATCTATATTGGTGTGAGGAAGTTTCCCCATGAAAAAGATTCAAAGCGTATAACTAATTCACAAGTTGCAAGGAATAATTTGTTATAAAAAGTAATACCGATGGAGTATATCATTGTTTATTAAACACACACGTAGTTGGCCAAAACTGGGCATTCTTGAGCTAGGAAGCAGTGAAGGCAGCATATTCCTGGGAATACGGCTTAGTCGGTACATCAGCCATTGAGCAGTGAAGGCGGATGATGTGTCCCCTGGATTCGTAACCTCAATTAGTTCTTCAAATTCAGGGGAAAAAGATAGTAGAGATGATCAGCAAAAAAAAAAATACAAATGGGACATATAATAATTGTAAACTCGACTTTCATCATATAGCAGCAAAGGTCAATCCAAAGAAATGCATTGTTACCTTGAGAGCGTTGTTATGAACATCAACATTTCCTTTCTCAATTTGTGGGATTTTAGAAGTGGCTTTGTTAAAAGGTGTTGATGTAATTTTTAGTGATTTTAATTGACCGCATATAGATTGAAATGTGTTATTACAGGTCTACTAATATTTGTCCAAATTATACTATAGATATTTTATATAAAATTAAATAATAATTTTTTTGGTGCATTATAAAGTCTAGTATTAGTAAAATCTAACTAATAGTATATGCAGTTAAAATTAATGTTTAATTTTGCTTCAAATTAACTTATGATATTTCACAAATATGTTTATGTGGATACAAATGACATGAATTACAATAGAAAAATAAATAAAACAAACGAAAAGATGTATGTGCCTATATTGCCAAATTTGTTAGAGATTTACAGCCAATTAATTACTAAAAAAAAGGTTCTTTCTTTTAAACTAAGCCAGATATAGAATAATTACTAAATTTAGTAACGCTAAACTGTAAGCAAAATTTGAAAAGAAAGAGAGAAAAATCCAAACATTTGCTTTTAGAATGACCTTAACAGCAACCTCCTATTCTATAAGTTCCCCTTTCTTAAACTTGATCCTATAGCCCCCAGAAAAAAAATAGTACGTTCCAAATCCTTCTCACTTGCTGCAGCAATTAGGTTGTCCTTAATTTGTCCACGCAATTTATTTATTTTCTCTACAATCTTCAGTGTCATCACCTCCCATGAATAATGAAACATATTTTTCTGTATTTGGGCAGAACTGCAATTAATTACAAGAAAGTAACATTCCTCGGCAATTAAATATTCAAATATAATTCAAAATTCGAAAATTAACAAAATGTCTAAAAACTCTCAAATTTTTTACAGATTCCTATATAAAACTATAAAATTATGTCTTTTGCAGATTGTATATTGGCATCATCAAGTATGCAAAAAGTTTAAACAACCATGAAGTTCAAGCTTTAATAAACTCCAAGTATAAACATTCTTGACTTGAGAAAACAACAAACAAATATTGCAAGGATTTAATAAATCATTTTACCCATCCACTACCAAGTATACCCAAAATGGCCTCCACCCACTTCCTATCCTAGCTCCTACTCGTTATAGAAATTCTTCGAAAACCAAAATTTCTTCGCTAGCAATACGAGAATGTGATTTGCCGGAGACGATGGTCCAAATTTCCCTTTAAAAATTCTCCTCAATGTCCCACTCCCCACCCATTGTGCTCCCATCCACCAATATAACGAAAAAAAAATCAATATAACAAC
Source organism: Osmanthus fragrans (assembly GCA_019395295.1). Classification (NCBI taxonomy): domain Eukaryota; kingdom Viridiplantae; phylum Streptophyta; class Magnoliopsida; order Lamiales; family Oleaceae; genus Osmanthus; species Osmanthus fragrans. The sequence continues at coordinate 1,945,669 of CM033343.1, forward strand.
ACTTCATTGTAAAGAAAACATTGTCTGCAACCTTTTCGATGGAAGTGTAAAGAAGCTACTTCTTACAGCCTCTGCCGATAATAATAGAATAAATAAATAAATAAAATTGTTTACATTGAAAAATATTGATCAATTAATACATCTTCAAAGAACTATGCATTGTGATGACGGAATATAATGTCTATTTAAAAAAAAGGCAGCACATCTCCTCGAGAAATATGCATTATGATGATGGAATATAGTGTCTATTTAAAAAAAAAAAAAAAAGGCACCATATCTCCTCGAACAATCGAATTAACTTTATAGAGTTTTTTTTTTTTTTTTTTTATTTTTTTTGGTGAGCTAGAGCTAGAGTAAAGAGTTGATAATACACTACAATATAAATTTAAAATATTTTTCATCAGATCAATGATCATAAAAATAAAAATAATTTTAAAACTAGTGCTGAAACAAAAACAGGCATCAATTCCAGCACATCCATTTCCCAATATATTGCTATATCTTTTTCTCTAGGGAAAAAGAATTAAAATTTCCTCGTAAGTATTGTTTAACTGTGCATATGTACAAATTGATGCATTTCTCTATATAAAATCACCTGAACAAAATTGGCGGTGCAAATGATACTTTGTTCAACATCGAGCAATAACTCTAGCAAAAGCTAAAAGTACATAATTGAAAATGCTGAAGTATCCCAATAGATTAAACTAAGCTAGAGTTATTTTGCCCAAATTTTTCCTAGATTTGCATATATAACACAAGAGTCATGGACTACAAATAAAATCACATAACAATATTGTCATAGGAATGAGTAAAATGTTGTTAAGCTCAGAATAAATCAAGGCATAGAATGTGAGCTGAATGACAATATATTTCATTTCACTTACCACCTTTGGTAGGAGTTCTTTTTGGTATTGACCTTTTTATTCCAGTAATACGTAGGAAATTTGAATGAATGGGTTCATCAAGAACTTCCATATCATCTCTCTAGGAAAAGCAAAGATGAGAAAAGCTATTACATCATCAATAAGTCTAATCATGTAACATTTTGTACCTTTACATAGTGTCCCCATATTTTAATTTCATTCACTAAGCTTTATATCCCATTACAACTATAAATGATGAGTAGATGGTAGTGCTATCACCAATTTAGGTGGTAAGAAAACTTTAAAAATACGAGTTACACAGCCTAGTACCCCAGCTTGAATGGAAGACTATAAGTGGAATAGCATAAACAAACATGTTAGCAAACATCCCATATTTCCCCACCTATGAATGCCATGTGCCTTTTCAGATGGCAATATTCATTTCTTTTGAACATAATAGAAAACTTGTTTAAACTATGCCATTAACAACCATATGAAGCTTCTAAGGTGAACTTCAACCATGATCCACCAGTCCCTTCCCAAGTTTCTCTTCTATGACCTTCATTTAAATTATCCACCCAAAGCCCATGCTAAAAGTCAACTGAAAGCATGTCATATTAAACCTACAAAAGAACCAATATTTCCCTAATTGTGGAGCTGTTTTGGCACCTCTTTCTATTTTTAATAAGAAATATTCTTCTAATTTTAGCTTCTGGAAAGCTTGAAGCATTCACAATACCGTCATGTTAAGTTAAACTTCATCAACCAAAGTTTATAGTCAACCAATTGATAATGAGTGCATACTCTTTGAATTTGAAGCAATTAATGTGAAAACCTCAAATCCTATTTTCAATACCTCATTCAAGGTAATGTTTATCATACAATAATTTCCAATACCTCATTCATTGTTCATGATGGGGTTATAAAAATCTCTTAACTAAACAGTGAATTTCACAGTGCATGCATGCTCTGGTTTTATAAGCTTAGTTTTCCTCAAGCAAAGTAGATATTCATGATTGATTTACAGGAAAAGTCGATGATATGATAAAATCATTGGGGATGTTCAAGTGCTGCATTTTAACTAGATAAGGTATCAGAGACTCTAATTGAATTTCTTAAAAACTATTTAACACATTTAACTGTGGAACATTATACCCAGATGACTACTTAGTTTCAGATTATTATCCATGTTTCTGAATGAATCTACTCAACTTTATCTCATGATTACTTGTAAGGGTAGCCCAAAATCAAATTTGTGGGGAATTTTTCACTGAAGTGCACCCTATCATCCAATTTTGTGCGTTTTAGTATTCTAAATTTAAAAATAGCAAGAAACTAAACAATTCTACCCAAAGTCAAATATTTTCACTGTTCAATCAACCTAATGCAACTTGCCCAAAAAATTGACAAACAAATCCGTAAGGAAATGATAAACGTGGTTATATGGTATAAAAAATCGATAGAAGGGGTACTTGCACGAAAGAGTACAAAAGGCTTGTACTAAGAGACGTGTGTGGACCACAAATGTATGACCTATATCTCGTCTCCTCTTTGTTCCACCATTTTGACTCTACTTTGGATCGGTGATTATGGTGATGGTGAGATTGAGAAAGCAATTGTCAGAATCGTCTGTGTATGTAAGCAGTAAGTATACACATAATATTATGATATACACTTGCATTTCACGTAGCAATCGAAATGGATGTACAGTTGTTCACTGTTAGGAAGCAAGCTAAAGATGTTCCTACCGTTCTGATCCATTTTACCAAATGGGATCAGAATGACAGAATCTCAAACATTAGAAGAAAAAAAATCTCATTTTTATAACGCATAAAAAATTAAATAAAACCCTTTGTAAGTCGGACCCGTTGTTGCTGTGTAGAATAATGAACTCACTTTGCAATATTAGTTCCATCATTCCTTTTCAAAGCAAACACACCTGAAAAAATCCACAAAATTCACACGAGTTGAAATTTCATTTTTAAAAAATCTTGCAAATCTAAAACCACAAAGTAAAATCCCACCACTATACCTTAGATTCATAGGGAAAAAAAATATTTACCCACCAAAAAATCTTGTTTCAATCATTATCTTGATCGACCTCTTTCTCGATGATGAAAACTTCAAATTAAAACACAAAAAAATTACAAAAATACATAAATGTTCTTTGTATAGATTCGTAACTCACCAAGAAAATCCCTATTTGTGGGAAGGGGATGGAAGTCCGAAAGAGGAAAAACATAGATTGTGATGTAGGGAATATAGTAAATAAGCATGTGTCTGGAGTAGAGAGGGATGCTCATTACGTGATGAAATGGAGAAAACTAAGAGAAAAATGCTTTAAAAAAAAGGAAATTTGGTGTAAATATATGTGACGTCATCACGACATCTTGGATGTTGCCTTATGTACAGGAATAAACTTTGCTCTTTTATATATTGTAGGGATATATATTGTAGGGATGTATGGATATATATTGTAAAAAGAAGAAAATTTGTTTGGTTTTTGAAATATTTTTTATTAAAGATACCAATATTCTGTAAAGAAATATTTAAGAGAGTTCATGTACCGATTGAACAAGATGACAAATTTCGAACACAAATACATGCTTTCTAATTCAATTCCTACTGGCTCCTAATATACCGGTATGGTAATTGTAACTCAATGATATCAAATATTGTCATATAAAAAGAACTCAAGTTCACGTACAGTAACTATTATCTTGTAGTTGATTTATGTCGTTCATAAGATAGCCACGTGTTATCAATTTTTTTTTTTTAGCATGGATCGCTTAATCAACAATTTACTTGGTTCACTCCAATACACTCGCCCGCCCCAAACCAGGACATTAAAATCAAATATCATATCCACCACATTACATCGGTTCAATTTTTTTCGTCCCATTCGATTCGGTTAACCGCAATTTTCTGGCTAAGCTTTATTTTCCTTAAATAAATTGCCTACCAGATTTTAGGCTCCATTGTAGCCCATATTTGGGCTTCATATATGGCCTAAAGTCAACCACTTACAACTTTTATGAACCGACAAAATAGATAGAATTATGTTGTTTTGCCAGAAGAATTTAACATCTCAGTCGACAAATGATATTGTGACAAAAAGTGATTGGATGACAATGTTGATTGTTTTTAAAAAAAATCCAATGATGTAACACCACATGGCATTCTATCATCCAAAATGTTAAAATCCTCTAACAATGTAGCAAGATTGAAATGGATATTGGTGTGTATTCAGTATTCTCTTACCCTACAAGGAAATTATGGACTTAGTTTAAAATTATGTGAAAAGTATATCCGCCCATACATTTAAATTTTCAACTTCAAAAATAACATTACAACTATTTTTCTTCAAAAATCAAGTTATAATTATTGTTTTAGTTTAAAATATAAATAACAATTCTCCAACTAACAACCATACCCCACCCAAATTAATAAATTCCCCCAATCCACCATATTCACAACCCCGTCACACACCACAAGTCCCAGCCATCAATGATCCCTTCAAACGTCGGCATCCCACAAAAGTTCCCAGTTGCCTCCAACCCTTCGAACATTGGCATCCTTGCTTGTCGTCATTCATTACTGATAAGTGGCATTGAGGCACTATTGAAATGTAGGCACTGCTGTGAACTTGCAATAGCGTTGCCCGGCTATGTGCCTAAGATGGAACACCACCAATGGCTAGAGACACGCCGGCATAGGGTGTGCTTTCTTCCTTCTCCAATTTGATCTGCTTAACATGAGTTTTGTAGTTGTTTTTGTTGTTGATTGTTGGTGGTGGTTGGTGGTTTACAAATGATAATGGTGTTGCTGGTGGTGGTACAGGTGGTAGTGGTGGTGATGGTTACAGTGAGGTGGCACAATGTTTCGATTTGGGATGAGGTTGGTGAGATAGGATTAAGAGTGTTTGTGACCTATTATATGAGTGTTTTTTTTACTTATAAAGTGGTTAATTTGTGATCAATAAATAATATATGACTAATAAAATATATAATTGTGACAAATAGATGATATGTGACCTAAAACGTGAGATTGTTATTAAATTTGTAATCATGACTTGCAATTTGTTAATTTGAAACCAATTAATATGATAATTTGTGACCGTGAAATAAGTTGAGACCTATAAAATTTGTGATCAATAAATAAATTATGCCTATAAAATTTTCTCATTTGAAACTAAGAAATAATATATGATGTACTAATGTATTAATTTGTAGTCAATAAATAAATTGTGACCTCTAAATTTTGTGATCTGTGACTGTGACGTTATGTGATTGTGACCATAAACTGTAATATTGTGATTTTAATATATTTAATTAATAAAATGCTTTTAATTACCCAATTTTTGAAATTTTAAAGATATTTCTTAATTTTGAAATTGTATATTTTAAACACTTCATATTTATGCCGTTCCCTAAAATTATTCTTTATCTCAAAAAAAATAAAAATAAAAATAAAAATACATTAAGTATGAAAAAAACAGTCGTCATGTTGGTCTGGAGTTGGCTCTCAAAAGTATAGACGTCCTTATCTCTTCACCTCATCCCTCAAGCCACTTCAACTCTTGTTGATAATTTTAAAATTGTTTAATGGCATTGAAAATATTGAAAAGGTCTGATTAACTCAATTCATGAAGGCTCAAAACTAAACTTTTAGGGCTATTTTTGCTTGATATGTTAGTTTGATTAAGATCGTGTATAGAATCACATGGTTCTTATGTTCGTTTTACATTATGCATAGTTTTCCTCAAGAAGGAACTGATGGCTAAGCCTTATTTGAACTTTGAAGCCACTAATTAATAATTCAAGCAAGTTTTCATTTTTCTTTAATTCTTTTCCTATAAATCCATTTCTTGCCTTCGCTTTCGCTCATCTCAAATTTCAATGATGCACATTCAATTATTACACAACACGTCTCCTATTCGTTTGTCGTTGGTGGTGATCAATGGAGATGATGTTTTTTATTTGTTTATAATTTTTCTTTGTTTTTTTCATCATAGGGTTTGGTGAGATAATATCTCTATTTGGATTTCATTTTATTTTGTTAAACTTTACTTTAAAAAAAAAAAGTGATTGATAAGTAAATGATACTTGTAAATCCTATAAAATGGGTTGTTAAAATTAAGGAAAATTTTCATAGATGTCACTAAATTTAAAAAATCCATCAAAAATTTGTCACTTTTACTAATGGTGCTCAAAAATGTCATTTTTTTTGTGTGAAATATCCAAATTACCCTTAGTGATACTTTTTAAAGAGTATTTAATGTTAATTAATGCTTAATTTGAATAGCATTAATGTTATGACATGATGATTTAATTTGTAAACTATAAATATTAGATATATGTATATTATATTAAGTAATATAAATTTTGTTAATTAAAAAAAAACGATAAAAGATTTTGAAAAGTGAACATAAATAAAATTCTACTACCATTAACAAACTCTAACTTCTTAATCATCTTCTTCATTCTTTGATCAAGAAGGCATTACTATTGGATTTATCATCCATTTTGATAGGTTAACATATTCCAAATTGTTTATATTTTTATATTATAACTTACTATTTTTGAAATGTTAAATAGAACATGATTATATTTATTCGAAATTGTTAAAATTATTATTAATTGAGTTGTTTGATTTTTGAAATATTTTTTATTAAAGATACTAATATTCTATAAAGAAATATTTAAGAGAATTCATGTACTAATTGAACAAGGTGACAAATTTCGAACACAAATACATGCTCTCTACTTCGATTCCAACTAACTCCTAATATACTGACATGATAATCGTAACTCAATGATATCAAATATTGTCATATCAAAAGAACAAAAGTTCATGAACAGTAACTATTATCCCATAGTTGATTTATGTCGTTCATAAGATAGCCAAGTGTAATATATATATATATATATATATATATATATATATATATATATATATATATATATATTTTTAGCATGGATCGCTTAATCAACAATTTACTTCGTTCACTCCAATACACTTCCTAGTGTATTTGCATCTCGAGCTATCAACCGATATGATCAAGAGAAATCACATATCCCAATTATTAGAGTAACTAACCCTTCACTTCAGATAGAGTATCAACTTCTATAAGTCGGCTTGGAATAAATCTTTTCGTTTGAAATGTATTTTATATCTTGTGTGACGCAAGTAAATAACTTATATTATTACAAAATATTGCTTACCCTTGATAGGTTATTCAAATATGCAATGAACAATTAAATCAAAATAAATAAATATTTATTTATAATAAAACATAATATTATAAATTTAAGTTTTGTCTTAGCATTATTGGGCTCTTATCCCAACAATAACTAAGGTCATAATCCTTAATTATTGATTGATATTATTTTAATATGTTGGTTACATTGCTAACCCGGTCTGTCTTTGTGATTTCATTTACAAACAAGAAAAATATGAATATAAAAGTGGCAATATGGTTGGCATTCAGTTTTTTTTTTTCTTAAAACAATATTGTTGGCATTCGTTATACTGATATACATGTACTTGTCCATGTTATATAGTTGGTAAATTTTGTCGATTGAAAACGAAGGATAATGAATGGATACCCCGACTATATTTTGAAAGGTCGCAATTGGAACTACCAAGTTCCACAAATTTAATGCAAACTCTCATATGATGCTAAAAGAAGAAAGGGACTAAGAAGGGTAGAAGTTTTGGACCATATCTACTATATTTCTTTTGGAAATATCATGCTCATATTTGATAAATTGAATAACATAATTGATTAAATAGTTTGTGTTTCTTTCTCTAATTCTAAATCATGGGACAATTACGTAATTGAATAATTATTAATCGTTGGCTAATTTTGCACTATGAAATAAATCAAAAAACTATAGACATTTTCGGTAGTGACATCAGCTTCCCTATCGCATAATCCAATTTAGAACAATATCCAAAAAGAAAGGAGGACGAACAAAGCTTGTCTACGGAATGTAGCTAAATATTATTCTTGATCCTCATTTATATACATAAATAAGGATTCAGCTACCTATCAATTTAGGGACTTCGAAATATTCTTTCCATGTCTCTCCCTATCCTTTTGAATTATTAGATTGCTAAGAGACATATTTAGTTAAAATTCAAAAATGGCTTCATTGCTTATTAAAAAAAAAAAAGTGTCTTCTTCTCATTGTTAGTATATTAGCATGGGGGTCACCTACACTTGTTTTTGTTTTCCCAATTTTTTCCAAAATTGTCCCTTCAATAATTAAGATATGGGGCCTACTAATAATGCTTATTAAAAAATGGCCCCGTGAATGGGTTCATTGTAACAACATTTTCTTGAAAGTAACATAACTAAAATGTATTGAATTTGTCATTCAGAATGTACTTACTATGGGGTCTAATTGAGAATGAATGGGGGTACTGTGGACAGGAATTTTGAGCTTTATTGGGACATTTTTATGCTAAGAATCATGTCCATTATGACCTTTGATACATTTTTCCAAAATAATTTTACTTTCACTTCCATTTTACCAGATAAAAATCATTAAATTATTAGAGAAAAAGGGTGGTAGTGAGATTTTAGAAAATAATGGAAAAGAAATGTTTTGAAATTATCCAAAGGGATGGATCCACGGTAAGATTGTTAGGCAAAGGATTTTATAAAAGTTTTAGCAAATTTTCAAGAGACTACGAAAAAAATTGACATTCAAGAATGCGATCAAAATTTGACGTAAAGCATTAATGAAAATAATAAAACCTTTTGCTTTATTAAGAAACGACAACTGAATGCACACTTTCAAACTATAATGTTGTCCAAGTCCCTAATCTCTCTCCCTTTATTGAATTCTCCCTCACACTTTGTACTGTCCATTTAACTAATGTACACAAAAGCATCAGAAAAAACTGCAAATTTTTTTTTTCCTGTTTTTTTGGTGACCTGGTATTGCCAAGTCTAGCCCATTTCAAGAAAAAACCCTCCCAAATAGAAGCATAACAAATCTTTAACGGTAAAAGCAAGATTGAGTGACGATATATAAATGTGCATGAATCAAATTATTCTTGAATTAACGCCAGCATTCTGGTGTTAGAGAATGGTCTCTTTTATAGTCCTTGCAATAGTTATATACCAAGTAGTGAGTTTGCACCCACCGCATTGCCCTATACTGCTGTCTGGAAAGGCCACCGGAGCGAAATGGAGAGGCGGAGACTGGGTGGCACCGTGGCGATGCATAGGCCGTGCAGCCACTTGCTTTGAAGTTAGTGAATTTTCCGACGAATGGTTGGTAGCTGTAATCGGCTTTATATTTTCCATCTTCAGTTGCCCATGATGAAGCATCCCATATTGACCCATACACCCACATTGGTCTTAAGGGAAACGTTGCAGCACTTTTTCTTGGATACCTTCTTATAGGTACATCATCGACAAAGAATCTGAAAATCCCACAAAATAAAAACCAAACAAATTCCATCACTCTAATGAAATTTAATAAATCAAAATGCAATGCAATGTCGAAGAGGGAATTGATATTCTTGTTATTTTCTTCAATATTTAACACTGTAACATGGCCCTTGTGATAGTTTGACACTTTCGGTGCTACACTTCTTTTAATTCAATTGTGCTATGGGCTAGCATTTATGATTGAAAACTTGAAATGGCAACTATAATAATGCTTCTCGCAAAATGAATAATATTGAAACAAGAAAATGTTAAAATTTTATACTCTATATCATCATGTCTTATAGAGCGAAAAAGTGATCTAATGTACACTCTTAACAGCTTATCATGGCTAAATTCAGCCGAACTCTATGTATCTGTACTTCAATGATATGACATAAGTAAGACTTTAAATCAACCAAAATTAAGATCTTTAGTTTTAATCATCAATTTATATTTAAATATATAACTATTATTAGGAAAAAAAATCGAAAAGAATATTATCTTACATGATTTCCTTGGGACTCCACAAAATGGCATACTGATGGAAATTTTTGGTGGGATCGAACCATAAGTGAAATTTCATCTCTCTCCCAATAATTTTACCATCCCCACTTCCTCGGATATACACATTGGTTTGCAAAGTATAAGGTTTCCCAAATGTTGTCCCAAGAAACTCAATATCTACCTCATCGTGATATCCTGGATGAGATTCACTGTTCGAAAGCTGCAATCAAATAATCTTTAATTAACCAAGACTGGATTCGCACGTACAATTTTAATAATTGAGTGATGGTGACATACTCTACACTATATTAACGAACTTTTAAACGAGGTAGTTCAAAAAATAATATTTAACTAACAATAAAGTCTTACATAGAAAGTTGTAATCACTCCAGCAGTATAGCCCGTTTGGAGCTTGATGGAGGCTCCAAAGTACCCAGATCGAAATGGTTTAACCGACTTGAACCCACTTCCAGAGGTTCTATCAAGCCAAAGAGTCACGCCATTGTTGTCTATATTCTGATGACCCGGACCCCATAGGTTTCTGTAACCCTGATAAAAGCTCATGGACCTGAACTTAGAACTCGGGTAATAACCCGGGGAGGGTGGCCAATAACCCGCATTGGTTGAGGGGACAAAGAAGATAAAAAGAAATGGGAGAAAGAGGGAAGCCATGAAGAATCTAAAAGGAATAGAATGGGCAGATTTAAGTGAGAGTTTTGGTGTACAAAAATGCAGGTTGAGACAAGTGAGTGTGTACATGAAGAGAAAGCATGGTCGTAAAATATGATATAAATAAAAAGGTTGGTGGGGTGGGCCAAATTTTTGCAAGATACCAAGGAGTTCCCGTTGAGTGATTAATTTGTGATCTACAATTAATAGGGTAACTTTTTCACTAGCTAGTCTTGAAATTATTGATTATAAGTGATTTTTCAGGCTAAGAATCTACATCCCATAAAAGAAATCAATCATATTTAAGCTGTTAAGCAATGATTATATTTCAATTCTTATAACATGTTCACATAATTCTTGTCAAGTGAACGTTAACACAGTCTCAAAGGTTCTACCTTCTAGCTGTCAAGGCCTTATTCTATGAATTTATAATTTTTTTTTTTTTTTCAGTCTAACCAGTAAAAGAGAATTCCATTAGGAGCATGTTTGAATTCTATAGACCTAATCACTTTGGATTCTATCCCTAGTTTTGTCCTCGAATCCACTTAATTTCTTGATTGACCAACGAAGATATAGCTCCTTCTATCTTTGATATATTACATGAACAGTAAAAGGAAAAGGAAAAGGAAAAAGAACTATAAGATCGACATATAAAAATTTAAGTTGTTCAAAAATATGTCTACGTTCATTGTATGGCGTGATCAATCATTCACTAACTTCGAAAAGAATTACAATAGATTGTTTATATAACCCTAATCTCGAAGTTACTCTTATAATATCATACCGTACTGTAGCTACACCCCAAAATTATTTGCGTCTAACCTAATGGGCTAGTTGATTCCATTATCAATATACAAAATATAAGCCACCTAATCAACACATTATAAGTAAGTTTTAGTTATTTTTAAGCGTAGCAAAACACACTCACTAGCTAAGTCAGAGAAAGGGCCGCAAGTATTTTCATCCCAACTACTTGATATTCTTCCTTACAGAGAAAACTAGAGTCTGATTTGGTTGCATGGTTTTGGAATAGTTAAGAAAAAGAAGAGATCTACTGCTATTAATTCTTGACCGACACAGACACGCACGCAGTATGTATTCTCTGCGTTCAGTGCAAATATGACTCTGACTCTCTGCAGGAACTTGGACTTCATCGACGTGCATCTGTCTGAACCTTTAAACCTAAGATTTTCTAATTACAGTGTTCTAAAAAAGCGTAAGCTGTAGTTAGGTATAGAGACCAAGTTTCAAGTTTTACGAGTCTATAAACGAGGCCTAGGTGTAAAAATAAAAATAAAAAATCGTTTTCTTATTTTTAAAATTTTTTAATCATTCTAAAAATCATTAAATAATTAAAATAATATATACCAAACATCTAAAATTATAAAATACTATATTTACTAAAAAAATCTTATAACTAATCAATTATACAAATTTTAAGTTTTTGAAATTTTGCAACGTGTTTTCATTTTGACTTTTGTATAAATAAAATTATTTAAAAACTTAAACTAAAGTCAAATAAAAGACTTTTAAATAAGGAAAAAAAAAAATTTATATATATATATATATATATATAATAAAACGCGACTAAGCACTTCTAGGCGTGCTTAAGCGGTTAACTTGGCAATTAACGCTTAATTTCTCACTCACCGTCAAGAATACTGCTGATTATACTCTCACTGTGAGTTAATTTTGCCTCTCTGTTTCCTTTCAGTATTATGTCTGATACGGAGCATTGAAGAACCAAATTGTGGGGTCTGATAAATCAAGGTTCTGAGTGTGGTGTTACCAAAGTCTGTGAACTTTGAGCATTTCTCTAAATGCCGTGGGACCCAGGTATCTTTGCATTAATTACTTGGAAATATTGCATTATTGTTCCTCAACTTATTATGATATATTGATTATGGTTGAATAATCAGTCCACAATAATAAAAACTTCAGACAACACATATACAACTTTATAGACTATATTTTGCTTCCCAATGTGGCTTGTGCCCATAATATTTTAAATGAAACTGTTTTTTTTTTTTTTTTTTCCCTTTCATGAAATGAAGATTTAAATACTTTTCAACGGATTGTGAAATTATAATGAATCATTTTAAAGATTTAAGATCAGTAGTGCAATTTTCCCTTAATTAGTTTTGATATTTTTTTTTTTTAAGAGTTTGTTAATTGATAATATTGTGTTTAGATGTTAATTTGTTAATCAACGCGCGCGCGCGCATACGTATATATATAATCAATCTAATTATGTTCTATCATCTCAATATGTTTTTCACAATTATTCCATGATTTTGATTGATGAGTTTGGTAGCTGGTTCTCACCAGGGTTACGTAAAAGAATAATTACGCAATAGAGCTACATAATGATTTACATACATGTGATGTGTTAAAAAGAGAGTGAAAAAGTTCTTTTTTTTATTTAGTTCAAAAAATTCTGATCTAATCATATTTTATCATATCATGTGTATGGAAACCATTATATACAACCAATCAACCATACATAAAAATTTCACAATCATATATTATTGTGATTTTCAATTTCACGATCACATATCTCTGGTTTGTCAGTCCCAAATTGTTAAAATATAGCTTAAGTATATAATTTTTTGCTCATACATCTTTAATCGCTTTTATGTTTTATCTATTAACTTTTGATTGATATTTACATTATCTCAAGTGAATTCTTGAGAAGATGTGCCTATGGATGAGATATTCATCGCGAGAGTAAAGAAACGGATTGAAGAGAGGAATTTTTGAACTTTTGGCAATATTAGATGTATCTATTGACCCAATATTTCGACGAATCATTGATTTTCTACTAGTAAATTTCAAACAATATAAAATTTTGATTTCATTTAGAGTTTTTGGAAGATTGATCGAACAATTGTAAGGCCTCCTTTCACCTGCCTCGAACACCTATTATTTTGCCTTTAAGAGGGTGAATAAATTGTTTGTCTTCTACTTTATGAGGAAAACAGGCAATGAGCAAAGAAATTGATGCCACAAACTCCTCTATAATCCCCAAGTGTGAAAAATTTGATGGCACATATTGATGCAATAAATGCCATAACCTACTTACCAAATAGCAATAAATAGGACAAGTTGTGCCCCTGGTATAGTTCAGTGGTGCAAAAGATAGAAGTGAGATAATCTCAGTTAAGCTGACAATCGCAATGATTTTTTCCTCTTATAAGGTATGAAATTAGACTATTTGTGGACATCAGTATGACAGCTCTTATACATTGACTTGTTGAGGCACATCTCGTGATTTACCTCCTCCATAATACTCTAGGGGCGGGGCCCTCAAAGTTGGGGTGCAACATTTTTAATAAATGGGACAAGTTGTGACCTGCTGAACGGATTGTACTTGATCAGACAATTTTAGACCTACTGTTCATTTCACTTATTTGAAAATTTGTATCAGCTGAAGACAATTTTTAATTGAATACATGTAACACCTATTTAATTGCTTAAACTTTTCAGTAAAAGGGTTAACTAAGCATTAAAGTCATAGAAAATACTAAAATTGATGTCTCACCTTCACATTTTATGAAAATTGTGCATGTATCAATCCTTTAATAATAACAACAACAATAATAATATCAAGACAAAATAAATATAAATAAATATGACATATATTTAAAAACTTAAACTTTTAACGGAAATGGTTAATTATACATTGCACGTGTGGGTCCTCAATTTTTAAAATTTCACACGATTTGCCAGTGAAAAAATTGACTTTCTGGCTGTGTTTTAGCTGCCTGTTTGCTGCCATGGGTACATAAAATCTCATGCTTTATAGGAGGTAGATCAAGAAAATCTTTGTCTAGATCAAAATAAAGGAAAGCATGAGAAATTTTACTATTGTGTCGGCCACAATTTAAATTATCAATAAGCAGCCCTCAACAGATCTATTTCTACTGGGGTGAACCCATAAGGGGAAATAAAAGAACCCTTTCCGCTTATTTTTGAGTCTGAGATTCTTGAGATGCAAACGGCGGCCGAACCGGAGTATATTTTTATCGCAATAAGAACATGTCTAAGAATGCTAGTTCGGACAGTGTTTTTCTCTGGCTTTATGTAATTGCAGTTTCTAATTGTAAGAAAATGTAAGCATTAGAGAACGTCTGTACGCAATAAATTTAATACGTGCATTTCTATCATAATTAACTTTATATGTACGAGAGAAAATTATTTAAATACGTCATATTTATCATATCTCCTCAAGGAAATATAAGTCTTACTAAAAAATTTGTCATATGATCATACTTTTGATTTTAGTACCCCAACCATATAAGCATGTTAATCCGTATTTAAAAAGTAAGTCAAACTTACTTTTAATTCACTTATTATCTCAAATAGAATTTTCAACTTTTAAAGTTATTTTTCTTACCAACAAAATTTACTTTTCTACAAAGTAAAATTTAAACTTATTTTTAGAAAAATAAACTTTTAAGCACAATTAAACATACTTATTTTTTAGCTTCCTTGTAATTTTCACATCAAAATGTTTACCAAAAAAAAAAACCTAAATTCATGAACATTAAAAGTCTCTTTCAAACCCCCCACGAACCTAAAAAAACAAAAAGAAATAGAGCAACCAAATTCCATTCTGACACGAGTCTAAGAAGCTAAGACAAATTGTTTGTCATCATAAAACACTTTAAAGTTTGATAAATCCCAAGGATGGTGACGATATTGGCCCTTATTAATAATATAAACATTAATAGTGTATTTGTTTATTGACGGCCTATCAACAAAATAATTTTCAATTATTGAGATAAACTCTCATATATAATTTAATAAAGTAATTGCGAGGATAAGATTATTTATAAAGATAATATTAAAACATAAAAAGAAATTTAAAGTATGTCCACTATACACATGTTGAGTCTGTTGCTGGAGATTGGACAAGATACCATATATTTGTGTTCACCTCCCACTAATTATAAACATCAAAATCCTTGTTCTCTATACTTTCAAGAACATCCAATAAGTATCTTTCCACATTATCTTTTATCCCAGCCCAATCTTTTGTCGTTTATTTTTCCCTAAACATAGAAAGACAAGCATCACTCTTAGAAGAAGAACCTTTATCAATACTAAAAGAACTCAAAAGAATCCCCAATTGCTACTTGAATACTTCCCGAAACTCCATCACATCCCACATGACATTTATAGATAGACATTGTATTGGCTTTTAAAGCCTTATTCGTGTTACTATCAACTTCCTCATCCTCGCAGATATCAACAAAATAATATTCAATATAATCGAGTTTGTATCTTCGATCAAGGACAGTAGCAATAAAAACTAACTGGTTCACAATTTTTCATCTTACCCCAATACTTATCAAACTTGTTCTTAATTTAGAGGCCATCTAACCTAAAAAATTGCCACTTACACTTCATTCATCCAATTTGATTACATGATTATAAATTTCATGAAGCACTAACACGCTATGGAGCACTGAAAGTCAAATTCAAATTAAAGAAATTTACAAGAAAATTGACAAACATAGAAGCATGTCCCAATCCAAACTTGAAGGAACTCCACCCCTCTTTCTACTACCATTATCTTCTTGAAAGTTATTCAAATATTGTGCATCCTCTTAATCTAACCTCTCAAAAGCTTTTTGAAATTTCAAAACAACTTTCAACATCAAATAACTAGAATTCTACCTAGTTGGAATATCAAAAATTACAATAGATTTGTAATCAATCCTTTATCGCTTCTCACACTCCTTTAATGTTTTGTACCTAGCAGGAGAATATTTAATATATTTGATTGCATTGCAGATACTTAAAAATAAACTCATGTGCTTCCCTCAACTCCTCACAAATAATGTAAATGATAATGTGGGAGCAACATCTCAAGTGCAAATATCTACCATCTAGACACACCCATCAATATCTTAACCAACGACCTTCCTCCTGAGATAACGTGTGCACAACATCTCAAATGCATTATCAACCACGATTGTAAAAAATTTCTCAATAACCCACTCATGCAAACAATTCTCAATCATTTTGCCAATACTTATCCCTTATGAATAGGAACAATACAAAAAATCAAATTGCGCTTATTAAATATCCAACCAGAATTAATCTATGTACTATAAAAGATATATAATTAACATTCTGATTGAAAGTCTAAGTAATAGTGTAATGGAAACCCTTTGACGGTGGAAAAAAAAAAAGACATCTCTTAATTTCAATTTTTCATTTATATATAACTAATATATATCTCTAACAAGAGTTCTATGAGATGAGGGCTCAAACTAAGGACAATCTATTATTACCATTTTATCACATGCAACCCTACACTCCTCCTTACTATGACAATTAGCTATAAGGTTACTCCCACTACTGTCATTTGGTCCTCAAATAGAATTTTTCTACTGCTTATCTTGCAATCTACGAAGATCCTTCTTATAGCGACTCATTAAATGATTACTCAGAGTGCAAGTCCCGCATTTCTTGGTGCCACAAGCACAATACACTCAATAGTGTGAAATAATCACAGACGTACGACGTTTCTCTTTCTTATTGTCAATGGTGGACTTGGAGAAGGATTTAATTGCAAATTAGTGTCATTTGATGGGGACATAGTCTCAGTGACTTCACATGTATCCATATCTTCCAACATATTCCACCAAAGTATCAATCAATGGATGACAAAAGAAATGTCAAATTCAACTGTACGAGTGTTAATGCACTATAAGAAAGCACAAGTATTGTACATGTGTCTATTTTACTTTAGGATATTGCAAAGTTTTTCGGACTCACAAGTCCCATGGTCAAAGAACAACACTAAAACACGTTTAAGCTACATTAAACCCAAAAATCAGCTCAAATTAAAATGGCAAACTCATGAAATTATCACCAGAGTTAACAATAAAAAGCAAATAAAGACAACTTCAAAAACGACTTTACCCTATTCACATAGACTTGCAATGGAACCAAAAAAAAAAAAAAAAAATACTACCTTATCATAATTTACAAGGAAAGTTTAATTCATGAGAAAGGCAACAAAGAAGTAGCTTTCCAATTACATGTAGCAGATATGTTGGAGATATATTCACATACGTATGGGCAAAAAAGTACATTATTAAAATTGCACTGCTCTATACTTATTTGATTTCTAGGTCATACTGAAAAGTGAAAATAGAACAATTTGGTGAATATACATAAATGCATATGGAGATATAAATGCATGCACTTATTTTGACAAATACATAAAGGGTCTTGTAGCGGAAAACACTCAAGAAACCTTTGATTCGGACTCAGAAATCAACCAAACGAACACCGATCTACCGACTCGACCCAACAATCCTCTACACCTTGGTTGCCTTAGTTTTATCCACTTCGATTACCCTTCTTCCAGCCCACAAAGGACACTAAGGGGGTGGTGATATGCAAGCCACAAAGGGAAGAAGGAGAAGAGATAACAATGGTTGAATCTTGCTAAACAAGAAACCCCAAGCCCGGCTGCCCCCTTTTCTTCCAAAATCGGCTTCAACTCTCTCCTCTCTTGCACACAACACACACAAATGACTAGGGTTTCTACTATATAAATAGGCTAGGTTTAGGGTTTAAGTTTGGGCTAAAACTCACCTTAAATGGGCCAACAATATTACCATCAACCCAACCGAACTTCGGCCCTTCCAAGGTGTATTAATTGTTTCCGAGTCGAGCCGTAACTTTTGGTGTCGATAACATATCCGACATCGATTTTTCATCATCGCTCGGATTATTGGGTATCAAAAAACCCAACAATCTCCACCCTGATTCCCAATAAACTTGCAAGCAAATAAAACACACAGTTTATACTTGCATAATCAAGGTAACCAATAAAATTGGTTTCACAGACCTTACCTCGTGTTTTCATCCTGAAACACATACCATACCTGCTCCATATACTCACCAGGGCTAAGGTCAATAACACCCAAGTAGAAGCAGATAATCACAGTGACAGTCAAGAGCAAATAAACTTGCGATGAAGATATAACATAGGATAATACACATAGATCTTTTTCAAATACGTTCACACAGAACAATAGATTAACACCCAGTTAATTAACACACGGTCAACACATATGCAACAAATGCATAAATGACCCCACGAAAAGATCTCTCCACACTTATCCTATCACATTCCGTGTTACTCTCACCTCGAGAACACATATCTCCACTCATCGCTCCACCATGCTCACTAAACTAATCACTCAACTCATGTCTAAAAGGTAAGTCACAATAGATCCTAAGTTCTTGGGATAATCCTTTATCACCTCATCACTTCTCTTAAACTACGTGGTTAATGGAGCTCCACCTAACAGAAGTGATAGAAATGTCCTCTCACTCCACCTGATCAGGGTCTCTTCTGATAAAGGATTCCAGACATTTGATCACATCTCCACTCGTGATCTAAATGTCACACTTCACATCCCCCGGTACAAACCACAATGTACCCCTAGGCATCTATACTCCACCTCACCAATAGACATCCAACACACTGCCAATTGCATCACAAACTCACTGTGGCAGAACAATACCTTCTGGCGACCACAAAGGTTAGGGCTCAATTTAAAAAATCCACCCACACACCACAAGGTTACTCCAATCACCAATGCTCAAAAAATATCCACAAATGAGAGGGGTGAAGGTGGCTCTCACAAAGAGAATAGGAGAAAAAAATTGGTTATTTCACTACACTCACAAAGGAGGTTCACAAAGAGGAAGAAGATAACCCTACATGGCTGCCTCACACAATCTCACAAACCACACAAACTCACAAAGATAAAGGAGAAAACGGCTGCCCATCTTTCTTCTCACTACCACCCTCTCACACCACTCACAGAGCAAAACAGAGTACGCCACAAATCTCAACCCACTATGCATGCAAACATATTACACAAAGTAATGAGATCACTCTAATTCATGCAATTACACACATCAAACATATTGAAAGTGTAACATATCAATGCAACAGAATTAAGTGATCACACATCATGCATAAAATGGGTTACACACAGATGCACATGCTGCAACTAGGTTTACTCTCAATAAACCTCACACATGTCATCACTCGACCCAAAGGCAACATTCGCCTCACCTCTCATCTCATCTCTCCTGTTATTATCATTTTTAGGACAATCTATTTCACCATGTCCAAACTCACCACAGTTAAAAATACGTATTATTTTTTGCACTTACCTTAGACCTACACATGCCATCAATACCAAATAGTGACCACAAGTAAAGTTAAGACACAATTCACACAGAATAGTAAAACAAACTTTCCTAAGTTCACATGCAATTCTAATAGTGTAGAAAAATAATGGTAAAAAAATTCATAAAGAATTTATAGCACGTAATTAACAAGTAATTCCTAGGTCTAGCAACAGGCAATGGTTACCCTTTCACGGTAACACCAAACCTAATGTCACCCCACACGATGACTTCTAATACGAAAAATAAATTACGCTACACAATAATTTTAACTGCAATAATAACAAAGAAAGAATACGATACCGAGCGGACCACGTCTGAAGGTCCGTAAATATCGAGAGTTGTGAATTCATCACTTTAGGATCGTCGCCATTCGTCCTAAAGTCTCAAGCAACCGCGGCAACACGAAACGACACCCGAAACTAAAATCCGACAACACCACAAGGTCCGTCTCGTCGTCGAGAAAATTCTGTCTTTTGGAGTCATCGCCGGATTCCGACCGACGAGTGATCCACGCCCTCGCCGGAGTTGACTCGCCGGCGCCGAAAAAATTTTTAGTTACCCATTCTGGATCGCCTTCACCTGCACTATCCAACGGTGGTGTCGGTTTTTCCATCCGATCATTGATTTGGCCGAAAAACGCAAAAACAAGTCCGGCCAGATTTTTTCAAAACTGGACAGATTTCTGCTTCAATTTCCAGGTCCAATTTCAGCATTCTCCAGCCCGTTTTTCACCCAAAAAATCACAGATTTCTCAACCAACCAAGCTCTAATACCATTTGTAGCGGAAAACACTCAAGAAACCTTTGATTCGGGCTCAAAAATCAACCAAACAAACACCAATCTACAAGCTCGACCCAACAATCCTCTACACTTTGGTTGCCTTAATTTTACCCACTTCGGTTACCCTTCTTCCAGCCCACAAAGGACACTAAGGGGGTGGTGATATGCAAGCCACAAAGGGAAGAAGGAGAAGAGATAACAATGGTTGAATCTTGCTAAACAAGAAACCCCAAACCCGGCTGCCCCCTTCTCTTCCAAAATCGGCTTCAACTCTCTCCTCTCTTGCACACAACACACACAAATGACTAGGGTTTCTACTATATAAATAGGCTAGGTTTAGGGTTTAAGTTTGGGCTAAAACTCACCTTAAATGGGCCAACAATATTACCATCAACCCAACCAAACTTCGGCCCTTCCAAGGTGTATTAATTGTTTCCGAGTCGAGCCGTAACTTTTGGTGTCGATAACATATCCGACATCGATTTTTCATCATCGCCCGAATTATTGGGTATCAAAAAACCCAACAGGTCTTCAGTAAGTAGTGGATACAATTTACTTAAGCATAGGTCTTTATATTCGTGTAACATACAACCAAATGAGACACAAGTGAAAATTTTGTTGAACAAAGTGAATGAAGAATGAAAATAAAACCAACAAGAAATTGTCAAAATGGAAGGTTTGAACACAATTATGAATCATTGTTCTGAAATGATATTTGCCACCACTGGAAAAAGTACTTAAAGGCTTTATGGCAAATAGTTTGTAAGAGTAAATTGAATCAAGCAAACAAAACTTGGAAAGAGGAACTAAAGAACAAATTTTTTTAAAAAAAACTTGGTTTGATCTTAGATTTTGGATGTAATGAAATCAATTTGATATTTGTGATATATTTTCAATCATAAAAACCATTCATATATATAGAATTACAATCACCATGCACAAAAAGGTGCAAAAACTAAGCCAAAAGGGTGTAAAACCCTTCAAAACGACACTAGAATTCAAAACTCCAACAGACAATTTTTGTTCTGGGTGGCCGTCCAGTTCAGCAAATTGGTCACTGTAATTGCAACACAAGGTCGGGTGGCCGCTCCGTCTTAAGACCGGCCAGGCCATTTTTCAGCCATCATTGTCTTTTTGTTCTCGTTTTATTTTTGCTTGTTTTTCTTATTGTTAACTATTTCCATCACTTCCAAAATTACTCATCATTGTTAATTTGAACAATATCCAACAATCCCCCACTTGTTCAAATATAAAATGAGTACAAACTTTAGATTAACGACACTTACGCATAAAGTATGTGTATCTTTTTATTTAAATCCAACCTTAGTATAAGTCTCACAAGGTAATCTGCGAAATTCTAAATAGTATAAAAGCTTTGAACCAATTATTCCATGTGATGATACCGGTGAAATCATATAACACAACTATCAAGTGTTCCAAGTTCCACACAATCTCGTTTATCGCTTTTATGGCCTTATGCTTCTCCTATTCATAAACTTTTAAAAAAGAAACTTCAACTCTCTATTGAAACGAGTCCACCTCGAAGTTTATACAGGTAAAGTTCTTGCAGTATTTTTTATCACTTTTAGAGATATTGATCCACCGATTTGAACTTTATTAAGAGTTGTAGAAACTGAACCCTCATAGTCGTGACGTCCAGCACTTGTAATCTATGATAGGATTTTAAAAGAAAAATAAGTGTTGAATGTATTCACTTATCGAATAACTTGTTGTTACCATTTGAACCCGAAATATACTTGTTAGTATAGTTAGATAGGATTGTCATCACTGGTGAATTTAATTACGGAGTTTTAACCACATCCTACTAGTTGTTCGCACTAATTCCCTTGTGAGCAATTTAGTGAACAAATCAGCCAAATTCTTATTTGACTTCACATGAGTAAGTGAAATTATTCTATCTTTAATTAATTTCTTAACATAGTTATATCTTAGACTCGTATATCTATACTTACCATTGTACGGTTCATTGTATGCTCTACCTAAAGTGGCTTGACTATCACACGGGATAGATATAGAAGAATTATTCTTTTCTCCCAATGAAATTTTGTACATTAAATCCCTAAGTCATTCAACTTCTTTTCTGATTTCAGGGAATGCCATAAATTCGGATTCTATAGTTGAGTAATATATGTTTGTTTCATTAATTTCCAAGAGACCGTACCTCCTTCAAGGGTAAATACCTAACCTAAGGTTGATTTATTTTCATCAACACTAGATATATAACTAGCATCGCTAAATCCTTCGAATATTGCCGAAAACATAAAATATTGGAGACCTAGATCCTTGGTTTTTTTCAAATAACCAAGAACCCACCCAATAGCTTTCGAATATTCTTTACTTGGATTGCTAGCAGGGGCGGATGGGGGGTACGAGGGGAGTCCTGGAGCCCCCATTTTTTTGAAAAATTTTTTATTTTATTTTTTGGTTTTTTTTTTATAAATTTTACTGTTTGCTTTAAATTTTACAACTCTCAAACCCTAAAATTTAACCATTCTCGACCCTCTTCTCTCTTTTGACCGTCTTCTCTCTCTCGACCCTTCAAACCACTCTCAAAGGCCCCTGCGTTATCAAAGTCTCTGCTAGCACCCAGTTCTCCACCGCCGTACCGTACCGCGCCACCGGGGTCGTACTCTTTCAGGTGACCACCATTTTGATGTTTATTACATTGTTGATCTTCGATGCCTTTCGCTTCAACTCGTGTTTTGAATCTTTTGATTATCTGTTCTCATTTACACTGAAGCTGGTTGTTGTTTCATGTTTGGCGATGGTTAATTCCTTCTGTGAAAAGCATGGCATTATCGTCCCTAATATGGATGATACGTATACACCTGTGGGTCGTTCACGACGTATCACTATGACAAATTTACATCATTTCCGTGTGGATTTATTTTATACTGTCGTTGATATGCAACTTCAAGAGTTCAATGATCGATTTTCTGAGGTCAATAGCGACTTACTTCTTTGTGTAGCGTGTTTGTGTTCAGATAATTCATTTTCAACTTTTGAAAGGAGCACATTAATTCAGTTGTGTACATTTTATCCAAAAGATTTTCAAGGATCAGACATGATTCAATTTGATGATCAAACTGACACATACATCATTGATATGTGCACTAATGAAGAATTTGAAGGATTACAAGGCCTTGGTGAACTTGCACAAAAGTTGGTTGTGACAAAAAAAAAGTATACCCGTTAGTATACAAGCTTTTAACATTGGCATTAATTCTTCCAGTTGCTACTACTACGGTGGAGAATGTATTTTCTGCAATGAATTATGTCAAGAATCGATTGCGCAATCGAATGAATGATAAATGATTAAATGATAGCTTGATTGTGTATATTGAGAAGAATGTATTCGACATGATTGATGATGATGTAGTTACACAACGTTATCAAAGTATGAGAACTCAAAAGGAACGCTTGTAATAAAGTATGATTGTGCTAAATAAAATATTGGTACTCAAGAAGTACTTTCTTTTATACGTTTATTGGTTTTTTTGTTAATAAGGTATCAAAAAAAAATTCGGGGGCAGCCCCCCACCCCTTCACCTCTATATCTTCAAATATTGAACCCCCAACTCCAATAAGCTGGCTCCACCACTGATTACTAGTACACCAACTAAGTTTACTAATTACAAATACTGTGTCGGGTCTTGTACATTGCGCAACATACATTAGACTCCCCGATAGCATTTCCATACTCAAGTTGCGCTATAGTTTTTCCATCATTCTTTATCGTAGCCATGGTTGTCTCGTTCTCTATGTTGAAAAGATTGTTTGAGATTGCTAAACAAAGTTCATGAAGAACGAAAATAAAACCAACAAGAAGAAATCGCCAAAATGGAAGGTGTAAGTTGTGGGCCTCCAAACCTAAATTTAGAGTTGATTTGATCCAGCCCATTTGTGCCACTTGCATTGACACGGATCATGGTTTTGTTTAGCCAATCTTGAGCCATTGATTTAAATCTATGGCTCACAGTTTAGATCCCATTTTTTACATCTTGGAGACGGCTTCACTTCATTGGAAAAAGACATTTCATTTCACTCCCAGTTGGTAAGAAAGAAAACCGTTCCTTTGGCTTCTTCTCTCTTGCTTTTCCTTTGGTTTCTTCTTGTGGTTCTCTTTTCCTAAAAACTCTCTCTGGGCGGCGATTGCAACGCGTGGATGGGTTGTTCCTGAGCCTAAGAAACCCAACAAACTAGTATTAGAGCCAAGGATGTGAGTTTTTTTTAAGAAGAAACCGAGAGGAGAAGGACCGAGCGCGATTTCCACCTTGGTCGAACCTTGGATCACGGATTTTGGCCAATCTAGACATGACCTAGCGAAACCATCACTGGTTTTGGACTCTGCAGGTCGTGGGCTCTGTTCCTAGGTGAAGAATAGCATAAAATTGAAAAAAATGAGAGGGCAATTTTGGAGGGGCCGAATCGAAATTTTTGAAATTTCGGCCAAACCATAACTCCGGTTGACAAACGGAGACCGGACCCGTGTCCAGCAGGCTGAGGCGCACCTGGTGGTGGTGCACGTGTGACTCTAACGACTCCGACAGTGGCGCGTGGGCGGCAGTCAAGCGACGGTCTCTTCTAGCAGAATCTTTATTTTGATGTCCTGAACATACTAATGTATTTATTTTAGTGTTTTGGGTTATACATAAAAATTTGGATGATTTTTCCCCTGGCGTGACATCTGCGGCGGTTCGACAGTTGTTCGATTGCGAAACTTGTATTTACTATTTTTCAACAGTGGTTTGGTAAGATTATTGAAAACTCTACTTTCATTTCTGAAAAACTGGTTTTAACTCGGCATTCATATTTTTATATTGATCATCTGGAAAAGATTTTTTCAAAACCTTTTCTGTTATGTCCACGAGTACAGGCCACTCTTTTACAGAATATGTAATGGGTTCGAAGGTCGAATTATCGCAATTCGATGGAAATGGGGATTACTCGATTTGAAAACAAAAAATGAGGGTCATTTTGGTCCAACAAATAATTACTTAAGCTCTCGATGATCCTACTACATTTTTTGATGAGTTAAAGGCTAAACCACATGAAATTGAAGACATGAATGAAATTGCTTACAGTTCTATAATTTGCATCTATATGATAACATTGTTAGACAAGTTGATAGTGTCAAAACTGTTAGAACTTTGTGGACTGCATTAGATGTCTTGTTCTTGACTAAAACTTTACCTAATAAGATATATTTATTGGAAATGCTGTTTAGTTTTAAGAAGGATCCAGGGAAGGATGTCGAGGGAAATTTGAGTGATTTTAGCATAATTGTTAAGAGTCTAGCTCATAACGATAAGAAATTTGCAGATAAGGATTTAACTGTCATATTACTAAATTCTTTGCCTGAATCTTACAGAGAAATGAAAAATGTCATAAAATATGGTAAGGACACTCTCACTCAAACTATTGTTTTCGATGTTTTAAAATCAAAAGAACTTGAATTAAAAAGAGACAACAGAACTCATTCCCCATAATAGAGTCTATTTGTTAAGGGAAGATCTGTAAAGAAATAATATAACTTCCATAACAAGAAGGGGAGAGAAAATCCAAAATGAGGTCAAAATCTAAAGATAAAAGCGGTAAGAAATGTTATCACTATGGAAAATTAGGACATTTCAAGAAAGACTTGATGTGATCCGGGATGCGCAACGAATTCACGAGAACTGGGCGAACATTGGAAAGAGACCTAAGCTGGGATCGAGTCTTCTAATAATCAATAAGAGGCATACAAACACTTGTTCGAGAAGCGGAGCACGACATGTTGGAGTCGACACATCAAAGACCAGTTTTCATGTTGGGGGTGGAAGCCACAAAGCGACGGAAGACATTGAAAACGAGTCAAACGAGCAAGGAGGGAAAACGGAGCCAAACCGTCAACTATGCGGCCGCATAGTTGGGAAAGCATGCGGTCGCATGCAATGGTCAGAGAGCGGCTGGAGTTCAACCAAATGAACTATGCGGCCGCATGAAAATGAACTATGCGACCGCATAGTACTTTTCCGGGCAAAAACGTTAATTTTCGCAAGTTTCCTTAGTTGGTTAAAACTCTATTTTTATTTCCATATTTTGCATATTTTGGACCCTAAATTCGTGGCTTTTAGGGTTTTATCATGTTTAGTATAAATAGGAGTTCTTTTTCATTGTTAAGGACCTTTTGACATTTTTGAGATTTAATATAATTTGTGAGTTTTTCTCCTCCAATTTCTTGGTGGTTTAAAGACTTAATTTTGAACTTATCAAAAGGAGATTGCAGTCCTTTTGTGGCGTTCCCACTGCACGGTTCTAGTTCCGGTAATCAACGGGTTAGATTCCTCACGTGGAATCTTGGTTCTTGGTACGGGTCGAACGAAGGGTCGGGTTGAAGCTTTGCTCGGCGTGATTTCTAGCTTTCTTGGGTTTGTTCTTCTTGTTCGTGGGTTCCCAAGCCTGTTCTTGGTCGGGTTCACATCAGGTGGTATCAGAGCACAGTTCTAGAATTCAGGTCATCTATCCTTTAACTTCTTTGAGTCCTTGTTTTTATTTGGTGTTCTTTGTGTTCATGTGTCCAGTAGTTATTTATTGAGTTCAATCCAAAAATTTCCAAAAAAAAGTGTCAAAGTTGTTTTTGGGCTAATCTAGCATCCAAATCAACTTTCGTTTGTTTTGTTGGTATCGTAGTTGATTTGGGTCTTTAAAAAAAAAAAAAAAAAAATCACTGTTCATCCGTACTGTTCACGTCCAGTTTAAAAAAAAAAAAAAAAATTATTATTTTTTTTTTTATTTATTTATTGTCCTTGTTTTAGCGTCATTATATCTTTCATATACTTGTATCGTTTGATTGCCTCTAGATTTATTATCTAGCTGTTTATTGATTTCAAAAAAAGAAAAAAAAAATACAAAAAAAAAAAGGAGACAAAAAAAAAAAAAAAAAAAAAAAAAAAAAAATATAGTCTCTATACTCGTGAACGTTTAGAGGCAATTCAAATATTGAAGTTGAGTCTTTTGTTGTCTTTTCTTGCATTTGAGTCATTACCTTAGCCCGTGATAAATTGTGTTGATTATTCGAGACTTGTGCTTGTGGTGGTGATTGCTACGGGGATTGCACTCCAATTGCTTGAGATCGGTTATTTCTCGAACCATTGAGAAAAGAGGACGAGCGGTAAAAGGCAAGAGTGGTGAGCTTCATATCGGGTAAAAGCCAATTCGAGTGATACACGAGAGTAAACACGCGAGGTAATTTACTTGTTTTTCTTGTTCTTCCATTTTCTACTCAATTTCTGTGATTTCGGTAGTTGCAAGTGCTTGATATACATGGATGAAAAAGATGAATAAATGTGAGGAAGAGGCTGTGCCTAAGGGATTTTATGTGGAGCTTATGAATAGTATAAATCATAGGTTTGATCAATTGAATGTGGCGGTTGAGCGTATTAGTGGTGATATAGCTAGACATGAAATTTTGATTGACAGTCAGCAGCGAGGGACGCCCCAAAGGGTTCCTCGTGGGGGTAGAGGAGATAGGAGAGGAAGGAATCTTATGGGTGAATTTGATGAGGAGTTTGAGGCAGTGAGTGCAAGGAGTGATGATTATTACTTAGAAGGTGATATGGGTCGAATGAGAAATAGAGGAGATCGATTTGATAGAAACTTGGGAAACATCAAACTAAATATGCCAGCTTTCCAGGGTAGGAGTGATCCTGAGGCTTATTTAGATTGGGAGAAGAGGGTGGAATTGGTGTTTGATTGTCATAATTACTCTGAGGAGAAGAAGTTAAAATTAGCGGTAGTGGAGTTCACTGATTACGCCATCATTTGGTGGGATCAGATGACGACTAATCGTAGGAGGAATTTAGATAGGCCAATTGAGACGTGGGGAGAGTTGAAAGCTTGTATGAGAAAACGGTTTGTGCCGGGACATTATTACCGGGATCTCCATTTAAAATTGCAAACTCTTTCTCAGGGGTCTAGGAGTATAGAGGATTATTTTAAGGAGATGGAAATAGCAATGATTAGAGCAAACATAGAGGAGGATAGGGAAGCTACCATGGCTAGGTTTTTAAATGGGCTAAAAAGGGATATTGCCAACATAGTGGAATTGCAGCACTATGTGGAATTGGAGGACTTAGTGCATGTAGCAATGAAAGTAGAGAGACAGCTTGGGCGCAGGGGGGTAGCGAGGTTTCCTACGGAACCCAAATGGAGTGGTGGTGATAGGCATGATCGGGCTGTGACTAGGGAGAAGGTTGAAGTGCCTCAGGTTAAGGAGGAGGTGAATAAACATAAACCAAATAGTGAGTCTCAAACTGGTAGATCGAGGGATATTAAGTGTTTTAAATGTTTGGGTGCGGGGCATATTGCTTCACAATGTCCAAACCGACGAGTGATGATCATTAGAGAGAATGGAGAGTGGGAGTCGGATGATGGGAGTGAGAGTGATAGTATGCCTGTGTTGGAAGATGTTAATGGCGAGACTTGTGTGGAGTACCCAGTGGCGGAATCACTAGTGGTAATGCGTGCTCTTACTACACGAGTGAAGGTGAATGAAGATGAGCAACAACGGAAAACTTGTTTCACACTAGGTGTCATGTTAAGGATAAGGTGTGCAATTTGATAGTAGATGGCGGGAGTTGTACCAATGTGGTCAGCTCGACCCTTGTAGGGGAGTTGGGTTTACCTCTTATGAGACATCCACAACCCTATAAATTGGAGTGGCTAAATAATTGTGGAGAGATCCGGGTTACTAGAAGGGCATTGGTGAATTTTAGCATTGGGCGGTATAGTGATGAGGTGTTATGTGATGTGGTTCCAATGCATGCGGGGCATCTCTTGTTAGGTAGGCCATGGCAGTATGATAGAAAAGTGGAGCATGAGGGGTTTACAAATAGATACAACTTTGTACAGGGTGGAAAGCATATTACACTTGTCCCTTTGACACCACAGCAGGTCCATGAGGATCAATTGAAAATGAAAAGTGAGCGAGAGAACAAAAATAAAGAGCGAAAAAATGAGAACTTGAGAGAAAATTCAGAGAGGAGAGAAAATTCCAAGGTGAGTTTATATGTGAGAAAAGTCGAGTGTGAGAGGGCTTTAGTGAGAGCTAACATTCCCTCCCCCGGTTTGGATATTTCTTCTTTACAGGACTTCAAGCACTTAATCCATGGCGGTTTAATTCGCAAGGCGCCATACCTCGACTATCCACTTGATGCAGGAAACATGGAGAAATTGGTAAGTAACAGTACAATGGGATGCAAACACACTAAGGTAATGTCTCAGACCCTTACACCTACGCTAGCATTTGAAATAACTCATGGACTTAGTATCTTACATAAGTTATGCGGTCTTGCAAGGGGTGATATAGTTGATAACTTCATGCGTCGAGTCCGTCCAGTTTCACATATGCATATGGAGTCCTTTTTACTTGTCTATGATATCCATTTGCTACGTTGTGAGATTCAAGCATGTCATATAGAGTTAGTTGCGTGTAACAAGCAACTAGAGTGCATTATGGGTAACATGATGCATGCTTGTTATTCTTCTAGTCACAATGTTACCACGTATTTTGGACTGGACCTATGGGGTGTGTCAGGAATAAGTTTGATGTCTCATAACCCCAGCCCACACTTTGGTACTTCTCATTCACTGATCTTGTTCATTTTAATCTTTTCATCTGATGGTGTTGGTAATAGATTTGGTAAGACACAGGTGAACATGCGTGTGAAATGGACACGAATTCGATGGCGGTCCAGACTACGTCCTCGGGAAGATGGACACTTTCATATCATTGCCATATGCAGAGTCAACGGATACGGCTTGGTTATTAGGGGTAAGTTTGAGATCGATAATAGTTTCGAAGTTGCTAATGTTGCTTCGTTTGATGCAGATTTAGATTCGAGGTCGAATCCTTTCAAAGGGAGAGGGGATGATGTGATCCGGGATGCGCAACGAATTCACGAGAACTGGGCGAACATTGGAAAGAGACCTAAGCTGGGATCGAGTCTTCTAATAATCAATAAGAGGCATACAAACACTTGTTCGAGAAACGGAGCACGACATGTTGGAGTCGACACATCAAAGACCAGTTTTCATGTTGGGGGTGGAAGCCACAAAGCGACGGAAGACATTGAAAACGAGTCAAACGAGCAAGGAGGGAAAACGGAGCCAAACCGTCAACTATGCGGCCGCATAGTTGGGAAAGCATGCGGTCGCATGCAATGGTCAGAGAGCGGCTGGAGTTCAACCAAATGAACTATGCGGCCGCATGAAAATGAACTATGCGACCGCATAGTACTTTTCCGGGCAAAAACGTTAATTTTCGCAAGTTTCCTTAGTTGGTTAAAACTCTATTTTTATTTCCATATTTTGCATATTTTGGACCCTAAATTCGTGGCTTTTAGGGTTTTATCATGTTTAGTATAAATAGGAGTTCTTTTTCATTGTTAAGGACCTTTTGACATTTTGAGATTTAATATAATTTGTGAGTTTTTCTCCTCCAATTTCTTGGTGGTTTAAAGACTTAATTTTGAACTTATCAAAAGGAGATTGCAGTCCTTTTGTGGCGTTCCCACTGCACGGTTCTAGTTCCGGTAATCAACGGGTTAGATTCCTCACGTGGAATCTTGGTTCTTGGTACGGGTCGAACGAAGGGTCGGGTTGAAGCTTTGCTCGGCGTGATTTCTAGCTTTCTTGGGTTTGTTCTTCTTGTTCGTGGGTTCCCAAGCCTGTTCTTGGTCGGGTTCACATCAAGACTGCTTTGATTGGAAAAGGAAACAAAGAGACCCGAACAATACTGATCACGATAATGCTGCCATTGTTTCTGAATTTGATAGTTTACATGTCCTAAATGTGTCTGAAGAAGAATTTGACAAAAATTGGATCCTAGACACAGGGTGCACCTTTTGCATGTGCCCTGAAAGGTCTTAGTTTTATAATTATAGAGAGATTGCACCTAGAAAGGTCTACATGGAAGACAATAATTTTCAAAATGTGATTGGAGTTGGTGACATAGCCATTAGAATGTACGATGAGGCAATCAGGCAACTCAAAAATGTTAGATATATCCCAAATTTAAATATGAACCTCATTTCCTTAGGTTCTCTTGAAGATGAGGGATATACCTTCAAGTCTGGTAATAAGATTCTGACAATTATGAGGGATTCTCTAGTAGTTATGAAAGGGTCTAAGAGGAATGGACTGTACTATCTTGAGGGTAGAATTGAAACACCACTTAATTCAAACCTTCTTACTGTAAGTAAAGACAAAACTGAACTTTGGCATAATAGAATGGGTCACATTGGGTTTAAATGGCTAAAATCTTTAAGTAATCAGAAATTACTTAGAAAAGATGACATTGAAGCTATGGACTTCTGTGAAACCTGTGTTTTGGGTAAGTCCAATAAGGTGAGCTTTGAAGTAGCTCTTATAGAACCAGTAGACCATTGGACTATATCTATGTTGATCTATGGGGCCCGAAGAAGCACTCCACATTTGGTGGAAACAAGTACTTATTGTCCTTAGTGGATGATTATTCAAGAAAAGTTTGGATTTATCCTTTGAAGGTTAAGTCGAAAACTTTTGAAAAATTCAGAATTTGACTGAAGTCCGTTGAGAATAAGTTAGATAAGAAGTTTAAAACTTTGAGAACTGATAATGGGCTTGAATTCTGTAATTTCGAATTTGACAACTTCTGCAAGCAGAAAGGCATAACAAGACACAGAACAGTTAAATATACACCTGAACAAAATGGGATCGCTAAGAGAATGAACATGACCATAATGAATAAAGTTAAGTGTATGTTAATTAGCTTTAGCCTTGCAAAAGGCTTTTGGGCTAAAGCTGCAAGTACTGCACCTTATTTGATTAATAGGTCTCCGTCCAGCAGTATAAGGTTTAAGACCCCACAGGAGTTATGGACGAGAGAACCTCCAAATGTAGAACACTTGAGGGTGTTTGGGTGTGCTGCATATGCACACCAATCTGAAGGAAAACTTGAGCCGAGGACGGTCAAGTGTGTGATGTTAGGGTATCTGGAGGGTGTGAAGGGCTATAAGTTGTGGGTTTTAGGAGTTCAAGGCATTAAGATTATTAACAGTATAAATGTAGTCTTTAATGAATCTGAGATGACGTGTCTAAAATAGAAAATTGATGAAACTAACAAATCTGAAACTGAGAAGAGTATTCAGACTGAGGTGAAGCTGACTAGGCTTAATTCACTTACACCTGGGAATGAAGTTAATGACCATGTACATCAAGAACCTGAAAATGAAACTGAAACTGAACCTGAAGAGGTGACTAAACTTCAAGATAATATTGAACTAGTTGAAGTTGAACATTTTAATGATCAGCCACCTAATCAAGATTATCAACTTACTAGGGATAGGATGAGGAGGCAGATCAAGCCAAATCCTAGATATGATCCCTAAACATGAATGATTTTGCTTTAATTTCATGTGAAGCCCTTGAACAGATAAAACATGATAGTTATGAAGAAGCTATGAATGAAAAATATTCTGAAAATTGGTTAAAAGCTATGCAGGAATAAATGAAATTTTTGAGTGATAACAAAACCTGGAAACTTATTAAAAAATCTAAAGATCATAAATTGGTTCCATGTAAGTGGATTTACAAGTTAAATGAGGGTTTGAGCCCTAATGATTCTGTGAGATTTAAGGCGAGGTTAGTGGCTAAGGGTTATACTCAAAGGGATGGTGTGGACTATAATGAAATATTTTCACCCGTGATTAAGTACAAAACAATCAGATCGATGTTGGCTCTTGTGGTTCAATTCAATTGAGAACTTGAATAATTCGATGTAAAAACTGTTTTTTTACATGGGAAGATATCTTCATGAGCCAACCACAAGATTTTGTGGCTAAAGGCAAATTTGATTATGTGTGCAAGTTAGAGAAATCTTTATACGGGCTGAAACAAAGCCCAAGACAATGGTACAAGAAATTTGATGCTTATGTGCTGAAGATAGGGTTTAAAAGAAGTGAATTTGATGCTTACTTGTATTTTAATAACATAAAGAGCGGTTGTGAAGTTTACTTGCTGCTTTATGTCGATGATATGCTGTTAGCTGGACCTAGCAAGTCTCAAATTAATAAACTGAAAGATTTAGTGAATGCTAGAAAGATTCTAGGGATGTGGCTAAGAATATGTTAACTATTTCACAAGAAACTTATTTGATCAAAGTTGTGATAAAATTTGTAATGAAAGACAGTAAAATTGTGAATGTGTCTTTTGCCAGTCATATGAATTTATCTCATGCTCATTCGCCTAAATCTGAGTCTGAATTGAAAAAGATGGAAAATGTGTCGTATGCTAATGTTATATGTTCTGTCATGTTTTTTATGATTATTACTAGACATGATCTTGCATTTTCCATTAGTCTCCTAAGTAGATTTATATCCAATCCTGGTAAGCCGCATTTGGCTGGTTTGAACTGGTTGTTAAGGTATTTGGTTGGGACTTTAAATCTGGGCTTAGTGTATGAGAAAAGATCTGAGAAGTTGACTCTTAAAGGCTATGTTGATGCTGACTTTGCTGGTGATAAATACAGTAGGAAATCAACTACAGCATACCTCTTTACCCTAGGTGATAACTGCATAACATGGAAATCACAGCTATAGCCTTTAGTTACTTTGTCTAATACTGAAGTCGAATATGTTGCCATAATTGAAGCTGTTAAAGAATGTATTTGGTTTAAAGGAATCTTTAAAAAATTGAACTTCATGCATGATATACCTATTATGTTTACTGATAGTCAAAGTGCTTTATTACTTTGTAAAAATCCTCTTTCTCATGAAAGATCAAAACATATTGAGGTGAAATATCATTTTATTCGTGAGAAACTATCTCAAGATGAAGTTAAACTTGTTAAGATTCACACTTATAGGAATCCCTCTGATGTGGGAACAAAAATTTTACCTGCATGTAAATTTAAATTGTGCTTATCTTTATTACATATAGACACTAGTTAATTTTTCTTGCAGGTGGTGGGCGATGATGATGAACAACCTTCCATGTGCAATTCGCAACCGAGAGAGTATATGGGTTTTGAGTACCAAGGTGAAGATTGTAAGTTGTGGGCCTCCAAACCCAAATTTAGAGTTGATTTGATCCAGCCCATTTGTGCCACTTGTATTGACACGGATCATGGTTTTGTTTAGCCAATCTTGAGCCATTGATTTAAATCTATGGCTCACAATTTAGATCCCCTTTTTTACATCATGGAGACGGCTTCACTTCATTGGGAAAAGACTTTTCATTTCACTCCCAGTTGGTAAGAAAGAAAACCATTCCTTTGGCTTCTTCTCTCTCGGTTTTCCCTTAGTTTCTTCCTGTGGTTCTCTTCTCCTAATAACTCTCTCTGGACGGCGATTGCAATGAGTGGATGGGTTGTTCCTGAGCCTAAGAAACCCAACAGAAGGTTTGAACAAAATTATGAATCGCTATCCTCAAACGATATTTTTCGCCGCCTAGGTAAGTTCTTGAAAGATTTATGGCAAATAATTTGTAAGAGAAAATAAACCTTAATCCAAATTTTAATCAAGCAAACAAAACTTGGAAAGATGAACTAAAGAACAAAATAAATAAATAAATAATTGGTTAGATCTTATATTTTGGATGTAATGAAATCAATTTGATGTTTGTGATATATTTTCAATTATGAAAATCACTCATATTTATAGAATTACAATTACCATGCATGAAAAGGTGCAAAAACCAATGTCGAAAGAGTGTAAAACCCTTCAAAATGATACCTGGATTCAAAACCCCACCAAGCAAAAAAAATTTCTAGGCGACTTATACAAAATCGGGCGTCTGCCTAGTTCAATAAAATTCCTACTATATTTGAAACGGGTGACCGTCCAGACCATTTTTTATCCAGGTCTCCCAGACCATTTTTCAATCATCACTGTTTTTTGTTCTCGTTTTGTTTTTGCTTCTTTCTCATGATTAACCATTTACATTACTTTCAAAATCACTCATCATTGTTAATTTAAACAATAACTAACAAATTTAACAAGGATATTGTAATCTATAATGACTCAATCAAACATAAAGATTGTCCAAACTCATTGGTTCGCACGATGCATGGATAATCGCTGCACACTCCTCAAGAATCTTTCTCCTGTAAGTATATAGACATACAAGATTCTTTAATCAAATTCATTACTCTTTACTCAACAATCAAGTATTTAAAACTTTTATTTTGTCTCAAAAAATCAAAAATAAATGTGTGATTCGGTTTCTCGAATAATAATTTATCGAAGATTCTTAAATAATTATCTAAATATAAGCCTAATGATTCGACAATTGACCTCTCAGTTGTTTAAGGAGTCTAATAAGATGGGGTCAATTCTTCTAACTATGGCTTCAACTATACATTCTACACAATGAATCCCTCAATTATTAGTAAATGGAAATTTTGGTTTTCAAACTTTGACAAATAATACACGTCCATCTCCAATCAATTGGTTATGGCATTCTGCCCAACAATAATATGTTTTGCATCATTGCATATGATACTTTTTTTAAAGGTTATTTTCGTATTACCCATTTTCCTCAAAAACATCAATAGTAATTTTGTTTCATGTACTCTTGTATCTGTTCAAACAATTATATAAAATCAATAGACAATAACTTTAGTAGTTATTAAACTTATTTAAAGGTATCACTTTGGTTCTCATATATTATGGGTTGAACTCAATAGCAATCTTTCCAATCTTAATAAACCCCTTTAAGATAATCTCTCTTATAAAGTGATATTTAATGTCAATATATTTTATTTTATCATGAAACATGGAATTCTTGCATTAATTAATAGCACTTTGGTTATTAGAAAATAATACTGCATTTTCATCAACAAAGCTAAATTCATTTAACAGTCCACTTTACCATATTCCTTCTTTAATTGCAGCGGTGTATTCAACTTCTATTGAAGATAGTGCAACAACTTTTTATAATTGAGATTTTCAGCTTATTATAATACCATACAAAGTACAAATAAATAAATAGACATGAATCCCCTATTTCTCCATCTCCAACAAAATCAAAATTCGTGTATCCCTATAATGTTACCCTTCTGTATTCTTTTTACATACTAAGCCTAGACTAGAAAGGTCTTTCAAAATAATTCAACAACAA
Source organism: Osmanthus fragrans (assembly GCA_019395295.1). Taxonomy (NCBI): domain Eukaryota; kingdom Viridiplantae; phylum Streptophyta; class Magnoliopsida; order Lamiales; family Oleaceae; genus Osmanthus; species Osmanthus fragrans. Next base: position 1,982,326 of record CM033343.1, read on the forward strand.
TTTTTAGTCTTCTTAGTGTTCCTTCCCAGGATTTCCCATAAATCTGCTAAATATACTAATGGTATGTGCATAATCCGATCTAGTGCATATCATTACATCACAGATTCAATAACATGTGTATCGGGAACATTAATTATACATTAAATACATTCCAAATGTAATGACAAGGGTAAATTACACTTTTGCACTAAAAATGATATTTTTATTTTACATTAAGATTTTGAAAATGATAATTATATTCACGCAACAATTTTTATTTGATACGCCACATTTTAATTGCAGTTAAACTTCTTAATATTTGCTCATTGTAGCAATTATCTCCCTATTTTTTTTTCATCGAATTTTTATTTTCAACTTTCCATTAATTAGTATGTCTCATCTTTAATAATGATTTATATTAAATATTTTGTTCTTATTCTTTGAAATGAGGGAAAATTTGCACTTTTTATTTTTCTTTTTTTAAAATATGATGTAAAATCAAGTTATTATATATCATTTCAACAAACTTTTGGATATTAAATTGTTATTAATAGAAAGTTTGAGGATAAGAATGACATGAAAAATTATTGGGGATATAAGTGCTATAATGAGCAAAGATTAAGAACTTTAAGTGTAATAAAAATGTGATGTAAGAAATAAAAATTGTGGTGTGAATATAATTACCCTTTTGAAAAAGTGATAAGTGCTTGGTGTATTTTCATAGGATTTTGCAGCTTGTACATAAAAAGGTACATAAGCGAATACCAAAAATGACGTGGAAGGAAACTATTGAATGTAAAAATTGATTGTGTTTTAAACCGACAAATAATAGAGTCTCACGTGACATTATGTAATTCGTTACGTAAATTTTGATATACATGTATAGGGTTGGACAAAACTCTTGAATCGAATTAGATCGAATCGAGCAGTTCTTAAGTTAAATACTCAAATGGGTATCTGGTTTAGTTCGGTTCGGTTCTCAATTCTAAATCAAGAACCGAATAAGAACCGAATCTTTTTAATTTTTTAATTTTTATAATTTTAAATAAGTCAGATTATTTTATTCTTTTCTAAATAAATTTGTTAACTCAAAAATATGATTTTCCAAATCTGTTATTCTACCCTAGTGCCGCTTCTTCTGAAGAAATCGAATTGAAACTCGACAACGCCTCTCTTAATTATTATAAGCTCGTTATTGTCCTCTTCCTGTGATTTACAATCAAATCTATAAATAACTCAGCAAAGAAAGACGTAAAAGACTTATAAGATAGGAGTACGTTATTTTGTAAGAGTTAATATAGTACATGTCATTAGTTGAAATAATTTGGTTTTGTAAATATTAAAATTTTTAATTATAGTACAGAACCTGAGAATTGAATGAAATCGAATCGAACTAAATTGAATCGAATGAAATAGAACTCGAACTATTCCAAAATTAAATTTGGACTCGACCGTTCCACTTACTAAATAACTGAAAAATTTTGGGTAATTTTTCATATTCATGACATCTATGCAAAATTCCTGTAAAGCAATATGATTAACAAGGCAATAGCCCACATGTCAAGAAGTACTAATGGATATGAAACTGACGAAAAATGTCCACTGGTCAAAGTCAACGAAAATAATGGTAGTTGACTTGAATTTCTGTTAGTTCGTTCACTGGGTTCTAGGAAATTGCTTAATGCTTAGACTCCCACGTGGGTAGGTTGTGGAAATCATGTTGGATTATGAACCCGAGTAACAGATTATTTTTATTTCATTATAATTTCGTTATAATCTATAGATCAAACTTTAACTTTAATTATATTTTTTGGAATTCATAATTATTATATACTTTCATCATTTTTTATCATATCTTAATTATAATATTAATAATTTATAATAAAACTCGAACAAGCACTTAGGTTATGCCGTGAAGCAAATTCCACAATATTTTTTCCTTACAATTTCTTTCGAAGCAAACCTAAACATTTCCATAATTCCATTCCTTGTGGTTTTCATTTCATTACTAATGATGTTATCTTTTTTTTTCACTCATTTTTATTTATCTTGAAACAATATTTTACTCTTCAAAAGTATTAAAATGTTCTTTTTGTAATGTTATATGTTCTCATAACAATAACATATTTTTGTTTAGACCATCGCTAGCGCAATCTCGTTAAGGGGTTGTTTGAATAAACTTTTGATAAAAACTTTAGTAGATTTTGATACAAATCAATGAAATATATGGTAAAAATTTGATAAAAGTTGTGAATCACATTAAATGTATGGTTAAAATTAGAAAAATTCTATTTGTACATCATTGTGTACAGATAGATGATATGAAAAAGAGAGACATGAGGGGAAAAAAAGAGAGAGAAATAAAAGAGGAATAATGTTACTTTAACATAAGGAGTTACAAAATGATTTACATACATCAATTAAGCTATTTGTACATGTACTTTGACACCTTTGTTGATAGATGTGCGACATGGCAAGATTGTGATGATAGAATTGAATGTGTGAGATATGAAAGATGGTGGCAGATCATGCCAAGTGTAAATTTGGTAAGCGAAGTGTAGATTAGAATGTACGCATAGCAAAATTGTACATACATATGGGGTGTCAAAAAAAGGGAGTTTTTTTATTATCAAAAAAATGGTTGAAGAAATTCTGATTCAATAATATCTTATCATATTATGTGTATGTAAATTATTATATACATATAGCACAACTGTAAAAAAGAAACTCGGTTATTATAATATTTCTCTTTTTATGTCATTTATTTGTACACACGGCAATTTAAAAATAACATTACTTTCAAAATTAATTATTAACCTCAACCTAAGATCAACAACTTTTTAATGTTTTTCAAACAAGCACTAAAAAAGGTTCCATTTTCATTATTAATGTTCTCGCGGTTAATATTAATTGAGCTTATCTAAAACTTGGTATTACACAACAACTCTATATTGATATAGAAATCATAGAAATTATAAAAGAATGTAAATATTACAAATTAAAAATAGATAAGGAATATTATATATTTGAACTCATTCCTTATAAATTAAAAATAATAACATTAGATATAATTAAAGAATTGCCTAGAGAAGTAAAGGAACAAATATTATATAAACTAATTATTGATACGATAAAAGATATATATATATATATATATATATATATATATATATGAAATAATTATAAAAGAATTCGAAAGTATTTTATATTATTATGAAATATATGAATCCTCATAAAAATTATGGAAATTGAGAATACTGAAGAAATAGAAACCGAAGTATACGAAGGAATAGAAGGATATGCTTTAAAAGAAAATTTTGATTGAGAAAAATTTAGAAAAATAAATAAAGCAGAATTAAATCTTAAACCATTAGGAGAAAATAGATTATTTAATATTTTCGGATCAACCTTTAGAAGAAAAAAGTTAGTCATTAATGAATATCACGAAATAGAAAAAGTCATAGATGTCAAACATACACAAGGAAAAATAAAACTAAATTTAATAACGAAAGAAATATTAATGAATTTTTAGGAAAATTAAAACAAGAAAAAAGAAGTAAAATATCTTATATTTATCTTGCTGGAGTACAAATAATAATAAAATCATATTTTAAAGAATGAATTAATAGCCCTATAATACTTAATTTACAAGATGAAATATGTATTACAGTAGAAAATGAAAATTTAGGAATAGTCAAAGGAAATTTAGCCTATGAAAAATTAAAATTTACTTGTTATCCTAGATATTGTGTACATATAAATGATGAAAATTTAGATGATTGTCTTAGTCTACATTTTAAGATGACTAATAAAATATTAAAAGATGATAATAAAGTTTTTACTATATTATACCAAGGATTATATTGTTATACAAATAGTAATTATGGTAATATATATAAAGAAAAACCTTTTTATAGAAATAGAAGAAGAATTTAGAGATATAGGAGAAGCAATCCTACCTAGAGAACAAGATATAGAAGAAATAGAAAATTTTGAAATAGAGCATGATGATACTATAAGTATTAATCAACCTATAACACCAAAACAAATAACTTATAAAGAAAATAAGATAATTATTTGAAGTAACTCAACAAAATATGATATTTCAAAAATAAGACAAAATAAGAATAATAGTGTCTATGGAATCAAAGGAAAATTTTTTAATGGAAATAAATGGATAAATGAAAGTAAAATACTTATTGATATAGGAGCAAGTCAAAATCATATTTGCTCTCTTATTGATGAAGGAATTAAAAAGAAACAAGTTGAACCCTATAACTATAGAGACTTTGAAAAAAAAAATAAACTCTTGTGATATTATAGGACAAGTCCAAATTAAATTTGGAAGTTTATTATTAAACATAGAATGTTACATAGATAATAACAAGAACTTTGATGAACATTCAATATTATTAGGAAATTCATTTTTAGAAAGTCTTGATAATTATAAAATAGAAAATGAAGGAATTCTTATTATACATCAAGAAATAACTACATATTGCCCTAAAAAAAATGAGTAGAGAAATAAAATTTCTAATAAGTGTATATATATAAATAACCGTATTCGAATAAAAAATAGCTACTTGTGCCTTAATTGACACAGGAGCTGAAATCACTGTCTTTAAAGAATTTTTATTATCTAAATGGATAGAAAACAAGCAACAATTAACTTTGTAAGGAATAACTAGAGCAAGAGACTCCTTAAAATACAAAAATGAAAATATAGAAGTCATTATAGGATCTAAAATTGTAACCATAAAAAATGTCTATCAATATAATATAAATGATTGTGATATTATTTTAGGAAACGACTTTTTACAACAGTTTCGTCAATATAGCCAAAATATTTATACAATTCAATTAAAAACACCATGTGGACATCTACTAAAAATAGCCAGAGAATTTAAACCATTCAGAGCTCAGCCAGCCCAGCGTGGTGATAAAATTGAATATTTACCCAAATTACTCAGTTATAATATTAAATCAATAACATTTGAACAAATAAATGATATTCTTGCAAAAAATTATAGTGAAAATCCTTTAGAAAAATGGGAAAAAGCAAACATCTATGCTAAAATTGAATTAGTAGAACCTACCACAATCATTAGAGTAAGACCTATGCTCTATAATCAAGAAGATATAGAAGAATTTAGAAAACAAATTACAGAATTACTATATCAAAAACTAATAAGGAAAAGCAATAGTTCTCATAACAGTCCAACATTTATGGTTAGAAATCATTCAGAAATAAAAAGAGGAAAAGCAAGAATGGTTGTAAATTATAAAGAATTAAATAAAAACACCAGATTTGATAGATATTATCTACCTAATAAAGAAGTGTTAATAAACATTGCTAAAAATAAGTATTATTATTCAAAATTTGATTGTAAATCAGGATTTTGGCAGATAAAATTAGAAGAAAATAGTATACATTTAACAACCTTTAGTACGCCTCAAGGACATTATGAATGGTTAGTAATGCCTTTTGGATCAAGAAATGCACCACAAATTTATCAGAGAAGAATGGATGATATATTTAAAAATTATGATTATTTAATCGTCTATGTTGATGATATACTTGTTTGTTCTAAAAATTATAATGATCATCTTGTTCATCTTAAACAATTTGCTACAATTTGCTCTAATGAAGGAATAATATTTAGTCAAAAGAAAGCAAAAATAGCTAAAGAAAAAATAGAATTTTTAGGAATGATAATAAATAGTCATGGAATAAAACTTCAACCACATATTTCTAAAAAAATTAGTCTTTTCCCAGATAGACTTGAGAATAAACAACAAATTCAAAAAAAATTAGGATGTTTAAATTATGTAGAAGGATTTATAGAAAAACTTGCAGAAAAAAGAAATAAACTTCAAAAGTTTTTAAGAAAAAATAATAAACTTAGATGGAATGAAGAACACACTCTTTCTGTCAAAAATTTAAAAGAACATTGTAAAAACCTACCAAAACTTAGACTACCTGATAAAAAAAGATAAATTGGCTGTTCAAACAGATGCATCATATGCATATTGGAATGCTCTGTTAAAAACTGACTTAAATGAAATTTGTAGATATACAAGTGGAACTTTTAGTAATGTTGAAATTAATTATTCAACAAATGAAAAAGAATTGCTTGCTGTAATAGAACGAATTAACAAATTTAAAATATTTTTACTACCAAAAGAGTTTATTGTTCAAATCGATAATACTCAACTTAACGTATTAGTAAATAATAAGTTGGACAATTCGCCACAAAATAGAAGACTTCATAGATGGTAGGTATTACTTTCATTCTACAACTTTAAATTTGAATATATAAACGGAAAAGATAACTCATACGCTGACTTTCTTAGCAGGAATTATGAATTTGAAGGAGAAGATCGGTTAGATCTCTCAGAAGATTGAAGAAGTCCTTTTGAACTATAATACCAATCGTTTAAAACTAACAGATGAATATTTGCAGATTAGACAAAATATTTTGGAGATTAATAAATTACAAGATCATATTGTTAAAGAAATTATCGATCTATTATATTTAATTTTTGATTTAAAAATCTCAAATGAAAAAGAGTTTCCGTCCTTACAAAATGAGAAAACTTTCTCAAAAATAGCTAGTCATAATCCCTATAGGGAAATTAAAATAACTTATGGCGAATCAAAAGAAGAGAATGTCACTCTTAGTCCATCAGGACGAAATGACAAAAACAAAGGCCCAGTACAACTGCCTACTCGAAAGAGTGAATTGTGCAACATAGATATAGCAAAACATGGATTGGGAGCCATATCTCTAAAAGAGAAAACTTCTCTAAAAAAAAGTCCATTGGATAAGTCTACTGTTTACAGCGAAATCTAAGAGAATAAAAATGGAAAAAGAGTCATTGGCACTAGTGGCCAAACATCCTTATCAAAAGGTTCACTCGAACAACCCACTTGCAAAAGTGAATTCGAGTATGATGAACTTGAAAGCAATAAGAAAAAATCATTCACAAGAAGCATTTACATCAATCTTCATCCTATGGAAAAAGAGTATTATGAATTTGCAGAATATATTTATAAATTCAAAAGTGGAGAATCCATTTACACCACAGCTCAACTCACAACAATTTACCCAAGGATCAGTGCAGTCTCAGGAGCTAGTCCTGAAATTGTTCGAAAACTTGCAAGTTATGGATTTCTTGATCGAGTTTTTTTTCAAGCCATGATTATAGAGAGATTTCACTTCTTGATGAAGAATTTGTTAAAAGCGTTAAAAAGTTTAAAGAGACATCGGTTGAAATCAAATTTTACACCATCTGCCTAGAATATAGTGGACCAGAATGGTATAGTGACCAGCATTTTATAACAATCAGGAAGAATAAGGGTTTTCCTTTAAATGAAATTCAATTTGAGAAAGAATTACCAAAATTTAACAAAAACTGGATGCTTTACAGAAGAGCTCTCGGAATCAAATCAGTAGTTTCTACTATGAAATTTTTCTATACTGAAAATTACATTACTCTTGGAGCTTTCAATAATTGGATACTCGTTTGTCGAGAAGATAAAAAGTCAAAATTGCTTGAAGATAAGATTGAAGAAATTCTCATGGATAGATTTCCAGGATCAGAAGAATGCGTCAAGAAAGTATGCCGACTCATAGGTCACACTCATGTAATAAAGAAATAAAGATGTGACATAAAGGTTGCCGACAGTGCCAATAATGTAGTACTATAAAAGAAGAAGTGGACAGCGCACTAGATAGCTGGAATCAATAATTCAACCACTTCATTAAAGTTTTCAACAACTTTATTAAAAGAAGACGACAAATGTAGAAGGAGGCAACAACTAGAATCAACGACTTTATTAAAGTACTCAACTACTTTAAAGTTGAAAGAATTATTGAAGACACCTGGCATCAAAAGAGTGGAGAAAAGTTTCTCGGTGAAGTGAGTTTCATCTATAAAAAGAGAGACATTTATTGAAGAGAGGCAGAATCGAAAAAAGCTTATCCCATTTTTTCTCTTCAAATCATCTATGTCTTCTGTAACCTTTGCTTAAGAAGTCCTCTCATAGAGGAATCATTTTGTAATACTATCCTTGTATTATAAACTTTCCCTTTTCATGTCTCAATAAAAGAAGTTTGTTCTGAGTAAAATCTTTTACTATGTTTTGATTCCTGTCATACACAGTGAGTCTATTTTAAGAGTCTTGAGTGCCTGTTGATGTCTATGATGGTTTGTTGGCCGACTTTGATAGACAAAGGTGACCAGTGACGTTGAGGAATCTTGCCCTTGTGCGAAGCGTGGTAAGGTCATTTACTTATAATAAACTTTGATTGTTGAACATGTTTCAGTGAAAGATTATAATTGAAGGATTATATTATGAAAAGATTTCTTCTATGAGCACTTCACACAAATCATCTATGTTTAGATCAAAATATTTATGGATACATATGGATTATTATGATAAAATATTAACTCTTGTTGCTATACATTTAAAAAGAGTTTTACCTAGTGATATAATAAAAAGAATACTTAAAGAATATTTAGATTATGAAATCAATGAAATGATTAATGAAGAAATTTATAGCTCTTTTTTATATGATTATGACAATGAATATGATGACTGCTATGATGGAAATAATACTGAATAGAATGTTTTAATGATTTTGCTTCTAAAATATTGAACTCTTTCAAATTCACTCTATATTAGTATCAGAGCAACCAGATAAAAGATCTCATAAAATCAAGAAAATTATTATGAATCAAACCTCTAATTCAAATTTTTTTTAGGATAATTCAATCTAATAATTGTAATCAATGTGACAAATATCTCTTAAATCAAAAATATAACATAGATATGAAAAATTATTGGAATAAGAGACATAAAGAACAAATTATAGTCAAAGTTTGCAAAGAATCCTTATAAACTTATTATAATAAAAAAGAAGAATATAATAATTTAGTAAATAGCAATTTGAAAGAAATAATTTTACATCTAGTTTTAGTACATAATGAAAGAATAGATTATTATAACGAAGAATATAAAAAAGAAAGTGGTAATGAAAAACGACTATAAATTAAAAGAAATATTAAAAATTGAATTAAAATTCAAAATGATATTATTAGAGAAACTCTCAATTTACAACTCTAAGCTGAAGAGGAATTACAAAATAACTTAACTAATTTAATAAGAAGTTTAAGACAAAATCTAAATCAACCAGACTAATATGGAATTTCCAAAATTAAAATTTGATAAACAAGAAATAGAAAACATAAAACTACCACCTGGAAGTTATGAAAACAGAGGATATAATACTACTATATTTCAACCTTTAAGTTCTTGGGGTAATAATAATGGATGGATGAACATGACAACTAACTGGACTAATGAATTTTTATGGCAACAATTATGAAAACTAAAACAAAAAGATATTAAAACTATAGAAGAAATAAATAATATTGATATCAACGATGATTTGGAGATGATATTGAAAGATTATTAGTTGATCTTAAAAAAAAGAAAAAAATCTTATATATAGAGAAGAAAAATCAGCTATAAAAGAAGAATGAACGAAAAAATAGAAAACTTGATATTTGACTTAGAAGATTTAAAAATCTGTGAATAAATAACTAAAAATCATATGGTTGGAAGAATAGGAGGACTACGAGCAGTTAAACAAAAAGATTATGGAGAAACTAGCACGGCTAGATATGGAGCTGAAATTGATCCTAGAAGATATGTTAATACAAAAGTTGATTTTAAAACTAGAAAAGAAAAAATATAGAGACCAATTTAAATCATTAATAAGAGAATCAAACCCAATAAAAGATCTTATTTACACCTCAATTGTGAGTTAGATAATAGAAAAGCTATAAATGAATGGAGTACTAATATGATAGCACACTTTAATTATAACCGTAGCAATACCGATAATAAAAATAGAACTGAATATTTATTAGCAACTTTTAAAGGAAAATTGGTACCTAGGATTAGATGAGACAACAAAAAGTATTTGGAAAGATAGTATTGAAGCAGAATTTGGAATTAGTATAAATGAAAGAATATATAGAGTTGCAACAAGAATTTATAGAGAATTTGCAGGAGAAGATTGGGTAGCTAAAAGCACTAGAATTAGGACAGAAGAAATAGAGGATGCTAAAAATAGAATTGAACATTTACAAATCTGTAACATGTGATATCTTAATGAATATTGTTGTGAATACAGTAAATACTATTATATGATGTTTGGAAGAGGAGCTGATAATGATCATTATAAAGAAGTTTTTATTAGGAAATTACCACCACCATGGAATAATTATTTTCAAAATAAGATTAGAGAAAAACAACTTGGAAGAAGTATAAAAAACCTATACATTAGGATTTATAATAAAAACTATAAAAGACGAAATAAGTACAATGTGTAGTAATCAAATGGTTTATAAACAATCAGGATTTATACAAGATAGAATTTGTTGTGGAGATACTGAAGTACCTGAAAATTGGGGATGTTATGAATATAAACGAAAAAAAAAAGCAAAAAATAAGAAGTATAAAAAATACAAAAAATTTAAAAAGAAATACTTTAAACCTAAAAGAAAATATAAAACTTATAATAAAAAACCTTTAGATAAAAAAAGATGTAGATGTTGGAATTGTAATAAAAAGGACATATAAGTACCGAATATTCAAAAAAGAAAGTTAGAATATTAATTATAGATTTTGATCAAATTAAAGATGAATGTGAAGAAGTTAATTTTGAAGAAATAGAAACTGATGAAGAAATTTTTGAGGAAAAATCAGATTCAGAAGAAAATTCTAGTGAAAACGAATAATATGCCAGAATATACAATTAAAGAATTAGATAACTTATTAGAAAAATTATTAGATAAGATAAATGATATTACTAATTAAATGGAAAGATTAAATGAATCATCATCCAAGGCATATTATATACTTGTAGAAAATTTTGATAGATATATTGCAGATTATGCTAATCTATTAGATCAAAGAATGAATTTATATGCTAAAATTCGAGATAGAAGAAATGGAGGACAAAATTAAAAAGACTATTCAAAGATAATAATGTATCATGCAATATACAAAAAATCATTTCATTAATGGACGTTTTTGCCTTTTACCAATTATGATAATATTATTATTTTAACGGGTCAAAGTGGAAATAGAACTTTTTGACTAGGTCAATCTTAAAAGTACCTCCACAACAAAATGTCAACAAGAAAAAAAAATTGTCTAGAAAATAGAAAATCACACTCTAAATACAAAATGAAAAAATGGGTTTCCAAATATTTAAGTTCTTAACTTAGAAAATTGAATGCAAAATATGATAGGCTAGCTCCCCAAGGAACGAAACCCTAGTTAGGTGTGAAGAGTCTATCTTCTCTTCAATTTTCTGTATGTTCTGTTTAATTTCTGTATGTTCTTAACATTGAAATCTATCATCGCTTCAATTTCCCTAGTTGATGTCGTCGGACCTGTCAGCGTTGAGTGGCAACGTCGAGGGTTTATTTTCAAGGGGTGGGGCCGGGGAATAGGATGGGCGAAGAAGAAGACCCTTTTATTTCTTTTAGGCCTTGTTTGATACAAGAACTTTTTCATGGAACTGACAATTGAAAAATACATTTTTCAAATTTTTTGTGTTTGATACACCAAATTTTCTATGGAATTGAATTCCCACATTTTTCTAGGTACAACCCACCAATGCACATTTTGCTAGATTTTTTTTTTGTTTTTTTTTTTTTGTTTTTTTACTTTTTGGCAATCCAAACAAATTTTAATACAAATTGTAAAAAAATTTATCTCAAAAAATAACAATTTGCATGAAAAATAAAGCCAAACGGATTAGGTGAAAAATTATACCAATTAAACACAATTAATTAATAATTCTAGGTAATTCAAATCCCTAGAATTCATTTCTTTTTCACCCAAATTCCACTCATGCAATCAAACGGAATGATTTTTTATTTTTTTATATTCAAAGTTACCATTTACCCTTCTTTTTAAAAAAAAAAAAAATTGGTCAAAGTCAATTTATTTGGTTAACTATCGATCAAACTAACAAAAATTATACATTTAAACTTCAAGTGCGAATTTTTAAAATGTTTGGTATTGTGAGTGCAATAAAATGAAGGTTTAGGCAAAATTTGCTTAAAGTTGAAAGGTTTGATAGCTTGGCTGCAATTTTTCCTTAATTTTATACTTTAAAGTTTAAAGGTATATTCTATTTTATTTATCAAACAAAATGCAATATAGACAAACTGTGGTATCTGATTAAGAAAATTCGTTTCTTTTCTATGTCCAAATCCTTTTCACAATAATTAGTCCAACAAAAATCACAAGAAAAACGAAATCTTTCTCCAATCTTTTAGCCTTCCAACATCTGTGCTTGAGCCCTTCAGCATAACAGCACAAAGGTGAAATTTTTTTATTCTTGAATCCTTTCAAACACAAATTCATATAAAAGGGTCATAAATTCCCATATGTTTTCTTGTTCTTGAATTGCCATTTGCGTTCTTCATTCAGCTCAAGGTGAATTACGTTGTTAAAGCCTTTTAGAAATACCATCTTTCTTTATTTCACTTGAAGATTGATTCATTTACCTGTTACTGATTTTCGATTTCATAAATAATTTTTTTATTGGAAAGAAAATAGATTGGTGAATCCCATTGTTAAGACATATCACAGAAAGAAGATTTCTTGAATTCACATATTTTTATGTATGCAATTCAGTTCACTTCAAAAGGACTTTTCAACTGCTAGGTGATTTTTTTTTAATTATTATTAATTTTGGTTTTGATTCTGAAGCGTTGAAAGAATATCTAGCCAGATATGGAGATTGATAAAGCAATAAGAGAAAGCGATGATCGAAGGCTGAAGACCAAGTACAACAATGCTATCTATGTTATCCAAAGGGCTCTTGCTCTTTACTCGTAAGCCCCATTTTCAGTTTCTTCAAATTTGAATCTTCATCTGTTTATCGGTTTAGGTATAATTATTTTTCCAAAAAAAATATAAAAAATGAAGCTGTTTGTCTATTTATGAATGAGGATTATGGCTACAAGGTTGATTATTTTTTCATTATATGTTTTATGTTTTTTGAAGTGTTGATATGCTGGAAGGATTATTTTCAGTTTAAGAAATTGATCTTTCCTTCTACTAATATATTTCAAACACATTATACTAAAAATAACCGATTTGTTGTCTCAAGATTTCCTATGTTAAGGGACTGAGTCAGAAATTTGATTTAGTGGAGGTGTGATTTAATTAAGAACAGATAGAATGAAGTAGGTGAAATTCAAGCAATACAAATTTATTGGAATGATATTTTGTTGTAGTTGTTGAAAATCAAACAGGTGAGACAGAAAATTATTGCTTACGTATCGCAACTCCTAGATCGTGTAGAGGATCCGATCTTTGTTGGCCATGTGCATGTCAACTTAGACGCTAGTGTAGTAGAATAAACCCCATATTTTCTATTGTTCAGTGAGTGGAATACTGGTACTTATCAAAAGAAAATGAAGCATGCAAATTAGAAGGAATCTTAAGTTTGCAACAGTGTTATAATAGCAGTTGTCATGCATACTTCAACTATTGATTCATGAATTACCTTGAGGTCCTTGACTGATACCTTCTGAAATTTTATTCAAAGTTCTTTGGATAAGAGTGAAAAAATGAGTTAACGAGAAACAGCAACATCTTGATTAGTATATATATGTCTCTCAAATATACTTGAATTTAAATTCAACAATACTCAATTCTATGTCGTTCTTTACTAGATTGTCATAATATCTCCATCAAGTTGAAAAGAAATGAATTCATTGAAAACAATATATTCTTCCTGCTCCCACTGCTACATTTGTGTGTGTCCCTGGTTATGTTAGGAAATCTTACTTTTGGAAATATCATCATGGAAGGAAAAAGAAAAGCATTTGAAAAAACTGTTAGGATCCTGTCACAGAGTGAATGATATAAGTCCACGTGGAAGGTGGACTGGCGTGATTTTCCCCAACCTTAAAATTATAGAAGTTTTCTTATTGTTCCTGGGCTTGTTTTAGTTGAAATATTCAGCATCTACGTGCTGTTATGTTTCATGAAATAAACGAGCCTTCTGTATATATATTAGATGTTTTTTCAGCTTTTAAAATGTGACACTATGGTAGAGATAGTTTGGAAGAGGTCAATATATAATGGATTTTTTTACCTTTCTGAGCAAATTGACTCCAAGGAAAAGTGAATTAAGCACTTAAATTGTTTTCCCCAGTTTTGAAGAGGTTGCCTTCAGCTTCAATGGAGGAAAAGATTCAACTGTGAGTTCTTTTACGATACTGTCTTTTCTCAAACTTTCAATGTCATTTTATCGCCAATTTTAAGAAAGCTCTAATTGTGCAAAATTCTACTCTTATAGGTTCTGTTGCACCTACTCAGGGCAGGCTATTATTTGTACACGTCTGGAAAAGATCATTTTACTGGTGATCCTGATGGCTGTGAAATCACATTTCCAATACGAATAATTTATTTTGAGAGTCCATCTGCGTTCCCAGAAATAAATTCATTCACTTATGACACAGCCACTTCGTAAGTGAGAAAATATTCTCCTCGTCCTCTCTTTTCCTTTTCCCTTGATTTTTGGTATTCAAAATTTCGCATTTGCTCTCCCCTCTCGTTGTTGTACCTGGCTTCTTACTTGCAATTGGTCTTTTAGACTAATAGATAATCTTTGACAGCTTCAAATTGCAAATGGACATCATTCGCCTGGATTTGAAGTCAGGTCTGGAGGCTCTTTTAAAAGCTAAGCCTATAAGAGCTATTTTTCTTGGTGTCCGAATTGGAGACCCTACTGCGGTATTTCATGATATTTTATACCTTGCAAATTAACTTCTAATCAGCATAAGTATGTTCAAGAATGAGTGCTGAAGAGTTTGCTATTATGTCTTATATCAATTTTACAGGTAGGTCAAGAGCAGTTTTCTCCCAGCTCACCTGGATGGCCGCCTTTCATGAGAGTGAATCCAATCCTTGATTGGTCATACAGGTATGTCTATGCACATAAAACTCCTATACATTGTGCACAATGGAAGCAACTTACTCCTTAATTGCAAATGAAGATTAGCATTTGATATGGCAGTATGCATTTATATTTGCTGAAACGAGCTTTATATCTGGAACCGGTAGTTGATGCAAGGACTATGTTATGATACATACAGTGTGCCATGTAAGGCTATCATGCATGCTTTGATCATTGGGAAAGCATGAAGTAATGAAAATATGTTAGATGTGACATTTTGTGATGTAGCATGCATTGGTTTAGGTTTAACATCAAACCTTTGGATGGAATTAAATAACCATTTCTTTTCTAGCATATTACACAGCGTTTCCTTCCTTTCTCCTTGATCCCACGTGGTACGTAAGGTCTATGACTTAGTCTTGAGTAATCCAATAATATGACCTCTCATCCAAAAAATGGCCATCAGCAAAGCAGCCAAAACTCCACCTTATATCTCTACACACAGTGTTAGAGACATTTTAGTGAACAAACCATATTTGTATTTGGTTTATTCATTCTCTTCGTAGCTGTAGCTAAGTTGATTGTGATACTTTTCTTACGTGACTTTTTTTCTGCATCAAGACAAAGGTTTAACCTTTAATGTCAATCTTGCAGAGATATTTGGGCTTTCCTCTTGACTTGCAAGGTTCGATATTGCAGCCTTTACGATCAGGGGTAAATCTTCTTAGCTCAAATGGTTTGTAATTTTGTTGAATGGGAATATTAAAGAGGACACATTCCTTTGTAGTTATTTGAGAGAGATCATATCTTCCGGGTTGGCTTTATCTTTTTCATTGTACTTGGGAGTTGGTGTCAATTGTCATGAAGTTTTTGGGTCATACAACAATTGTATATAGCTGTCTGTCTTCAATCATTCGGAGTTTCTTTGAGTTGTTTGGCATGGAAATTTGTGTTTATGTAAATTTGTTCAATTTTTGCAGGTATACTTCAATTGGTAGCATTCATGACACAATTCCTAATGCTTTGTTGTCCATTGGCAACTCCAACAACGGTGAAGAAAAATTCAAACCTGCATACCTGCTTCCAGACGGAAGATTGGAAAGAGCAGGTAGAATAAAAAAATTCTCTTCTCTTCCATTATCTGCCATTAGCAATGGTCTGAAAAGTGAGGATCCAGATCGGAAATGCATGCTCACAGCCACGGTCATTGCTGTGGGAGATGAAATTCTGTAAGTTTGTTGTTACTACAGTGCTTTATTTGACAAGTTCCCATCGACTCCCTTAACCAGTCATTTCATGACCACCATGCCAATGTGATGTGGTTCTCAATTACCATGTCAACAGAAGGGTCAAGTATAGTTGCATCCTGAGTGTTTAGTTATAAAATCCACCTGTCTAACTTCTCTCTGCAACCCTATTTCCACCCAAGTGTCAATTTCGTGCATAAATAATTAATGCTTGCTGTCTCAACTACACTGTATCTTCTTTTCTTTTTGAATGTAATCGTAAATATCCATAACATAAACTCCTTATCTTCCTGATCATAATGATTATGTGCAAAGGTTTAACATTTTTCCAACAAACAACTCGTTAAATAATTTATTTCTACATTCATTATACTCTGTCTTGTTTGATGTTCAACTTTACTAGTCAGTGACTCGTGCCTGATATCCTGGCATGAAAAGTCTACATTAAAACTAAGGATACTTCATTTTGCATATTTAGTGGAAAATAATGGTCTGCATGAGTGATCGTATAAATTTTTCTATGACTGTCACGTGTAATTCCTGTCATTTTTTATATGATGTTTTCTATTGGTTCGATAGCTCAGGTTTGGCACTGTTGAGGATCGGTTAGGATCAACTTTGTGTAGAAAACTCCATTCCATAGGTTGGGCTGTCTCCCAATTTGCTGTAACCCAAAATGATGTAAGTTGTATGTTTTTAATTGAATTTGCATATTTGGTAATTGAAGTTGAATATTTGTGAAGTTTTACGATGTGTGTCCTTCAACGTTGTGTTCTATGAACAACTTCATATGACATCCTCATATGACATCCTCTTTGAATCCAGGTTGATTCCGTTGCTGAGGAAGTCGAGAGGCAAAAGTCAAGAAATGACTTGGTAAAAAATTGCATTCAACATCACTGCGCGCATGTGTGTGTGTGGGTGTGGGGGGGGGGGGGGGGGGGGGGGGGAGACTTTCTCCTTCAGTGATTTCACATTATAAAGGTACTATCAATGATTTTCTTTTAAATGTTGATAAACTTTAAGCTGATTTCTCTCAGGTGTTCATATATGGAGGAGTTGGTCCATTGCATTCAGATGTCACTGTAGCTGGAGTCGCAAAAGCATTTGGTGTTCGCTTGGTTAGTTGTATCTTTGTTAAGATATTTATTATAGCATGTTTTGCTAAGCTTATAAAACAGAAAGTAAAAGTTACTTTTTTCGAACATTTTTTTATTTGCTACTTTTCTTTTATTTATTTTTATTTATTTTTTATTTTTTGGCCCTTTAAAGCAAGGTTTCAAAATGCGTAATGTGAGGCAAGGCCAAGCTTCAAGCCTTACAAGCTTAGGCTTGCCTAGGGGAAGCCTTGGCGTAATAAGGCTTTTCCTTATTTTTAATATTATTTTAATTAATTTAGATTATTAATGATAATTCCTTTTATTTAATTATTTATTTGACTTAAAAAAATAGAAGGCACTTGCCTTTTCACGCCTAGGTCGGCATTAGTCATGGCTGCCTAGGCCAGCATTATAGGCCGTCAAAAGATGGTTGACCACCTTTTTCACGCCTTTTCCACATGCGGGGTGCCCTCTTAACGCCTAGGCTCCACATTGCCCACCTTTTAGAAAATTGCTTTTTAAGTAAGAAATTTACTTAATTTCAACTTTAACCAATAAGAAAATTTTGGTCTGAAACTTATTTATTGGTACATAAACTTTTTAAGCTTAGCAAAACATGTTCTTAGTCCTTAATTTTGGTACTTTGATGGTTCAACAACAGGCAATAGTGTGCTTGACAATGCTTTGCATCCCTGCTAAAGAGCACCGGTGAACTGTTAACCATGCTCACATTTACAAGTACTAACTTTAATTATCTTGTTCAATTATCTATCAAAGGCACCTGATGAAGAATTTGAAGAATATCTAAGGCATCTTATTGGTGAGAAGTGCACAGGGGATAGGAATGAGGTAATGCAAAATTAAATTTTTTATGAGGTTCGCATACCGTTTAGGTAATATAATATTCAAAAATTAATGGACAGATCTTATTAGGATTAATGTATTACTGTCTTAATTTAACAAGGAAAGGAATTATGGCTGGATAAAATTTCCGAATCGAATCGGACCCGAATTGAACTAAATCGAACCGAGCGGTTCTTCTTAAGTTAAATACTCAAACAAATATTTGAATCGAGAACCGACGGGTTCGGTTCAATTCTCAATTCTAGATCAAGAACCAAAAAATCAAATAAGAACCGAATTTTTCTAATTTTTTTTATTTATTTATTTTAAATAAGCCAAATTTTTTTATTCTTTTCTAAATAAATTTGCTAACCCAAAAATATGATTTTTCAAATCTGTTATTCTACCCTAATGCCGCTTCTTCTGGAGAAATCGAATTGAAAGTTGAGAGTATCTCACTTAATTATTATAAGTTCGCTATTGTCATCTTCCTGTGATTTTCACAATCAAATCTATAAAGAACTCAGCAAAGAGAAACGTAAATTACACATAAGATTGGATTACGTTATTTTGTAAGAGTTAAGATTATACATGTCATTAGTTGAACTAATTTACCTTTTAAAATATTAAAAATTTTAATTATAGTATAGAACCTAGGAACCGAATGGAACCACACAAAATCGAGCCAAATTGAACTGAATGGAATCGAACTCGAACGGTTCTATAATTAAATTTGGACCCGAAGGTTCCACTTAGTAAATAACCAAAATTTTTGGGCAAGGTTTGGTTCTTGTTAGAATCGAACCGAATCGGACTGCACCCAGCCCTAAAAGAAATATTACATCTTGATGAAAAATAAAAATGACGCCATATCCTACATCACTTGGGGAATTGTATGAATGGGAGGTTTCGGAAAATGAAGTTAAGACGTGTGCCATATGCATAGTAGTTGCCTATTTTTTGGCGGTGAGATGTTGAACTGGTATTTCTTGGAAGCCATTATTGTAAAGCTGGGGACAAATGAAAGCCACACCTGCTTCTTTGAGTTACAATATTTAGATTCTTCCATTTACGAGGTGTGCGGAGTTAGAATGGGGATATAATATTCTTCTGCCTTTAATCTTTTTTTTTTTTTTTTTTTTTTTTGGGACCAGATGGCACAGTTGCCTGAGGGTATCACTGAATTGCTGCATCATGAACAGCTTCATGTGCCTCTGGTATGTTGATGTAATCTGTTTATGCAATTATCTTTTTCAGCTTATACATTGATACCCACTGCAAGTTGTTTTGAAAATGTGCTTTTGGATCGTTTTATTGCTGTGTGATTTTGTGTACCGTTTGCAATGTACACAAGGCATGTTTTCAGTACTTTGTGATGCAGTGTGAACGGACCAACAGAAGTATTTTTTTGGTTAATCAGTTTACAATAGAAAAATAGATGTAACATCCAAATGGATTAATGATGATATATAGTTGTCATTTCCTTTTTTTTGTGCCTCTGACTCACTTTGTTATGCATTGATCTGGTGTTTGTTGTTCCTTTTATATTTTTGGTTTTGCATTATCAAGGTTAACTTCTATCCTATGCACTGCTATGAAGGATCCAAATGCAAGTTTCTTGCCATTACTTTTACCTGACATGTATAATCTCTTTCTTGAAGTGGAAGGTGAATACTTGTTTATATTTGCCTTGTGTAGATCAAGTGCCAAAATGTGATCATACTTACTGCAACGAATGTTGATGAGATGGACAAGGAATGGGATTGTTTGATTGAATTTATGAGATCCGACAGTCTTTTACTAGCCGCAGAACCATTTGTATCGAAGCGACTGGCAACAACTCTTTCTGAAGTGAGTGTCTATAAAGATCTCTGTGTGTGTGTGTGTGTGTGTGTTTTAGATCTCTTCATTACGTTATGTTGATATGCTAGATTCATCGATTATATGGAAATTTAATATTAATCTGCCTAGACATATGACATTTTGTGCTGTTGCCTATATAGATTATTTAAACTGTTTACTGTGGATCCATGATGTAGGTGGAAGTGGCTCATCCTCTTTCAGAAATCTGTATTGAATTTCCTGATCTTTACATTGGTAAGTATCTTCTTAAAATAATTCACTGTGCCAGTGGGAGTATTGGTATTTCTTGTTACTAATTAATTTTACCCTTTCTCGGGATACAAAGGAGGTTACCGTGAATCAAGAAAAGGGCCACTTATTGTCACTTTTGAAGGAAAGGTAAAGATTCTTGCTCAAAGATACTTATGGCCCATTTGGTAAGGCTTTTGAAAAGTCAAAAATTGTTTATGATACTAAGAAGTTATTTTTAACATTGTTCTAAGAAGCTCACCTAAACTTCACCTAGTCACGTTTTACGTGTTTTACACCTAGGCTCCACCTCGTGCAGGCTCATAAAAGCTTGAAACTTGGATTGTCATCACAATTTATACATTTTAGAACAATAGTTTTTGGACCTCTTTGGTTAAATTATTGGAAGGGCTTTTTTTTTATTTTATTAAAAGAGCTTTTAGAGGACTAGAAAAAAACTCTTCTACAAAAAGCAAAGTAGAAGCCTTGCCAAACTGGCCGTTAATCATTTTGAGTTGATAACATTTACAAGTCAACTTTACAGAATGCCTGGAATTGTTGCAGGAGCAAGAGAGAATAAATGGTGCTGTGGAAGCATTAGGCAAGAAGTTTCAGCCAGGATCATTCTCTGAAATTAACTGAACATGAAATGTCTCTGGTAGTAGGCCTCCAGATTGTGGCCTGAAAGCAATCGCCATGTTTGGGGGGTTAAATTTTGTGAGGAAGAATATTGCAGGATAGAAAAAACTATTCTTCATTCACTATGGATGAAATTGTGTAGCCATATATATCAACTACGTATACTTGCTAATCTTGTTATCCCTTGTTTTTGTCATCAGTTACAGTTTATTTCATTATTTCTACATAAATACTGACGGAAATTTTCTGAAAAATGGAAAATAGATATTATCTGGCTCACTGTGTCTTCCAAGAATTGGTTTTTTCTTGGCTTGGAAGATGAAAAGGAGGTTGCACTCGTACTTGAATGTTTAGAATTGATTTCTTGCACCCAGTGGGCAGGATAAAAAAATTTCACTACTAATGTGGTAAAATAACTTTAATTATGTATATTTGAATTTATGATTGTTTTAAAGAATGATAGTTAAAGTTCTCTTGTCACGTCAGAAACGAAAAGTTTTTATAATGTTTAAATGTTATAGCATTCGATCAAAATTCACTTTCAACCTTGTGGTTGTTCACATATTTTTTTTTCGTGTTGTTTATAAAGGGACATTAGACTCCCCTTGAAAAAATACGGCAAAATTGAAATGATTTTGATAAATATTAATAAAAATGACGTTCAGTAATCCATTGAAGAAAGAAAATTAAATAATGGAGATGAATTTTAAGGGTAGTTTGATAAAGTTTTTAATAAAAATTGTAACAGATATTGATAAAAATTAATAAATATATGAATTAAAAAAATCATAAAATTAGTTATTGACGTTCATCTTAATTTTTTAAGCTATTCCAAGCAAACGTTAAATAATATATGAATTTTATTTGATTTATTTCTCACAAGTCGCTGGTTTGGAGGATATAAGATGAGGAAAAAAGAAAATATAAAAAGGCATCAAACCAGAAGAAACAGTATAAAGGAGAATAGGAAGTAAACTGAGAAGATAACAAGGAGATTTCACCACAGAATGGCCGAGCTGGGTGGAAATCCTAATGAAGAAAATGGAAAAATTGGTATTAATTTACCAAAAAATCCTCAAAGAACCATCATCACTGCCACCAGTGATGATAACCTCAAGGAAATCTTTCACCAAATCAGAACTTCTAAAACCCCTGTAAGCAGTTACTCTACAACTTGTGTTTCAGTGCTTAGATATTCGATTTATTTCATAAAAATCTCATTTGAAATTTTGAATTGAATGTGTGTGTCTTGCAGGCAGTTATCAATTACGGTGCATCGTGGTACGTTATTTATGCGAACACTAGGTGTTCGATAAAATGTCTGATTGAAGTTCCCCATGAAAATGTTGCAGTATTGGCTGATTGATATGTTAATCATTGAAATTTGGAACTTCAATTGCTTAAATATTTCTTTCTAATTTGAATTAAATTTGTGAATGTTCAGGTGCCGTGTTTGCAGTCAGATCCTTCCTGCATTTTGCCAACTGAGCAAAAAGTTTCCGAAGCTTTCTTTTGTCTATGCTGACATTGATGAATCCCCAGAAACAACGCAACACATTCGTTACACGCCCACTTTTCATTTCTACAAAGATGGCGAAAGGGTCGATGAGATGTTTGGTGCTGGAGAAGAACGACTACATGATCGCCTTTGGCTGCACTCTTGAAATCTATATAGTTCGCGTTCTTAGCATTTTCTGTTGTGACTTTAACTCGTTATTTTTCTCCATCTCTGATTTTCAATGATGCATAAGCTTCAAATCAATGTTCATGATAAGTCAACTTCTTGTAAATCCAACAATCAATGAAAATGGATTAACAAATGGAAAATGCTTCTTGTTCATAACTGTTTACGTGATGTAGTTGCAAGCTCGGATATTTCGTCAACTCGAAATAGGGAAGTTGATATCTTTTTAACCAATATTATGATTTGACGAAACCAAACTAGCATTGGATCCAAATCATCCACTGATCATCATTTCTATGATTATGTCAAAGCAACAGAGGCAGAGAATATCCATGTCCACCACTCCAAAATCAAACTATAATTATCTTCAGTTTCTGAATTATCGTTCATGCCATAAATTATGCAAAATGCAGATCCGGCTTCAAAATTTCAAGCACTTATTCTTGCATAAAATGCACAATGAGGATGTCCAGCTTACCATCTATCCTTGACAGGATTGCTAGACATCCTTCGCTTATTTTTTATAATTTATCTTTAACCATTTCTCTACTTCATCAGTCCACAATTAGTGTAATCCACATCCCCATTAAAGATGTTCTTCTCTCAATTCCCTTTTTTACTTGCTAGTTGCTACATGTACGACAATTCACATTGTTGCATTGTAGTTGCTCTTAATCTACAAATTGCAATGACGAGGAAATGGCATCACATTGAGACGTGGCATTAGAAATGGTATGCACTTTTCATATGATGTCAACTAATTTAGCTTCTGTTTGGCAAAATTTATAAATCATTTACGAATTATCAAAATTTATTTCCAACCACATAGTGGTAGTTGATCCATGTAAGCTATTTTTCACCTTTGGATGAAAATACACTTGGCCTTATTCTGATGGTCAAGACGTCTTCTCGTAGGTGTCATTCCATCAGTCAAAGGTTTGAGGGCTTTTACTGTTTTTGAAAAGTAGTCACGCTATAGCTTAGGATATCCGATTTGCTATGTTACCGGATATCCAATCTAATAATTCGATCTGAAATTGAAGAAATTATGAAAATAAAATTTTTATATTAGTCAAGTTCTAAGTCTAGAATTAAAAGGTCCAGATAACTTTTAACCCAATTTTTGGCCCACCTATTTATAGATTGCAAATCCTGTGATATTCTAGTGAGTATCTGATATGAGAAATGGAAAGTTGAGAACAATGAAAGCAACTCCAACTGTTGATCCCTTTCTTTGTTTACTTTATAAAATAAATTAGTTATTTTTCATCTTATTTTAATTTATAAAAACTGAAAAACTATCCAAGTATTTCAATTAACAATATTAAACTATTATCTTATATTATTTATTATTTGAAAATTGTGTGTAAAGTATAATACAAGTTTCAAAATGAAGAAAAAATTATGCGGTATTGTATAAAATATATTATATTATTATAACAAATCAAATCAGGTGTGATATATATTCATATTTGTTTAATTTGGTTAACGAATTATCGAATTCGAATCTTGATAGAGTTATAAGACTGAGACCCTTAATTCATCTCTCATTAATTTCATCGGATTCAGATCAAAATCTAATCCATTGACAGTCCTAGTATAGCCCAAGTCTAATTTCTAAAAAGAAAACTGACAAGTTGCTTGACGTGTATATTGCAAAGATGTTACATCCATCAATCAAAGAGAAATCTTATACGGAAGATCTTGTGGAATAGCTGAAGCAAGTGATGCCTTTCACATTAAGAGGCTAATTGTCTCAAATTTACTTTATAGCAGGTTATTGCATCTAGTCTAGACTATGGAAGGTCGTGCACCTCAGCTGAGATGATGCATCACTTTAGCTACCTTAGTTATGGCCTCGACTAGGCCAGATATAATAGTAACGTGAAGTGTGAGCCTAATAAGACTTGTTATCCAAGAAGTTAAGCGTGGTGGGTCTAAGACGAGTGGGGTTTATTAATGCTCATGTCCCTAGATATTAATTTAAGGAGAGGTGCTATGTGTACAAAGAAAAGTTGTCAGCCACCCCTTCAATAGAGAGCCGTTACTAGGCCTTTGTCAACCATTTTTGTAACTTTTCTTTGTACAAGTAGAATAATTGTAATATAAGATCAAATTTCAACTTTTCATTGAAGTTAAATAATTAAGTCCGTTTGGTGTAGTTAAAAATCAATTTTTGGTAGGTTTTGATAAATAATAATAATAATAATAATAATAATAACAACAAGATGTGTAATTAAAAAATTGTGAATTTCATAAAATGTGTGATTAAAAATAGACTTTGACTTAAATTTTCATCAACATTTTGAACTAGGCCAAACAGGAACTAACTGAGATATGAAATTCAAAAGGGAAATTTTCATAAGTAAGAGTATAACTTCGATCCAATTCAATAATAAGAAAATAAGTTTCAACTTTCAAAAATCAGATTTTTGTTAATTTTTATTTATAATTTAATTAATTAAATATATTAAGGTCACAGATCTATATAATTTGGTCACAGATTCACAATTTAGTTAGTCACGTATTATTTTCGGTCACAAATCAAAAATTTTAAATGTCAAAAATTATTTTATGTCACAATTCAAAAATTTTATAGGTCACAATTTGTTCATTGGTCACAGATTCACAATTTAATTAGTTACATATTACTTTTCTTGGTCACATGTGAAAAATTTATAGATCACAAATCATTTTCGAGGTCACGGATCAAACTTTCAATAGGTCACAAATCATTTCTATTGGTCACATATCAAAAATTTACTCGTCACAATTTATTTATAGGTCACAACAAGTCACGGATTAATTTTTAATCACAACTTATCAAATTATTGGTCACAATAGAAAATCACGATCACAATATTCAAGTCACATATCCAATTTCGAGTCATAGGTGGAAGTCACAATCACACTTTTCCTCACAGTCAACGTCACAGCAATTAGCACCATCTCCTCTACCACCACCGCAGCCACCAAAACCCACTCCGCCACCAAATCTAGCAAAAATCTCACCACATCAACCACCGAAAATCATCGCGTCACCGTCATCGCCACACATCACCACCACTGTCACGGCCACCACCGCCGCTATCACCAATTTTCCAGTGAATAAAAATCTCAAAACCAACACAACTGCACCCTACCTCCCATCGCCTCTTGCCACCACCACCGCCACAGTCTCGCGCAGAACCAGAGATAGTTAACACTGCCGCCACTAACCCACACTACCACCAACCCGCATCGCCCCACCACCACTGCACCACCACCTCCTCCACATTAACACGCACCACCACTAAACTGAACCACCACCAACACGCCCCGCCCACCACCACTGCACTACCAACACCGCCACATTAACACGCACCACCAACTACCCCAACAATGACCAAGTAGATCGAAAAAAAAAATAAAAAAAACCACCATAAAAATCACCACCACACCGCACCACCGCCAACCACAACAAGCGACGCCGCCCACCGCCACCACCACCATTGACATCAACCACTAGATTCACCCATGCCAAACCACCTAACAGATCGGCGATTTATTACAGATTCGAGCAGATCGGCGTTGCAAACTACCGCTTCACGTCGCTGCACTGCCAGATTCACCGTCGCCGTCGCAACCAACCCTCGTAGCACCATCCACTGCTACACATCGCGAGGAGGCTAGACTGCGAGGGGCCTGCACCAACCAAATCTTCACATCGCGAGGTGCATTGCCGGAGTTAGTGGTGCGATGGAGTGGCAGCGACGTGAAAGAGGAGAGACTAAACTTTGGAGAGTGATACGAAGAGGGAGAGAGGATGAACGAGGGTGAAAATGATTCTGTTATTAGGGTTTGATTTAATATTTAATTAAACAATTTTTAATATTTATTTTAATTAAAATATTAAATAAAACTTCTGATTTTTGAAAGATTAAACTTCCCACCTTATTTTAGAACTCAAGATTCTTAAGATAGGAAATGGTGTAATTTCCATAGTTCAAAATTGCGACATAACACGTGATCCAAGTATGTCACCACGGTCCCCAAGTGTTTTGGGCCTCCAGTCAAAGCCCAGTTCAGTACCACATGGCGCGGAGTGGAGAATACGCCATTCATATTTCATGGTGTCAATTCGGATAGAACCATGCTACTTGTACAACAATACTTGACAATATTGGTTGACAATCACTCACATGGGAGGGGGGCCCACGATGAATAAAAAAATTGTGGGCCCTCCTTCATGTGAGATGATTGTCAACCAATGTTGTCAAGGAGTGTTGTACAAGTAGCAAAATTCATTCGGATAAGCTCTCTTGTCGTATTCATTTTAGTATATTTATTCTCTATAAATGCCCTTCTTCTTTAACTAAACTGCTTAATTACCACTCCAGTTTTGGTTACATGATTTTGTTATTCAATTCAAATTTGTAATCAAACTTAAACTGCTTAATTGTAACTGGTTAGGTACAAATTTATGTTACAAATCCTTTACAAAAATATTTACAGAAATTATAATATTAGTGAATTTAAACTTCTTAATGACTCATACACGACTATGATATGCATCTCTTAAACATTTCAAATACTACAAAATGCGTGTTTGAATTTAGTGACAAGTCGAATAAATTTTCAACACTCGAGTGTGAAGTAGTGTACTGATATTAAAATGTAAATTGATGGCAGCTAACGACCACTTCAACTATATAATTATAGAAATTTTCGAAGAAATTAGAGTCGAACCAAAGTTGTCAGCTTGCGACGGACTTGATGCTTTAATAATTAGTAAGAAGAAGCCAAAATTAATGTCAAATTAAGTAGATTAATATACTAATCAAGTGGATCCACATTTGCTTAACTTTAATACAAGTCAATGCAAGTGAAGACGATTGTCTTATAATTATATTAGTGTTCACATAGATGCCATCTGTTTTTATTGTTTTTTTCTTCATACATTTCAAACTTAATCAATTACTCTAATCTAATTAATGTACTTAAAAACAATTTTTTAATATTAAACTTAAAGAATTTCTGTAGTCAAAAAGACCTA
Source organism: Osmanthus fragrans (assembly GCA_019395295.1). Taxonomy (NCBI): domain Eukaryota; kingdom Viridiplantae; phylum Streptophyta; class Magnoliopsida; order Lamiales; family Oleaceae; genus Osmanthus; species Osmanthus fragrans. The sequence continues at coordinate 2,009,946 of CM033343.1, forward strand.
GTAAATGTCTAATAAAAGAACAACTGGGGTTTGTTCAAATTAATCACATAATTAATTGCTCAAAATAATAATGCAAGGTTTCATTAATGTATGGACACGAATTTCAAATTTGACCAATTGAGATAAAGGACAAAAGTGTAACTATGTAAACCCGTTTTACAAAGTTCTACTCTCGCAATGTCATGTCAAAAAAGTGTGTTTTGTAATAGAGCAGTGCTACAATTACAAGGATCTGTTTCACAGATCCCTGCCAGATAACACATAAAGGCGGATCCCATGCAAATTTATTTTTTTAAATATATGTGGGGCACGCTGCTACATTGAGGGGCCTGTAAGACCCTTATGAGAAAATGCCCTGTACATTTTCCTTTGTAATATTTGTTTTCTAGTTTGTAACTCCAATTATTTATTTATTTTCTATGGATTAAAAATCACTATTTATGTTCGATTAAGTCCTTATTTTGTTCCGTTAAATTTTTTGATTAAAATCTAAGTAAAAATTAACAATTGATTTTAATCACACATTTTGGGGGACACACCACTTTCAAAAAAAAAAAAAAAAAATTAAAAATGACCAAGATCAAATTTTGTTTGATCTGACCAAGGTGATATCGAGGCAGAACCACTGTAAAATCTTGCAATACATTAGATTAAGAACTTTGGAGCTTCTTCTTTATTGAATCATTTTTCATTCACGCAACCTAACTTAGCCAAATTTGTTGAGACTTTTTATGAAATGTTTTCGTGTACATCCTTCTTTCTCTAGATAACATACATATTTTCTTTTTACTTGTTCTTATGGGCATGGTCATGGTCCATTATCATTGTACCTAGAGCGGGATTGATTGAGACCGATATTAAAATTTCCACATGTTCCATCAATTTAATTTCTCTTTGACTTGTAGCTTAGATTATTTAAGTTAATTTAATACGTGTATAATTTTCATAAAATAGATTATTACGAAGCTTAAATTGCTATCACCGATTATCACAATCTCCAATGATGTCCAAGTGGAAGACTAAAAATCCCGCCGCTTAGACTCCCGTGGTGTTTTACCTACTAAAAAAAAAAAAAAAAAAAATACCGTTAGAGAAGAGATAATATTTATTATTATTTAATTTAGTTAAATTTTTAATATATTGCAACATCTATGTCTTTTGGAGGTTTAAAGGCTCTTTTGAACCACTTATTAACTGGTTCGATGATTAAATATATATTATTTAAATATTTTCTTCACCACAACTATCCTTCAAAATATATTCGCGCTTTCACATTGTTGACTTTTAGAAGCAGATTGACCTTTATTTGCAATTTATTTGAGACTAAATAAAAAAAAATATGTGATAATTATTCGATTATTTGGTGTATCTATTTGCAATATTCGTTTCAACTCTTTAATTAATTTATTTCGAAATAAACTGGTTCAAACTTAAAATAAGCATCAGTCATTTATAAAAATCGTGAACTTATTAATTTTTTTAATATATATTACGAGTAATTATATCAATAAAAATTGATAACAAGTGGGCGTTATTTCGATAAAATTTTGATGGATAACATAAGGTAAAATCATTTAAATATCAACTAATAAACCTTAGTGAATTTTCTAAGTAGTATTATTTTTAACGTAAAATATTCAGAGACAGGTTGTTTCTTATGTAGTTAACAATATCGATAGTTGTCTATTACTCAAAGATTTTGCATTTCGTTTTCAATTATAATAATTGCATTTCTAACTTATGATGTTCACACATCTTGTGTGCAACACATGTTTAAGAATAAATTTAGTAAATGAAGTGCTTTTGAAAATTGTATTGTGACATAATTTTTAGTATATATAGGCATAGATAGATAACGTAGCTCGTGATTCTTGGTCTCATCATAAATTTTCTTAATTTTTAATTATATGCTCTCCAAAAAAAAAAATGTCATTTTTCAGAAAATTTACTTTTAAAAATATATATCAAACATGTCCTCGTCTGCCTGAGATTATTTGACTTGTGAAGGACAATAACTACAGTTCTACCACATGAATGGCTAAGTCAAGATTTGTCCAGTAAGGCCCTCTTTGGTACTCATTTTTTCTTCATAAAAATGAAAAATATAACCGTTATCCATCATATTCAGCCACTATTTTTTACTTTTCATCTTTTTGTAGGGCCCACAATGACTATATTTTTCATTCTTACTCTACAAAGAATGAGAATCAAATTTTACCATTTTATAGGAAGTATATGACTAATTAATTTGCATCGTTTTCTTGTACATTGTAAATGATCTATTTTTATTAACATAATTAATTTAAAATCTTTGCATGCTTATCATGTCAAATAATATATTCAAGTAACACCTAACTATGGCCTATGGGACTATTTTAAACGTCTAAATTTGACAATGGGCGATGACTTTGTCTCTCTAGCTAACAATTATATATGCAAGTATGACCAATCAGTTTCAGTTCTGAATTGTATGCCATTAGTCTTTGGATTCTGTGAGAAATTAGGAGGCAGAAAAGACCTTAGTAATTAAAGCTAACAGTACTGAGAGCTTCTTCTGAAAATAATTGAAATTAAGTCTTACAAATATATATAACCTTGCTGTCCAATAGATTAACAAGTCTCGTACAAGCAAAGAAATCCTCAAAATCCTTCAGAAAAAGAGAGAAGTGAGAGAGATGGGAAGAGCCCCATGTTGTGACAAGGCTAATGTGAAGAAGGGACCATGGTCACCTGAAGAAGATGCAAAGCTAAAGAACTACATAGAGAATCATGGCACTGGAGGAAATTGGATTGCTCTCCCACAAAAAGCTGGTAGATATTTATGGGCTAATTTTTTTTTTTTTTTTTTTTTTTTTTTTTTTTTTCCAATTCAAATTTCTTGTTTTTCTATCTGCTTTGTTAATCTAGTTCTATTGATTTTGCATTGTTAGGGCTCAAAAGATGTGGAAAAAGTTGCAGACTGAGATGGCTCAACTATCTTAGACCAAACATTAAGCATGGAGAATTCTCTGATAATGAAGATAGAATAATTTGCACCCTCTTTACCAGCATTGGTAGCAGGTATAATCCCTTCTTGTCTCACTACCTGATCTTCTGATCCAGTTGATTTATCTATCAGTTGATCTCTCTTAGAACAATCTACATGTATAAATCTCTTTTCACCACTCCTTCGGTTCCTCTAAAGATCTAAAACAGCTAAATTGTTACAGACGATGTTATAGTTTTGTTGTATCCCTCCATCTTCTAACTTGTTCTACTGAGAGTGCATCTCGATCTTCTCATTTTGTTGCCATATTAGATCTCTGATGCAATTGTTCATTATATTCAAAGGTCAGATTTGATTATGACTTCTTATGGTTAAGAAACTAATTATCATTATCCAAAAATCAAAATGCAGATGGTCAATTATAGCAGCTCATTTACCAGGCAGAACTGACAATGATATAAAAAACTACTGGAACACCAAGCTTAAGAAGAAACTCATTGAAATGGCTCCATATGCTCATCAGAAAGGGTCTTATCATGGTGCAATCTGCCCAACAACAGCTAATTCATTTCTCCAAAATTCATCAGCATATCACTCTACAAACAACAACTATTATACCACTCCTCCAGCTAGGGTTTTTACTGGAGGCATTGAATTCATGTCCACTATCCCATCAAATCTCTTGGAAAACACCACCAGCTTTACCACTTGTTCTTCAAACTCTAGAACTGCTGAAGTGTTCCAACCACAAGAAGGACACGGGGCGGGGCCCGCACAAAATTATCAAGTCAAAGATAATTACAATAATCTTCTCATCTTTGGAAATGAAGCCAGTTGCAGTTCCTCTGATGGAAGTAGGATTGATGAAGATTTAGGTTTGCTAAGCTATTTTGGAAGTGGAGTTGATGAGAATCAGAAGTTTGCCCTTCCTGCTAATGGATATGCTGATGATCAAAACAAGGCAACAAATGGGTGTTTTACTGAAAAACCATTAGATTACAGCATTGAGGAGATTAAGCAGCTGATTAGCACTAATAATATCTGCAATAATCTCAATTGTTTTGTGGATGAAATCAAGACAGAACAACAAGTCTTGTACTACTGATCATCATAATTGATTTGATTCTGACTGAATCAGAAGAAATTCAAGAGTAAAGTCCTGTTCATCCGTACATGAAGATTCATGCAATTAGAAGGCTTCGTGGATTTTTATGTAAAAACACCTTATTGATAGTACATGGTCAAAATTTCCTTTGCATTTTATTTTGAATTAACCTTCTTGTACCGTGTGGGTTACCGCAAGTTTTACCACACCCTCACATGGGTGCGGTGAGTCCCGTTTACTTAAAAAATATTTTCTCCTCAATGTATGTGTATATTGTAAAACTTGTGGTAACTCACGCGGTACGTGAAGCAAGGTTGCTTTTCTTTTTGGGGACTGTACTGTTTATTTAAATATATGTATTTTTTTTTTTAATCTTTCTGATTTAATTATTCTTCTAATTATTTCTTTATTGTCTTGATGTTAATCTTAATCCGGATCTTTTCTGACACTCTTCCTATATTTTAACACCACTATTGTTAATGATTGACAGGCCACAAGTCGAAAATTGCAACTTGTATTTGTAACCATCGGTATAGATTTTTATTGTATAAAAAAATAATAAATTAGTCGTGTAAAATAATCTTGACGACGGCTTAAAATTTCTTCACTTTTGTTTGTTTGATAAGGTAGATTCCGTAATTATGCTCAACTTAATAATTTCTCAATATAAGTTTAGTTTAATTCCGTGAGATTGAGATATTTACGAAAGTTGAATCTTTACAAGATAAAATAAATAACATTGACTGTATGAGATTGAGAGATATCTTATCGTAATTTATCGACAAAAAAAATAGAGATTAGACTTTCAATTTACGCACCACACAACATTTTTGTCTTTAGTCAAAAACTCATTAAGTCTTTGACTTATAGACTAATGAATCTAATCAACTTAATTGAGCCATTATTGATGACCCTTTTGTTAAGGAACTCTACATATAAAAATGTGTGAACAAGCATGACTAGAAATTTATAATTAATCCCACTTGAAGATAAGAAATGGAAACAAACAAGCCACCAATAGATTCCTTGAGGAAGCAGTCCAAAAGTTCCAAAAATGTTGACCTGAGCATGTGATGTCTTAGTTGATGCTGTGTAATTTAGATTGTTTTGCTAAGGTTTTGGACAAAATGGATAATTTAATTTCTTCATACAAAAAGATTATTGCATTGACATCTTCACAGATTTGTCTGTTCTGTAATAATAATAATAATAATAATAATAATAGATTCAGTGGTTGGCAGCTAACATTTTATATATATTATAATTGTTTGTGAGATTGCAGTTTGCTTGGGGAAAGGTTATCCAAGAAAGTCTTTCCTAGCGGAATGCAAAGGTCAAATGATGTTAAACCTACTCAAACAATAAGTGTTGAAATTATATGACGTAGAACAGATTGTTAAATAGATTGAAGAAGAATTGAATCGAAATAGGAAAAAAGTAATAGTTTAGGGAGAGTATCCGAACTCTAGTTTGGATCCATAATACAATTTCGGAAAGAGATCGACGATACAAGTAGAACTTACTGTTTTGCTGTGATATACGATGGATTTTGGTAATCTGATTCCATACTTCTGTAGATTTCAAAATTCGTATTCTTAAAGTTTTCGCTTAAATTCCTTATTTCGTGCTGCGTCATTATACTTTTGTAAGCAATTTCATAGCTTTTTTCATATTATTCAATTGCTTATTCTGCACATATAAAGGGATTACAATTATTATGAGGAATTATATTAGACACAAATAATTATTATTAAATTTTTGTAGTTACTTGTGTATTACAATAATGAAGCATAGTACAATTATTTCTTCACACGAACTATATAAATATTCAAATTAATAAAGATAAAATATACAAGACAATAGATAGAGATCACATGATTTCGTACAAAAATGTCTAATATATTGAAATTGCAAATTGTTTATGAAGTACACCAAAGAGACTTGTCAAAAGATGTGAGAGGGTCGGTTCACTATAAGACCCATATATTGAAAATTTGAACATAAGATAATATAAAATAATAGGCGATTTCACTTTTATTTCTTCACTACGTGGGAAATATTACATCAAATTTCCAGATTAGAAACAAAATAATCATGTTTAATATTTCAATATGTATATGCATAAGAGTAATTAAATCTTTACAAGTTTCTGAGGTTCTAATAGACTCTTTAAATATGAGATGTTCTCTATTTTAAAGAGTCAATATTAAAAATCTTGCTTCAAAAGATTCTTTAAATTAATATTTTAATTTAGATATTGTAACTCACTGTCTATAATTAAATGTATTCAAAGTGTTTTAATTTTCAATACAAGAAAATAATAAAATAATTTAAATAAAAGATAGTTAAATTAAAATATAGAGAAAAATAATAAATATTTTTCGAGAGTAGTAAAATTAAGTATTAAATATAAATAGTTTGTTTGAGTACCTCAAAATTTTAACTCTTTAAATTTATAAACGCTTTTCAAATAATCGAATATACTCTTTACAAATAAAGAGTCTTTTGAATATGCTCTTAGTTCGTAAATGAGATAGTTTAATCGTGTCAAAATTTTAATTTTTAGTCTCCTTGCCATTTGTAATTGTAAGCATAAGTTGAAAACGAAAAGTTAAATCTGACTTGTATATAAAGAGACGTGTTAAAAATTAAATTTAAGTAAATAAAATTGGAATCTCTAATAATTTAAATTTTGAAGTAAAATAACTTAAAGAGGCTTCCAGGGCATTAGTCCAAACTCAGTGTTTTTCAAAGATCCGATTTCATGCCTTTTATATTGAAGCACAATTTAGACAAAATGCACACCTTGGTTTTAAGTTCAGAAAAATCTAATAATGTTCTTCTCCAGGAGCATATAGACTCACTTAATTTTATTCTAAACTCATGTCTTGCCTCTTCGATAAGGATCTCGTATGATTGGCACATTACACCTAACATAAGGACTAACACACCCTTTTCTCCACGACATGATCACAATGACTTGCAAATCATGGCATCATCATTCAACCGACAATTTTCTAGGCCTTATTAACTCAAAGCTATCATCAACACAAGTTAAATGGAATGACTAAACTTCTTGCTCAAATGTGACAGCCAACCAAAAAGATAACAATTCATTAGATCTCAATAACAAAACCATTATCCGTTTGAGAGCTATCAACAAGTAGGGATGGCAATGGGACGGGTTCGAAGTAGGGCACCTCTATCCCGCCCCATCCCACCTCCCTCCAACTTCGTCCCGCCCCGCCCCGTGTCCTGTCCTGTCTTAGACGGGACGGAGCGGGGACGGGGCAAGAATTTTCCCCTTTTGTTGCCCCATTTAATTTTAATTTTTTTTTTTTTTTTACATTTTCAAAAATTCGAGTTATGTTATTATTTAAAGTTCAACCTTTAACCCAAAATCTAAAGGCCATTCCATATATTTTAAATTTTTTTCTAATATTTTCGATCAAGATATTAACTTACTTTGATTAATTGGTATAAATCTTTCATAAACAAAAAATATTTATTTAACTATCATGATTCATAATTTCATATTATATAATTTAATTATAATAAAAAGATTGAATGATCGAATTTATAAATTATATAAACAATTGTTAGTTATGTAAAATTTTAAATTAACAATTATATAATATAATTGTTGAATTAGAAACATGTTAAAAAATTGTAAATACATTCAACAATATTTTAAAACTAACAATTTATTAAAATTTCATTTTTAATTATTTTTTTCACGTGGTGGGTTCGAGACAGGGCATCCTCGTCCCGCCCCTCCCCGCGACCCTTTACACCCCGTCCCGTCCCACCAACCAGTCGGAGCGAATTTTTTAGGTCACATTAGGGACGGAGCGGATTAAATTGTCATCCCTATCAACAAGCTCACTAAATTAGGCTAATAAACTTCACCCAATCAATAGTAGTCAATAACCATAAACTAGGATGATAGTCTTCATCAAGCCTATAGTTGTGAACAACATTTTGCCAAAGCAATCTCGGAGCCAAACTAAAGCATGATAAGCTCAATCTCCGAAGACGTGTGCTACTTTTATAAAGATGACAACCGATGCTCAGTCGATGCTCAAAGTCCCCAAAATCATGCACAATCAACATTCTGAACTATTAATGCAGTTTAAATCTCACGATAATCGTCCCGTACAATCATTTTGTAAATTGACACAATTCTATTTTTGGAAGATACTACAAGTACAAAATCATTTACAAAATTGACAAGTAGCCGCCTCCTATTGGAGGGGTGGCTGAATTTTGTACAACAAGAATAATCCTCTATTTTTTTTTAGTCTAGTTCTCAACCATTTCGCTCTAGCGAGTTCTTTTGGAGCATGTTTTAGCTCTATTTTTTGCCCTAAAATCACGTGATAAATTTTATTCCTAACATTTATTACACATATGTTAATTTTGCCACGTTCTAATCTTATTGTGAGTCTCTTAACACTACAACAAGCAACGAATTATCTAATTAGTGACCAATCAATTAAATAATGAAATGGGTATCTAAAATTAATCAAGAAATACAAAATTACTAGTCTTAAATTAAAAATAAATAACAAATAGGGTTCATCTCATCCAATACAAAAATGAATATATCCTAACATGGTTTTAAATAAATTATAAGAATAATAATTGAAAAATATCACCCGAATCATGAAAGAATACAAAAGTTGTTGATTTTCAAGTCCAAAATTGAATCCTTCAATCTCTTGTTGTAATTTGCTGTCAATTCTTGTTAGCGTTTGATCTCATCTCTTAAAAGTGAGGAATTGACATCTTATTCTTGATAAATTTGATGATATTATTGTGTATGAAGATGTAAGAGAGAGTTTTTTTTTTTTCAATGTGTGACCCTTGTTCTCTATTTATAGGAGCCAAAAAATAGGTCAAAATCTCGTCCATTTTGGGTCCCAAAAGAGTTTGAATCGCAAAATGAAACTGCTAATTCGTCTTCAAAAAAAGCCCACGCGCACGCACAAGCATAATTACCGCACCCGCACCATTGATTCAAATGGCTCTCAGATCAAAATTTTGGAGACTTACGTGCACCACAATTGTCCCCCCCCCCCCCACCCCCCACCCCCCCGCGGCCGCACGTGGGGTTTGTACGGTGTTGTTCTTGAATAGTTTTTGGTATTTTGGTCATAACTTTCTCTTTCAAAATTCATATGAGATTATTCGCTAACTCAAAAGGATACAATTCATCTAGAAAAAAAAAATTTCAATTCGAATATTTGCTATCCGAAAAATAGGTCTCAAATTGAGGTTAAAAATTCGGAGCATAACTTCTTCGACTTGATATTGATTTGTAAAAATACTTCAACTTTATTTCACTCCCTTGACCTCCAAATTACATCCAATTGATCATATGTGATCTTTAATCATCATTTTATGGTCCAAATCAACTATTTAATTTTTACACTTTGGTCCCCAAACTTTGAATTTCTTTTGTTTTTCCCATTTTTCATTCCTTTCTTCCAATTCCACCAATTTGCAATGAGTTCAACCTAACAAACATAATTAACACATAATTAAGCTATAACGCATTCAAATCACTAACAAATACTCCAATTTACTAGTCTAAATAAGTGTACAAAATACACTTATCACGTGTTATATTATTTTATTGAAAAATGTGTGGTTAAAAATAAGATAGAGAAAAAAATATATTTTGAAAATAATGAGGACCAAACAAGGGCTTAGTCAAGGTCCAGAAGGAATAACTTGATAACGAGCAAATATGCGCTTTAATAACAATTGACACAGGTCGACTCTAAGTCTCACGACGTGACTATTTTTCATACGTCCAGAAGTAGTTTCACTCTATTCAACTACCTTCCACCAACTTCCATCACGAGTCTAGGCATGACATATTGCGCATTTTTCCTACAAGTTTTATTAGTGTATAAACACCCGAACACATCACTGTACTGCACTTAGTTCTAAGTTGCGCCTATTTACAATGCATATCTTCTAGCTTGTTCGCATTCTCATGCATAACATATGTTCCTCTTAAACCATACTCGTTAGAGAGGAGCTCTCCTAACTCTTTTCGAAGTATGAGGGTCATTCGCATGCCCTACAATGCATTTATCGTGCTTGTCACTTTCTACGTGCATTTTAGCTTAATGCTTGTCGATATTACCTTCGCCAGTGCCTAGTCCAATTAGTAGTGTCATCTATTAATCCATGGCTAATTAGAAGTGCTTTCACAACATACTTGTTTCCACACTTTGACATCTTTTCATATTCATCCAAAGATGTGGTGTTACATGATGACCTCAATTCTAGCCAACAAAACCAAGCGCCGTGGCTAAAACTCATAGCTAATGGGGGTACTTTTAAGTTTAGTCCAGTCAAACTTTCTAAGATGGCCAAAAGATATAAAAGACTATATTACCCTTAATGAAATGAATTGAATATTGCAGAATATATCCTATCTTTTATAATCGGTTTACAACCTAGTTTTTATCTTCTATCTTGAATTTCAAAATATAAATACATTCTTTGATCTAATAAATTAGAATAATTTATAACATATTTTTCTTTAAGTCTATTATATTCTTCTGATAATGTATTAATATTTTCTAATTGAGAAGTAATATTATTTATTTTATCTAACAGTTTTTCTAATTAATTATCTAATCCTTCAATAGTATATTCAGGCATCAAACAACAAATATAATAAATAATCTTAGCGATTTTAAATTTATAATAACAGTAATTAAAACATCATAAATAGAAAAAAAAAATGCAATTATTAATGCAAGAATATAACATAAATAAGAAAAGATCTTACAGTAATAGAGCAGAAGGTAAAAGCAGATTAATATCAACGAGATTTCCCTCGAGCTTGCACCCATATGTTTGTATACTCAGATATAAGTGATCGGTGTTATTTGAATTTAAGAAAGTGAGTTATGGTCCAACACGACTTCCGCACACTCATTGATTTTCTCTCCGACTCTTTTGCATATCTCACAATGGATCTCACGGAATCACAGTTTTCCTTTCAACGCCTTGTTAAAACATTACCATGAATGGTAATATGGTTCTAATGGCTTTTTCTAACAACGCCAAAAACAGCAACACATCAACGAGAAAATGCACAAACCATCAAGGCTTTCACCGTTGGAGTATAAGTAAGATCAGAGTTTTCGAAAAAATAATAAGGATCAAAAAGAAATATTTTGAAACTACTTTGATTTCAAAAACACATCACACTAATATCTCTTACATAAGAGTACACATACATATTTCGACTACACTCTTGGTACTTTCTCTAAGGAAATTAGAACTCCATAGAGATTACCTTATTACACTCTTCACTGAAGAAAGACTGAAAATATTACAAGATATGAAAAACTAGGTAGAGAGATATTTTTTGCTTAAGACTTGGATGCCTTCTTCTGAGAATTCTTCTTCAATTTATAGACTTCAAAAAACGTCTACAGTTATCCTTCATTATTGTTGCTTTAATTGTGTAGGGTCTTGAGAATAAAGTTCTTTTGTCTGTATCCTTTGAGAATCTTACTGTGGCATAAAGTTCTTTTGTCATAATATTGAAATTATTGGGATAAACTCACAGTTTTTCTTTACCAGAATCTTTCTGATAAAGTAGTGGTAAAGGGGTCCCTTCTACTTTTCCATATGTGACTCAAACCACTCATCCGAAAATTTATCTGGATCTGGAGAAATTGGTGAGATGTCACCTTCAGTGCAACAACATTCGCACTTATGGTTTGGATAACGCCAAAATTGTTTACATAACTCTTCTCTTGTCTTCTGTATTCCACTAACTAGTCCTTCAAAGATATGATCACTCAATATGTCAAGATAATGGCAATCTTCTTGTTTAGTGCGTGCCACAGTTTTACTGTAGATCATGTGATCTTGTGACTCGTACACCCATATGTTTTGTGTTTCTTCAATAATTTTTTGGATATGCTCAAACTGCTTCTTGTATCCCTTGGCTGTACGAAAAGTTATCATCTTGATTATATCTTCTGGTGTGGATTCAATAACTTCACTCTTTTCAGGCTGAAGATGTTTGGTAGTAGTAGTCATTCTGATGACATGGCTTGCTGGAAGCATCCTATTTTTTTCATCATCACATTCAGGACTTGCAGTGAAAAATCTGATATAAATGTTCTTATGTTTAAGAACTTGACAATATCTTTCAATAACACGGACTACATCTTTTGGTAGCATAGAAATTTCTTTTAAGGATTCTGATGGGTAAATACAGAGTATATTTCCCATTTCATACAGAGCACGAACCCAATAAGCTGGAGCTCCTGGATAGATATTAACTTTGTTATATGTTTCATACGTTAGAGTTTTCATCCATCCTCCAATATCAGTATACCTGCAGCAGGCAAGATTGAACAATACATATGCCAGAATAAAATCGTTTTTATTTTTTATATCCATAACACCAGGAGTGTTACAGGCCTTGATAATATTTGAGCGATTAAGCTCTGGTATAGAGGTACTTTCCTTCGTAAGTTTTTTCTTCTGTGAGAGAGACGAAGTAGTATACTCTTTGACAGATAGTTTATGAAACTTTAATGCTTCTTGTTCAATATTGGTGTTAGAGCTTTCAGATTTATTGACACTAGGGCCTTCAGATAATACAGCCTTGTTGGCCTTTTCAGATATTGGCTTAGCAACAACTATCTCCATCATCGCTATCTTGGATTCTATTACAACAACTTTTACACTCATCTCGAATTTCAATGTTTCGAGTTCCTTCTTGATTTGCTTCATTCTTGATTAAGAAATCTGGAATAAAATTGTCTTTCCCTTTAATATGGACAATATCAAAATTAAATAGCGCAAACCACATTTGCATTCTAATAAGTGGCCTTTCAGCTGCACTTGTTCCAAGTTTATTAGTTAACAATGGTTTTATTTGAGTATTATCCGTTCTAATAAGAAACTTTTTAGGTAACAAATAAGGTTCAAATTTTGCTACTCCTTTCTTGACAGTTAAACATTATTTTCGATTAATATCATATCTAGTTTATGCATCCTTAAAAGCACCTGAAGTATAAGCAACAAGCTCTTCTGTGCATTTATACAATGGATTACAAAGAAATTCTCTATGGTTCTCTTTTCTTTTGAGGATTGCTCCCCAGTGTAATAGAGATGCATCAGTTTCTAAAATAAAGAATTCATCATCATTAGGAATATTTAATTCGGGTAGATTTTCACATACTTTCTTTATTTTGTTTATCATTTTGATATCTTCTTCTGTTCATTCCCAATCAACACATTTTCTAAGTTTTTTGGTAAAGTGGACTTTGTATTTAGAACAATTTTTGATAATTTTTTCAGAGTAATTTAATAATCCAATAAAGCTTTGCAACTCTTTTTTATCTTTAATTACTTCTGGAAATTCGATAATCTTCTTACCAATATAAGGTTGTTGAAATATTTTTTTCTTCTGTAAAAATATATCCTAAGAATTCGATTTCAGTTTGAGCTATTTCTGCTTTTCTTTCAGATAGGGTTAAACTATATTTTTTAGCAATATAATTGAACTTTTTAAGATATTCGATATGTTCTTTTAGATTTTTACTAAGGATAAGGATATCATCTACATAAGCAATGCAGAAAGTTTGTATTGGTCTGATGATCTTATCCATTCTTTGTTGAAATATTGCTGGAGCATTCATTAATCCAAATGGCATAACATTCCACTCGAATTGTCCTAATGAATTAGGGGTTGTAAAACTAGTTAAAGGTTTAGATGCTTCATCTAGTTTTATTTGCCAATATCCTGATTTACAATTAAATTTAGAGTATATTTTACTTCCTTGTATTTGTTTTATTAACAAATCTTTTATTGGTAGTTTATAGCTATTAGGTATAGTTTTAGAATTTAGGTCTCTATAATCAATTACCATTCTAACTTTTCCTCTTTTAATTTCATTATGGTTTCTAACCATAAATGCAGGACTATTATATGGACTACTTGATTCTCTTATCCTTCCTAATTTTTAGAGTTCTTTAATTTGTATTTTAAATTATTTTTTATCTTCTTCGCTATACGAAATTTTTTCCAGATATCTTAGTATCTGAACTTTTTTAGTTCAATAGTTGCAATATGTTTATTTTTATCCCAATTGGCTAAGGGATGTTTATGATAACATTATTTTAATTTTAATTTAATTTTTTCTAACTCTTCTTCTAAATTATCAATTCTTAATACAAGGATTTTTTTGTTTATGATTGATTTTGGTATAACATTCACCACGATTACCTGCAGAACTCTGATGTCTAGGCTTATGGTGCATTGGTTGATGTGCAATTCCAATGGCTTTATAAATTTTTGGTGTTTTAATTTTGTGATTACAAGGTGTAGTGAATTCAAAACTATCTTTATATTGCGTAATAGGCTATATGTATAGAGAAAATTTTCTCCTAAAAGGATATCACATCCAATTTTATCGGTTGCATATATTTTAGGAATAAAACATTCTCTATTTCTTATAACTATAGGAACATTTTCTACAAAATCTCTATAAATTTCAACAATATCACTGGCAGTTTGACCATAAGTCCTTTTTTTATAGTCTCTTTTATAATAATGTTCAGGAAATACATTTCTTTTACATAGGCAAATTCCAAATCCAGTATCAAGTATAACATGAAATTTTATCATACAATAGTCTGGTAAATTGAGAGTTATCTCAATATATGGACTAAGTATACTAGTTTTGATTGATCTAATTCCTTGTATCATGTAAATTGGTTCTTTGGTTTTATTAACTCTAGGAAGTATTTTCTGTTTATTTTCTATAGTTATTTGTAGGGTGTTTTTCTGGATAACATATGGTGATACATTTTCAAGAAAATTCATTCCAAGTAATATTGGGCTAGTATCTTTTCCTATCCTATAATCTTTATGGATTTTAAGGTTTAATTTAAATTGTTCTCCTTCTATATCAGTAAAACTTAGTTCAAGATTAACAAATGTTTTGATTTCATATTTAATTCCATGATAATCTGTAAGAGTTATTCCTTGTGGTAAGTTTTCTTCAGATAAATAATCAACTAAGTCTGCTCTTATATGGCTGGTATTAGCTCCTATATTGACAAGGGCTATGATTTCTTCATAGTTATTTTGATTATTGATATATTCTGTTAAGATAAAGAAGTTATCTTCCTCACACTTTCTTAGGTCAATATCAATACTATTTCTAGGTAATGTTGAGTAGTTTTTACTTGTAGATGGTCTGCTAGAACTTACGAGTTCTCTAGTACTAATACATCTTTCTATTATTCTACTAGGCATTCTAACTACAAGTTGTCCAGAGTTACTCAAAGTGGCTAATCCTTGATTTCCTATATTACTGTCTATTCTTCTAGCTCGTTGATGAAAATCAAGCAATATGTCTTGTGGTAAGAAAATATTATTATCACTTAACATTCCTGGAGGAGTAAATTGTGCTAGGTTTTTAAAGTCTTCATGAATTTCTATAAATTCCCCTGAAATTTTATTGATTTCCTTTTGGTGTGTAGTAATAAAAACATATAAACCTTTACAATGTAAAATTACAGCTTTACTCCTTGGTGGCATCATTAATCTATCGATTTTGTGATATAAATTTAGTCCTAAACTTAAGTTTTCATCTGATAAAGACAAGGCAAATTCAGATCTTATAGTAAATATAATTTTCTTATAAACAAGATTTTCAGAGACCATTCCTAATAGAGCATCCATAGGATCATGAAGTATTTTGTTATCCATCAAGTATATCTGTATAGGAATAACCATTCCTTCTCTAAAATATCATTTGATCATAATTTGGATCCCTCCAATAACAATATTCTTTAATCTATCTCTAGTAGATTTTTTAATATTTATTAATTTTCTATTAACCCATTCTCTTGTTATAAGAGGTATAGTAGTATTGCCTTTAACATTTTCGATATTAATAGGTACTTTGTCATACTTGGCAATATATATTATTTTGTTAAACCAAGATAATATAGGTCTTATAAAAATATTTTTATCTATTAGAGATATTTGTTTTTCTTTTATAGCTCCATACATTTCTTCATCAAACACAACAGTTTGCGAAATTCCTTCTTCATTATCTAAATTGGTCTCAATAGTATCAATAATTTCTTGATTCATATAAATCTGTTCATATTCAAGTTCTTCAATTTCTTCTATATCTAGTTCATAGATTGAGTCAGTTTCAGATAATTCGTCTAAATCTTCAATTATCTCATATTTTGAGTCAGATTCTATTTCTTCCATTAATCTAATGGACTTAACATTTTCTCTTCTATTTTTATTAGGACAACTGGGAGATATATGTCCTATTTCGTTACATGTAAAACATTTACATTTTTCATAAAATTCCTTCTTAGATTTTTTCTGAGATTTCTTATATTGGTTAAATTCCTTTTTCCAAAGTTTTTTCTTCTTAAAATACTTCTTGTTGCTCTTAAATCCTCTATTTTTTTTTCCAAGGTTTAAGAAATTTTATAATATGGTTTCTTGGGTGGTTTGTGACAACCAAATTATGGTACTGCTGCTATTTCTCCATAACAACATAAACTAGCTTTCTTACCATGTTTTCTAAATAGGTGTTGGTACATAGATTTTTTGCATCATTCAGATATTTTTCTCTTAGCGAATGAAGTTCTCATTCCAAGAATATCAGCATTTTGATTAGGATCTTTCCATTCTATTTTCTTCCAATAAATTTGGTACCCCTGAAATAATTTCTGACCCATGGCCAGGGTAGTTTAAGAAAATATCTATTTAATAATTTTTTATCCTCTTCAGATATATTCCATTCTTTTATGGATTTGGATGCTTTAATATATATTTTTTCGAATTTCTTAATATATTCATTTAATTTACACATATCACAGATTTTTAATAATTCCATTTCTCTTTCCGCTTGTAAGGCTTCTTGAGTAATCATATCAATTTTAGTTTCAGGTATAACTTCTCGGAAGAGTAGATGTCTAAAGAAATTTTCTATTCGTTTTAAAATCTCTTTAAAATTTTCAGCATCTAAACTTTCATTACTATCTATGGTAGTTGCAGATTTTTCTCCATATTTGATTTTTTTTTTTTTTTTTTTTTGGTTTCTTCAGAAGTTCTTCTCCAGATGTCTGAAGTAATTCCTCTAAAGGTGTGGATTATAAAGTTATAAGCTTGAGTGGTATTCCATCTATGAAAAGCAACAGCTAAATCGGTAGCTTTTGCCCAAAAATCAATAACTTCGCTTTTATTATTGCTATCATCAATATCTAACCATATTCCTGTTGTAGGAATGGGTTCTGTAAATAATCTAACAGGATTTTATCCCTAAAATGTATAGACTTGGTTGCAATAGTTTTTTGACCTTTTTTAAAATTATAACCTGCTCGCTCATTAGTTATTCCATGTTCTTTTATCCATTCCAAATTCCAGTCATCAGATTCATCTTGAATCCAATCAGTAGTGATATTAGTTCCACTAGTTTCTCCGACTAACGACTCAACTTGTTCATTTAAAGGTGGAGTATTAATTTCAGTAGTCTCCTCTTTAGTTGGACGATCATTCATATATATATTCTCAGTTTGGATAGTCAAACTGTCTAGACTTTGTTTATAAGCTTCTAATTCCTCTCCAGTAGTTTCAAAGAATTTATTTTCTAATTCTTCTATAACATATGCCGGTACAGGTGGTTCAATTGAAGTATAAGAATTATTTTTACGTTTTAATTCTTTAAATTTTGATTCAATTTGTTTATATAGGATTTTTGGTCCAATCTTAATATTATCATTTACAATTTTTAAATTTGATTCAATATTTTTCACATGAGTCATGATATCTTGATTCATCATATCGATTTTTTCAAAATGTAAAGCATAATTATCATATTGTTCTAAAAATTGATTTATAATAATATCTTCCTCTTCATATTCGGGAGATTCATCCACTAAAATTTGTAATACTTTATTTTTTACTTCAGTTAACTGTTGAGAATTATTTATTTGTTTTATCTCTTCACTTAGAGATTTAAATTTGCTACTTAAATTTGTCGCTAACTCTTGTAATTTAATTCTATTAGTATTAGTTAGAATAACGACATTTTGCAATTCTTCTAAAATTAGTTTATCTTTTCTATCCATTCTAGAAAATATTTCTAAAGTTCTAAAAAATTTCTTCAGGTTCGTTACTAGGCTCTGATACCAATTTTGTGAAAAGGCGAAAGCGTTAAAATAGATCAAAAATAGTTTGAGGACTAAATTGAAAATATTTTATATTAAGATGACAATGGGTGCAATTTTTATATTTAGGGGTATTTTAGGTAGTTAATAATGAAAATTTTGGTAAATGGCTATTTTGAAAAAGTGAATAAGTTAACCGACTATTTGCCATCTATTCCTCTAGCTAATGTTAGCATAGAAGGCCTTTATAGTGCTTCCTCAATAGCACATTCGACCTAGAGGCGTCACCGTATTTTTTAATATAGCCCTTGGAGCATAAAAATGCTCTATTGGTGACCTCATACCCTCTTTGAACGCCCTACAAAGGCCTAAGTATCTCGACGGATTCTCAACCCCATACGAGTACTTTAACCCTCCCTAGATGTTCCTAAAGGTGACCCTTAGTTGTCCATGTGACCCCTAAGGATTTTGTCATTTAGGCTATGTTTGAACCCCCCCCCCCCCCTTTTTTTTTTTTTTGGTTAAAAATGAGTTTGTAATAATGATTTTTTTGGAAAATATGTGATTAAAAAATAAAGAAAAAATTTGAATTTACGTGCAAATTTATTTTCTAGAATAATAGGTGATTGAAAATGAGTTTGAAAAAAATGAATCTTTAGATAATGTGGCTTAAACAAGGGCTTAGAATCTAAAGATAGCCCGCTTACTGTCCTTTCGTGAGGATGAAGTACAAGAGAGGTTGGCTGATTGCTCATCAAGCATGACCCCCTTATAATAGACTTAGCAAGAAAAATTTAAGTGACATCAATATATGTCTTTTGATCGAAAAATCATAATTTTCATAATTGATGTCTCTAAACTCCAAATGACACTCTACTTGATTCATAGCAAAGATAATGTCTTCAATATGAAGTCTACGAAGCTTTAGCCCCAACGGATACATGATCCTTGAGATATTGTACTCGCAATATACTAAGATCGCAACAACACCACTACTTGAAGCTATCGCCTTTGGCTCCTACGTTTCCTAACCAAACGGACTTCAATTGGCGTCCGCTTCAGTGAAAAGTTTCCTAACTCCTTAGCCAAGCTCTCTATAATCTATTCTCAAAACTCAATTGCTAAGATCCTCTGCTCGAACATGAATACTTGCTTCCATAACGGCAAACTATTAAACTCATGTCAAGTTAAACTCTTCCCTCATCCCAATGTTCATCACGAACTTGCGATGTGTGTAACACTTACACTTCAATATATGTACATACACGAGTAATTACTTGTTTACAAGTTTAAGTTAGTAGTATATCAACATTTTAATTTTTATCTCCTTATCACTTGTAATTGTAAGCATAAGTAGAAAATTGACATCTCTAGTAACTTAAATTTTGAAGTAAAATAACTTAGATGCTTCCAGTGCATTAGTCGAAGCTCATTGTTTTTAGAGGCAGAATCAAGTACAAAGATCTGATTTCATGCCTCTATGTATTAAAGAAAATTTAAACCTTGGTTTTTAGTTTAAAAAAGGTTAACGAAGTAAGGATTATTAAAGCTGTCACTTACCTGGACCACTCTTACTCCTCGCCGGGCTTGAGACGGCTGCTTAAAATATTGTCCTCATTAATATTTAAGTGAGGGCAATTAAAAGTCTCATCTAAACATAGAAATACCCTTGGATATATAACCTTAGTCAAAATGTTAATATTTAGCGTTTTGTTATATGAAGGAAAGAGTGTTAGTTTCAAAATCGTCCACCAAATCATATATGACAAGAATATTAGGATGAACTTTACATGTTAGTTATGAAAAGGTGAGAATAAAAAATAAAAAATAAAAATGAGAACATAGAGATTTTTTGAAAATATTTTATCTCGTTAGAATAGATTTTAGAAAAAATTGTCTTAAAGAGTTATAAAAGTAGAAGCAAAAGTAAAAGTACTGCAAAATAGACCCTTAGTCACAAAAATTAATTACAGATTTTTGTGTTAAGTCCATGTTTGTCTCCCTTTGAAACAAATTTTTTTTAATTCATACTTATTTTCAACTACACATTAACATAGTAAAATAATTTACACATAAACTTTAAAAAAAAATTTACACACATTTTTCAAAAAATTACTATTTAAAACATCATTTTTTCTTAATAATGACCGTTAAACAGGTCTAATACGCCCAACTTTTCCAATAATTATCCACCTATCTGATTTATCAAAAGGTTACATTATAAAAAAAGTTGAACCCCAACCTTAAGAATCCTTCATCGCCGCCACACCCTTAAAACATTGTGAAGGAGGTAAATCGTGGGATGTGCCTCATCAGATCAGGGACAAGAATTGTCATATTGGTGCCCACAAAGAGTCAAATTTCATACCTTGTAAGAGGCAGGAATCGAACCCTCACACTGCAACTGTCAGCTCAATTGAGACTATCTCGCTCTTGTCTTTTGCACCACTGAGAGTACCTCACATTATATATTAGTAACTATCATTCCACCCCCCCCCCCCCCCCCGCCTCCCTCAAATTTCATTTTATCTCTAGATACTGCGGAATGGGCCTTAGTGTTCGGCCCAAATTAGTTAAGGCCCATTTATCGAGCTGATACAAAAGTGGTAAAAGCCCACAAGCGAATGCTGTCACACAACAAAACAGTATGTGGACGTGGGATTTGTACGAGCTGAAAACAGAAAATGAGTTTGGTCGAAATTAACATATTTTTATTTGGGTTAATTTCAGAAATGGCCACTGAAGTTACAGAAAAATTACAAAATAGTCACTGAAATTCAAAACTTTCAGTAACGGTCACTGAAGTTTGAAAAACTTGCAGAAACGGTCACTGAGTTACAAACACTTTTGCGGCAACTTTTCGGCCACTTCCGACCACCGAAATCGGCAAATTTTGATACCGTTGGAAAGCCCATAATGTCCTCTTCTATTACCATCAAAAATATTCCCCTAACTCCAAGGGATTCGACCGAAAATTTGCCACAAAAGTCGTCCAAAAAATCTGAAAATATGCCCAGATTTTCAGATTTTTTGGGCGACTTTTGCGGCAATTTTTTAGCAACTTCCGACCACCAAAACCGTCGGATTTTGATACCTTTGGAAAGCTGACAATGTCATCTTCAATTACCATCCAAAATCTCCCCCAACTCCAAAGCATTCGACCGGAATAAACCCACAAAGTCGGCTACCCAAAAAGGTGAAAATTTGCCCAGATTCGGGATGCTAACTTTGTGGGCTTATTTCGATCGAATGCTTTGAAATTGGGGGGAGATTTTGGATGATAATTGAAGAGGACATTGTCAGCTTTCCAACGATATCAAAATCCTGCGATTTTAGCGGTCGGAAGTCGCCGAAAATTTGCAGCAAAAGTCGCCCAAAAAATCTGAAAATCTGCCCAAATTTTCAGATTTTTTGGGCGACATTTGCGGCAATTTTTCGGTCGAATCTCTTGAAAATACGAGAAGATTTTGGGTGGTAATTGAAGAGGACATTGTGGGCTTTCCAACGGTATCAAAATTTGACGATTTCGGTGGTCGAAAGTGGCAAAAAAGTTGCCACAAAAGTCACAAAAAAATTGAAAAAGTGTTTGTAACTCAGTGACCGTTTTTTAAAGTTTTCCAAATTTCAGTGACCGTTTTTTAAAGCGCCCGAAACTTCAATGACCTTTACTGAAAGTTTTGAACTTCAGTGACCATTTTGTAATTTTTCTGTAACTTCAGTGACTATTTCTGAAATTAACTCATTTTTATTTCTATCTTCCACGACAACGGGGTCACTTGTGGCGTAAAATTTTAAATAAATAATTATTTCTCTCAACTCGTATTTTCCAAAATTTGACAAACAAATATCTACTCTTCAACCAGGACTTTCTAATACTCGTCGGTTACAACTGTCAATGGACCATGTTATGAAACTTTCATTTAATTTTTTGTGTCATTGCCCTTTCCGTCCATTTTACGACCCTTCTTTTAATGAAATCCCATTTTTGTCAATGAGTGTTTTTTTTTTTTTTTCCCCACTTCCTTTGAAATAATATTATTATACAGTACTGTTCTGTTGTCCACATTGAGCAACTTTTATAATGCCAACTACCACTTAAATATTGCCAAGTGTCCAACTTTTTAACCATGGCCCTACTAGTCGGACACTTGGCATAGCAGTGGGCATACCTAATTTTGTCCACCGTGGCCATTAGAAAATTTCTATATTATTATAACAAAAACTTCTAGTATATCTAAAGATATCGTATTCCCAAGTCTACAATTGTATAAAAGCATCTTCAAACCTAGAGGTGAATATAATTCCATTTGGTTCTAATAACCGAATTGAATCATGACCCAATGATTTTTTGAACTATGGAACCAGTGATTTTATTTATTTATTTATTTATTTTGTGAAACCGAGTCATTCAGTTTTGGTTTGATTTGGTTTGATTTTTGTTCCATTACTTAAATTTTCAAATGATAAATACAAATTAAAATCTAGCATTAAATTCATAAATTAGTAATGTATGCCTATGTCAAAAAAATAAACAGTAAACATTCAGCGAATTCAACTTTAAATTATCAATCATCAAATGAAATATTGTGTAATAAAATTCATTCACAAAAGTTCAAACTAACAAACAAAACTTTGTCATAATTTGAATATACAAATATCAAGTTCCATCACCATACAAAATATTGTCTATAACAATATCTAACTAATATAAGCGAATGAGTCACTAATATAGAATCGAACCAAACCACTCGATCTGATTCAATTCTGATTTGATCATTTTGGCCACCGCTAATTAAAACCTATCAAATAAAGTTTGACTAATTTCATTTTGTCTATTTAAAAAATATAGTTATTATTAAAATGTTCAACTATGATGCTAGCCTAGCTAAACTTGAACCCTCTCATAATTAAGTTGCTTCTCAACTGCAAACAAGGGACCACCCAAATAATCTTCTTGTCTAATTTATCGGCATTTGAAAAATATTGAACAATTATGAAATTGTCCCCTTTTCAATATGTATACAATTTTGTTTTTTTTTTTTTTTTTTTTTTTTTTTTTTGTTAAGAGTCGATTTAGAAAATGAAAATAAATTTCTAAAATAAGACACGTAAATTAGTTGAGTCGGGTTGCACACCCGTTAACACCTGGGTCATATCCTATCGGTTCAACTTGCCAGTTCTATCTTACTTTTTATTTTTTATAATGTAGAGTAATTAATTCTATTGTAGTTAAGCAATCAACTAGAGGAGGTTTGGCACATGCCAAAGGACCCCCACCTTGTTTTAAATGGAAAAAAAAAGCTTGAATTTATTGTTCAAAGATAATGATGTCGCAAAACCTAATCTTGAATTTAGGTAAATAAAGGGTCACTTCATAAGTCAGGCATTTGAAAAAGCCAACCAATTAGTCCTTATGATGTAAATGTTTTTTTATCAATTCGGACACGACACGTTCAGTATTCATTAATATTTCTTACATTCTCAACAAAATTTTTATTTTAAGATAAAACGAAATATAACATAAATCGTGTATTCAAGGTTTTCTTTTTCATTAGTAGCCAACATAAAAACTCGTGAAAAGAAAAAAGAAAAAAGGAAAAGATGTTTAAGACATGACTTCTAGTATGACCACAATGGCCCATTGGGCTTTTAGAGTCACTTTGGTGGACTGGGCTCATCGAGTCGTGATTGACAATGACTTCGTTGGATTACAAATATTATCGACTAGTCGTCACAATTTCCTAAAATACGGTACAAAATTTTTATCGTATAACTTTGCATGTTTCTCGACTTCCTATATAGTTTAAGTAAAAATGATTGCCTCAGTTGGATATACTAAAAGGGTAATTATCACAGAACGTTCCTACCGTTTACTCTTATTGTGCAAAACGTCCTCACTTTTCATTTTTTTGAAATTTTCACTCGTATATTCATCTTTCATTGCTGAAAATGTCAGTTTCTCAATAAAATAAAATATAAAATAACAAATATATCATTATATATAAATTTATAAAAACAAAATTTTAAAAACAAATTGCAAATATATTCTCCAAAATTTTAAAAAATTGCAAATGAATCCAAATAAATTATTAAAAGGGTAATGAGCACAAAATGTCTTACATTTTCATATTATTGTGCAAAACATCATTACCTTTCATTTTTGGCATTTTAACCCTTATTTTCAAATTTACATTGCGAAAATCATCATTTTCATCTATTTTCTCAATTAATAGTTGTAAAATAACAAATATACCCTCATATTTAAATAAAGAACAAATTATAACTATACTCCCAAATATTTCAAAAAAATATCCAAAAAATAATTAAAATAGAAGTTTACTTTTCTGGAAATTTTGGGGAGTATAATTGCAGTTTTTTTTTATTTTATTTATTTGAATATGAGTTTATATTCATCATTTTACATTTTTTAATTGAAAAAATGATGAAAATGATGGTTTTCACAATGAAATGTGAAAATAAGGATGAAAATACAAAAAAAATAAAAATGAAATGTATTGACGTTTTGTACACTAATATTGAAATGTATGAATGTTTTGTGCTAATTACCATTTTACTAATTTATTTGGACTCATTTGAATTTTTTTAAAAGTTTGGGAGTATAAGTACAATTTGTTCTTTAATTTTTTATTTTTTTTTTGTGTTTATTTAAATAGTTGTCATTTTACAATTTTTATTGAGAAAATAACTTTTTTCACAATGAAAGGTGAAAAATAATGGTGAAAATGTCAAAAAATAAAATATATGAATATTTTTACAAAATAACATTGAAAGCTCTCTATTTGATCTTTATTTTTTTAGAATAGATTTTGTTGAGCGTGTGTGTTGGAAATATTTTGAATTTATATGCAAAATTATTGAAAAATATACGATTAAAAATAAATTTTAAAGAAATGGGACTGAAACGGCATGAAATCCTTTTTTCCTTTGTGGCACCAGCCAGGCTGGGTATTGTTGGGCAAAGTAGAACCGGTGCGATGCTTTGACAAAAAGAAAAAGTGACCATAATAATATTAAAACTTTTAATTAAAAGAAATCGTAAAACATTAAGGACAAAAAGGACATGGCCCCAACTTCATTAGCATATGCAATAAAGTGGTACCAAAAGAAAAAGAAGCTTATACGCATGGCATCGATCCCAATTTCTCCCCACTATGGAACGGTGAGAATAATGATTCTTAAGTAAGTGTTATATTCTTTTAATAAAATCATTTTATACGAGAATGTATAATTTATTTTTATTTTTTTTAACCTTTTAATTAAGTAATTTTGAAAAAAAATAAAATTATTTTTTAAAACTTACGTCATTTGCTCGTAATGGTCAAATTTCATAAATTTATAAAGAGTGGGTTTGACTTTCTAAATTAATTAAAATGTTAATTTAAATAATCTCTTAAAGTATGATTTTTAGGGTTGACTCTTTAAAATAAAGAGTATATCATGTTTAAAAGGTCTCTTGAAAATATTTTTAGAAAAACTTGTGATTAAAAATGAATTTAAATAAAGAATAATTTAAAGAATTTGCAGACCTAAATGCAATTGCAAAGTTATTTAGTCTCTGTTTGATGGTAATTATTTGCTTAAAATAATATTTTTGAATAATAATTTTTAGGAAAATGTGTAATTAAAAAATTAAAAAAAAATTAAATTTAAGTGTAAAATATTTTATTGTGTAAATGTGTGATTGAAAATGAGTACGTGAAAAAAAAATTCAAATAATAGTCTTCAAGCATAAACTTAGAATTTAGTGAGTCAAAAGGTCTTTCTTTATTTAAGGTTTGATTTCATTTAGTGGGATTTATCTACCATTAGAGAGATATATGTATTGAAAGAGTTAGTACTCAGATTCTTCCCCATAGCCACCTTTTATTATTATTATTAATTTATTTTTGTTATTCTTAATTCGTATTCGTACGTCACTTTTTGATGTTATGACAAAACACGATGCGAATCCTTACCTTTATTTGCATATGAGTTGGTAATAATTAATGTGGATATTATAGTTGAATATTTTAGTAATATTATTGATAATTAATGGGATTACAGCATTCATCTTCAGTTTGTAGGCATCTTCACTTTTATGCTGGAAAGGACTTGCTCTGGCCAAAGATTCCATGAAGTTCTAATTAAATAAAAATAAGTAATTTTGAAATATGAAGATTTTTATTTATCAATAAGTTTGTGCAAATGTTATAAATTTTCGCACAGGAAAAAAATAGTTTGGAGTATGTTTGAAAAGTATTTATAAATAGGCAAATTATAAATAAATAGAAATAAGTGAATAATATTTGTGAGTATTTGGAAATATATAAATAAAAAGTAATTTGGATATTTATAAATATGAATTAAACTTAAACTAACTTTCTGTCATTGTTCTTATTATAAGTTACGAAACTTGGATTTCACGACGAAAGTATAAACTTTCAGTGTATGATTTATATAGACTTGAACTCTTCAACTTCAACAGTTAACTTTTGATGTATGACTTTTCTAAGATCTATAGGTAGAGTATCAGAGCAAGAACCTCGTATTTCTATTACAATCGAGTGGCACGGACAGTGACATCGGCATAGCAGTGTTCATCCGTAACTAGTCAAGGACCGGTACGAAGTCAGTCTGACGTAGGCATCGAAATTGTGATTTGTCATGATTTCTGTTGCAAGTTATAGGACTTAAAGATAGATTTTTGCATTCCAACTTAAACAACTAAAAATTTTGAAATATGAGTCTCCTAAATTTTATAATGCTTCCTCGACACTTTGCTTACATAGCCAAATATTCTTTAAAGATTTGCCACTTTCGGATGTCTCAAAAGTTAGTACATTATTGTTGGGGTAATTAATTCTGTCGAACAAAATCGTGATTTTAGCTAACAACTAGCTAGGTTTGTATAGCTCCAAAGGCAGGCTGTCTACAAACCAATGGCTACAGCCTACATGGATTTCAATTCCTAGGCAGAACAAATCGCATCACAACAATTGTCCCTTGAACCAAACTATAAGTACAACATTGATTGACAACATTGGATGACAATCACTCACATAAAATGAGGGTCCACGATGAATAAAAAAATCGTGGACCCCCCTTCATGTGAGATAATTGTTAATCAATGTTGTCAATTAATGTTGTACAAGTAGTAAAATTCATTGTCCCTTTGCGAAAATTAGTATCCAAACTTCACATCATGTAAATTTTGGTATTTTCCTCTAATAGAAATCTAAGTCGAAATTAAAAATTAATTTTAATTACATATTTTATGAATTTCACAATTTTCAACCTCATTCATCAATTTTTATGAAAACTTACTAAACATTTTATTCTAATCCCCACCAAATAAGAACTAAGTCTAATTTGATGTAACTAAAACAATTGATAAAAAATTAAATTTAAATCTATAATTAATATTAATTCCACATTTTATGAACTCACAATTATTATTAATTAATTAATCACATATTTTATCATCTTTTATTAAAATTTTCTGAAATTTTAATTTTTAACTAAATCAAATAGAGTCCAATGGTTCTAAAGTTTTAGTAATTATATGTAACCATATATTCTTATCTAAAAAGTCGCTATTAAATTTTTTACTAGTGTTGTAACAGCGCGGAAATTAGTATCCAAACTTCACATCATGTAAATTTTGTTGTATTCTTCCGAATCGAAATCTAAGTTAAAATTAAAAATTAATTTTAATTAATATTTTATGAAATTTACAATTTTCAATCCCAAAAACTTAATAAAAGTTTTATTCTAATCCTCACCAAATAAGGACTAAGTCTAATTTGATGTAAATAAAACAATTGATAAAAAATTAAAATTAAATTTAAATCTATAATTAATATTAATTACACTTTTATGGATTCACAATTATTACCAACTAATTAATCACATATTTTATCATATTTTATTAAAATTTTCTAAATCAAATAGAGTCTAATGGTTCTAAAGTTTTAGTAATTATAATTTATATGTAACCATATATTCTCACATAAAAAGTCACTATTAAATTTTTAACTAGTGTTTTAACAGCCAGAAACTTAAATGCAATGTTTAGCGTATAGCTTGATTAACCGTGGAGGTCAAGTTTCCAGTTTATTGTTTTTAATAGTATTTTAAATTTATAATCATTCTAAAAATTATTTAATAATTAAAATAATATATACCAAACATGTAAAATTATAAAATACTATATTGACTTAAAAATTAGCCAATTATACAATTTTAAAAGAAAAACTTGAAATTAGAGTCAAATAAAAGACTTTTAAAAAAAGATGAAAAAAAAAGAAAAATTGCAGTCACGGTATCAAATCTTTTATTTAGTAGCAAATTTTGTCCAAACCTTTCATTTGTACCACCGTAGGTATCAAACCTTATAAAATCGCAGCTCAAGTCCAAAATAACTGTTTCCGTCAGTTTGACCTTAGAAACTGCTAGTTGACTCCAGAAATTAAAATTTTAATAATTTCTTCCAAATAAGCTAAGAGTATTTTGAACATAATATATTGCTCATATTAAATCAATTTAAAAAAAAAACAAAATCACAACCTACCCCCATTTCCTTCTTCTCCAACCCCCTCACTACCTAAAACCAAAACTACTCCAACCAGCTATCGTCTGCCATCACCACCTCCATCTCCGACACCAACATCAGCACCACCTAAATTTTTAAGTTAGGGGACCTCTACCAAATCTTCCTCTCCAACCTTATGGTCACCCTCTTCAACCGAAAAGCTAGTTGGCGACTCAAAATTGGAAGTACATTTTTCGATGAAATTGATCGGCAGCACTAACAATGCAAGGGTTTGGATGATTCAGAATTCAAATGTGGTGGTGCCATTTGGTGAGTTCCTCTCCAAGTGGTTGAATTGTTGATCTTGGAATTTGCACCTATAGGGGTGGCAATGAGTCGAGTCGAACCGACTCAGCCTATCTACCCACTCTCGGCTCATCTTAGTGATGAGCCGAGCTTAAGCTCGAGCTCGACTTGTGCTCAAGGGATGATCTTGGCTCAACCCATGAGCTCGTGAGCTCACGAGTCGACGAGCTCAATTTTTTCTTTTTTCTGTTTTTTTAACTTTTTTCTTCACATTTTGTACGAGCCCACGAGCTCTAGTGAACTTTAGGATCCACGAGTTGTTTGCGAGCTTGACGAACCGAGCAAGACTCGGCTTGTCAAATGAACCCACCGCTCAGCTCGGGCTCATCTAAAAACGAGCCCGAGCCACCCATGGGCCGAGTTGATGAGCCGCTCGACCCTTTTGCAACCCCTACGCACTTATCGCAAGTTTGGTGCTCAAATTCGATGGAATTTCTTCAGCAATTGGATCGATTGGCTCCCTACCCATCATCGATTGGCTTTGAATTAGATGTTGGTTGCTCGAATTTGGTGGGTTAAGGTCGTGGGACCCTTCAATAGAAATACAGCTCATCTCTGCATTGTTTTGGCGGGTGCTCAATTCCCAAGGAATGGCTGATGTATTGTTTTGGCCAAAATTTGTTCCATGAAGCCATCAAATTGACCGGAGGTGGTGCATTTTGGAAGTGGGTCGTGTGCAAAGTGCAATCCTTGATGAATTTTCATTGATTACTTGATCAAATGGTAATGTTTATGTGGATAGTCTGCTGGAGTATGTTGAGGGGGTTAAATAGCCGGTATGAGAGGCATTTTCTAGTGGCTTAGGTGGGCGGTTGAGGGTGGTCTGAAGGTGGTGAGGGGGCTGGGTAAGAAGAAGATGGGGGTGGGTTGTGAATTTTTTTTTTTTTTTTTTTTTTTTTGGATTTAGTAGGAGAAATATATCATTTCCAAAATGCCCTTAGCTTATTCAGGAGAAATTATAGAATTTTTAATTTTTGGAGTCAACTGGAAGTTTCTAAGGTCAAACTGAAGGAAACCAATTTTGGATTTGAGCTGCAAATTTTTTATAGGTCTAGCATCTACGGTGATAGAAATGAAAGATTTAGACAAAGTCTACTATTAAATGAAAGGTTTGGTACCGTAATTGCAATTTTTCAAAAAAATAATAATAAAGCGCACCTAGTCGTGCATCAAGGAGTCAACTTGACAGTTGATTGCTTAATTTCGTGTTTGCTGTCAAGGACTTTTCGCCTATGCCTCATGACTAGACAACGCCTAGATACACTTTTTAAAATAATGCTTAAATGAGGATTACTCAAGTCAATAATTTCAGTAATTTTGATGTAGTTAACTCCTTTTTATTTTTTATTCCAAACAACATATGGCCCGTTTCGCTCCCATTATTTGAAATTTTAATGATTGAAATAGTGTTTATCTAAATAATGTGTGGTTTAAAAAGAATAATTTTTTGTTGCAATTACGTGTAATATTATTTTATTGGAGAATGTGTGGTTGATAAGAAAAGAATGAAAAATTACTTATAATTTTAATGGGGTCGAACGGAGGCATAATCTCGTAAAGATGTGTACCCTTGTGTATACTATTCATACCTTGATTTACGAGATTTCAAGATTGATGTTTTATTTACTATATTGTGTCATAATTTTAAATAACCCGATCAGGCTAAGTATATAAAATAAAGCAGAGTTAAACCACATCAAGACAATAAAGTGGCATAATTAACATCACATGCTTCACTTTTGACAAGTGTTTTTGAGTGGCCATTGAGTGTCTGTCTAATTTTAAAATATTTTTTCTTTACATTTGGAAGTGAGAAGGGACAGTATTGAAACTGTCGCAACCCTTTTAGTAAACGCTCATTATGAACTCTCAATTGGAGAGAAGAAAAGAAAATATCCTTTTGACTTCTATAAATTCTAATTTGCTTTGACCGTAACATTAAGGAGGCGCTCTTTTTATTATTTTTAAATTATTTTTTTTTTCGATTTTTCAAAATATTAAAAACGCGTTCTCTTTTTCATTTTTGAAAACGAATTTTTGAAAACGGCTAAAAATTATGTGAAAAAAACAGAATTTTTATTTTATTTGATGTTTTGGCTGTTTTCTTCACAAATCTGTCAAAACTCAAAAAACACGGATTGAGAAATATTTTTTCAAAACAAGAAAAAAAACAGTTTTTAACAATTTTAAAATGGGCACTCAAAACACAAAACACAAAACGAATTCAAAAATCAAAACATAAAACTGAAATACGAAAAGAATGCCCCCTAAGTATTCGTTTGATATCATTTTTGAAAAGCTAAAAATTATTTTTGTAATTAAGAAGTTTTGAACATATTTTAATAATTTTTATAAGTACTTTAGGTCAAACTGATCTAATTTAAGTTTTTCTGTAAACTTTTTTATAAAAAGCAAAAGCAAAAAAGGGACCCTAAGTTGATTAGATATGTAAATTGTAAATTAATTCATCATGATGTAAATTAGTCCTACCTAACACGAATGAATTTATTGGATGTTAGCGTTGCGATTTCTTACTTTATATGTTGCTCAATAGCATGATTAATGGCAATTAATCGAGTCCCACATTTGTTTTTGAGACACATTTGAGGTGGTAAATATTGATGTCAATTTTTGGCTTGCATTGATGGTAAAATCAATTTTCATGAATTGTCTAGTTTTGAGTCCTTTTTAACATCAATAAATAACTAGAAAGGGACCTACGAGAAAAGATCTATTAATGGTGCTCCGATATTAGTAAGATTTTGACGACTAGCAATGGATTATAAAAACGTTATGTGTGTTAGTGATGATTATTATATTTACACACTTGGAGTGTTTTCGTTTTAATGTTTTATATAAACTGCGGAGGTCGATTTGTATATGATTAACTTGTGTAAAGTTACGATGCATGAAATCTTAATTAGTCGAACTTGTACTAGAACAAAGTCTGAAGAATACTTGTTATGATAAAGGATTTTTCGTGTTACGGTTTGTGTGAGGCTCTTGTAGCTATGCTCGAGTTCAATGCTCAAATTTTCAAGATTCAAACCAAATACTCTATTCTATTCAATTGATTTATTAGGCCTTTGTCTCGTTCAATGCTCAAATTTTCAAGATTCAAACCAAATACTCTTTTCTATTCAATTGATTTATTGGACCTTTGTCTCATCTAGTATGATATGAGTTAAAGCTATCACAAATAACGAATATATTGATTTTTCCAATATTACTAAGAATTAAACTATGGTGCCCTCCTCCTTGACAGAGGGGGTGACTGAACACCCCAAATAGGGGGGTGGGACCATATTTGGGGTGTTCGATCACCCCCTCTGTCAAAGAGGGGGGCACCATAGCATGCTCCTATTGCTAATGGACAAGTAAATTCCATTCACGGTAATTACACTTTCACTCTAATAAGGTAATTATACTTTAATTTTACATCATCAAGTAGCTACACTTTAATTTAATGCAATCTGATAACTTCGTCCAATTTCATCACTTGACTCGATAGAAATCAATTACGCAATAATCAATTAACAACGAACACCATTTATTCCATGTCAACTAAGAGTCACTTGTAATGATCGTCATTAGTCGACTGCCACGTCATCAATTTATATAAATGGAATTATACACCAAATTAAAGTGCAATTATCTGATTGAAATCAAATTGAATAGTGTAACTTCCCTACATAATAGGTGAATATTAAATGGATAGTAAGTCACGAATCTATGAAATGTACGAATTAAAAATATGTTTGATCAACTTAAATAAAACTTTAAGCTTTGCCAAACATGCCCACAATATGTTGAAGTAGTTAAATATTCACATTAAGAAAATATATGTCAAAATGATGAGAATCATTAGCAAACCTGCAAATCCAATGAATTCACTTTTGCCCTAGTGGAAATAGGAATTTCCCCTCGTACTGTACTTGGACAATTTTTATTTATAAACGCAACTGGCCTGACCTGATTTCAAAGAAGAATTTGCAGGCACAGTCACCCAATATATTTTATTACTCTTTAGCTTGGAACAGCCAACCTCTGAATTTTTCTACTTATAAAGGAAATTAATTTGCTGTCTTTCTTAATGATTCCATAAAGAATTAATGTGAGAGGAATCTGCAGATTTTGGTATGATATTCTGAGTAATTATCCAGGACCAGGTGGTAAACTTTGTTAAAGGTTTAGTTGATTGGAATTATGTAACTGACAATTGAGAACTTAAAGATGAAGTATCGTGGACAAAATGTAGTGGAGATCCAACCTGTTTTTTTTTTTTTTGTTTAACTTTGGGATTTATTCACCCACTTGAACTTGATTGTTGTTGGAGGTACCTACAAATTTAATAATTATTTTATTTTATTTTCATTTAAGGGTTTGACATGCAACAAAATTATTGTTTTATAAATTAAAATTTAAGTGATTATAAATTATGAATCTTATAGAATGAGTGAATAATAAATGAATAGTAATTGTGAGTCGTATAAAAATTATAATTACTGAATCATTTGCCAATTTTCTTTTTTCATTCATTAATTTAAATTAATATAGTTTTCATTTATAAATCTAGGTTGGTTGCAACACTACATACAGTGGTGGAGCTAGTCTATTGGAAATGGGGGGTCCAGATTTGAAAATATATAGGTGAAGGAATGGGGACAACGGTGCAACACTACATACAGTGGTGGAGCTAGTCTATTGGAAATGGGGGGTCCAGATTTGAAAATATATAGGTGAAGGAATGGGGACAACGGGGGCTCGGGGGCAGCAACCCCGATTTTTTTTTTTTTTTTTTGGAAGGAAACTACAAAAATGGGAGGAAACAAAAGCTCACTAATTGAGTCATTTACCTTATCTGTGGATAATATATCAGTGTAAACATTACTAATAAGTTGAGAATTAATCTAAAACAAGTGGAAAAAATAAGATTAACTTTTTTCGCAAGTTCATTTGTAATAAAATAGAAGTTACCATTCTTCAATCCTTCCAAAAAAAAAAAAAAAAAATTCTCAAAAAAATGGGGAGTCCAGGACTCCCCCGGTACCCGCCCTTGACTACATGGCCAGAGTATGAACTTGTTTAGTAGTGATTTAAGTGTATAAGAATTGTAAGTCGTGGTGGACCAAAAAAAAATCGTGATGGCCATATAATCGCTCACAAATCTTATCATTTTATTGATTCTTTTTTAGTAAATAAAATACTTGGTTTCGAGAGTTGGAAAACAAGAGCATTTTGGAGCATGTTTGGCTAAATTTATAAGTGTTTACTGTCTCATTTAAGAATTTAAGTTGTCGAAAAAGAATTGTAGGGTGCTCTAACACTTCAAAAAATTCTAATAGAGTAATTGTATGTATCAGCACGAGTGCCTAGCACCGACAGCAGTAATGATTGTAGGGCCTACCGATTTATTGTTCAATGTATTTTCATTAACGAATAATGCTATTTATCACTCTTGATTATAAGCATGAGTTAAGTGAGAGTGACTTCACTGTTATTTAGAGTGTTCATCACTTCCGATGTATAACATTATTCTTAATTCATTCAATAATGAATCAATAAGTTATACTCTCATTTCGAGTCTATGTTTGATAGTCATTTTTTTAAAATGTATTTTTTCTCTCTTCTTTTCAATCACACAATTTTTCTCTCTTCTTTTCAACCACACATTCTTCAATAAAATAATATTACACGCAAATCCAAAATTTTTCCTCCATTTTTAATCACACATTCTCTATCAATCAACTATTCAAAAATTCATTTTTCTCCAAAAATGACTACCAAACAGGGGCCGAATATAAGCACAAATGAGCCAATGTTTGGCTTTCATTTTTTAAAAACTCATTTTCAATTACATATTCTCACAGAAAATAATTTAACGCATAAACAAAAAAAAAAATTCATATCTTTTAACTATACTTTTTTCGACAAAATATTATTCCAAAATACATTCTGACCAAAAAATATGGCTCGAACAAAGACTTAAATACGAGTAATGTTATTCCATACTAGTTTAGGTGACATCACTTGTTCATTAAATTGCATGTTCAATCAAAATATAAGGATTTATAACTTATTTAATAGGACCTATGACATTCTGTGTATTTAATTGAGACTTTTAATGATTTTTTGGGATTTAAAAAGTTAAAGTGTATTCAATGTAGATTTATTAAGGCTCTCTAAAAGTTATGGTGTATTTAATTTGAACTTTTATAGACTTTTAAAAAGTCTCTAAAAGTTATGGTGTATTCAATTAAAAAATTTTAGAAGTTTCTATAAGTTTTGAGATATTCAAATTTTAATGACTTCTGGAATCTTTTATAAAAGTCTCTAAAACACTAACTTTTAAACAGAAAATACTCATATAAAATTTCAAAATTTGTCTTTAATTAATCAAGAGATTTTGGGAGACTTATTCAAATATATATATTCTTTCATTTTTCCTTCAATGAACATTAGATGTATGATTAAAAATTATTTTTCTATTGATTTTCTCTCTCTCTCTCTCTCTCTCTTATCGTTTATCTCTATTTTCTATGAAAAAAATAAATTGGATTCTTGTAACTTTTTGTTTCATTCATTTTTTTTTTTTTAAATATCTATTTTTTAAAATTAAATTATAAAATTTTATATGACAAATTTATAATTAAATGTAAATATATTCATTTTATTTATTTTTAAAAGTATAATATATTAATAATATTGAATATTAATTTTTTTTATCATATATATATGTATCATTTTGATTATTATTTATTCAATTAAGGTCTTAAATTTTTATTCCTTTAAAAATATTTTTTAATTATATGAGTGGGAGAAGTAGAAGGAAAATTGTGGGAATTACAATCTCATATGTGAGAATTTCATATTATTGTACTGGATCCATCTGAATTCTACTTCAAATGAAAGACTTTAAAAAATCTTTTGAATTTTACAAAAGTTTATAGAAATTTTAAAATGAAAGTCTACAGAAATTTATAAAAAAAATTCACTAATTCTATGCAAATTTATGAAAAATCCATAGAAATCATCACTTAAAAAAAGTCTATCAAAGTTTTTAAAAGTTTCAATTGAATACACCCCCTAATTAGTGTTCAACCTTACTGATATTAGATAATATTATTCATTTAATAAAGACGGTGATGAGATATGTATTTATATGTTCGCGTAGCTTTATTATACTACTGTAAATTTTCATTTTTCACTTTTACTTATACTTTACCCATCTTTAGAAAATCTGTCTTTTGGTCGATAGCCCAATGGCCCCATCCCAAGTTTAAACTTTAATCACAGTACTCTGTCGGGTGCCAAAGTTTCTCTATCCAGGCCTGTCTCGGGCTTTAATCATGTGTCAATTTCGGTTCACTAGTGCGGTGTCTGAGTATTTTTTACACCAAGTTAAAAAAAAAAAAAAAAAATCTATGCAAAAAGTATTTTTAAAAATAAGTAAAAACAAGAAAATAAGCTCAGAGCAGTTATTTCCTATCTTGGCCATGCTGCTGCTGCAGAAGAAATGAGAGCAATAACAATGAGAGAGAAACAACATTAATAAAAGAAAATTGGAGAGAGAAGGATAAAGAGGAGTGTTGGTTTGATTTTTGGTAATCGTAAGTGTGAAGCAATGACACAAGAGTCTGTGGAAATAAAGACGATAGAGCAGTGGAAATTGTCTGAAATGCAAGACTTTGAACTCGTTGTGTCAGCTCACTCAGATAACTCGTCAGTAGAAAATCCTTCGTCTATTAAAGCCCATAACAACATTAATTCAACTGCACAAACAGCAGTAAACACTACTGCACAAGTCAAGGAAGAAGAAGAGGGGACCTCTCAAGAGAGAAAAGAAACAATGGTAGTTTCCACTTCTGGAGATAAGAAAGATGGCGGTGGTGGTGGTGAGGCGAAGAAGCCAGGTTCACCGCCGCCTGCGGTGGGGCTTAGGGATCTTTTCAGATTTGCAGATGGTCTGGATTATTTTCTTATGACTATTGGTACAGTTGGTGCCATTGTTCATGGAAGTTCATTGCCTTTGTTCCTTAGATTCTTTGCTGATCTTGTCAATTCTTTTGGCTCCAATGCAAACAATGTTGATAAAATGACAGAAGAGGTTTTGAAGGTAACTTCAATGTTCCACTGAAATCCATTTTCTTGAATTATAGTCTCTTGAAAATTAAATTATTTCTATTCTTGATGGCTATTTGCAGTATGCATATTACTTTCTTGTAGTGGGAGCTGCAATATGGGCATCTTCATGGGCAGGTATCTTTATCATTTTAGTATTGATCCTCAAGAATTTTCTTGATTGAAATAAGAAATATTACTAATTTGACTTTTTTTTTTCCAGAAATATCATGTTGGATGTGGACTGGGGAGAGGCAATCTACAAAGATGAGGATCAAGTACTTGGAGGCTGCTTTGAATCAAGATATTCAATATTTCGATACAGATTTTCGCACGTCCGATGTTGTTTATGCAGTTAACACTGATGCAGTGATGGTCCAAGATGCCATTAGTGAGAAGGTGGTACATTGGACAATATAACGAACAAGATTATAAATTTTTTTTATACTTAAACACGACATATTTGTAATGGTCTATATTTAGAATTCTGATAGAAGTAATTCTTGTGTTTTTTTACTGCAGTTGGGTAATTTTTTACACTATATGGCAACATTTGTATCTGGATTTGTGGTTGGTTTCACTGCAGTTTGGCAATTAGCTCTGGTCACTCTTGCTGTAGTTCCTCTGATTGCAATAATTGGTGGCATTCATACAACAACATTAGCAAAGCTTTCTGGCAAAAGCCAAGAAGCCCTTTCAAAAGCAGGAAATATTGCAGAACAGGTGAAAATTGTTGTATAATTATTGAAACTAAACTTAGTTCTAAGTGAAAAAAAGCTGAATTTGGCCCAAAAATTGCAGACAATTGCTCAAATTCGGACAGTATTGGCATTTGTCGGTGAATCAAAGGCATTACAGGCATACTCTGCAGCATTGAAGGTAGCCCAGAGAATTGGTTACAGGATTGGATTTGCAAAGGGAATGGGATTGGGAGCTACATATTTTACTGTTTTTTGCTGTTATGCCCTTCTACTTTGGTATGGAGGTTATTTAGTTAGGCACCATTTCACCAATGGAGGACTTGCCATAGCCACAATGTTTGCAGTTATGATAGGTGGACTGTAAGTTCTTACTTCTCATTACATTTGATCTTACTTTGTCTTTGTTGGATTGGATAGTACTCCACTATATTATGAAAGAAAAAGAAGCAAAAATCTTATTCTCATGAGCTGGTTAAACACGAGTAAAGACCTTATCATAGATTACTGGTGGTGCTATATTTTAAAGTTCTGTGTGTACTGCTTGTTGAATATGCACTCGATTGAAAATTGTGGTCCTAATGTTCTCTTTAACTTGTAGGGCTTTGGGACAGTCTGCTCCAAGCATGGCTGCATTTGCTAAGGCAAGAGTTGCAGCTGCTAAAATCTTCCTTATAATTGATCACAAATCGGCTGTTGACAGAAACAGCGAGTCGGGGTTGGAATTAGATTCAATAACAGGACAAATAGAACTAAGAAATGTAGATTTCTCCTACCCTTCAAGGCCGGAAACTCGAATCCTAAACAATTTCTCCCTTGCACTTCCGCCCGGGAAGACAATAGCCTTGGTTGGAAGCAGCGGCTCTGGAAAAAGCACAGTCGTATGCCTCATCGAGAGATTTTATGATCCTACTTCAGGTGATGATTTTACCTTCTAGTATTAATTACATTTCCACACAATGATGCCATAGGCATGAGATGATCATTGTAATACTCTTTCTTCATAGTGAAAATTTGTAGTAATGAGTGGACGTAACTCACATTGAGGTTGAATCACCATAAATCTGTGTGAATTTCCGACTATTGTTGAATACCACTCTTAGGATTAGGGCTTAATCAGTAATATTAACAACACAGGACAAGTTCTGCTAGACGGGCATGACATAAAGACATTGAAGTTGAGGTGGCTGAGGGAGCAAATGGGACTGGTAAGCCAAGAGCCGGCACTATTTGCCACCACCATCAAAGAAAACATACTTTTGGGGAGGCCTGATGCGAGTTTAGTACATGTCGAAGAGGCTGCAAGAATTGCTAATGCACATTCGTTCATTGTCAAGCTCCCGCAGGGCTATGATGCTCAGGTTAGCTAACATAGATATAATAAATACACATCTTAACTTGGCAGCATTAGCCTCTTAAGAATTTCATGAGGATGCATAGACTTAAAGATGAAATTTATTAAAATAATAATTTGGTGATGGCAGGTCGGGGAGAGAGGATTGCAACTCTCCGGGGGACAGAAACAGAGAGTAGCTATTGCTAGGGCAATGCTCAAGAGCCCTGCGATCTTGCTATTGGACGAAGCAACTAGTGCCTTGGATTCTGAATCGGAAAAGCTAGTGCAAGAAGCACTAGATCGGTTCATGATTGGAAGAACGACTCTAGTCATTGCACATCGCCTCTCCACCATTCGAAAGGCTGACCTTGTAGTTGTACTGCAGCATGGTACCATCTCTGAAGTTGGAACTCATGATCAGCTCATTGCTGAAGGAGAAAATGGTGTCTATGCAAAACTTATCCGAATGCAAGAAGCAGCTCACGAAACTGCTCTGAATAATGCCAGAAAAAGTAGTGCACGGTATATATATCCCCTCTTAGTTTGACATTGTTGTTCTCCAATACTCTGATGAAAATTGAAAAATTCTCTCGAGTTCAGCTCTAAGTATATGTAATGAACCGATGTCTTGTTCCTTGATGCGATTCTTGCTTTGTAGGCCATCTAGTGCGAGGAATTCTGTAAGCTCACCAATAATTACAAGAAATTCTTCTTATGGTCGATCACCTTACTCG
Organism: Osmanthus fragrans; assembly: GCA_019395295.1. Taxonomy (NCBI): domain Eukaryota; kingdom Viridiplantae; phylum Streptophyta; class Magnoliopsida; order Lamiales; family Oleaceae; genus Osmanthus; species Osmanthus fragrans. The sequence continues at coordinate 2,050,022 of CM033343.1, forward strand.
AGAAGATTGTCTGATTTCTCTACTTCGGACTTCAGCCTATCCTTGGACGGTGCATATCCTAATTATCGACTCGAAAAGCTTGCATTCAAAGAGCAAGCTAATTCATTTTGGCGCCTTGCGAAGATGAACTCTCCAGAATGGGTTTATGCTTTGGTTGGTTCCATAGGGTCTGTCATTTGTGGTTCTCTTAGTGCATTCTTCGCCTATGTGCTGAGCGCTGTTCTTAGCGTCTACTACAATCAAGATCATGCTTACATGATCAAAGAAATCGCGAAATATTGTTATCTTTTAATTGGCGTTTCATCAGCCGCACTTATATTCAACACGTTGCAGCATTTCTTCTGGGATGTTGTGGGAGAGAACTTAACGAAACGCGTGAGAGAAAAAATGTTTGCAGCATTGATGAAAAATGAAATGGCGTGGTTTGATCAGGACGAAAATGGAAGTTCTAGAGTTGCAGGGAGACTGGCACTGGATGCCAATAATGTTAGGTCAGCAATTGGGGATAGGATTTCAGTTATCATGCAGAACTCTGCACTTATGCTAGTTGCCTGCACTGCTGGATTTGTATTGCAATGGCGCCTTGCCCTCGTACTCATTGCTGTCTTTCCTGTTGTCGTTGCAGCCACTGTTTTACAGGTATGTAATCCCACAACACACAAACATTGTTATTTCGTACAATAAACTTATGACCCTGTAAAATTTTCTGTAGAAAATGTTCATGAGTGGATTTTCCGGGGACTTGGAAGGTGCACATGCCAAAGGCACACAACTAGCTGGGGAAGCTGTGGCTAATGTAAGAACAGTCGCTGCCTTCAATTCAGAATCGAAAATAGTTGGTCTTTTCGCGTCCAGCCTTCAACCTCCTTTGCGCCGCTGCTTTTGGAAGGGACAGATAGCTGGAGGTGGATACGGAATAGCTCAATTTTTGCTCTATGCATCCTATGCCCTTGGTCTTTGGTACGCCTCTTGGCTCGTCAAGCATGGAATCTCAGACTTCTCAAAGACAATCCGAGTTTTCATGGTCCTTATGGTCTCAGCCAATGGTGCAGCTGAAACACTGACGCTTGCCCCTGACTTCATCAAAGGCGGTAGAGCAATGCGTTCGGTTTTCGAACTTCTTGACCGCAAAACTGAAATTGAGCCTGATGATCCGGACGCAACCATGGTCTCTAACCGTCTTCGTGGTGAAGTCGAGTTTAAGCACGTTGATTTCTCCTACCCAACCCGGCCGGATGATTTGATTTTCCAGGATTTAAATCTTCGAGCCCGAGCTGGGAAAACTCTTGCACTTGTTGGACCTAGTGGTTGTGGTAAGAGCTCAGTCATTGCACTCGTACAAAGATTCTACGAACCGTTGTCTGGACGCATTATGATCGACGGAAAGGATATCCGAAAATACAACCTGAAGTCACTGAGACACCACATTGCTGTGGTGCCACAAGAACCTTGCCTCTTTGCAGCCACCATTTATGAAAATATCGCTTACGGAAATGAGTCCGCCACCGAAGCTGAGATAATCGAAGCAGCAAACTTAGCAAATGCTGACAAGTTCATTTCATCATTGCCCGATGGATACAAAACATTCGTTGGGGAAAGAGGAATTCAGATGTCTGGTGGACAGAAGCAAAGGATCGTGATTGCTCGAGCATTGTTAACGAAATCGGAGATAATGCTGCTGGATGAGGCAACAAGTGCGCTCGATGCAGAATCCGAGAGGTGTATACAAGAAACTCTAGATCGCGCCTGTGCAGGAAAAACGACAATTGTGGTTGCACATAGACTATCGACAATCAGAAATGCTCATGTTATAAACGTGATAGATGACGGGAGAGTAGCAGAACAAGGTTCTCACTCGCATATATTGAAGAACTACCCCGACGGAATCTATGCACGTATGATACAGTTACAGAGGTTTAGCCATGGACAAGCTGTGAATATGGTATTAGGTATGAGTTCTCAAGATCGCCAAGGACAATGAGTCAAAGGGAAACAGTACTAAAAAGAAGTATTTCTATATACCCACAAGTTATTTTTGGCTCTCTTGTTTTGTTCACCCATTGGTAGAGTGTAGCTTGTGTATTATCTCAAATTTATGTTCTTTTACTTCATATATTTCTAATTTACCCTTCGAATACAAATGGCATGAACTTTTCATTTTCTAAGTAAACCATATAATTATACTTTTGCTTCCATTAATCACAAAATGCATGATATGTTTATGTCTAGGGGTTAAATGGGCGAGGGTTCGGCTTGCTGCAGCTCCCCGGCGTGCTGGTTTGCACCTTGGCTGGGTGAGTTGGACACGAACCAACTCCCTTAGCAAAAGCAATAGTTCGACTCAATTTGCCCCATAAGCTCGTCTCTTGGTGGGGAGACTCGAGATATATTATTATTATTATTATTGCATATTTTTCTCAAATTGGCGAGTCGACGAGTAACTCACTCCACTAAATATTTGCACTTGATCATTTCAAAACTAATTAATGCTTTATTACAATACAGAATCCACATAAATTAAGCCTTAAAATTCCAAGCATTAGCTTCGGGAGTAAATTATCATTTGTAATTTGCAATTTATGATAATTGTAAACAAAACAAAATTTCCATTTCATGTCCACAGAAATAAATTTGCACCAATTGGATTGATCATGAATGAGGCAAGCTCCACTCTTATCCAATCTCCAGAAGACTTTAATTCTTGCCTCCAAACAAGTTGAATTCACTAAAAGTAGCTCAACGTGCTTGTTTTACGTGATTATCATGTTTATTTAAATTAGTTGAATTAATGTACATTTACTACTTAATTAATATAATTATATTCGCCGTGACAAACTATATTTTTACAGTAAAATATACCTTGAATGCTAAAGACAATCAACGTGCCTAGTAATTATAAATTTAACATGCTTTTCATTCCATTAAATTTGCAGTAAATTATAAAATTATTTTATTATATTTTATGTTTACATCTAGCATGTTCTTGTAAGTAATCCTTCATGTCTCTTCATACGAGGCAGATTGATTCTAAATTAATTTAATTGACATCAATTTCGGGGTAAAACTAGTCAATGATTTTGATTTATTTTTATAGTTTACAAATTGAATAATGTTATCTAACACCAATAATATTATATAATATGCTCAATAAAAGACAATTAAATTATTCATTAAATATTATATTAGTGCCACTTAGACGATATTTTAATACAAATGGTAATAAATAACATTACCCAATTTGAAAAGTCTTACTATGAAGGTGATTGAGAGGTACACAAGGAAAAACATAATTATTGTCCAAAAGAACCTTGAAAGAATCAATTAACCTACTTGTACCGATGATTTTGTACAGGATGATGCTACTCAAACAAGGGCCTGTATTTAAGTAGCAGCACAGTTTCGTACAAGTAGATTGACAAAAGCATGCTACAGAATTTCTATACATGCACGCGTGCATCTATCAACCTATTTGTACAAAATTTCTGTATATATAAAAGAATTGTAAAAGAATGGAATAGTAGAGATAATATAGGCCCAGGGTAATGTTTGGTAGTGCTAAAAGCTGTGAATTTTACTTGATGAATAATCAATAGTAGTCGTGAATCCTACTGTGGATAATATCGATATTTTGACTAGCTTAAAATATAATTTAACCTAAGCAAAGAAATCATAAGAAACTGTGCGCCTCATTTTGACTAGCTTAAAATATAATTTAACCTAAGCAAAGAAATCATAAGAGACTCTGTGACTCTGAGGTCAAGATAAGATGTCAAAATCGACCGGGTCACACGAGGGCATGTAATCTTGTAGCGTATCAAAATTGGCATAGACGGTTTCAGATATCAAAATCTTAAAAGGTGAAGGTTGCCAATCACAGGCTCAAACCCATTGCATTCGGCAAAATACAGAAGAATTAAACAAAAAAGACCTGTTACAGTTACATAAAAATGATTGGGAAAAGGGATCAACTAACCATTGAAACAGTCGTCTAAACAAACATCAAAGAGCACACGACATCTCCGTCAACATTATCCAAGAACCCAACAAGATAAACTCACGTTGACATTAACTTTGGACCATTATCCGGCATTCCCATCCCAGCAGCTAGTTCAGCATCGAGTTGTGTGTGAGGTGCAGGCCCCATCATTTGCTTCGCACTGTGCAAGAACAATATCAGCGTTCTAATCAAAATATTGCTAAAGTACTTAATTACAGGCCTACAGAGCCAGGAAAGTGAATATTTACCACCTAAAAAGGCATACACTTATAGAAAAAATTCATACACGGGAATACGTAAAACTGTAAATGAGCAGCTGGCAAAGGTGCTCTCCTCAGCCTGTCTAAGTACAGTCCATAAAATTTGATTAAAAAATACAAGCATTGGCGGAGGCACAACTCGGAACCAATGGGGACAGAATTGAAGTATGGAGAAGTTTTTCAAGCACAAAGTATCATAATATTTAAAAAAAATGTCATATAAAAAAAGTCTCTGATTTCAGCGAGTCACTGGCCCCCACCTCCCTTTGCCACCGAATATAAGCTCATCGACTAAGGTATATAAATACATATTAATACATCATTTTGCTATCTTGGTAGGACGCGTTATACTTCAGTTCATTAGAACTTTCATCTAAAATCCTTAAGCACAGATATTACCCCAACATAACTTCCCTTACGGATCTGTATCCCATTTTATATCAAATTAATTTATACGTAAAATAAAAGGAAATATATGTAAAACAGTTTTTGCCATTTTGTAGCTAACGGATGCAACCAAAAACACGGAAAACAGTTTTTGCCCTTTTTTGCTAACATAAATGTGTAGCTAGGCAGGAAGTAGTCAGGGTCAGGGCATAATGAACTCAAGCCCACCAACCCAAATAAAAATTTATTAAGCTACACAACAGCCACCAGGTTGGAGAGGCCTGATACCAAGATTCAGAATCTGCCTCGTCGTTGGAGAGGTCAAATCTAGTCAGAACCAATTCTATTAAGTGATCAAAAAATTGGCTGTGGGATTGGATTACTGATTTCAGAACAAAGGGTGGAGGAACAATGAAATCAAGTATTTGAAGGCAAACATTCCTTGGCATATAGTTTTAGTGATTTCTTGCTTTTCCCATGATGAATCACTTTTATCACTGAACACTAAAGTTCCAGAATCAACCCAAGTTCAAATTATTATCTTATATAATGCTTTATATTTCAATAAGTTTTTTTTTTTTTTTTTTTTTTTTTTTCAATTGAACTAACTTGTATAATAATGAACCTATAAAATAAACGCTCCTTTGTTATATAGTTTAATATTTTTTAATTTATTATTTTCCGATTATACAACTTCTGTAGTAATATCTTAATCTGATTTCGAAACAAATTTAAAAACATATTGATTGCAAATTTAATTTAGTAATATCTTAAATCTCGATATTTGAAATTATTTCTTCATTAGATATATCAGAGAGAAGTAGTCGCTCATTCAGCATTAGTTGCTGCAGTGATGGTGTTTCATGGTTGCATTGGTTGGTGAGGGCTGGGAATCAGGTTAAATTTTGGAACGATAAGAGCACGTCTGATTTTCAGTACACATTTTTAATACCAAACAAGAAATCAGGGTGGAGCTTTTCTAAAAGAATTCTACATCATATTTAATACCATGACTGATGACCCAGCATAAAAAAATAGAAAATAAAAATAAAAACAAATCACAAATGATAAAGCAGAGAAAAAAACCAGGCTCTAGAATTTCTCAAAATGTCAGCTCTCAATTCTTGTGCTTTTTCGTTGACAATCATGGATATAGTCATTTTGCTGAAATTTTTTTTTGAATGACCGTGGATGTCCGAGCCAGCTTACGCGCACCTCGACTAATCCCACGGGACCCTGAAGTTTACTGGCGGATACTCACCCCAATGGCCCTGAGAGGACTCGAACTAATGACCATTGGGGAGTAAACCCAAAACCTTACCAACTGAGCTTCCCCTCAGGATTCATTTTGCTGAAATAAGTGTTTTTGATTTTCAAATAATAAACTTTTCTCAAGTTCGCTTAAAAAAATTACACTAGACCTCCTGTTGTTGAATCCTGGCTACGTCCTCATTTCTAGGCGAGTTCAAGTAGGATTTAAGATGGCTAAATATTCAGATAGATTTCTTGTTAGTCAAATATTCATCAATACTTCAAAACTCACTTCAGTTTTGCTTGAATATGGATCTAAGTAAATGTCTCTTACTCCTTAAATTTATAAGTTTGAAGATATCTGGATGCAGGAGAAGGTGGCCTAAAAAGGACAACTTATGGAGATCAGTGATACCTATAGCTACTGTTCAGTACCACCAAATTCCCATAAAAAATAAAAAAGTAAATAACATATACTAACATTGAATTTCAAACCAGTTTAACACAAAGTATATATTCTTCAAACAACTACACGAAAAAAAACACAAGCAGCATCAAAAACTTTTTTTATTTTATTTTATTTTATTTGAAATAGAACAACAATTTAACATGAAAAAATCAATGAAGCATAAAAAATTGGAAAATTATGGCATATAGAATCAAAATTGTACATACCGCCTCCTATGCTTTTTAGTTTTGAAATGCTCATCCCTCACAGCCACGTTAGCGAAATACCGACTACAAAAACAAAAGTAAAAAAAAAAAAAAAAACCCCAATAACTAGGATTGAAAAGTCTGTAAGCTATTTTCCCACAGAGGTAAAATCAAAATGAAAAAAAAAAAAAAATTACTCGCAGTGTAGACAATAATATTGGCCCATTCCAGGGAGATCTTCGTCAACAGGCAAGGGTTTCCCCTCTCCCTCTGATTTATGAAGCTCATCATAAACAGCATCGTCGCGTAAACAAGAAACGGTTAAGAAAATATCATTCGAATTAACAAAAAGTCAGCGTAAGATAGTAAGAAGTAGCTACACTAAAAAAAGGATATCTTTAAGAAGAAATTTGGTGCGGCGAGCAGTTTTGTGAGAGTACCGGCGCTTCTTCACGCTCCTGTGCGGGCACTTTCCACCCATCCTTTGTTATTTTCCTTACTTTGTGAAATTAGGGTTTCCCTTTTTTCGATTTAGAATCCGAAACCATTGAATAAAACGGTCTTCGGTTATGTCACCCTATGTGAGCTGCGCGACGTCGTTGCGAATCGGGATTTGGAGAATCTTGAGTTAATTGTCTCAATGGTCACTGAACTTATGTTTGTATTTTTTATTGCCCATTTAAATTTAAATTATCGAGTTTTGACCACTTAATTTATCCAGACGTGGACAGTACCCATTTTCTTAATATCCGTTCCAAAATTTTAACGGAATCAGTGAGCTAATGGAATGCACATGTACAATTATCACGCCATTAACAAATTATTATGTATTCACTTGTTTAAAAATGTATTCGATTACTCACTAAACTTTGAGTTGATCGAATTATGATCACTAAATTTATAAAAATAACGTTGGCATATTGTTTGTTAAAAAATATGTATCGCAATTTTACGGGTGATGTAAAAGTAACAAAGTGGACAAATTGTTTGGGTTGTCGATTTCGCGAGAAATGATTATTTAACTATACAATAGATAAATTTAATTTTAATATACTTTTGTAGAATTTTAAACTATTTTTATTATTTGAAAAATTAAAATTTATTGTGTGTTTCTTTGTTAAAATTAAATTAAAATTTCGATCTTACAATAAAACACACAATAAATTTAATTAAAATTTGAATTTTCGAAATATTAATTTAATTTAATTTAAACAACGAAACACACAATAAAATTGAATTTTTCAAATGATGAAAATAGCTTAAAATTCTACAAAAAAAATATGTTAAAATTAAATTTAACTATTTTGTAATTGAGTAATCATTTCGCGTTCGTTAAATGAATTTTTTGGCGATGAGATGTTCTTAATTAAGGCATATTCAGATCACACTGATATATGGTGGGTTGAATTAATTGAGTAAGATTTGTTTGAATTCGAGAGGTAAATCAACTAATTTGAAAAAATACAACCGATTGTTATAAAATTTGGTGATTGATATTTAAAAGGATAGCTGTGGTGAACACTTGAATCCTGACACTTGCACCATATTTGGTTTGTCTTTCATCAAGCAATTACTGGTTTGTCTTTCATTTGGCAAATTCATTTACTATTCTATAATATCTGTCCACTTTTAAAATAAAATAAAACTTATATTAAACTTTTAACTTTATGTAGATTTATTTAAATAGACAAGAATAAAATATATCGCTCCAAATTTAGTCACTAATATTTATCAAAGTATGGTTTAAGTTGTTTCAATGTATTGGTCATTTTTATAATTGGAATTAGGATCCGTTTTGCATAACTTTTACTTTTGTTTTTATTTTTTTTTAGAAGAAATTTTGAAGGAAATTACTTTATTTTGTTTGAAAATTAATTTTTTAAAAGGACTTATTCTTCTGAATGTGCTTTTAAAGGAAGTTATATTGAATCAACTTTCTCTAAAAGCTCTTATAACTAAGAGCCTGTTTGATAGAATTTATTTGGGAATAGTGAATTATTGAATAGTATTTTTTTAGAAAATGTCTTGCTAAAAAGTAAGGAAATTTTATTGGTTTATATGTAGAACATTTTATTGTGTGAATGTGTAGTGGGAAATGGTACTGTAACAAATAATTTAAATTTTTAAAGAATGTCAAATAAGGGCTAAAATAAACACTCTCATAAAATTAGTCAAAATGGTCCAAAAGTCTTAACAAATGAAACCTTATATCTATAATCTATTAAATAGCAAATCATGCGAGAATTTTTTTTTATCGATTCTATCCTTACTATAATTCAATTATTTCAATACATTATTTTTCATTTTTAATATGTACTAGTGTAGATCGTGCGTTGCACGATAACCGTTATAATTTTTGCAATTTCAGAATTAACCCTTTTGTTGGCTTTTTGAATCCTGTAATGTATGAAACAATTCTCTGACAATTAGAATATGACATTACTGTTCTTATATCATGTGAACCCTTTTGTTGGCTTGCTTAAAACATGAACCACTCCAAAGAATCAAAAGAACTATGAATATGTCAAAACTGTTATAATTTTGTAAGAAATGACATTATGATGATTATCTATTTGAAGACACGTATATATTAGTTATATGGTGTAAATAAAGTGAATAAATCGGTCTATGATATGTTCGAGTTGTAATAAGATATGGATAATCAACTTTATATATTAAATTATTCACATGGGTTCACACAATGGGTGAAGTTATGAAAAAAATTATTCATACGATGAAATATCTGGCTTTAGAGTATCAATGCATGCATCAAATTATGTATAGAGCACTTGAGTCATCATGAGCCTGTGAGTTTGGTTGAGCAGAGCCAAGATATGATCAACAAATGAAGTTCATAGATTTCTTAAGCTGCCCTACTCACATATAGGCCTGGGCAAAAAAAAATCGAAAAATCATCAAACCAATCAAACCAAACCGATTCGGGTTGGTTTGGATTGGTTTGACATGGGTAATTGATTTGATTTGATTTTCTTTTAAACAAAATCATGGTGGATTGGTTTGGTTATGGTTTGAAACCTCAAACCGTTGGTTAACCGAACCAACCCAACCCATTTAAATGTTTACCTTTTTTAAAGAAAAAAAAAATCATAATCTCATAACTATATCTCGATTCCCTCCAATCTATAATGTTGTCGGTAAGTAATAGCATTGAAAATTTTCTTTCACAAGCTCATTATGTTATATTTAGCTTTTTTTTCCTACTCAGACAGTCAAATTAAATAATGCATAAAAAAACAAATTCTTGATATTTTTATTCATCTGTCTTTATTCATCTGATTTTATTTGTTAATCAATAATTCTTGTAATATAAAATTATTTAGTTATTTTAGTTCTTAAAATTTAAGTGGATCCAAAAATTAGATAATTTTTTTGAAAAAAATTAATTTGAACTAAAAGTCCAAATCGACTAACCAAACCAAACCGATTTGGTTTGGTTCGGTTCGGTTTGGTTTAGGAGTTAGAGTGGGTTGGATTGTGTTGAAATTTATCAAAACCGACTAATTTGGTTTTGGTTTCGATTTGGAGTCGAAATCGACCCAAACCATACCGCGCCCAGGCCTACTCACATTGATACGATATTGTCTTATAATATTTTAGGCAAAGAATTTTTTTGTACATGAATACAAGTTAAACTATGAAAACTAAATTAATCAACTTGCGACCATGAAATTTGGAAAAAGAGAAGGGAAAAAGCTATAACCAAAATTATATAATGATTAGTGTAGAAATTCATAATTAGTATTGGAGTTTATACCTTGTGTATTGCCTAGTCTGCCGAATCAAAGAATATATGCATTGAACTTGTAGAAACACATGTAGATTAAGAATGCAATTAACAAAAATAAAATAGGATTTGCTTGCCTTAGAGATTAAAGGTTTCTTTCGTGGCATGAGTCCATCATATTTTTTCGCAATTGAGGAATCCTATAGTCAAAAATTAGGAAAAGAAATTGAAGTGATAAAACAACCAACCAAAATAAATCATGTGAACTTTTTCAATAAATTTTGTAAGATAAATAGTAAGTAACTTTGTGATGGATCAAATTTGCAATTTTTAAAACTGTGACTTGTTCATAAGAAATAAATTGAGAAAGTTAAATTCATCAACCACCCAACTTTATACTTAGTATCACCATTATCATTTACTTAGATTTTGTATCATCATGCAACCCAATTTGTTTTTATTTCACCATAATCACCAAATTTCATATGATGTTTCATCATGCCCACCTATATATATATATATTGTGAAAAAAAAAAATATAAAAAAAAATTAAAATAAGAACTTATTTTTTAAAAAATAAAAACTTATTTTAAAAAAAGTAAAAAATAAAATGAAATAAAAACTTACTTTAAAAATATTTACTTAGAAAACTAAAATAAATTTTTTTAATAAAAGCTTTTTTTAAAAAATTAATAAAAGCTTATTTGTAAAAAAATTACGAAAAATAATATAAAATAAAAAGTTCCGACGGAGACATGGCGTGTCTCCATTCACATGGAGACACGTCTGTTTGGAGACGGGCGTGTCTCCATTCCCCATGGAGACACAGCCCGGCGTTGTCACAATGCCCCATAGAGACACGGCCTGTGTATCCATGTACAAATGGAAGTATTGAAACAGTTTATCAAGAATCAAGAATTTTAAGCATGCATAAATTTTTGTAAGATGAAATATCTAGAGAGAATGTAAAAAATAAAAAATGAATGAGCAAAAAAAAGGACAAAATGTACCTTATTGGAGCAATCATCTCATCCAAATAATAGAGATGAACACCTTAAAGTTGTATGACAAAAATTACCAGAATCTAGTAGTGATGGGTGATTTGTTTACAAATAGAATTTTTCTTCTAACAAAGAAACAGAACAATGAGGAAATAAAGTATACTTAATGTGTAAGTAAAAAATAAGTCCATAATTTAATTTATTATGAGCAAAAAAAAAAAGGATGAGTATAAAAAATATATTTATCTTGAACTGAGTGGCAGGAAGTCTGTGAATACCACCTTTTTTTATACATAACAGCTCCAGAGCATATGTATGCCAGTTTTGATGGGCATTATAATAAGGTGATTGACATGGAAATAAACATGATTGATGACAAAATGCAGAGTTCTATAAGGTTTTCTATGGTACTATACACCTTACATGTTTGCTGCAAGCTGTAGTGTTCAACTGAAAATTAGAAAATACTATAAGAATCTATAAAATATTTACCATAAAAAACTTTAAATAGTTCCACAATCTATGCGCCAAGCATGTCTATCTCCATGTCAACTACCTAATTACTGTTTCCACGAAGTTTCAATTCACATCGCCAATGATTGGGTTCACAAGAAAAAGACGTCATATTTGAGGGAAAAAAAGAAGGATAAAAAAGTTACCCCACCAATGAAAACTACAAGCACTAAACATTGCCTCCCATCTGCAACTCTGAAATATGGAGAAGGCATTAGCATGAAGCACATGATTATAAGCTTTTGCACCTCTATGGATATCAAACTATGATATTTGATCCCAAACACAAAACATAAAAAAAGGAATATATTTGATTGCAGATGACTTACACTCAATCATGCATAGGAAATTACAAATGAAGAGTTAAGAAATGCAGCATATTTACAGCAGTAGCAATAATTCATTCCTTACCGACTTCTTTCTCCATTGTTCGTGCTATCAATTTCCTAATTTCTTGTTCACCAATTGCAGAGATAATGCCTACCTAGAATTCAAATACAGAATTAGAGCTAAAAAATTGAAAAAAAAAAAAAAAAAAAAAAACCCCCCGATATCCTAGCTAAGAAGTTGCCTTCAAACGTAATTAATTATCAGAAAATAACAAGAATGGTGCACCAAAAAAAAAAAAAAAAAAAGAGGACGATTCCATTCACACATTTCTCAGCTTAATGGAAATAAGTCTTCGAAGATGCGAATACCAATTTTACATTGGACAAGGTTGAATGGTAAAAGTGAAGGAACATACACGCAAGCTCGTTCTTCTTCAGCTGTACCAATATTTTTATGTGTCAACAGCAAATTAAGCACAAACCTTGTTTTCTTCAAAACCAAGAACAACATTACCACTATTTTCAGCCTCTAAAATCTCAAGAATCAACCCTAATCGATCTATACAAAATAGAACGTACACGCCTAATCAAAACAGCCAATAAACAGGCTCAAGGCAACTATACAAGATCGAGCACATAGGGCTACAACCCCTCTGTAGATCAGAACCACAAAACTCGAAGTGGAAGAAGAAAGTTCACTCGAGATTTGAGAGAGAGACAGAGATTTTACAAAGCCAATAAAGAAAGTTCAATCTCTCCTTGCAACTATTTTATATCAAAAACATATTTAGCTCCTTAATACAGATTTTGATGCAAACAAATTCCATAATTTTGATTTCTATCCAGGCCTACTTCATACATATAACAAAAAAAAAAGAAACATTTCACTCCAGTTAGAAGGACAACCGATGAAAGAGCACAGATGTAATGCAAATAAAACTTTCATGTTGAAGCATATAAAGGTTTTTTGTGGTTTTGAATTTCTTTGAAAGCAATTAGAAATAACTTAATATAAGGTGGTGTTAAGTAAAAAAAAACTAATGAGAAAGAGATTATACCGTTCAAAAGCCCTGCAATGCAAAAGAGACCTATAGCAAAAAGGAGAAAACAGTCAGCACAGTGAAATGGACGTTCGAAAAATGTGATGCAAATAAAACTTTCATGTCAAAGCAAATAAAGGTTTTTTGGCTTTGGATTTCTTCTAAAGCAATTAGAATTAACTTAATATAAGGTAGTGTTAAGTAAAAAAATTAATGAGAAAGAGATTACACCGTTCAAAAGCCATGCAATGCAATGGAGACCTATAGCAAAAAAGAGAAAACAGTCAGCACAATGAAATGGCCGTTCGAAAAATTAAGAAATTCATAAACGGTGATAACAAAATCAACTGAGCAATAGTGGCATACAAACTATTTTCTGCTCAACCAAGTACATAAATCTCAATATTATTAGAATGCATAAGAAAATGACTTGAAATTAGAATTTTTTACCAATTTAAAAGACAATAAAAGGCTAATTTTCGTATATTATAATATTTTACCTGAGGTTCGGGATAGTCTTCCTGGGGCCATCCAATGGCCAATTAACATCCTTTTGCAAAAAGATGTACTTTTGCTCAATATCTCTACTATATATAAAAGAATGTAGAAAATTAAAATTCAATACACCGAAAAGTCCAAAAATGTAAAGAAATTTAAAAGAAATCATATCACCAACAATTACAAAATCATTTTACTTCTTATGAAGTGCATTTTACCATTAATCAACTCAAATCAATGAAACACTACTTTTAGTCCTTGTATAGAGACAATAAAAAAGTGATATGAGAAAAATGTAAATTAATTTAAGAAAGAATAATAAAAAAATTTTGGGATTAGTACGATATCATTCTAAGCAATAAATATATGGATATAAGTGCTTACTGAGAACAAATTATTGTAGTAATCTCCTATTTTTAGCATACAGCTCCATGAAACAAGGATCCCAATCCAAGAAACCACTATTGCCTTGTATTTTCCCTGATATAAAAAGTTTACTTTCCTGTGAGATAAAAATAATTACAAGAATCACAAACCTACTCGAACTTGGAACTCGAGTTGAATCAAGATTAGTCATGGTGGCTCATCCTCTATTCAAACTGCATAATGTAAGAGAATAAATATCTTGAACAGTAAAAAAGTAAGTTGAAAGATAGATAAAAAAAACTAATTAACATGAAGTTCTCATCTAACAAAATCAATATGCAGAAAACTCAAAAAAAGTAAAACCCAAAAAACTCTTAGCAATATTCAAATAAACAATATACTCATCAACCATATTCAAGATTCGTAGCAAAAAAATGACATTTATGACCAAAAATAGGAAAAAATCAGATAAAACCTAAAAAATTCTCGACAATACCAAAATAAACAATAAACCCATCAACCATACCCAAGATTCGTAGCAAAAAAAATAATATTTACTTTCCGAAAAAGGAAGAAATTGGAAAAACGACCAATGAGAATATGTGAGCGAAAGAAATAGAAAAGAGAGAAGAAGTAAAGAGAAGATTTGCACGACTGATTGTGTGAGGAAATGGAGTAAAGAGGTATGAGAGGTAGCGTAGGAAAATGGAGAATGGAGCAAGTAAAGAGAATGTGAGGTAGTGTGTCAAAATGGTTAACCACAAGTAGTCGACAGAAAAAAGGGAGATAAAATGATGTCAGCATGACACCATGATGATGCCTTATGAACAGTTAGCATTCTCCTCTTTTATATATTGTAGAGATTTAATTATTTTAATAATACCATACTTTTCATTTTTCAATATGTATTTAATTTATTAATCATTTGAACAATATTATTACCAATTATTTTGTCAACTATTTAGCTATGACGAATTCGTATTTGGTTTATGTGTAAAATATTTTATTGTGTGAATGTGTGGTGGAAAATGGTATTGTAACAAATAATTTAAATAATTAAAGGATGACAAATAAGGGCCAAAAGAAACATTTTCATATATTAGTCAAAATGGTCCAAAAGTAACTTTTGGGTTTCAAAAGCTCATTTTGACTTTTCAAAAGTCCTACCAAATGAACCCTTATATCTATAATCTATTAAATAGCACATCAAGTGAGATTTTTTTTTTAATGATTCTATCCTTATTACAATTCAATTATTTCAATACATTACTTTTCGTTTTTAATATGTATTTAATTATTTCAATATTACCCTACTTTTCATTTTTTAATATGTATTTAATTTATTAATTATTTGAACAATATTATTATCAATTATTTTGTCAACTATTTAGCTATGACGAATTTGTATTTGGTTTATGTATAGAATATTTTATTGTGTGAATGTGGTGGGAAATAGTATTGTAACAAATAATTTAAATTTTTAAAGGATGACAAATAAGGGCTAAAAGAAACATTTTCATATATTAGTCAAAATGGTCTAACTTTTGGGTTTCAAAAACTCATTTTGACTTTTCAAAAGTCCTACTAAATGAATCATTATATCTATAATCTATTAAATAACACATCAAGTGAGAATTTTTTTTTAACGATTCTATCCTTATTATAATTCAATTATTTCAATACATTACTTTTCGTTTTTAATTTGTATTTAATTATTTCAATAATACCCTACTTTTCATTTTTTAATATATATTTAATTTATTAATCATTTGAATCATTTGAACAATATTATTAATTTATTATCAATTATTTTGTCAACTATTTAGCTATGACGAATTTGTATTTGACACATTCATTAATTTACTTTTTATTTTTCAATACGTATTTAATTTATTTAACTTATTTGACAGATTCATTACCTTTTCGTTTTTCAATATATATTTTAATTTACTTAATTATTTGAACAATAATATCATGAATTATTTTATCAATTATTTAATTATGATCAATATACATTTGACAGATTTATTTCACTTGATTGGATAGTTAATTGAATTCATTAAAAAAAATTGGAACAAAAGATTAATGTTTTTAGAGTTTTCTTCCAATTGATTTATGATACTATGAAGGTAAATGAGGAGACATAATGCGTATTCATGATAAGTAATTTCAATTGACATAATCAATGCATATTAAACGAATATGAAGAAATGATGGTATTCATTGGATGTTCAGTTCAGATCACAAGGGTAAATTAGGGACTATTATAATTGACTTCATCAACTATTTAAATTGTTTTCACAAATTGATTTTTAATTCGTTTGAATTAAAAGTTCATTGCACATAAACAATTTATATTAATTATTTTTTTATATTCTCATATCTTATAATATTATTTTTATATCACCTATAAAATTAGAATAACTTGCAACAGACGTTCGACTATGATTAGTGCTCATAAATAAGCTCTTCTGAAGGCTTGAAACTAGTTTCTTAAAGCATTGTACAGTTCATCACTTATCGCTTACAAATGAGTTAATACTTTTGGGGCGTATGCCATTGGTTTGTCTTCCATGAACACGTTTACTTGAAAAGTAATTCAAAAGGCAATTTATTACCGCAACCATAATGTTGAATTTTAATTTCAAAGTATCATTCCTTTTTTCTTTTCTTTTTAAAATTTTTTGTTAGTGAAATAGTGATTATCTTTGTCCATCATATTCGTAGTTCAACCCGGTTGGGCTTCAAGGAGTTTTAAAATTACTGCTTTGCATACATGAAGAGACGTCCTGTGACCATGTGTACCCTTTCCCTTACCCTTTGGTTGATACGGTTCCACCCGAAAAGTTACATGGGGGTCGGGTCCCACTTCATTAAATTTAATATTTTTGCCCCCATGTGAGGGGGGCAAGTGGGGTCGTGTAAGAAAAAGGGTAAGGGAAAGAGTACAAATAGCTTATTCCTCTTAAAAAAGTATTCAAATTACTGGAAGATGAATAGACCTGTGACAAACTGGATCTCCAGAATATATCAATTCTGACATTTTAAAAATTATAACAGATTTTTGCATGTTGTTCATCTCATTTGCTTGCCTGAGATTTAATAGACAAGTTGATTTTCAATAAACACAACAAACATGCAAATTAATTGTCCATTATTGACAAATCGACGACTTGACACCACCAGTTAATCTACACACGTTAATCACCTTACTGTGCAAGCTTTCTATTCTCTCTTTAGTGGCTCGATATCTGGACTTGCAATAACTTTAGTTGGAGTATAAACTTTCAGGCATGCCAACCTCAAAGCTTACAAATGATATATAACTAATACCTGTAGTAACAGATAAATGAAAGAAGTGATTGCCTTCAAAAGGCATGTTGATACAGTACAATGGAGCAAGTAGCATTCCCCCTAGAAGCTCCACGACATGAATCCTGTTGGGAAAATAAAAAATCTCAATTTAGTGCAAGACGCGACCTGGTCGCGATATTTGTTAAAAAAAGGTTCTAATTTCTAAGAGTTACTCAAGAGAATTAAGGGAAATTTGGTTTCAATTACTAACTTTTATTGTACCAACTTATTTTAATCTATAGAACTTATGGTATAGAAGTTATTACTTAGAGTACATTACCTTTTTTTTATGTGTAATCGTAATCTATTTGATTCATTGGCAATATGCTCATGCTTTAATGTATATCCTTACATCTCAAGGTTGGCTTGAAGGAGTCCTAAAATTGTTGCTTAGGATCTTTGAAGAGAGAACACATTCTCAAACATCATAATTCATACAGAATACCAGAACATGCATAAACCTGTGATGAAGTAAGAGGATCTTCATAACATATTAATATACTGAAACTATAATCGGAAAAAATGACAGAATTTACGCATGTAGCTTACGTGGGTTCACATGCCTTAAGAGTGGAAGTTGCATTAAGAATGGCAGTGCTTGCTCGAGATATATGTAAGTGGCTTTGGGAGATTGACTTCATAAGCTACTATAGTTGCTGGGGTCACAATATACAATAAATAAAAAGGTAACCCAATGTAAAAATGATCTTCCTCACAAAGATCACCAATTGCATGCCATCTCTTTCGGTCTGACCCATGATTCATTAGTTAAGAAAGTCACATGTGGATTAATTTCCCACACGGAAATACAAAGTCATAACACTAGTTGGTCAGTGATATCAATATACAAGGTTAATATCGATCTATTAATTCACAAATGACGATTTCCTTTAATATTTTCTAAAAAGATTAACAGGTCTACATGACTACTAGCGATGCAGTTGATATTATTGTCGACCGGGTTTAATATCGAGCGAAAATGTTGTTTGTAAAAAGAAAAATAAATGGATAAAAGTTTAACTCGCAGGAGTGTAATTAAACCTCTAATAAATGGATGAAAACGTGAAATATAACAACTCCACAAAAATTAGAAAATGAAATCAAAAAAGGAGAAGAAGAATGTCAATCCGAGGCAAGTGGTGACACTTTCTCCTTAAAACAATATTGTCCCGCTATGGTGTTCACGGTTTACGGCATTTGTCTCACAAGATACAATGAATTCTTCTTGTGATAGCAGCACTTCAAACCACAAGAAATGACGAACTTTTGACGGAGTTTCTCTCTATACAAGGAAATGATATGAAATGAAGAAAGAAGATGATTTGCAAGAGATAGAATGATTCTCAATGTAAAGTATGAGATGGTGTGCCCAAATGGTCGTGCATAGTCTTTTATATAGATGATGAAGTGGTGTGGGTGAAAGATTGCTAACAAAATCACGCAACTTTACGAAAAGAAGTCTCAGTTCACTTCGCTAGCTTTTTGCTAGATTCTCGCTCGAGCAATGATTGATAAGTGTGCATTTACACACTTATTGGACACTTTTTGGCTTATAATTATTGATGAAATTGAGCATATACTATGCATAATAGTGTAATATTTGATTTTATAGGTAAAAACCCCGACCAGACGAAGAAACGAGTTAAAGAGGAGAAAAAAGACTAAAAGTGTACAATTTTATGAAGTTGAGGACTGAATTGCACTTGACCAAAAGATGGAGGACTTTGACTGCAATTTAGTAAGGGCTTAAATGATATGAAGTTCAAAATCTGGGGATTGAAATGGACTAATTCAAAGATGAGGGATCAATGTGCAAGACGGCCAGAATGATCAAGGACCTGAGCAGCAATTTTTGCTTGAACCATGCGATCGCATGCATTTTGCCTGTGCGGTCGCGAAGTGGTCACAGAACACTAAGCACCGTTTCAAGGTTCTTCTATGCGACCGCATAGAAATAGCCTATGCGGTCGCATAGAAGGAATTTTCAGAGGCGGTGGATTTTGCATTTTTCTCGAGTTTTTATCGAAAGTGCTTATTTCTTTTTGCATTGTTTAATACCTAAACTTATCTATATCTATTATTATATAGTATAACTATTATTAAACTATTATAATAGCTTGAGTGGAGAAATATTTAGTGGAAAAACATGGGATAGAGATAAAAAAAAGGAGAGAATTCATTCATTTTTGAGCATTATCTTCATCTTCATCTCTCTTCAACTTCCTCTCTCCCTCCCTCTACGAAAGCTCTCTATTTTTTTTACCTTAGGTTTAGTTTTAATTTGTTTTTGTTTTGTTTTGTAGGTAATTGAAGGGGTTGAAAGGGTGAACAAAGAGAATTCATCAAAGAAGGATTTGGAGAACAAATGGAAGAGTTCAAGTTGTTCTACAAGGGTTGTATCTAGCCTTTTGAATTTCTTCCTTTATTTTCCTTGTTTGTATTGTTATGGAACAAAATTCTCTTTGTTACACCACTTTTATTATGAGCTAAATAGTTTTATGTTGGAATTTATGTAGTAACTTAACCAAAAGTTTCATTAGTATGTTGTTTTGTATGGTAAGATGCATGTGTTTCCAAGTTTTAGATGTTTTAATTATTGTGTTTTATTGACTATCATGTACTTGATCAATATGTGATATGGCTAAATGGTTGGTGCAATTATTGAAAAATTGTTGTACTAGCTAGATCAAGGTAATTGAAACCCTAGGTTTGTATAGTTTCGACTATACTCGTTTAGGTGTTATAGGAATATGCATCTACCCTAGGTGACCCTTAGAGTATTCTCACAATAATTTAATGTAATTGGTTAAGTTGTATCCACATAGAGATATAGTGGATAGGTTAATCAATTAGGGTTAATTTCGCTCGGAAGAGGTTGTTAACTAAAATTGGAGAATCGGGTCTAATCTGACACTTTGGTAACACTAGCATATTTATTTTATCGATTTTAACACTAATGAAACAATGGTTAAGTGAAAGCATAAATTCCAACATTTTCCAAATTAAAAACCCTTTTCGTAATTTTCTTTTTCTTTTTAAATTTAAGTCAAGTTTTTTGTTTTATTTTCTCGCTTTTAAAATCAATTTTTAAAATGTGTGTGTTCATCGTTACTTTGAAATACTTTAACTTGTAATTGGAAAAACACTCCTCGTGGGATCGACTTGGGCTTTAAAAGCTCTATTATACTACTTGATCCGTACGCTTGCGACAATCGTATTCGGTCCGATCAAGTTTTTTGTGTCGTTGCCGGGGAAGTGTAAATTTGATTACTAGTTAATTGTTTTTCACTTTAACGAACTTTTGAATTTTTATTTTATTTTACCCTTCAAATCCAAAAGTCACTTTTTGTTGTTAATCTTCTAAATCGTTTACTGTTTATGAACCGTTCGCGAAGTCTCAATCTTCTTCAATTTGACCCTGAAATAGAAGAAACTTTTCGCAGAAGGCTTAGAGAACAGAACGAGCTAAGAAGACAACAACAACAAATGGAGCGTCAAGAAGGTCAGCTTGAACCGATAATTCATCATGAGCCAGCACCTCGGGAAGGTGTACCGCCTGGTTTTGATCACCAAGCGGGTAGGGTTCAAAATCCCGGTATAAATGAGGAAGACATGTTATTCAGGGATTACCTAAACCGACCCGTGGTTGAAAATCAAGGTGGTATTATTTACCCTTCTTATGGACATCCGAACTTTCAACTTCGCCCGGATGTAATTAATCTATTCTCCAGTAACATATCATTTTATGGGAGATTAGATGAAAATCCACATAATCACATCGCCCGATTTATGGAAATGGTGAGTAATTTCACTTATGAGGGTGTGAATATGGAGGCGATTCGGATGAGATTGTTTGTCCATACACTTTCAGAGAGTTGGTCGCTTGCTCTTCGCTCGAGCACTATGTTAATTGGCTTCTTCCAAATTTCCTCCAACTTTGGACCACAATTTTTCATTCATCCAAAATTGGTTTCGACATTCACCCGAAGCAGCTCAGCGGCAAACTATTTTGCCTGAATATATCGGGTCGAATATTTGGCCGAATTTGACAAAAAATCTAACGTTGGTTTTCAACACTTAATCAATTTTCTCGAGTTTTAAACCAATTTCCAACAAATATCCATATGCCTTAAATGTGCTATGCAATTTATTTTTAACCGAATATAAAGTTAATTGTTTAACTACCTGAAACTTTTATGCATCACCGTAAATAATGTTTTCTAGTGATAGTTTAAGTACTCACCGTTAGTCCCTTACAAAGAGATATTTCACATCCCTTAAGGCTATAATATTGATATTCATAATTAAGTAATGAACCTCTACTGTGGTTTGATCTTTCCACCTACCAGTATCATTCAGAGCTTTGATCCGCGAATAACCAGCAATCCCTGCAATTCAATTTAATTATATTGATAGTATCACTGAACTTGTATCTTTACTAGCCAGCGTAGAAACAAATTAGCTTAAAATAATGGCATCAGTTGGCCCTTTAAAACCAAAGATAGCAGCATGTTGCAAACTACTTGAGGATAAATGTCATTTACCGAATCCAGGAAAAAGTTCGAGATCTGGCTCTATAGATTTGCCACTACAAGAAGAAAACCTACTATAAAATTGTTCTTTCTGTCGTATTATGCATTAAGCAGGCAACATTGGATCATTCACATGAACACAAAGCCATACCTTTGTGTCATTGACGAATGATGACGATTCTAGGTAATCATATAACTGTTTTAATCCTTTGACAACCAATTTTTACAGATTCTTGCCAGCATATTATGAATCTTGCCTATTAATATCAATTGGCCAAGGGTTACTTATTAACCCACAAATTGCATATGTAGAGGAGGATACTCAATGATAACGTGTAAAAACAATTTAGTTCCAATTTGATAACCATTAAAACAAAACTCTTTTTTTCTAATACTATTTTCAACCATACACTATCACTATAAAATATTCAGCACGTAAATCCAAAACTTTTTTCTAATAACACATTCTTAAAAAAAAAAATAACTATTCCAAAACTCATTTTAATAGTTGTCAAAATGGAGCGTATAATGCTATAATAATTATAATAATTACACTATGGAAAGATTCGAAAATATCCTATGAATTCAAAATTACCATGGGGTTCATATAAAAATTGACAAGTAACAATGAGGATGTCAGACTTAAATAATAACCTAAGCGAGGGATGTAGACTCCAAAGGTAAAAACCATCGAAGGAAGAAAATAGAATATATACAAATATTGCCCATAGGGCACATCTCCAAGTGATAAAAGGAGATGGTGGAGAAATCCAGCTTTGCTTGAGATTGTCGTGTCAAGGATTCGAATCCTGAAATATGGATTTGGCTTTTGGGTAAGTGCAAGTGTACAAACAACTTTCCACCCTATACCCTTAGAGGTATAACCTGCGATTTACCTCCCTCACGATACTCCAGGATAGGAGTGGTGTGAGACCCTCAAGGTTGGGGTTCAACCTTTTAGAATATATACAAATATTTGACTAGTGAGAAATCTTGAAAATATCGTATACCAGAGAGTAAATTTTACTCAGCATCTTATAGTTATGTAGCTGGCAAGGTAAAGTAATTCTCTTTTGTAATTTTTTTTTTTTTATTATTTCTAATCAAATTATTTGCCTACATGATTTTTTAACCCTTTGTAATTGGGAATATGCATGCCCTTGTTAATATCATTAATTATTTATTTACGATTTTGATTTAAGAATGAAAGCGTTAGGGAAAGACCAGGTTATGAGCACTTGAATGAGTAACTGCTTATTCTGATAGAGGCAATATTACCTGCTAATGTTGTGGATTTGAGGTTGAAACAAGCAAATGAGATCACCATCAACAATACTACACGTAGTTGCTTTTTATTCTCACATTTCATGGGATCCACAAATGTTACCCACTTATCTACCACTAGTTTAAATTGTTTATATACACTTTCAAAATATGCTTAAGGAAAAAAAAGTTCAAATCTTGTTCATCGATAGTCACAACTAGAATTCAGTATCCTCTTCTTGTTTCCTCGTATTATAATGCCATCTCTTTCTCAATCTACAAAATATTAGTTATATTTTGTATTGTCAATTCGAAGTTCTCTTATAGTTATCTCTTGCATCATAGAATGACATAAATCTTAGAGGCTACCATAGGTTTATCACTCTAGCTACCAGGCTATGGTATCCTCTATGATCTAACATATAATTGAGTTGATGTCATTTTATGATCAAATCATAATTATGAGAGAACGTCGAATTGACAATACAAAATACAATTATGAATTTATAGCTTGAGAAAGAGATGAGATGATAATACGAGGGAAGAAGAGGATGATTTTGAATTCTGATTGTCGTTAGCAATGAACAAGATTTGAGGATCTTTTCTTAAGCATGTTCTAAATTATTAGACTATAGAAAAGAATCGCTATGAATTCAAAATTACCAAGGGTTCATATAAAATTGACAAATAACAATGAGGATGTCATACCTAAATAATAACCTAAGCGAGGGATGTAGACTCGAAAGGCGAAAAGTGTAGAAAGAAGAAAATGGAATGTATACAAATCTTTGACTAGTGAGAAATCTTGAAAATAGCATATACCATGTGAGGAGAAAACCGGTGCCAATGCCAAGGTTCTTTGGGCTTAGTTTACTCCAACTGATTGACACCACAAGAAACAACCCAAAACCTCAAATTTCGGCTACTCCACTACGGTTGCTTATGATTTCCCACAAAGAGACTACAAAAGGAACCAATATCACAAAGAAGACACAACCACGAAGGTTGTAGAAGAGAGCAGTCAAGAATAACCGTGGAGTAGAGAGAGGACAGTCAGCAAACGGGTGTAATGGAGGTGTGGGAGAACAGGGCCATTTAACAAGGATAATGTGGATAATATACTATAGTCACCCAAATAAGTGGGTCGAGACACGAGCATCTCTAATATAATTAGGCTGCTTCGAGTGGCCCAAAGGGAAATGAGTTTGATCGTTTCACTAATGGAGTCGATATGTCGTTCAATCATTTTGTCTAAACTGATTGAGATCAATCCGAGTTTACATTACAGCTCGTGAAAATGAGGCAATTTTTTCCCGGTCCATAATTTTGATCTCTTCAAGATCACTTCAACCAAAACTCCAACACCCATTAGAATTTGGGTCAAAGTACAGCACTTCAAGCCATTTCAAACAAGCATGTCCCTTATTCATATTGAAATTAATTTTGCTAGAAAATTGTATAATGTCCAAAGCTTTAATGGAGTGACATGATTGTGACGGTGCATTTATTTTTCAGAAGCCAATTTCAAATTCGACTGCAACAATTCAAATTATGAATACGAAATCAACTAAAGTCTAAAGTTAATAATTTTCATTTCAACTCGTACATTGAATACTTCCACGTTTCTAGTAGGGTAGGCCACTATTTTTGAAACTATTTCACCACAAACTTTGTAGGCGAAAAAATATTTCGCCTTCTTTATAGTCACCAAACATCAAGTATTTTACTTTAGTATCATTCTAAATTTGATTTCATTCATCGATTTAGTTATCATGTGACATAATCTAGAACAAACGTTTTCTAGAATAGGAAATTAAAAATTTGAAAGTCGAATATTTTAACTTCTACCAAACAAATTCACCATGCTAAAAGCATCGATTTCTTGAAGCAAAAGTAAAAATATTGAAAGTCGAATATTCAAACTTCTATCAATCGAGTCCACTAACTTCTTGCATTGTGAAAGAAAAGCTAGATATTGTCTTCAATTACGCGCCAATAGAGCAATAAATATTGGCCATCTTTCTTTCCACTTGAGTACGTAGTGGGCTTGAATTCATAAAGATTTCGTCTTCAAACCTTTCAACATTTGAATAATGGCTATGCTTCTTTCACCAATTTGACTTTGAATGCTGTGAAATATAATATTCACGTAGAGTTGGGAAAATTTGTGTCCATTGAATTCATCAGTCTAATCTGATCTATTAAAATTTGAATTGATATTTTAAGCTTTTTATTAGTTATTATATGTTAAATTCCACATCACCTGTGGTAAGAATCTGAAACCAATTAATATAGTGTGTGCAAATCTTCATTGACAAGTCGATTTTGTTGAGTGGAGTTAGGCCCAATATCTTTAAGATGGTATCAGAGCTAGATCCAGTTTCGATGTTGAGCCCCCAATATCGATTTCCACAGTCATATGACAAAGTCCACGTTGTGCATGAGGGGGGTGTTAAATCACACATCACCTGTGGTAAGAACCTGGAACCAATTAATATAGTGTGGGGAAACCTCCTTTGATAAGCCGGTTTTGTTGAGTGGAGTTAGGCTCAATATCTCTATGATGGTATTAGAGCCAGACCCAGTTTCGGTGTTGGGCCCTCAATATCAGTTTTCACATATGCTCATAGTTTTGAGTCTTACAAGGATCGAATCGCTCATTGGAGTTTAATGGGCTCTGATACCATGTTAAAATTTGAGAGTCATCTTAAAAGGTCAACCTTGTTAAGAGGAGTAGCCCAGTACCTTATAAATTGGTCTATGTTTTCATCTTTATTCGATGTGAAATTATATCCCTTAACATGCCCCCACAAGATGGTGGCTCGTTTGAGCAGACCAATCTTAAAATCCGTATGCTCATTTTTTGAATCTTACAAGAATCGAATCGCTCGTTGGAGCTTAATGTGTTCTGATACCATGTTAAGGTTTGAGGGTCAATTTTAAAAGGTCAATCTTGTTAAGAGAAGTAGTCCAATACCTTATAAATTGGTCTATGTTTTCATCTTTATTCGATGTGAAATTATATCCCTTAACATTGTACGCATGTGATATAATTGGAATGGGATTAGAAAAGATTTGATGTATTTATTATTTTTTGTATATAGAAAATCAATTGGTACTAGCCGACTTGAAATCATTTTGATCTTGTTCTTGCGATGATTAGCGTAATCACTGGCGAATGTAAAGGGATTGGCGGCCGGGCAGCGCCACCCCAATAAAAACTTTTTTGTACTTTACATATTTGCTCGACTTAAAAGGGAAAAATTAATAATAATTCAGTCCTAAATATATCTTTAGAGTAGTGGATCTTAATTGAACCATGGGCCACCCCCCTTACATAGGACTCTATTGCTGCTTTGAATTTACCAACCCCGTGGGCGTACACTTGCTTCTAGAAAGATCAAGAGTAATTAGTAATTAAAGTTTCGCCTCCAGCTGCTTTTCTATTTACCTTTATTATTCATCGGAAATGCCGCTTGTACACGGACGTTTATCACGCTCAATTACAGAGCTGCACCCCATGTCTTATATGGGGTCGGGCTCCACACATGTGAGAGAAAGGGTGGAACCATGAAATTCGACGTGTAAATGTTCGGGCAACTCCCTTATTAGTCACAAACAACTACCAAATTATTAAAGTAATATGTATAAAATTGATGATGACTCATAATTAAGGGAATTTTTTTTAAGGTAGAAGCCAAATAATGCGATAAAAATGGTGCAAAGTGACATATGTAGTTATTTTTCTCATATACTACTAAAATTAAATCTCTTTAAAATATTTGTATGCATGAACACACACGGTAATACATGCCTTGTACTAACCTTAATTAAAAGAGCATGGACAAAGACCCAGGTATCCGATGATGAAACATGTCAATTTATTCTCATCATCATTGCGGCATTTTATCCTTTGTTTGTTTATCATTAGATTACATTATATAATTAATTCCGCACATAGTAAATTTGGGAGTTCGTAATTTTTAATTACCACTATGGTTAGTGAAAGCTCACCTAAAAATTTTCGACTGTCGTAAGTGGACAAATTAGTCAATATTTACTAATTTATGCAAAAATTAGTGTTCTAAAACCAGTAAAACTGATTCGTCAACAAATTAAATTTTTAAATTTTTACGAGTTTAAGCAATTCTATGCATTAAAAAATGGGGTTTGCTACTGTGACAGTGGCCTTCAACAGCCCACCTGAATTTGGCGCATGTCAGATAAGCATAGGCCTGTCAAGACCCCTGTTTGAATATTTTTAGGGAACAATTCATAACTAAAATTTTAAGTGTGCCACATTTCAATAATAAAATAATAACTTTCGAATTTCAAAAATCAGATTTGAATTAAAATTTATTTATCATTTAATTAATTATTTAATTAATTAAATATATAAAGATCATATATTTATACAATTTGATCACAAATTCATTTATTAGTCACATATTATTAAATTAATTATTC
The DNA here is from genome assembly GCA_019395295.1 of Osmanthus fragrans. Lineage (NCBI taxonomy): Eukaryota > Viridiplantae > Streptophyta > Magnoliopsida > Lamiales > Oleaceae > Osmanthus > Osmanthus fragrans. The sequence continues at coordinate 2,077,679 of CM033343.1, forward strand.
ACAAATTATTTCGAGGTCATAAATCAAAGATTTTATAGGTCACAATTTATTTCCAAAGTCACGGATTGAAATTTTAATAAGTCACATTTTATTTTTGATGTCACAAATAGAATTTAACAAGTCACAATTGATTCAACGGTCACAAATCATTGATCACATACTATTTACTGGTCACAGATTAATTAATTTAGTGGTCACAGACAACCAAATAATATGTGACCGCCGCCGCCGCCGCCGTCTCGGCCAAAACCACCCCTACCTCCCTAGTCCCTACGGCAACACTACCACCTCAAACAAATCAACAAACACCACCGCAACAAAGACAGACCCATCACCACCATCTCACCACCAGTTCACTGCACTATCACGATCGCATTTGAATCACTCGTCGCAAACACCACCATCGCTTACCACTGCCAACCATCCCACACACAAACCACTCATTGCAAAAAAAAAAATATAAAGCGTGATTGGACAATAAGCTCAAACTTCACATCTAGACGGTATATTTAAGCCAAAAAAAAAAAACCCAAAATTCAACGGCAGCCCATTCTCATTCTCATTCCCATTCCGATACCATACATTACATGATGGACATCCGTTACATTACATAATGGACCCCCCCCCCCCCCCACCACGTCTCACCATTGAATTATTTTTTCGTTTGATTTTATTTAGTGGGCGCAGTATGACTTCATGAAAAATGCAATACTTTTCTATTGTCATTCTCTATAAATTCCGGCAGTTGCCTCCATTTTCTATCTTCAAACCATTCCATTTCTATTCATCTAAACAATCATACTATTTCAAAACTCCTAAATCTCAAAATTAAATCAAATGGGTGAGGTAGCTATTTTCCTAATTTTCCTTCTAATCAATCTCAACTGCATACCAAAAATAATTGCTTTTTTTACTCAATTGTTTACATTTCTGTGTCTGTCTTGTTTCAGAATAATGAGACAAAGGGTGAAAAAAAGAATAAGAATGAAGGCGAGAAGGCGGCAACCGACGGTGGCGGAAAGAAAGACGACGGTCCGATCACCGTCGTGTTGAAGCTGGACTTGCATTGTGAAGGCTGCGCCAAGAAAGTCAAACGCTCCGTTCGCCATTTCGAAGGTACTAATTGTTTTCTTTTAATTTTTTTCCATCCAATGTAATGATTAGGTCACCAAACGATAGCTAAAGCCTTTTTTTTAAGAACCCAGGAATTAAAAATTAGGATCTGTTACGTAATTTAAGTGTAAGGGAAAATAAGTATTTTGTAAAAAAATTTTAGGATTAAATCCACCCATAATCACCAAACTTTATATTTAGTGTCACTATAACCACTCGATTTTATTTTATTACATTATGGCCACCCAACTCATACTTAGTGTCACCATAATCACACAATTTTATTTTATTTTATCATGATTATTCAATTTCTTATAACGTTTTGCTCTGGCCATTCAATTCTTTTCACGAGAATAAATTTATATATATATATATAAAATAAATTTTAAAAAAAAATATAAGTTTTTTTATTTTAAAAATGTTTTTATAAAATAAGTGTTTATTTTATTTTATTTTTCTAAGTAACGTTTTCTTAAAATAAGTTTCTATTTTATTTCTAAAATGTTTTTTAAAGTAACATTTTTTTTTTTTAAGTAACTTTTTTTTTTTTAAAATTAAGTTTTCATTTTACTTTATATTTTTTTGAAAAAACTATATATTTTATTTTTTTAAAATTTAATAATTTTTTTTGAAGTAGCATTTTTTAAAATAAGTTTTATTCTATTTTATATTATTTTTTAAGTAATATTTTTATAAATAAGTTTTTATTTTATTTTTTAAAAAATTTATTTTCTATATATAATATAAAGTTACTGTTTTACTCCTTTTAAAATTAGGGGGAAATGGTAAAAAAAAAGTTAAGTTGTCATAGTGAAATGTTATATAAAATTGGGTGACCATGATGAAATGAAATCAAACTGGATGGCCATAGTAACACTAACTATAGAGTTTGATGGTCATGATGAAACAAATTCAAATTGGATTATCTTTTATCATTTCGTGTAATTATGGAATATATCAATACAGACAAAGTTTCTTGTTTTTCTTTTCTTCATCATAACGTTCAAATCTATTTTTTTACCGTTGTTCAAATTATGGGATTTTAATTTTTTAATGTTTCTTAGTATTTTTTAAAGCACGGTATCAAATAGATTAATAACAGAAATTGCTTGTTTTAAAACTTTATTATTTATTTGTAAGGAAACTTTTCAAGCCTATGCAAACGTCTTTAATGGAGTTAAGAAACTAAGAGTCTAAGCTGGTTACGTAGGAGTTGAGAATGTCAAAGCAGATTGGGGCAGCAATAAATTGACCGTGTCCGGGAAGGTGGACCCCGCATGGCTCCGGGAGCGAGTTGAATACAAGACCAAGAAGAAGGTGGAGCTGATCTCACCTCAGCCCAAGAAGGACGGCAGCGGCGAGAAGAAATCTGAAGAGAAGACTGATAAAAAACCAGAAGAGAAATCCGACAAAAAACCAGAAGAGAAAAAGGCCGATGATAAAAAACCCAAAGAGGTAAAAAAAACAAAATATTCATTTATTTTAATTAATTATATTGACATACTTTTTATTAATTTATTTCAATTTTGTTTTGATTGTTCAGCCTACTCCTACTACGGTGGTAATGAAGATTAAACTGCACTGTGACGGATGTGCACGTAAAATAAAGAGGATTATAAATAAAAACATTGATGGTTAGTTGACCAAATCAATTATTTTCATTAGATTAGTTAAGTATATAATTTTTAAATTACCGGCATGAATCAGGCCAACCCAAATCAATTATGTTTTGTTTAATGTAGGAGTTGATTCAGTGTCCACAAATTTAGAGAAGGATTTGGTGACGGTTAATGGGACAATGGACGTAAAGCATCTTATGGCATTCTTGAAAGAAAAGTTAAACCGGAGCATAGAAATTGTTCCTCCAAAGAAAGACGAAAGTGGGGGAGACAAGAAGGAAAAAGACGGTGGCGGAGAGAAAAAAGAAGGCGGTGGAGACAAGAAAGAGGGCGGTGAGAAAAAAGCTGACGGTGGAGGAGGAGAAAACAAAAGCGAAGGGACAAAAGTTGAAGTGAATAAAATGGAATCTCAAACGCATAATCCGACCACACATTATGCAATTCCAATGTACCAACAAAATTATGTCCATCACGACTACAATGCACCAATGTACAATCAAGGTTATGCTAATACCGGTTATGTGGCACAATATTCACAGGGCCCTCCTCTTCCACCACCAACCTACGTCAATATAAATGATCAAATGTTTAGCGACGAAAACCCAAATGGTTGCTTCATTATGTGACATCGAGAGATAGAGTTCGTATGTTAACTTGTAAATAAATCAGAGACGAGAGTAAAAAAACTGGAATATATTTTAAAAGATTATATATGAGGACACTGTTTCCTTTTGGGAAAAATGTCATTGTGCTGTAGAAATATTCTAGCCGCTGGCCGGTTATTGTATAAGATTTTCATAGTATGACTTGTATTTTGTAACTTAAACGTTTAATTATATATTTTGCTAAACATAATTTTATTTAAATTATCTGTTGCTAACAATGAAAGATATATGTTAATTAAGCCTGTGGTTAGAATGGTTCAACGTGGCTAACATTTTCTGCTTGGAATTTGTCTCTTATGCATTCAAGCGAATAAATTACTTACTATTTAACAAGGTCGACGTATTATTTGTACGGTCCCGGTCCAACACGGTGGTTGGATTTACTGCCGCCCTTGTTTTGATATTATATAAATCGATGCCGGACCCCACCTCCACCCCTTCTGGAATGGTTCTAGCATAAATCGTTTTAAATTGTTGATACGGTACAAATATCAAGTTTATTGAAAATTCACGTTGGATCAGTTAACAATCTACCATGACTTGATCAAAATAGTTCTCTGTCAAAGAACCTAAACGATTCAGCTCGAAACCTCGATCCAAGACGCCGTCAATAAAATCGATTATGCGACAGATACGTTATATGGAAAAAAATCATCTTGATATGACTGAAAAAAGGTATTCCCTCTTGACTACAAAACCTCCCAAGCTAGCCAATTAGGATTGTGACAGATGGTTTAGGATACAAGCCAAATGTCTAGGTATCATGATGATCTCGCTACAATCTAACTCATCAACTATTTAGACTCTTTCAATGGGGGCAGTAACACACAGTCCTGAGACGAGACCAATGCATTAAGAGGCTGCAAATTGGTATTCCCTCCAAACCAGTAGGGAGCCCATTTCAAATTGCAGAGGGTGTACTTGGAAAGGTTTTGTCCAATTTTCTTGTTTATTGAAGCTTTGTGTAATGGAGTAATTTTCAACCTTGTCATTTTTAATGTGGGAAAGAGTACTTGAGATTTGGGGTTGGGTGGTGGAGGTTGTTGGGTGGCGATTGTAATGGGGTAGATGATTATGGCCGATAGCAGGTGGTTGGTATAGATGAAGGTGGAGGTGGCGGTGGTTAGGTGGTTGATTTTGGGTTTGAGGGATGTGGCTGTGGCGGTGTGTGTTATTTCTTATTTTTTAATTCAATTATTTAATGTGGTAAATAGAAAGTTACTTTTTTTTGCCCCTTTTAAAATATTAAAAATGTGGTCAAAGTTAAAGTTTTGGTCAACTGACGAAATTATGGATGCAAACTTTCCAAATGGACTTCACCTGCAACATTTGAAAATGTTAGAATGACGGCTGCAACAAATCAAAAATTTGGAGAAAATCTGGTTGTATTTTGAAAGTTTAAACATTTTGCTACAATTATCCCAAATAAAGTCATATGACGTATTTCTGATAACCAATGTCACAAAATTATGCATTACTTTTCTCAACTCATAAAATTGACTAATAATTTAGGTCCTGTTTGATTGACACATTTATCATAAAAAATGTCATATTTGAGGAAAATATTTTTCACTCTGGTCATTTGATTGTAATGTGAAAATGAAAAATATTTTTCAAGGTACAACCACTTTAAGTTTGTTTTCAACAAATTTTATGGAAAATATTTTTCTATGATTTAGGTGATTTTTTATTTTTCAACTTATATGAAAAATGTTTGTCTTTTTATTTTTATTTTTCACCTTATATAAAAAATGTTTGTCTTTCCACATTTGTTATGTTATCGACCCTTTAATGTAAAATTTTCCAAACCGTAAAAGACGCTTCCAGCAGTTTCTACGCAGAGGAAAAGTTTATATCTCTAATGAGTTTTTCTGAATATTTAAATAGTGCGTTTAACCTCCAAACCACTAACTAATTTCTTTTTTCTTTTTTATTTCTTTTTTCGTATTGTTTTCTTCATCATAGGAAATAATAAGAAATTATGACCTTTAAATTCATCAAATAGTTGTGTGACACTGAAACCTTTAATTTGTGCTAAAAGCTTATTTAGATTTATTGACCCTTCATCACAATAAAGGCTAAGTTTGACTTCCTCTCCAATCTTATATTTTACACAGAGAACTCGTTTTATCACAATTCAAATAGAATCGATAATGACTAAATAGTCAGTACAATTTTGACAAATTAACTTTAGGTTGATCTATATATCGATAATTATTCGATGTGAAATTTATCTGTTAAAAAAAAAGTTCTACCACTTGAAGTAAGGAGTGAACGTGTGGTTGCTTGTATTAACAAATCAAAAAAATGAAATCCCATTTTGTAAGTAACCAAATTGCGTTGCAAACTTCCCTGTCGAGACAATGACTAGTTTTTGTGCACTCAAATTGGTAACCATAAAGATATAATACAGACAAACAATTCAATTTCACATGGTTTGCCTCTAATGAAATCCAACCCTTGAGATTGGCTGCATTTGATTGAAAGCTGCCTTCACACTCTAGCCAAAAGTTCAATTATATAGTTTCTATTTTTTAATCCTTTGTGCGTATTATCATCCTTAACTTAGTTAAACACGACAGCCTTATATTTTTGTTTTATTTGAAAGAATTTTGCTTGGATACTCTATGGGTATACGATTTTGAGAAAAGATTACTAGTTTAATGATAAATGTATTTTATACACTTAATTAAGGCCTAAAATGACGACATTTAGTTGCTCATATGATGAATTATGGTCTAAATTGTTGCATTTGATGTTGAATAGGTAAAACTCGATGAATGAAATTGAAATTAAAAGAAAGAAGCGAAAAATCGACGAAAATGGCAAGATTCAAAGTTTGGGGATTGAATTGCAAATATTCAAAAGTTGTGTCAAATCTCTTGATGAAGATTCGAGAATGTTAGAAATCAATTGGATGCAACTAGAAGTCAAAATGAATGAAATATGGCCAAAACATTTTCACAAAATCAATTTTCAACCGCACCAAGACGTTCCAAATTTGTAGCTCAATATTGAAACCCAATTTAGACACAACAAACGTTTGAATTGAAAAATGATATCTGAATCATAGTTGTAACCCTTTGAATTATTTTTCCAACCCAAATTGAATCACCTCAATAGGATATCGGAAGATAAAGTTATGATAAAAATACTAAATCAAGTGCAGACAGAGTTTTAACCCGAGAGGTGGCGCTACGGCGCGATTTAACCTTTTGAAGATTCGATCACTCCGTGGATTATAGTGAATGATTGTCATTTAGGACAATTTTTTCCTTATTTTATAACATAATATTCAAAACTATTTATTTTACTATTTAGAAGTTGTTTATAATCGATTTAAATTAAAATAAGTAGAAATGTAGTTATGAATGCAATGAAATATGTGAATAAAAATGATTTGACCAATTAAAACGGGTGTCAAACAATGCACTCAAACTTACTTTTTAAAAAGTAAACTTCTAAAAAAATAACGTTAAACACAAACAAACATGCTCAAGACGTATTATATTGTTCTTTTATCCGAACTCCTGTCAACAATTAATAATTATAGAAATTATTGAAGCTTCTTTTGTAATATCAAAAAATAAAAAATAAAAAAGAATTGCAACTTTTTTTAGCCCTTTATTGGTGTAGTTAAAGATTTGATTTTTAATAGATTTTGATAAAGGTTGATGAAGTGTGTTATTTAAAAGTTGATAAAAATTGTAAATCTTAGGAAATTAGTGGCTAAAAATAAGTTTAAAGAAAAAATGAATTTTAAAAATGGGAGCCAAATAGGAACTTAAATTGCTGGTACAGATTCAACCGACATTAAATTCAACTGAAAGAGATGAAACCAGCCTCTGCAAAGCTCGTCCGCTTGCCATGAGACGAGCCCACATTCGATGAAGGGAGTTGGCTCGTGGATGGATTGACCCGAACTCGGTTGTGAATGGTTGAGTGATTCTGCTCGACCCATTTATAACACCCCTACTTCCATGAGGCCAAAAAGTAGAAGTTGAAGAATTAATTTTTGAGTTTTGCTATTTGTACATTAAACACCTCGATGTACAGTCCCATGAGGGCGGCTCATGTCCAATAAAAAAATCTTGGAACAACAGAATTATACCTGCAGCTGCATAGTGACGTTTATATAATTGATTATTTTTCAAGCAAAATGTCTAAAACAAATAGAAAAATAAAAAAATAAAAATCAAGTGACGTATGTCTTTCAAACTCGTCTGTTTGAAGTTTGAGCTGAAGACGAAATAAAGTAGTCAATTATTATGAAGATAAGAAACGTTTACGCATTTGGATACCTCATTTTGCATGTTTAACAGCGACTTTTCGCTATTCATTAAAGTTTTGATTGCGACTTTGACGACTTTCAGAGACAATCTCAAATATGATCTTCTTTTAGAAGCTAATTAAGCTATTTATGAGTAATAAAAAAAATTAATGATTAGAAACATTTTTGGAAAAATTAATTAAATTCTACACCGTAAAATAGTGTTTTCTAAAATTTGTACTCAATGGGAGAGGAAATGTAGAATGGATTTGACTTCCACGATGGATTTCTTGCACATTAATAAAATGGGTAGCGACTCTACTGTCAAACAACATGGTTTGCTTTTTGATCAATCATGTCAATGTTGAGAAATAAAATGGATGGAGGACACGGTATCAAGTATAAGATTGTAAACAAACAACAAGATAAAAGATAAATAATTAATTGGCAAATGAACTATTTTATCCAATTGACGAATATGAAGAAAACAAATACAATAACTTATTCTATATTTTAGTAATGCAAAACTTGTGAAAATAGTCTAGTATTTATAAAGGAGCGTGTCAACCCTAGAAAAATCACAAGGATGGAAACAAGATAAAAAAAATAATGTGGAATAAATGAAACAATATTTTTTTTAAAAATAAAAACGCATGAAATAAAAGAAATAATATTTTCAATAAAGCATATATAATAAAGGAAAAAAATATTTTTCCCAAAAGTTTCAATCTAATTTGGGCAAAAAAAATTCAACAATTTCCACATTGATACAAATTTCAATGCAACGAAGAAATTCCAATAATAAATCTGACTATAATGAAAAAATTGAAATTTTCAACAGGAATCAAACTTTCTCTAACACAAAAATACTCTCATCTTCCACTATATCCAATACGGATACATGATCCTAAACATCGGGTTTCCTAAAATTCAAAAAAAATAAGAAATTATCAAATAGTGTCGAAGCACACCCTGCAATAGAATCAACTCTCAATGCTTTCATACCATGCCCCTGGCTAGTCTCAACATCTTCAAAAACGTGAAAAGCATGTGCAACCGAATCAACATCCACGTACTTATCTCCAATGGGTCGATCCCTAACAATTGAATACGATGAAATCACAGGTAATGGTGGCAAAGCGGAATTACCCATATCTTCCAAACTCGATTGAGTAGTACTCTTCAATATGCTCACGAATCAAATTTCAAAGGTACAGTACCAAACTGAACCTCCACCACAATATTAAATTTGTGCTGACTTTTCTTTACAAATTCTGCCCGACCTTGCAAGATGTATAATTAAGACCTCTTTCGCCCCTCTAATACAAAACGAACACCCTTCCGAACACTCAAGGCTTTACTTTCTTCGGAGAACATGTACTCTTTTGAATCAAGTGTACTCAACGAAATGAGATTCCTCTTCAAGTTTGGAATATGTCGAACGTAATCAAGTGTTCCACATGTTCCATCTACCAGCTTCAATTTGACTCTTCCAATACCAGCTACCCGACAAAGTTTGTTGTTACACATGACAACGACACCTTACATCACTATTTCACATGTTTCAAACAAACCCCGATTGTGACACATATGGAACGCACAAACTGTATCCAAAATTCACTTCTCGTCTTGTTTGGATTCCATATCGAAAATCGTCAAAACATCTCCATCACTCAAATAGTTCTCGGCTATGTTGGTCTCGTCTGAAGTATTTGATTGCTTCTTATGATTTGCAATCAAATTATCTTTGTTCTGCAATTTTTCGCAATCTCTTTCAATGTGTCATTTCTTTTTGCAATAATAACAAACCTGATTACTGAAATTTGGCATCAACTTACCCCTTCTCCGATCACCATGCACAATAAGGCATTCTCCATCTTTGGCCTTAGATCTAACCAAATGTTTCATCTTCTCTTTTAAAAATAAGGCATCATACGCATCTTCGATTTTGAGAGTGTTACAACTATACAAAATAGTGTCTCTAAACAAAATAAACAAAGTGAGTAGTGAACACAAAAGGATTAAAGCCAAATATTCTTCATCATACTTTACCTCTAAGATCTCCAAATCGGCAACGATATCCTTGAACACAGTCCGATGATCTTTCAAAGATTCTCCTTCTATCATGCGATGAGAATACAATCTTCGCCTCACATGCAATTTATTTGTTAGACTTTTAGTCATGCACAATTGTTCCAACTTCCACCACAATGCAGCTGACATTTTCTCCTTCAAAATGTCCTGAAAAATATTGTTAGAGAGATGAAGATGAATCTGTGAAAATGCATTTGGATCCTTCTATAGTTCTGTTAATTCTCCTTCATCGTCGAAGTTGTGGGTATTTTCTCAAATCTCAATAGCGTATCATCCAAATTTTATATTTCATGATTGCCATCAATAACAAAAATCACAATCAAATTACAACCAATAGCTCTTATACCATTTGTTGGGAAATAAAACAAATCAAGATAATATATGACATGATAAAGAGTTTATGATCACAAACAAACAACAAGATAAAAGGTAAAAAATTAATTGGCGGGGGAATGAAGTATTTTATTCAATTGACTAATATGGAGAAAACAAATGCAATAACTATGCCTAAACAATTATTCTATATTTCAGTAATGCAAAACTTATAAAAAGAGTCTAGTATTTATAAGGGAGAGTGCCAAACCCTGAAAAAATCACAAAGATGGAAACAAGATAAAAAATAATGTGGAATAAAGGAAACAATAATTTTTTAAAAAGAAACGTGAAATAAAGGAGATAATACTTTTTCCAATAAAAGCACGTATAATAAAGGAAAAAATATTTTCACCAAAAAATTCAATCTAATTTGGGTAAAAAAATCCAATGTTTTCCATCTTGACAAAAATTTCGATGTAACAAACGAAATTCTAAGATGTCTCAATCAGGAAAAATAAATTCAATTACAATGAAAAAATCGAACTCTTAAACAAAAATGAAACTTTCTCCAACACAAAAATACGCCTCATCTCCCACTGTATCCAACATGGATACATGATCCTAAGCATCGGGTTTTCTAAAAGTCACAAAGAATTAGAAAATACCAAATAGTGTCGAAACACACCTAGTAGCAGAATCAACTCACAATGCTTTCATACAAGGCCCCTAGCTAATCTCAATCTATGGGTCAATTCCTAATAGTTGAATATGTTGTAATCGCAGGTAATGGTGGCAAAGCGGAATTATTCATATCTTCCAAACTCGATTGATTAATACTCTTCAATATGGATCAAGAACCAAATTTCTAAGGTACAGTACCAAACTGAACCTCCACCATGATATTAAATTTGTGCTGACTTTTCTTCACAAATTCTGTTTGACCTTGCAAGATGTATAATTAATACATCTTCCGCCCCTCTAATATAAAACGAACACCCTTCTGAACTCTCAAGACTTCACCTCTTCAGGAGAACGTGTATCCTTTTGAATCAAATGTACTCAATGAAATGAGATTTCTCTTCAAGTCTAGAAGATGTCGAATATGATCAAGTGTTCCACATGTTCCATCTACCAACTTCAATATGACTCTGTCAATACCAGCTACCCGACAAAGTTTGTTGTTACCCATGACAACAACACCTTGCGTCACTATTTCACATGTTTCAAACAAACCCTGATTGGGACATATATGGAATGCACAATTTGTATCCAAAATTCACTTCTCGTCAAATTTGGATTTCATGTCTAAAATCGTCAAAACATCTCCATCACGCAAATAGTTCTCGGCTATGTTGGTCTCATCTGAAGTATTTGATTGCTTCCCATGATTTGCAGTCAAATTAACTTTGTTCTAAAAAATTTCGCAATCCCTTTTCTTGTAATAATAACAAACCTGATTACTGAAATTTGATCTCGACCTACCCTTTATCTGATCACCATGAACAATAAGGCTTTCTCCATCTCTGACCTTAGATCCAACTAGATGCTTCATCTTCTTTTTTGAAAATAAAGCATCATACGCATCTTCGATGGTGATAGTATCACAACTATACAAGTTCATGTCTCTAAACGAAGCGGTCAACAAATACAAAAGGATTAATGTCAAATTTTCATCATACTTTACCTTTAAAGTCTCTAAATTAGCGACGATCTCCTTGAACACAGTAGATGATCTTCCAAAGATTCTCTTTCTGTCATGCGATGAGAATACAATTTTGCTTCACATGCAATTTGTTTGTCAAACTTTTAGACATGTACAATTGCTCCAACTTCAATCACAATGTAGTTGTCGTTTTCTCCTTCAAAACGCTCTGAAGAATATTGTTAGAGAGATGAAGATGAATTTGTGAAAGTGCCTTTCAATCATTCCGTTGTTTCTCTTCCGTCGTCCAAGTTGTGAGAATTTTGTCAAATCCCAACAACGCATTATCTAAATCTATCTGTGTGAGCACAACTCGCATCTTCACTTACCACAACGAGAATCTTATATTGCGATCTAAGAACGAAATTTTATACTTCATGGTTGTCATCAATAACAAAAATCTCGAACAAATCATAATCAATAGTCTGATACCACTTGTTGAAAAATAAAACGGATTGAGATAATATATGACACGATACGAAGTATACGATCGCAAACAAACAACAAGATAAAATGTAAAGAATTAATTGGAAGATGGAAGAAGTATTTTATTCAATTGAAGAATATGGAGAAAACAAATACAATAATTGTGCCTAAACAACATTCTATATTTCAGTAATGCAAAACTTGTAAAATGAGTCTGATATTTATAAGGAAGCATGTCAAACCCTAGAAATACCACAAAGATGGAAACAAGATTAAAAAATAATGTGGAATAAAGGAAAAAATATTTTTTTCCCAAAAAAATTGTGTGTAATAAGTGAATTAAAAAAAAAAAAAAAAAAAAAAAAAATTCCTCCAAACAATCCAACAGTCAAGCTAGCTTGCAAGTTATGTCAAGCTGGCATGGCCTGCTATTTGATTAATCAAGTCAAACTAGTGTAAATGAAAATGAGACACGAAACGTCTACGATAGCCAATGTAAGTATCTTTTAGCGTCAAAGTATATTTAACAAGGTAGATTAGATCATACTCGTATAAGTACTATAATGTACTGCGTAATATCACCTTGTACTGCGTAACACTCAACTAGTTTCCATGAACTGCGAATTTTTCAATGTTGTCCCCATGCACAACCTTTTTCTTTGTGGAATTTGATTGCAAGAGAAGGAAGAACCATTAAAAGGGACTCTTTTTCCCTTTAGAAAATGCTACTTGCGTCTATATTGTTCTATTTTTGAATTTGGATGTGGGGGAATGAAAAGACTGCACTAATATATGATTGTGAACCCGTGATACAAATCTCAAATTCTTGATCAATCATTCTTTCTTTTGTAACAAGACACCACGTTACCAACCGGTCCATCTAGCCCCTACTTAAAAACGGTATTGGCTGGATTAACAAATTAATGAGGTCAAGATTTTCCATCCATGTCCCTACATTTATTTATCTATGTTAAAAGTCAATCGATCCGTGATGATCAACCGAAACTCTTTCAAACTATCCTTATTCCGCTTCTTCATTGAACAGAAGTGGGTAGCACGTCCCAATTTCGAATCCTAAGGAGGAAAATCTAGAGTAGTTCAGCGGAAACGCACTCAAACCCTGACCAACTTAAACATATTCCTCGATTTACCCTCACACCAAGACCTAGGAGCAGGCAGGTGTGGGTGCGAGTAATGACGCTTAATCAAAAAAAAAAAAAAAAAAAGTGGGTATTCATAGACTAGCCTTCAAGAATAAGAACTTTGTCCTAGGAACTTTCTAGGCCTGTATCTAAAAGTGATTGTTCACCCCCTCATGTAAGTAACCCTAAAACCTTGTTGATAACTTACTCCAAATCCTGGAAAAAAAGGATCGATATTCTTCCACAAACCTACTTGTGTATCACCCATATATTCAAGACATATTAGACATCAAGAGTTTGTGTACACATCCCATTTATATAGTGATGATAATGAGTCGAGTTGGTTCGCAAGCCCAAGTTAGAGGTTTGGTATGGCTCGTCAAAAAAAAAAAAAAAAACTCGAGCTTTTTGGACTTTACCCAACTTTTCGCTCGAGCCTTTGTTGAGCTGAGCTGACTCGTGGGTTGGCTTTTCGATTTATTTTTATTTGAATATACAAAAAATTGATTGTTAATTTACAAACTACAAAATTAATTTAAAATTGGGCAACATGACGCCAGGGCTTAGGCCAAATCTCATTTTTGAAGCTTGGCCCGAGACTTGACGAGTACAAATGAGCTTCGAACAGAGCCATATGCAGCTCAAGCCGACAGGGTTCGTTTGCCACTACTACCCTTATATTCAATGTTTAAAAAATCGATCTAACAATCGACCCAAAAAAGAGAAAATATTGAGGGTCAAAATGTTGAATCAAGGTCTAATCAGAATCGAACCGATAATTAAAAAAAAAATACATTTACATAGATTAAACTTGTTAAACTGGGAACTGGTCAAAAGTTTTTTTCTAAAATCAACTGGTTTAATGGGTTTTGTGGCGGATTTTTAATTAGAGGTTTTATAAGTTTAATCCAACTGATTTTGGTCTTGATTTTCGATTTTTCATGTAGAATCGGTCGAACTGGTCTGATTTTTAAAACACTGCTTATATTCGAGACATTTTAGACATTAAGAGCCTATTTTATGTAGATTTTTTAGAGCTGATTTTGTGAAAAATGAATATTATTTATTTATTATTATTTTGAAATGCGTGGTTAAAAAAAAAATTATAAATCTACATACAAAATTATATTGTTAAAAAATATATAATTAAAAATGAGCTTGGGAAAAAATAATTATAAAAAATCACTATCGAATAGAAGCTAATACAGTTGAGCCTTAATTTCTCAAATTCACTGTCACACATTCGATAAAGATAAGAACTAGTACATGTCTATTACGAATACCAGTATAAAAAATAATTTATTTAAATCTAAATCTTCGGATCAAATTTAGAACATCCAAAAATATATAAACCCTTAACATTAAAATAAGGAAATACGTGCGATTCCACATTTGCAACCATAAGTAGACAAGCATATTTTATATGGAGTTATGCTATATATATACATACAAAGTTGGTTTACAGAATTAATTGACAAAATAATATCTATATCAATCATTTCAAAAACAGATTTTTAAATCATTGAAAATCAATGATCGAAATTTTGTCAACACTCATTTTATCAACAAATTTTGTACAAATAACATAATAATTATATATGTGTTGTATTAACTGACATCGCCTTGAATTTTCTAGAATCAACTGCCTTTTTAAGAAAATTTTATATTAATTATGTGGAACTGTGGGATAAACATCATCTTAAAATTATTGATTAATCCTATATATTCCCGACAAAGCATATGAGATAGTGAGGATAGGGATAACAATGAGGCGGGTTCGCGACGGGGCACCCTCACCCGCGACGGGGCACCCTCACCCTGCCCTGTCCCTCCTCATCCCAACCCGGCTTAAATGGGGTGGGGCATGGTGCGGGTCGTGAGTGGGGCGAGAGTTTGTCCCGTTTACTGTTTTTTTTTTTAATTTACATTTTCAAATTTTCGAGTTATGCTATTATTAGAGAATAAAATACAAATTCAAAATTTCGAGTTATGCTATTATTCAAATTTCAACCCTTAACCCAAAACCTAAAGGTCATTCCATATATTTTTAAAAAATTTCTAATTTTTTCAATCAAAATATTATAATCTGACTTTGATTATATATATATATATATTTGATAGGTAATAGCTTTGATTATATAATTTAATTATAATAAAAAAAATTGGATGACCGGATTTATAAATTATATAAAACAATTGTCAGTTAAGTAAAATTTTAAATTGACAATTGTATAATATAATTGTTGGATTAAAAATATGATATAAAATTGTAAATACATTCAACAATATTTTAAAACTAACAATTTATCAATATGTTAGTTTTTTTTCATTGGGCGGGGCAGAGAATGATGGGGCGATGCCCCCACCCCATCCCACCCCATTCCACCCTATCCTACCCTACCCTACCCTACCCTTCCAATCCATCGGGGACGGGTTTTTTTTGCATCACTAATTGAGGATTCCTCCACCCCCACCCACCCCCCCACCCCCTTAAAAAAAAATGTCTATTTCTATATTAAATATTCATCATAGTAATCGACCCAATCAAAAACACCGGATCACGTGATTATTGGGTCCAACGAATAATTGATTTAATGGGTGGATCATTATTGAGTTAAAAATTAAAACAAAATATAAGTTATCCAAAAAAAAAAAATGCATATATAAATTATAAGTTTATATATTCTAATATAAAATTTTGGGCTAGCATTTGAACAATTATAGATTTTAGTCACAGTTTTACCAACAAACGTTTGCAGTCTATTGAAAACAACTTCCTCAAACTTTTCAAGCCATGGTTTTGAGGCGCTTCTCTTTATTTTATACTTTATACATTATAAAAAGAACAAATTCGATTGATTTTCGCAAGTCACAATTTAACATAATCAAAAGATTCACCCGATTTTGACGAGTCTCAAGTCGTTTAAAAATTAACTGGTCCAAATAGGCTAATTGAATCGAACAGCTTGATAACTGATTTCTCGAATGTCAGATTTTTATATTTGTGGATTGGAGACTAATGTTTCTAGAGAAAGAAACTCATTTATCACATAGTTTTGGAATTTTTAAGGTTGGACCATAATTCACATTTGATTTTTCTATTTTGACGGAAAAAAATTCCAATTAATTTAAGGAAAATAGTAAAGGTTTGTCGGTGTCCTGTTTTCACTTTTCCACACTAGAATTTAACTACCATTCGAATTTTCTGTATTACAGGCTAGTATTACGTTAATGTGCGATGATGTTAATAATTTTTTAGGAGGAATTGTATCGAGTTCCACGAAATGTCTGATTAATAAATAGATAATAACTATAAATGTGAATTGAAATTAATGCTTGATTTTTAGGATACAAAATTAATTTAGATGCTAATAAGAGATTTGGGATGACCTAATTTTCCCACCGTTGTACATGAAGAGAAAATTTAATTGTGGAATGGTTTGATCACATCATCAATACAGACGATGATGGCACACAGCATGCATGGAATCCGCCACAGACAAGGAGATATATAAGAGATCTGACTCACCTCTGACTCACATATACATACGCTTTTTTGTATGTACATGTTATGTACATTACATTACATAACATGACAAACATGTATGTGAATCATGCTGCATGAATGGCATCACATAGTTTATTATTTGTCAGGCCTGCTACACGTGCAGGAAAATTTTACGGAACAAGAAGGACACTTGGGCCAATTTTTATTGGAAGAAGAAAAGAATAGACGGACAAGATGCTACCGTGACAGCATCCTGTATGAATTCTGTGAAAAATAGTATGTATTTGAGACTCAAATCATTATTTGTTTTTAAGCTTAATCTTATTCATTTGGGTTTGAAGTATGAAATGGATTGAGTCGGGAATCTACTACAATAATAAAATTGACAAGAAAATAAAAATCTTGAGGGGCCCCTAGACAAGGAGTGATGTGTGGGTCCCATTCCTCGTCATTCAGACTGGGTGCTACGTTGGATTTTGAATTTACCCAAATATGCATAGATAGACAAGTTTTGTTTTCTTTATTTAAAATTACACGAGGACGAGGGCCGAATTAAAGTTTTATAAATACGAGAAATAAAAAAAAAAATACGAGGGAGGTTAAATCTAACTTCCATAGAAAATAATATGAAGATAAATTTCATATATGTAAGATTAGAAGTGACGCCAATGATGAAAGGACCCCAATTGAAAAACGAGAGATACAAATTGAATATTTTCGACCTCAGTGTTGTACGTAGGTCACTGATTTAGGGTTTAGATTCTCCTTTGATTTTATTTTTTTTTGTGAAAAATGTTTTAGCTCAATTTAAATTATTTTGTAGTTCGATTATGAATTTGTCCTCGTTTGACTTAATTTTCAAGTTATATTAGGTACAGAGTAAGTTAATTATATTTATATTGTATTTAATATTATAATTCAAATTAACGATGTCTATATTCTACAAGCATAAGAGATGATTAAATTAAGTTGGGAGTATTTGGGTGTGATCAATTGTATCGAGATAGTTAAGACATAGGATTAATTCATTGAACCGATGTGTGGTTTAACAAAAAAAAATTGATAAAATATTATGTTATAGTTAAAAATTAATTTTTGCCACGTACTTATAATTTTTATTAATTTTTTTAACTTGCATTTCATTAATGTTTATTAAAATTTATTAAAAATTTGATTTCTAACAAAACAAAACATTTATTTTTGGCTCTTGAGGAGGCTTTAGGGTCAAAAACTATGTGCTGGATGTCTAATAAAGTCCGACACTCGACAAATTGAAATTCTTTGCTTGAAAAACTTTCCTTATTCTTAACAAATTAAATAATATATATATATATATATATATATATATATGACGAGGTAATCCGCAGTCGTTATCCTTCGAGAGTGTACTGGGTAAATTCTTGAGCTGATACAATAGTCTGCAAATTACGTCGATTGTGTTAATCACACTAGATAAGTTCAGTGTGATAAATTCGATCGGGAAAGTGTTCGTACGAGGAAATGTTCAATTGTTTGAATGAACTCTGAAGAGTTTGAAAAATGAGGAAACAAAAGATGCTTTGCTTTTTTGACTTTTGCTCGAATATGGATGAGAATGAACATGGTCCAATTATGTTGTTGGCTGAAGTGTATGGGGCACCAGAAACCCTAAAAGTCAAATAAGAATGTTACTTTGAAAATGATAAATAATCTTCTTGTTTATTTTATTTAGGTTACCTGATCAAATCTAATTGGACTTTCATACAAGGAAGCATAGAACGATTGTAACAAGTTACTTGTTTTTTATATAAGTTCACTAAGTTTAACCGGAAATTATAATTAAAATGACACGAGTCTTAGATTACAAATAATGCTATTTGTGCATAAGAAGTTACAAAAAAAATTACAAATTGATGAGGTGTCAAAAAAGTTGAATTTTTTTTGTTTGATCAAATCATCTCACCCCATCATGTGTTTGCAATCTAATATGTAAGTGGTGATATGCATATAACACAATTATTAGATTACTCTGTCTCGTTAAAACATAAGCTATGTTTAAGCCCTATTTTTGTAATAGTGATTTTTTTTTTTTGTTTGGTTTGTAAAATATATGATTAAAAAGTAGAAAAAAAAAAAGTTTTATGTTTATATGCAAAATGATTTTATTAGGAGAATCTGTATTAAAAAATAAGTTTGAAAAAATGAAATTTTTATGGGGATGGCAAAAAATCAATTAACTCGACACTTGTGGGGTCTAGCCTCGTACATGGCGGGGATTATCCGCATCGAGTAAACGGGATGGGGCCTCGAAGTGGGTACGAGGCGGGTACAGAAAATTAACATGGTCTCTGTCCCGCTACTCATCCCCGTTTAAAATTTTTTTAAATTTTAAATTTTTATCAAAAAAAAAAAAAAAAAAAGGTTATCCCTTCCGAAGGAAACATGTGTTTTTCTTAACAAATTGGAAAAAAAGTAATGATTTTCACCAACTAAAGATGTAAAATAAATAATAATAATAAATAAATGGAGCAGTAAATGAGACAGGTGACCTACCCTGTTCCGTCCCGCCTTAAGCAGGCGAGAGAAGTTTGTCAAAAATATCCGACAAGGATGGGAACGGATATGGCCAATTCGCTCGTTGTCATCCCTAATTTTTAGATAGTGAGGCTCAAACATGAGCTTAATCATTAGATACGAATCATATTTATTTATCTAAAATTTTTGAATTTATATCTCAACCAAATGTATGTATGATATACAAAGAATTCTGACAAATGTTTGAACACAATCTTTAATAAATTGTCTCATCAAAATCTTAAGTTGTTAAACAATAAAGTTTTATTTATTGAAATTTATTTCAATGGTCACCTTCACAAATAAATATATTAATTTTTTAATTAAGAATATGATATGTTTACAATTTTAGTAAGGAGATTTAAACTACCCACGTATGTAGACTTCATCCATGGGAATGTTCATAAAAGTTTTCGACCTTTTTCACATACATTTTAAAAAGTTAACGGAGATTACAAAAAATAAAATTAAAACTGGTTGCTCGTCAAACATGAGGACCTTTTGACTAGGGCTGGTTCTTCTTTACCAGCACCTGAAGTTAAAAAGTAATAAGAAGATAATTAATAACATAACATAAGTTGATGACATGAGAAAGACACTCAGTTTGACAGTGTAGACACAAACATGGGGATCGCGATTATTTTAATCGTGGGCTCTACCATTTGTGTGTGTCTACACTATCAAAAAAATTGTAAAAAAAAAAAGAATTGTACGTGAAGTGTG
The DNA here is from genome assembly GCA_019395295.1 of Osmanthus fragrans. Lineage (NCBI taxonomy): Eukaryota > Viridiplantae > Streptophyta > Magnoliopsida > Lamiales > Oleaceae > Osmanthus > Osmanthus fragrans. The sequence goes on from CM033343.1 coordinate 2,097,809, forward strand.
TTTCTTGATGAAATAGACATTAAGCCCGTGTTTGGTTTGGCTAGAAATTTAATTTTTAGTAGATTTTGAAAAAAATTAATGTAACGTGTTATTTAAATCTTGATTAAAGTTGTGAGTTTCATAATATGTGATTAAAATTAATTGTTGACTTTAATTTAAATTTTCATCAAATTATTTAGCTAAACCAAATGAGACTTTCTATGAGTACAACAAATTTAACATCATTGTTGTTGACAGCACACTCACATATTGTGAGAGTGCTGTCAACAAGAGCTGTACACTCAACTTTTTTCAAACCAAATGGGGGCAAAATCCAAATTTAAATGGGTTGATGTGGCCTACCATGTGGACTTGGATTTATTGTACTAGCCGTCATAGAACTTTATGCCCAACCGTAATTTGGCCATTTTACTTCAATTTAACAACAATTAAAGCACTCCAATTTGAAAATATTACTTTGTTACGCGTTGTAATATTACTAGTTTTAGATTATATTATAATTTTTTAACATAAACAATCCATAGTAGCATTGAAAATGGGTTTAGAGTCTTAAAGAAACGAAGAATTGTGCTCAGTGCAAAATATACATAAGATGTTGAGATTTTATAATATATCAGCAAGTTCGTGGTTGAAGGAAAAGAAAAAGTAAAGGAAAAGTGAACATTAGAATTTTATGAAGCTAAAACTTTATGAATTGTCAAAATCTCTACGTTAAATCAGCAAGAGGATTATTAAGCCCCTATTTGGCCCTTATTAAATTACATTTCATTTTTTTTTCTCCTATTTCAAATCATACAATCATCCAAATAATATTATACGTCAATCAAAATTTTTTTATTCTTTTTCAACCATTCATTTTTCAAAAAAAAAATACTATTCCATCCATTTTTATTTCAAAAATGGGGTCCAAATGGATGCTAAATGCGGAATATACCTTAATTTATTGAAAATAATTCTTGATTACTGGATCTTGAATCTCGAAACTTGAACTGCAATCTTTTCACTTTCAATCTTGAATTTTGGCTCCTTTGATTCTTGTTCTTGATTTTGTTTATTGATCCATAGTCTTGATTCTTGATTGTGGGTTAGGGTCTTCCTATTCAATATGATTTCTCTTAATTATTCTTGTGTTGATGAGAAACACAAAGAATGAAAATTCGCATATGAATTGAGAATCATTACTGTATTTATATTTTCATATGTATTTCCATACATCAAGAAAACACAATTCTAATGGATCCAATCTTAGTACATATTATCCGACTCACACTTTATTTAGATGCCCTAAACCCAACAATTAAATTCTTTATTAGATCACTTTAATATCGCGCTTAACTTTATTATAACCTTACACACAATTAATTACATATGTATATCCACATGACAAATTATTAAATCTAATAATTTCCCACTTGGGCCACATATATTACTTTATAAATGTATAAAATCTTGTAACGTCAAAATTTTTGCTATCATAAATCTCCTAAGAATCTCGTCCTTTTATGGCAGGACATAATGGAAGGTTAATTGGATTTGGACCTCATTAAATTGAAATTAATAACGTACTGGATTCACGTGTAGCCAAAGCCCATAATGGATGTAGAAGAATTTGGGCTTTCACTCAGGTTCAGTGTTGAATGGGAAAAATTCGTAAGTTTTAAAATTAAGAATACAAGTTTCAAACTTTAAAAATCAGATTTTTATTATATTTATTTATAAAATAATGAATTTAAAATATATTATATTAATTAAATATATTAAGGTCACAATTCTATACAATATAATCACAATTATCAAATTAATTGATCACAAATTATTTTTCAATCACAAATATTTACAAATTATTCCACGGTCACAAATAAATTTTTTTACAAGTCACGATTTATTCATCGGTCACAAATAATTTTTTTTTTATAGGTCATAATTTATTTATCGGTCAAATTTAACTAATTTTATAAGTCACATCTTATTATACGGTCACAAATTATCAAGTTATTGATGACAAAGTAATAAATTTTTATGTCTCATATTATTTATTTGTCACAATTTATCTATTTCGTTAGTCACATATTATTTATTGGTTACACATTGATCAATTTATTAGTTACAATCAACTAAATTATTTTCGACCACCACATCACCACTGCCTCCAGTGGTATCATCACCACCAGCGCCTCTACCACCTCGTGACAACCTGTTAACACCACAACACACCAACAAATTCACCATCACAAAAGCCGCCACACCACCACAACAGAGCATCGCAGCCAACAGAACCACCACCACCTCACGACAACCTGTCAACACCACAATACACTTGTAGATTCACTACCACAATAGAGCACTGTCGCCATCAGAGCCACCACCACTTCACGACAAACTGGTCAACATAGCACACCAAAAGATTCACCACCGCAAAGAGTTGCCGTCGCCACCACAACAGACCATTACCACCACCACCCGATCCAACGCAAAAGAGCCACAACAACATAGCTAACACCATCGGAGCGGAACCACCACAACAAGCCGTCACCACAACGCATCATCCTACACACATCACGTACTACAACCCACACCTCCATCAGCCATTTAACAAATTAAAAATAGGGGAAAAAAATATCCTCGCATCGACTTACATTGCCAGGTGAGAGCACCTCTTACGATGCAACAGTGTTGGGCTAAACACCACCAGCGGCACTGCAAATCGCCTGCAGCGGTGCGATTTTGCAGCGTCGCGCAACAGTTGAGGCGCCACCGTTGCGTGTTGCACTCCTTTTCTTTTTTCTCTGGTGACCGCCATCTAAGATGTTAACCGACCGACGATTACTTGGTAAACAGAGAGTGGAGAAAATGGTTAGGTTTACGGGATTGAGATTTAGGGATTGACTTGGTGTTTAATATTTACTTTATATATTATGTTTAATTAAAAAATTCCTGATTTTTGAAATAGTAAACATGCCATCTGAGTTTTGAAATGGGATCTTCAAATTTATTAGTATTTGTAATTTCATCGTGTTGAATTCTTATTGTTACCAATTTCATATTGGAATTACTGTCCATTTTTTGTTACCCCAGAATGATGTGGGAATGTAAATAAAACGAGTTAAAATTTGAAGTCGTCGTTTTTTTAAATCCAAATCAAATCCAACAGGAATATACTGGACCTTGGTTTAACTCAAGATAATTGAGTTTCAAATTCATCAAAGAAATCTATTACTTGTACAAATTCTCATGTATCATTTCAAAATTTAACGTTGGCTATAAGGGTGATGTAATTATCCACGAAGTTAGTGTTTATTTGAAAAATTAATTTCTCTATTATTTGATTCATATATCAATATAAGAAGTTTCATGAGAAGGACTTGAAACAAATGTCCAAAAAAAATACCAAATACCAAAATCGAATAAAATAAAGTGATAGTCGATCACATGTTTCTATCTTTTTCTAAATTTTGATGTGAGCAATTCACATTGAAAAGCAAATGAATTCGAATCCATTTTCTTGATTCCAAAGGTCCCATTATTTGGCAAAGGATGAAATTCTTCTCAAAACTTGCGGTTCACCATGCCCACACCCGCCTTTTGGGCCGTCCAAGATTCCTGAATCCATTTGTCAATCCAACACTTCCCAGAAAGAAATTCCACCAAATCATCAGCTGAAAACGACTGAATCAATGGCAAATTCAATCCTCAAATCCCACGTATTCCGCAAGAACCCTGGAGAAATATGCCTATGGCCGAAACCCGTTCTCCTAAATAATGCTACTCTATCCAATAGTAGACGATTCTCCAACTTACCTCTTCTTCTACATAATCATCTTCATCTTTGTTCTTCTCCTCTTCCGATTTGCCGTAGTCTTCTTCTTCATCGCGTTCCTTGTGTTCTTCTGCAGCGACGTCGTTTAACTCCTCACTTCGTTTCTATGTCCTCCGTAACCTCGTCACAGGATACTAGTGCCACCCCCGCTAAAACTGTAAGAACCCTTTTTCCATTATCAATTTTTTATGTGTCTATAAAATTTCATTTTGGTCTTTATTAACATTATCTGGAGATATCATCAAATCAATTTTTCGAGAAAGGTACAACTTTTGAAGCACGAAGTACTATGCGGCTATTCTTGTACCTTGTTTTTCTTGGGGATTGTTCGTTGCTTCATCAATTACGATCCGAATTCAAAATGAACCCAACGATTATTATATGCAATTACCGATTTCATCATGTTATTATTCTGGAAACTTTCATTTAATTCTCTAATTGACACTGTGTATTGGTAATTGGTATGTATATTTGTGGGATACAGGTGAGGGTGGTGATAAAGGGGAGGGTGCAGGGAGTGTTCTATAGGAATTGGACAATTGACAATGCCACAGGGTTGGGATTAAAGGGTTGGGTTCGGAACAAGAGGGATGGTTCGGTTGAGGCTTTATTTTCCGGGAGTCCAGAGAAGGTTCAGGAGATGGAGCAGCGATGCCGGAGGGGTCCTCCAGATGCAATGGTCACTGGTCTTGAGGTCTACCCCAGCACTGATGATCCCGGTACCAAATTTGAACGCAAACCAACTGTTTGACCGATTTACTCATTGAACAGTAATACTAATATTATTGATTTCTAATACGCGATTTTCTTCAGTATGTGATATGAAGTATGGACAATTTAATATATATATGTTTAGCTTGCTGACATATATGAATGTGTTGTTAGTATTTCGCATTCGTTTGAATGGCTTTATGATTGGCTATGATTTCCTACTTTTACGTTTAAGAGATATTGTATTTATCTAACAGATTCAGGTTGGTTGATTTCGCTGTTTGCAACTGAAGTTGTGGCAGTTGTATTTCGAAATCTAATGATAAATCTGATACATTGTGATACACGAAGTTTCAACCTGTTGCATGAGAAATTTTGAGGACAAGACTAAGATAAAGCTTGTGCCTCTCTCTCTCTTTTTTTTTTGGTGAAAGGGGATGTATTCCATCTAGGTTGTCATTGAAGTATTAACATAGATCTAAATCAAGTAACAAGAAGAATTAGTGACAAGTGTTCATAAGCAGTTGTGTTTATAAACAAGCAAAAATCAGTGATAAATAAGTGGGTAGTACTTCTAGGTTTTACGAAATATGTGGATAAAAAGTTTTTTGACTTTTAATTAGTGTTTTTAAGCACTATTCAAACATGCTTAACCCGATGAGTAGCTCGGTGCATTTTGATTCATTTAGTTCTAGATATATGTGTTTTTTCCTCTTTATGTTCGTGTTATTTTGACATACGACCCCGACATGGATCGAGTATTTGAAATGGTTCCTTACGATTGGGGGGATATATTTTAATCTTTTGTACGTGATGTTCTCATGTAATGTGTACCGCTATTAAATCTTGATGTATATGTATTATAGATATGTAAATTGGCGTTTCATTTTTTGTTTCGCAATTATACGATATTGTGAGCAAATAATATTTCGGATCTATTAACAAAATACAAGTTGGATACATTTCGTGAACTTTGTACGATCAAAGTTGGGTCCCTAGTTGCCACCCTTGTTAATTTGACATTCTCGAAACTACCCTCGTGCTCTATTTGTTACCACCACCTTCGCCTTCTTTTCCATTGCCAAATTATCTTTTGTTGACCCATTGATCTCAAAAGGTTATCTTTTTAAGAATCTTGAATCTATGTTTATTTTCAACTTCTCAAAATAGCACTTCCTCCTCTAATCAAATCAAGAGTTAGTTCCGAAGAATAACCATTCTACTTCTGTGGGTGAGTATAGACTTATAGCATGTTGTAATGTTTTCTACAAAGTGATTACAAAATTTTTTTATTCTCGCTTGGGGTCTATCCTTGGTTCAATTGTGGATCATGCCCAAGTCGCTTTTGTGGAAGGAAGGAGCATGGCGGATAATATTCATTTGGCTCAAGAGCTCCTTAGGCAATATAATCGCAAGAGGCTTGCCCCTAGATGCTTGCTCAAAATTGACTTGAAAAAAGCCTATGATTCGGTAAATTGGGAGTTTCTCAAGAATGTGCTTGAAGGATTGAGGTTCCCATCCACATTTATTGGTTGGGTGATGGAGTGTATTACCACTCCTACTTTATCTCACTTATTGGTAGCCTCCATGACTTGATTAAATGAAGGAAATGTCTCCGTCAAGGTGACCCTCTAGCCCCATTCTTATTTGTGTTATGTATTGAATACTTTTCTAGAATGGTGAAGAATGCTATCTCTAATAGTGATTTCAATAATCACCCTAAATGTGCTTCTCTTAAGATTACTCATTTGGCGTTTACGGATAATCTTATGCTATTTTCTAGAGGTGATATTATGTCGGTTGAAATTTTGTTGAACTGTTTATCTAATTTTGGAGATATGTCGGGCCTCATTATGAATGTTGATAAATCTTGTATCTTCACCGCGGGTATTCATGGGCAAGACTTGAAGGATATCCTTCACCTTACTTGCATCCCCAAAGGTTCCATGCCTTTTCAATACTTGAGTATCCCTCTTGCGGCGGAGAAACTTAAAGTTAGCTCTTATGACTTCATGGTCAATAAATTTTCAGCATGTATTGGAGCTTGGTCTTGTGCCACTTTATCTTATGTTGGAAGAGCGGAACTTATTTTAGAGCCGTTCTTCAAGGTGTGGAATGTTTTTGGTTATCCATCTTCCCTATCCCGGCCGCCGTTACTTCTAAACTTATTAGTTTATGCCGGAAGTTCCTATGGGGTTTGAAAAAACCGTTGGTGTCTTGGAAAAATATTTGTCTTCCGAAACTTGAAGGTGGACTTGGTTTTAGAGATCTTAAAAGCTGGAATCTGGCCCTTCTATCGAAAACTCTTTGGAACATACACGATAAGGACTCCCTTTGGATTAAATGGGTTAACCTCAATTTCCTTCGAGGGAAAGACATTTGGGAACACAAGATGATTAAAGGGGATTCACCACTTCTCAAGAGAGTACTGGAAATTAGAGACCATATTCTGGGAGCTACAGGCACGGCACAAGCTGCTACCAGCTTACTGTTTTCCTGGTCGGCAGCTTACTGCTTCTACAGGCCGAGAGGTAATTCTGTCGTATGGGCTGCTTCAGTTTGGAATACGTCAATCACTCCAAAGCATGCATTTATTCTGTGATTAGGGATTCAGGAAAAACTACTAACGAAAGACAAATTCAGCATATGGATATCGACCATAGATGTATCTTTTGTGAGAAAACGGAGGAGACAACACCTTATCTCTTCTTTGCTTGCCCGTTCACTAGTACCGTGTGGGGAAGGATCTGGAATTGGTTGGGAATCACACGAGCTATGTCTACTTTAGCTAGTGCTTTGAAATGGATGAAGAAATAAGCTTGAGGAACGACTTGGATGAGCAAAGTTAAGAAAATTGTACTTGTTTCTACCGTCTACTTTATTTGGATGGCTAGAAATAAGTTTATTTTTGAACATATTGTACAACAAGTGGATAGTGTTGTTTGTAGGATTAAAACACACACATACAAAGTCATATTCACTTTGTATCCGCATGTTTTAATTTATTACACTTCTCTTGTTTCGGGTACTTAGTTACTTGCACTTGTATTTATTTCCTTTGTTTTGCTCGGGTATGCTCGGAGTACTTGTATTTTTCATTTAATTTTTTATTGTCCGGGTATGCCGGCGTATCCGTATATGGTTTTGATCAATATATTACACATTTACCGATAAAAAAAAAAAAGAGTCCATTTGTTTGGACTTCTGCTTTTGCTTCTTAAAAAAGAATTTCTTGAAAGAGCTACATTATCTTAGTTTCTACTAAAAATTCACAAAATGTTTTCAGAAAATTATACTAATATGTTCAAAAGAAATTTCTTAATCTTAAATATAGCTTTCGACTAGTCAAAATTCTGCCAAACAGACCTTAAAATAGAGTGACCCTCTTGCTTTTTTATTTTACCCATCTAAGAAGAGTAAGCAATGAGAGGGCAAACGAGGTGCCACCAATACCCAATAACAGAACCACCACAAATTGTCCCAGCTTGATGCTTTAGGAATTAAGCCCTAATCTTAACCTTTAGGGCAACAAAAGAAGCAAAAATAAGCAAAACACGAGTGGCAGTGAAGATCTCATACTAAAAAAAATTTCAAACAAAAATGCCCAGGTTCAAATTATGCTATAAATAAATAATATAATTAGACTTTACTACTCCGCCTAGCATATCTTACTGCCTGCCCCAAGTTCTATATGCTCGGGTCCACAATCAATCTCAGATTCATCTACACAATCTAAGAAGATGAACCTTTCTTGATAATAGAAGGTTTTTGTGTGCATCTGGTACGTGATCTAGTAATTCAAATTATCCAATGGTCCTTTTTATCCACTTGTCCAAAATGATTTTCTCCTAAATTAATAATAAAATAAATAAAATTAAGTATCTAATCAATATAATCATTCCAAAATGTCCACTTTTGATGGCTCGAATAAGTGTAAAATCACACATTTCAACTGGATTGCAATTCTTTTCAGTATTGTACCATCACTTTCATGATAGAAGCAAAGGTTACAGGGGTTTTGCCCTAGTTACCCAAACACAAATATCATCCTTGTTATGTGTGGCGCTATCTAATACAATAGAAAAAGTATGTTGTTCTCGATTGTGATTGATCACTATACGGCATATTCCACCTCCATTCTCAGTACATTAGCACAAAATGGTTTAAACATCTGTGTCTAGGTAGTTAGTATACACGTATGATGCTTTTTGAATGAGCTCATCTGCTCCGACGACCTGTAAAAAGAGAATGTGAATTTTCTCCCATGACACCTTAGGGATTGTTGTCAAACTCATACGGACTATGGTTACGTTGGCCTCACATGCTGATAAGATCAATGTGAAAGGACTACATGAGTAGACTAAGTTCATGTTTGGTTTAGATAAAACTAAGATTTTTAGTAGATTATAATAAAAGTTGATAGAATGTGTGATTGAAAAGTTGTGGATCTCATGAAGTGTATGGTTAAAATTAATTGTTGACTTTGAATTAAATTTAAGATTTTTTTATTAAACCAAACAAGGGTTATGGTTGAAGGTTGAAGATCGATTTGACAGTCTATGAAAAACTCAACTTTGAGTGTAGCACAGTGATAGAGCTTGATTATTAGTACCATTAATGACCTTTGTTCAATGGATAAGACAGCTCATTAACTTCATCTATCCATAAAAGACCCGGTTTGATAATCATTTTTGAGGAGAAAATACATTTTTGAATAGTTGATTAATGGAGAATGTGTGGTTAAAAATTAAGGAAAAATTTTGGGTTTGCGTGTAATATTACTTTATTGAATAATATGTGATTGAAAAGAAGAGAGAAAAAAATGCATTTTGAAAAAAATGACTACCAAACATGAGCCATATTAGGATGATGTATATTTGCGTGTCCACCCTAATAATTTTCTGCTTTAGTGAGATCACCTAGGCAAATGCACGTATAACCTCTCATTTTATATTCATGTGGGGGATTATTAGAATTAGCTTAAAACTCAAGAAATTGGTTAAGTGTTAAAAATTAAAGTTAGACTTCGTGTCAACTTCGATCAAATATTTAGACCTGAATTGTTTATGCAAATGATTTGCCGCTTCATTGTTCTGGAACGGGGATCAATTCGCCTAGTCAAGTCGCGAGGGTGTTGCCCTCGAAAAAGAATTTTGATTTTTGTGTATATTTGGAGTGTCGAAACTAATTTCGGATGAATGAAAAATTATGATCCAAAGTTAGAAGGAAACTAGATAATACTGTCGCTCAAGCGACGTCGAACGAAGAGCGAACGACTAACTTTTTGAAAGTGTCGCTCGAACAAGATGGCGGGCAAAAATGGATTTCCGCGTCCGTTGTGTTTTGACTCGCAACACTTTGCCTGCAACCCCTCATCCTATATATATAAGAAGGACCCTTTAGACGTCTCTAATGCATTCCATATTATTTGTGCATCAATCATAATATATTTCTCGTGCCAAAACTCTCCCAAAATCATTCCAAAAGCTCTTCCTTTGTAGAGTGGGGAATCCGTCAAAAGTTCGCTGGAACTTGTGGTTTGTAGTGCTACTACCACAAGTCTAATTCATTGTATTTTGGAGACAAATGTAGTAAACCGCAATCATCGTTGCAGGAGAATATTGTCTTAAGGAAATAGTGTCATCATTTGCCTCGGATTATTTTTCTTCATTTTTATTTTTGGTTTGTGTAGTATATTTTACTGCACTTTGTCACCTTTTATATTCAATATTATTTGGTTTAATCACGCTCCTACGAGTTAAACTTTAGCCTTTTGATTACTACATATAAACAACAATTTTCCCGCGTATTTTTAACATCCCAGTCCCAAAAAGCAATATAGTACTTCATATTTATCTTCTCCTAAATTAATTCTAACAAGGGAGGCAAAACGGGAGAGCTCCCTACCTTTTCTTAAGGTCATCGGAGCGGAGGACTTCATTCCAGTGACAAATGATTGACCCCGGCTTCTCATTTAAAAATATATCAATTTTTACCTTTAAAAAATACAAAATTTAATTCAATATTTCTCAATCCTTAGTCGACTACCATTCCATCTCCTAGCACCATCTCAATAAAATCTCTCTCCTTAGTCAAACTTGAGCACAATTTAATCGAAAATCGTTTTTTAATCAACTTGCAAAATAGAGTGAAATTTGGGCACCTTCCAAGGCTAGTTTATTGTAGGATATACAGATTACTTCATAATAAAAAGAAAATAAAAATGTTTTATTTTAATTTTCATCATCTAATTTTTATTATTTTAGGAGAAAACGTTTCTCTTCAATATCTGGCATTAAATATCCGAAATCATAATTGTCAACTTATGGAAATTCTGTCGGTCTCCTTCTGCAGTGTTTACATTACACAAGTCAAGAAACAGACATATACATTAGGATTAAGGGCCGTGCTGTTTGTACAGGCCCATTTGACCAGGGCGTGTACAGACCTTCTCTATAAGGGATGGGTGATTTTACAAATGGCTTTTTCCATATATTAAGGACAATAAAAATATAATTAGGATTATTTTTTTTTCTCTAAACCCTTGTTTTGTCTTCTTTTCCGAATAATATCACCCAAAATAAGTAAATTTCTTAACTTAATAAGTAAAACAAACATTCTAAACATTTTTAGAAGCAAAAATAAAACACGTCGGTTTAGTGTAAAATTGTAGAGGTGAGGCTGTTAAATATCGTAACGCGTTTCCATTATTCCAGCAAGCAAGGAAACTCGCAGGAAATCACCCATAAAGATGCAGCAATTCAAACACAGTACAGACAGTTGCATTAATATGCACGAGAGGGACCCATGCATGCTTTCTATCTCAGAAACTTCATAGTAAGCACACCATCCAATTTATAAATTCCCTTCAAAAATCTTCAATTTTATAGCCAAACAATTCCTATACATTTGGATCTTGTTCAAGAAAATGATAAAGGCAGAAAGAAGAAGGGGTTTGATCATGTTTAAGCACTTAATCAAAAGAATGCAGAATCTACTTAAAATCTTGCACTCAAGGTTGCCAGATCTCAATGCTGTTGAGTTTGAAGAAGTGGAAGACAGTGGGACAGTACCGGACGATGTAAAGGAAGGTCATTTCGCCATTGTTGCTGGGAAGAACGAGGAACAAGAAGCACAGAGGTTTGTTGTGGAATTATGTCTTCTTAAGCATCCTCCATTTTTGAGGCTGCTGGAGTTGTCTGAAGAGGAATATGGATTTGAACATAAGGGTGCTCTTGTGCTTCCTTGTAGAGCTGATGAATTGCAAAAGATTCTGTAGCAGATAATGTAAAACAGCAAAAGAATGCTAATCTTGGAATACTGGAAAGGAATTGTTAAAATTTGGGTGTGACCCGAATTCTTTGTTAAAAATAATTCGGAGTTCTAATTTAAGTGCATATTAATTAGCATCCTATTTAGAATGCAATTGTAAAACTTTTGGGCATTTTATTTTATTCATAACTCTATTTTTAAAGCTTGAATTATTCCCTATAAATACTAGACTCTTCTTCTAGTTTTTGGGGTGCCAGAAGCATTATTGTTGGGTTGTAATATTTTCTTCAATGATTGTCAATAAAATTACTTGATTTCTCTACCAATTTTCTTCTTTACTTTTAATCTTGTTCTTACTTGTGCGATCAATATTTCATATTATGTCATTAACCTCCTCGATTTATTCCCAACAAATGGTCCGGATTCATAACAAGTGATATCAGAATTGTTTCGATTTCAATAAAGTGACTTCAGATCTGGTCTGAACTATAACAAGTGGTATCAGAGCAAGGGGTGAGAATTTTGTTTGAGGTTTTCTGTTATCGATGACAACCATGAAATATGATATTCCTCTTCTGGATCGCAATACAAGATTTTTGTTGTGGCAAGTAAAGATACAAGTTGTGTTGGCACATATGGATTTAGACGATACTTTGTTGGATTTTGACAAGATGCAAACAACTTGGACAACATAGGAAAAGCAACAGAGAGATCGGAAGGCACTTTTGCAGATACATAATCTATTTAACAACATTTTGAAGGACATTTTGAAGGAAAAGACAGCAGCTGCATTGTGGTTGAAATTTGAGTAATTGTGTATGATCAAAAGTCTGACAAGCAAGTTGCATATGAAGCAGAGACTATATTCTCATCGTATGGCAGAATGAAGATCTTTGAAAGATCATCTGGTTGTGTTCAAAGAGATCGTTGCTGATTTGGAGACGCTAGAGGTAAAATATGATGAAGAGAACTTGGCCTTGATTCTGTTGTGCTCGTTACCTATTTCGTTTTCATCGTTCAGGGACATGATTTTGTACAGTCGAGACACACTCATCATTGAAGACGTGTATGATGTCTTGTTCTCAAATGAAAAGATGAAACATTTGGTTGGAGCTGAGTCCAGAGGTGAAGAAGCTCTTGTAGTTCATGGTGATGACGGAGGGGTAAGTCGCCGATGAATTTCAACAATCAGGTCTATTTCTATTGCAAAAGAAAATGACACATCAAGAGGGATTGCGACATGTTGCAGAATAAGGGTAATTCATCTGCAAATTGTAGGAAGCAATTAGACCATTCAGACGTGACTAACATTGCATAGGACTATTTGAGTAGCGAAGATGTGGTGTTGACCGTATCTCACATGGAATCTAAGGCTGACGAGGAGTGGATTCTGGATTCAACTTGTTCGTTCCATATGTGTCCCGATCGGAACTTGTTTGAAGCATATGAGGCAGTAATGCAAGGTGGAGTTGTCATGGGAAATAACATATCTTTCAAGGTAGTTGGAATTGGTAGGGTTAGATTGATGTCAAAGGATGGGACAGTTAGATATCTTGGCCAGGTTCATGTTCCAGACTTGAAGAAAAATCTCATCTCCCTGAGTACCCTAGATGCAAAAGGGTATACGTTTTCTGGAGAATGTGGAGTCTTGAAAGTTTGAAGGGATGTCCAGGTTGTACTGGAGGTACGGAAGAAGCTATAGTTGTACATCTTGCAAGGTCGCGCGGAATCGGTGAAAAAACACCTGGACATGTTTAGTACTGTGATGGACATACAATTGGGTATAATACCTTTAAGGTTTAGCTCTAAGTCGTTGAGGAACACTACTCGGGAGAGTTTTGGTTATATGAGTAATTCCACTTTGCCACTAGTTTCTGTGGTTCCATCGTGTTCAATTGTTAGTAGAGGACTCATTGAGAATAAGTACGGTATTGCAGATGTTGATGTTTATGCTTCCGGTGTGTTTGAAGGTGTCAAGACTAGCAAGGGGCCTTCGGTTGAAGTGTTTTTGTGTGGATTCTACTATAGGGTGTGCTTCAATCCTGTTTGATAAATTTTGAATTCCTTGTGAAATTTTGGGAACTCGGTGTTTGTGTTCATTTTTGGATATTGTGAAAAACGAAGAGTAATTTTTTGTGAGGTGAAGAAGTTTGGATCTGGTTGAAGAGTTTAATCTATTTCGCTATAGTTAGACTTATTTTTCTAGGATTGAAATTTTTTGGAATTTCGTTTGTTGCACCAGAATTCATGTCAATGTGAAGATTGTTAGAATTTAGGTGTGATTCGAATTCTTTTTTTGAAAATAATTAGGAGTTCTAATTTAAGTGCACATTAATTAAAATCCTATTTGGAATGCAATTGTGAAACTATTGGACATTCTATTTCATCCACAACTCTACTTTTAGGGTTTGAATCGTTCCATACAAATACTAAACTATTCTTCTAGTTTTTGAGGAGCCAGAAGCATTATTGCTGAGTTGTAATATTCTCTCAATTGATTGTCAATAAAATTATTTGGTTCCTCTATCAATTTTCTTCTTTACTTTTAATATTGTTCTTACTTGTGCAATCAATACTTCATATTATGTCATTAACTTCTTCGGTTTCTTCCTAACAAGTGGCCCAAATTCATAACAAATGGTATCAGAGTTATTCCGCTTTCAATAAAGTTATTTCAGATCTAGTCCGAACTATAACAGGAATATGGTTGATTAGTAACTAATTTGTTCTAGAGAAAGAGAGCAAAAAAGAGTTAGTAAATAACGTTTTTACAAAATAAGATTAAGTGACACTTCATATGTTATGTAACACTAAAGAAATGTTCGATATGAACAAAAATTACAAAATTTATTTTATGAGCATTATAGTACTCACAAAAAACATTTTGCTGGTATGTGCAAGACTCTTAGGCCCTGTTTGATGCTTTATAATTTTCTCTAGAATTAGGAAAATATTTTCCAACCTCTACTTCTTTTTTTTGTTTGATATCACCTTTTTTGCCATGGAATTCATTTTCTTGATTTTGCTTACACACTCAATCTTTCCAACTACTTTGGTAGGAAAACCTTTTTTTTTTTTTTGAAACAAATTCTAGAGTCAATTGTAAAAAAAATTATCCCTTTATCAGATAATTTTCATGAAAAATAAAGTTAAACGGACACCAAATTTTAAACTTTTTTCAGGTGAAAAATTATATCAATCAAACACATTTAGTTATAATTCTTAGTAAAAACAAATTCTAGACAATTCAATTTCCTGCAATTCGTTTTCTTTCCACCCAAATTCCACATTTGCAATCAATTTTTGACTTTTCGAAGGCATATCAAATGAGCATTGAACATGATTGCACTATTTAATTAATATTGAATAATCAAATTTTATAAAACTGAAGTTTAAAAACAAGTGTCCTTCAAATTCACTCTATTTTGGCATTGCCGGAACCTTAATAGGTTCATAGTGTCTTTTCAAATTGTGTTTTACTCGTTCGAAGATGAAATACAACCAGTCTCATCAAGTATCTCAACCTATAATCCCTGCCTACGCTTCCTTCATCTAAAGGTGATGATCCCCTATATAATTTTCACAATATCTCAACCTACGCTTCCTTTAAAATGATGGTCTTATAAACCAAACATTTTATGTGGACCAAATGTTAAACCAAATTAAATCAAATTCTCCCTATTTCACAATGTTCTAAAAAGCATATATAATGATTAAACTTCAAGCTTTGCGAGCCTAAATGACCTTAAGGCCTAGAAAGTTGAAAATATATATATATATATATATATATATATATATATATATATATATATATATATATATATATATATATTCTTATTTTTAATTATTTTAAAAAAAAATTTAAACAATTAAAATAATATATATCAAACATCTAAAATTATAAACTACAATATTTACTAAATAATTCCTACAATTAGTCAATTATACAGGTTTCAAGTTTTTGAAATGAAAAAACTAAACCATTTTTCATAATTTCAACTTTCAACTGGACAAATCCTACCTAAAATTTTCTGAGTCAATTCATCATAACGTGTTCTTTCTTGTTCAAGTCAGTGATAAGAAGTGTTGTCAAATGAAATCCTGTATTTTGCCTGATCAGGTGGCATATAACGTTCACAGGTTTTACATTTGGAATACTCTGATTGCACAGGCACTTCGTCAACAACCTTACTGTCAGCCCCAACAAGATTAGGAAGCGGGGCGAGGGGCAATGGTTGTTTGCCACCAAATTTTGAAACTGAGCCTCCTTAAATAAATGGGCTCATATGCCACGACACAAAAGAATTCTGACAAACAATATAAAATAAGAGCATCAACATATCCAAATATCAAGAGATGTTCCAAGCCACGAAGTTTTACTTCAATTTTCTTAAGGGGGAAGGGCATGTGACAGAGAGGGCCGGGGGGGGGGGGGGGGGGGGGGGTTGAGAGAATTAGAATAGTCTACTCTTTAGGGAAAGTTCAGAAACCATGAGCAACTGGAAGCCTAAGGAAAGTAGACCGGCCAGTTGAAGTAGTACGAGTCTCGTACTTCTCTCTCCATTTGATTCCACTGCCAGAAGAAAAAAAAAAAAAAAAATGTAACGAGATGGTTGAACTTATGTCACTGCGGACACCATGATAATGTTTTAGAACATGAAATATCCATCTTCCTTGAAGTTGCTGTTATTGAAGAATTTGAATCTAATAGAGTTAAAAAGTACCAGAAATTTGTATGGTTGTTTCTTTTCACGTGCTTTCTTCCAATGATATTGCTCATATAGCATAGCTTTGTCATGCCAACTGCAGATTGAAGTCAAATGTGCAACATGAGCCAAAAAGCAAGCCAAAAGCATTCATTGAACTTCAATGCAAAAAGTTGATAGAAAAGGTCCTGAATTAACGAAGTAGTAAATCCAACTCAAAGCAAGTACCTTCTACAGGTCTGAAAGACCAAGAAAGGGGTACAGTTGCATAGCAAGATCCAAATTAGAAACAGAGAAATCAGAAGAAAATCTTTTAAGAATTAACATAAACACACAAAACATCAGAAGATGAAGATGAAGATATATTCAGCCACCCTCATACTCTGGGCTAACCAGAAAGGTCAAAGTCGATTCTTATGCGTACAATAGCCTTACATCTCCCCGGCAGTGGAGCCCGGCCACTGCAAGACACATACTTCCAGTTCTTTCCCACCAGCCATTTTAATATTGCAATAGTTCTTCTATATCATAAACTTAAGATGCATATTATTCACAGTGGGTAATTTAAGCATCATTACATGGATCTAAAATGAGCCCAATTGATATGCATCTTGTTGTTAGAATTGAACCATCTATGTTTGAAGCAACTTATCAGCCAAGAATTGCTCAAAGTGGGTACTAGTCTACAGGTAAGTGTGCTGCCTAAAATACATAATCTGTATCCTATTCATAGAAATTTGAGTACTCGGTAAATGAGTAGAATCGAGAGAGAGAAAAAATAAGGCTAAAACAGTAATAACTCAATGTTCTCATTTTTTAAAAAGAAAGAAGGATTTTGGGGCTAACGGGGCTCAAACCAATATCATAGGATTGATCCCGCAATGTACCCAAGAGCAGAGAATTAGTCGAAGCATCACCAACATATATCTTATTGAATCCAAAGTAAGAAGTAAGACTTTGGAGATTACAGACCTATCTTTTGTTCTAAGACTATTGTAAAGGACATTGACAAATTCTTGCCAATCGCCAAGTAAAAAACAATTTGAAGATTGATCCCTCCCTTCAATCCTCATACAGGAAACAAATCTCTAGTGCTTTAAATTTAGCTCATTCTCTTCTTCAGAAAATGTGAAATGCTGTTCCAGCGAATAAGGCACTTTCTCGCCCCTCCACTAAATTGGGCTGGAATGCCATTATGGTATGCCTAATCTATGGAATGGTTTCTCTTGCCCTTGCGGCTTGAATATCGAAATGGCAAGCCATGTTCAAATGAGGCAGACAAAGTGGACAAACTTTTTAGGTAGAAATTCAGAGAGTGCAGATGAATAAATAAAACGGGAAGAAAATAAATAGCAAAGAACCATGGGTCACACAAAACGAATGCTCATGGCCAGAGTTCCCAATCATTTCAAATACAAATAGGATAAATTTAAAACGCTAAGGCATGAATTAATTTAGAATACCACAAAAGTTTTAAGGAATAAGCCAAAAAAAAAAAAAATGAAGAAAACATATAGTGGCGGCTTGAAATATTTACCTTGATGCATGATAATCACATATTTACAAATTTTCTTTCTAGTTTTCAGGACTCTTGACAGCATAAATATTGAAGGAGATATTCAAGGCACCATCCCGAAGAAAAATTCTTATCATCCTCAACAAATGCCACAAACCCTGATAGTTATGCATCTAAATTTTGAAGTAAGCCTAATTAAGGTTATATGTTATGGAACTTGGTACCAGAACTTTTATAGCATCTAACATTGTGTTGACATTCACAAAGAAAAAAAAATTGCTCTTAATATTAAAGGGAATCTTTTTAAGTTTGAACTTCGCAAGGCTATCAAACTAAAATTTGAGCATGCATAGCACGGATATCAAGAGCTCATTCACAAAAGCACTTCTTGATAAAGTTAACATTTTGGGAAATTCTAACCTGTATTTTGAAGGGATGGAATAAAAAACATTCTCTCAATTTCAATGTCAACAAATATTATTATAAAGAAACAAAAAGGAACAGGAATATCTCTGTCAGGAATGGAGAAAGTTAACATCAAAATTTTGTAACTTAATTCCTCCCATAAATAAAAAATAATCATTATTATTAGTGAACAAAATATCTTTTTCTCAAAATTATTAGTGTAAAATAAACATGGGCAGCGAATGTATATGCTTGTGTATTATGCACAGCATTGGTGTTTGCAAATTTACATTCAAGTGATTTTTTTTTTTTTTTTTTAAAAATTAAAAAATAATTGCGTGTAATCAGGCAGATATGACACAGCATGGAAATCAAACACTTCAATTCATTATCTTATTTCTTACAATAAAACAACTGCATAAAAAACAACTTTTTTCCATGAGCATATCCCAAACCCTTACTAAGAAAATTAACATATATAAAAATATATCTAGAAATTATCGAAAACCCTAAAAAATAAATTACACCAGTAGATAAATACATAAATACATTAGATACATATAAACAGTGTATGCGAGGATAAAAGCGAGTGAAACTTACTTGAATTGGTTGGAAAGTTGCCACATGTAAGGGTTAATCCAGGTGAGGGCGGAGAAAGCCGCAGACCCGATCCATATGTTGACGAAGCGGTCCGGGTCGGAATGTGGAACCCCCGAGTCGCCACGATATGCGTTCCCAAAGTACTTCTCCATTCTACTATTCTATCTTCTCTCTCGGCGTGGGTAGTGCTGTCTCGACTTATCCGATTGTTTTTATTGTGGAGAAAATTTCATTGGGCGCCCGTTTATTTACGAGTTTATTTCATATTGGTCACCCAATTTTAATTTAAATTAATTTAATCACAACTTTGTGCTGTGATTTTATCATTTTAATATGATTATTCAATCAATAACCTTAACAAAAACTATCAAGAAACTCTCTAAATATAAGATAGAAGAGATGTTCACTTTTTTTTATACAGTCAATAGTTAAAAATAAGCTTTAAGAGACAAATAGAGATAACATTGAATCCCATGAAATATTTGGTTGATAAATATGTAATAGTTAGATTAATATTTGACTCTGACTCTGATTAAATTAAAAAAAAAAACTTTATATTAACTTTTAATATTTGGAGCCTGTTTGATATCCAATTTTTTGTGTGGAGAAAATGCATTTTTTTAGGTTGATGTGATAGTGAATATGTGGTTGAAAAAGAAGGAAAAATTATTGATGTGATGGAAAATATTATTTTATTGAAGAATGTGTGATTAAAAATGAGTAGAAGATTGAAAATGAAAATGAGAATGGATACCAAACAGGGGCTTGACAAACAGAGACTAAGAACCCTGAGGTGCAGTGCAACAAATTTCAATCCGATGACATGTTTGATAAAAATAATCGAACTGAGTTGAAAGAACATAAGCTAAAATCTTGTTTTATCGTTGCAAGTAATTTGTGTGGATTACAATAATCTTTTTCTTAAACTTTACAGTTACAATTTCTGCTAATTGACAATACATGATGTCGATTACTTATCTAAAGAAAAATGAATCTTTTTCTCGACTATAAGATCTTGACATTAACGAAGAGTTCGACCCAATGCTAATATCTTGGCAGATGATTCATCATTTGTGCCGCTGCCTTACCAGAATGGAAGAACTTGAACCACCACGAATATCAAAAAAAATTTAAAAATTATTTCTTCATTGATTCGAAGTGCCCTGGATGAATAACAATCTCGAGAAAGTTTTTCATTTGGGGAACTTGCAATAATATGTTTCGAAGCTCACTCGCTTCGCAAGGTATGGCCAACACACCCTGCTGCTCAAATCCGAATTCTCTCTCTGCTGCTTCAAGTAATTTTACAAAAGGAGGATACAACAAATAATCCAATGCAACCAAGAATTTCTTAGGCTCCCCATTGCCAATAGCAATCACTGGAAAATGTCCACCCTTTGCAATATCAGACCTCCACATTCTGCAGCAATTTTTGGTTCCTTGACTGAGGAAAAAGATTATATACTTATGCAGTAGTTTAACTCCGATAAAGGAGCAAGATTTTCTGCGGTTAGCCCCTGACGGTTTTGTGCTTCTTGTTTTCATTGTTTGTTCTTCCTTGTTTGATTTTTGGAGAGCCATTGAAGTTGTATATATATATATATATATATATATATATATATATATATATATATATATATATATATATATGGGTGAAGGACTGAAGGTGAATTGGTCTTGAATTAATGGATATGAAACTCGGTTTACCTTCTTTATGTGTCATTGGTAGACAAATTTCAGTAGTATCTCAACTGCATCACACTGTCTAGCCTTATTTATTTCGCCATTGATCAGTCATTTTAGCTCTGTTCAAGTTGCCTTCTATCTTAAAGGGACATGATGGAAAATGATGCCACGGAAGGGGTCATGTGGTGATGAATAGAAGGCTGTTTATCAGCTGAAAATCCTTATCCAACTTTCCTGCATTTGATAGGAAGGGTTGATATTACTGCATATCTTGTTTATAATATTATTCAATCATATTTAATAATTAATACTATGTATCAAACACTCATTTTTTTTTATTATATTTCCATCATCAATTAATAAGCCGTTACATGTTAAATCTTGTGTATGACTTAAGATTTCGGATTTCAACTTAAAAGAAACCTCGTTAAGAGATTCAATTTGTTGAATATTTATTTTATTTTATTTTTATTTGAGCTGAGATTTTACCATTGACATGACCTATAAGATGGTGGCCTGTTTGAGCGCATCAGTCTTGAAATTCAAATGTTTATTTGAGATTCATAACCAGGGGTGGACCCACCAGTGGACCTGGTGGGTCCTAGGACCAACCAGATTTTCCAGATTTAAAAAAAAAAAAAAAACACTTTACAATTTTGGGATATAACATGTTAGATGTTAGATATAAGTACAGATTTTGGGATATAACATCTATAAAGTATACTGTAATTTTTCATTATAACATGTTAGATATAAGTACAAATTTAGATGGAAAATCAGAAACCTGGCTTTGGAAATGAATTTTAGTTAATTAAGATTTGAATTCAGAGAGTTGTTGAAGGTTGTGATTTTTTTGATATTAATGTGTTGTTCTTTTATCCGTTTTGCTGGTTTAATTGTATATTTGGTTCTTCCTGAGATTGTTAATTGCTAGTAGCAACGAAATACTTTCACCTCTTGTAGTAGATCCGTCTAATTGTTGAAGAAACTGTTTGGTAGCATGGGTTGAGGCCTCAAAATTGGATAGAAATTCTTGTCTACATATTTGAATTTGATTTTGAGCAGCCTAACACAATTAAAAGTAGTTCTGATTTCAATTTACCAGCCTACTGCTGTAATTGGTCGGATGAGCGTTTTCGAGTTAATAATTTTTTCATTTTTGCAGGAATTTAAGAATGGAAAATAATATGTATTTCAAACTTCCATCATTTTAATTGTACAGGTTATTTAATCATTATGAATGTTTGTGCTACTCTCACCTAAAAAAAAAATAATCCGGGGGCACTGCTCCCGAATCCCTGTGCTCCCCCTTCCTTTATCTCAATATCTTTCATTTTAGGATCCATCAGCTCTAACATCTTTGTTCCGCCACTGTTCATAACCATCTTAAGATTTGGAGTTACATGTACCTTACATGATTATTTCAATGTACCCTTAAACCACAAATACAATTTAGAAAAAAAAAATTGTCCCTTCTCTAACCATTCAAATTTAAGATGAAATGATTCTACGTTTTTAGAGTCAGCAAAAATCTTTGTTCAATTCCAATCTTGGGACCGCTGATATTTACAAAAATGGTTTACATGTTTGTTGGAAAAAAAAAATGTAACCTACATGTTAAGAGAGCATATTGAAAATATTATAGTTCAAATAAATATACTGCTAAGGGATAAAAAAATTCTATATCGTTTAAATATCGAAATATAAATCAACATATAAGAAATTGTGCTACTTTTCTTAATAAAGTTAATAATGTAAGATGAAACTTCAAGTTTTAATATGGTATCAGGGCCCATTAAATTCCAACGAACAGTTAGATCCGATTAAGGCTAAAAAAAAATGAGCACGCAAATTTTAAGATTGGTTTGCTCAAAACGAGTCATCATCTTGTGTAGCATGTTAAGAGATAAAATCTGATATTGAATAAAGATCAAAACATAACCAACTTATAAGATTTTGAACTATTCCTTTAAACAAATATGATTTTTAAGATGAAATTTCAAGTCTTAATGACTCTCAATAATTTAAATTTTAAATGCTACAGATATCAAAGTCTCGATATTTTAAGAGAGAACCCACTATCCAGCTCACTAGAAAACGTATTTTTGTCTGTATATATCCTTTGGTCTTGGAGATCCATGTACTTAATAGATTTTCTATGACAGTATCACCTTATGAGTTATGAATATATGATTTATAAATACACCACAGGTTCTTGAGGGAACAGGCTACAGTGAGAGAAGAAAACGACACTTGATTGATTTTCCTGTCTGGCTGTTAATCGAAATTTCTTGATTCACTTGATATTATGCCTGCTAGGGCCGAAAAACTTTCGAAGTTCATTCATGCACAGAAAATCATTAGAAAGGTGCATGTATTTAGGGGAGATTTTCATTGTGAAGTTGCAATCATATTACAAAGTTGAAAAATGCCAAGCTGGCTCTTTATCCTCATTTCCTCTTCCTCCCAACCGCAACCACAAAAAAAACTAACAAATTAAAAATAAACATTGTTCTCGATAAATTTGTAGTTGGCTATATAAATCACGACCTTTAAAATGTAAAACAATTCATATTCGTTTTAACGATATTGTATCAATATCCTACGAAAACAAGAGCAACTAAACTAATTGGATTCAGGTTTCAATCAAAATAAAGTAATCATATAATAGAATTAGGGATAGCGGAAGCCTGATTAATTTCATATTCCAAATTAATGGACCAAACTGCTACAAGCTTCCAAACTCATTTTCTTGATTTGCAAGTTTTTCTCGATTGTTTGAGCCATATTATTTCAAAAAAAACATATTATTAAATAGTGATTTGGCATCATTTCAATTATACATTTTCAATAAAATAATATTACATGTAAATTTAAATTTTTTTTTTATTTTTTAACCACACATTTTCTATCAATACACTATTAAAGAATGCATTTTTACCAAAATAATGTGGCTCAAACACCCTCTTAAGTTTCCAACTCCTAAATCTTCTCAGGCAACTTACAAAATACCTCTTAAAATTTGGGATCTTTTAAAAAATCATATGAAAAGTATTTTGAAAGTGAAAAATACTTTGTAAAATTAAGTCTTACTTTTTTTAATTAAAAAAGTAACACAATGTCATTTTTTTATGAAAAAGTTTTAAAGTTAAGTATCACTTTTTTAATTAAAAAATGATATACAATTTCACTTTTATTTAAAAAGTGCTGTTTTCACTAAAAAAAAGTGACAAAATTTTCCTTTTTGAAAAATGTGATGTTTGTCACTCAAAAAAAGTGACGCGTTTAAAAAAAAAAAGTGACAATATAAAAAAAGTAACAAATATTCAAAATAGTGACGTGAATTCAAAAAAATGACAAAACATTAAAATATAATCATTTTATGCAACCCCACCACCACCACGAAGACCAACTATGCGGGCCAGAGGTCACTAAAAACATTACATCATCAAATACTAACATTTGGTTTCAACTAAAACTTCATAAAAGGATATACAAACATCAAACATGACACTTACATTCAACAACAATTCTATTTTACCAAAAAATCATTTGTTATCAAAATAAGCACAAAATGATGAAAATTCAAGTTAGACTTTTTTTTTTTTAATTAAAAATTGACCTACAATATCATTATTTTTTAAATAAAAACTGACATAGACAACAAATAAGTTATTTTTTTTTTTTATAATAAAAAATGACATTAGCTTTTGAAAAATATAAAGATGTTGCAATTCTTTAAGTAAGAGTTCCCATATAATGTATGGATAAAATATAGATAATAAATTGGGGATCCATAAAATGTATGGATAAAAGTATATTCGACCAACTTAAATTATAAATTAAACTTTGACAAGCATGTATTTAGCACATGTATAATATATATATTTTTTTACCTATCTTACATTAAAATTGATCGATTGTTTAAAATACCTTTCATTACCTAGAACACAATTTCATTTAGCCCATGTTTGGTGCCTATTGTTTTAAAACTCTTTTTTTGTGAGATCATTTTCAACTATACATTCACACAATACAATATTTTATACGTAAATAATTTTTTTTCCTAATTTTTAACTACACATTTTTCTAAAAATACTATTCAAAACTCTCTCTCTCTCTCTAAATAATGGGCACCAATCAGGGGCTTATTCATTTGACCTTTTTTCACAACGTTTTAACATTTTCTGTTTGATGATATTTAGAATTTTATTTGGCCAGCATACTTCGCTTGACAACTTTAGGTTTTGTTTGAACCCAATTTTTGGGATGATAGATTTTTTATTAGTGATTTTGTGAAGAATGTGTGATTAAAAGTAGGATTTTTTTTAAATTTACTTATAAAATTATTTTATTGGGAGAATGCGTGTGAAAAAAAAGAGGTGTTTTTTAAAGAATGTGGCTCAAACGGGGCTTAATAAGTTGAAAAGGGTATCTCTTCGTCTCTAGTTAATTGAGTGCACATGTTGGTGAAAGTTTATGAATAAAGATGAACTAATTTGCAACCTTAAGAAAAAAGACGAAGAGAGATAAGAAGAAACCTATTACAAGGATCACTTACGCATAAGGTTAGGGATCACAAAATCTGTCATTCTATTGCACATGAAAAGATAGGTGACACGATCTATTTTGAATTTTTACGGAGAGACTCATGTAAAATGATTATCTTTGAGTATACTAGATATTTTGGCGACTCTTGAAACCATAAAGTAGTGGGCGTCTTTTTATGTTACACAATCTATAATATCTTCAGAAATATCAACATATTCCCAAAACAATTAGATAACGAATATCAGATATCAATCAGTAATATGAGTACTCAACTGTTGTGAAAGAATGGGGTGACATTCCCAAGATAAGTAGATGGCCTGAGATCATTCCACGGATGTTTGGTATGATCATTGCAATCGACAGACATTTCCAGTCGATCATTAATTTGCACATAAACCTCTAATAGGTGATAAAAAACTTGTTAATCATTTAGGTAGTATCAATCTCACAGAATTATGATCGTTTACACACATAAATTCATCGTACATATAAAAATTTCAAATCGAATCTCCATTGAGAAAATATTAATAATTATATGTGAAAAATAATATAAGGCATCAACAAAATAACAATTTCAAATTAAGCCATACCACTCTTGCCTAGGGTGCATTTTGAATCATCCCTTTCACGCGTGGCAACCCACGGTGTGCAGATGTGGGTTATTACACAGACAATAGATCGAACAGGTGGTCTGTGTATTACGTAATTTCATTATTTATTTTATATTTTAATAAAATTAAATACTTTTACTACAGTTTCATCTCCCTGCACGGCTGCCTTTTCTTCTCTTTTGGGTTTGTGATTCTCCAGTATATGTAAGGTAAGCAATTTATCTTATTATTTATGTGATTTTTGTGTCTGTCAATTTAATTTAATTAATATACATGTTTTGCTTTTTGTTTTTGAGATTTTACTTTTTATTTGAAATAGATCTAGGGGGTTCCATACCCTCTGATTATATTTTGTTTTTACCTTGGTGGAGAAAAGTTTAATTGACATGAATTAAGTTCTTTTTTTTTTTTTTTTGTGTGTGTTGATATGTGAATTTGTATCTTTAGATTATTGTTATGGCGGTGCCTGATTGTTTCAATTATACGTCTTGGAAACCCTAACGCTGTTTGTACTAATTATTCTGGTATAACCTATCCCACTCCAATTTTGGTTGGTTTCTTTAGCCTGTAATATAACTCCGGGCATTTGAAATGCTATTGTAGGTTAGTGAAAACATCAAATATAATATGCGAATTCTCAGATTAGATTTGTGAAACTTCTATTTGCAATTGATTATGGTCTTGTCTTGCTAATCTGTACCTTCTAGGATACTGTTTCATATGATTAGTTATTTCAATTATCAGTTATTGGATTGAAAATATCCATTTAACGCATTCTTAATTTGTAAAAATTTCCCTGCATATATTTTGATCCTACCTTTTCTATTTGAAGCCAACCAATTTTCATCTTGAAGTCCGTTGATTAACAGAAGAAGTGTTGTGTGACACCCCGAGAGTTGCAAAGGCACGAAGTTCTAGTATCTGTGAGATGATAATATAATGCAAATGGAGTCCCAGATTCCTACGGCCTGTGAGGCATGCATCCAACATGAGAATCTTGGAAATAAGGATGGGAATTCTAGTGAACCCTCCTCCTCACAAGATAACATCTCTCCACAGCAGCCAGGTATCTTTTTGCCTGGTTAGCTGTGCAAGAATTTTTGAAATAATTGTTAGTGAATCATCCCATACAAATCCTATTTATTTCTATGCAGTGAAAAAGCGACCACGGCAATGGGCTGCTTGGACTCGTCAGGAGGAAGAAAGCTTTTTCACTGCACTGCGTCTAGTTGGCAAGGCAACTTTCTGTTCCTTATTCACTGACATTTGTTTGGAAGTTCTCTCTAGATATTATTTCTGACCATGGAAATGCTTCTTTACTTGACCAGAATTTTGAGAAAATCACTTGCCACGTCCAAAGTAAAAACAAGGATCAGGTGATTTCCCATTACACTAGATTCTAACCTCATACTCATCTATTCCATTGTTAATCTTTAATTTTTCCCTTTTGGTATTGAATGTTGTAGGTCAGACACTATTTTACTATCGGCTTGTGAGGCGCATGAATAAGTTGCTGGGTCCAGAACTTTGTCTTGATGCAAAAAAACTCGAAAGATACCAATGCTGCAATGCTACGATGGTAAATATTTAACTTTCTATTATTTTTTTTCTTCAGTATTTATATTCTTTTTTCCTACAACTGACTTACTAATACATATTTCATTTAGTTCTGGTATTACCTACTTCTCTAGAAGACACATTATTGGAGACACACTCCTTGAGCTTTATGACAATATGAGAGACATCCGCACGTTTAAAAAATCACTTGAACATCCCCTATTTCTAGTTTTGAGTATCATATTCACCCCCGAAGCACTTTTGAGCCTTATCTCATCTAAAATGAGGCTGAGATACCTTCAATGCGCTTGTGTTTAACTACAATTCAACTTGATCCCTTTATGATTTAAAGTTTTTCGATTAATTATATTATGTATACATAATTTAAATATTAGCATATGCAAAACTATCAATAAAATTTATACCTACGGCTACAAATCCATAAACTAAAAAAATATGTTAAATATAAACTTTTTCTTTTTACATTTCAAGTACAATTTTGCTAAAAAAATAGTATACATTGGTTCACTAAACATTATATACCCTCAAAAGTTATATAATAGAATGCTAATTAATCCAATAAATTAATCATTACAATATTTTAGAAGAGTATGTTAATATCCCTTTTGGCCATTTGATATATATCTAATTGTACTTGTAAATAACTATTTTGTTAAAGTAATACTCTATACATATGTATATAATTTATCTTAACATATATATTGATAAAAAGTAATATCACTCATAAACTAATAAGTAAATTTATATTGTTAAAGTAATACTCTATACATATGTATATAATTGATCTTAACATATATATTGAGAAAAGTAATATCACTTATAAACTAAATAAGTAAATTTATATTTTAAAATATAAACTATGTCAAACGAGTTTTGTATATAACATGTCAATTTATATTCCTATACTTAATATGAGCAAATTAGTTAAAATTATCATTTTTAGTTCACAAGGGCATATTAGGTATCTAAATATGGCTCAGAAAGTTGTCAAGGTACTCAAAACTAGAAATAGTGGAGGTTAGTGTGATTTTCTAAACTTAAGGGGGGGTGTCTATGACATTGCCATAAAGCTTGGGGATGTCTTTGATATTGTCTCTATCTGGAGACCTAAACAATATTAGTAATTGAGTGGAAATAGATTTGCTCTATTGAGGAAATTTTTTTTCTTCATTGGTTGTGAACATTAAATAACGTACATGATGAATGCCATCTTACATTTATGTTTTGACGTAATATGATGAAGGAATTTAATGACTTTGTAAAGTTTAGTGGCCACGGATTAGCCTGCCAAACGAATGATACTTGTTCACCGACGATGAAGAGTCTTTATGGCCTTACCTTACACGTGTCTATGTTTACTTAATGGGATTTTGTCATTATTATCCTATCATTTTATTTATTCATTTGTTTCCCCTCTTCTTTTGGTGAACCGGGCTTGGGGGGAAGGGGTGGAACGAGGAGGCAGCTTATTTTAGCCTAATGGTTATGAATATTTCTCCTCACTTGACATATATATAATTTTTATTTTTTATCTGGGATTTTCAATCTCTTAAATGCTGTATATTGGTTCTAGGTGGTCATTATTGGAAAAGTACAGCTGTAAGGCCTCAAAGCTTCACTTGAAACCTCGAAGATTTAAGATATTTGTAGAGGCTCTGGTTAGTCTAATGCTTAACCCATTCTCACTCTGATGATAAATTTTATCTGATACATGATTGCGTTGGCATCTTACTATTATTTAACCATGCAGGAGAACCAACTCTTGAAAGACCGCAAAAAAAATGTAAGGAAACGGCTCTCTCCTGGAGAAAACAACTGCTCTACAGCTCCAACTACTGTCTCAAATCTGGGCAGGCCATCGAGTCATGATAGTCGTGCAGTGAAATTGGTTCTTGTTGACAGCCAAAACATGCAAAAAGTTGGACCGGGCAAAGGATCTTCGGTAAAGCGCAATGTAAATAATATAGGAACTGATCGTACTAACAGAAAAGTAGATTCATCCTCTCTGAAAACAGCAAAACATCGTAGGAAAACAGGTGGTATTCAAGTCAAGTATTGATTACCTCGTTGCAATTACTATTATTGTTGCTGTTTGTATTTGTTTTGTGCTATTCTTTATGCTTTTTGATTTTATTATTGTTGTTTTAGTTCTTATAGAACTTACTTAATATAAATTGTTCATTCATATATTTGGTTTAATTTTGAGAATTTCTTAATATGCTATGCTATGCTATGCTATCTTCTTATTTAGAACTATTGTAAAGGTTTGTTTATATTCGACTGTAAGGCCCATTTGCAAATTTGGCAATTTTGAGATTTCTTAATTAGGCCATTCTCTTATTTGAACCATTCTAAGGTGTTAATTTTTTTAGAAAATTTGCAAGCCCAATTTGCGAACATGGGTATTCTGAGAAATTTGGCACGTTTTGGTGACATTATAGTTGTTGGTATTGACAGCCTATCATTGGTCAGAACTTTCTTTGGTTCTACATTCTAATGGAGTGAGTCTCTGATTATATACTCAGACACCGGAGTGCTATTCCTTGTGATTATATATAAAGTAGACCACGGATAATCATTTGTCATTTCTAGTGTTAGCTGATCATGAAATTCGTGCATGGTATTCCGAACCGGATTCTTATGTTCCCATATGATGATAACTCCCTTAAAAGACGAGCTTTCAGTTTCCTCCTATTAACATGCAAGTCCTGTTACGTAGCTTGATTCTTATATATGGGCTTCTGCTTTTGTTCTCACTGAATGAATGAAAGTTTCTTGCATGAGCTTAATAACTACATTTTATATCTTTTTTGTTTTTCTATAATCTGAATAGTGTTTCTCTGGCTGTTGCTGAATGTATGACAGGCTCTTCAACAGCTGCATATAAAAGATGGGAGAAGGCAGCGATTGCCGGGGTTTCATTGGTGGCTGATGCTGCTGAACATCTGGAGCGGACAATCACCGAGAAAGAGGTTGCACAAGAAGTTGAATGCGTCCACGAAATACAAGGTGAATGGTGAAGATTTGTTTTCTAAACTTTGTTGAGTCAGGACTAATGGTGGTGAATTTTTAAAAGTAATTTATTCATGATACGCTACTTGTCTACTTTTCAGCAGGTGGTGGTTCCCAGCCTGTTGGAAAAGTGGAGCTCTCTTTGCCAATGTCATCACAAAATCTTAGCAACGAATACAATGCACAAAACTCTATGAAACTTAAGCTCCAGCTGTTCCCAATTGATGACTGCACTCGGAAATCCTTGGAAGCGGTATGTCGAGCCTGGGTTGGTTTTTTGCTACTGTTGCAATATGTGGAAGTTATTTAGAAAGTTCAATTTTAGAATAATATGTCATTGCAGGACAATTATAATCCCCATCTGGAGCTCACTTTGGGTACACGAAAGAAGATATCATCTGTATTGGATCACCTCAACCGCAAATGGGGAAATTCAAACTTATTATCTGGAGATTTAATGCTTTTCCCTTACTGGGCACATTGTGAAAACCTGGTGGGGTGTCAGAAGTGGACTAAGGACTCTCCGCTCTGTGCAGCGGATGTTTATGCAAAAGTTGGAAGCCCGCAAGTTTTCCGCCTCAGGTTCTTTTATCTGTTTACTCTTCTTTCTGAAGAATGATGTTTACAGAGTAAACCTAATATAACAGGTTCTGTTTCTTGTTAAAGATATGGTTGGTTTTCAAAAGCTGAGCTTGAATCTGCTACACCTCAAGCATTGCAGTCGTATGCTGATGTTAGTGAGAAAAATGGCATCAATTCAATGAAAGAGCACGCCATTGAGTCTGTGCCGACATCAAGTCCAACTTATCACAAATCAGGGAACCCAAGGTGGGGTACTTGTCAAGAACTGTTAGCCTCTGCAGATAAGATGACTTCTATGACTCCTCTTCAACATTTGTTTCGAAGGATGAGATAATCAAGTGTGATAGATCGGATCCCAACATTAATAGTTCAAGGTGCATTGACAGTACTCCAGCCGTTTCAGTAGTCAGAAGGGAGACCGGAGCTCTAGCTGATACAAGACAAGTTGGAAACATGGTATTTTTTCCAACTTTTGTTTTTTTATTACTTTAAACAATAGATTTATGTATGCAAGACTGAATTCATGTAACTGTTGAATTTATAGGTGTAGATTAAGTTGATGAAGTTTTATATTTGACTAACAGTGTTTGAGATAATATCAAATATTTTTGGTAGTTGAATATTATATTTCTCATCAGGTGTGTTTTCATTTCCATATTAGTGAAAGCATCATTTTAAGAATACCTTATTTACACGAATCCATGCATTTGATTTTGGAAATCTCAAGATCCTTTCGACGTTGATTCACGGCCTAGATTTAAATTAACTACCATAATATACTGTGTAAAGTGACAATTTTTGCACTGCTCTCTCACTGTACACACACATAGATGATAGATCAATGCGTATTCATTTATTTATGTATGTCTAAACAATTGCTGAAAGCCTTGTCTCAACTAATCTCAATCAGAAATTTAAAGCATGATTAGTACCTGCTCTCTGTTATTTATGGATTTCAATCTTGGTAGTCCCTACGAAGTACATCAAATAGATTAAAATTGGTTCCGCATACCTGGGAACAACTAACACTGTGATTTTTGTTTACTAGCCTGTAGAATACAAAATTGACGATGAATTCTTTCCTTGTGTTTCATGTTACCTAAGCGCACTACAATCAGATTATACATCTAACCGAGGAATAGTGCCCATGCCCTTGTTTTTCTGCCTGTCATTCTAAATTATCTTTTTGCTTTGCATCTAGGATGATCGGAGCAAGCAGAAGGATTTGGTACTTTCAGCTGGGGAGTGGGCTGATAGTCTTACCTGTGTAAGTATGGGGGATCTACTTTCTGACTCAATGCTCAACGTGGATGCCAACTGTGCTGAGTTACCATTGCCTGTTGGCTCTAGCTCTCTGCAGCAGATCCCGTTCAGTTGTGACTCTTTTGATGCCGCAATCACTGCTCACATATACAAACATCAAAATAAAGTTGGTTCACACCTGGGTCTTGCACCTCACGCATCTTCCATTTGGGATGCTGAAGAAACATGTGATGCCTTTGCATTCCAAAAGAGAGGTGCTTTCTGTGAAATAGGCCACAGTGATATCAGGAATGCTTCTCTAGAGACCTGTACACAAATCATTAGGACGAGTTCTTCAGTATCCCAAAATGCAGTTGAGGTCTGATATCAAGATAACTGTTTATTGAGATATATCTCAAAGAGAGAGTTATTGGTAACACTATTGTTTTTAATTTCTATTAGGAGTTGACTGCAGACAAGAAATCAAATAATGATGATCCTACTACATATGGAGAGCCAATGGACACGTTAGAGAATTCTGCCAATGATTTTAGTGGACTAACTGACACATATTGGGTAATCTTTTCCTTGAAGTACCATTATCGTTTCTTTTCAGGTGATATTTCTCATTGTTTCAAAATCATTGCTACAATGAGAAGCCTCTTGCTGGCAAAGGAGCAAGCTTACTTTTCATTACTTTCAGCATATCCTTTTTTTCTCACTTGTGCAGTTGCCGTGCGTGCCATACACTATAACTATGCTTGACACATGTATGTTAAGTTGTCATGTGAAGATTTTGGGACATGTACTCATTCTTTGTTTTCCATGTTGCAGCCTGACTCGTTAGGACCATTAGATTTGGATATACCCTCTTGTAGATTGCATAGTGATGATATAATTCTTAGTGATAGCATTGGTGGTTTGAACCGATTCCTAGCGAGCAGTCTGGATGCCTTTCAGAATTGCTCATTCTTTGGGTTGGACAAGAAAGAATCTGCATCCGCAGTTGAAGCTCGCCAGAAAGCTTCCGTTACAGATTTCAAAATCAGCAGTTAAGTTTTTCACCAGACATCCCATATATGAAATACTTTAGTCGGTGGCATTGTCATGTAAAACTTGGCTGGAATGATGCAGTTTGGTTTTATGTGGATCATCACAGAGGAGGTATTAACATTTTCGAAAGCAGAGAGCAATACTTCAAGGAGAAACGCTTTTGTGCTGTAACAAAGTAGATTAAAAATATTCCCAGCCCGTAATTTTATACCGGCTCCTGATGCTGCTGATATATTCCTGTATATTTGTTTTAACTGACTGATGCTAATGTGATAATGTGCAGATACACGTTGATTTGAAATATAAATAATTGAAGGATAATTATATTGACACCACAATTTTTATTTGTTACACCATATTTTAATTGTAGATAAGCTCTTCAATCTTTTCTCATTGTAGCAATTATTTTCTTAATTTTTTTTTATTTTTTTATTTTATCTTTTTCTGTCGAATTCTTATATTCAACCTTTTCATTAATTAATATGTTTCATCCTTGATGATGATTTATGTTAAATTATTTTGTTTTCATGCTTTGAAATGAGTGAAAAATATTTCTCACTTTTTTTTTTTAATCGAAAAATAAGTTGTTTTACGTTATTTCAACGAACTTTTGGACGTAAAATTATTGTCAAATTCAAAATGTGTTAACTAATGGACGAGACATGTCATAATAAGCAAAACAATAAAAATCTTAAGGGCAATTAAAATATGGTGTAAAAAATAAAAATGGAAAAATTACCTAGAAATTTACTTTTAAAGATTGATTTTCAAAAAACAAGCAGACTAATTTTTATTTCACAAATCAGGTGATAATTAAGTTTTAATAATTATAATTAATAAAAATTTAATTAAATCTAATTTACGTATTCACCTCACCCAACCCTCACCTCATACATAAAACCACTCATAGCCGCCACATATGGAGGACAAAAATGAAGCTTTTCGGCCACCGAATTCACACACCAACTCGAATCCCTTGCTTCTCTCTACACATCCCACCCAAGAGTCAACTCTAACTACGACGGATCAGGCCTATAGACTCCCCTGATCATGGCGCACCTAATCATGGTCACAAAACACCTACTCAACCACTCAATCAACAACTGCAGCCAAAACTTACGCACACAGTCAACACGCAAACTTCAGACGAAGATTCTGGCGACGATGGTCAATCCCATGATCTCGGACCACCCCTGTCACCACCCATCATCATGACGAAGTTATTCCACCCATGGGTCTTCAACAATTTTGTATGAATCATCCCACAATTCATCTAGGAGGTGAGGTAAGTCGAGCCATACACGGGCATGAGCCAAATCAACGAGCAGCTTGTCAAGACCACTATTTTCTTGTAACTCATTCACTAAATTTAGAAAAAAAATTCAAATCAAACTTAAGCTAATGGAAGTGTGTGGTGCGTTTGGAGGCGGTGGTGATGGTTTGGAATTGATAGTGGTGGTGGTGGTGGGACGGAATGAGTTGAAAAAAAAGCAATTTGGAATTGAGGTGGTGGGTGGAATGAGTCAGATAAAGAGTGATTGTGACCAACTATTAAGTAATTATAACGATATAATGTTGTGACCATAGACAATATAATGTTGTGACCTTAATTTATTTGAGGTGTTGATTGTTGGTGATGTTTGGTAATATTTAAGATGAATGTAGTATTTATAGTCATCGATTTGAGTTGAAGGTGATAGTGGTGGTGACGGGTGATGGATTATGGTGCTGGCCTGTAGTGTGTGCATATTTATTTGTGGTGACAATGTGACCAAGTATGTGCATATTTGACTTGATCACAGACGGTCACATTGAAGACAACTTTAGTCACATTGAAGACAACTTTAGTCACAGTTAATCACATTGAAGATAAATTCAGTCACAGACGATTACATCTCACCAACAAATCACATAATTTCATTAGTCACAAACCACATCATTTTCTTTGGCACAAATTTCATCAATTTTGTCACTCATATCACAAGATTTATATTTACTATTGAAAATAGAATTTGTATTTATCATCATGTTTAAAGGAAACAAGCTTCCATTTTTACATGAAAAAAAGAACTAAAGTGGAAAGACAAATGAAGCACATACACTGTAGCAATCCTCACATTTTATGTTACGAGTTGCAAGTAACAATTAACAGGTTACAAGTCATATTTCATATGTCAGCATATGCACTTGTTACAAATCCAATAGAACTAATCACGGGTCATTTTTTTTTTTAAAAAAAAAAATGGTCACCAGAGCAACTGTCGGAGCAGTCGCCTAAGACGATGGAGAGGTGGAGAGAAGGTGGTGTAGTGGGGTGATAGGATGGGGTGGCATGAGATGAAAATAATTAATGTATATTATATTATAATTTAATATTTAATAAATTTATTTACCACCTAATTTTTGAAATAATTTCATAAGTATGCTAGTTTCGAAAAATAATTTTTATATGTAGGTGTTATGTGGTGTTACTTTTATTTAACATAATCTATTTTGAGATTTCCTAACTCCATTTAGCTTTTTAGAGGTTTAAAAAATTCTATGTATCTGTTCAATATAATAACAATTTTTTGTCCTCTGTCTCCGCCTCTGTCTAGGACTCTTTTGTGGGTAGTTTCACTTTCATCCATGGACGGAACAACATGGGGTTATGTGGGGTCAAGTGACCTTGATTTTGATTTTATTTTATTTTATTTTTTGGCTCATGGTTGTTATCATGGTCTATGCATTTCTGTGGGGACGGTGGAGTAGAGGAAAATATCCAAAACAGAACCAATTCCACCAACAATGAAGCCATTGGTGCAGTCATAAATCAGCAGTTTCTCATCCAAATTGGTGTTTTTCACAGCCCTCCCAATGATCGTGGAGAACTCCCTGGAACATGGGTTCTTCCAGCAGTTTGGGATTTTATTACAATTCAGTTCCAGCTTGCTTCATTTTTCTACACTTTCTCAATGCACATTTCTTTGGCCGAACTATTCTTCATGGGGTGCCAAGTGTCGAGCTACTGATCGTGGTTTTGTTGTGCAGCACAAGAGCTTTTCTGAAAATTATAGGTTATATAAAGGCAATTGAACTTGGAATTATTTTAATTGTTTATGCTTCTCAAAGTCCCTTGTCTACAAATACCTTTGTTTACATTGCCATAACCATCTCAAGTTCTCTTTTTTGGGGGTTCTTTCTAATTCAATATTTCTTCTCTTTTAAAATAAGGTAAAAAAAAAAAAAAAAAAAAAAAAGAAAGAGAGTACATGAAAGTCGCATGCTACTTTTGGTGTTGATTTATTTCATTCATGTAATATGTTCCAGGACTAAGGTAACTCGATTCCTGTCCTGAGCTAAGGGGGGTGTATTCAATTGAGACTTTTGAAGATTTTGGTAGACTTTTTTTAAGTGATAACTTTCGTGGATTTCGTGGATTTTTCATAGATTTACATAGAATTAGTGGAAGTCTTTCGTAGACTTCTGAAGACTTTCATTTTAAAACTTTTGTAGAGTTTTGTAGAATTCAAAAGATTTTTTAAAAACTTTCATTTGAAATATAATTCATGTGGATCCAGTGCAATAATGTGAAATTATCACATATAAGACTGTAATTCACACAATTTTCTTTCTACTTCCCCTCCTCATATAATTAAAAAATATTTTAAAAAGAATAAAAATTTAAGGTCTTAATTAAATAAATAATAATCAAAAGTATACATATATATATGATAAAAAAATAAATTTAATATTTAATATTATTAATATAATATACTTTTAAAAATAAATAAAAATCAATATATTTACATTTAATTATAAATTTGTCATATAAAAATTTATAATTTAATAAAAAAAATAGATATTTTTCACAAAAAAAAAAAAAAAAAATACAATGAATGAAAAAAAGTTACAAGAATCTAATTTAATTTTTTTCATAGAAAATGGAGATA
This sequence comes from Osmanthus fragrans, assembly GCA_019395295.1. Taxonomy (NCBI): domain Eukaryota; kingdom Viridiplantae; phylum Streptophyta; class Magnoliopsida; order Lamiales; family Oleaceae; genus Osmanthus; species Osmanthus fragrans. Next base: position 2,135,083 of record CM033343.1, read on the forward strand.
AATGATAAGAGAGGGAATCAATAGAAAAAATAAATTTTAATCATACATCTAATGTTCGTAGAAAGAAAATTGAAAGAAATTAGTTTTTTTTTTTTTTTTTTTTTTTTTTTTTTTTAAAGTCTCCCAAAATCTCGTGATTAATGAGAGACAAATTTTGAGATTTTATATGAGTACTTTCTGCTTAAAAGTTAATATTTTAGAGACTTTTATAAAAATCTCTGGAAGTTATTAAAATTTGAATACCCTAAAACTTATAGAGACTTCTAAAAAGTTTTAATTGAATATACCGTAACTTTTAGAGACTTTTTAAAAGTCTATGAAAGTCTCAATTGAATACACCATAACTTTTAGAGAGTCTCTATAAGTCTACATTAAGGGGGGTGTATTCAATTGAGACTTTTAATAACTTTTTAAGATTTAAAAAGTTTAGGTGTATTCAATGTAGACTTTTAGAGACTCTCTAAAAGTTATGGTGTATTCAATTGAGACTTTTATAAACTTTTAAAAAGTCTCTAAAAGTTTCGGTGTATTCAATTAAAACTTTTTAGAAGTTTTTATAAGTTTTGGGGTATTCAAATTTTAATAACTTCTGGAGACTTTTATAAAAGTTTCTGGAGTACTAACTTTTAAGCAGAAAGTACTCATATAAAATCTCAAAATTTGTCTCTCATTAATCATGATATTTTGGAAGACTTTTACAAAAAAAAAAAAAAAAATTGTTTTTTTTTTAATATTTCTTTCATTTTTCCTTCTACAAACATTAGATGTATGATTAAAATTAATTTTTTCTATTGATTTTCTCTCTCTCTCTCTCTCTCTCTCTCTCTTATCGTTTATCTCTATTTTCTATGAAAAACTTTAAATTGGATTCTTGTAACTTTTTTCATTCGTTTTTTTGTGAAAAATATCTATTTTTTTATTAAATTATAAATTTTTATATGACAAATTTATAATTAAATGTAAATATATTTTTATTTATTTATTTTTTAAAGTATATTATATTAATAATATTAAATATTAATTTTTTTTTTTTCATATATATGTATACTTTTGATTATTATTTATTTAATTAAGATCTTAATTATTTATTCTTTTTAAAATATTTTTTAATTATATGAGGAGGGGAAGTGGAAGAAAAATTGTGGGAATTACAATCTCATGTGTTAATTTCACATTATTGTACTGGATCCACGTGAATTTTACTTCAAATGAAAGTCTTTAAAAAGTCTTTTGAATTCTACAAAAGTTTTAAAATGAAAGTCTACAGAAGTCTACGAAAGACTTCCACTAATTCTATGCAAATCCATGAAAAATTCACAAAATCCACGAAAGTCATTACTTAAAAAAAGTCCACCAAAGTCTTCAAAAGTCTCAATTGAATACACCCCCCTAAATACACCTAAACTTTTTAAATCTCAAAATATCATTAAAATTCTCAATTGAATACACCCCCGTAAGAAAGAACATAACAAATCTTAGCATATATCCTGGCTTTTGACATGAATTTTTGCCTTCAAATCTGTAATGAATAGATCAATATTTTTCTCTGATGATCCATCTGTTGCCAAAGCATTTTGCAGCACGGTTCTTACTTTCTTGATCTCCATCCTTAATCCATCCAAAACTGTACCACTCATCAAGTTGTCAATCTTCTCTGCAACTTCTTCCTTGGCAATTGATTCTCCATTACAAAGATTAATTCCAATCTTCCAATCGTCAACTACTAATTTCCTAATGGTATGTTGATCACCAAACATTGGATAGCATATCATAGGTTTTCCACACCACATGCTTTCCAATATGGAATTCCACCCACAATGCGTCAAGAACCCTACAATGGCCGGATGCGAAAGCACCATATTTTGATTGCACCACTGAACAATCAACCCTTGATCTCTGATTTCGTCCACGAATCCAAGGGGTAAATCATCAGTATCATTAGAGCTCACAATATCCCTTTTAACCACCCAAATAAAACTAACTTTGCTAGGGAGAAGTCCATGAGCTATTTCTTGGATTGTCTGCTTACTAGTCTGATCAAAGCTGCCGAATGACAAGTACAAAACTGAGCTGGGAGGCTTCGAATCCAGCCACGTTTTAGTGTCTGTTTGAGGCCATAAATTCTGAGAAATGGCTGGCTTGTTGGAATCAGGTGAAAAATTTATAGGGCCAATTGCATAAGTTGGCTGCTTTTGCTGTAGAGCTGATATTGTCTCGGATTCTAGTTCCTGAACAGTGTTTAGTAAAATAAAATCTGCTTTCTTCACTTGGTCATCAAATGTTTCTATCACAATCTTTTGCGGCAACGAATCTAGGGAGGATTCTTTAAGGTATGGCATCAAGTCCCTGGTATTCATCAAAGCAACTCCGGGTATGTAATTTATATTTTCCTCAATATTGTCTGAAAATCAAGAAAATTACAACAAAATGGTGATCTTATCCAGGGGATAAGTATACACTATAACTAAGCTCCCTACAGTCAAGCAATAAAAGTTGGGGGGCGAGAGGAAGAAAGAAGATGTACCTTTACAAGGAAAATGACAATTTTCTCTAAGAAGGTCCAAGTGATAAGCTGTAGAAAAGACTAACGCTGGTTCTGTCCAGAATGATACATTCACGAGGTTATATTTCCTGGCAATTGTTGCAGGCCAAGTATAAAAAGTATCAGCAATAAGAAAATAAGCCGACGATGGATCAGACCGGATTATTTTTCCAACAAATTCATCGACACGAGCTGGGAAATCTCTCAACATGGACTCCCAGTACTCTTTCGCGTGCAGAAATCTGTTGAATTCCACAGGAAAACCATCGAAGATTGTTGTATAACGTATGTCAAGACCCGATTCACTTGCATCAGCGAATAAATCAACCTCACTGCTGGAGTGATGGGATTTGGACAACATCTGGTGGATGAATTCTGTATAGACAAAAGTGATGGCACAACCCTTTGAAGCAAGTTTCATAGCAAGATTCACAGTCGGAGTAATATGACCTTGAAATGGAAAAGGAATTATGATAGCATGAGGCGTCTTCGCCATATTTTTCCCCGTTGGCAGCTTGCTGTTGTAATAAGATACACTGATACAGGGTGATTGATTAACTTCAAAAGTTGTCTGATTAAGTTGTTCTAGCATTGATGAGGTACTCCATGTCAACGAAAAGGATGTCGAGAAAGTAGAAGCCAATAAGAATTTGACAATATATTACTAAACATATTAGTCAAAAATGACATTAAATAGAACAAGAAAATAGACAATGATTTTGTACATTATTTAGTCACAGAATTGGCGGTTTGAACTTTTCAGACTTTGATCAGTAGTGTTTGAAAACTTCAATGGAAGGTGGAGAGAAAAACAATCTTGGAAACAACAACAAAATTGAAAATCAAATTTCAAATAAGGCTCAAACACGTGATCGTTGTCATCAAATAATATTTGCCCCTTCTCCGATAAATTAAGATGCTAAAAGATTTTTCGGCAAATGATTTGAAGGATTAATCAAGTTTTGTTGTAGAAATACCAAAACACAAGTATTTCTACCCAAAACTCAAGAACACAATAAGAAATAATATGAATGTGAGTAAAAATTGGATATAAACTTGATTGTGGAGAATATAAGTATAAAATAATGTTTTTCAATTAATTTCACTAAGAATATGACTCCTCTATTTATAATCTCACTATTGTACACGAATTGGTGCCAAAAATGTGTTAAAATTGCACCAAATTCAAGTGACAAACGGTAGGAAACCGTCCTCCAACGGTCACTAAATTTGTTCTATGCGACCGCATAGTACGAAACTATGCGATCGCATAGTTATACTCGAACAGAAAAGGAAGGCTTTTGTCCATTCTATGCGGCCGCATAGGATTTGTTCTATGCGGCCGCATAGAACAAAATCCGGCATTTTTCCATTTATTCTTCTTTGTTTGTTTTGAACAACCATTTCTCAACAAGTAGTGGAGTCACGACATATCCTTTGGATTGAAAAATTATCTAATGACGAATTCAAATTACGAGCCAAAGAAGATAAAAATGGATTTAATAATCTTATTATTATTTTTTTATCTTTTAATTCTTATTTTGATGTAACCTCTTTTAGCTTATTTTCAAGTTAAGTTCTTTAATCTTCAAAATAGATTTTTTGTACCATGTTGAAGTATTCAAGGAAAATTTGCAATACATCTGTTAAATTGAAAAATTGTTTAGTAGTGAGTTCAAAATAATGAGGTAAAATATGACTTTCTAGAAATAAAATAAATAATCAAAGAATTAATTATCCATTTTGATGTCAAATCTTTCATCGTACTATAAGTTCTTTACACGTCGGCGTAAGTTCTTATTTCCTTTTCAAACATTCGTGTTAAACTTCTCAGCGTATCTTTCATATTGAAATACTTTTTAAACAGTGAGTTCAAAATAATAAGTCAAAAAAGGCAGCTAAAACGTAATTTAATAATCTACTTTCATTTTTGTTTGACAGAAATTTAATTAAAATTTTATTTAACTTCTGATTTATCTCGCTTACATAATTAAATATAAAATATGACAAAACTTTGAAATGCTAAAATAAACCATAAATAAATTAAAATGAAATGAAATGAAATTCACAAAACCTCGGGGGCTTGAACTCTACATTCACCCTCTCCCTGATTTTGATACCTGGGTTAAGAGTATGGGTGTGTTTGAGCCATACTTTTTGAAAAATGTATTTTGAAATAGTAGATTGATAGAGAATATGTAATTAAAGAAGAAAATGTTTTTAATTTACGTATAATATTATTTTAATGAAGAATATGTAGTTAAAAAGAAGAGATAGAAAAATATATTTTAGAAAAATGGGATTCAAATAATGATTATTATTTTTCTATATTTAAACAATGCGAGTTTTTTCCATTAATAAATAAGTTAAAATTGATACGATACTAGACAATAATCATATTTATCCCCTTTCTTAATGTTTTGTCTAGAATTTGGAGTTCAAATTTCAAAGTCCCACTTCACAAACAAGATTGAGGACAGAGTTTAATAACATGGGACACGTGTCGAATATTGATTGGCTAATTTGGAAAAAAAAAAGGATAAAAAATGTGCCGACACACAACACCTATTTTCAAACCCTGTCATTTTCACCTGTTTGAGTAGCTTTATTTTCTAGGCACGTGAGATTTCAAAAGAAAAAGTTTGACTAGTCTGATATTGTTGTTACTACTTCATCCAAACCCACGTCAAACTTAGAAGCCACTCAGCAGCAGCCTCATGTATGGTCATGCAAACTTTTTATACCTCGTCAATATTGCTTCGACAAGGCAACACTAATAACTCAGCTCGCCAATAAATACCCAATGCAACATGAAGGAAAATGTATGAACTCAAGTCCCTAGCCAAACCATTGTCCATTTTGTTTCTCTTGCATACATATTCTATTTTCTAGCACTAACTTGACTATAAGAGTGCAAACAAAAATCGAGCCAACCCCTCTGGATGATGGACGACTACCTTTGCTAGTTAATCACTCGTACATCAGTGTGATATCAACTCCCACCTTGCCAAATGCATTAAGTCCTACACACCCACAGCGAGACATCAATAAGGAGGGCTAACAATATACCATTACTACAATACTGTAGTACTTAAAAGGGCTCTTCGATAGATTTAGGGATGGCAACGGTTTGGATATAGGACTCTTCGATCATTTTCGTCCGTATCCTGTCAGATATTTTGTTACCTTGTCCCACCCCCATATTCGGTTAAAGTGGGACGGGGCAGGTTCAAGATGGAATCGGGGTGGGGCCCTACCCCGTTTATCGCCCCTTTTATTTTTTTATATTTCATTTTTTGCTTTTATTTTTTATATATTTTTATTAGTGAATATTAGTACTTTTTTTTTTTTTTAATTTTTAAGAACAAGTCATGTTCTCTATAAAATAACGATATTTTTTTTTGGTTGATAAAAATACTTAAATTTAAAATTAATTTTAAACGGGGCCGTGATTTATGTTTCCTGTACCTGTCCCATGACTTCTTCGGGAAACCAATCCCAAGCAGGGCCGCAGGAATCGGGTTGAACGATTTTTTTTGCCATCTCTAGATAAGTTGCCCTTTTATGAAAGTAATATGGCAAATATTCCTATCTTCTAAACTTAATTGAACTATACACATTGAATTATTCTATCCCTCCTCTTAATTAAGCCATACATATCGATTTTTTGCACAACTTAATAATGAACACTTAGGGGACGTTTTTTTCGTGTTTCAGTTTTGTGTTTTGGGTGTTCATTTTGAGATTGTTGAAAACTCGTTCTTTTTGTCGTTTTGAAAAAATATTTTTCAACCCGTGTTTTTTTAGTTTTGACAGATTTGTGAAGAAAACAGCCAAAACGTAAAAAAAGTTGTTTTCTGTTTTCTTCACAAAATTTTCAGCCATTTTCAAAAACTCGTTTTCGAAAATAGGAAAGAGAACGCGTTTTTAATGTTTTGGAAAATCGAAAATAGAAAACGGCCAGAAAACAGTAAAGAGAACGCCCCCTTACTCTTCTAATATTTTTATTGAACACATTGAGACAGGTTCCAAATCCATCTTCTTGGATCCTACAAGACAGGAGTATATATAGTGAGCGCAAGAGATGTAATCCTACAAAGATAGGAATGCTGCTGAGATATCAAGTAAACTAGATAGGATTAGACTTTTGATGGTCTTAAGAACTTTTCGGGATCAGAATGTAGGAGATGTGATGAAGCAAAACTCGAAAGTGGAACAATTAACACGTGCAAGGTCGAGGTAAAACGTGACTGGCAAAGATCGATGGTGAGGTCGTGGTCCTTAAGCTCGGGGAGAAGGCATCCCACCAAGGGATCAAGCTAACACCTAGATGACAAACACACAAGATCAGGTATCCACACATTCTAGGTCTGGCCTGGAAGTTAACAGAGAAAAGACTTGCACCTTTGTAGCAATAAGACCACTAGTATGAGCCATCTCACACAACAAAACAACTCTACATTTATCAACAATCTGTCTAAACCTAGCATAATCCCACTCCCAAGGATATGAACTCCCACCACATGTTAATATCTTGGGAAGAAAATCAACTGCCTTCGCCTCCAGTTTATCATAATCGATATATCCTGTCTTAGGATTCACCTTATAAGATAAACTCTCGAAGAAAACTGATGCCCCTGACACCTTTCTCCCATTTGGCAAATAATTGCTGTGACTTTTGAAGATGTACACGAATATGGATGGCTCTCTCTCTCTCTCTCTCAGAATCAAGCCCAAAAGTAGCCAATGCATGCTCGCAATAGAGTATCTCAATCTCATCAATATAGTGATTTCTACCATAATATCGAGACCTGAGCGGGTTAAAGTAGGAATATTTATTTGTTAAATGGCTCCCCAAAGCATCCATTATTGCTTTACAAACAAAATTTTTGAGGCAATTAATTCAATTCCTTTATATTGCCTCATCTTCTTCTTCTCCATTACTTCAAAAACATTTGAAATTAAAAAATTGTAAGCTCTGATTTCCTCGTGCCCTAATAGCATTCCTACACAATTCAATCTCATTTGAGGAAGCCATGAGATTCATTACAGGCGAGGACAATGTTGGCAATACTGAAACACAGTCCCGCTCCTTCTTCAAACACATCAAATGCTCGCAAAACCTATTGAATTAATTATTGAAGGGTGGTTATATTGTCATTACAATTTTTATTTGATATACCACATTTTGATTATAGTTAAACTCCTTATTATTTAATCATTGTAGAAATTATTTTCTTAACTTTTTTTGGTCGAATTCTAATCTTCAACCTTCAATTAATTAGTATATCTCGTATTTGATGATAATTTATATCAAAAGATTTTGTTTTCATGCTTTAAAATGTTGGAAAAATGCCTTTCTTACTTTTTATTTATTTATTTTTAAAAATATGATGAAAAAATAAGTTGTTTTATGCCATTTCAATGGATTTTTTTTGACATAAAATTATAATCAGATACAAATTGTGTTAATAAATGAAAAGTTTGAGAATAAGAATGACATTTCACAGCACATGCACTAATACAAGAAGAAGCCAATCTCAATCTTGATTCATCTTCAATTTATTTTTATTTGGATTGGCTCGAAGAAGCCAATCTCAATCTTGGCTTGAATTTGACCTTTCGACTTCGAAGTCAACAAACAAGCTATGAACCATTTTAAATTCAGGGTTTAATCCTTCTTACAAGTACCTATGGGTTGGTACTTATGTAGAGCCTGTTTGGTTCCCATTATATTCTCATTCTCATTCTCATTCTCATTTTTTTCTCTTTCTTCATTTCAACTACACATTTTTCAAATAAAATAATATTACATACAAATCTAAAAATTTTCCACCACACATTCTTCTATCAATCACTATTCCAAAAATTCTATTCTCATTAAAATCAACATCAAACACGCGTAATTTATATTAAGAGTTTCCTTTTTTTTTTTTTTTTTAATTGATTTATACTGATAGTTATTACACTATCAACCATCAAAATGAAAAGTTCAACAATTTCAATTCTCTTATATAAGAATACAATAAATGAGCAAAATCACATCTGCTAAAAAAACAAAACCCGACAATAATAGTATATACGCTCCAAATAAGAGTTTATGGCATATATACTACGAGAACGAAACAAAGCTTGTTTGATCACTAGCATGTTGATATATCCTGCCTTTTATCATGAATTTTTGCTTTCAAAATCTATAATGAATTGATCAATATTTTTCTCTGTTGACCCATCTATTGCCAAAGCATTCTGCAGTATGGTTCTTACTTTCTTGATCTCCATCCTTAATCCATCCGAAACTGTTCCACTCATCAAGTTGTCAATCTTCTCTGCAACTTCTTCCCTGGAAACTGATTCTCTGTCACAAAGATTAATTCCAATCTTCCAATTGTCTACCACTAATTTCCTATTAGTAGGTTGATCATCTCGTAATGGATAACAAATCATAGGTACACCACACCATATGCTTTCCAATATGGAATTCCATCCACAATGCGTCAAAAACCCTCTAATGGACGGATGTGAAAGCACCATATTTTGATTGCACCATTGAACGACCAACCCTTGATCTCTGATTTTGTCCGTGAATCCAATGGGCATAACATCAGTATCGTTATAGCTCACAATATCCCTTCTAATCACCCAAATAAAACTAACTTTGCTAAGGAGAAGTCCATGAGCTATTTCTTGAATTACCTGCTTACTAGTCTGAACAAGGCTGCCGAATGACAAGTACAAAACCGAACTGGGAGGCTTTGAGTCGAGCCATGCTTTAGTGTCCATTTGAGGCCATAAATTCTGAGAAATGACTGGTTTGGTGGAATCAGTTGAAAAATTTACAGGGCCAATTGCATAAGTTGGCTGCTTTTTGCGTAGAGCTGATATTACCTCAAATTCTAGTTCTTCAACGGTGTTTAGTAGGATAAAATCTGCTTTCTTCACTTGGTCATCAAATGACTTGATCACAGCCTTTTGTGTAACTGTTTTTATGGAAGATTCTTTAAGAAATGACATCAAGTCCCTTGTATTCATTGAAGAAACTCCGGGTATGTAATTTATATTTTCCTCAACATTGTCTGAAAATCAAGAAAATTACATCAACGAGGATGAACCAATGGTGATTTTGTTCCTCCCACTCTGTGTCTCACAGAAAATGGTCGGTCGAGAGGATAAGTATAATGTATGACTAGACTCCATACGGTGCAGCAATAAAAAGACGAGGAGAGGAAGAAAGAAGACGTACCTTTACAAGGAAAATGACCGTTTTCTCTAAGAAGATCCAAGTGATAAGCCATAGAAAAAACTAATGCTGGTTCTGTCCAGAATGATACATTCACGAGGTTATATTTCCTAGCAATTGTTGCAGGCCAAGTATAATAAGTATCAGCAATAAGAAAATAAGCCGACTGTGGATCAGACCGGATTATTTTTCCAACAAATTCATCGAAACGAGCAGGAAAATCTCTAATCATGCACTCCCAGTACTCATCCGCGTGCTGAAATCTATCGAATTCCACAGGAAAACCATCAAAAATTGTTGTGTAACGTATGTCAAGACCCGATTCCCGTGCATCAGCGAAAAAATCAACTTCACCACAGGATTGCTGGGATTTGGACAGCCTTTGGTGGGTAAATTCTGTGTGGACAAAAGTGACGGCACAACCCTTTGAAGCAAGGCTCACAGCAAGATTCACAGTCGGGGTAATATGACCTTGAAGTGGAATTGCAATCATGATTGCATGAGGCTTTTGAGAGGATCTTGCCATATTTTTCCCTCTTTGCAGATTTCTGCAGTGATAAGATAGAAGGTAACCGATTGGCTTCAAAGGTATTGGTGATTTTTATAAGCGAACAGTTATGAAGCTTGTATATGACTAGTCAAATGATGAGATTCTCAACGAAATTAAGCTCATGTTTGATCCCTATTATCTAAAAATTCATTTTGTTTTAAACTCATTTTCAATCATATATTTTCACGATAAAATATTTTACACGAAAATTCAAAACTTTTCATACTTTTTAACCGTATATTCTTTAAAAATTCACCATTACAAAACTCATTTTCAGCCAAAAAAAGAAAAAAAAGAAAAAAAGAAAAGAAAAGAAAAGAAAAGAAGTGGATCAAACATATGCTGAGAATGAGATAGTAGAAGCCAATAAGAATTTGACAAGATACAAGCAAACAGATGGTCAAAAATGACAGCATATGTGTACACCACCAAGCATGATTGATTAAAGTTCAAAGTCACGATTGATTTTTTAATTGGTTGATACGTTATTGCTGGTGGAAAGTGACTGCGTTTTGGCGTAATTATAAGTGGAATTCGTTTCTTCTTTATGAAAGGTAAAAATAGATTTGTGTTCTCCTTAATAAGAATTTGGAAATCAAAATTTTAGTTGGTGAAAATGATGCTTGAGTGAGTGAGAAATTAAAGTTCAAAATGTACATCATGATTGGTTTAGATGTTGGAGGAAAAACAAAATTGTAACTTGTCACACAAAGGAAAAATGATAAAATGAGAACTAATTTATAAATGATTGTATTTTATGCAGGTGTAATCATATGTAGCATAAATGTTCTTTTTACGTGCAAGTGCAAAGAGTGCAAATCACAATTTGGACTAGCACATCGCTGATGTAGAAACTTGATGTTCAATTCATACGTGATTCTCTGGCGTATCCCGAGAAATAAACGCTCAATTTCCTATTTGTTCTTATTAAATATATTATTATTATTTTCTGCATTTTTGTCTAACATCCACAAGATTTATACAAAGTAGTTTAGACTGGTCTTCAATATTTTCTTGCCAGGTAAGATTTAAAAATTAAGAAGTTTGATTATTCTGATGTTTTGCACTTTTTCTCCCATTTTGGTTATGCTGTGGAATTCTTTTCCGAGTTGGCGACAGCTGTGTTCAATTATTTCCTTATTAAGTCTAAGAAGAGTGTAAGAAATCAGAGTTTTTCCCTTCCTATGTCTAGTCGATACTGTCGATATAAAGCTTTGCTTGCACTTTCTCAATAGAAAGGTTGGTCACCAAATTTCAGCTGGCTTGACATCGTCTTTATTAGTATGTTTGCAATCTTATTTGCATTTAGGGGCGGAGCCAACTATTTAGAGTTGAGGTTCCAGAATTGAAAATATAGAGGTAAAGGGGTTGGGGGGCCATGAGAGTTGCCCCCGATTTTTTTTTTTAATACCTTATTAACAAAAAAATCAATAAACGTATAAAAGAAAGTACTTCTTGAGTATCAATATTTAATTTAGCACAATCATACCTTATTACAAACGTTTCTTTCGAGTTCTCATACCTTATTAAGTAGAATCATTAACATCATCAATCACTCTCGACCAAATCAACCATTTTTCTAAGTCTGCTTTTCTTAGACAGTTAATCAAAGTCAAAGTCGGTGGTGATTATAAGCTTTCCAATTCCCGACCTTAGAAAAAGTAAGCAGTATAAATATCATATAGAGCACTTGCAAATCATCAAATCGAAGTCTCGAAAACTAGAAATATATTTTTTTCCATTAATGGCTGAAAATCCTAAATCCTCTGTTTACGTCGATAAGTTTATCTCAATTTTTTGTTTAATCCATCTCTCAATTAAAAAAAAAAAAGTAAAAAAATTGGCGGGTCCGAGGTCCCCCCAGGATCTCCCTCCTCCGCCCCTGTTTGCATCGTGTCTATAAAACTCCAAGTTTTCAATGTTACCCATTAATTGTGGAGGTATTAAATGTTGTAGAAGGCGTAAGAAGTGGATGTTAAGCCTCAAGCTTCAAGGCTTACGAGTCTAAACCTGCCTAGATAAAGCCTAGGTATGATAAGACATTTTATCTAATTTTAATGTTATTCTAATTATTGTAAACTAATAATTAAATGCGTTTGTACTACATGTATATAATGATTTATATATGCATGATGTGATGAGATGTGATTGAATCAGAATTTTTTCAACAAAAAATAAAAATAAAAAAAAATCGCCAATTTATTTATTTATTTTTACATCTTATCTATATGTAAATTATTATATAGTTTTTTTTATGTATAAGTAATATTATTCAATTAAATAAGGTAATGCATACCTAACAATTTATAGGAATTTCATATATATATATATATGTATATATATATATATATATATCTCTATATATATATTTTTAAGTTTTCAATAAAAGCATAATTCTGAAAATCATAAATATACCAAACTAAAAATACTTTGTTCCTACACGGAGAAATATACGTTCTTGGGCCGGATATAAGTTAGAGTGGGTTTTTTTATTGGACTTTTTTCCTTTTTTAAATTTTAGCAACGATTAAACATTTCATTGGGCTGAACTTTAAAACAAGAAAATATTATTTGCCAAACAAAAAGGTGCCTAGACGGACGATCAATGTATAGCTGATAATCTTTTTTCCCGCGTAAGCATGAGGTGGGGGTGCTTTCTTCATGCCCCATGTCTAAACGTGCTTAGACAGGCATTTTAAAACACTGAAGATAATATTGTTTCGGATGCAGATAATTACCAATTCTACTTTACAATGATAGAAAGTGGGCAGGAGCAAGAGGAGGCATATGGATAAATTGAGCATCAAAGACATTCGAAATTTCGTCTTTAATGATACTTTTTTAGTTAGAGATAGTAATTGAGACAATTATTCTATCTATTTTGATATTGAAAATCTAGGCGGAGTAAAGGGTTAAGTGTCGGTGATAGGGTGGGAGAATGGGGTTGAACAACTGAGACTTTGCAATTAGTTGCCCTTTTATGAAGATTTTGATGCAAATATTCCATTCCACTTCTTAAAAAGAAAAATAAATAAAATCAAAATTGTATGGGGATGGGTGGTGGGTGGGGTTAAAGGCAACACAAATCATTATCTAGTTTAAGGTTGATCAACATTCGATGTCTTGTATATATGACTTTGATTCAAATCAGAGTTCATCAAGAAGATAGAAATCAAGTTCATTTCTTCTCTGTTTCACTCAATTATTGACCTTTAATTATTTGGTTTCTCTGTCAATTGTTAACTGGAATGTGGACCAGCAGCATCCTCTACTTGTTGCTTGGCTTCACCTTTCACCATCAAAAATAATATTTTTGCACAACTTATATTATTAAAATTCACTCTTTTCTAGTATTTATATTTCTTTTAAAAAGTCTCTGCACTGAAATTATTTGAACCCCACTCATGTGGACTCTAGTCTTTCATTTACTACTTTCTATTTTTAAATGCCTTCTCTTTGAATAATTTTCACCCATTTTCAATCAATCGAACAAAAAATTTGCCTCCCATTGCAGGGGATTCGAATGATTACGCGTAACGCGATAGACTATGGAACAAAAAAAGAGCACCATTTTTTTTTAATTATTAGACATTAGATATCTGCAGCTATTCCCAAATTGATCGTCCACATCGTTGTCCCGAGTAAAAAGATTTCCACATCATGGAAAATGGCAACACAAACTTTATAGGAAAATGCTGTGTACATAGCATTGTTCATAGAGCTTGACATAATGTAAGTGGGGTGGAGCCCGCGATACTGTAGCACGGCCCCACCCCACTCACATTATGTCAATCAATGTTATGTGCACATAGCAAAACCCAACATTATAATGCCAAACAAATGGACTTACTTGGATGGGTCAATGAGCAATCAAGAATACCCATGTGCGCTCTAGTGTGATGCTTGTCTAAGATCAGCATCAGTGGTTGAGCATACATCATAATTTGTGTTATTGACAACCTGCCCGATTTATTTTTTATTAAAAAAAAAAAAACCTTTACAGTTAATGGTCAATATCCACATCATGCTTTTCCATGCACTCTAAAATAATTTGTGATGATCCGGAATCCGGATCAATTTGAGATGCCAAATTCCCCCATTCGCCATTAAAAGAAGGGAACTAAGCAACCAACTATTGCCAAGTCAATTCACATCTTTTTTTTTTTTTTTTTTTTTTTTAACAAAATCTCCATAAAAAAAAAAAAAACTATTATCCACTCAATTTTAAATCAATTTTATTGATCTTTGCGATTGCTTTCCAGTTGGTGGTGTTGGTGGTTGGCAAAAGAAAAACCTTTTTCCCTTTCTCCGACAATGCTATCGTGCATATAAGGCTCCCGAGTTCGACCTAACCCACCGGGAAATTGAATAATGGCGGATACTCACCGGCGGCCACATGCAATTATGATTCCATACCCTTACCAAGGTCACATCAATCCCTTTGTCTATTTGGCCATGAAATTGGCATCTCAAGGCTTCACAATCACCTTCGTCAATACCCAATCCGTCCATTTTCGCATTTCCAAAGCCCAAACGCAGAACAACAGAGAAGACATTTTCACCAAAGCGCGTGAATCTGGTCTGGATATTCGCTACGCGACGGTTTCCGATGGTTTTCCGGTGGAGTTTGATCGGTCGGTGAATCACGATCAATTTGTGGAGGGTTTGCTGCATGTATTCTCGGCTCATGTGGATGAACTTGTAGGGAATTTAGTTAAATCAGATCCGCCTGTTACTTGTATAATTGCTGATACTTTCTATGTATGGACATCCGCCATTGCCACAAAGTACAATCTTGTTAGTGTGTCGTTTTGGACTGAACCGGCTCTGGTTTTGTCTTTGTATTATCACCTGGAGCTCCTCAAGAAAAATGGCCATTTCCCTTCCAATGGTATGCCCTCATTCCCTCTATCTCAATCTCAACAAGAAGCCTACTTTTTTTTTTCTTAGTATCCAAACCGGAGTTCTAAAAATGTAAAGTAAATCATAGACGTAAAAAGTGTAAAGCATGGTTAGACGATAATGCTAATTTTTTTGTCTAGAGTTCATATAGGCGTGCTTTTTAGTACGTTGATTTGAAATCTTTCGAGGGCAATTAAGCTTAGTAATGAACAAATAATGAGAGTGATAAGAAGGCGCCAAGCTTAACTCGACATCTTGATGTACTTATTCTTATCTTACAAAAGTAACATAATCATTATCGTTCGACTTGAACTTCTGAAGTAAGGATGGGCGGAATGGTTTGCGATTTGACCTTGAAATTTGAAACAAGTTCATGTGTTTTCAAATATTACCACGAGCATACCAAGTTGGAGGAGAGTGGTTGTGACTTGTGATTGGCCAATTTACATATTGGACGGTCCAATCGCTTTAAATTGAAGTGTATATTAGATAGAATTTTTTTATAGAATAATGTTATTTTTATTTTTATTGGTGCAAGAGCATCAATTTAGGTGACATTATGTAATAGACTCAATTAAATGTGAAATTATGCTATTCATTTAATTGTGCCTCTCGTGACACTTAGTTCCACCTAAGCTTGTGTTGTAACACACTAAATAACATTGTTCTTCTCGATATGAACATCTTAGTACTTTCAATTGTGTCTTAATTTTTTTTTTTTATGTGTGACATTTGTTAATACTTTACAATGCTACTTCTGTTAGATAATCGCAAGGACACCATAGATTACATACCAGGAGTGAAGGCTATTGAACCAAGCGACCTTATGTCATACCTTCAAGCGGCTGACATAAGCACGATGGTACACCGGGTAATTTACCGGGCTTTCGATGATGTAAAAAAGGCGGACATCATTATTTGTAACACAGTGCAAGAACTAGAATCTGAAACACTTTCAGCCCTACATGTCAAACAGCCAACCTACGCAATTGGACCCATTGTCTCTGCAGGATTCAGCAAGCGGACCGTGTCCACGAGCCTCTGGTCCGAGTCGGATTGCACCCAGTGGCTAAACACCAAGCCCACTGGGTCTGTTCTGTATGTTTCATTTGGAAGCCATGCACGAACTGCTAGTAGAAAAGATATTTTGGAGATAGCTCACGGTATTTCACTGAGTGGGGTGAATTTCGTTTGGGTGATCCGACCCGATATCGTGAGCTCCGATGAAACCGAAATTCTTCCCGCTGGATTCGAAAAAAGCATGAAAGGCAGAGGGTTAATTGTGCAATGGTGTAGCCAAATTAAGGTGGTTTCACATCCGGCTATTGGGGGGTTTTTATCGCATTGTGGATGGAATTCTGTACTGGAAAGTATATGGTGTAGCGTGCCGTTAATTTGTTTTCCATTATTCACTGATCAATTCACTAATCGGAAATTAGTGGTTAACGATTGGAAAATTGGGATTAATCTCTCCGATAAGGCATCAATCACTCGGGAAGAAGTGGCGGAGAAGATTAAACGTTTAATGAGCGGGAAAAGTTCAGAAGAATTGAGAAATGCAGTTAAGGAAGTGAGAAGTAGACTAGAGAACGCATTAGCAACAGACGGATCATCTCATAGAAATTTCAATCTTTTTATTGAGGATTTGAAGGCCAAATTGCAGAATAGGCAAGGGCCTGGGGATGAATCAACAAATCATGTTTGGGCATCGTAAGCAAACAATTTAGTGCTTTGTTAGTTATAAAACCAATGGGCTAAGAAAGCCCATTAATTTTTCCTTTCGTTTTTTTCTGTCATTTTATCCACCCTGCAACTACTTGTTAATATTAATATTAACGAAAAGATATAAAATTGTTTTTAGATTCATAGTCTTGATTTGAAAAGGTAAGGACATAATTTACATACAGTTACAGAGCAGTTTTTATATTCGCGATTTGTAAGTGGAAAGGAAAATGGGGGAGAGACGAGGAAAGTCACACACCATAAATACGAAGGTCGTATTACTTCATTTACCAACCTGGCCATCAAGATCACTTTGAAGGGCTTCATCGAGACACTAAATTTGTTCGTCACATGTTATCTCAATCCAATCCCACAATAAGGATTCCAGTACTTGACTCGATTTCTATGTTGAGATGGAGTAGATGAACTTGTTGGAAACATTATCCAGTCTGATCCATCTTCAGTACATTTCTCGACTGCTGACACATTCTATTCAGGGCCTGCAAGAATTACCAAGAGTATGATACTGATTTTTTACCAACAGAATTCAAGAATGATATCAAAGATTAAGGGTTGATAATTCCATCGTGCAATCAGAATGAGGTTCTTTCAAATCCTGCCGTTGGATGGTTCATAAGACTGTGGGTGGAATTCAATATTGGAGAACATATGGCCCAATGATTTGTTATCCAGTTACATATGATCAACCTACAAATAGAAAATTAGTGATCAATGATTGGAAGATTCGAATTCATCTTTGTAATGGGATATCAGTTACAACAGAGTATGTTGCAGACGATCAAGAGCTTGATGAATGGAGAAACATCAAATGGCTTGAGGCAAGAGAATGAGGAAGATTTTGCAGGCTGCATTGAGGATAGATGGATCAACACACAGATAATTTGATCAATTCCTCAAGGATTTGAAAGATAAAGTCGTCGCTTAATTTCCATTTCCATTTATTGTGACATTTTACCTATAGTCAGCTTTTAAATTTTTCAAATTTAGCTAATCAATTAAATAAATCATAAAATTATCTAGTGAAGTCCGCAAAGAAAACCATGCATCCAAAAAAAAAAAAAAAATCTAAATTAACTACTGAAAGTAGACTTGTCATAAAAATTGAAAAAAAAAAAAAAGAAAAAAGGTCGAACATTACAATACTGCTACAAGGGATTAATGTATCAAGGAAGTTCAAATTTAAATAGTTACAATGTTAGTTTACAATATTGTAATAAGTTCAAATTTAAATATTTATAATATTTTTCAAAGTGTTGTCACCATATTGGTAACTATGGATGCTTCAATTCCACGGAGATTTGTAAATATTACAGTACGAGGCTGCTTCAGGGTTTCTATGCAAAATGATTTGCCACATTTAGTTGTGCTCTTCATATTTGTAGACCAATAGATTGGTATAACTTTGTTCTAGGTTTCAAGCCTCAGATGCATATTACTTGGCAGCTTGTGAGTAATCTGTTCAGAGTTCGACCACACCAAATATTTCCTCCTAGAGAAACCAAAACTGTCACAATATAACAGTTTTTCGAGATAAAAGGAAGAACAACAGGAAAGAATAAACAGGCCATCTCTGCACTTGTTTTTCAAGTTCGTCAATCACTGCTGCGGAGATCCAAGCACACAAAAATGTAGTCAGCAGAGAGAAAATGGCAGATAGAAAGCCACAGGCCCAAGTGCCAGTATGATTATGGTTGTATTCTTTTCCTCAACTCACACTAAACTAAGGTTTAGAACCGTGAAGACTGCCAACAAGAGAAGAGTATACAGTGTCATCAGGCGTCAAACCAGCCTCAATCATCTCATCATATAATTTGAAAGCTTCATCTGATCTTCCCTCTTTTGATAAACCTGAAATCAATGCCGTGTACGACACAACACTTGGAATTAATCCCTTTGTAAGCATCACTTTGAACAATTTCAGAGCCTCATCTATCTGTCCGACTATACATTCTCCATGGAGAAGAGAGGTGTATGTATAAACATCTGGCAACAATCCCTTAGCTTCCATCTCCTTTCTTAGTATATTTGCTTCCTTCATCTTACCTTTCTTGCAATATCCATCTATCAAACTATTGTATGTCACAGTATTTGGTTTTTCTCCCTTATTCTCCATCTCATGGAACATCCTCTTTGCTTCAACAAAATTCCCTTCCTTTCTATATATATCAATCAGAGTAGTGTAAGCAACAGTGTTTGGGGCCATGCCATTATCTATCATTGAGAACAGCAAACTTTTTGCTTCCTCGTGCTGATTTAGTCTACACAATCCATTGGCAATTGTGTTGTAAACATACACATCCGCTTCAAGTCCTTTCTGTTCCATAACACCTTGAAGTCTCCAAGCTTCACGGATCATCCCTTGCTTACAATAACCATCCATCAGTGTATTAAATATTACACGGTTCAAGTCAATTCCTTTACTTTGCATCTCATTGAGCAAAGTTTCAGCTGCATCCATTTTCCCGGCTTTGCACACACCATTTATAAGAGAACCATAAGTGTGAACATTTGGATCAAGGCCCTTCTCCACCATCTCGTCGAACATAGCAAATGCCCTTTTCACATTACCCAACTTACAGTACCAACTAATCATTGAAGTGTAGACATGGACATCAGCCTCTACTCCGTTCTCAATCATTTCCTCAAACGCTTTCTCAGCGTCTTGAATCTTGCCAGACCTCAAACACCTGTCAATCAAAAGAGTATAAGTTGTCACATTGAAGTCCACTTTTGCTTCCTTCATTGCGGCTAAAATATCTTCCACTCCATTAAAATCGAACCTTTTTACGTATGCATCTATTAATGTATTGTAAGTATATGCATTAGGTTTGATCCCTTTGCCAACCATGTCATCCATCAATTTTCTCGCTTTATCAACCTCTCTTCTTTTGCACAGACCATCAATCATCATAGTCATTGAATAAACTGTAATTTCCACATCTGACTCCACCATTCTTTGAAAGAAATGAAAAAATAATTCACATTTATTGCATCTCTTGAGTGTAATCAAGTAAACCATGCAAGATCGCTCATCAATCTTATATTCATTATTAACCATATGTTCAAAAACCTCCAAAGCCTCCTCAAACCTCTTATTATCAGCATAAACTCTAAATAACATATCAAAGAGCTTCACAATGATTTTAGGTTCTTCACAACTTTCACCCACTAATGAAGCTATCTTTGAAACTGGGCATCTGAGATCATCATCAACAACAACAACAGCATGCAATATATTCTTGGCCTCTGCAAATTTTCTGGTTTTGAATAACCTCAAAATGAGTGTAATATGGGCTTGAAGATTTGGTTTCTGATGCGCGATAGACTGATTGGTTTGCAGGAATTTGAAGAAAAGCAAGCAGGACCAGGCTGGAACAAGTGGATTTGAGAGAACAAGGTTGATTATGCTGGAATTAAGATTTGAAATCAGAGCTGGTGGGATTAGGACAGATTTTGGAGTAGAACTAATCAAGGCTTTTGAGACCAAATTGGCGATTCCATGATCTGATTTTGAAGCTAAATTCGTACTGAAAACTTGTTTCACAGTATTGTAAAACTTTTGGGTTGACATTGATTTTAGTGATACATTAGGCTTTGAAAACCAGAGACAACGAACAGAGCTTACTCTTTTGCTTCAGAAATTTGATGCTCGGCCAAGTACTGAACATACGAAACAATCTACATACCACACAATAAATACATATTTCCCATCCAGGAAGCTCTGTCTACTTCTTGTTCTCTCAACTGAAAAAACAATCACATGACTCTGTTAATGCAAGATATCCAAGCATGAGACATCAACTTCTTTATACTAAGGGACGAATGCACAGGAGTTCCACAGCCTATGAATAATTTAGAATTCGGATTCTCAATCTTTATTTCTTGACATCTAGGTCCTTGTTTTTTCAATTTTGTCTTAATGGGCAAAATAGACAGATATTTTTAACAGATAATATTAGGATGTTTTCATACAACCAATAGCTGAAATTTCATCTAGGTTGATATCTAGGAAAAGAAACAAGTTCATGTCTATTTGTGTGTGTGTGTGTGTGTGTGTGCAAGAGAGAAGGATAAAATTACCTGCAGATGGTAAAGAAGAGCCAAACAAATAAACTAATAGAGTATCAATGGCTCTCTGTCTCTGGGGACGAATGTGGTGTTTTGATTTGAACTATTTATTGGGAGTCTCATAACAAAAATTGTTCATATACAACTACATACAACAATAACAAAATACTATAAAAATGAAACAAGTCTTTACAATTGTTGCCTACAGGTTTTCATACTTACGAAACGCAGTATAATTGGCACATTATTAATCTTATAAAGAGCAGTGCAACATTTCATCAACACGTGGAGGGATTCTACTATGTTAGTACATGAGAAGAACAACACTAGAGTGATTGGCATGGATGAAACAAGATTACAAGGTATACCACAATAAAAGGAATTGATATCATTAATATACAGATTTTGAAAAAATAGTAAAACCTGCAAGTAATAGATGTAACAAATACATCTATCGGACGATGATATGCCATCAAACAATAACAAATTCATCCAGTAGTTTTCACTTTTCATGATATACCACATCCATCTGGCACAATTTTAATGAACATATAAGAAAATTCGATGATGCTATGCCATGAATTATTTACACCAAGTAGCTAAGCCTATTTGATAAGGCGTTCCATTCACAGTAAGTTTGCTTTTGGAATTTGGAATGGACACAGAACTCTAAACTGTATATATAAATAATAACAGTATAATTGTTTCTTAATTCCATTTTGAAGAACTCCAATTTCAGCCGGGCAAAAGTAGTGCAAATTCACTCCGTATTAAAATCCAAAAAATTTATAAGTTCATTCATCATGGTCAACTATTTCATTTCTTCCGCAGAATCCTCGTCTAATTGCTCCAGTTGTAATTCACAAACTTAAAACTCAGTTGGTAAACCATAAGTAAATCATACACTTCTTTGATAAAAAATAAAAAATAAAAAAGAATGAATTTGCAGCAATATCTAAGTCAAACTATGCATAAGAATTAAAATACAACATTGTCAAATAAAATCAAATGAAATACACATTGAAATTGCAGCAACTAAAAAATATAAACGATAATAATTTACCAAACAGCTAGATGACGGCCGTATTGTTCACCGGCTATTGATTTGGCGATACCAGTGACTGAGAAGGAAGGAAGAAGATGGGATTGATTTGGGAATGGGGCGTAAATTGATTTCGAGAAATTTAGGCTAGATTTTGGATTTAATTTGGGATTTGGGGCTATAATAATTGGGTAAATTTAAAATTTTAAAAATCTAAAATCAGTGAATGTTTCATTGCTCAGACATCACATATTTGATATTTAAATATTTAACTATAATATATACAAATTTCAGAGCTGCTCTCCTCTTCCCGAATAAAAAAATGGCCTAAGGGTCAAAAATGTTTTTTTTTTTTTTTTTTTTTGGCAATCTTATCAAATACTATACTCAATTGTAATTTTTTTTTATTCCTTTTGGTATTTATTTCGATAGAAAACAAGGCCAAACAAATCCCAAAAGTTAATAAAAATTAGTTAACTTTTCGTGTTCATGTGACTTTATTTTATACTAAAGTTTTCATCTAAAGGGATAAATTTTTTTACAATTGAGTATAGAATATGACAGAATTGCCAAAAAAAATTTCAAAAAATAAAAAATAAAAAAATTGACATCTAGGCTAACTTTCCCAATCGGAAAAATTATCTCTTCCCCGATTCGGGGAAGAGATCTTTTCTGATACAAATTTTATCCAAAACCCTAAAAATCACTTACCATTCTCTGGCTCTTTCTCTGGCCCTCTTTCTGTCTTCTTATCCTTTCTACCTAGGATTAATCCTCTATATGGTCGCTAAACTTTGTCGAAAATCTCCAAGGAGTCATTGAACTTTGCTTTTTTCCTAATTAGTCACTGAACTTTGCCAATTTGAACCACATCCATCACCGAACTTTGCTTCTCCCCTAGTTAGTCACTGAACTTTGCCAATTTGGACCCCATCCATCACCGAAATAATCAACATTGACCAATTTGTCCATGTGTGCTAAAAAAATGTGACATGACACATTGTTAACAAATTAATCGCCAAGTAAGCAAGTTGTTACTATGATGGAAAAAAACTCAAAAAAACAAAAAAGATGGGATCAATGGAAAAAAAAAAAGACTAAAGAAAACAAAAAAGACAAGATCGGTGGAAAAAAAAAACCAAAAAAAAAAAAAAAGCTTCCCATCTTTTTTTGTTTTCTTTATTTTTTTCCACCTCAACAACAACTTGCTTATTTGATAATTAATTTGTTAACAATGTCTCATGTCACATTTTCTTTTTGACACATGGACAAATTGGTCAATGTTGACTACTTCGGTGATGGATGAGGTCCAAATTGACAAAGTTTAGTGACTAACTAGGGGAGAAGCAAAGTTCAGTGACTCCTTGAGGACTTTTGGCAAAGTTCAGTGACCATATAGGGGATTAACCCTTCTACCTATTCTATTTTGGCGCCCACACCCACCCCTCACCCGGCTCCGAAACCCTCCTCATTCGATGACGACAAGCGGCAGAGCAGCAGCGCTGCCTAGAAAACCTAGTTGTGCACAGCAAGGCACTGCTGTGCAGTGAGGCAGTGCTACTGCAACTCGAATCGGAGTACTGTGTGTGGTAATGCGATGCATGTAGCGAGGTGCCGGGTGGCATTTCTCCATGTTGCAAATCGGGGTCATTTCCTCCATTTTTAGGTGCAGTGATGATGTGGTGGTGTGCAATGGTGGTTAGATGCGATGCTATGTACGGTGGGTGTTTGGGTGCAGCACTGTTGACCAGTGGTTGTGTGCGATGATGGTGCCGTGTGTGGTGGCGTTGGCAGCATGATGGTGGCTCTGGTGGTTGTGCAGGGTGCGGTGGTGGTGGTGGTGGTGGTAACTTCTATATTTTGGCAGTGGCGGGACAGTCGACGGTGGTGGTGGTTACAGTAGTTGTGGTGGTGATGGTGAAAAGTTGGTGCAATGGCTCTGTTGGGGTGGTGGTGGATCTTGTGCGATCTGCGATGTGTTGATTTGTTTGAGGTGGTGGTGTTGTTGTTGGGAGATAGTGGTGGTTTTGGCAACAACGGTAGTGATGGTGGTAGCTGGTGCTGGAGGTAGTGGTGGGATGGTGATCGCAAGCGTTGGTGGTGCTAACAAATTATTTGGTTTACTGTGACTGATAAATAATGTGTGAGCAATGAAAAATATAAATTGTGACCAAGAAATAATGTGTGACCTAAAAAATTGTTAATTTGTAGTCGATAATTTAATAATTTGTGACTGTATAATAAGTTGTAACTTATAATATTTGTAATTTGTGACTAAATTTTTGAATTGTGATCAATGAACAAATTGTGATATATAAAAATTTTGAATGGTGACTGTAAAATAGTTTGAGACATAAAAATTCTGATTTGTGATCTAAAAATAATATGTGACGAATTAAATAGTTAATTTGTGATCCAATTGTATAGATTTGTGACCTTAATATGTCTAATTAATTACATATATAATTAATTAATTAAATCGTAAATAAATTTTAATAAATATCTTATTTGTGAAATTTGAAACATTTGTTCTTAATTTTGAAATGTGTGTACTTAACCTCTTAATTATAATTTTTTTCGTAAATTTTAATTGGGCTCAGAAAGCTAATTCCCCTGGTATACTTCTCCCTTGCAGCAAGTATGTGTAGTTTGTGCTCGAAATTAGGGTATGTTTGATGTAGACTTTTAGAATAAATTTTGTAAAAAGTAATTTGTTAAAAAAATTATGGATCCATGTATAAAATTATTTTATTGAATTGAAAATGAGTTTTAAAAAATTTATAGCATACATGACTTATTATTATTTAAGATTTTCCTATTAGTTAAAATAACTTTAAAACGAAATTTAACAGCATAAATAATTTTAAAAGTGTTATAAAAAGAGAGAAAAAGAAGAAGATAGAATAAAAGTCAATAGACTTGTGTGTATTTTATTAAGAACCAAAACTCTATATTTATAGGTAGAAATTAGGGATACAATGATAATAATTTCTAGGGTTATAAGGGTATACTTGTCATTCACCAATAAATCCTAATAAACTTACCATTTACAACACTCCCCCTTAAATGACAAATTACAAAATTCAATAGGACAAAAAAATACCTCGTTTGATAAAAAATCAATAGGACCAAAAAAAAAAAATCAAACGAATGAAAAAAAGTACAATTATTTTGAAGTATTAAAAATAAATATTGTCTGATTAAAACCTTGCTAGAAAAATCCAGTGAGATAAAACGGGTTAAAACCCTAAATTGTCACTGAACTTTGCCTAATCGTCTCCAAAAGGTCACTGAACTTTGTTATTTGGTCTCCCATCCATCACTGACGTCAACTTTAACTAACGGAATCAAGTCAGTGATGGATGAGAGACCAAATAGCAAAGTACAGTGACATTTTGGAGACCATTAGAAGTTCAGTGACCTTTGGGAGACCATAGACAAAGTTCAGTGACCATTTAGGGTTTTAAAGTTGTGTGAAAGCAAATTTTTTTTTCAAAGTACTTGTGTGAAAGCAAATTATGTCTCACATTGATTCAAACTAATAATTAATTATTACAATATTTTATTACCAATAATTAAATTAAAAAATGTTCATTGACCAATATAAAAGATAATTATACATGGATAATGGCTAATTAGTTAGCATATACGAATATTAATAATTAAGATTCATTTCGGATTAAAAAATATCGAAAAGATTTGAACTTTAGAATAATTTATATACAATCTAATTAGACAAATGTAAATTAAACGATGCATTTTTTTGCTATTACAAGGTCTTCTTTGTTGTATGTGATCGAAAAATAGATTAATTTGGATCGACGAGTTTGATGGCTTATGGAGACTTATGAAATTCGAGTTTGTAATAGATACAACAATCCAACGATGATCATAAAATAGATATAAAATACATTCATCACATTCTTAAATTACTTTAACTTTTAGATATAAAATTACGATTATATAATATCCCTTTAAAATATTCTAATCTAAACATGGTTCACATCGACTTTGACTAATAAATGTAATAGAACTTTTAGTGTAAAATCGAGTTAAAACCCTAAATGGTCACTGAACTTTGCCTATGGTCTCCCAAAGGTCACTGAACTTCTAATGGTCTCCAAAAGGTCACTGAACTTTGCTATTTGGTCTTTCATCCATCACTGTCTTGATTCCGTTAGTTAAAGTTGACGTCGGTGATGGATGGCAGACCAAATAGCAAAGTTCAGTGACCTTTTAGAGACCATTAGAAGTTCGGTGACCTTTTGGAGACGATTAGACAAAGTTCAGTGACCATTTAGGGTTTTAACCCAGATAAAACATATGCGAAGGAAAATAGTACAACTACTCCCCCGATATTAATCACTGAAAATCTTTGAGTCGACGTATACCAATCTCATGAACTAATTTTTTGAATGTAGATGTTTGACAGTGCTTTTGTGAATAAATCGGTCACAATGTCACTTGAGCGAATTTGTTGGATATCGATGTCATCATTCTTTTAAAGCTCATTTGTATGAAAGAATTTTGGAAAAATATGCTTCATCCTATCATCTTTGATATAGCCTCATTTGAGTTGTGCAATACAAGATGCATTGTCTTCATACAAAATTGTTGGACTATTTTTTGTTGTAGTTAACCCACATGATGCTTGAATATGATGGGTCATATTCTTCAACTATACACATTTTCGCATTGTTTCATGGATTGCAATAATTTCAGAATGATTTAAGGATGTTGATAAGTGCGCTTTTGCACACTTATTAGACACTTTTTGGGATTTAACTGTGATAAATTTGAGTATATTTCTACCCATAATTGTGTACTTTTTGTATTTATAGGTCAAAACCCTGAATTGGAATGAAACGGAGGCAAAACGAGCAAAAAAGGACTTCAATTGCACAAAAATGTGAAGTTGGGGACTAACTTGCACTTGACCAAAAGATGGAGGGCTTTGACTGCAATTTGGTAGGGGCTTAAATGAAAGAAAGTTCAAAGTATGAGGACCAAATTGTACTAAATCAAAGATGTGGGATGAAAACGCGCAAGGACGGAACGTTCAAGGACCTGAGCGATAAATAGGGAAAAATCCATGCGACCGCATGGATTATAACCATGCGACCGCATGGACGTGAAATGCATATTTTGTTTCTTCCATGCGACCGCATGGAATTACACCATGCGGCCGCATAGAAGGAAATTTTGAATGGCGGTCTATTTTCTTTCCACGCGTTTTTGGTCAACTTTGGCATTATTTTAGGACTTTTTTAATAGAGATATTTTGGGATATTTTGGTGTGTCTCACAATGCATTGATATATCCCATCTCTCCCTCATTTTCAAGTATTAGGAGTTAGAATAGTTTAGTTTAGCTTAGGTTTTAGAAAGTTTTCTCTCTAGTTTTCCATTTCTTTTCTTTGTTTTCTTTCATTTTCTTCTTTTAGTTAGTGTTTCTTTGGTTGTCTTGACTCATGTTTGGAAGGAAATTGAATAGCAAGAAGATCTTCTTCAAGAATACTTGGTGAAAGTGGAGGAATTCAAAGCTTGAAATTAAAAGGGTTGTATATTTATCTTTGTTTTTCTTTCATTTATTTTCCAAGTTTGATATGTATTGTATAAACAATCTTCCTTGTTATTATATTTAGAAAATGAGTTAAGCAAATTTGTGTTGGAATTTATGTTAAATCTTAACTTTAATTTCATTAATTTCGATATATATTGTTAGAAATGCATTTGTTATCAAAATAATGGTGTATTGATTATTAGTTTAAAATTGCTTCATTTATTTGATCAATAGATGTTGTGGTTAGGTATTTGGTGTAATTATTGAAAAATAGTTGTACTGATTAGGCCGAAATAATTGATACCATAGGTTTGTATGGTTCCGACTATACGCGTTTAGATGATCTAGAAATAGACATCTACCCTATGTGACCCGTTGAGTATTTTCACAGCAAGTTAATGCGATTGGTTAATTTTGTATCAACATAGAAATATGTGGTATAATTTAGTCAATTAGGGTTAATATCGCTCGAAAGAGGATATTAATTTAAAATTGGAGAATCGGGTCTAATCATTTATTTTGGTAATTTGCATGCGCGTTATTGAATTGATGTTAATGAAATAAAGGTTAAGTGAAATCATAAATTCCAACCACTTTCAAATCAAAGATTCAACTATCTTTTTAGTTTGTTAGTTTAGTTTATTAGTTATTAGTTCATATTTTAATTTCAATATTAATTGTGTTTGTGTGTCAGTCATTGTTAGAACTAAAATCGATTAGAGTACGTAATTTCAAAGTAACATTCCTCGTGGGATCGATATTCGGACTTAAAAAGTCCACTATATTACTTGTTCACGATCCGTGCGCTTGCGGTACACATTTTCAGCGAACAGATGTTGCTGTCAATAATTGCTTCACAAATCTTCATATATAGCTGTTCCTCCACGTATAAACATATATCTTGTTTGTGATTTAACTTTATGTGAGTCAGATAGATAACCTGCATATGCATATGCCACTAAAGAAGATTCCGACTTTTGAGAATAAAATAATCACAAATCAATAGTATCCTTTAGGTAACGAAAAATATGCTTAATATCATTCCAATGTCTTTGAGTTGGTATAAAGCTATATCTTACAAAGTGATTTACAGAAAAAGCTATGTCGGGTCAAGTGCAATTTGCAAGATATGTTAATGCTCCAATTACACTAAGATATGATATTTCAGGACCAAAAACATTTTCTTCATCTTCAAGTGAATGAAATAGATCTTTTTTTATATCAAGTGATCGAATGACCATAGGTGATGCCAATGGATATATATTTTCCATATAAAAACGTTTGATTTTTTTTTTATATGTAGATTGATGAACAAATAGTACTTCTGTGAAATATTCAATCTACAATCCGATACAAAATTTAGTTTTTTCTCAAATCTTTCATCTAAAATTCATTTTTCAAATAATTAACAGTTTTTTGAGCTCTTCAAAAGTTCCAATTAAATTTAAATAATCAATATAAACTGCCACAATTGCAAATCCAATATTTGTTTTCTTTATGAAAATACATGGGCAGATATCGTCATTTTTATAATCCTCCTTAAACAAATATTCGCTAAAACGATTATACCACATGCGTTCGGATTGTTTCAATTCATATAATGATCTTTGTAATTTAATTGAGAACATGGTTCTCATGTACGTATCGTTTGTTCCTGGTACCTAAGTCCTTTAGGGACTTTCATATACATGTCACTATCAAGTGAATCATACAAATAGACAGTTACTACTTCCATAAGACGCATATCAAGTTTTTGTGACACGTTTAAACAAATAAAAAATCTAAAAGTGATGCTGTTTATTACGGGAGAATATATTTCTTCATAATCAATTCATGGTCTTTGTGAGAAACCTTTAGCTACTACTCTGACTTTGTATCTTGTAATTTCATTATTTTTCATTTCTCTTTCGTATAAAAACACATTTGTATTCTACAGAGATTATATTTCAGGTGTTCGAATTACAAGTCCAAACACTTTTCATTTCTCTAAAGAATTCAATTCTGACTATATGACTTCTTTCTATTTTGGCCAATCTATTTAGATAGTCTTTAACTGACCGTGGTTCAAGATCCTCATTTTGCATAATATCAATTGATACATTAAATGTGAAAATATTTTCTATAACAACATTATTTCGTTTCCATAATTTATAAGATAATATATAATTTATTGATCAATCTTGCGGTTTTTCAAGAACCATATTTTCAATTTTTGATTGATCAATCATTTCTAACGTTACCTCTTCTGAAGTTTTTGGTTAGTTTTTCCCTTGCACTTTTCTTTTTCGAGGCATAGAAACTTTTGAACAAATTGGTTGACCACGCTTCTAGTGTATGTGAGATTCATTTGTTACAACAGATTGTCCTGTAGGGATATCAATTTTTGCTGGAATATTTTTCTGCTAGTATATATGAGTTTGTCATTTTTCTTGTGTCAACAAATACATCAGGTAATTGATTTACAACTCTTCGCAAATGAATGATTTTTTCAATCTCTTGTTCACATTAATTGCTACAGGAATTAAAATGAGATAGAGTTGTTTCATTCTAAGAAATTTTACCTTATTTTCCAGGATATAGTTTTTCCCCTTTCAAGGTTGGGAAAATCATTTCATCAAAATGACAATCTGCAAAATGTACAGTAAATAAATCACTCGTTGAAGGTTCAAGATACCTAACAATGGATGGTGAATCCGCATAAATTCCAAGTCTTCGTTGGGGACCCAATTAGTACGTTGTGGGAGTGAAATATGGACATGGACAACACAACCAAAATTCATAGGTGAGAAATATTAGGCTCATGACCAAATGCAAGTTGTAAATGTGAATATTGATAATATGCAGTTGGTCATATACGAACAAATGATGCATTATGTAATATGACATGACCCCAAATAGAAGCTGGATGTTTTGTTTTCATAAGTAATGGTCTAGCAATAAGTTATAAACATTTAATAAACGACTCCGCGAAACTATTTTGTGTATGGACATGTGCAATTGAATGTTCAATTACAATCACAATTGATATACAATAATCATCGAATATTTGTGATCAAAATTCACCAGCATTGTCAAGACGAAGTCTTAATTGAGTAAGCGAAAAATTGCGCTCGTAATTTTATGATTTGAGCAAGTAGTCTAACAAATGCTACATTCCTAGTGGAAAGTAGACAAACATGTGAACATGTGATCATCATGTGGGTGTATTGACACACATATATCTCCATGAATTCTTTAAAAAAAAGTTAGAGATTCAATATTGATCTTTATAGTTGAAGATCTAATGACTAACTTGCCTTGTGAATAAACTACACATGTATAATCATTAGGTAAAATTTTCTGGTTTTTTAAAGGATGTCCATGTAAATTGTTTATTATTCGATGTATCATTATAACTCATGGATATCCAAGTCGATAATGTCAAAGTATAAATTTTTTTGGGTCAACGAATTTCTAGTTTGTGGCATTATTTGATTCAATAATTTTTATAAATTTATAATGCATGCCAAATGAGAATGTATGAAGTTTTTCTTTTATCTGCTTCTGACCAGATATAAAAGAAGTTATACAAAAATATTTAACATTATTTTCTTGCTAAGTCTCAATATGATATTCATTACAGCGAATATCTTTAAAACTAAGCAAATTTCTTCTGAATTTGCTAGAATAAAGCGCATCGTCAATATATAATTTTGTATTATTTGGTAAAATAATATAAGCTCTTTCGGAGCTTTAAACGATATTCGATGTACCTGATTTTTTATTAACATTATTTTCTTTTAATATTAAGTCTAAAAATATTTTTTGTCTTGAAAAATTGTATGTGTAATTGCACTGTCAATCAAACAGGTGTCTTGACAATCCATCATGAATTTATAATAAAATAAATATATTTTAAAAAAACATGAATTTAAATTTAAAAGGGTAAACAAAATTAATACTTTGTAATTAACGATGCATAATGAAGCTTAAATGATTTTGTGAAAAGTAAAAACATATTTCAACTAAATTTTTAAAATAAAGGGAAATACTAGAGACATAGAAAATAAGCCAATCTATATCTCCCATCACACCACCTCAATCAAATGATCAATATTTCCATTTGGATAGGCAAAGAAATCTGAGACATTCAAATGAGTCACATTAATCGCACCATCATAATCAGCAAACATTGTCTCCACTTTTCTCTTTCCATTGATTGATTTTTTGATAGAGATCCACAAGATATTTTGCAGTACGACAGATACATGTCCAATGTCATTTCATTCCACATCTAAAGCAAATTTCTTCATGCACCCATGATTTTTCATCAGCAGTTCATTATCCTGTTCAGCAACAAGTATGCAAGATATACGTTCCGAGTACTTTTTGAAATCACGCTCACGATATTATTACTGCAGGAGCACATTCGAAGAGTGAAAGGTGGAAAAATATTCTTCAACATATCTTCATCAGTGATTTTTTCTTCACACATTGTCAAATTTGAACATATTCTGAACAATTTAGAATTGTACTCACTAACAGTCTTGAAATCTTGCAAATGAAGGTGCATCCACTTTATAACGGGCTTTGGGGAGGACTCAGTGAGATATTCAATTTTCAATCTATCGTAAAGATGATGACGAAGGAAGATGAGTGCTTTTACAGGATCTTGCAGAGATTATTTGTTTCATTCTTTTATTGTCTCTCCCAAACCATTTGAGACAATGTGGATATCAACATTGAGTATCTATGACAGATAATTTTTGCCAGATATGTCAAGTGCAACAAATTCAAGTTTTGTGATGTTTGCCATTTGATTAACTACACAATAAAGCAAAACGTAATACAATTAGTTTCGAAAAATATGATTAAACATCAAGTAGTCAATATCATCATGACATAAATTACGTATTTTTCTTCAGGGATAAACACTAGAATAATATATTTTTCGAAACATGTGCTACTTCGGGAGTACGTTGTATTTTACTATTAATTTTTCAAGAGCAATATATCAATATTCTTCTGGAATATTGAAAATTATAATTTATGCTCTTTAGGAGTAAGTAATATTTTTCGAGAAAATTAATTATAATGTTATGCTACTTCAAGAGCAACAATATTTTATAACAAAAAATTGATGATTAATTGAGCGATAATTAATCGAACAATAAACAAGAACGAAAAAAAATATTAAAGCATATACACATTCAAAATTAAAATTGCTGAATAATTTAATTTTCTCACCAGATTTACACTTGGAGATACGTGAATACGATTAAAAATTATTTATGACAACAATAATTAATGAGGATGACACATGCAGTGATTAAATCAAATCATACATAAAGAGTGATGACATAAGCCATAAAGAAAGAGTAATGGTAGAAGCTATCATTATTCATGACATGAAAAATTGATTCTAAGTACACAAAATTGAAGGCTATACATGCACATAGGATTACGTGTAAACCATTACACAATCAATTTGGTAGACTTGCGGCAGAGCACCTTGATCGTCATCAAAGGGGCGACAAAAATAATTCCTTACTCCACTAAAAATGTCGTTCAAGTAGTACAATGCAAATAAGGGTCATTATCCGCAGATGATTGGTTCAAATACGTTAATTGCACAAAATAAAATAAACGGCGAAAGCATGTAAATGGGGGGAAGGGAGTTTTTGATTTGTTAAACAAAGAACACAACAAAATAAAAATGAAAATGGCGAAATACTTGAAATGCAATAAAAATTAAATAACAAAAGCAATTAGTCGACAAAAGAGAGAGTGTGATCGGGGGTTATTTCTTCGCCGCTAGGATGACTTTCCAATACATTTTCACAAAAGATTTTCGTTCAAATGATTAACAACAATTCGAGAATAATCACAAGCTCGATTACCTCAAACTCTCCTTAAATTATAGTTGAATAAAATAAACTCTTTACCCAACCCTAATCATCAAACAACCTAGGATAAGATCGCTAGATTAAATTTAACGAAAGCATTTAACCAACAGAGTCGAATTGAATTAAGTACAAACACACAAACTCAGTTTGTTAACTTAAGCGATGATCCACCTACATTTAATAGAAAATTCCACATAATCCATTAAAATATAGTTGCTACTAGGGTTTGGTCAAATTAGCAATTACGGACTAAAAATCCCAAATTAGCAAATATCGAAACAACCCAATCATTTAGTAGCACTCCTAAACAATCGAGAAGAACAATATAAACAATAAACTCAATGGATTCATCACATTAATCACAAGAACAATAAAGCACAAAACTATTGGAATCTCATTCAAGGGTTAGAAAATACCCTCAATCACATCTAGGTTTAGTTATTCATAATGTGCTTACAAATAACCATTGAAATCTTACAATACATGAAAACTATAAAGGTTAAGGAAGAGAGAAAGCTTATTGATGAGAAGAACAAAAGATTGAGTCTTCAATGTCAAAGGAACTTCCTCTTCTTCTTCTTCAAAGTGCCAAAATCGCCTAACTCCAAACCAAATTTTTCCTCCCCTTCTTTTGTCGATTTTCCCCCAAAAACTGCCCTAGAAATGGTCTCCAAGGTGTGGTTTATAGTGTAGAAAGGTAAGGAGACGGGTCGAGAAATTTTAAATTAGGAATTCGCGAGATTTTCCCGGGTTCTGCTCCAGAAATACCCTATGCGTACGCATAGGGTTTTATGTGCGTACGCACAATGGAACCAACACGTCTTCAGTCGCTGACTTTGACAGGTGTACGTACGCACAGGCAAATTCTGAGCTGTCTTCAATTTTTTTCTTCTGATTTTTCACTCGACTTCAACCCACAATCTACATTTCTTCATATGAACACTCCTGGATTTGCTCGCCGAACTTAGGTATTTTTGCATCCCAATTGTTTTGCCTCTTTTCTAGCTTAAATGTTTCACATTAATACTCGACTCGAGTTTTCGCCTAAAAATTAAAATTAACAAAATTAAGCGACGAAATAAATTAGGAAACCAAACAGATATTGAAAGTTAAAAGATAAAATAAGTGCGAAACCCGCACTTATCACACCCCCAAACTTAAATCTTTGTTAGTCCTCGAACAAAGCCAAACAAACACGCACGTAAAAACACAAAATAAGACCAAACGATAATATAATAACAACGAACACACAAGAAAGATAGTTTGCCAATTTACTCCAAACATCGCATCAAACATAACTTATGAAATGTTTACAAAAATGCTACTGCACAACTTTTAAAAGTCATTCCAAGCTCGGCTCGTGTGTGTGTGTGTTGTCAACTAATCATCGCCATACACAAGTTGATGGAATCCCGACCCTCAAAATGTCAAATTTTCCTTTCTCGCTCGTGGGAAACACACTCCCCCAAACTTGTTATTTTCACTTTCGCCCAAGGTGCCACACTCAAGGTTATTCCCAAATCATACAATCTTTTCCGCTCAAGTTTGGTTGGGTTGAACCGGTAAAATTAACCATCTAGTCATGCAATAATTTCCCCAAAACACATGAGTGCTAAAACCACGATTTCCATTAGGCGTATTATGCTCAACCATCAACCTCACAACAACAACATCGAATTCTTATTCCATGTCTTTTTTCTTTATTTTTCCAATGTAGGTAGTTCACGCACTAGTCCCTAAGGGTAGCCTTCTTCATTGGTAGATCGCCTCCCACACATAATAATGCATAGGGCCAGATTACTTAATGTTGGCTCACACTCCTTAAGGTAGGTAACTTTTTCCTACAGAACTTTATTTTTTTATTTTTATTTATTTTTATTTTTTGCACAAACAACAACAACCAACATTTCAATGAGGTTCAAAAGCACTCGACGAAATCCACATAAGAGCAAGGAATTAACACACTTCTACATGATCTCCTTCACCGGTTCAACCACCCCCAAACTTATACTTTGATAGGTAGTGATTGAAGGAATTTTTTTTTATCAATATGGTCGTTTAAGTTCCAATCAACCTCAAGTGCCACCAACAAGTGCATACAATGAATCTCATGACATAAGTGCTCGAAAATGAGTCCAACATGGAATGAGTTGATGAAACAAAACAACAAATAACATTTATGTTCACACTTCATAAATCTGTGTAATGCAACAACTCGAAAGCAAAGCCGGGCAAGGTTATCGAACTCCACAAACAAGCATACAAACACAAATATATTACCCGAAAATTGCGTATTGACGAAAAATTTAGCGGAATGTTTTTCATATCACGACAATCACAAGCACAAGCATAAGCACAATACCACACACCCCCAAACTTAAACTGTACATTGTCCTCAATGTACATGTAAGAAATAAAGTGCAAGAGGTTCAAGTACTCCCCTTAATTTGGTTTTGATGGCGATGGTTGTGCGAGTGCTTGTTGCTCATTGTCATTCATTGGGGTTCAAAGTTTTGATCCGACACCATGAGGAGCTGTCACATGGGGAAAAAAATCAAAATAAAAAAGATGTGATTACAAAAAAAATATTAACAAAATGAATAATGATGGGTTGCCTCCCATCCAGCGCTTCTTTATAGTCTTGAGCTAGACTTTTCCTCTTCAAGATTTTTCAATTGGATCTTCTAGTTGCAATTCCTCCATGTCTTGCGGTGTGAATGGTTCAAAATATGGCTTCAACCGATGCCCATTCACCTTAAACTCTTTCTCAGTTTGGAGGCTTTTGATTTCAACTGCGCCATGAGGAAATATATTAGTAACAACAAATGGACCAACCCATCTAGAACGAAGTTTACCTGGAAAAAACTTAAGGCGTGAATGGAAGAGAAGAACTTTTTGCCCAACAACGAAGTTCTTCCTTGAAATCATTTTATCATGGTATGCCTTAGTCTTTTCCTTGTAAATCCTCGAGCTCTCATAAGCATCGTTCCGAATCTCCTCGAGTTCATTAAGTTGAAGTTTTCGTTGATCCCCCGCGCCTCCAAGATCCTTGTTCACTTGCTTGATTGCCCAAAATGCCTTGTGCTCAAGTTCAACCGGTAGGTGGCAAGGCTTTCCATAAACCAACCGAAAAGGAGACATTCCGATCGGTGTTTTGTATGCCGTTCTATAAGCCCAAAGTGCATCGTTGAGGCGGAGACTCCAATCTTTTCTATTCGAATTCACGGTTTTCTCAAGAATGGATTTGATCTCCCTATTTGACACTTCCACTTGCCCACTTGTTTGCGGATGGTAGGGTATGGATACCTTATGTGTAATGTTGTATTTCTTAAGCAAGGCCCAAAAAGAGCGGTTGCAAAAATGAAGTCCCCCATCACTAATAATAGCTCGAGGTGTTCCAAACCTTGCAAAAATGTTAGACTTGACAAAATCTACAACCACTTTAGAATCGTTAGTTCGAGTGGCCCTTGCTTCCACCCATTTTGACACATAATCAACAACAAGAATGATGAAAAGATTACCATATGATGAAGGGAAGGGTCCCATAAAATCAATGTCCCAAACATAAAAAATTTCAACAATAAGTATAGGAGTTTGTGGCATTTGATTTCGGGCACCCAACGTACCAACCTTTTGACATCTATCGCATGTTTTACAAAAATTGAATGCATCCTTAAAAAGGGTGGGCCAATAGACACCCCTGTCAAGCACCTTGAGGGCCGTCCTTTTGGCACCAAAATGTCCGCCACATGCATAGGAATGACAAAATGAAAGAATAGAGTGAAATTCATTTTCGGGTACGCACTTTCTTATCAATTGATTCGGGCAATGCTTCCACAAATACGACTCATCCCACACAAAGTGCTTGGCATTTTTCTTGAGTTTTTGCCTTTGAGCATCGGTCAAATCACTTGGAATCTTCTTGGTGACTAAGTAATTGACGATGTCGGCATACCAAGGATGTGTGTCTAAGACTTGGAGCAATTGTTCATCAGGGAAGCTTTCTTGCAATGGTAGTGTCTCTTTTTCATGAATAAGACGACTGAGATGGTCGGCTACAGAATTTTCACTCCCCTTCTTGTCTTTGATTTCTAGGTCAAACTCTTGCAAGAGGAGTATCCATCGAATGAGCCTCGGC
This sequence comes from Osmanthus fragrans, assembly GCA_019395295.1. Classification (NCBI taxonomy): domain Eukaryota; kingdom Viridiplantae; phylum Streptophyta; class Magnoliopsida; order Lamiales; family Oleaceae; genus Osmanthus; species Osmanthus fragrans. The sequence goes on from CM033343.1 coordinate 2,172,755, forward strand.
TTTGCATCTTTCTTGGTGAGCAAGTACCTAAGAGCTGCATGATCAGAAAAGACAGTTACTTGAGTGCCAATAAGATATGAGCGAAATTTTTCTAAGGCAAAAATAACTGCTAGAAGCTCTTTTTCGGTGGTAGAGTAATTGAGTTGGGCTTCATTCAAAGTTCTTGATGCATAATAGACAACATGTGGTGTCCTCCCATCTCGTTGTCCTAAAACTGTCCCCAAAGCAAAATCACTTGCATCGCACATCAACTCGAATGGTTTACTCCAATTTGGTGGTTAGATGATAGGTGTCGACGTCAAGAGTTCCTTCAAACTTTCAAATGCCTTCTTGCAACTTCATCAAAGTGAAATGACACCTCTTTTTGCAATAGTCTGCATAATGGTCTAGCACACTTTGAGAAATCTTTGATAAACCTTCGATAAAATCCTGCATGACCAAGAAATGATTGAATCTCCCTCACACTAGTTGGAAGGGTTAGAGAACGAATTAGATCAATTTTCGATTTATCTACTTCTATCCCCTTAGATGAAATGACATGACCTAGTACTATCCCTTGATCGACCATAAAATGGCATTTTTCCCAATTAAGTACTAGGTTAGCATCCATACATCTCTTAAGCACAAGTGTGAGATTTTGCAAGCAATTATCAAAGGTATTACCATATACACTAAAATCATCCATAAACACTTCAATAATGCTTTCAATATAATCAGAAAATATACTTATCATGCATCGTTGAAATGTCGCCGGAGCATTGCAAAGACCAAAGGGCATGCGACGATAGGCAAATGTACCAAATGGGCAAGTGAATGTTGTTTTCTCTTGATCCTCCGGAGCAATTACAATTTGGTTATAACCTGAATAACCATCAAGAAAACAATAGTGAGAATGACCCGCCAACCTTTCCAACATTTGATCAATAAAGGGTAAGGGAAAATGGTTTTTTGGGGTTGCACAATTAAGCTTCCTATAGTCAATACAAACCCTCCAACCCGTTTGGACCCGGGTTGGTACAAGCTCATTCTCCTCATTAGCCACCACCGTAATTCCGGACTTCTTTGGAACCACTTGAACCGGGCTTACCCACTTGCTATCGGAGATAGGAAAAATTATGCCAACATCTAGCAATTTTAGAATTTCCTTCTTTACCACTTCCATCATAGGGGGATTCAAGCGGCGTTGAGGTTTCCTTGAAGTCTTTGCTCCATCCTCTAGCAATATCCGGTGCATGCACATGGATGGGCTTATCCCTTTGATGTCGGTTATTGTCCAACCAATAGCCAACTTGTGCTCTTTGAGTATCCGGATGAGTTTTTCTTCTTGGAGCCTTGTGAGGTTCTTAGCAATGATTACCGGCAAGGTCTCCCTTTCTCCCAAGTAGATATACTTTAAATGCTCAGGGAGAGGCTTGAGTTCCAAAGCAGGGGCCTGCATTACCGAAGGTAGAATTTTTTCTTCAGAAATTGGAAGAGTAATATAAGAAAGATCATACCTCGGTGGGACACTTGGAAGTGTTTCAAGTGATGCCACCATCTCAACAATGTTTTCACAAACTTGTACATTCTTACTCAATTTAGTGAGATCATTTACATCAATGCTTTTAATCAAAGTGGTATTCAATGCATCTTCACTTGATAAGTCAAAAAGTTTTTGTACTAAAGGATCCACCATATCAATGGAAAAGCAAGTATGAATGTCACTAGGATACCTCATCGCTTCAAAGATATTGAAGCGGATAATCTCACCATCAAACTCCATTGTTAAAGTACCGTCATGTACATCAATCTTTGTCCTCGCTGTCCTCATAAATGGCCTTCCCAAGAGTAAAGGTGGCGACAAAGATATCGACTCATCTTGCATGTCAAGCACATAAAAATCCGCCGAAAAAATCAATTGATTAACCTGTACCAAAACATCTTCCAAAACAACCTTTGGAAAAGCATTAGATCTATCCGCAAGTTGAATGATAACACCGGTTTCCTTAAGTGTGCCTAGATTTAGTGAAGCATAAATAGAATACGACATGACATTTATGGATGCTCCTAAATCTAGCATGACTTTTTCAACCCTAGTGTTACCAATTATGCATGGGATGGTAAAGCTTCCCGGATCTTTACATTTTGGTGGGAGTTTTCTTTGTAAGACCGCCGAGACATTTTCTCCTACACTTACCACTTCATTGCCTTTTAACTTGCGTTTGTTTGTGCACAATTCCTTAAAAAATTTAGCATAACGTGGCACTTGATAAATGGAATCTAAAAGTGGTATGTTTACTTGCACCTTACGAAAAGTCTCTAGGATTTCTTTCTCATGTTCCTCTTTCTTAGATTTAGCAAATCTACTAGGAAATGGGGGAACGGGAACATAAGCAGAAAGTTTAGGAGTTACCTTGGATTCCGAGGTTGGAGGAGCATTTTCCACTTTTTCACTTGATGAGTCCTCCTCTTCCTTTTGCTTTGGCTCCTCAACATGAACATTCATTTCCCTTGGCACCTCTTCTAAAAATTTTCCACTTCTAAGTGTCACGACATTGACATTTTCTCTCGGGTTGATAGCTTGAGAGGGGAGCTTTCCCGATCCTTGAGCTTCCAACTTACTCATAGAACTAGCCATTTGACTCATTTGTGTCTCCAAACTTTTTATTGAGGTTTTAGTCTCTTGTTGGAATTGTATAGAGCTTGATGCAAGAGATTTAACCATGTCTTCGAGAGACATACTTGAACTTGGAGGCGGTGCTTGTTGGCGAGGTTGAAATTGTTGTTGTGGCCGTTGTTGATTGAATCCCGGGGGCGGATTAAATTGGGCTTGAGGAGCTATGAAGTGATTTCCTCCATAACTAAGATTTGGATGATCTCTCAACCCGGGGTTATATGTGTTTGAATAAGGGCCATACCTTTGCCTTTGTTGCATCGGGAATCCCCCAATTGCATGTGCTTGTTCCGCGGTCCCTTCTTGTAGTGTCGGGCATGTATCGGTATGATGACCCGAACTAGAACAAATCCCGCACGCATTAACTTGTTGCATTGACCCACGTGCCATTTGTTGCACTGATCCACGTGCCATTTGTTGCACAAGGGAAGTAAGATCGGATAATTGCCTTTCAATTTGAGAAGTAGCACCCACTTCATTTACTTGTTTAACCGGCCCATCCATTCTACTCCCAAATTGTTGAGAGTTAGTGGTCATGTTTGCTATCAACTCTCTAGCAACCGCCGGCGTTTTATCCATTAAAGCCCCACCACTCACCGCATCAATCATACTTCTTTCCATCGGAAGCAAGCCTTCATAAAAATATTGCAAAAGAAGTTGCTCACTTATTTGGTGGTTTGGGCAACTAGCACAAAGCCTTTTGAACCTTTCCCAAAATTCATATAGATTCTCCCCTTGTGATTGCCGAATGCTACATATCTCCTTCCTAATATTTGTAGCCTTTGAAGCCGGAAAATACCTCTCGAAGAAGAGCTTTTGCATCTCATTCCATGTGGTGATGACTCCGGAAGGTAGATAATAGAGCCATTCCTTAGCGGTGTCCGCAAGAGAAAAAGGGAATGCTTGCAATTTCACTTGCTCTTCCGATACTCCCGTCAGCTTCATGCTTAAGCAAACAACATGAAATTCTTTTAAATGCTTGTTGGGGTCCTCTCCGGCAAACCCATGGAATGTGGGAAGAAGATGGATCATCCCGGATTTAAACTCAAATCCCCCTTCAATTGGAGGATATTGGATGCATAAAGGTTGTTGAACTACCGTTGGAGCGACAAGTTCCTTTAATGTCTGGTTTGCATCCGCCATTTCGGGCTCAATATGTTCGGATTCACTTGAAGAGTCGATACCCAAATTCCTTAGAAGTTCGGTTGGAGAATCCTCTTCTTCACTTCCCGACGTGTCGACTTCTTTTCTTGATCTTAGATTGTAGTGCGATGTTTGCTTTTTGCTCATTCACAACCTAAAAGATCAAGGAATGCAAAAATAAGAGAAAAGTAACAAAAAGAAAAATAACGCAATTAACAAATTGATAAACAATCCCTGGCGACACGGCGCCAAAATTTTATCGCCACCAAAGGGGCGACAAAAATAATTTCTTACTCCACTAAAAATGTCGTTCAAGTAGTACAATGCAAGTAAGGGTCATTACCCACAGAGGATTGGTTCAACTATGTTAATTGCACAAAATAAAATGAACGGCGAAAGCATGTAAATAGGGGGGAGTTTGATTTGTTAAACAAAGAACACAACAAAATAAAAATGGAAATGACGAAATACTTGAAATGCAATAAAAATTAAATAACAAAGACGATTAATCGACAAAAGAGAGAGTGTGATCGGAGGTTATTTCTTCGCCGCTAGGATGACTTTCCAATACATTTTCACAAAAGATTTTCGTTCAAATGATTAACAACAATTCGAGAATAATCACAAGCTCGATTATCTCAAACTCTCCTTAGATTATAGTTGAATAAAATAAGCTCTTTACCCAACCCTAATCATCAAACAACTTAGGATAAGATCGCTAGATTAAATTTAACGAAAGCATTTAAACAAGAGAGTCGAATTGAATTAAGTACAAACAAACAAGCTTGGTTTGTTAATTTAAGCGATGATCCACCTATATTTAATAGAAAATTCCACATAATCCATCAAAATATAATTGCTACTAGAGTTTGGTCAAATTAGCAATTACGGACTAAAAATCCCAAATTAGCAAATATCGAAACAACCCAATCATCTAGTAGCACTCATAAACAATCGAGAAGAACAATATAAACAATAAACTCAATGGATTCATCACATTAATCACAAGAACAATAAAGCACAAAACTATTGGAATCTCATTCAAGGGTTAGAAAATACCCTCAATCACATCTAGGTTTAGTTATTCATAATGTGCTTACAAATAACCATTGAAATCTTACAATACGGGTCGATAAATTTTAAATTAGGAATTCGCGAGATTTTCCCGGGTTCTGCTCCAGAAATACCCTATGCGTACGTATAGGGTTTTATGTGCGTACGCACAATGGAACCAACACGTCTTCAGTCGCTCACTCGAATTCAACCCGCAATCTACATTTCTTCATATGAACACTCCTGGATTTGCTCGCCGAACTTAGGCGTTTTTGCATCCCAATTGTTTTGCCTCTTTTCTCACTCAAATGTTTCACATTAATATTCGACTCAGGTTTTCACCTAAAAATTAAAATTAACAAAATTAAGCGACGAAATAAATTAGGAAACCAAACAAATATTGAAAGTTAAAAGATAAAATAAGTGCGAAACCCGCACTTATCACACCCGGAGTTTTTCCCATGTTGAATTTTCTCGTGAACAATTCTCGTGTTATTTATCGCTTTATTTACTGCTTTGATTAGTGCTTTATGTGATTGTGGTATTCAAACATAGAAAAATTGACTTGGTTGAATTAACCACCTAAATATAATTATCTAGTGATTTGTTGTTTATTAATTATTAATTTAATTTCGCATTTACACATAATCACCCCCTCTAGGTGTAATTGGGTCGAATCTTGCGTTTTTCATCCTTTAATCACCACCAATACAGGTCACATTCTTATCTTATATATAATTTATCCATTTTCATATAAAAAATTTATTGAAAAATTGGTATACCCAACAGTCCATAATTAGGAATGAATGAATTAATAGGTTATGCTGTCCTTCTATATTGATTGATAAATAGACCTGCCTGGTATTATAAAGGTAATGATTAATAATTATTATTATTTTTCAATTTACTAATAGATATTAGTGAAACAAAATCCCCATTATTAAGGCCCTGGCTTATTACCATGTGCCATGTGCTTAGCACTTTCTATTTTTGATATATTCTAATGTTACCATTACCAGGTTAGTTTAGACGCCCACTGTTTTGTTTTCGTACTAGGTTGTTTCTAACCTAAAGTATTTTTAATTATTTTGAATAAATATAAAATATTGTAACATACATGTTCAGTGAACAAGACCCATAAAATATATATTTCCTGCTGTATGAGTCGGCTCTTCTGAATTTTTTTTTATAAATCAAGCTCATTCTCCAAAAAAAAAAATAATAATAATAATAAATACGTATTAACAGTAAAAAAAGAAGTGGAAAAAAAAAAAGAGACTGCGAAATCTCTCAATAATGCTTCTATACTCAAGTGATAAAAGAAAAATCAAATTGTATAGAAGTATGAGAGCACGTTTGGCAGGCTTTTCAAAACTTGCTCTTAACTAAGTTGTTTTTAAATATATTTTGATAATTTTCTGAAAGTACTGTACCTGATTAAAAGACTTTTTTAAAAAAAAATTGAGCTAAATTTAACTTTTTCGGGAAGCTTTTTTTTACAAGAAGTAGAAATCAATAGCAAAAATTCTATCAATCTGATCCTAAGTATTTTCAAAGCTTTGTATTTATGGATAGGTCCATCATATTCGGGCCCTCAGATTCACTAGTCTGGTTTTTGGAAAGCGTTTGGTACAATTATCAGCCTTGTAATTTCGCTACATAATGAAGAAAAAGGCCCCATGATACTAAATGATAACACCTTGGCATCCCATCAATGTTTTTTTTGTATTACACTTTTTCTTTCAGGCCATCATCTTTGGATTGGCGATTTGAATTGAAGGAAGATTCCTGCCTTTATTTGCTTTTATTTTATACAAGTGAGATAAAAAAAAAAAAAAAAAGAGAGATTTTCAATAAATTTTGTTACTTATCTTTTTTTTTTTTTTTTAATGTTATGAAATAATAAATAATTTTATGTGTCAAACATGCCGCTAAATATGCAAAACGATAGCGAGCCATGATAGCTCCTAATCGAATTGTATTATCTACTGTATTTTGGAACTAAAATTGTATCAGAGATGCGACAAAGTTTTGAAAATACTAAAAGACACCTAAGCTCCTTTTTTTCTTTTGTCAAAGAAAAGGTTATTCCATAAAAGATTCTTGTCGAAATCCTGAGAGGTAGTTTAGTTGGTTAGGTCTTGAGTTTACTCTCCAATGATCATCAATTCGAGTCTCCTTAAAGCCACTGAAGTGAGTATCTGACTGTAAACTTCAAGGCCCGTGAGAATAGTCGAGGTGTGCGTAAACTGATCCGAACATTTACGGTCATAAAAAAAAATAAAAAAATAAAATCTTGTCAAAGTGCAATTAATAACTTGATGTTAAAATTATTAAATTTAATTATAAACGAAATTTATTTTAGAAGAGTAATAATTATTACTGGTCATACAAAATTAAGTAATCGAGTTCGGAGAAGATTGAGCATTGACGTTAAGATGCTATATTTATAAGTTATTTGATCTATTATTTTTTCAAGTTTATTCTCAATTATCTTACATATTTCTTGTACAATCATCTAATAAAGTGTCATTAGATTGCACTTACATTTTAATTAGTCACATTCACCAATGTTAATTTAATATAACTGTACCATTTTCTTTTTCATTTTTTCCTTATGGATTTAATATGATTAGGAATTTTAAAGGTAAAATAGTGGACCTCGATTAGGACTCTGATCTGCAATTAAATTTGGTAGATCTACTTGTCTGTTTTAAATATGTAGTTACTAAATTCATTAATGTAACTCCTAGGTTGACCATTTAATTATTTAATCCGACTTTTAAAGTAAACAATATTAATTTAACACTAAATGGATCGAGCGTTCTTAATTTAAGATTTATTTCTTGTAACATACATATTGAAGGGACCACGAGCCGCTCAGACGATAAATACTTTTCTTAGGGCATGTTTGATGTAAATTTTTTGAAAATTGATTTTGTGAAAAGTTATATTTTTGAAAAATATGTGGTTAAAAAATAGAAAAAAATCATGTGTAAACAAGATCAGCCCTTCAAAATACAATGGTAAATATTAGATTTGCGTTAGATCAATGAATTCATATGAATGGATGAATTCTAAGTTGAATTGAGTTATGTTCTTTTGGCCGAGGAAATTCGACTAGTGAAATGCCACATTAGAGTGACTCTTTCAGGAGAATTCCGAGAGCCCTTAGCTTAGGGGAATCAAGTTGGATCGAACGAAAAACATAAGTAAGAATTCAGCGTGCAAAATAATTTTATTGAGAAAATGCCTAGTTAAAAATAAGTTTGAAGAAATAAATTTTAAAGATTCTATTCCAAACATGACTTAATACAATTGGTGCACTATTATTTAAAACGAACGAATAAGGGAGAGAAATAACTTTATTACAAGCAACTGAGTACTTAATTAAACCTAAAACTCTCTAAAACATATGCATAATTACCCTAAGACCTTATCTCAAATCAAAATTTATCATTTAATTTTCACAAGTGGTTTTGTTTGAGTAAGACTTATAATTAGTGTATCGAATTATTGTTTACCGACTGTGGAAAAAAAAAATACTAATTCACTCAAATGCATCTTCCCCATCTTATTAAATATTTCTTTAGCCTTTCGTATGGTGTAGGAATTAAGGTTCTCCCTTATTCAGGGGCGAATCCATTTAATTCAGTTAGGGCGGGTTGCGAGCGTTGAAAGTTTACTGTCAATGGCCAATGTCCGTGATAACGGGGTTATTTATTAATATTTAATTAAATAATATTCAAAAAATCGTACGGACTAGAACTAGAAGAAGTAGATACACCATTAGAACTAGAACTAGGTACAAACTTTCATTTCAGATGAAAAAATCGTTCCATAATCTGCAAAATGTCCCAATTTATTTTTCAATTAAACATGAAATATATATTAACAAAATGGAAATATTCGATTTACAATTAAAGTTAATTAAACAAGTATTATTATATTAACAAAATTGAAACTATTTATGTGCTTATATCAATTTTATGTGCTTGTATGATTCTACTTTTTCGCAATCAATTTTTTGTGAACGAAAAGTGAAATCTTTTATTAATTAAATGTGTTTTGTTGAAAATCTCCTTATGACACTAAGGTCAATTTTCCTACAAATTCATTCACCATTAATTAACCAAACTCCCAGATCAATTAATTAGAGAAAAAAGGGAAAAAAGATGGACAAAACACCGGTTAAAATGTTTCTACTTGCATTAAAATCTGTAAAATTTAACGTATATTATTTTGTTACATTGAGTGCTAAAGATCAATAAGTGTCATTATGGTAAAGTAGTCAATATGTTTAAGAAAGGTAACAGGTCGTATCACATTCTTTGCATTTATTTTGGTAAAAATTGTTGAAATACAAAAATTATAAAACATAGCTACCGGAGACCTCTAATTCAATAGTGGAAGCGCTAACCAACTTAACTATCGGAGATGTTTGTTATTAAGATGAATTATCAGATTTATAATTTAAATATTTTATCTATTGTCGGCAAAAAAAATTCTTCTTGGGGATCCAGCACACGCGGCCGCGAGGGCTCACCTGGTATTGTATCCGCCTATGTCTTATTTTGATATTAAAAATATTGAGACCTATTGACTGATTTAATTAATCATCGACAAAACTAAATATGCAGATAGACTATCACAATAATGACAAGTATAGATCTATAATGATTTTTAGTTAAAAATACTTAAACCGACAAGTTAATACTTCTAAGAAAACTTTGTGATTAGTCGAATACTAACAAATATTCATGACTTTGTTGACAATGTGGACTTTAAAGGACAAAGAGAAGTCACCAAAATTGGCTATTGAATTAAAGCACGAGGTTTAAATGATCTACTAAGAAACTAAGGGCCACCAAAATTAAAGGTATGGACTGCATATTCTACTATTAAAAGGTTGAGTGACTGAATTCAATAGTAGTCAAAAGTTGAGGATTTCTTCTGCTAATTTCCCTAAGAAATAAGAAAAGAAGCTTGGCCAGTGACCATCCCATTCCTGTCGCTCTCTTTTCTCCGTCACTGGCCGCCGTCTCCAGTGTTGTTTTCGGACACGTCCATAGAGCCGCCAGCAGCAGCAATAAGCCCAAGTCACAGACTCACAGAGCCTTTCTTCTTTCTTCCTTCCCTCCCTCCCTCCGCCCCCTCGGCCGGCACTCCACACTGTCACACAACTCAAACTTCCGACGGATCTAGCTAGGACAGTCGTCCTAGCTCGCCACTAGCTGGATCCGCCCATGCAGAGCGGAACATTGTTTGGAATTACTTCAAAATAATTTAAACTTAAAAAAAAAAAAAAAAATTGTCATCCTACGTTATAGAATAATAGTATTAATTCATGCTCTGATTCGAGCTATACAGATTTAAACTTTTTCAACTCCAAATGTATGATATAATCATAAACTTGGAGCACCGACATGGGTTAAAACATTGATCGGACCGACTTTAATTTAATCAGTGGTGGAAAGCACAAAGATTAATTCCACTATCTAGTATTGTCAAGCATCGCCCATAATTTATTCATAGAATTCGCTAATTTATCACACTCTAAGACATGGATGTCTTTGATAGAAAATAATAATTTGGTTGATATTTAACACGTGGTGTGGCAATTCACACACGGAATAGAAGAACATTTTTACAATAATCCACTCACGACCTTTCAATTATGTAGAAAAACTCGTCATTTTCTCCATTTTAATCATTAAATGATGAATTTTCCCTTCTATATAAATAAATAAACATAAAAAAGAAAGTTGTAAAATAAAAAAAATAAGAAAAAATTTACAAATGGAGCCCATAACATTTTAAAAGTACAAATAAGTCATACTTACAATAATTAAATACATATTAACATATTAAAAAGAGAATTTAGAAAATTTTCACCTTCTCCAACCAAGCTCACCAGCCCTCCCCATCCATACTAATCGATCCCCTTTTGTGGCTAAATAGTACTTCCACAAATGCAATCATTGTCGATAGTGATTCTACGATCTAGGCTACTGATTTTTATATGTCGTCGGCGGCGTGATTTTCAATTGTCAAAGTGGTGTTTAGCTTCGGTGGGGTGGATTAAGATGGGTGAACTTGGTTGGAGAAGATGAAAATTTTTAAAATTATTTTATTTTATGTGTTAATATGTATTTAATGGCTTTAAGTGTGATTTATTTCTACTTTTAAAATGTTATGAAATTTCATTTGTAATTTTTCCTTATTTTTTTTATTATTTTATTGCTTTTTTATATTTATTTAGTTTTGTAAGTAAAATATATTTTATATTCCTTGCTTAATTTAGAATGATTTTTGAATGTCAAAACATGTGCCAACAAATGAAGTCTAAACAGGTAAGCCAATTAGTCTAGACGGACTGAGTGTTACAAGTAATTAGATTTCTTGAATGCATATTTTAGGATTTCATGAGATGCAATCTATACTTCCTATATAACTGCATATATAGAAATATATAGATTTACCATTTTGGACAAATTTGATTGGTCAAATAAATAAAAGAATGAAAGATTATTTTAACAAATAAAAACTTTCGTTAATTTAATTATTGACCACATAACCTATATGCTATTTGATTCTTATTGTGTATAACTGCCATATTTTAGGTAAGATACATTCGTGCCTTGGTGAATCTCTACATAAATAGTGGAAACAATTGAGGAACAAAGTAGCAGCTTTGAGAATAATCTAATTATGTCTGGCGAAATTGCAGCAAAAAGGTCTCAAGTCTTTTTATCATCTCTCTTGAGTTCTGACCAACTGATGTTATAGTGAAGTATCCCAAAGGAAAATTGGTGTTCTTCAATCGTAATTGAAGATAATACACCTATGCGTAAATGATATAATCTTACTTAAATATCAGGTTATTTAGGATTAGTTAATATTGGTGAATCTAAATTCGAGTGGTGATATATTGAAGTAACGATAAAATCAAGACCTGTTAGTTTGATTCCATTTTCCCAACAAGTTAAAAGGAATAAAAAAAAACGAGAGAGTTGTTCTTTATTTAATTTTGATTGTTTTAGTTAATTTTGTGAAATTACTAAATCGAAATTATTGTATTTTTGAATATTTGATAATGAATTATTTTATCCATGACATGGGAGCTAGTTGATGTTTCCCTTAGGGGTTTATCACGTTATATCCAATGTCCATATTTATTTAATTTCGCAATAGATTATATCTTGTAGAACACAAATCTGTTAAGTAGTTTCAGTTAGAACCGTACGCAAAACTGCTTGTAGGAAGTTCTAACTAACTAGCGTATTGTGGCTAAAATGAATAATTGAGACAAATTGTTTAATTAACTAGGTTTTAGCACTTTCAATTTCAAGAGGAGCAAATCCATCATTATTGAGAAAAATGGAGGGAATGTCATGTTTTTTTATATAACTTCAAGGTTGAAGATAAATTATGCTATAATAATAATAATAATAATAATAATAATAATAATAATAATAATAATAGTAAATTTGTTACAATTTCCAAAAGCCGTGAACGAAAAATGTAAATTTTCCTTTATTCATTTAAGCATTTTAAGACAGACTTTACAATAAAAAAGGGGATTATTCGCGAATATTCAGCATCCTCCACATGGAGTACATTCATAAGGGCATTTTCTTCCGAGGTTGGTTTTTTTTTTTTTTATTCATACCAACCCTAATTGTTAATATAATGGCTAGTTTTGATTGGATAAAGCAGAGGTACCGCATCCCAAAGAACCGGATGTACGCCCAAATGTTAGTATAAACCTAGTACTTCGAAGCATAGGTATCTGCACTCCTGTTTGTTCCATTTTCTACGCTCCCTAATACCCCACCCCCACACCCAATTTCCTCCTCCGTCCTCTCTGGTTCTCCTTTGTACACATCTTCTCTTTATTTCTCGAGCTGGCCTCTTTATGAAAGTAAACTGTTTATCCTCTCTTTATCTTGTAACTGTGTGTTCTTGGATATTTATGTTTTTTCCCAATCTTGAAAATACTGTGTATTTTCTCAACTTCAATTCACAGGAATCTTGTATTCCACTTTTCAGATATTTATGCTTCTATTGTTTGCACAAAGTAGATATTGATGTCTGATAAGATCTCCTGAAAGATTCTTTTGAAGAGCCCACCTTATAAATCAGTACTGACAAAACACAAATCTATTAGCCCACCATCATAATTTCTGTGGTCTACAGGAGATCCAGTCCTTTTGTAATTGGATCAATTACGATTTATGAATAATTTTCTTTTATATGTATGAATTGATCTCAGTTTAAAAATATTAGGGTTTCTGTTATATAAGTATTCAAGCCTGCAATATGATTTTTCTCTCCATCATAATTTTTTCTGAGTTCATCTCGCGTTACTCAAATAATCCCTCTTTAATTTACAAGTCAAAAAGCCACATTTTTTTTTCATTTTGAAAAATTTCCTCGTTATTTGCATTTTCAGTTTTGTCCTGGCTAGTGTCTTGAACCAATTTGCAATGAATTGATGGCAAGTCGTTTCTTGCAAATGCAGTGTTATCAAGATTCACATGCAATGCTAAGTATTGCGATGTGCAGTGAGAATCCTGATGATGCTGCATTAGCAATTACCGACTACTAGTGTTCTCTTATTGGTGGTTCCTTGCCATGGTAAGTCTCAATGTTCTCGTGGTGCTAGAGAGCTGAGAAAAAAGTCCGGCATCAGCTAGACACGACTAGAGAATAAGTTTATAATGGGATTTGACAACTCTAGATAGTAGGTTAATTATTTAGGATGGAAACCAGCTAGTTTCTGTCTTTTCTCTTGGAATATCTGATTGAATTTGACTCTCATTTGTGCCAAAGAAAAATAAATTTCTATAAATACCAATCCAAGAAGTGATGTAATGGTTCAAGCTGTCTCAAACTTAAGATTCCATATTGAGAGCATGATTTAATTTATTGTCTCTCTCTTTTTCTTCCTATTCTTTTTAGTGCATTCTACTTGCTTGTGAAATCTAGATAAATTCTAAAACGCAAGAGGTGGTAATTTATCAATACTAGAGGAAGCTTTTGTACAAGGATTTTTGTAGATTTTGTTTTTTAATGTATTTAAATGGTGGTTTTTGAGGTCTTATGTACACAAGATGCAGTTTGGTTCCCCCATGAGTATAATTTCTATCAAAAGTTCATCTGCCGTTTGAATTTTGCTCGTCATAGTATACGAGGAAAATCGTGAAATATCCTAAATAGAACTTAAATCTTAATCATTACATTATTGCCTCTAGCGATTTGGGTAATCTGATGTTAATGACTCATTATAAGTGGATTAAATCTTAAACATGGAGATAGTTGAAAGACATATTATGAGATCACTTTCACTATTGAAATAGTGTAAATAATTTGTAGTCATGATAGGGGAGAGAGAGAGAGAGAGAGAGAGAGAGAGAGAGAGAGAGATAATTTTCTTTTGAATATGTACCCTAATTATGTATTGCTAATAAGTATTTCTATAGTAATCTAGTGAAAATTAAGCTTAGAAATACTTGTTAACTGGATTAATCCAATATTGAAGCTTAAATACATGATTCCTTTAACATTAATAAATTTATCTTAATAGAAATGTTTATATTGTCGTTTTCCCTCATGAGTTATATGCAATTATTCAAATAAATACTTATATTTTGATCTTTTTCATCAAATTTATATTTTCATACAATGGGAAAATAAGAAGTTATATACTAGATTACAATTACTGATTAATATATTTAATTAGCCATAAGCATGTGGTCATGTCGTGCATATGCAAGGTTTCTTGAAATTTAATATGATTTTGCATAAATGACTTCTATTTCACATGATTATGTTCCTTAATTAGTGGGTGATCAGAATAGTTAGGAACCTAAAATCATAACGAGGCTTTTAAATATGCATTTCGAAAGTCATTCCTTTGGCTTCAACCACTCAAATTTTCTATATAATATATAGATGCACCTAGAATTCTAGTAGGCTTGATCAATTATCTTTCCATGCACTAATCTATCTTCCCCCTCTCAGTTGAGTTTTACAGTTCGATTAATATACGGTTTCTTCAGATAATAAGAGGTTTGAGAAGGGTTGGAGGATTTTGTGTACATGACATATGAATACAATGCCTCTATGGAGCAAACTGTATATATGGTGGAGGAATGGTGGCGTTGGGCCCTGGTTGGCAATTATTTTCAATTTCAATGTAGGTGGAAGAACATATCGACATATTTGGTACACTATATTCAATTGTATTCTCTGCTTTCGAAAACAAGTAAATTTACTATTGCACCTTTAGCTCCAAGGATAACTTATCGAGGAATATTTTAATTGATGAAATTTTCTAAAGAAATTCCTAAATATTTCTTTTGACATTGTATCAGTGACTTCTCATTTTGAGGCTTTACCAGGTGAAAAACGAAGTGAAAAAAAACGCATACCTGAAATGTTGTGTGCTGGTCCATCCAGACAGGCTATTGCACTGAAAGAGGCTTCCTGTTTCTTTGAAAACATTGGACAGAATGCCATAACATATCTTGCAGTAGCACTTCATTTGAACATTTATGAATGCTGAAAAAACGTGTAGATGTAGCTATAAATGTCTTAAAGAGGCACGTTACTAGAATGTGGAACTAATAAATAGCTCCATAACATGATTTGGTCAGACATAGGTTTTGCCAAATAGAAATTTGCAATCCTAAATATGGCTTTCTTAAATGATTGCCTTATCCACTGGTAGTCAAAAGTAGCAAATCTGCAACCTTCTTGAATTCTGAATTTCTCTACACTCCTCATAAGTTCAATGCTTCCCTCGTGAAACAACATCCAGCCATCAACGAAAGAAGCTCCTAACATTATAAAGACATAAAATAATTTTAAGAACAAATATACAATTACATAGTGAAGAATGAGGCTATTCACAATACTAGCACAGATAACTTGTGCTATCTTTCTCTTCTAAGATCCTTGGACACGTGTTCAGGCAAGTGCATTACCTTTTCCAATAGGAGTTTCACTGGGTTCGCAATTTTGCATCTAAAATCGTTAGAATTTTATTAAAGTCTCTCGAGCAAATCAAAAAAATTCCTTTGAACGGACTCTTAAGAATTTTTACTCCAAGCACAAAGTTTGCTTCACCCAAGTCCTTCATATCAAAATTTGAGGAGAGTCATGCCTTTGTGGCGACATTTATCTCCTTATCATTCCTAGCCAAAAATATGTCTTATATATACAATGTTAATAGAATGATCATTTTTTCAGATCGTTGACATACGCACTTCTTCGATCATAGCGTAAACCTGTTGGACATAATGGCCTAATGAAGTCTTAAATACCACTATCTAGATTTAGGTCATAATTAGGTCATTGGAGCTTGGAAACTTTGAACTCTTGTCCATTTACCAAAAAGCCTACAGGCTGCTACATAAAGATCTCCATATCTATCTCTCCATTGAGAAAGATAGCCTTAACATCGCCAAAGGGGTGTGGCCGAGTTGGTCAAAAGGGTATGCTTGGGAAACCAAGTGGCTCTCAACGAGGGTTCAATCCCCTCCTGAAGCATCCGCTGCCTCATTTGAGGTGATTTACCCGGTTGGTATAGTTTACGGGTATTGTGCCAGCCCCCAGGTTTATCCAATGCGCACTGGTGGTCGGGCCTCCGCTCTAAGAGTGGTTGGAGCTCTGCCAGTAGTGGCTGCGGGTTCCTGGGTCATAAAAAAAAAAAAAAAAAAAAAAGACAGCCTTAACATCTATTTGGTAAAATTCCAAATCCAAATGAGAGACAATGGCTAAAATGAGGCATGTTGAGGCAAACCTCACACTGGTGAGAAGGTTTCCTTATGGTTAACATCGTCCTTTGGGTGTAACCCTTCGCTACGAGTCGTGCGTTGTAATTTTATATGGACCTTTCGCCTTACGCTTGACTTTTAGAACCCATTTATTTCCAATAATCATACACCCAAGCAGAAGATCAACAAGATCTGAGACTTGGTCCTTCATATATTCCATGAATTTGAGCCTTTCCATTTACCAGAGGCACGAGCTAAGAGAGCCTCTTGATAAGTTTTGCATTCATCTTCTTCTTTTGGAGTATACATTAATACTTCTCCATCAAACTCAAAATGACGAATAAGATGCTTCAATGTTTGTTTTTATAAAATTGTTGATTTCTGGGAATCAGCGTCTTGTGGTACACTTCCACTAGGTTGTAATTCACTCTAATTATCCAGAGTTATTTTGAGAGCATTTCTACTAATTCAAACATTTTAAATATGGAACCATACATAACTCCTACGTATTAGAATTACATTTCAAAACTAACAAAATTATCAATTTATTTCAAAATTCAGGTGTTAATTCCAATTAACAATATATATAATATACAATTAATTAGAATTAATTATTCACACCCCACCCCTACACCACTCCCACCAAATTAATAATATATCAATTAATAATATCCTACCCAACTCAGTCAAACCGGCTTTATAGCAGCTTGATTATAAGGACAACCATTTCCCTAATAAGAAAAATTGGGATGAATTCTGATTAGGGAAGCCCCCATTCCCCACCCCCATTCCCCACCCACGGACTCCACCTATATCACCCTGTAAATTTTTTTCAAAAAGTGAAAGTTTTTTTCGAGATTACACCCATCGGAACCCCACCCCCACACCAGTCCCACCAAATTAATAATATTCTACCCAACTCAGTCAACCGGCTTTATAGCAACTTGATTATAAGGACAACCATTTCCCTAATAAGAAAAATTGGGATGAATTCTGATTAGGGAAGCCCCCATCCCCATTCCCCACCCACGGACCCCACCTATATCACCCTGTAAAAACTTTTCAAAAAGTGAAAGTTTTTTTTTTGAGATTTCACCCATCGGAACCCCACTCCCACACCACTCCCACCAAATTAATAATATATCAATTAATAATATCCTACCCAACTCAATCAACCGACTTTATAGCAGTTTGATTATAAGGACAACCATTTCCCTAATAAGAAAAATTGGGATGAATTCTGATTAGGGAAGCCTCCATCCCCATTCCCCACCCACGGACCCCACCTACATCACCTTGTAAAAACTTTTCAAAAAGTGAGTTTTTTTCGAGATTACACCCATCGGAACCCCACCCCACTCCAACTTATAAAAAATTTCAAAAATTAAAAGTCTTTTATGAAGAATTGAAGATTAAACCCCACCTCAAAAACCACCTCCACTCATCCCCACACCACGGACCCCACCTCTCCCACCCTGTAAATTTTTTAAAAAAATTGAAAGCTTTTTTTTTGAGATTACACACCACCCCAAAATCACGCCCTACCCCATCCCTCCCCATTTGTTAAAAAAAAAAAAAATCAAAAATCAAAAATCTTTTATGGAGATTACACCCATCCCGGAACTACCTCCACCCCACCCCCTCCCACCCCACCCCAACCTTTAATATTTCCATATTTATCAAAATTTTAACAAGAAATAAATTTGTATAATCAATTGTTTAGTTGACAGAGAAATAAGTTCTTAAATTAATCTTGGAGCAACATGCCTCTTAATCAAAGTCATGTGCTGGATCACCGCAATTACAGCTTATTATAATCATAAAATTTTGTAACTTCTAATAGTTTCATTATGCATATTTAATCAACAATGGGAAAGAATGTCTTATTGGCAATGCTTTGTTTGATTGGTATGTTATTAAAATCTAAATTTTAATCTAAATCAAAGTCAATAATAAATTTTAACCATATAATTTATAGGACCCAAAACTTTCAATCACACATTTCTTCAACTTTTATCAAAATTTACTAAAAAATGATTTTAATCCCCATGAAACGGTGCTAAATCTGATCTCTTTTCGATTATTTTATATATGTACTTTTCAAATTTCCGTAGTAGATGGCCTTGGAGATGCAATATTATGATCATGTTAAATTTGATTCAATTTTCATTGTACAGTGACTTTGTGACAATGAGCAAATTCTGTGCAAGTTGCATATTGTTTTGGAATTTTTAATAAATGATTTAAATTATAAACAGATGGAAATGAGTATTGGATGCAAGAATCGCAACAAAAAAGTGGATGCTCAGAGCTGGAGAATTAGAATTCCGGTGCGATGTGCAGCCCGTGTGTTTCAGCTCACTCCAGAACTTGGACACAGTTTCCATGGAGAGACCATATAATGGCTACTCCACATGGCGGAGCCAGCCTTAATTGCTGCAATGGGAACTCGAGTCCGCCCGATGAACCCCTTCACCTCCACCGTGCTCAACATCCCAGTTTCCAGCTCAGGATGAAAAATGCTTTCCGGCCGATGGAGGTCATTCAAGAATTTCGAAATTGTAGCTTTGTGGTGTCTACACTGCCGTCACCTCCTCTGGCTGGGTTTGAATTCCCCCACCCATGCATCCTCAAATGCCGTTCCCTGCTATGATTCTACAGCCGCCGTGGGAGGAGAACTTCTATGGATTTTCTGGAAATGGCCTGTCGGGGTTTGTTATATCAATTTAGTCTATTTTTTCCTGTATTAAGACCTTAATTGTTTCTCTCTTAATCATTGAATGAACAAGTGATAACATTGTTAACACTTAACTCTAAGTCGTTTTTCATTGCACAGCAACTAACTTCGAGATACTGTGCAGATTATGTGCAAGTGAAACGTACTATAGCTTTAAGTAAATAATTTTGTTAATGAATATTATATTTCACATCATTGATTTTAGTAATGCAAATCCTCTCTATTTTCGATAATTTCATATTTACTTTTCAAATTTGCATCTTACATGGCCTTGGAGTTGCAATAGTATGATCATGTTAAATTTGATTCAATTTTCATTGGAAAGCGACTTTGTGAAAATGTGCAGATTTTGTGCAAGTTGCTCGTTTGGGAAGTTTTTGTAGACTGTTTAAATTATAAACATGTGAAAATTAGCATACTTTGTGGGTCCCCTAAATATGTAAACAAAAAGTTATTTGAATATTTTTGAACAATCTATAAACATGAGCCAAATGTAAACTTGTAACATTTGTAGACCTTGTCCACCTTGCAACGATTGTGCTCACCTTCATAGATCTTGTCCCTACCGCGGTGATCAGTGGCGGAGCCAGCTTGTTGGAAATGGAGGGTCCAAATTTGAAAATATATAGGTAAAGGGGTGGGGGCCGATGGGGCCCCCGAAATTTTTTTTTGAAGGAAACTAAAAAAATGAGAGGAAACAAAAGTTCACTAATTGAGTCGTTTACCTTTTCTGCGGATAGTACATCAGTGTAAATATTACTAATAAGTTGAGAATTAACCTAAAATAAGTTGAAGAAATAAGATTAACTTTTTTCACAAGTTTATTTGTAATAAAATAAAAGTTACCATTCTACAATCCTTTTAATTTAAAAAAAAAAAAAAAAAAAAAAAACCCAAAAGAAAAAAAAAAAAAAAAAAAATCTCAAAAAAATGGGGTGTCCAGGATATCCCTGGACACCCCTGCCTCCGCCCCTGGCGGTGATAGCTTCATGGTGCCACTGCTGCCACCATCAACGTTGGTGGTGCTGCCAATAGATTTTGAATTCTCTCCTCCACAAGTGCACCATCAAATGCCGTTCAATACTTTTAGCTCCAACTATCGTGGGAGAAGAACTTTCGATTTCCTGGAAATGGTCTATGAGGCTTTGATTTTTCAATTACCTAATTTTTTTTGTCTCTTAGCTAGTTTGTTGTAATAAAATTCTTTATGGTCTTAATGGTCATTAGTTTATTATAATAAGATTCTTCATGATTAAGGCTTAATTTTTTTTATATATATATATAACTAATTATTAAAATCGGATAAGCCTTATTTGACGCAGTATAAAATTTTACGTTAATTCTAACGGGAATAGAAATTAAACAAGTTCCTTCCAAACAATAGCAATGTTAAATCTAATTAGACGCTTACACCATCCATAGTCTTTCCAAATGACATCATCGTTAAAATTGGATAGGCTTGAATATGTAATAATAATATTGTGCACAAATGATAAAATTGTCAAATCTAATTCAGTTTTTGTTGCATGGTAACTAACTTGAGATATTGTGCAGATTATGTGCAATTGAATTATAGTGGGATAATTTTAAAATTTTTATTGTTGCTTTACCCCACCCCACCCTCAAACATCCACTCTGCCTCTTGTCTCTAATTCAACATCTACTTCTTCGAAAAAGGTGGTTGCCGGAAAAAGGCTAGTAGGCCACCGTCAAGCAATGACCGCCACAAGAAGTGGACAATCGGAGCTGGAGAATTAGAATTCCAGTGCAATGTGCAGCCCATGTGTTTCAGCTCGCTCGGAAACTTGGATGAAAGTCAAATAGCTACTCAACATGGCGGAGCCAGCCATAATTGCTACAACGGGGACTGGTGTCCGCCCGATGAACGTCGTCACCACCACCATTCCCAGCATCCCAATTTCCAGCTTTCAAGACCCTGTCTCGGCTGTGAAAATTGCTTTCCAGTCGATGCCATTCATTGCAATGCTCCTACACCGTCATGGGAGGAGGAGAACTTGTAGAACCATGCTATGGGTACAAGAAATACATACAGAATTAGTACATGAATTCAAATTGGATGGACAATATTAAAACATAGATGGGCACAGATAAAATACAAATGGGCAGGATGCTTCCAATTTGAATTCCTGTATAAATTCTGTATAAATTCCCTGTACTTAGGGAATAATTCGAACTTCTACGGTATTCCTGGAAATGGCCTGTAGGGCTTTGTCATTTTAATTTTGTTTCTTAATCAATAAATAAACTTTAATCAATTTGTTCGAACTCTATAATGTAAACCATATATCAATTTTTGTGTATAGACATAAAATTTTTTTTAAAAAAAAATAGTTAGTAGACCCCATTAGGGCTGGGCAAAATCTCGAATTGAACTAAATCGAACCGGACCCGAATCGAATCGAGCGATTCTTTGTAAGTGAAATACTCAAACGGGTATCTAAATCGATAACCGACGGATTCGGTTCAGTTCTCGGTTGTAGACCCATAACCGAAGAATTGAATAAGAACTGAATTTTTAAAAAAATTTAAATTTTTATATATGGGATAAATTAAAAAAAAAAAAATTATATGATGGCATTGAGACAGGTAAAAAATATATATATTATATTTTTCTTATTAAATTTTATTAGTTGAACCCTTTTTAGTTTATTTATATTTGTTAATTGTGGTTTTTCAATTTTTCTTATAGAGTTTCTTAGTATCTAGTATGACAAGTCAAACAATTGATAGTTAAATCAAATAGTTGGAAAGTACTACTGTATTAGTAATACTTTAAAATATTTTATCACTATAAGTCTATGACTTCTAATTTATATGGATCACCGATATTTTAGTTTTACTAATTTACATCTACTTTTTGTTATTTGTATATGTTGATAAATTAATTTTATTGAACAATTTGTTATTTATATGTTATTAAATTGGAATACATTAATTTGTAAAATTTAAGATTGAACATGTCAGACTGTAGTGTTGTTATAAATGTTAAAAAAATTAATTATAGTATGGAATCGAACAGAACAGAATCGAACCGAATGAAACCGAACTCGAACTGTTTTAAAATTATATTTGGACCCGACGATTCCATTTACTAACTATTCGAAAAATTTCGGTTCGGTTCTGAAGCCGAACCATGCTAAGGCCTAGACCCCACTGCATACAAAGCAAGCGCCTGCAGGTAATACTTATCTGTAAGTTCAAATTTTCAATATTATGCTTATAATTGTCATTATACACTTTAATTTTGTTTTCTGATTGGATAATTTTTCAGTGTATTAATGCTACAAAATTTTAATAATTTGAAAGAAGGTAAATGTTATATAAAATGTGTTGTTCAAATATATTAAATGAAAATGGATGAAATGTGGTTGAAAGAAAGAAAGAAAAAATAAAAGAGAAAAAATAAAAATTCGGCGCAAAAATGACCCATGTGCCCGTATGGCTTCATCAGAAACCTCTGATGGCAGCCGTGCCATAACCATGCGGCCGCATAGTTCAAAAATGTGACTGTTAGACAGTTTTTTCTAGAACTCGTCTAACACCTCTTCAACCTTAAACTTCCATCTTTTGAGAAAAGTTGGTACCCATACATAAGTGTATGAAGGAATTCTATAAATAGAGATAGAATTCATGGTTTAAGATAATCAAATTCTCTATTATGCTTTGATATCTTCTCCCCAAAACTCTCTCAAAATTATCTTATCTCTCCTTTTGTTCTTTATTTCTGGGTTTCAAAAGTGCTGTTTGTAACCCGGTTTCAAGACTTGAAATCCGCTAAAACTATTTGTGTGTTGGTCCTATAGCATTCTCATTATCGAGAGGACGCAAATAAAGTTTTTAGGATAACATTTTTTGCGATTTGAGTCTTCTTCATCTTTCTATATCATTTTGTTTTTGTATCCATATTGAGGCTTTGTTATCTACTTCGACGAAATTTCTACAACAATCTAAAAACTTTATTTGTGTAATGGCAACTGAATGAGATACAACCATGGCTACAATCAAACTTATGAATCAAGATTTGATGATGGATCAAACTTTACAAGGTGGAAAGACAATATCAAATTCTTGTTAACGGCACTTAAAATCTTCTACATACTTGATCCAAAATTGGAAGATCTACCCGAACTATCCGACAAAGACATCGAACAATCAATGGTGGATAGGAAAAAGCGTGAAAAAGATGAACTCATATGTCGTGGCCACATATTGAATACATTTTCGATTCGTCTTTATGACTTATACACCAACACAACTTCTGCAAAAGAAATTTGGAATGCACTTGAGAATAAGTACAAGGCTGAAGAGGAAGTTACTAAAAAGTTCTTAATTTCGAAGTACTTTGATTTTCAATTTTTAGATAACATTCTCCTATTGCCCCAAGTACATGAATTGCAAGTCATTGTGTTGAAAGCGGTGAAGATAGAACTTCCGGAATCATTCCAAGTAAGAGCAATTATTGCTAAATTACCTTCTACTTGGAGAGGATATCGGAAGAATATTCTTCATAGCTCCGAAGACTTTTCATTGGAGCAAGTTCAAAAACATCTCCGAATTGAGGAAGAGTCAATGGTAAGAAATGAGAATAAAAATTATCATGTTGGCACCTCTAAGGCCAGCACCATGGAGAACAACAAAGTCATCAAAGTAAACAAAAGAAAGTTTACTAAAGACAACAACAAATTCAAAAAGAAGTCCAAGGGAAAATGCTTTATATGTGGAAAAATTGGTCACTTTGTGAAAGATTGCCGACATAGAAAACAAAGCAAAATTGGAGGCAATGTGAATTCCATTGACAAAGATGAAATAGTTGCCACTATAAGTGAAGTAAATGCTATCAAAGGAAAAATTCCGAGATGATGGTATGACACATAAGCCACCATTCATGTTTTCTATGACAAGTTCCTTTACAAGACATCAACACATTGATGATCGTCAACAAATTCAAATAGAAAATGAGCATTGCTCAAATGTCATAGGCAAAGGGAATGTGGAATTAAAATTCACATCCGAAAAAGTTGTAACTCTTACTAATGTTTTACATGTACTGGATATGAATAGAAATCTTGTAAGTGGGGATTTGTTGGAAAAATCAGGTATTAAAAGTGTTTATGAGTTGGGAAAACTTGTACTATCCCGCAATGGTTACTTTGTTGGAAAAGGCTATTCTACTGATGGAATGGTCAAGCTATGTACTATTGACAATATTAATACAATGAATTCTTCTTACTTTGTTTGTACTTTAGATTTATGACATGATAGATTAGGGCATATATGATATTCTACTTTACATATAATGGTCAAATGTGAAATGATATCATGTGAATTAACTAAAAGTGATAAATGTGAAATTTGTATTAAATAAAAAATGATTAAAAAATATTTTCAAAGTGTAGAGAGATCATCTAAGTTACTTGATTTAGTTCATACCGATATATGTAAACTTAATAGCATGTTAACAAGAGGAGGTAATAAATACTTCATAACTTTCATTGATGATTATTCTAGATTTTTTTATGTTTATTTAATGTAACATAAAGATGAGACATTTCATATGTTTAAAGCATATAAAAATGAAGTAGAAAATCAAATGAATAAAAGGATTAAAATTCTTAGAAGTGATAGATGAGGTGAGTATTTCTCTAAAGAATTTGACATCTTTTGTGAAGAACATGGCATAATACATCAATATAGTGCACCTAGAACACCGAAACAAAATGGTTTAGCAGAAAGGAAAAATAGAACCTTAGTTGAGATGGTAAATGCTATGTTAATAAGATCTAAATTGCCTAATAATTTATGGGGAGAGGCATTACTTGCTGCATGTCATATAGGTAATAGAATTCCTTCAAAGAAACTTAAAGTTTCTCCTTATGAATTATGGAAAGAAAGACAACCAAACATTGAATATTTTAAAGTGTGGGGGTGTTTAGCTTATTATAAAAACACTGATCCTAGAAGAACTAAATTACCAAGAGGGATCAAGAGTGCCTTTGTTGGATATGCAATAAATAGTAAAGCATATAGGCTACTTGATCTAACATCCAATGTTATTGTAGAATCACGAGACGTGAGTTTATTTGAGAACTTGTTAAGTGTGGATGAAATTGCTCAAAATCCATTTGAAATTCAAAAGGAAATTTCGGCTTCTAATAAATCACTAGAAATATCTTCTCAAGATGTAAATGAGTCTAGTGAACCTAGAAAAAACAAGAGAACTCGCAAAGAAAAGGTACTAGGACATGATGAGATTGATTCTCAATGGATTTCTCTATACTTTGTTGAAGCAAGTAGAGAATATGTAGTAAGAACTATTCCTTATGTTCTTCAAATTGATAGTGATCCTAAACCCTATAAAGAAGCAATAACTTCTAAAGATAACACCTTTTGGAAAGATGCTAAAAATGATTAAATGGATTCTATATTGTCCAACAATACGTGGAAGATTGTTGACTTACCGGTTGGATCAAAAGCTATTGGTTGTAAATGGGTATTTCGTAGGAAATACAATAGATGGTTCAATCCAAATTTACAAAGCAAGATTGGTTGCTAAAGATTTTCGACCCATGCACTCGTAGTTAGAATTACTACTATTAGAAATCTCTTAGCATTATCTTCTATATATGATTTATGTGTACATCAAATGGATGTTAAAATCGCAGTTTTAAATGGAGAATTAGATGAAGAAGTTTACATGAAACAATCGGAAGGTTTCATTCTTCTGAGTAATGAAAATAAAGTTTGTAAACTTGTAAAATCCTTATATGATTTAAAATAAGCTCCTAAAAAATGGCATGAGAAATTCGATAATGCTATCATGTCTTTTTATTTTTTGCATAATACAGTAGATAAATGTCTATATGCTAAAAAACGTGATAACTATATTGTATTTGTATGTTTATATATGGACGACATATTGATTATAAGTAATCACATAGATGATATTATGGAAACAAAGAGATTTCTATCTTCAACATTCAAAATGAAGGAGTTTGGTCAAGTAGATACCATTTTGGATATAAAAGTGATCAAAAATAATTTGAGATTTGCTTTAACTCAATCACATTATATTGAGAATGTAATTGAGAAGTTCAAACACTTGAACATTAAAGAGGCAAATACTCCATTTGATTCAAGCATCAAACTTGTGAAGAATGTTGAAAGAGATATTGGACAACTTGAATATGCAAGTGCAATTGGTAGTCTAATGTATGCCGTACAATGTACAAGATCGGATATTGCATTTGTTGTAAGTAAATTTAATAGGTTTACAAATAATCCAAGTGTTGAACATTGGAAGACGATTGGAAGGGTACTTGGTTATTTAAAAAGAACCAAAAATCTTGGACTCCAATATTCTAAATTTCTAGCTATACTTGAAGGATATACCGATGCTACTTGGATATCAAGTACTGGTGAAAACAAATCAACATCAGATTGGTTGTTCACTCTTGGAGGTGGTACAGTTTCTTGGAGATCAAAGAAGCAAACTATGATTACACATTCCACAATGGAATCAGAATTTGTAGCATTAGCTGAAACGGGAAAGGAAGCAGAGTGGCTAAAAGATATTCTTTACGAAGTTCTATTAGAGACGAAGAATGAGTCTTCAATATTTACACTATGTGATAGTCAAGTTATTCTAACAAGGGCTTATAATGAAGTCTACAACGAAAAGTCTAGACATATGAGTCTTAGGCATGATTATATCAGGAAATTGATAAAAGATGGAAAAATCTTACTTACATATGTAAGATCAAGCGATAACTTGGCTGATCCATTTACAAAACCATTTACCAAAGAGTTGGTAAGATCAACATCGAGTAGGATGGGGTTTAAACTCTTTTAATAAAATTCACCAATGATGGCTACCCTACCTATTGTTACAAATGAGTAATTTATGGGTTCAAAGAGTAACAAAAAGTCATTTGATAAGTGAATTGATTGCAGCACTTAGCATATATAATTTAAAAGCTCTATCCTAAAGATATAAGTGCTGGGGTTATGGTATAGAGGGCTGAATAAAAACTTAAAGAAATTCAGTATGTAGTACAAGTGTCTTTAAAGCATAAGCAAGACACTGTAAAAATTTCTCCTTTGTGAACTTAGAAGTGGTGCCGCTTTAAAGAAAGTTGGAGTTACTTTCTGAAAACTTCATGAATACGGATGGGTGCAAGGCCATTAACACACCAAAGTAAAATTGTGTGGAACATGTTGAGATAGAATGTTCACGTGTGTGATATTGACGGTAATGTCATAAGGGATAACTGGTTCAAAGCTAAGGCTACCTGGAATCTCGATATTACTTCGCAACGTTAGCACTAATGTAAGGTTTAAATCGAAAGATACATTATCCTATGCGTGACATCGTTTATAATTCTAAGTTGAGTTGTAATATTTGAACAAGTGAGGGATTGTTATATAAAATGTGTTGTTCAAATATATTAAATGAGAATTGATGAAAGAAAAGAGAAAAAACCAAAACTGGGCGCAAAAATTACCCATGCGACCTCATGGGCCATTTAGGCTTGCGCCCGCATGGCTTCATCAGAAACCTCTAATGGCAGGCGTGCCATAATCATGCGGCCACATAGATTTGGCCTATGCAACCGCATAGTTCAAAAATGTGACCGTTAGACAGTTTTTTCTAGAACTCGTCTAACACCTTTTCAACCTCAAACTTTCATCTTTTGATAAAAGTTGGCACCCATACGAAAGTGTATGAATGAATTCTATAAATAGATATAGAATTTATGGTTTAAGATAATCAAATTCTCTATTATGCTTTGATATCTTCTCTCCAAAACTCTCTCAAAATTCTCTTAGAATTATCTTATATCTCTCTTTTTGTTCTTTATTTCTGCGTTTCAAAAGTGCTGTTTGCAACCCAGTTTCAAGACTTGAAATCCGCTAAAACTATTTGTGTGTTGGTCTTTTAGCATTTTCATTATCGAGAGGACGCAAATAAAGTTTTTAGGATAGCATTCTTTGCGATTCGAGTCTTCTTCATCTTTCTATATCATTTTGTTTTTGTATCCATATTGAGGCTTTGTTATCTACTTCGACGAAATTTCTACAACAATCTGCCACAATACTGGCCTACCAAATCTAATTCATTTTTTGTTGCATGGTAACTACCTTGAGATATTGTGCAGATTATGTGCAAATGAATTATAGTTGGATAATTTTCTATTGTTGCTTAATCCATTCCACCCCGTACCCTCAACAGTCAACACCCACTCCACGTCCTCTAGTCTCCAATTCAACATCTACTTCTTCGAAAAAGGTGGTTGCCGGAAAAAAAAAAAAAAAAAAAGGCAAGTAGGCCACCGTCAGGCCACAAGAAGTGGATGGTCCGAGCCGGAGAATTAGAATTCCAGTTCAATGTGCAGCCCGTGTGTTTCAGCTCACTCGGGAACTTGGACACAAATCCGATGGCTACTCCACATGGCGGAGCCAGCCATAATTGCTGCGACGGGACTGGAGTCTGGATTCTGCCCGATGAACGCCATCACCACCACCATTCCAAGGCTATAGGACTCTGTTAATTTAATTTAGTACTATACCTTTTTCGGTTAAGACTTTAGTTGTCTGTCTCTTAATTTGGCGTGGCTTTCTGGGAATTGAAATTTTTTGTGTTCTTAATCAATGAATGAAGTTGAATTAGATGGCCTTAGAGATGCAATATTATGATAATCATGTTAAATCTGATTCAATTTCCATTGCACAGTGACTTTGTGACAATGTGCAGATTCTGTGCAAGTTGCATGTTTGGAAAATTTTTATAAACGACTTATTATATTGTAAATATATAGAAATGAATAGTAGATAAATTACTGTCACTTAAATACGTAGATAAAAAGTCTTTTGTCTCTCGAGTGTTTCTTAACATACTATAAATAGACAATAAAGCTATACGTATAGAGCTCTCTTCACAGAAACTCTACAGAAATTTAAAAAGGAGGCGACATGTCGGTGAAAGGAATAAGGAATGGGCTATTGAGTGTTAGCTTGGAGAATTAATATTATTAAATTACTTATGTTTTTTGTCTTAATTTTCGGGCTCAATTTGGAATATCAAACGAAGTCGAAATATTACATTCTTAATATCATTTTGAAGTACTCATGACCTAGTATTTCACGTCGTTAATGGTGCGCGAAATGGCCAATCGTAGCAAATGATACAGTGTGTCAAAATAGATCATTCCAAATTAATATTTCAAAAATTTCTATAAAAAACTAACTTTAAAAATTATCCTACGATTGTACGTTAGTCGAATCCATAGATTTTCTATATCCTCTCGAATCTCATTTCGAAAACTATATCATAAACATATCGAATAATCTAAATAAATATAAAAAATAGTTAAACATACGTCAAACGTGTGTGTTAAAAACGGAGTATAGTCGTCTTTTAAAAAAATCAATTATTTTATTAATATTTATTATTTTTGCTCTACAAATTTCTCAATATAATTTATATCATTTTATTAGAAATTTTATATGGTATGACGCCAATTTATTATTATTATTTTGTTTTGGACTTAAAAATTCCTAATACAATTTTTACTACTTTATATGGGTTATTATACTACTTTTTCATCTGAAAAATTTATACATACATAAAAAAAATCGATCATTGTTAGGAATTTTTTTATTATTGTTATTTTTTCTTCTGATCGAGAGGAAATTTCCTAATTCATCTGAAAAAAATTCCTAATTCAATCTCTCGATCAGAAGAAAAAGTAACAATAATAAAAAAAATTCCTAACAATGATTGATTTTTTTTTTTATGTATATATAAATTATTCAGATGAAAAAGTAGTATAATAACTAATATAAAATAATAAAAATTGTATTAGGAATTTTTAAGTCCAAAAAAAAAAAAAAATTGGCATCATACCATATAAAATTTTCTAATAAAATGATATAAATTATATTGAGAAATTTGTGGAACAAACACAATTGATTTTTTTTTTTTTTAAAAAAAAGACGACTTATACGCCTTTTTTAACACACACATTTGATGTACGTTTAGCTATTTTTTATATTCATTTAGATCATTCGATATGTTTATGATATAGTTCTCGAAATGAGTTTCGAGAGGATATAGAATATCAATGGATTCGACTAACGTACAATCGTCGGAGAATTTTTAAAGTTAGATTTCTATCGAAATTTTTGAAATATTAATTTGGAACAGCCTATTTTGACGTACCGTAACATTTGCTACGATTGACCGTTTCGCGCACAATTAACGACGTAAAATATTAGGTCATGAATACTTCAAAACGATATTAAGAATGTAATATTTCAACTTTATTTGATATCTCAAATTGAGCCCGAAAATTAAGACAAAAAAATAAATAATTTAATAATATTAATTCTCCAAGCTAACACCCAATAGTCCATTTCTTATTCCTTTCGCCGACACATCGCCTCCTTTTCGAATTTTTGTAGAGCTTCTGTGAAGAAAATTATGTACGTATAGCTTTATTGATAAATAGAAGCCAAATATAAGCTTGAAACATTTGGGATTTCGTGCAATTTAATAATAACCTTCTCAATATTGTAGAATTTGATATAAACTTTTCAATACTTCAAAAATAAACGTCGTAGTAAAAAAAAATGTTTCTAAATGATTTCTATTGACAAGATTGTAATTCAATGTTATATATAATATTGAATTTGATATAAACTTTTCAAATCTTTAATACTTAAAAAATTAACGTTGTAGTTAAAAATAAATAAAAAGTTTCTAAATGATTTCTATTGACAAGTAGGACGATAAAAAAAAGTTTCTAAATGATTCCATCCATTTACACAAGTAGGACAATAAAAATAAAAATGTCATTTCTTCTCCAAATATATATATTTTTCATAAATTGTGAAGTGTCCGCGACAAAAAAAAGGGAAATAAAATGACCGTAAAATCAACTTTTAATGAAAATTTTATATAGACTATATTAAAATTAGTTCATCTGAATGAAATAATAAATCATTCCCCTGAAATTACATAATGTAACTTTACAAAACAATTTTTTTAAATAATTTATCCCTTGAGATTCTAATTACTATTTGATTTCTCATATAAAATTTAGTTTTCATTTGACAAATTTATAAATAGTTTATATAGAGTAATAATTGTGGATTCCATGAAATATGTGAATACCACTGAGTATTAAACTAGCAAATGCTCTGTGTTTGCCCCTACCCTCGTAAGTTATTCAAGGTAAGGACATAGTAGACGGTCTTCGTCACTAATCATCTTATTTTATTTTTATATGCAAAATATTGAAAAATAAAAAAATAAATGATTGAATGAGATAGTAAATAGGCATATATAATTTTTGTCCCACCTCCTAAAAATCCACAATACAGGGACGAGGAGGGCAGCCCTGCTTCACCACATTACTATAGTTTTTGAATGAGTGATGCTACAGGAATATCATGGGTGACCGCAGAGATGATCGCACACTCACATGCGAGGAAATATTATTTTATTCACATAGGCCCCGCACACTCACATACGGTCACTCTCAGTGTACAAGTAGCATTTTTCATAATAGAATCCTACAAGATCCTATAGATGCTCTATTAGGAACAGTTGTAGGGAATTTAGTCTATCAGAAGATAATATTTACAGTAAAACTAAATTTTGCAATATCACTAAATGATGAAAATATTGACCAAAATTTCAATCTATATTATAAGATTGGAAACCTGAAAATGTTGAAAAAAAGTAAGGCTATTAGAGCCTGTTTGGGAGAGATTTTGAGAATCAATTCTCATTTTCAACCACACATTTTTTAATAAAATAATATTTTTCATCACATCAATAACTTTTCCTTCTTTTTTAACCACACATTTCCCATCATATCACTATTCAAAAATCAATTCTTACCCCAAAAATCACTCCAAAACAACCTCTTAGTACTAACATAAAATCATTTTTTGCTTTTAGTACTAGCCATCATAACAATCTAAGAAAAATAACTTATAATATTATTATACATAAAGATTTTGAAGAATTAGTTGAATATATACCTCCTAGGAAGTACCAAGAATATGAAGTTACTGTACCAGAACAAATAATGTTTGATTTTCACAAACAAGCAAGAGAAATTAATTCTGAAGGAAAATTAATAAGAAGAAATAGTGTTAGCCTAGAAGGAGAAAATCTTATTGCAAGATTCCCCTCCAGACAAGACTCTAGGATAAACCAACTTTAAAAACTAAGTATTGTCGGACCATCAAGTTCCCAATATTATTTCAAAACGAGGTATGTAAATCAAAAAGAATACAAGAAAATTTTTCTTGTCCTCATAGATACTAAAGCAAATAAAAGTCATGTAAATGCTAAATTTGTTAGTCATTTAATAGACTTTGAATTACCAGAACCATACATATTCAAAGATTATTTGGGAAATAATCTTGAAATAGGAAAATATGTAAAATTCCCTCTTATATTTATAGGAGAAGATCAGAAAGAATATACTAAAGAAGTAACTTTATATAAGGATGAATTATATGGAGTCGAACGTTCACCTATGCTATTAGGAATGAACTTCCTTGAACAATCTAATCCTTACAAATTCTGGCAAGGATATTTCAAAATAATAATTGATAAAAATCCAATTATCATATCAACAATAGATGAAAATATGAAATCATTGTTATCATGGAAAGAGTAATTAGTACTAATCTCATTAGTCCATATATTGAAGTTACATTTAATATAAATGGTTATTGAAGAATTAAATTTCATGTTTATCTAGATACAAGAAGTATAATAAGCTTATGCTTATCAAATGTACTACCATCTGAATATTAAAAATATAATTCAAAAAAGGTTGTCACTGCTACAACAGCAGGTGAAAACAAGGTGATGTATAGCAAATAGGCTATACAAGTGTTTTTTCTAATATATTTTAGATAAGTATTTGTTGATACAATATATATGTTAACCATAATTGGATGTGATATTTTATTAGAATAAAATTTCCTATTAAAATATGCGTCATTTACACAATATATGTTCACAATTCCTTGTGCACATAAAATATTTACACCAAAAATATTTAAAACTGTTAGTATAGCAAATAAAGAAATTAACCATCAGAGTTCCTCAACCCAGCGTGGTGGATGTTGGAGTACAAAAAAATTTAAACAAATTATAGTTTTAAAAATGACAACAGAAAATAGATTAGAAAAATTGAAAAAAAAAATTTCTGAAACTTATTCTGAAAATCCATTAGAAAAATAGAATATAGATAAGGTAAAGGCAAAAATAGAACTGATCAATCCAGATACTATAGTAAGGGTCAAACCAATAAAATATAGTGTGGAATACCAAAAATAATTTAAGAATCAAATAAAAGAACTACTAGAAGCCAAACTAATTATGCCTAGTAAAAGCCCACATAGCAGCCCAACATTTATAGTTAAAAAACATAATGAGATAAAAAGAGAAAAAGTCAGGATGATGAAAAATTATAAGAAATTAAATGAAGCTACAAAGTTTGATGGATATTACTTACCTAATAAGGATACCCTTATTAAAAAGGTACAAAATAAAAAGTTATTTTCAAAATTCGATTGTAAGTCAGTTTTTGGCAAATCGTACTTACAAAAGAAAGTAAACCACTAACTGCATTTAGTACCCCTAGTCCTCTAGGACAATATGAATGGAATGTAATATCATTTGGGTTGAAAAATGCACCACAGATATTTCAAAGAATAATGGATGAGGTAATTAAACATATCTCTCATTTCTGTATTGTTTATATAGATGATTTACTTATTCATTCAGATGATATAAAAGAACATATAGAACATCTTGAGAAATTTTGTTATAGTATGAAAAAACATGGTATTGCACTTTCTTAAAAGAAAGTCGAGATAGCTAAAAAAAGAAATAGAATTTTTGGGGTTATTCATAAAAGAGGAAGAATTGTAACTGCAATCCCATATTGGTGACAAATTTCAAGAATTTCCTGAAAAAAAAAATCAAAGATAAAAAACAGTTACAAAACTTCCTTGATATATTAAATATGTTGAAGGATTCATTGAAAATTGTGCCAATTTAAAAAATTATTTTCTCTCAAAGTTAAGAAAGAATGTAATGTGGTCTTGGGAAGAACAAAATTGTGAAATATAATGAAAGTAAAAGAGGAATTAAATATTCTGCCTAAATTAGTAATTCCAAAAGAAGAAGATTTCTTTATACTTGAAACTAGTGTTTCAGACAATTACTAGGGAGCAGTATTAAAAGTTAAGAAGAATCGTAGAGAATATAAATGTGAAAATAATTGTTTTTGTCCTGAAATACTTGTAGGTTATACATCAGGAACATTTAAAGAAGTTGAAACCAGATATGAGACTAACATAAAAGAACTCATTGCTGTGAAGCGAGGAGTCCAAAAATATGAAGATTACTTATTATCAAAGAAGTTCTTAATAAGGACTGATAATATTCAAGTTAAAGCCTTTATAAAAAAAATAATGTTGATCCATCTGTTGTTAATCGATATATTATTATAATTCAAATTTAGTTTTACTATTTCAAATTTGATATTGAATATATAAAAGGAAAAACTAACTTTCTTCCTGATTACCTCAGCAGGGACAGAGCTAGATCAACTGAAAACTAAAGTGCAGATACTTGAGATAAAAGTTTCCTATTTGGAAACTCAAATTCAAAATATACAAGATAGCCTTCAAGGCAAAACAAATACAGTCCTTGAGCAGAAGAAACTTGTACCGGGTCTAGTGTCCTTTCACAGGGACTAGTAAATACTAGCGCTCTTCCGGAGGATAAAGGAAAAGACAAGAAGGTAGTAGGAACCCCTTCACAAGGAATACATAAACCTATTACTGGTAGAGAAAATATAAAAATTCCCAACAGGGAAGATACTTAAGATATCAAAATTGGCACAGGTAGCTCTTCACAGAGTCAAATTCTACCTAAGCTAACTATTAAAAATATACATCCAAAGGATATTGTCAAAATATGTCATGAGGCAAAGTTTCCTAAAAAAAGATAACTATGAAGAAGTCATATTCTTTATTGTTATTTTTAATATTTTGTCCAATTGGTATTTGGAGATAGGAATGTGGATGAAAACTCTCCACTATGAAAAATACAACAAAATAAATTTTTATCTAAGAGCACCAGCCAATTGGGTGAGAAATAGCTTTGATATAGGAAATATATTTTGTATATATCCCAGCAAAGATCTCAGGAAGATAGTCCAACTTCCAATCAATATCAGGAAAGCTGCCAAGAGATATACAGAAGTTGTCAAAAGCACAAATATATATATCAGATTCCACTCTGCAACCACGGAATGAGATCCTGTCCTTGAATTTATGCATCCATCGTTCCATATTATTAAAATGGGACTTACTAACCAACATTTTTTTACCAACCAATCAAAAGGTTGTTAAAAATGGTTATCAAGATATTATAAATATGATGGCATATAGAAGAGTAAAGGGATATAAAGAAATATTTGAACATGTAACTCAGATTATTACTGAGAAAGAAAAAATATGGATTTATCCATCTGAAAACCATATAATCTATTCCAATGCAAGAATTGCTACAAAGGAAGAAGATATATGTTATCTTGACCACTTGCTATCCAAGATAATTTCAAACCAAGTAGATGGATTAGAAGATATGACAAAAGAACGGTGCAAGATACTTTGGGATTACAGTGACCACCACTGCGAGTACTGCGTGGTTGAAGATATGAGTCAAGCATCTCTCAACAGTGAAGAATTCCCCACGGAGTTCTTTGATTCGAAGATTAAAAAGTAACACAGATAAGAAGTGACCATTTATCACTACTTTAATAAAGTAATTTATTAAAGAAAAACTGTGATCACTAGAAGACAGGAGATAGTTTGCAAACATGTACTATTTCAATTTATGAATATTAAGATGAAGTTTGTTATGTTCAACAAAGCTTTCATAAAAGGATTTCGTTAAGTTTCTCATGATTCCTCGGCAGTGTAGGTAGAGATTTTAAAAGATTTTCAAAATATTGATTTTGAATGGATGTTAGTCATGCCAAAGTACCCGTCTTTGATGAATAGTTTAAGGGGAAAAAAGACAATTTTCTAACAAAATTGTAGCACCTTGTGTGTGAGTTCATCTTTTAAAATTTCGTTCTAAGTGAGAACTTGTTTCTGAAAAGAGTTTGAATAGAGGTGAAAATAGAGACTCTGGATACTGTGAGATAGCGTTTGTGGAAATACGGCTAGTTCTCTAGAATGAGATATGCAACCTTAATTGAAAAGTCTTTTGCGGAAGCAGTTGTGGACCCAAATGATTTCAAAACCTTTTAAATATTCATATGATTCAGAAAATTGATTAAGTACATGCAAAACAATTATAAGAGCATACTGGAGGGAAAGCCTGACTTTTCTATTGATTGTTGTAAGTTATTTACACGTTTTTATATGCTTATGTTTTAATTTATGAACACTTCACAAGCATCCACATTCACTCCTAATGATGATTATCTTAGATTATATTTAGATGAGAAATATATTTCATTTCTACTTCAATAAGTTGAAAAATCTGAAGATATACTTCATGTTGGCCAAGAAAAACTTAAAGAAATATATCTTGATATAGATTATTATTGTTAACATAATATAGGATTTGAACATGTAAGAACTAGTAAAGAGATAAAAAAAAAACGTTGAAGATATTATAGCTAAATATAAAGATATAGAAGAAGAGGTTTCAGAATGAATTGTTTTAGGATATATATAACTAATAAACATCAGCTTAGAATTTTTGAAAAATTATCTAGATATAGAGAATTTTTAGAAAAGTTCAAAAAACTGAAAAATATAAACATAAGTCATGATTGAAAGATTTAATCCTAAAAAATCTAATAACTAAAAGATAAAGGATACAACTTGCAAAATAGAAACAAAGGGCAAAATAGTAATCCACTTTACATAATTTAAAACCCTGTACTAAATCTGCAAGAAAACCTGTACCTATAGCACTATACAAAGCATCTACATAGTGATTCAAAACATGGGTTACGTATGTGAAATAGCATGTAGATGACTATTAGGGCAATCCAATTATCAATTAAATCCTTGTACTCAAATTGTCTTAAATCTTTGGATTT
Source organism: Osmanthus fragrans (assembly GCA_019395295.1). NCBI lineage: Eukaryota > Viridiplantae > Streptophyta > Magnoliopsida > Lamiales > Oleaceae > Osmanthus > Osmanthus fragrans. The sequence continues at coordinate 2,210,303 of CM033343.1, forward strand.
TTAAATAACTTATGTCTTGAACTTTTATTATTTTAAATGGGTCGAATCTCTAGTGTTTGTTTCTTAAATGAGTTGCATCAATCAAATTGAGAATATAAAATTCGGGACTTTACAACAAATAAGCTAGCACCACATATAGGAAAAATTACGCTTAATTCTCTATAATGAGACTATTGCCTTTAGTTGTTGTCGTCTCCATTCGAGGTGGCGGAATCTCAAGCTTGTTCTCGTAGTGTGGAATACTCTGAAAGGGTGGACCTCTAGATATTTGTGGTATGCTTAGATTATGATAGTTCAGATTCGAAATCATCCAAACTAATGAAAACCAATGAAGTTATACCTATCACCAATTCTTTCTAAACATAAAGATGATTCAACTTTTGATATTGAAACTTGTTTTAGTTTTCGCTATATATCTTTAAGTAAATATCCAATAGTATATGGCCATACAATCTATAATTGGGCAAATATTGGGCTACTTCCTCATATTTGCGCCAAGTACATAGGCTTGTTATTCGACGGGCAACTTACAAAATACTCCTAAAATTAGGAATCTTTTGAAAAATTATATGAAAAGTGTTTTGGAATAAAAAAATGCTGTATAAAATTAAATGTTACTTTTTTTATTAAAAAGTGACATACAATCCACTTTTAAAAGATAACTATCATTTTTTATTAAAAAGTGATATACAATGTCATTTTTATTAAAAAGTGATCTTTGTCACTACAAAAATGATAAAAATTAAAAAGAAAAGTTAACAAATAATAAGAAAAAAGTGACAAATATTGTTAAAAAGTGATAAACACTTAAAAAACAAAAAATGACACTCAAAAAGTGACAAAACAATCAAAATCTATGTTTGTTACTCAAAAAAGGGAACAAATTTTTTTTTAGAAAAAAACATAAAAAAGTAACAAACAATAAAAAAATGTGACAAATTTTTTTAAAAAAAGTGACAAACACTCTTCAAAAAACTAACAAACACTAAAAAAAGTAATAAAATACATATCAAAATCTTAAAATATATCATTTTATACAAATTCAACCATTCATTTATCGACCGCATGTCAGAGCACCTACCAAGTTCACCAACCCAAATTTTCTACAACCCCACCGTCTTCTCCAGGGCAAAGCAATCAAGTACGTTGCTCCAATTAACTACAGCATACCTAGCCAACCAAGATCCAATCTTGGATTTGAGGTGCCAAAAACAAGCAGAAGTAACGTTGGCAATTTCTTAATAAAAAAAAATCTAAAATAAGAAAATTCGAACAAATTCAAACTCTTGACTCCAAAAGTATGAATTGCAATGAGAATCAGTTATCAAGTTCTCACCACCCCAATTTTCATGGCTTCGGGTTAATGTTCTCGATGATGAATTGGTCACTTGGTCCCTTTCTACTTATCAAAGGACGAGTTGGAAAGAAAGCAATATAACTTGCAATGGGTATCGAATAGCCTTCCACTACAACAAAAACAGCCTTTTGCAACGTTCAAAAAAGGTTGTTGAAGACATTTGGCAATGTTTTTAACCATATCTTCTTCTTTTTTATATATAACAATTTATGTAAATTGAAAATGATTCATTCTGAACAAATTTTGAAATTGCATAAAAATTGATAATTTAATTACAAATTTTTGAATCCATTAAGTTGAACATTAGAATGTGATACAAATTTTGAACATTAGAATGTAAATTTTGTCCGCCAATGCTTTGTCCTTTTGGAGGAATCCCTCTAGTTCGACCCTCTTGATGGCAATTTCCTTCTGCTGCACATCTTGTGTGCCGAGCATCTCATCTCTGCTTACATTTGGCATGGCCAGTCCCCGTCTTTCATCGGTTCTTGCAGTCTTCTCTGGCGTTATAGGTGCAAAGTAGGATGAAACTACCTCGCTGAAGGTTGAATTTGCCGTTCTAGATGGAAAATTGAGGTCAAAGAAGGGCCTGGAATGAATACATCTTCCATCTGTAGGTTACAAGTTCGAATTCATATTAGTTCTACGAAAAAGAGAAATTATTTACAGATATTTAAGCACGGCTATTCTTCAGTTTCTTGTGAGGATATACCTTGCCTAAAAGTAGATATGATTTTTAAGATGCTAATGCTATGTTGTGCAGACGAAATCATTGCTGGAAAGCTCGCAAAATTGAAGCTGTAGTTGAAACAGATACTTGTATCTGTCACAAATTCTCTGACCCTGTTTCTCGTGCTTCATTTTGATTTTAATATTTCATATAATCCCTTCCATATTTCATATAAATTGATTTCACAAGAAATGTATTATTGGTATTTGTGGTGAACTTGTATCTCACTCTCTCAAAGATGCCAACATCTAAATTAACGGACCCAGTCTAGTAATTGGGGGCAGCCATTCGGTCAACTATGATACTAGGACCAATAGGTCAAAAATTGGTTTGTGCCGCAGGTGTTGAACAATCTACTCTACACAGGTGTGGGCTTACAGGGCTAAGGCTCATAAATCCTTTCTTTCATTCATCAATAGGGCTCTGGTCGGTCACTTTTCTGTGCAAGATCGATAAGTAAAACAAAAAAGAAAGATAGATATTTCCATGGTAAGAATAGAACAATTGCACTAAGATATAGGGATTTGATAAGGTGATAGGCGGGATTCCAAACCTGTTGGGAGCCTACGACTACCTCTTTTCTATTTTAAAAGTAAAGGCCCATAAGAGAGTGGCAAGTGCTTTCATGAGCGAATGCGATAAACCAATCAATTTTTTCGTTGCATAACTATAATAGATTTTTAATTTTAGTTTACCAATTCAAAAAATATATAATCCATATTTATTGATTAGATTTACTATAGTAATTTGTTTTATAATATCAAAAACTAACAATTAATATGTCCAAAATAATTCACTTTGTTCAAATTTGTGATTATAATCTTGTTGAGGCTATGATTTTTAATGAAAATAATAAAGTAAACTAGTAAACACTTAGAAATGACAATTGACAAATATCCCACATTGAAAAATCACTAAAACATTGGAAGATGAGTATCTTTTAAAAAGTTAGTATCCCACATTGGAAGATCAATAAAATATTCCAAGAGGAGTCACCTTTAAAAAAGAGCTAAATGAGCATCACTTGGATAAAAAATTGATTTGGGCCTCCAGTATAATAGGTGAGCCCATCAAGAAAATTAATATTACCTGAAAAAATCATGACCAATTTTTCAGTTCAAGGTTGAACTGGTTGGGTTAACGATTTTTGAACCAATTTTTTATAATCCAGTTATAGTATATGAAGATCGGACCGGATTTGAGGCCGGTTTGGTCTGATTTTTAAAACATTCATTCCATCCAGACTTGATTTTTTGTGAACTTTCATGGAAGGAGAAGCGGCTCCCCTAACACGAAACCGATGGGTGGCGCACAATGGTGTTTGTGGTCTATGTACTTGGGAGATTATGGGGTCTTGAGGGTTTGGTTTAGTTAGGACGTAATTAATATGGGGTTTAGATGATATTTACTTTAGGGTATTAATCTAATTGGATCGCCTTTTAGAGCATTCTGCCTAATTTCCTCTTATTCGACTACGCGTCTGGTACTAACTACTAAAGTATATTAATTTGAAATGCCCAACATATGATTACTATGAAACTTTTTGGGTGCCCACCAAATTTATTTGCATATTATAGAGTAGTCGTTAGAGATAAATGCGCTGATCACAATTTTGTCTTGTAGTAATAATTAAGTTGTACGGTTGATAACATGAATTCGTGTTAAACACAAACATACAAGAAAATCTCAACGATCATCAACTAACATATTTATACCTTTAAGTTGTATGTATAGTTAACATTTGTACGTTAACATGTGTTATATAATTCTACATCAATATAAAACATACTAGAAAATTTTAACGGTCCTCTCTTCCAGCAAGTACAAAAATTCTACGATTAAACTCGATAATATTTTATCTGGTATTATTTTGTTGTAAATAATTAATTAGTGATGGGGAAGGTAGGTCTAAAATATCTATATAATTCTAACAATTAAAAACGAAAGAAAATTACACCAATGTAATCTAATAATAAATTTTGTCAGAAAAGGGATGCAAATGAAATCTTATTTATGAAATTCATAACTGGATTCATGAAACCTTAGGTCCTAGGCCCAAGAGACATCTATAAAAATCTGCTCTGGCAGACTATCAGGACATTCCAAAAATTGAGTTTCAGTCACTCACCTCTCTCTCTCTCTCTCTCTAAAATGTTTCAGCAAAATTTCTCGAACTCTGAGATTACTCAAACAAATATGAAATCCCGATCCAACCCTATCCCCCACCCTCAGACCTCCACTCCACCTCCTCTTGTCTCCGATTTAACATCTTCTTCTTCGAGAAAGGTGGTGGCCAGAAAAAATGCTATTAGACCACCGTCAGGAAAGGACCGCCACAAGAAAGTGGACGGTCGGAGCCGGAGAATTAGGATTCCGGTACAATGTGCAGCCCGTGTGATTCAGCTCACTCGGGAACTCGGACACAAAACCGATGGAGAGACCCTACAATGGCTACTCCACATGGCGGAGCCAGCAATAATTGCTGCGACGGGGGTTGGAGTCCGTCCGATGAACTCAGTCACCACCACCGTGCCCAGCATCCAAGCTTCCAACATTCAGCGCCCTGTCCCTGTCCCTGTCCCTGTCCCTGCCCCTGCTCCCGCAGCGAACCATATTTTTCAGCCGATGAAGGCCATGCAAGGTGGAAATCGTAGCTTCGGGGTGCCACCGCCGCCATCGCCAACTCTGCCGCTACCAATGTCGTTTACTGCTATGCTCCTCCAGCCATTGGGGCAGGAGGAGAACTTTTATGGATTTCCTGGAAATGGCCAGTAGGGCTTTGTTGTTTTAGTTTATTATATCTTTATCTGTGTTAAAACTTTAACTATGTCTATCTCTTAAGTTGTTATGTCTGTCTGGGGATTGAAAATTTTTGTGTTGTCAAACAAGAAATGAACTTTAATCAGTTTTGGATTAAATTATGTGCATTAATGCTACAAAAGTTGAATAATTTGAATGAAGGTTACTGCCATAATAATGGCCTACCAAATATTATTGCCATCCCAGATAAGCCCTAGAATTGGTTCAGGTGAATTTTGATTTATTGAATGCTCCGTGTGTGCTCATAGTTTTGGCTGCAAGAATATTATTTTGATTTAATTGATAAACATTACTTTATTGAATAATGTTATGTAGTCCATTGAGATTGCAATCTCAGTTTAGGTGGCGGTAGATGATAGGTAAAATGAAAGGTGAATTTAAATAATTTTATTTAATTTCATCTATCATTTAATGTCACATTAACGTCACCTAAACTGGAGTTATAACTCCAGTAAGACTAAATAACATTACTCTAGTTTAGGTCACATACATGGGAATAAAAAATCCTTTTGGAATCCCCATAGGTGGTTGATTGTGGCAGGGTACGTGAGGTGGACATGTGGCAGTGATGGTTGGAAAAAAAAAATACTTGTAATGAATAAAAAGTTTATATTTTGGGACAAAAATTACGCAAGACTGAAAATTGAGGGCATGCTTCTGCAAATTCATGTAATACTAGTTTGGGGAGAGGAACGAAGATTAGCTCAGCTAGGAGATCTTACACATCTTAAGAGTCATCAAGTGAAAATTTATACCAAGGCATGTCATGGATAAGGAAGACTCTAATGGCTCGATAAATGTAGTCAATGTTAATAAAAGAAAGAAAATGAAAGAAAATATTCAAGCTGATATAGATTACATGTAACTTGGAGACTCGATGACTAAGTGAAAGTCCCACCAGTTGCATCGAGCAAATTGGGTGTAGAGACTGTTTAAAAAGAGGTTTCGGGTGCACTAGAGTTACTGGCAAAATGCGGTTTTCATGATGTTGAGGAAACAAGTCGAACTTAGAATATATATAAGGTATTTTTATCCGAGGTCAAGAGAATCTTCGAATGCTAATAAAGAATAAGATGCATGGACTGTAATTATTAATTTTGCTTTGTTGCACTTCCCGATTTTAATGTTTTATTCTATGAGTTTTATATTGATGGTTAATAAAACACGCCACCTTGAATGGTTTAAGCCAATGTCTGTCTTTCCTTCTTTTTTTATAAAACTCTCAAACTCATTTTCAATAACACATTTATACAAAAATAAAGTAATTTGTTCGTAAAACCTAAACTTTTTCTACTTTTTAATTACACATTCTCGAAAACATCACCATTTCAAAAATCATTTTCTCCCAAAAACTCTTTAAAAAGGACGACAAACATAGGCTAAATAAAAGTAAAAATACAATAATATTGTACTCTCTAGCGACGTTAATGGCCTCTGATGACAATTAAGAAGGGCGAGGGAGGTATTATAAGCATAGAATTATTCTACTTGTACAAAATCATGTACAAAATGATTGACAAAATGAACAAATGAATACCCCTTATTGGAGGGGCCGCAACCATTTTGTACTTGTAGCATCATTTATCAGCATATAAGATCACCCCCCCCCCCCCCCCCCCCAAAACAAAAAAAAACAAGCTTCTGTTCATTCTGATTACTTTTAAGACTATAATAACTTCTATCGAGTATATTCGACTAGAAAAATGTTTCGCTAGAATAACTCTATAAGAATTCTTATTTATTCATAATGATAGATATATGGAACGAATAAGAATTCTTATTTATTCATAATGATAGATATATGCAACGATCATCATGAAATATTGCTTGAATCGTTTAAAACGATAAGAGAACATGAAAAGTATAGTATTTGAAATATTTTATTCTTCAAACCTCTCTTTCTGTGTTTTCTTAGACTTATTGACAGTTGACATGTTACTGTAAAATTTCTACAAATAATATCAACATAGATTTGGTAACCCAAGGAAAAGATAATAAAAATGCAATTATATCATGCCAATTTTTTTTTCCAAGAAAACCAGCAAACAGAGCATTTGCTTCTGGTGCTTGTTCTGAAGTTCCATCACCTTTTCTTCTAAAAATCACTTGGAAGCTGATCTGTTCAATAAAACAATGTATTTAAGGGATCAGCAGAGACGTTGGCAGAAAGCTGTGCACGAAACAAGTATAAAACTTCGTTATACAACGACACTCCAGAGCATGAAGTGATCTGAATTCAAATTTGGGTCGAAGCACACATAATGCAAAAGATGAGAAGTTGAACGAGGATAAAGCTTATCAATGTGCTTCAACAGGTCAATACAAATGTTAGTTCTAGTGCATAGTCATACGAGTAACTTTGGAACACAGAAGCTAGGTTAATATAGAAATAAATTGCTCGTGAAAATGCTGCATTCGACTATCCTGTTCTCCCGTTGTCTGTTTAGGCATTTCAAACGACAAATATATATATATATATATATATATGAAAGTTACCTCCCCGAGGATAGATCGAGTCGTAGTGTACCTCAGCCCAAAAGCTCAAATATATGACTGCAAGAGAACTCACGAAATCAGATGATACATAACCAAAAGGAGACGATAAGTTCAAAACATAATAGTAAGCATGTTTTCCAATTGGGGAAAATAAGATTCAGCAAAATAATAAGCCCTACACCTAAAATATGGTAATGCACATCCTCAAATTAATAAATGAAGACCAAATTAAGGGCATGCAAGTAATTGGCAAAGTTCCACTCGATGTCATCCATCATTTTTGAATTTGAGAGTGAAGGAGCACTGTTCGAGTACAAGGATATTGCAACACTCCTCATTGCAAAGTGAGTTAACATATTTTGATTAGAAAATTGCAGGAAATTTAAGCATGTAGTCAAGTCCTCTCTTTTGCACCAAAAGGTTATTTGAGTCAGATATTTATGTCATCCAATCAACTTAAGTTTTCTGACTTTCCCACTTTTTGAGGTAAAAGTTTAAGCACACGAGTGACTACCACCATGTGCCCTAAAAAGTTTTGACAAATGGTATATCCTTTTCCACATAGATGAAAAGGAAATGGCAGGTTGGAGCACGCTATGAATGAGAGAACAGCACAAATATCTCCACCGTCAAATGCAAGTTGAGGCAATACTTAAGCAATTGGCAAGAACTACTGACAAATGACCCGACTTCATTATTTAGTTTCTGAATTTTTGTCCTTGTCCCTGACCCATTAATTATATACTTTCGTTCTGTTAACACGTAAAGAATGCATGCTACAATCTTAAGAAACCCAAAATAAAATACCTCTTTTAGACTTTTGGTCCTTGGGAAGAATCTCAATGTAACATGTGTCCTCAAATGAAGTTATGACAAGAACTTTTACTCCATACTGCAGAAAAGGACACGGGTCAGTTCTACTAACACATAAACTTCTTTTCAGTAAACAAAATAAGTGCTTAAGATGCGGTAATCAATACCGAATCTGCGGCAGCCTGAAGAGTGACATGATCACCCCACTCTCCGCTCCTATTTCATTAAATATTGAAAGGTAATCATTTAATTCAATTTATAGAGCTTAAAAGGAAAGTAATACTTAGCAATTTATACAATAAAACAAGCCAAAAACTTCAATAGCACCTGGACATTCTCTCCAGATATTCACCATAATCCATGGGAACGTACCCCTCGTACATTTCTGGATGAGCTCTAAGCTGAACAATCCAACGCATAGAAAGAGGTCAGTGGATAGATAATGGATCAAATGAATTTGAGCATGCAGCCAGAGAATAAAGAAATCCTGAACAATAATTTCATTAGGTAACTAAAACCACCTGGTGGACAACTTGCTGTCTCACAAATATGTGGTGCTCAGGCATCTGATAGAATTGATCTGATAAAGAGCGGAACTGGAGAGCAAGGGGGGTAAATAAGGAAAGAGGGGAATAATTTAAAAGATAAAAAGTCATATATAAAATTTTGAGAACCTGTTAAAAAGCAGATGAGAGGACAATTCTACATATGAATAGTATGACAATGTATTTGACATGGCAGAAAAAATAAAAAATAAAACAAGTGAAAGGTGGAAAGCATATAAGGATCAAAAAAACCAGTAAGAATGCCCAAAGCAACAAGTCACATTAGCAATCGTCTAAAGACATGGATACCAAGATAACTAATCACCTACCTCTGTGTCATTCCTAGATAAAACATGAGATACATTGGAACTCTGCGAATGTATACACATTTTCAAAATTCTTAGAGGTGTCAGAACTTAGAAGTGAACATTTACTTGAACTGCCTATGTCAACAGGTCAACCAGTAGGCATGCATGGACATGGAAAACAACTACGTAATACCCATCTACCTCAATCCAAGTATAGTCATTAATAATGGAACTCCAAAAACAAAACTCTCACTAACTTTTTGATCAGACACTAAGATAACATTGTCCCCATTTTTTTCGTTCACATCAAATATACAAAGTACTGCCACTTCCAGAAAGATTAACAGCAGCATTCATTTAGTGAAAACTTGTCAAATACACATAACTATGTTGGAGAAAAATGGAATTATCATTTCAAGCACTAATTCTTAAGCTACCAAAAAGATAGAGAATACCAAGGATCAAGCACAAAGATTTAAGGATTACCCATCATCTTCATTTTCTATAAAGATAGATGAAATCTTGTAAGTCCTCGAAATTTTCTGCGCTGAATTAAAGATGAACCATGATTTTCATTGCTTCTTAATATTAGTCAAAACTTGAGTAATAAGAATTTGAAAGGAATGAAACAGGAAAAAAGAGGAATTTTTGCTAGAGCATGCTTTTAGCCCCAAATTTATCACAAAACAATCAATAAACAACAGCTCTTCCAGATAGAGTTTATTTTGGTGGCAGCTTAAAATTAATAATTTCCTACACAGGCAATTAACTTGCTGCAATTAATTTGCCGATGAAGGAACAAGACAATTGAAATAGAAAAAAATGCAATACAATAGCTAAGAAACAGTTGCAGCAACTAACTTGACAGTTTCCATCCCCTAGAATTTTGTGCTCAACCAAGTCATATAACTGCAATCTGAAACCAAAAAACCATCCAACATAGATCCTAGTCATAGACTCAGCCCATTAACTGACCAACAAAGGTTATATATTCTATGTCTGATGAAGACAAACACTGCAACCAAATTCTTGTCATACAAAATAATCCATGTGAATCATGGATTCATGGATAATATGCATGGTGGGTTAGAATTAAGCATGAGCGACTTCCATCTAACAGAACAAAAATAGGCTATACTGCATGGAGAACTTGTAGTATAAATAAGAATAAACAGATTCAATTAATAATATTTCAAGAGACTAAGGCTTTGAGTCTCATTTGAGGGGTGGGATGCCTGCTCTCTTTAGTAAAGGAAATTTTGCCAACAATCATGTATCCCAATCGAATTAAAATAAAAATAAAAAATACATCGTGGCAATACTTAAGAATATCAATAGCTGGACTATGATTCGACAAAAAAACTGCATGATATGAAAGTGAAGATGAAGTTATGTGATTAAACTATCGTGACTCAGCCAGTTCCAGATGTAAAATGCTTCGTAAAAACAAGATCCAGGTCCCCTAACTGTGTGTGCAGTGTGCCAACTGAGGTTGGCCATTTAAGAATCACCAGGAACCTCTTCAGGTCCAAGTGAAAAATCACTAGGCCACCTGCTCAACAGCTGGAGTATTTTCAGGGGGAGTTGGGAAAAACATTTAACAGCAAGAGAAATCCTTGACAGGGAACAGAGGAAAGAGGAAAAAGGGGTGCTAGTGTAGAAGATATATCTGACGCACATATTTTGATCCCACTCAATGTGTGGACTAGAGGGCAGCGAGTACCTATCCAGCAGCCTTTGATGGTCTGAAGTTGCTTCATCGACAGAAGGTATGTCTTCATTAATTCTTGGAACGTGCTGTATAAAATGATAAAAGACTTCAGTTCTAGTTATCATAAACGATTAGTGGTTGAAACTAGAAAGGTTTCAGTTTTTCATCTTTCCTTCTCTATGATACTACCATGAAGAGCTTGTCATGGGCTAGGGCACTAATATTACTTTATGAATCATAAATATGATGTGCAATGAATATTCTAAGCCCAATGATTACTTACAACATACGTGTTTGTTTTTAGAAACATATCAAGATGTCCTTCATTTCGCAGTATTTTTGACTTCTATGCAGATAAGAGGCCTAAAATTTCACAAGGCAACTACTCATATGGAAACACTCTTGATATTACTATCATTGTAATATTCGAATATGGAAACTTTCCTCTCATAATGTAGTTATTAATGTCAGACAGACAAAAATAAAAGACTAACCGTATTATGCACCCAACCCTCACTTGCTAAAGTTCAAAATTTTATATATCTGCTTCTTCAACATCAGAATAGATAGAAAATACAACAAACTGTATCATGTTGGTATCTCAAATGAAAAACAGATCAAGAAAAAGCTATATGACATAGTCATGAAGGTAACTGTGGGATTTGTAGTAGAATATGAAGTATCCAGTAAACATTTCAATGAGACATTAAAGGACTTCTTGGAACATATACTTACGGGAACTGGATTCAGCTGGTATAACCTCTTTTCCACTTCACCATCAAGTTCAAACTCATCTGTAATTTCCAAAGTACAAGAATGATCAGGCCACCCTCATGTCCTGAAATTCTGTTATTTTTGTTTGATATGTATAATAACAGGATTCAGCATACGATGGAACAAGCAGTAAGTACGAGAAGCAACATATCAAGATAATAGTTACTTAAAGGGCTATGGCTCGGGTCAACCGTGGAGTCTTGAAAAGATTTTTCCCCATAATCTGACAATTCAGGAGCCTCAGTAATTGATAATTGTGATAATTCTTCTTGAAGAGCATGTGTATAAATCTCATAATTGACGCTACAACACACTGAATGACAATGACTGTCTCTAAAGTATTGTTCATCGGATATTTTTACATCATATTGAGTGCTGTTCCCGTAGTAATTATTACTAAAGATTTGGTCTACATTGAAAAAATTCCAAGGAGCAACATCTGATTCCGGCTCATACATTATTACTTCTTTCAGTAAGTTCTCATCAACTCAAGAAGTGTCTTCATCCAAGAACACTGCAGTGGTTCCAAGATGTAAACTTGCGAAACCACAACTCAAATATAGATTTTAGGGAAAAAAATAAAAATAATAATTAAAGAATCTCATTTGGTCAGTAATTGCAAAATATTTGGAAACTTTTTTTTCTCCAAATAGCACCATTTTCGACAAAACAGTAAGAGACATACGGTTGATAGTCCATTGGATAATTGGAATGCCTTAAAGCTAAGATATTTATGTTCAGCTCTTGCATATTAATTAATGAAGAAGACACAGAACATGATCCTCCGAAAATGAACCCCCTGAAACATTGACAAAAGTATCTATTTATCTTCAGATAATTTTCAGTTTTTGAAAGAAAGAAGGAGAAACATTACAAAATTGTATCTGGTAAATGTCTCAAACAATCATTCAGGATATTTAAAGCTGTTAGTATCTGATGCTAATAAGAGGTCTTAAGTTAACTAGATCAATCATTACCATATGGAAAAGGTAATCCAGAGAGCTTTAAATAATTAGGTGAAATTAAGAATCCGTGAATTCACCCCAACATCAATAATTTTCTACAATAACTCCACAAAGCCAAGTCTTTAGTAAAAATCTTTCTCCTAGTAAAAGTTAAGCCCGTGTTTGGGCTCCATTTTTTAAAAATTTATTTGCAACCACACATTCTCCAATAAAATAATATCACGCGTAAACCCAAACTTTTCTTTATTTATTAACCACACGTTCTCCAAAAAAAAAACAATTCCAAAACACTTTTTTTTTCCACAAAAATTCATTTTAATGGAGCCCAAATAAGGGCTAATTGTTAAATCGGCTGAATTTTTCATGAGAGGATGAAAAACTTAGGATCCTTTCAGTTTCGAACATTACAAAATTAGATGAATTTCAAGATAACTTTTGAGATACAGATTTCTGTGAAATCTAGACAATTAAGGGATATATTCACATGGATAATACGAGGTTGATGTATATGCATGCACATGTTGAGTTCAAATTACACTCTAGAAAAACAAGTCTTACGATGTGAGTAACACGATGAATACGAAGCTTGAAATTGAATTCATAGGAAAACCAATTGATCTAATTTATTAATTCCATCACATAAAAACAGAGTTGTTGATCTACAAATCACTTGGAAATATAAAGATATTTAAGAGGTATTCTCTTTATTACAGAATCATTTCCCCCAAGAACCTTCATATCACTTTTTAACCATGAATAAAATTTCATATAAGCATTCAAAATAATTCATATAAACATTCTATGCATAGAAAACCCGTATAAAACGATTCCCAATATTTTTATCATTCCAACGAGACCTCGGCCAAAATTTAATTTAGGCCTCCCAATTCCAAATAATTATTTTCATGTTTCATGTCAAAAATTTCATAATTCAAATAAACCATAGAAAAGAAAACATATTAACCATCAGAACAGATGGTCATTAAAAATTTAAAATTAACTTTCAGAAACTTAAATTAGTATTTGCTGCAGTGAAGATACCTAAACTCTCATAAAGGACAACAATCTATTTTCAATATCAACTGCACATGTATGAAAATAAGTGTGTAAAAGTATACACTTGAACAGAAAATATCATAATCAATTCAACAAAAGGGAAACTGACCTTCCATTGAACGCCAGAAAACTGTAAATCATAGAAAAAAAAAAAAAAAAAGAGTATATCTGTAAGAAATACATACAAGTATGTGTATATATAGAGGGGGGATAACAGTGATGGGATGAAGAAAAGGTGGGTTTGCGTAACAAAACTGTAACTATTAAAAACCCAATAAATTTGTGTGAATGAAGAAAATGGAGCATTTTGAAAAGCTTTAACCAGATACCATGAATGTAAACTGTGCTCGTAATTAGAATATAAAATACAGTGAAACTCCACTATAAATAGTTTAGAAATTATTGACAGAATGAAACGGCGGAAAGTATATTAATTAATATTTTAATATATTATAATAGAAAGATATTAGAATCCTACATTGACTGTCGATAAAAATATAGATCAATATATAAAGAATTTTAGGTTACTCATTTTAATAAGATTGATATTTTAAGATGGACCTCTAAATCCTAATATAATATCAGAGCAGACTCAATTTTATAATGTTGAATGTCTCTAATATCGACTTATTCATAATTATTTGACATGGTCCATATTGTACGTGAGAGTGCGTATTAGAATCACACATTAGTTGTGAATAAAAATATAGATTAATGTATAAAAATTTGGAGATACTTCTCTTAATAAGGTGGACCCCCAAATCCTAACAAGAGATTTTTTTTTTTTTTTTAAAAGTCAAAATTAATATTTCCAAAAATTTTCAATCACACATTTATCAATTTTTATCAAAATCTATTAAAAATGTGATTTTAATAGGTTATTTTTTATTTATTTTTTTACCATAAATTCTCAAAAAAAAATTAATTTTCAAAAAAATTTGTGCAAAGTTAAGTAATAATATAAAAATCTTGAATACATTTAAATTATTCATTTTTATAAAATAAAAATTTAATTTTGACAAAAATGTTATAAGATAAATCACTTTGTGCAAAATGTCTCCCCACCAATATGGTGGCGCCCTTGGATGGGGCCAAGCAGCTTTATTCTCTATGAAAACTCATGATCTTTCAATCGTACACGGAAAAATGACAAAAGTTCCCAGTTTTTTTTTCCTTCTCTCTTTCTGTTTGGTTGTATGAAAATTATGTGCAGCCTCCGATATTGAGAAAATTCTTCTTTAATAATGCGCACTTTCAACAAGTGATATTTGAAGGTCGTAGACTATTCTTGTCGGCCCCATTCCATTTTGGATAAATCTAAAGAATCCATCCGGATGACCACTTGGATGATCACCTGTGAGTATGCGGACCCCTCATAAATAAAATAATATTTTCTCCCGCACTCACACGCGATCATCCAGACGATCATTCAGGCGGTTCTTGTAACATTACTCTTCCATTTTTGCTGCACAATACAATACTTGCGCCTACCGTTTGTGTACGGTCATTATAGCATATGGCTCTTGAATAGTTAAGTATATGGGCCCTCGGTGGTGTATCTAAGCTCGAATGCAGATGTAATGTGGAAGACCTTCATTGTAAGTTCATAAATACATTAAGAGCGTCTTTCGTTTACAAGTCGATTAAAGGGTGAATTATCACAGCATTTGTATTAGAACATACCCATCATGATGTTGATATGATGAGAACCGTGCATGTTCAAGGTTTGACTTATACAGAAAATGTCATAATTGCCTAAAATAATAGAAGAATTATGTTTTGTGTACATTGTTTTCTTAACATGGAGTTTGACACTTCATTGTTTTCAATTGTATTCAAAAATGAAATGGGCGGGAAACTATGTTTTTTTTTTAAACTGTCCAATGTTATATCGCCATGTGGCACAATGTAAAATTTCATGTCAAACTTCATGTACTTTTAGCATGATTGATAATAGAAACAAACTATGTATCAATGAAGGGAAAAAAATTTCCTACACGGGGAATAAATATACGGGTTCACACCACATAGCCAGATTTCCCCACCGTTAATTTATACATGGTATTTAGGGTCTGTTTGAAAGGACTTTTGAAAATCAAAAGCTATTTTTTGATACTAAGAGCCAATTTTGAACGTGTTTAAATAATTTTCTAAAAGTATTTTGTCTCATGAGAAGAACTTTTAAAGAAAGTTATCTTATGATAGCTTTTTTAGAACCTCTTCTATAAAAAGTAGGTGCAAAAGTCTTCCAAACAGACTCTTAACATCAAAAACTTTAACAGTAACATGTTTTTTTTAATATAGTTTTGTATAAGACTAAATATTACAATAGATATGACATCAATAACTTGTGTATAATATTATTGTTCTTGTAGAAGATATTCTTGAGACAACTACCTTATGACATTTTTTTTTTCTAAAAGCTCTTTTTAAGTTTTAGCCATTTTAATCGGATAGTTACTTCCAAAAAATAACTCAAACATGTTAAAAGTAACTCTTTATTCTCATAAATAATTTTTGATATTTCAAAAATCCTGTCAAACGACCCCTTTGCCAGTTTACGACAACACTTCCTTCAAGCATGAGGTGTAGTATCTGCTGAAAATCGTAGCATCTGATAAATATGGTTTTACCCATTCTAAAAGTTCCTACTTACCTTTTGGGGCAATTTTGATCACATGACCATCTACCCTTAATGAGTTCATAAAGAAAAATCTCATGGTTCGAAACATCAATCTTGAGCGTGAGACGATCAGTTTGAACATGTTCAGGAACTGCATATCCCATTGTTCCAACAAACTTGATAACACGGTCATGGACGTAACTGTTAAATAGAATAATAACCAACCTTGTTGGGACATTGCATATGACAGAAAAATGCATATGCTTAAAAGCCTCTTACAAGTGAGTGAAACAGATGAATCATTGTGACCCAAAAGACAAGTGCCAAAATTTTAACCAAAGCTGAGGCCGAAATTGAGATAGAAATAATCCGAATTATGATGGACTATGCCAATCTATTGTATTTTTGATAACTCTATAATATACCAAACAATAACAAACTAAGCCCTGTTCCGATAAAAATGGAGTCGGCTACGCGAATAATTTTCTACCAATCTAAATGATGTCACGTTAGTTTCACACAGAGACCAGTAAAAAGAAGAGAAGACAAAAAAAGGAACATGAACATATGTTTTGAATGCTCGGTTTCGTGATTTTGAGTTGACATCGATTTTAAATGCTTGGTCGAAATGATCGAATGCTTTAGACAAGTTTCAACACATTTGAAATCCTCCACAGAATTTGTGTCATTCATAATCCATCCTTCTATTAACTAACTTGCTAGAAATGAGAAATCTTATTTAAGTCGTCACTCAGAATTCAGATCTTTATCTTTTAAGAAGAAGGCAGCTCATTTCAGACCCCAGTGGATGCCTCTGAAGTGGAACTAGAATTTGAAATTCGATATCATGCAAGCTTAAAGCTATCCTCAAATCCAAATCTGTCAAACAAAGTAGAACACGACGAAGAGCCAACTGCTAGGTAATTGTGATTGTAGAAGACACAATTATAAGTGCTGGCATGAAATCTATAAACTAAAATTGATTTTGCTACACGTACATCCGGGATGACATTTCGGATGACAGACCCCCTCACAATAGGAGGGCCCATGATTTTCTTATTGGAGCGTGGGCCCCCCTCTTGTGAGGGGTCTATCATTCGGGAAGTCATCCCGATTGTACAAAGAGCAAAATTCAAACTAAAATACTACAAACTTGTTAGATTGAAGAATTTGAACCCAATAAATACAGGTTGAAGACTCGAATCATGGTCTTCGTTCAATTTTAGTCAAAATATACTTTTACAGAGTACCCAAAAATTCATATTTTTGGTAAATGTGTATCACTTTCTTTTCCTTTTTTTCATATATTTAATTTTGAATAATAAAGTGATCATTTTGACTTTTAATTTTTAAATTTGCAAACATCGTGTGTGTGAAGATAACACGCAGTCATTCTTTGTTGCAACAAATGACAAGAGTGTTTAAAAAGCTAAAGAACTTCAGTTATTTCTCTTCTTGACAGTAACGATGGCTTTTCCAATATTCACTATTGCTTTAGTAGCTTCCTCCTCGCTTTCTCAATTGGATTAAGTCATTTGTACATTTTAACTTACTCTTTGAGTTATCAGACCTCACCTTCCCCCTCACATGGAGGTCGGGTCCCATGTCCAATAAATGCTTGAAATCAACCTCCATGTGAGGGGAAATGTGGGACCGAGTCAACCAAACGACAAGCCAAAAGGTACATGTAGCAAAATCCTTCTCAATTTCACTTGCATTAGGCTCCTTGTTAATTATATTATAGGATAAAATAAAATGATCGTATGAACAAAATAGAATTGAAAATTTTTAAGTTTGCACAGCATTCCAGTATGGGCACCTTTATATATAACGCAATAAATTGTTTTTATTATGTATAATATTAGTCACTGATAAGTTATTATTTTTGTTTTTATTTTATTCTCAACAAAAATTATTTTGCCGTAGTATTTAATATTATTGCTTTGTTTTATTGAGAAAATTTTCGTCGGTAATAATATTTATTGAAACAATTTTTTAATTATTGTTGACAAAAAAATCTGACTCCAAGTTCCTGTTCGTAAAATTATTTTGATTGATTACTGTCAAAAATGTCGTATTATTGATGATGATTCTCACTAATTGAGACATCCATTTTAATAAACCCATATTTGAGCGACGCTTTAAAAAAAAATTATTTTTCTTCAAATTCATTTTTAATCATACATTCTTTCAAAAAATTTACTTAATTTTTAACCATATATTTTCTAAGAAAATTACTATTACACAATTTTTATTTTTATTTTTGTGGAAATTACGCTCACTGCCCTAAAATTTTTACATTTTTTTATTAATACCCTTCAAACTAAATAAAATTATAATTACCGTATTAATTACGCGCCAAACCTCAAAATACAGAAAAGCCCAAATCAGAAAGAGGAAGCCCCTGAATCAGAAAACTCCGAGAAACCTTCGTTCCTGATTTTGAATTCGACTCTAGTGTCCTTGCCGAGAAAAAACCTCACCCACCGCGTGAAGGAGCTGCTTGAACCAACAAAGATGAAGCCTCCGAGATCGAGCCTGAGGCTGGGGTTAGGCCGAGCACTTGAAGCTTGCTAATGGGTACCATAAGATCGAAGTCATACGCAGAAAGCGAGTTTGAAGGGTCCATCATTTCTCCTTTCAATTTTTTCTCATAAAATCAAAATATCTATGCTTTTTGATCTCTAGGGAAGGCACAATAGAAGTGTTCTGGTTATTTTTTTGCAGATAGATTAAGATGAAAATGAAGTGCAACGTGCATTATATTTTTCATTTTCTTAAACTTAATTATGGATTTTACAGAGAACCGCAAAGGTTTGTTTTCAGGGTCAGTTCTCAATTTTCTATTGTATATATGTTCGTGTGTATTCTATGGAGCTTTTTTCATTTTTTGTTGATTTAATCGTTGTATGATGTGAATTTCAGACAATTGGAGTGTGAAGGCCATAAGGAAAAAGACTACTCGTACTGGACGCATGAATTACCCCTGCCACGTTTTCCGCAGATTCAAGACCAACTTAAGAGAAGGTATAATCTTGTTAATTTAAGTTTTTGATTTTTGTAGTTCATTTTTGGTTTCTTTTGGAATTAATTTGAAAAATTGATGGTTGGTTTAGGCGCTCAAGCTGCACCCAGGAACCAGGGAGCAGCTGCTTCTGCTTGAGGTTCTGCCAGGATTCACCATTTGATGTACTGTTTAGATGAATTTTTTATTTCTATTTTAAAGCATTAAGAGAACAATTGAATTTCGTAGTGTTAGGGATATGTAACACCACATATCCCAACTTGTTATAAGTATGGACCCACACATATCTCCATATTGGTATGATATTGTCCACTTTGGGCCTGGACCCTCATGGATTTGCTTTTGGGCTTTACCCCAAAAGGCCTCATACCAATGGAGATATATTTCCACACTTATAAACCCATGATCCTTCCCATTTTTATCCGATGTGGGACTTTGGTCGTATACCCAACAATCCTCCCCTCGAACAAAGGACCACCGAGCCTCCCCTCAAACGATCATCTATCCGTCCATCTTTCTCACCAAGAGCTTGCTCTATCCAGATCAACTCCTCTCCACCGCGTTTGGACGCACGCCTTATGTGAAGCATCAGGAGCACACCGCCTGTCCATAGAGCTCATCAACGGATCCCATCGCGAGCTAACCGAGGCACCACCTTCGTTCGGCATTCCAATGATTCATCCACATGGCCAATTTTTTGGGGATTGGCTCTGATACCACTGTTAGGGATATGTAACACCACATATCCCAACTTGTTATAAGTATGGACCCACACATATCTCCACATTGGTATGATATTGTCCACTTTGGGCCTGGACCCTCATGGATTTGCTTTTGGGCTTTACCCCAAAAGGCCTCATACCAATGGAGATATATTTCCACACTTATAAACCCATGATCCTTCCCATTTTTATCCGATGTGGGACTTTGGTCGTATACCCAACAATTGATATTGTAGCGGAAGCTTGCTTCAAGGGTCGTCAAAATGGTGTTTTCCAGGCTCAGTTCAACGTACCTTTCTCTACCAACAACCAATCCAATCCGGCTCCGATCCACAACCAATATATTCACCTTGGTTGCTACACAATCTCAGATCAAGAGAATGTTCGAACGGGTCAAGTCCAGGTGTTCTAACAGGATAATCAACGCAACACAAATGTATGATAACACGGATTCAAATTTTCACGCAATGCAGTCTCACACAGTGACTAAATGACAATTAGAACACAAAATTAATAATTAACTTGCAATTAAATTCAACACTTCAAATAGAGCAAATAAGTCCTAAATTTCTAGCACAAGCAATGTTACCCCTTTACGGTAACCACAATCCTATTGTCACCCCACACGATGACGCGCTAATACTGAAATTTAACGGGATAAGCCAATTTACCAGAGCGGACCTATCTGAGTCCGTAAATTACGAGAGATGCGAATTTACTGCTTTAGGGCCGCAATCTTGGCCTAAAGTAATTCAGTAAATATTCAGAAGTTCCGACCGACGCTCCACCAAGGGTAAAATCGTCCAACTTTTTCTACAGTACCTGAAACAGAAAACTAAAAACACAGAATTGTCAGAAATAACGTTAGCAACAATCTGTCTTCAGACCCCGTCGCCTGAAACCGCCGGACGCGCCCTCACGCGCCTGCCGGAATTCCCACGCGCCGCCGGTCGCCGGCGTCGGAGATCAGACGCGCCTAACCGCCGGAATCGTCTCCGCCTGCACGTCACACCAGTGGTCTCCGTTTCGCCAAACTCCTTCTAGATTGGCCAGAAAAAGCAAAAACAGGGGCTGATTTTAGGCAGTTTTTTGGATAGCTTTCGGATCTGTTTTCTGCCTCGTTTCTGCCGATTTTCTGATCGGTTTTTGGTCAGTTTTTCATCCCAAATCCACCACCATGAAGCTCTGATACCAATTGTAGGAAACTTAGCGCTCAAAATAGGGCCCTGTGCGCAGGGTCTTTTCCTAAGTTGGTTGCGTATCAAACTTTAATTCTCTTTGTTGGGTTTTGATACCCAATAATCCCGGGCTATGATGTAAACGTGGAATTGTAATTTCATAGGCTTTGGCCGATGAATGAAATATTACCAACAACCAAGTCCAAGAGCTCTTCCGGCCCAATTATAATCACCTTTGGATGGCTTGAATCTTGGCCCGTTTAGCCTCCTTTATTGGCCCAACTTAAAGTCTAAACCTAGCCTACTTATAAGGTAAAACCAAAGTCATTTAGGTTATTGATTTGTGTGAGAAAACTGAGAGAAATCGGCTGCCTCTTTGTGAAACTCGGCTGCTTCTTTGGAGAAGAAAAATCGGTGACTTTTCTTTGTGATTTTGGTCTACTCTTTGTATCTTCTTCCATTGTTTCTCATGTGCCTTTGTGGCTACAAATCAATACATTTATCTCTTCCTTTGTGGGTGAGATTGTGTAGCAACCAAGGTGAATATATTGGTTGTGGATCGGAGCCGGATTGGATTGGTTGTTGGTAGAGAAAGGTACGTTGAACTGAGCCCGGAAAACACCATTTTGACGACCCTTGAAGCAAGCTTCCGCTACACGTAGAACACCATTTGAAGCTTATGGGCCTTTTGAATTCTTAATTGATGTTAATTTTGTTTGGATGCTCGAGTTTGCCTTTTAATATGGATAGGCAAGAGGCCAACATTAGTTTGAATGCTCAAATTAGTTTTGTCACTTTTTTTTTTAATTGTTTGTCACTTTTTTTGAGATTTCGTCATTTTTTGGAGCATAACAAATCGAATATGGAATTTTTTTCATTGGGAATGTAGCTATACAGTTTGATATTGACGTATCTTAATGGTTCATTAACATATGAGGATCAAGAAGTATGATCCTACAAAGAAATTTTTCATTTTTCTAAATTTTTATCACTTCCAACTTATTGGTAGTTATGTTCCTAAAAATGAAGTTATCTTTTATTTTTAGTTAATAGAAGTGAAGCATAATTACAAATAGACAACATGCAAAACGAAATCAACAATCCCTTAGATCTATTCCGTGATGCGACTTTTTTTAAATTTCTGTCAATTTATTGAATTAATTCCAGGGTTTTGATTGGTGTTTTGTCACTTTTTATTTTTTATTTTTTGTCACTTTTTTATTTGTCATTTTATTAAACTAATTCTAAGGTTTTGATTAGTGTTTTGCCACTTTTTTGAATGTCTGTCACTTTTTTGAATTTCTATCATTTTTTTATAGTATTTGTCACTATTATTTTCTATCACTTTTTAAATTTTTGTCACTTTTTTGAGTGACAAACATCACTTTTTAATAAATAAAAAAGTTACACTTAACTTTAAAAAGTGATATTGTGTCGGTTTTTTATTTATAAAATGTCTTCTTTTATAAAAAAAGTGACATCTAATTTTATACAATATTTTTTACTTTTAAAATATTTTTCATATGATTTTTTAAAAACCTCTAATTTTAGGAATATTTTCGTAAGTAGTCCATTTATTTTTCTTCAAAAATTGAAGCTCAAAGAGGTGCTAAAACACCAGCAAAAATACATTTCTGATGGGTCGAAATTAACCCAACTGACACCCTGATTCCCTAAACCATTCTTGTCCATTACCCGGTCTTGAGGCAATAATAATCGGCGAACGATCTCATCGACATATAACTACGCGTCCCAATATAATTGGTTCCAATAAAAATTGACTTTATTTTATGTATTCTAACCAATGAATTCTCACCATCTTACTTTGATTTGAGCCCACAATATAACCTCAGGCTGAGCCCTCACTCACTCCTGTGTGCTTCTGAGGAAACTCTAGAAAGGTGGATTGTACGAAGTTGCTCAGTTTTGGAGTAAGTTTGCCCTTTTACTTATATGGGTTTTCAATTTTTTTCCTTCATATAATTGGATAAAAGTTTTGATTTTTATAGTTATATTTCTTCCCTTTTTGTTTTGTTTTGTTTTATTTTATAATATATACGATATATTCACTTGAATAAATTTGTGGGTTTTTGTGATCATTAAGAATGGGACCTTGAATGAAAAAACCCATTTTGTGATTTGGAGAAATTATTCTTGGAATCAACTAGACTTTAAATTCTCTTGACGCTATTGAATATGTGCTGGTATGGATTTATCTTATCGTTTTTCTTTTCTTATTCGGGTTCTTTTTCTGTTTTATTGTATGTACCAATGTTGGAGAATAACTGGATGAGGCCTAAAAAGATTATAGCTTTATATGTTTCTAATTTATGATTATTTGGAGCATGTGTATAATTGGATATTACTGTAGAAATTAGCCTATTCTTTTAGGTTCTTATGGTTCAGAAAGTTTATATCTTGGTTTGACTACTAATCGGTTTTTATGAATTTAATTGTGTGTGTGTGTGTGTGTGAGTTGTTTATTTCACTGATCCAACAAGCTGGACCTTTTTTTCCTTTATAACTAAGAAAGAGAGGTGCAGGATCTTACGAAATTAAGAAATTATGCGTAAGAACAATAGCATTTCGTTATTAATTGGCAGATGTACTTTGATTCTCTAGAAACCAACAATGTGGGACTGTTAAGATGGTTAAAGCAAACCGTTTGAAATCTAGATGCAGCATGGTACTGTTTCTGCCACTATATGCTTTATTTTTAGGGGAAATACTCCAGCAATTTTTTAGTTAGGCTTTGACATCTCTTCCACTGTAAAATGAATCTTTAAACGCATCAAGTCTCGATGATTTGAAATGGAAGTAAAATGGTTGAAATTTTGTTAAGACACTCGTTAGTCTACTTTTACTGAATTGAACTGCTTGTTGTTTATGTACAATTATGGTTTCCCTTGGTCAATCTTTACTGTACTTAAGTGAATTTTAACATGTTTTTTACAGTGGATTTTGTGATTGATGCTGACGTCAATGGCATAGTAGGAAGTTCTGTTGATATTGTTGGAAGATCAGATGATGGAGATGCAATTTTAGGAACTTATGCTGATGGAGCACTACAGCATGGTCTTGGTATTAAAGTGGATGAACCTTATGTGGGCCAGGAGTTTGAATCTGAAGCAGAAGCACATGCATTTTATAATGCATATGCAACAAGAGTGGGGTTCATTGTCCGTGTGAGCAAGCTTTCTCGATCGAGGCGTGACGGATGTGCGATTGGTCGTGCACTTGTTTGCAATAAAGAGGGTTTCAGAATGCCTGACAAGCGTGAAAAGATCGTACGCCAACGGACCGAAACAAGAGTTGGTTGCAGGGCGATGATTTTAGTTAGAAAAGTAAGCTCTGGAAAATGGATTGTCACAAAATTTGTCAAGGAGCATACTCATCCTCTATATCCTGGCAAAGGTCGTAAGGATCTAATCTATGATCAATATCCCGTAAGTACCTGCTTGCTTAATTGGGAAGTTCTTCTTCCAGCACATGTACATCAATTGTTTCTACTTTTTTTTTTTTTTTTTCTCAAATATTCTGTTTTTGCTTTTTATATTATGTGGGCACTCAATGGTTCGTCACTAAACTTAGCTACATGATTACATTACTGATAAAAATCATTACCTCATAATTTTATGCAATTCTGGAATAATCTTGATAAAAGGTATCCCAGCAATGCATTATGTAATTATATTTTTATAAAAATTTGAGTCATGCAAGTGTAATCGCAGTGTTGGTTGAAAACTATGTTGAGCTGCTCGTCATGGCAGTGGATTAGTACCTAAACTCTGAGAACAAATCAACTAAGGGAGGTGGAATCAAGCAAGACAATATACATCAACCACTCCAAGAAAAATGCTTGATTTGCTAGGGCAATTAAGTCACTGTATGAATGTGAAGTGTCTAAAAGAAATCAAATTCCACAACCTTCTTAATTTTTTATGGAATATATCATTGGCTGTTGCATACAACCTAGACATACTTTATCTTCAAATAAAGATATTGCTTGGTTCCCCATAAATTCATTAACAGAAATTTTTAAAGGGAATGCCAAATATTTACCTAACTAAAAAGACGTGAAATTTAAACGACTTTTGACTTTTTATTAATTATTGTGCAGTGAAAATATAGAAAATTTTATTCTCCTTTATGAGCTACTTTGCTCTTCATCAATTATTTCATAAAAATAATTATGAATATCTCTAGGATGTTTCCTATTTCATTGTTGATAAGCTATTTTTAATAAGCTGTATTTTTTGGTAATCATTCATTTGCTGCCTAGAATTTTGAAATATTTATGTCTTTGTGTGTTTATTGCACATTTAAGCTTTTCATATTCATATTTCTTATGGATTACAATTTCATAAATGGAACCCATTGTTTGAATTATGTTATGAATAAAGTATTCACTTATTAGTTGAACCTGATTGGCCAAAAAAAAACAATACTGATTAAGGATTCTATGTCCTCCGGCTCTTGCCCATTGGTGGCTATTGAACTACAATGTTCTGGTCAGCAGTGTGGTTGCAACTTTGATGCAAGGATTTTCACATTTTAGTATTCAGCAGTGCATAAGATTGATTTACTTAACTCCACGTATTAACTTCTCTCTAGTCTCTACTATATAATTCTGGACTACAATAGTTCTGTAGATGAGAAAGAAATTGAATTACTTAAACCCATGTATGATAGCTTCGTGGCTGTTGTTTCTTGATGGTAGTACCCATGCCATGTGATGTTTTAACATAACTAAAAGACTTTAAGCCCATTCATTCTATGTGATTGAGAGCAAAATGTTTGGTTGAATCTTGCTCAACTAGTTATTAAAATCAGGAACTACTTCATTGTAATTGTGTGAGAAAAAGATTGTCTTATTTGCCTAGTTGTGGATTGAGAATCATCAGGTACATGAGCTTCGCTTGATGTGGCACTTGAGTCCAAGCTCGTGATTGATTTTTTCATTATAGTTACACCAGTTAAATTAGAATTTGCTGGAGTCTGAAGTTGTATTTTCATTTCATTTTTTAATTCATTGTTAAGTAGTAGTTTAAACTTTGTCTATTATTTTCTTCTTGGTTTTTCTCTTTAGTGGACATCAATTTAATTTTCGTTATAAGCTGGGATTGATTGTAAGAAAATGGTTATTTCAATGTCTATGCCATGCGATAAGTATTCAATGAGGAAACCATGCATTAATTATATTCTTTTGAGGAATTGGCATTCTATTCATCATTAGGGTAAAAGGTCAGAGAGAAAATTCTTCCTCGTGAAGAAGGAGCTTTGGAGGGATGGGAATTTTACAATGCTTCAATCATTTAAGTAAAAGAAATTACCAATGATTCAAGTTCGATGCATGAAACACAAGGAACTCCTAATTATGCTTTTTGTTGTGTGCAATGTCAGCATCTCCTCTTTTGCACTCCTATCCCTTTATTATTCTTGTTTGGTAGTGCTTATAAGTTATGGGTCTTACGAAATGTTTGGAAAATAAATTGATAGTAAGTTCTGGGTCTTATAAAATGTGCCGATAAGAAGTATATTTGATCTAGTTGTGATAGTGAATATCTAATTTGCTCAAAATTGTTTGAATATCGTATGTATAGATAGCCCCTGTTTGAGCCCCATTATCCGAAAATATATTTTTTCTCAAACTCATTTTCAATTACACATTCTTTTAATAAATTAATATACATGTAAACCCAAAACTTGTTTCCTGCTTTTTAATTACATAATCTTCAAAAAATTACTACTACAAAATTCATTATTGTTTAAACTATCGCTCACACGGGGTCATAATTCTCCTGTAATAAACGACTTGTGCCCAAGCATAAATGCGCTGGGATTTATTCGGAATACCGAGTCTCTTTGCTTCCAAGGCATTGTTCTTAATTGTCTAATTAGCCAATTCTTGTGTTTACGTTTTCCTTTCAGGTCAGGCTCATCCACCTTCTCTTTGATGTAACTTTCTTATGAACACTGCATCGACTGAAAGGGTCGATGTGCATGATAAATGTTCCGTCTATAACAACTATGACTTACCTCATTTTCACTGAGTTGAGTCAAGCAAATATTTTTTCTGCTGTCTTGAATCAGTGTGTGGTCAACATAATCTTGTCTTACAATATACAGTTATGTGTTCTTTTTGTGCAGAAAGAGCACGACAAAATCCGGGAGCTAACACAACAGCTGGCCATTGAGAAAAAGAAAGCCACAACTTATAGAAGGCAGTTAGAAACGATATTTGAGCATATTGAAGAACATAATCAATCTCTTTCAAAGAAGATTCAAGCCATCGTGGACAATGTGAGGGAGATGGAGTCGAAAGAGCAACGAGTTGATAAATAATGACAACGTATTTTCGGGTTCTCCCGTCGTTAATGAAATGCAAACGAGATAAAAGTATGCAGAATGCCGAGTTGTAAATTGCTTGAAAATTTGGCCCCCATTTTAGATATGGATTGGAATGTTCAACTTAGTACACATTCCTCGATAGTTTTTTGTACAGTTTATTGTAGAATAGTGGGTGCAGAATGATTATTTGCTTGCACTCATTAAAATTTTTGACCGAGAGGTCGTTTGCATTACTCAGAATTTGATACTTTCAACAGTTGTATAAAATTTGAAATTAGTTATCTTCTAGACCGTGCTTGAAACTACAGTATTAGACCTGACCCGGATATTCTCCCTGCTATATAACACTGGATCATCAGGTCAGTGTTCCAATCACGAGTCATCGTTGGTTCGAAAAGTAAAAATAAAACTTCTATGAGTTATTCATATATATTAATTGAAGACGTGATCAGTTAGACATTGAAAGGGTTAAACCACCAATATTTTACCATTCAACTGTTAGTGTAACGAGACGATAATAACAAATATGATGACAAAATGGCAATACTAACCTTGCAATTGATCTTATTCATGTTAAAAACACTAAAATATGAAGGAATTACAAACTTTTAACATTGACACAAGCATAGCAAAAGGAAAATAAAACCTTGTACATTTTAGGCTGCGTGAAGGATGGCTCGTCAATCTCATTGTGCCCAAATCGACGATAGCATACAACATCAGTATGGAATGTCAGTCGACACTCTGCTGCAAGTTCACAGGGCGTGAACAACTGCCTCTACATCCTCACCATTGACATGGAAGATTGGCTACATACTGTGAGGATCTTCCCAATCTTTGATTGTTTACCAGTGTGAATGAATTATGAATGGTCCCACCAGACACCAGTAGTGTAATTTGGAACACGACACCTTGTCCAGCAAAACTACCATCTCCATGAATTAAAATACCCATATTCTTCGTTCTAGTTTTCCCAACCACTACAGGGTCCACAGCTTCCAAGTGACTTGGATTTGCAACCAAAACACAAGTGAATTCTCTTCCCACCCCTTGTTGGCCGATCATAAGATGTTCCCAAATGATATTTAACATCTCCAGTTCCAGCGTAGAGGCCAACCTCATCCACAGGTTGAAGTTCACTAAAGATCTGTCGCAGTGGTTTCCGAAATGGGCAATGGGTTTTGGCTGGGTAATAGTCTTTGCAGTGTCCAAGAAGTGTAATCATTGTAACATCAAAATCCCTGCCGGTTTTGGGTGGGTTCTATTAAAAATGAAAATAATAAATGAAGTATTTGCCCTTCTTTATTTATTCATTTTCTACCTTTTCGGACGGATGTGGACGACAGGGGTGTTTTTCGCATAAAATATTTGAAACATGGGGTTTTCTGTGATTTTCAATAGGTATGGAAATATATCGCACATGAAAACATTTATGGGCATATTCTGCAATTAATCCTTTTTGTAAAGATTTGGCATGATGGTGCAAAAATCGAAGAATGGGACCGCACTATATCCTTTTGAAAGTTTGGGATCGAAGTTGCAATTTTCTCGAAAATGACCGTTTCATTTCTCCTCCCTCCAAAACCCTAGTCAAACCCGGCCCCTTTCCCCTCCCCTTCCACACACACAAACGCACACTTGGCTGTGAAACCAGAGATTCTATGGCGGAAAAGAAGAACTTGATAGCTTTGGGGTTCGAGGGTTCGGCCAACAAAATCGGAGTGGGAGTGGTGAAACTAGATGGCACCATTTTGTCCAATCCACGCCATACTTACATTACCCCACCCGGCCAAGGCTTTCTACCCAGAGAAACTGCTCAGCACCATCTCCTGCATGTGCTGCCTCTTGTCAAATCGGCCTTGAAGGAGGCCCAAATTTCACCTGATGAGATTGATTGCCTCTGCTACACCAAAGGCCCTGGCATGGGTGCCCCACTTCAGGTGTTACTATTTTTCTCTGTGTACATAGTTTTGTTGGGGATTTTTGTTTTGCAAGAGTAAGGTGCTGCAATTTCATTTTCATTAATGGTCAATTTGGGACTTTGAATTGTGTACTTTGTTCTTTAAACTTGCACACTATTGCTGTGGTCAGGCATACAACAAAAACATGCATCGGCTGGTGTACGAACTTCTCACACTGAAGTTGAACTGTCATAAATGTGTAGTCTTTGCTTTTGTTTGTTTTCTATTTTGTTTTGCTTAATATTTCTCTCCTAATTTGGATTAGAACTTAACCAACAAGGAAGAGAATAAAAACCATTGATAAAGTGAAAATTTAAGTGTTCTATACAGAATTTTTGGCACGAGTTGCAAGATAAAAATTTATTAACTTTGGGTTTTTCTTCCCTTTTGAATCTCGCATTCAATAAATCAAGGTTCAACCAACAAGACCATAATGTACTACTTGGATTTTCTCTTGCACTTGGAGCAAGTGTTGATCTAAACTAGACGGAAAAACACTACAGGAGATTATATTCGTCAAAACATTATAGGATATTGATGTACAATCACTTATATCAAATATTCAGGTTCTTTTCTGATTGTGCACTTAATCTGTTAGGAAACTTCCCTTCGCATAGGCACTCAGATTATTAAATTCTGATACCACTTGTTAATTTGAAAATGGAAAGATTTAATCTTGATGGTGTGAATAGATTAAATCACTTGTCTTAGTAATCTTTAAAAAAAATGGTCTATATGTATAAATTTTTTGTTTTAATTTTATTTTCAAAAACTCTTTGATTCGACACACAATATCAAACTAAAAGTTATTGAAAAACAAGTATTTTCTATTTGGTCCATCTAGATTTTATAACATAATTGACGTATTGTGAATTGTTAATAGAAATCCAATGTGCGATGCTCTAGGGTGATTTGAACTGTTTTTCTACTATGTAACAGCTGATACATTATGTTACTTTGGCTTCTTCTTTCAGGTCTCAGCTGTGGTGATCCGCATGCTATCACAGCTTTGGAAGAAGCCGATTGTTGCTGTTAATCACTGTGTAGCACATATTGAAATGGGAAGGATAGTAACTGGGGCTGACGACCCAGTTGTGTTGTATGTGAGTGGGGGGAACACTCAGGTTATTGCCTATAGTGAGGGCCGTTATCGAATTTTTGGGGAGACAATTGATATTGCTGTTGGGAATTGCTTGGACAGGTTTGCTAGGGTTCTCACTCTGTCAAATGATCCCAGCCCTGGCTACAATATTGAGCAGGTATGTTTGTCAGTAACTAGTGAAAGGTGGTTCCCTGAGTGGTTAATATTATGAATTGACTTTTAAAGAGCAGGATGCAAAATAAAATTAGCGTCTCCACTTTAACTTGGTTGGTTTTTATACTATATTGTTAGTGACATTTCGGAATCTTTAAGCTTTTGAATGGCAACTTATCAGAAAAGAATTCATTAATAAATGAACTGGGAAATATGTGATATTTTAAACTAGGAGGAACATGAAAAGGAGACACTTCCTTTTCAATCCTTTGCGATGCCCAACAGGCTACAGTTGTGATTCGAGCCTCGAGGTATTTCTAATAATGCTAACCTGTCAAGTCTAACTGCTATTTTTCTTGCAGCTTGCAAAAAAGGGCACACAATTTATAGACCTTCCGTATGTTGTAAAAGGAATGGATGTTTCCTTCAGCGGGATATTGAGCTATATTGAAGCCACTGCTGAAGAGAAGCTTAAAGCTAATGAATGCACCCCTGCAGATTTATGTTACTCCCTACAGGTAATATTCAAGATTAAATTGATTTGTGAATTAATTGATGTTTTATTGTGTAGACAATATGCATCTGGTGTAGCTGTTTTCCAATGTCAAAAATCAAAAGGCTTATAAAATTTATGCCCATATCTGTTTCTTGTAGGAAACTTTGTTTGCAATGCTCGTAGAGATCACGGAGCGGGCAATGGCACATTGTGACAAGAAGGATGTGCTAATTGTTGGTGGAGTGGGATGCAATGAGCGGCTGCAAGAGATGATGCGAATTATGTGCTCTGAAAGGGGCGGGACATTATATGCAACTGATGACCGTTATTGTATTGACAATGGGGCAATGATTGCTTATACAGGGCTCCTTGCTCATGCTTATGGCATGTCAACTCCTCTTGAGGAATCGACATTCACTCAGCGGTTTAGAACAGATGAAGTGTTAGCAGTTTGGAGACGGCGAATCATCTGAGGCAAATGGTCAAACAATAGAAAATAGCTAATATATTTCTTATAGTAGGTAATTCTCTTATTCTTGTTTTCTGTAAGATATTTGATTTCCAATATGTAATTATGATCAATGCAGCTGCAATACATTTGAATTGGTTTTATATCATCATGGAACAACCTGTTGGATTTGTATGCTTATCTTTTTTCCAAGTGGAGTGTTTGTCGATTGTAGCAAGGACCACGATTTGATGGTGACATACAAATTGCACATGACACTTCGTTGAAAACATTTCTTCTCTGCCGATAAGATAATTTCACATTTGGATAAAGGTTTTATTGAGTCATTTTGGCTTATAAATTATGGGTATTTTTGTTGCACAGTTCAATTTGGAGTAGCTGCATTCTAAATACAGTTCTGGCGTCTATAATATAGCTATCCTCCGAATCCAACAGCTTAGATGATATATTGTTGCTTGTACCATTGCTTGTTTCTGTCATATTCCCATTTTAACATTTCAATTTTGCGGTAACAATGCATAGTTTGTTTATTACCCTTCTGTTTATTAATAACTTTTTTCATATTACTGTGTACTCATTGATCAACCCTCGAATGGCTGTTTTTGTTATTAGAAATCTGATATATGGCATCTTACATTTTATATATATTTAGTATTTCCATTATTTTTCTTTGTCAGGTCAAGCCGTAAATGTATATTTGGAGATGGAAGATCCAAAATGGTTATTTGTTTCAATATTGCCTCTAAGGTGCTCTATATTGAATTAGTCGGGGAATTGGAGGAGTGTTACCTGTTATTGAAACATATTTATCATGTTGACAAGATCTGGAGATTCTTCGCGACTGACTTTTATTGATTTGTCTATGAACTTGCCACGGTGATGAGTCGAAGTATTGTGCGTGCTTTCATGGCTGATGTAAGAAATATTTTGTAATGCACAGGCACAGAAATTATTGGATCGTTACCTTGCAAGCTTATTACTGAATTCTTGTTGCATTGTCGGCTTATTTATCGAATGTTGTTGTCTTGATAGCTTTTTGTTGAGTTTTTAATTCGTTGCTGCAATTTTGAATTGTTACGTATTGTCAATTTTCTGTCGATTCATTACCTAACTAAATTCCTGAATTCATCTCTTATTGCCAGTCCATTGACTCCAACTTTATATTATGTACCTAAATGGTTAACATCCGATATTACTGCAAAGTCTAGGGGATGGATTTATCAATGTTTTAAAAACTGGGCATCGGCTTGGAAAATAAAGAGGGTAAAAGGGTTGAATCGGGGGACACCCTTGTGACAAATTAAATTGATTTTTAATTTTAGTTTACCAATTCAAAAAAAATATAATCCATATTTATTGATTAGATTTACTATAGTAATTTGTTTTATAACATCAAAAAACTAACAATTAATATGTTCAAAATAATTCACTTTGTTCAAATTTGTGATTATAATCTTGTTGAGACTATGATTTTTAATGAAAATAATAAAATAAACTAGCAAACACTTAGAATTGACAATTAACAAGTATCTCACATTGAAAGATCACTAAAACATTGGAAGAGGAGTGTCCTTTTAAAATCTAGTATTTCACATAGAAAGATTACAAAAGCATTCTAAGAGGAGTCACCTTTAAAAAGGAGCTAAATGAGCATCATTTGGATAAAAAAAAAAAAAATTAATTAATTTGGGCCTCTAGTATAATAGGTGAGCCCATCAAGATAGTTAAAAAAAAAAAATTAATTTTACTCGGAAAAACCGTGACTGGTTTTCCAGTTTATGGTTGAACCGGCCGGGTTAACAATTTTTAGGCTAGTTTTCTATCATTCAGTTAACCAATGAAGACCGGATCGGATTTAAGGCTGGTTCCTGATTTTCCCAGTTGAACTGGCCGATCCTTTCTTTCGTGTGCAAATCAAGTTCATTTTTTTTCAAAGGTCTAATAAGTAAAATTTTCATAAATGAGTAGTGATCGGGCTTGCACCTCGGACCTTTTTGTCAACTATTGCATTAGACCAAGTGATGGTTTTTATTTATATTTTCAGCGCTATTCTTTTTCTTTTACAATTTAGTTTACTTCCATCAAGCTGCCATTCACTTATTCACTTGTGACAATTTCCATTAAATTTGTATTGGACATGGAATAAATTGCTACATTGACACTTAATTACCAAAATTGAACCTAATATGGAAACTAATTGGGCACTATGATAAATTGGTAAGCATGAAAACTATAGGACCTTTATATATGTACAGAAAAAAACTGTACAATTTTTCAGAATACACATCTAGAGGGTGGGTGGGGTATTTTTTGACAATTTTTTTATTTATGATGGGGCCCACATCACTAGAGTATTTGGAAAACTTATGTACAAATTTCTTCTGTACATCTATATTTGTCCAAAACTATATTCTACTTAAATTTCAATTATCTATGTTTGAATTGAATTTTAGTTGACAACTTAACATGATAAAGAAAATGAATTTTACTTTGAGACTTTAGGTATGAAGTATAGATCTCTTCTACAATCACTTTCGCTACAGTATCCGATGCTCTAACTAATTGTCCCTTATTTTCAAGTGTGACTTCAATTTTATGTATGATTGTACCTAAAGACATATCGGTTGAAGTAGATTATTCTTTTCAACTTCATTTATTTTTAAAATTATTTATTACCTAGGAGCTTCTTCTGATTTTTTTTTTCTCATTTCATTTAATCATCTTATATCAGTTGGTACAGAGTACAGCATACGATTTTTATTCAAACACCACCGATACCATGAAACACATAAACGAGCCGTTGATAATGGAGTTAGGAGGGGAAATATGACAAGTGCATCGATAAATGAATTGTTGGCCCAACGCAAAAAATCAAAGTTCATATATACCATATCTCTTAGATACAATTTGCACTTTAAACATATTTTTTTCTTTTGATAAATTTGACTTATTGAGTGTTACGCTAATAAGTAAAAATCGAAATAAATAAATAAATAAATAAAACAAATAATAATTTAACATTAACAATCAAGTTTTTTCTTTTTTTCCCACTGAAAAATAGTGACTGAGATTTTGTCAGTGAATGAAATAATCAAAATACAAACTTTAAGTATTAATTAAGAAAAATTTCTTCCCTATTTCAAAAAAATTAAAATAAATAAATAAATAAGAAATATTAAAAATTGAAAAAAAAATTGAATAAAGAATAAATGCTTATTCTTAGGCGATCAGTGTACCATCAATGACTGTCGACGGTAACCACAGAAGGATATGCATTGGTGATAATTCTAAATGTTGTTTTCATGAAAGAATTTTTACTATCATTCTAAAATGTTAAAAAGGTAAAAATGTATTATACTCTAGATTGTTCCAAGTAGAATGTGTAGGAGTTAAAGGTTGCATATGCAATCTTTTATAGAATTTTAGAAAGTTAATATTACCCACATGATCAAATTGATCTTCACTGTTCATTCTAATGAGGTGGGCATATATAATCTCATTTATAAACCATTCAAGTTCACTGAGATTGAATGAACTTTTATTATTCTTCTTCAATAATTGTTGTCAAAAAAATGCATTAGGAGTCATTGTTGGTAATACAATTGGTAATTTGGTTTGAATTACTAACATTTTAATTTATACTTATAATATCCGTAATAATATAAGATTTAGCGTGAATTGACTTACAATGGTGGTGACACCAAACAAGCCCTAATCAAGTGTAGTCCATTTCATCTTCGAGATGGATTTTTAACATTTATAATGTATGAAGTTAGTTTTCATATCTAGTATATTAATATGGGTTGCATACTTTCCATACCTAGTTATAAAGCTCGTGTAATTGTATCCACTTTTATGTGAAAACGCATTCTCTAGCAACCTCCTTCCCTCCCGAGATGAGAATGACCAATAAAATTAGCATTGAGATATATACACAAAAGAAAAACATTAGTTTGATTTAGACTCACAAGATCAAAGTATTTTTCTCTAAACATGCAATATAGAAACTAATAGTGGTTTAAGCATAAGTTCACTTCATCAAGAATAGCATTAATTTTGCATCCAAAAAAAAAAAGTACATTGCCCTTGAGATCCTATCACTCTCTAAGCACAACAACTTGACTTTTTGTTCATATACATTATCTATGCGAAAGTAAAATCATAAATAAGTCACATTTTAGATTTTCTTAGTTTGCCAGGTACTCTTAACACACTAAAAAACTTTCGAAACATATTTTGAATTGTTATCCTCTATTTCTTCCTCAATTATGAATGAATGTATTGGGTTTTTAATTTAGCTATAATGATTGATATATGATGACACATGTACAACTCAAAGTCTTGTTTTTGTTTTCTTCATGATATTGCAACGGGAACACAGTTAGGAGAGGAGATAATTCTAAGGTTTTTAAGAACTAGAGTGGATGAAATTGAGCTATTGTTTCTCCAGTCTTAAACTCCTCCGTGCAAATAGTACAGGTTAAAGCTTCATCGTTGGGCTCAAGTTCATCCACCCTAGTT
This sequence comes from Osmanthus fragrans, assembly GCA_019395295.1. Classification (NCBI taxonomy): domain Eukaryota; kingdom Viridiplantae; phylum Streptophyta; class Magnoliopsida; order Lamiales; family Oleaceae; genus Osmanthus; species Osmanthus fragrans. The sequence goes on from CM033343.1 coordinate 2,246,479, forward strand.
CTTAAAGACCTTAGAATTATCTCCTCTCCTAACTGTGTTCCTGTTGCTAACCCATCATCTAGTCGACAGCTCTGATGCCATATTAAAGAAGAAAAGAGTAAATTGAAAGCCTACTATACTGCAAAGAAGAAGAAAATGATATATTCAACATGATGATTTCATATTGAAGATTGGAATAAAATCCAATAGATTACAATGCATGCAAGTGGTCTATTTATAGAGAAAATGACTAACCAACTAACAAACTATCTAACTAATCAACTAACTAACAAACTATTCCAACTACTAACTACTTGACAGCTAGTTACTACAGCTGGACGGATTCATGCTGGAAGAGTGAATATCCTGTTGAGATGGTGCTGATTTGGTGCTGAGTTGCATATTCTAACAAACTCAGCAACAACTTGACTTTTTGTTTATATACATTATCTCTGCAATGCAAAAAGTAAAATTAAGTCACATTTTCGATTTTCTTAGTTTGCCAAGCACTCTTAACACACTTTAAAACTTTCGAAACATATTTTGAATTGTTATCCTCTATTTCTTCCTCGGTTATGAATGAATGTATTGGTTTTTTAATTTAGCTATAATGATTGATATATGATGACAAATGTACAACTCAAAGTCTTGTTTTTGTTTTCTTCATGATATTAGGGTGGCTCATATCTCAATATCTATAATTTTGAATATGATCATGATAGATTAAAAAAAAAATTCATTAGTAATATCATGATAGATAAGAATTCCATTAATAATAAAATAATAATTTAACAAATATCAATAAACTTATTATTAGTTGATCATTGAAAAAATAAGACTCAAAAAATTTAATTTATCACATTGGTTAGTGACCACTGCTGCCACAATTGTTAAAAAGTTAAATCTATCATTAAAAAACAACTAAATCAATTTAGAGACAATGTACAGAAAATTATTTTACAGAACTTATACAGACAAGACACAATAGGGGAGAGTGGATATTTTTTGGACAATAAAATACTCACATGGAACCCACCTATGTGAGTATCTGGAATTTTTTTTTCATCATTTTATGATTATATACAAACTTTCCTATCTGAGTATAAGGTAATGTAAGTGACAGTGAAGAAATGATAAATGAACACAAGATCAAAGCATCATTGATTTCAATTGAATACCATGACACAATCACCTTTTAGCATTTGTTGATTCCTAATAATACCAGAAAATCAAGCATCACAATTTATCGATTTGCACGTGAATATCGAAAATTTGAACTTGTTGATTTAAGCACAAAGAATTGAAGAGACTTAGGCTATGTTTGATTGGCAAAGATGGAAAGAAATTGGAAAATCATGTAAGTTGGAAAAGAATTTTCCAAGTACTCTATAGAAGTAGGTTTTCCATGAAATTTGTCAAAATCATGCTTTAAAGTGGTTGTACTTTGAAATTCGAATTTCATTTTCACTTCCGTATCAAACAACAAAGATGGAAAATGAATTCCTCGAATGTGACATTTTTCATGAAAAATGTTGTTATCAAACGGACCCTTAGAGAAATCCAAATTCTATAACTTTATTCAATAGTCCACCCACCAAAAACAATAAAAGACAGTACCTGAATAGAAAACCTAAAACATGAGTAACGATGTATACACTCCAGAATGCCAGAAATAAATTAATACAGGAAACAAATAACATTAAATAATAAATATCATCCCTTAGCATATTTCGAACTCCATCACTGAACTTTCGGTCCACTAAAATATTTTATAAGAAATAATAAATACGAAGAATATAATTCCTGAAATAAAATACTAATGAATGGATTTTCGCCTTTTTTTTTTTCACTTATATATGATGAATGGAATTTCGAGCCTACTTCAACACCTATAGCAAAATTAAATCCAATTGCATTCTGGAGAGGGTATCATTTAAACTGACTATATAGGAAATTTAGCAATTGAAAATTGATCCTTGATAATAATAAAAAAAAAAAAAATCTATTGGAAGAGCATCAAAGATTTATTTACAATCATATTTTGAAAAACAGTGAACGTATGACAAAATATTTTTCCTACATTTCAAAGCATGTAAACGAAATATTTTGATTAAAATCATCATTGACAGTAAGATATGCTAATTAATGATAATTTCAAAATAAAAACTCAATGGAAAAAATTAAGAACGTGAATGCTACAAATAGTGAAAGAAAAAAAAATCTGTTATCTACTTTTAGGTCCAAATTTACAAATAATTAGTCTCAAATTAATCATTTTTCATATGGCATTATCGTATTTTTGTTTAACGTCTACAACCTTTAACATTACTTGTACTTTAAGAGCATCTCCAAACAATTCTTTAATCATAAGATATTCTCTATTTTAAAGAATCAACCCTTAAAATCATACTCCAAAAGGCTTTTAAAATTAATAATTTAAGTTAGAGAACTCACTCTCTATAATTAAATGCATTCAAAGTGTTTCAATTTTTAATGAAGGAAAATTAAAAAAAATTAAAAATTAATGTATTCAAAGTGTTTCAATTTTTAATGCATGAAAATAATAAAATAATCTAGAGAAAAGTTAGTTAAAATAAAAGATAGAGAAATAATAAATATTTTTTTGGGAATAGTAAAATTAAGTGTTAAATATAAAGAGCTCATTAAGTACTTTAAAATTTTAACTCTCTAAATTTATAAATATTTTTTTAATGATAGATTATGCTCTTTAAAAATAGAGAATTTATTGAAAATGTTCTAAGACCGTTTAAGAAGTTGACATTGCTGTAGACACGGCATGTGAAAGTGTTTGGTAGGCTGTCTTCTAATTCCCTACAAGTTTGAATTTTTTTAAAGTTCATTTGACATAGCGTGCAAGTTGATGTCCCCTATTAAGCATTTCATTTAATTAACTTAATTTATTTTCATCACACCAAATTATTGACAATTATAAGTATCAAGGCGTTGATAACAGGACAAAGGACTAATATGTTGAACATATCAAAACTCTCTAGAGCCTTTTGAAGAAAATTGTCTAAATTTTTAATTGTAATGAATAAAAGTGGGTCTCTACTATAAGAAATGGTGTTTTAGAAATTCATAATGGTACACAACCCCATATTCAAAAACAACAAAAATCCTACTTTAAATATGACCGATGGATAAAAACTACATTTTTCATGAAAAAAGATGAACCCAGAACTACGTATGAATAAGGAAGAGGCATATATAACACAATTTTTTCTATTTTCCATCCAATTGAATGTAATACAATGTATCAAACACGACTGTTGAGAACGATATCGAACAATTTTTAAGACCATACCTATGAACACAAACGGGCCTCAATCTTATGGAACGTGTTTGGTATACGTTACAAGACCAAGGGCAAAGACCTTTAGTGGGATTGGAGACACAAGTGACTTGAGCCGTTTTTTAGTCCAAAAGTACAATTCATCATGCCAAACAAGCCAAAATTGTTGATTAAATGCTTGAACTTGGTGAAAACCCCTATAAATATTTACAACTATACTACATGTACACCTCATACTTTACATAATGTCCTACACCTCCTCTCACATGGAAAGGGGCCCACGAATATTTTATTATGTGTGGGCCTCCCTTCATGTGAAGGGGATGTAGGGCATTATGTACGACATTGTGTATATATAGACTAATTCAAATATCGGTGTTGCTACTTGTACATTATGGATTACCTAATGGGTGCCATAATAAACAAGTGGCAGCCCCCTATTGGGGGGTGCCTGATGCGTCAGGCACCCCCCAATAGGGGGCTACCACTTGTTTATTATGGCACCCATTAGGTAATCCATTTGGTACAAATAGAATTATTCTTCAAATATTTACCCAACCTAAAAATAAAAATAACACACACACACACACACACACATCAAATTAATGCAGTAAATCCACCCCCTTTCATCATCTGCTTAAACTCTGCAAAATTCACCGTACCATCACCATCCACATCGACCCTCATGATCATAATCTTACAATCCTCTGCAGTTCTCCTTTGCTTAAGCCCAAGTGATGCCAAGACCGATTTCAGCTCATCAGCGGAGATAAACCCATCACCATTTTGATCAAACACATTGAATGCATCTAGCATATCTTCATCCTCATCCTTCTCGTTCATTATCGTTTGATACAACACATCAAATTCATCAATATCCACACACCCATCTGCATTAACATCGATTTTCTCGATCATTTGAGTCAATTCCTTGTCGGGTATGAAAATACCCATTTTCTCTAAGGAATCGTTGAGTTCCTTTTTGGTGATCCGTCCATCACCGTTTTGATCAAACATTTCGAAAACCCTTTTGCGTTCGGCGGCATCCATTCGACGGCGAATTTGAGGAGAAGGTGAAATTGGTTCTTCGAGAAGATTATCGGGATTGGGATACCAAGAATAAGGGAGGTAGATTCTTAGTTTTTTGGGTACTAGGCAAAGAAGAATTGTGTTGAGGAGATTGTATGCAAGCAAAATCCTCAATAAAATGGTTGGCATTGTATAAATTCGATGATGAATTGGAGTGAGAGCAAGTTTGTGATTGTGATGTGTGAGAAAATGTTGGAGTGAGATTTGAGAGTGGTGGTGAAGCTAAATAAGGGAAAGGAAAGGGAGAGAGGAGTATTTATTTTATTTTATTTTATTTCATGAAATAAATTAATTTTTTTGGGAAGTGGGAAGAATAAAGTAACAAAAAATTGGGTATGCGGTAAAGACAAGATTAACTAAAGGTATTTAATGAAAGGAGAGCGATCGAGTCAGGCTATCTTCAAAAAACATGTATGTCTAGTCGTAATCGTTATGTATCATTAAATTTTAATTTCTCTCAATTGAGTCATCGAATTTCAAAATTTAATTTTAATTTCAAATTTCACAATGTTATTGATCAACTATTGTCTCCAGATTGGATGAAATTATTTAATCAACTATCACTTTACAACAAAACTTTCATTTAATCGTTGTGTGACATACTAACTTACCACTTCATCACACCATAAAACAATTTTATAATAAAGACATCGTCTTAGAGCATCACACGATGTTTTTGCTAAAAGATCATACTTTTTCTTCATGACAAATTAATGTTTTGTGACCTCATTGAGATCACGCGTAATGTAAATTATGGAATATAGTTAATTAAAAGTGGGAGTGTGATGCTTTCGAAAACGCGTTTAGTGATTAAGGTATGTGCCTGGTTGACCTAACTCTATTTTTTTTCCAAGTTAAAATAAATAAAATATTAATGGGCACATCCATGGATAACGGATCTAAAATTGAACCGGGGATGGTTGGGGATCTTGGGGACAAGAAGATGATGCCAGCTTATAATTCAAATTTATTATGTACTAATTATTTTCTTAGCTGTTTTTGCCTGTCTTTAAAGCTAATTAATAAATGCAATTATTATCATTATTACATGATGCCTTATTCGGTAGAGATTTAAATTCAATTTTAATTGAAAATATAGCCGTTATGTTTGACTTTCATCTCACGCATGAGATCAACTAACGACTAATTTTTCAATTAAAATCTAATTTAAATTTCCACCAAACACGCTTTGAATAACTGGTTGTTTGACATGGAAATGCAAATTTTTTATTTTTTATTTTTATTTTTTAAGTGAAATGTCAAGATTTTAACGATGATACAACAAATGGGAGTCACCAAGCCACACAGAAATAGCCTTCTAAACCTGAATTAACAATGTTGAGGATCTATATTCTGCTCTTGATAGGCTAAATTTGGTGTAAGAAACTTTCAAGTTGCCCCATGAAGTAAACTTGTCTTGGCTTTTGAAACGGTGGTCTTCATATGCGATCAAGACTTGATGAACCAACATTTGATTAGGTTCTCTCAAGCTCTCTGGCTCGATAATGGTATTTCAACAATCACATTAGGTAAAACTATCTTTTAGATCGGTTTGTAAGGGAGGGTGCCCAAGGTGCTTATATCCTCACAAGACAAACCTTTTACAAGTGAGTGATGTGGATACGATTAAATTGTTATACTTGTCTAGTTGGATTAGTTCGAGGGCTTGCCTTGCCCTCATTTCTTGTTGTATGTTCAAATGATCAAAGAATATGCACTACACCTACACCGAGTAGAACAAGAACATAAGAAACACTAGAGTCCACACCTGACACTCTAGGCTCACTAGTCGAACCGGTAATACTCATTAAAAAATTTTACACTTCTTCCCTTCACTATCCATCTCATCTTGGATGGCGTCAACCCATGAATCTATAGGAAATTGGAACAAGAATTAACCAGAAATTAAAAAAAAAAAAAAAAAATTACTCAATCAAGATAATTGCTATATAGTCATGTGTATGTTATAATCAAGAAACATAATTAAAATTTACATAAATCGATATTCATTTCGTGATTTGAGATTTTATCTACAAGTTTAATATTCTATTAAATAGAAATAATTCATAATCATCTAGTGTACTAATTCAATCGATCCGGAATGGATTGGTTAAACATTCCATTAGGGAGCTCCCCCCTTATTCCTGACATGCTATGGTACCCTAAGGTGGGCAGGAGTGGATGAATCTGATTCACGAATCTCGAAGTTTTAATTCATGAAATTGATGTTCCCAATCTTCAAGTTTTCTATGGTATTCTTTAAAGTATAGACTACACTTTCGCGTGGACACAATTTCAATTAAATAAAAATGTAATTTTGAACTGTATAGATCAAAAATCAAGAAAATAGTTTTTCCTCTTTTTTTTTCTCTCTCGGCATTGACATAATTAAATACGAACATAAATAATTGTTTTGTCCATCTAATTATTCTCATTTGCATATAGTATTGTTTGCAAAAAAAAAAAAAAAGTTTTAATGTCATTCCTTCAATCCCTATTCAATCCTATCCAGCATCAAATATGCCCATATTGTACTAACATTCTTTATTGTGTACAGTAGGGTCCAGCCAAACCATGTGGACTCCATGGGTTTCTATGAGATAGATAGAATTTAGTTATCGTATAGCTTGAATTTGTTCTGTTTCCACGAGTGCAGTTTTTGTGTAGGTTATTTAGGAAAATATTCTTCATTGTTGTATATATATCCAACTCCATTGTACATTGTTTACACGGATTAAATGAATAATATTCATCACTTTCTCCAAATTCATTTGTGTTAAGTTTTATATTCTTCCAAAGCTAATATGGTATTAGAGCCAAAAGTGGAGGAATCCGATTAAAATACAAATCCTTCCCTAAACACCAATCTAAATCACAATCAAAACCAACTGCAAGTTGGTGTGGAAGCAACTCAGGAGTTATTTCCCATGATCCAACTCGTCCTTGTAGTCCCTACTGTATTGGCAGCAATGATGGAAGTACTACTATGCTGGTTACTCAATTTTTGGACTCCATCATCTACTACTCCTGGTGTCACGGACAGCAGCTTAGTTTAAGTCCCGTGGCCTAGTCGTAGCCGAAGTTTGCCCAGCATCGGCCGCCCATTGTAAATATTTATTTAAATAGATAGAAATTAGAAAATTTTAGTATAATTCTTCGGCCAAAAGACGTCTACTCCCGTCATTTGGATTTTTGTTCCGAAGTCTATTATAGGGGGTATTAGTCTTTCAAAATATTTTCAAGCTTTCTAGTGTTCGCCCCCTGCAATAGCTATTTTTATTTCCTGCTTTCATCTATTGTAATTTCCAGCATTCAAACAATCAATGAACAAGTTGTTTTCATTGCATTTCGTGTTGCAAACTTTCTTAAAATTGTGATCAACTCTTATTTCGTCCCGAGAAAAGGTGGAAAGTAGTCTAGCGGAGCAAGCTACTGCCGCATGGTGTCCCTTTCTGTGCTAAGAAGAAAAGCACCCCGTGAAAGTTGGTATCAGAGCTACATCTTGAGACCCTCGATAAGAAAGCCATGGATCCAAATCCCCTGAACACCACAGAGGTGGTAGATGTTTAAAAGAGGACAACGAAGCAGCGCGTTAATGCGCTTGATGAGACAACTAGTAGGTTGTCTTATGCCGTGGAGGGTTTAGAGGAAAAGCTTGAAACGGCAGAGATGGAAATTCGTAAATTACACATTCAGCTGGATGAAAGCCAAGAGGCTTGAGCAGCAATGACTGAAGCTGCTGCAATCATTCCTGATCTGCAAGATGTTATGGAAGCGTTGAGAACTCAATTAACAGTTCTCCAACGTGCAGTTGGCAATGGACAAGTCACTGCACAAAAGCATGTTCATATGCTCAGAATTCCAGATCTGTGTACCTATGGAGGGGTACGCGATGCTAAAGAAGTTGAGAACTTCTTGTTCGATATGGAACAATACTTTCTTGCGGCTTCGATCAGAGACAAAGCGAGAAAGGTTACAACAGCTACCATGTATCTGGGTGGAGATGCAAAACTATGGTGGCGTACGAAGTATGCTGATATTCAGGCTAACAGGGTCAGAATAGATTCTTGGGATCTCCTCAAAGAGGCAATCAGATCACAGTTTTTCCCAGAGAACGTGGAATATGAGGCACGTCGAGCATTGCGAGAACTGAAACATACATGCTCCATCAGGGAGTATGTGAAAGCCTTCTCAAGACATATGCTGAATATTCGAGATATGTCGAAAAAGGATAAGATATTCACCTTCATGGAAGGGTTGGAACCGTGGACACACACGGAACTTCAGAGACAGAAGGTCACTGATCTAAGCGGGGCTATGGGAGTTGCTGAATGCTTAAGTGACTATCAACCGGAATCGAGAAATGATCAATCTTCGGGAAATAGTCAGTCTGTCGAAGGTGGAAATAGATCTTACAGACCCAGCTCGAACTCAAATGGGAGAGAGCGTTTCTCTCAGAATAGGGGAGGACCCTATCAAGGCAACCGTCAGGGTAACTTCAAAAGAAACTCTAGCAGTAGCAACAGTAACAACTGGAATCAAGGAAAAACAATGGAGGGCAGATCTGATGTTGCTCCTAAAATAAAGTGTTATTTATGTGAAAGACCCCTACCGAGTGGCGGAGTGTCCTCAGAAATGAATGGTAAATGCATATTGTCCAATAACAAGTGGTGGAACTAGTTCGAAGCAAGGTACCCCACAAGCTAGCTGTCATGGCGAGACCGACTCTGAGGAGGATGAGGATGTAATCGGTGCATTCTCACATTGGTGCAATACACTATTGCACCGAGCTACTAAAAGGGAAGATGGTCTCTCGAAAAAGCCGAAGATTGAAGAATTAAAGGCTCGCAATTGTAAGGCGAAAGGTCTAATGTACATTGATATGAGGATCAATGGAAAGTCAATCAGGGCTATGATAGATACTGGTGCTACCCATAATTACCGTGCAAGTGTCAAAGTAGGATGACTTGGACTTGCTCTGGAAAGAGGTAAGAGGAAAATTAAAGCTGTCAACTCCGCTGCTCAACTAATAGCAGGAGTGACGAAATCTGTGTCAATCAAAATAGGTCCTTTCGAAGGAAGGACGAATTTGTCAGCAGTTCAGATGGACGATTTCAAGCTCATTCTGGGATTGGAGTTTTTCAGGATACAAAGATAGCAGTGCTGCCGTATTCCGACTCTTTGGTAATGATGGGTAGAAAATCATTCATTATTCCCACGCAAGTTGGGAAAATAGGCGAGAAGGGCATCTCGGCCATGCAGTTCAGCAAGGGTTTCAAGAGGAATGAACCCTTATTTTTGTGCAGCCTTCGATTAGAGGAAATCGAAGAGGCAACTGGTCTTATTCCAAAGCCTACCACAAGGCTTAAGGAAGTTGAGGATATCCTGTTGGAGGAGTTATCAAAGAAATTGCCAAAGAGGGTAATTGATCGTGAGATTGAACTCATTCCGGGTGCCAAACCTTCCACTAGAGCACCATACAGTATGGCTCAGTCGGAGCTTGAAGAACTTCGAAAACGAGCGAGAGAAGTACTGAAAAGTGACACTTTTGTGGAGCGCACTTCTGCACTACTTCAACATGCAACTTTCACCACGACGTCCAAGTGTGTATCAACCGAAGAGACAGCTTAACTCTTCTGCAAACACATTGTCAAATACTGGGGACTGCATAAAGACAACGTCAGTGATCGGGATTCTCGATTTACTAGCGTACTTTGGACCAAGTTGTTCAAATTTCTTAGTTCATCTTTGAGCATAAATTCAAGTTTCCACCCACAATCAAACGGACAGACAGGGCGATTCAATTCTATGCTTGAATACTATTTTCGGCACTTTATCTTTGTTTCGCATGAAATTTAGGTGCAACTTTCAAACGTTGCCCGAATGTGTTTCAATGCTCAAAAGAGCTCTTTTCCCAATAAGAGTCCTTTCGAGATTACTATTGGCCAGCAACCGTTACTCCCTCATACTGTAGATATTGATCAGAAATGGTACAAGAAGTCTACATATCTGAGGCGACCTTTGTTAAAATTGAAAAGATCAGAAGAGAAGGCTGCTAAAAAGATTCTTGGCTATCAAACTACTCGAGCTTCTAGAAAATATCTTCAAGAGTACTTGGTTAATTGGAGCAAATGAAACAACGAAAAGACTACTCAATGGCTCCGAGAACGTCATCAAAGCAAATGGGGGGAGAATGTCATGGGCAGCAGCTTTGCTTAAGCCCCATGGGCCAGTCGTAGCCGAAGTTTACCCAACATCTGCCGCCCATTGTAAATATTTATTTAAATAGATAGAAATTGAAAAATTTTAGTATGATTTTTTGGCCAAAAGATGTCTACTCCCGTCATTTGGACTTTTGTTCCGAAGTCTATTATAGGGGTATTAGTCTTTCAAAACATTTTCAAACTTTCTAGTGTTCGCCCCCTGCTTTCATCTATTGTAATTTCCTGCTTTCATCTATTATAATTTCCAGCATTCAAGCAATTATTGAACAAGTTATTTTCATTGCATTTTAATTCGTGTTGCAAACTTTCTTAAAATTGTGATCAACTCTTATTTCGTCCCGAGAAAAGGCGAAATGTAGTCTAGTGGAACAGGCTACTACCGCACGGTGTCCCTTTCTCTGCTAAGAAGAAAGGCACCCCGTGAAACCTAGGCTCGTTCGATGAGAAGGGCATTGAGGATCAAAAATAAGATTGGTTTCATAGATTGTACTCTCTGCAAGCTAAAGGATGAGAACAATCCATTAATAGAGCATTGGCTAAGATGCAATGACATCGTTTATAACATGGATGAAAACATTGTGGTTGTTGATATTAAGAGCGACACTATTTATGCTAAAACATCTTATCTTCTTTTGTTTGATCTTGAGCAACGTGACACGCCCAAAAGGGGGTCAAAATAATATTCCTTACTTTTATGAAATTTGTCGTTTAAATAGTAATGTGGTAAGTAAGGGTCATTCTCGCAGAGGATTGTTTTCAATTACGCCAATTGCAATAAGAAAGTAAAAATACGAAAAGCAGTAAATGGGGGGGTTTGGTTGTTAACTAAACTAAGGAAGCGATAAATACAAAATAAAGAAAGATAAGAACTACAAAGTAAATAAAATGATCAAATGGGGAGAGTGTGATTGAGGGGTATTTCTTCGCCGCTAGAATTAATTTCTAATCGATATTCGCAAAGGATTTTTGTTCAAAAGATCAACAACAATTCGAGAATAATCACAAGCTCGATTACCTCAAACTCTCCTTACATTTTAGTTGAATAAAACAAGTTCTTTACCCAACCATATTCATTAAACAACCTAGGATAAGCTCCCTAGATTTAATTTAACAAAAGCATTCACACGAGAGAGTCGAATTGAATTAAGCGCAAACACACAAGCTCGGTTTGTTAACTTAAGTGATAATCCACCTACATTTAATAGAAAATTCCTCATAATCCATCAAAGTGTAGTTGCTACTAGATTTTGGTTAAATTAGCGATTACGTACTAAAATTTCCAAAATAGCATATATTGTAAACAACTCAATCATCTAGTTGGCTCGCTAAATAACCGAGAAGAACAATAAAAACAATGAGCACAATGAATTAAACACATCAATCTCAAGAACTATAAAGCACAAATTGATTTAAAATCATTCTAGGGTTAGAAAATACCCCCAAATCACAATAGTTTTAATTACACATGGTTGATTCAAAAATAACTAACAAAATACTACAACACATAGATGAAAACGAAATTAAAGGAAAAAGAAAGGCTTATTGAAGGAGATGTGGCATTCTTCATCAATGGAGTCTTCTTCTTCATCTTCCCATTTCCACCATTGTTGTAGAAAGTGGAGCTCCCAAGTTTTCTCTATTTTTGTGGTCAGCTCCTCCCTCCTTTTCTTGCCCTAGAAGTGGTCTTCAAGTAGTATTTATATTGTAGGAAGGAAATGAGATAAGTTTGGTCAAAAATAAGTCAAAAAGCGGGTCAAAAATCGGGTTTCTCGCAACTGGGCGTCGCGGCGCCGCGTAAGTGGCGCTGCGGCGCCATTGGCTGAAGCATGGGCGCCGCGGCTCCGCTACAGTAGCTCCGCGGCGCTACAGTAAAATAATAAAATTTTTTTTTTTTTTTTCAAGAATCGAAACCCAATTCCTCTTTTTTTGTACTTTTGAACTTTTCTTCATTTTTTCTTCCGTTTTCTTTTTCAAATTGGGATTTAGCATGAAAATACCTACAAAATAGAATAAACTATATTAGGTAACAAAATTTTAATGCAAACTTACAAATATCTAAATTTAACGGCTCAAATAAGTGCAAAATCCGCACTTATCACAACGTTTCTCCCAGCAAAATGTTCCACGTAGTTTTGAAGTGAAAAAGGACATCACAAGCTTGATTCAAAATCCAAGATTTTGTAAGTGTGTACTTCTCCAAACTCAAAATTCTTTTGGATGGGCTGTTGAATTATGAAAGCATTCCCAACTGTACACGTGAAGGCTTAAAAATTGTGATTCAAAAACAGCAAAGGGATTGGGTTATGAAGTTTTTAATGGGATTAAATGACCCCTACAAAGACATCAAAACTCAAATCTTACTGATCAAGCCATTCCCTAGCCTGAATGAAGTATATTCTTTAGTCCAACAAGAAGAAAAAATGAGGAAAATATCCAATCCAACTCCTGTAAGTTCTGACTCCATGGCTTTTCTGAGCGGGAGAAATTCAGAGAAGGAAGTAACCAAGACCTTTCACCACATAAAAAGGATAAATAGCTACACCTATTGCAAGATTGCTGGTCATTCACTTGAACGGTGTTTTAAGGCAAATCCAAATAGACCAGTTTGTACCTACTGCCAAATGCCAGGACGTGGAGCAGACTTCAAACTTAATGGATCACTAGGACATAAATTCGATGATAAAGGAAAATCTGCTGCCAACATAATCTCTACAGGAACAAATCCTAATCAGAAGGTGGTGAAGGACAAAGGCCAAGTATCTTTAAGTCATGAACAATATTCTCAGCTGATGGCATTACTCAAACCAGCAACAAACTCTCAGCATTTCACCTTTTCATCAAATAATGTCCAAGCCCTCGTTACACCTTCCCCATCTGATGAAAGCACTCATAAAATGCCTGGTATATCTCTATTCCTAACTTCGTTTCATCACAAGCAAGAAATGTTTCTGATGTTCTATGGATCTTTCACACAAGAGCAACAAATCATATGTTTTGCTCTATCTCATATTTTACATCTATCCAAGCTAATGTATCTTACTTTATAGTTTTACCAAATGGAGAAAATGTTCATGTCACACATGTAGGAATTGTCAAAATTTCAGAATCTATCAGTCTTCACAATGTTCTTAGCATCCCTAGCTTTACTTTCAATTTAATTTCTACAAAGAGACTTGCTCAATCTTTAAACTGTTGCCTTGTTTTCTTCTCTGATAGATGCTATATTCAAGACCTTTCGATGTGGAAAATGACTAGAATGGGTGAGGTGAAGGATGGACTACATCATATGATGAGAATGCCAACTTCTCCTCCAACCTTGACTTTGGTTCTTAATCAAGCCAAGTGTTCTTTTTTACATCCACTACCAATAAACATAAAGGATTTGTTCTATGGCATTATAGATTGGGCCATTCATCATACTCTAAGTTCATTCAAGATAGAAATGTCAATATAACACCATCATCCAGCATCAATCCCTACACCATTTGTCCTTTAGCAAAGCAACACAAGTTACTGTACGACGAATTTCGTGTATTAAAATACGGAAACCGTTACAAATTGTATTTTTAAGAAATACAAGTGAAAATTAATCTTCTTGTAACTGCAAAATTGCAAGATCCTCTGATTAATGATCTGAATGTTTGAAGAAGAGGGACCACGTGGCTTGAATCCTAGACTTCGAGATTTGTTGAGAATTAACAAGTCGAGGGCTTGACTTGTTCAACACTTGAATTTTGGGGCTTGGACTTGAACTTGATTTGATTTGAAGAATGTTTTGATCTTCTTGGACTTGACTTGATTTGAAGAAAATTTTGGTCTTCGTCGTGTTTGCCGAACTTAAACTTGAGAGAGTTTCTTCTCTTCCTCCGGCTTTGAGATTTCTTCAGCACTTCGTGATTTTCTTCTTCACTTTCACCTCTCCTCCCTTTCCATGGACCAATGGTCCTATTTATAAGGGAAATTTCGTGGCTAATTTTGGTAACCATTCAATCATATTTAATTAAAATTATTAATTAAATAATTGTAGATTTTTTGAAATAGTAGGATGGGCCTCCTAATTATTCTTAGCGAGCTTTAGTAGATTTTAATTTAATTGGGCTAATAATTTAAATAGACCCAATCCATTTTATTTATTACTATTTTTTTAGTGTCTATAGTTACATTTTAATGTAAACCATCACAAAACATAGAAATGTTTCAAGTTAATTCATTGTGACATTTAAGGGCCTTGTAAAGAATTAAGTAGAGATAGATCTAAATATTTTTTATCGATTGTTGATGATTTCCGTAGATACACATGGGTTTATATGCTAAGAGTGAAATTCGATGCCATTACTGCATTACAAAACTTTTGTGCAATTATAGAAACCCAATTTGGAGCTAAAACTAAAACCATTCGATCAGATAATGGAGGTGAGTTTAATATAAATGAATTTTACCTTAAAAAAGGCATAATGCACCAAAGAACTTATGTTGAAACCCTGAACAAAATGTCGTGGTTGAAAGAAAACTTCAACATATTTTAAATGTGACAAGAGCTTTGAAATTTCAAAGTGGGCTGTCTTTAAAGTATTGGAATGACTTTGTGTTCACAGGTGTATGCCTCGTAAATAGAACACCAACTCCCATTTTAGATCACAAAAGCCCTTTTGAAATACTCTTCCAAACCAAACCCAACTATACTCATTTAAGAGTCTTTGGATGCCTTGCCTTTGCTGCCACTCTTGCCAGTGGAAAACATAAGTTTGATCCTAGATCTAAAAGATCTATCTACATTGGTTATCCATTTAGCATCAAGGGGTATAGATTGTTATATTTAAAGTCAAATAAAGTTTTTATTTCAAGGAATGTCACATTTTATGAGAACATTTTTCCTTCCAAATATCTTAACTCCAACAGCACCACTCCTCTGTCTACCTATGATCATCTCAGTTTCACACAAAACCTTAGTGTTTATAATGATCTTGTCATCACTTCCCTTACTGGTGCTAATCATATTGATCATACTGATGAAGATTCATTTCTACTTTATATCAGGCACACACAAACCTCCAACTCCAATATAGATACCAGCCATGATGTAACACAACTCTCCATTAACACTTTGGAACCAAATCATCCTGTTATCACACATTTACCCAGCAAGTATTGCAAAATTCGAAGGGCCCCTTCTCACTTACAAGACTTCATATGTCAACAAGTTTCATCACCCCTTCCATCTCAGAAGTTGAACGAGCAAAAGGAAGTGAATACTGCAAGTAGTATCTTTCCTTTTAGTGATAAAATTTCCTATGATAAACTATCAACACCTCACCGTGCTTTTGTAACCTCAAAAACAAATCACTCTGAGCCTAGGAATTATCAAGAAGCCATGACCTTTCCTGAATGGTGTGCTGCCATAAAAGCTGTGATTGAGGCACTAGAGCTTAATGATGCTTGGGTTTTGGCTGACCTACCACCTAATACCATAGGATGTAAGTGAGTGTACAAAATCAAATTCAATGTCAATGGCAACATTGAAAGGTTCGAGGCACACCTTGTGGCGAAGGAAAACACACAACATGAGGGACATGACTACCATGAAACATTCTCCCATGTAGCTAAGTTAGTCACTATTAGAACTTTATTAGCAATGGCATCGATTAAGGGGTGGAACATGTGTCAATTTGATGTGAATAATGTCTTCCTACATAGTGATCTAGACAAGGACGTTTACATGGACCTGCCCCCTAGTTACTCAAATATCAATGGCAAGAAAATCTGTTTGCTACGCAGGAGCTTATATAAATTAAAACAGGCTTCGAGTTAATGATACCCTAAACTTTCCAATTTTATTGTCGAACAAGGTTTTATCCAATCTAAAGCAGACTATAGCGTTCGCTAAATCCACTTGTAGTTCTTTCACAATCATTTTGGTTTATGTAGACGATATAATAGTGGCTGGAAATTGGGTTGATACCATTAATGATCTTAAAATCTACAAGTTCAAAATTAAGGACCTAGGGAAGTTGACATACTTTCTAGGGATTGAAGTGGCGATGTCTAAACATGGCATTCATATATGTCAAAGAAAATATGCTCTAGATATCTTGGCAGATTTAGGCACCATTGGTTCAGCTCCTGCCAGAATTTTCCTTGATCAAAATATGAAACTCAGCAAAGATGAAGGAGAGTTGCTCACGGATCCATCACTTTACAAAAGGTTAATTGGAAGGCTGCATTATCTAAAAATCATCAGGCCTGATCGTGAATATTTAGGTCAATTGTTAAGTCAGTACATGGATAATCCTAGAATTCCACATCTACACGCTGCTCATAAGGTGTTGGATATATCAAAAGAGCACTTGGACAAGGGTTGTTCTATCCCACAAATTCAAAGCTACAACTGGAAAGCTACTATAATTCAGATTGGTGGGCTTGTTTGGATACCAGGAGGTCAATAACAGGATATTGTGTATTCATTAAGACGGCTCTAATATCAAGGAAGTCAAAGAAACGTCATGTTGTATCTCGATCTTTTGTTGAGGCGGAATACAGGACAATGACAAATCTTTGCTGTGAGTTAACTTGACTCAAGTACTTGTTTAAGGATTTACAGATTGATCATATCCTCAAGTAGCATATCTAAATTGTGATAATAAGGTTGTAAGTTATATAGCCACAAATCCGATTTTTCATGAAAGGACCAAACTCATGGAGCTTGATTGCCACCTTATTCGAGACAAGATACAAGATGGCAGCATTATCACCCAACATGCTCCCAGTACATCGCAAATTGTGGATATTTTAACCAATGCCTTAAATTCCAAAGGTTTTATTTTTGTATGTCCAAGATTGGAGTAATGGATACATACTCTCCGTCTTGTGGGGGATGTTGAAGCTCGAAGATGATCCAGCTGGAGCATTAGCAGAAGGTAGACCGTGTGGAGTCCATAGCAAAGTAACATAAGAATAGTTTAGAAGGAGATAGTTAGAATTTAATTATTGTATAGCTTGAATTTGTTCTACTTCCACAGGTGCATTTTCTTTGTAGGTTAGCTGGGAAAAGATTCTTTATTGCTGTCTATATAGATTTACCCACTCCATTGTACATTGTTTACATGGATTAAATGAAAAATATTCATTCCATTCTCCAAATTCATTTGTGTTAAGTTTTATATTCTTCAAAAACTAATATCATTGGTGCACATACACAAAAATTTGCCAACCCAAGAGGGGAGTTCAAAGTAATTCGACTTACAAGAAGTAAGCCGGAGGAAAAATCATCTTAGATTCCCTAGGATGCGTTATCTTAACAATTCTGGCAACGTACCAAAAAGAAAGAATATGAGGAACTCTTTCAACAAATTAATTACTTTCCATCAATTTAAGAAAGATTTAACAAAGCCCCAAAAATATCATGAACCCCTACATGACTTAAGCAACATTAGTGGACGTTCCTCTTTAAGACGCCATAAGCTGATGGCATCGCTTCCTCAGCAACTAATGGGAATCATTTTTGAAAGAAATAAAGCTGGAAACGACTTCCTGTTGAACCCATTAAAAAAAACAAATATACACTTGCCAAACACTTCTCAGATGTGGTCGCAAATAGCTTTGGTGAAATCGGTCGCCGTGGATTTACCACCAAGATCAGCTGTTCTATACTTCCCTTCAGCTATCGTTTTCAAGATAGCATCTTGGATTCTATCGGCTTTATCGTGGAGCTCCAGATGGCGCAACATTGTGATAGCACTCAAAAGCAAAGCAGTTGGATTTACCAAATTCTACATGGACTCAACAACATTAGATGACTGATAAATAAGCAGTTTTAATAAGGAAAAGGCGTTAAAATTAAAGAGATTAAGTAGAATTGAAGTCAAAGTTCACAAAAAGGGTAACAAAAGTATCAAACAGTGTCAAACAAATAAACACATTAAAGGACTCAGCTAACTGAAATGTTGTCTACAACTCACCAACAAGTAAGCATATTATCACGCAACCTCATCTTGGGAGCCTCTCATTAATGCAACAAAGTTCAAGTTAAGGCTTATGGAATAAGATATAACAGGCACAAAAACAAAAAATCTTTATTCAATTGTATGTCTTTCCTCCGCATTTAACAAATAAACTACATACTAGCACAATATATATTTAACTCCACAAGTTACCTTCCCTTTTAATCAAACTAGTTAACGTTGAATGTGCAACTATGAAATACTTTATAAGTGTTATAAAAGTAATATTTGAATATACGTGAATGTTAATTAATTTAGAATTAATATCAGGTAATATATACAAAACAATGAATGTTAATTAGCATACATAAACCTGAATAATGAAATACATTCTTGAATATGAAATTCTAATTAACTTATAATTAGAATTAATAACATTGAAATGCATAAATGAAGATGAATATTAATTAGATGAATGTGAATATTAATTAACTGAGAATTAATAATAGGGAATTCATACATTAATGAAAGCATACTAGTGAAATGAATATGTCAAATATACATGTACATTAATGGTAACTAAATGATTAAATAAATTAAATACATATTGAAAAACGAAAAGTAAGTATTATTGAAATAATTGAATTATAGTAAGAATAGAATCGTCCAAAACATGATTCCCACTTGATGTGATATTATTATTATAGATGAACTGAACTACCGCAAACCTTTCTTGATGTTAAACAACTTTAGAAACGAAGGAGAGAGGTAGAGAATTCCACAAAATAGGAAATGTTGTCATAGATAAAAATCCTAGAGTTGAACTGAACCCTACCCAAAGATGAGTTCTCATATTCCACTATTTCTACGATTCTACCTTACACTACATTTTGAATTGCATAGTATATAGAATGCTCATTTGAACCAAAGTGACTTGACTTTCTAAGAATATTATCACTTTTGACCATTTTCTTCACTGCACTTCCAGAAATGTCTTCAAAACAGACTTCCCAAAGATAATGGTCCTAAACCACCAATGCAGTAGCAAAAGTTACACCTGTGAGCTAGAGCTTGTTAAAGAATAATGAACTTCAACTGATATGTAAATATATATTAATTTAAAAACATTACATTCTTAGGGTTATGCAAATAAAGCACTAACTTTACAACAATTTGGAGTCAACTAGCATTTTTGGTACTTATAGTATCAGTTGGTCTAAAACTATTAGAGTCCGTTTGATTGCAAGGGTGGAAAATGGGTAGAAAGGAAATGGATTCCAGGGAATTGAATTGCCTAGAATTGTTTTACCGGGAATTGAATTAAAGGTGTTTGATTGGTATAATTTTCCACATTTCTATTATTTTTTATTTTTACGTTTGGCTCTGTTTTGCATGAAATTTGTCAATTAAATAGATAATTTTTTTTTACACTTTATCTTAGAATTTGTTTCTATTTCTATAAAAAATAAAAAATAAAAAAGTGAAAACCAATTCCCACCATATAGTAAGGAATTGAATCACGCTTCAAGTGGTTGTACCTTGGAAAATTGGTGGAAACCAATTCCATGAAAAAAAACACTATCAAACGGACAAAAAGTGGAAGTTGGAATTCGATTCCAACTTTCAGGAAAAATTTTGGCGAATCAAACGGAGCCTTAGTGACTTTTTAGAAGGAACGGTAGTGGATCCCACGAAATGTGTATATAATAAATGTGCAGTAGTTATGAATGTGTGGTTGAAATTAATATTTGACATTGACGAAATAAAAAAAAAAAAGAAATCATTAGTAACATTTTAGGAAACACAAATAGAGCAATAACTTATGCAAGTACAAAATCTAAACTCAAAACATTTTCGATGAATAGATAAGTTCGTGTCAGCGTACCTACTGACAATCAAGTTCATAAAACAAAGACACTGCAGCCACATAACTGATTCAAGAGGTGATAAAAATCCAACATAGAACATAGCACATAAATGAACAATCCGAACAGAGAACGTCACACATAAATGAACAATTAGCACTATCAAATTATGGAGCAACATATGACCAGGAGTGAAGAATTAGAGTTTCTTTTATGCAAACCTTTTCAGCAATATCAGGGGCAGAACCATGTACGGCATCAGCAAGAGCAATACCTCCCTCACCAATATTGCAGTTGTATGGAGGACAACAGTCAAGTAAAAATAGTTAACGAAGTGACCTTTAAGAGACCAATGGGTTGGATGTACCTTGGTGTTAAGCCCAAGCCTCCAATTAAACCAGCACAAAGGTCACTGATAATATCACCGTATATATTAGGCATCACCAGCACATCAAAAAGTGCTGAATTCTTTACAAGCTGTACACGGAAAAGGAAATGGTTAACTAAAACATAGCTTCAACATTCTTCTTAACGAATTTAGAAGGGAAATATAGGACATCTTCAATGTGATCTCATTGTTAGCAATATTGAAGCATATTGATGCAAACAAGCTTCATTAAGCTTGTACAAAGTTATCAGATTGCACACCAACTTAAGTTGCATTCAAAGAAATGGACAATCTTTCATACCATCATACAGCAATTGTCAATGACTACTTCTCCATATATTATTTCAGGGTACTTTTCTGCAACCTCACGACAACACTGCGAGGTAAAAAAGGAAATTAACAGGTTTAAACATTAGAAAAATAAGACCATACTCAAGCTTTTCATGGAAGGCAAACCTTGAGGAAAAGACCATCGATTTTCTGCATAATGTTGGCTTTGTGTATTGCAGATACCCTTTCTCTTCCATGAGTCTTGGCATAGTAGAATGCATACTCTGCAACCCTCATACTTGCTTGACGTGTAATAATCTTTAGACTTTCAACAACACCCCTCACCACCTACAGCCAAATGCAAAGAAATCAAGTTCTGAGTTTCATTTTCTTATTCAATAACGTAAGTGCTATGTAAATAAACTTACTTGATGTTCAAGTCCACTGTACTCTCCTTCAGTTTTTTCATGGATAGTGACGAGATTTACATCATCGTACTTAGTTTTTACCCTGATAGGCTATAGCAGGGCCTAACATTGGCATATAGATTGAGCTCCTTCCTCAAGGTAAGATTAAGAGAGCGATGGCCTTTCCCAATTGGTGTTGCCATTGGCCCTTTCAAACCAACCTTGTTCCGTTGCACGGATTCAAGACTTTCCCTTGTTAAAAAAACTCTGGGTTCTTGGATCTATCTCCGTCCCTACATAGTGTTTTTCCCAATCAATTGGCAAATCAGCAGTTCTGAATACCTGAATTTTCATAAAATCGTCCTCAGAACTAGTTGGCTTCTATAATTGGCACAAAAAAGCTTGTAGGAAGAGCATGTCATGGGTAGATTTAATACAGCAGAAACAATGAAAACATCAATGGCCATATGAAGTACAGCTTGTAATTCTAAGACAGTTGTGCCAAAAAAGATGACTTATTGGTAAAATAATGAAGAAAATTTGTTTCAAATGCAGATAAAATCTAAACATTGGGAAACAGCTTATTTAGTAAGTGGCGTCACCATGTTTAGCACAATTTAAACTAGTGTCCAACACGGATTCATAGATAACTATAAACTACTTTACTGATTTTTTCTTGGAAAATTCACATGCTTCCAATCCTTTATGCCTAAGAAAGATATTCAAGAGGATTTTATATTTCTGATCAAAAGCTATGTCAAGTCATCACATGAGAGTATAAAAAAAACAATACACAAGATTTTTTAAAAGAGTTCAACGTGTATCTCAGACCTCACA
The DNA here is from genome assembly GCA_019395295.1 of Osmanthus fragrans. NCBI lineage: Eukaryota > Viridiplantae > Streptophyta > Magnoliopsida > Lamiales > Oleaceae > Osmanthus > Osmanthus fragrans. Next base: position 2,268,788 of record CM033343.1, read on the forward strand.
TACTACCGTTTAGAAATAGAAACTAAAGTTAATTCAAGTATAGTATCACCGGAACAGATCCATACTCATAGAGTCGAATGCAGAAGTTCACTTTCATAAACAACCTAAAGTGAACCTCAATCCTATATCATACAGAAAAAAGAAAAATATTTGTACAGCATAACCAACAGCAGCTTGCCAAGGACTTTGGATGTGAAATCAGGTCATTTTGCCCCACCCTCCCTCCCTCCCCCAAAAAAAATCTTGGACCCACCACTGGTCATGTTAGTGATTAGCTTAGTGGGAGCCATGAGAGTACACTGAGTTGGACATTCTTCCTCGTCAAATTCTTTTTTTGATATTATCAGCTTCAAAATTCTATTCAAATTTTGAGGAAAAAAAAAAGATATTAAACTTTACAACCTCTATACATGCAACAAATAAATGAACATACATAAAAACGCATTAAGATAATTATTATTTTTATTTCCCATTCATCTCCAGTCAATAGATAATCAATAAAAGACCCAAATGGAAAATGTAAACGAAGCTAGAACAACACTTCAGAAACATCACCGAAATACAAATATATCACCCGCGAAAGCCCCATCTTTCACATTCGCTCAACTATAAGATTATGTAGTTATTGAATTAGACATCAAATAAAACGTGTCCATAAAATCGAAAATTCAAAATGATACAACACATCTCTCCAGAAAACCTAATGAAACGCATCAAACGCCAAAACCACATTCTGTAACAACTCACTCAGCTACACGTGGAAAAACATTTAGTTGATAATGAACGGTGTACATATTGTCATATTGATAAACGTGAATTGACCTGTTTCACGGATTCAGCGATTTCAGGGCCGATACTATCGCCGGGGAAGAGTGTAGCGCGGATCAGATTGGATTCGGAGGAGAAGCTCTGATTGAACAAGCCAGGGCTTGGGAAGGAGGAAGAGTAGATCCCATCATGTCAGCTACTAGCAAGTCGTCTCACAATTTACGATGCCATTGACTAGCAAGAGTAGATCCCATCAAATCAATAAATAATAATTAATAAAATTGCAGTATTTATGGGTTATTGTGTACTGTGTTTACAAGTTAATTCTTCTAGAGATGGAAGGCGATAGAGTCGTATATGTGGCATGAGCAAAAAAGTCAACGGATTTATTGTGACCAATGGAAGGTTGGCACGTGTCTATGAATGGTAGTTCTGTCTTTTTCACTGTTGGGCAAAGGTCTAGGTGAATTTGGAGTCCAATTGATACGAACTAAAGGTATGTTTGATTAAAATGGTGAAAAATGAGTGAAAAGAAAATGAATGATGGGAAATTGAATTGCCTAAAAAACGTTTTACAGGGAATTATAATTAATGGTGTTTGATTGGTATAATTTTTCACATGACAAATTTTTCGTTTGGCTTTATTTTTTATGCAAATTATCAATTAAATGGATAAATTTTTTTACTATTGACTTTGGAATGTGTTCTAATTGCTAAAAAAAAAAAATTTGTCAAAAAGTTGGAAAACGTTTTCCCACCACTATGGTGAAAAAACGTTTTCTAGATTTTGTGCATCAACAGTTTGTACCTTGAAAAACATTGGAAAACGTTTTCCCTGAAAAAATTAGTGCAATCAAACAGGTAAATAGTAAAAAGTAGGAAAATATTTTCCACCTTCCACGAAAAACTACCCCCTATCAAACAGGCCCTAAGATAATATTCCATCCCTCCTGTAAAAACAGGATTGCTTTTGTTTTTTCATCCATTTTAAATTATAAGTCGCTTTCCTTATTAAAAATATAATTTTTATTTTTATTTTTTAATATATTGCTATTTAATATATCTTATTATCAATATATAAAAATTATTTTTATTTAAATTATTAGTTAATATAGAGGTATATTTAAAAATATATATATATATATATATATATATATATATATATTTAATTCTTTATGGAATAGAGGTATTAAGCAATCTTAATTACTAGTCAGATTTGAGAAGTGAGTAACGACTTGTTTTGTATAATTTTCACTTTTACTTTTTGTATAAGTACTTTTGATGGAAGCTGCTTTTATTTTTGTTTGAAAAATAATTTTTAGAAGCACTTTCTATTTTAGAAATATTTTTAGATGAAGTCACATTTGATCAATTTTTTTAAAAATATTTTCTAATTAGAAGAAACACTTTATTAAAATTAGTTAAAGGAATCTCAAAACTACTTTTGAATCTCTAAAATTCAAAATGTTGTGAAATCTCGAATAAGCCAACACAGGACATGAGGCAAATTCTTGTTATACTTTATTTAAAATAAGAAAATACTTTTTTTGTTTTATGGTCAAATTCTTGTTATGACTATAATTACAAAGTACAAATGGTTGATGCACATATCTTGAGGCAAAATCAGTAGCTTTCAAGAAAAAAAATTGCAAGTGACACATCATATTAATAAGTGAGATAATACATCAAACTTCGGATTGTACACATGAGGACTCAAACATAGAATTTTAGTGTAAATGTTGAATTGTAAATGTTGAATTTTGTTAAAAATATTGATTGGTGAAAAACCTCAAGTTGCACGGATATTTTGAATTGGGTGCTCTGTTTTAGATAGGCATTTGAAATTTGAAGAATTTCAAAATGTTGTGAAATCTCGAATAAGCCAACACAGGACATGATTGTAGCTCAAATATCATATATATGTTTTTTTAAAGATGTGCATGCAGTTTGTTAAACACTCTTTAACTTTTTCGATCATGGAGTGTCACATGATGATGCACCATGCAGGTGTCTAGTTAAAGAACAAAATATCACTGTTGCTTCTCAACAATCTCAAGTCACATGATTACTTGTTACTCTAAAAATGACATTGACAAAATCTTCTTATGAAATTGAGGCTTAATTTGAACTTTCATTTGGGTTTATCAACATTATTTATTCACAAACCAATATATGAACAAATGCTAAGAACAGTAATATAAAAGCAAGCATAAACATAGATAACTAGAAAACAACAAAAAATTTGAATTAGCAGATTGGAAGAGGTTCACCATTCCAACCGTTGAGGCATTCCAGCAATGGATCAATGATCAGACCCTTGCTCATAGCTGTGAACACCTTGTCGCACTCCTCGCCCGGCGACCTAACCTTCTCTCCTGTCAGCAGCTCAGTTCCCAGTTCCTCCCTTACAAACTTGTACAATGGATAGGATCGGCATTCCTTAATCCGGTTGGGAATAGCTGGATTTCCACTCTCAAGGACAATTCTCGCACTCTCGACTTCTTTGGGCAAAAGGGCGTTTAATTCATCTTCAAATGCTCCAATCTTTTGGAAGATGGACGTGTTCGCTTCCTTTTCAATTTCACCATTTTTCAACGCGTGCTCAACAAGAACTTGCCTGAGTTTTTGCATCAACGGGTAGGTTGCACTGCAGGGATCATCAATATAAGCAAAAACATATTCGCTGTCCACCACACGAAGCAAATCCTTCTCACAGAATCTTGATGGATGAAGTTCCCCATTGACACCAACTGTTAGAGTTTTCTTAGCAACTTGGCTAACTGTATTCTTAACAGCATTCCTCAAATTCTCCTCCAAGTGCCTCAAATCAATTGCTTGGCACAGTGCAATTAGATATGTGGATGACATAAGCTTCAAGATATCAACAGCCTCGGCTGTTTTTCTCGAGGAAATCAAACCCAACGAGTTTCACGTCTTGATTGTGTTGCTCGGCGCTTTCGACATGGTTGGTGACAGGATTTGCCAAGAATTGGAGTTCTGAACAGTAAGAAGCCATAGCAATTTCAGCCCCCTTGAAACCATAGTCCAAACTAGGATTTCTCCCTCCGGAGAGGTTAGATGGCAATCCATTATTGTAGAAATCATTGACAAGTTCAGAAAATTGAGCAAACATCAGTTTCCCAATTGATGCAATGGCTAATCTAGTATTGTCCATGGAGACTCCAATAGGTGTCCCTTGGAAGTTGCCACCGTGTAATGCCTTGTTCCTTGAAACGTCGATCAAGGGGTTATCATTTACTGAATTGATTTCCCTCTCGATCATTTTAGTTGCAGCACGAATCACTTCGATTTGTGGGCCAAGCCACTGGGGCGACGTTCGGAGAGCATATCGATCCTGTTTTGGTTTCTGCAAGGGATCCATTTCATGTAGTTTCTGAGCAGCCTTCACATAGGAGCTTCCATCCAAAATGTATTCCATCACAGCAGCAGCCTCAATTTGGCCAGGATGGTGCTTCAATTTGTGCGTCAAATGATCGGTAAATTCAGGTTTCCCATTCATCACTTCAGCGAAAATTGCTGACAGAACTTCAGACATCACAGCAAGAACATTGGTCTCAAAAAGTACAATTGAAGCCAATCCAGAGCCAACTGCTGTTCCATTGACAAGTGCAATGCCTTCCTTAGGCTGCAACTCGAAAAAGCCTCCATTGACACCGGCAAGCTTGAAGGCCTCCTCGGCCGTCATGGTTTCTCCGGTAGGCCCTAGGGCCTTGGAGTTGGGTGGGCCGATAAGTAATCCGGCAACGTAGGATAACGGGACAAGATCACCGGATGAACTGATCGTGCCACGGAGAGGTAAACACGGAGTGATGTTGTTGTTAAGGAACTTCGTAATTGCCTCCAAGATTTGGAATCTAATACCGGAATATCCTTGGAGAAGGGTATTGATCCTAACAAGCATGGCTGCTCTTGTTGCTGAATGTGGCAGTGTGTGACAAGACTCTGTTCCATTTCAAAAATCCCAGCATTCAAGAACCTGTTGCAATCAAAGACGTCATTAGACTGCATATAATTCTGTCATTCAAACATAGAACTCATGAAAGCACAAATTGGGATCTTAATCTTATTTTCTTGAATAAGAAAAATTAAAACTCCATGTTCAGTCAACGATCAGAAACTTGCCACCCATTTTATCATTCAATTTTTCTTAATGAAGCGAACTAATAATTATTTGAATTTTGCTACTCGTACCTGTTGGATGACACGATTCTTGACAGAAGGAGGTGGCAACCCGTTTCTGTTCTACAGAACCAGCCCATTTCATTTAGGTTTGCAGCCCATTTATAACCCCAACTTTACCACCAAATAGCAGAACAAAGCGGCAAATTCGTTTCTAAAAAAATTTGCCCCCAAAAATCTCCCAGCTGCACTCGATTCGCAGGCCCCCTTCGACGCTGCAAACACCGATTTGTGTATTCAGAAGTCCTATAAGTTGTGATTGCAGTGAAAGTAGGAAGAGTTGCAACCTTCGTCTTGCACAGGTTCGGTGTCATTCGTCGTCCACTGTTGTCGACCTTCCCTTATTTTTCCTACCCCCCTTCAACGCTGCAAACACCGACGAATGTGGAGGAAGTCCTAGAAACTGTGATTGAAGTGAAAGTAGGAACTATTGTCGACCTTCTCTACCCGTATTTTCCATGAAATCGAGAGATGACAGACAAAGGTAATGGATGGTTTCTAATTCATTTTGGGCAGTAGATGGCTCCGATTAGTGACAGAGAAAATGCAATAGGTGGCTCGATATTGCCTTATAATTAAATTGAAAAGGCAGTAGATTGAGGAGATGCTAGGATGTAAAGGAAATTCTACAAATGTAAATTTTATGTTCATTTAAATGTAAAGATATAGGAGCCATTTAGTTAGGAATGATTGCATTACTGAAATGATTGTCCTGTTATGTAAATTCTGTGATGGTGAACTCTTGATTGGTGCAACTTCCACTATAATGCTTGGTTTTTACACAATGGAGATAATGTTGAATTCTTAGGGCCCACTGTTATGAATGCTAATATGAACTATAGAAATGTTTGCCGAATTATAAAATGTAGAAATGTTGCGTATACTGTTAATTTCTCATTTATGATTTTGGTTTTATTTGACATTAAACATTTGTCGGCTGAGGCTAAAATGTTTTCCAGAACTTGGAATAAATGTCTTCTATCATGTAGTGAGAAGTTATGGAAATTAGCATTAACACTATAAATGATTTTCATTTGCAGGGAAAGGTAATTTGGATGAAGTGGACGACATTATTTTGGTAGAATCTGAATCTGAGAATGTTGCGGATAGTGTGAGCTTATTGGGTGACAACTCAGTAAGAGATGGTGCTCCTTTGCAAGCGCCCGAGGTCGGTATGAAGTTTGATGACGAGAATAAATTGTTTGATTACTATAAAAAAGTATGCATACACCGAAGGTTTTCCAGTCAGAAAAAGAAACTCGAAAAAGGACGACGATGGTATTGTGAGATATGTCACATTAACATGTAGTCGCGAAGGAAAAAGAAGCAGTACTACAAGTGGTTCTTTGAAACCACAACCAACTATTCAGACAGGTTGTAAAGCGAGGCTCACTGCATCTATGGATAGTCGTGGAATATGGAGAATTAACACAATCAACCTCGAACATAATCATAAAACAAGTCCATCAAAATCTAGGCTATATCGGTGCAATCGAGAGTTGAACGCACATGTTAAACGGCGGCTAGAAGTCAATGATATGGCAGGAATTCCATTACACAAAAGCTTCAACTCTGCGGTAGTCGAGTCCGGTGGATACGAAAATATGACGTACATGGAAAGGGATTGTCGAAACTATGTTGAACAAGTTCGGCGTCTTAGACTTGGAGATGGAGATGCCATAGCAATACAATCATACTTTGCGAAAATGCAAGCTAGTTGCTCCGGGTTTTATTTTAGTATGGATTTGGATGAAGATTCTAGGTTAAAGAATGTGTTTTGGGCAGATTATAGGAGTAGACAAGCTTATAAAGAGTTTGGGGATGTCGTCACGTTTGATACCACCTATCTCACCAACAAGTATGACATGCCGTTTTGCCCCATTCGTTGGTATTAATCATCACGGACAATCGACCCTGCTCGGATGTGGGTTGGTGTCAAATGAAGATACAAATACATTTGTTTGGTTGTTTAGGACGTGGCTGCAGTGTATGCACGGGGTCGCTCCTCAGGGTATAATTACCGATCAAGATAGGGCAATGCAGAATGCAATTGAAATCGTGTTCCCTCATACTAGACATAGGTGGTGTTTATGGCACATAATGAAGAAATTACCTGAGAAGTTTGGATACCACGTCCATAAGGGTTCGATTTTTCTATACCATTCACAATTTGGTTTACGATTCACAAATTGTTCAACATTTTGAAAACGGTTGGAGACTAATGATTGAGACATATGACTTGCAAGATAACGTCTGGGTGTCGGGAATATATGAGAACAGACATCGTTGGGTTCCGTGCTATTTCAAGAATACTTTTTGGGCTGGGATGTCGACAACTCAACGCAGTGAAAGTATGAACGCGTTCTTCGATGGGTATGTGCATTCAAAGACCTCGTTAAAACAATTCGTCGAACAATATGAACGAGCATTGCGGAGTAAGGTTGAGAAGGAGATTCAAGCAGATTTCAAATCTTTTTCACAGATGGTACCATGTGCGACGAGGTATGAAATGGAGAAGCAATTTCAAGCCGTTTACACTATTTCAAAGTTTCGAGAGGTGCAAGAAGAGTTTACCGGCAAGTTGTACTGTGATCTAATATCTTGTATGGAGGGAAGTTCAGGCACAACATACGAGGTTAGCGAGGAAGAGATAAACGATGATCGCTTGAAGAAAAAAATGTTCTTTGTCTCTTTCCAGAAAGAAGATTGTCAAATTGTTTGTAGTTGCCACTTGTTTGAGTTTAGAGGAATAATATGCAGACATGCTATCGCAGTATTGATCCGTAATGGCGTAAGACAACTACCAGAGAGGTATATATTACGAAGATGGCGGAGAGATGTAAGTCGAGCCCATACGAGAGTCGCAGTTAACTACGATGGGTTGAGTAGTACCCCGGGACAATTGAGATATGACAAATTGTGTCAATCATTTGCTACGTTGGCGGATATGGTCGCAGATGACGAAAGCAAAGCTGAACAGATACAAAAATGGATCGATAATGAGTGTAGTATGGTGACGGCATCGAAATCAAATGTTGTAAGTAATGTATTGTCTCCACATAATACACCGTTAGTATCGCATTGTGGACCATCTTTGGAAACTGTGAACAGTGGATTACGTGACCCGAAATGTGTGAGGAGAAAGGGAGCCCCGAAGAAACTACGTAAGAAGAGTCCGTTGGAATCAAGTTCGAGTAAAGCAAAGGTATATTTAACATTAAATTAAACAGTTGCTTATTTTTTCCCTTAGTTTGTACACCTAACGTAGTTGACTGTCATGCAGGGCCGTTCACGTTCATCTAATGGTAGTAGGCCGAAGCCTAAACCAAGTGGTGTTGGCGTTGATGAACAGAGCATTCAAGTACCTGACCAAGATCATCTCATGAATGCACCGTTAACATATTCGCAACTCCTAATGGTGAGTACATGTATATGTTGAAATTGTCTTCTTAAAAACACAATTTGAGTTAATAATTTTTTTTTAATTTTTTGGTAGGTTGACGACGAAACTCTTGCGAACACACAACAAAGTTTTTTCCCATCAACCGACAATCATCAAAGTTTCCAGAGTTGAAGTAAGTGATTTATAAAGGAGTTTTAGTAGGATGATAAGAAGATTAACACCTCTCATTCTTAGTTTACAATGCAATGATATGTTTGCTCATTTAGGTCCCTCCCAGTATTAGATGACCAAAGCCATTGAGTGGTCATTTGGTGACTAGTGTGTGTTGTGAGTTGTATTGGTTTGGTTTTTTAATTTTTATACACATTCAGAAAAATAGTTGCTGTATTGACTAGGTTTTATTTTCCAAGAATATTTTTAAAACTTCTAACAAAATCGAAAACAACTTTTTTGTTTTGGTTATTGATTTTATAGTTGTAGTTACATGCAGTTCAAATGAAGTATCCATTTAAATAGAACTTCCAGTACGTAGATTACTAGACAATAAGATTTTTTTGGTAAAAGATGGCATCAGCGGTGATCTTGATATCTACCTACTAGTCTTGTACACATGTTACCAATGTCATATTTAACAAGGCTGCCAAACTTCATTAAGGTTCCATTTAATGAATAGCCTCTTCGTATTTGATGGTATGCTGTATATCCAAACTTAGCTTCTGCATTGTTCATTTCAGGCCTCCTTTGATACTCATTTATAGCATTGCTGCCCTCCTTACCTGGGAAACAAGGTGGAAGGATTTCTCTGTTATGATGTCTTCATATGGAAGGATAAATATCAATTGAATGCTTGGGGAGAAGTTCCAGTCATCACCTGTGGCAGCAAGGGTGTTTTGCATCAGTACTTGCTTACTTGTTGTAGACTTTTGGAGTGCTGGTTTTATGTAGTATGATTTTGTTTCTTTTTTTTGTTGGATAATTGCCACTTGTTTGTTCACTTGAATGCTTGGTCAATTAAATTCTCCACATGTTTGGGTGATTACTAGGAATGTAACTTTATGTTTTATCTCTTTTTTGTAATTTCTGAATATATAGATTTACTGCAATATCATGTCAATGTTACTGGGCAACAAAAGTGAATAAATTCCTTGCATTTCTCAATTCACAGCATCTAACAACCAGAAAACAGAAATTCCATTAATTCTAAAAAGATGAACAATACATTAGTTTGACATTTGCATCATTACAGAAACAGTACAACTAAAAAAAAAAAAAAAAAAAGATCAACGGCAAAAAAAGAAAAAAAAAAAAAAACCCACACTACTAACTACAAGTCATGCCAAGCCCTTTCCTTTCTTATCACATTCCACATTTCCATTTCCTTTGCGTATTGTTACGGTAATCTCCACATCTTTTTCGTTAGTTAATCGGCAAAGTTGTTCGAACATGCAAGAGACACTATTCTCTAATCCAGTTGCCGCAAGCTTAGTGGAGGAATTGCCTACGGAACTTGATTCGCCGGACGTTTCACCTGACGTTTCACCCTCTTTGACCCACTCCCAAAATCCGCACTTCTTCGTGCAACACTTGAACAATTTACCTTTGTTGTTATTGTTCTTCACCACCGCAAGACACTTCACATAGGCAACTTTACACCACGGGCAAGGGACCTTATTTTGGCAATCCATAAATAAGTGACCACTTTGTCTACAGCCATGGCAAACTCCATCATTTAGTCCTACCATTGTAATCTGCAATACACAAATATTCAGTCCATATGCATTTCACAAATCACATATTGCAGTCAATCATAACACAGATTGCACACAACAAATGCTACATCAAAATGGTTCATCACAATGCAACAGACAATCATAGTATATCCGCCACAATCTCCACCACAATCCCCACCACAATCCTAGCATCTGTCACAAAGATGGGCTTATATGTATTATAGAGAAACATATAAGCCCCAGTATCTCCACCACGTTCCCAGGACCTCTCCCAATGGGATGCCTACACAAACCATACCTCACTGCAATTCCAAACAGATTCATGTCAACAAAATGCTGCCATTCCACCAACCGTTTGAACCACACAACATTTCCACATTCAGGAAATCGCAAGACACCAAATTTAGGAGTTACCAAAAACAATGGCTCAGGCGCCAAACTACATACTCCCAATATATAACACCCAGTGTAACAGAATTCATAAAAAATACAGTTATTGTCATAAGCTTCTGCGGTCAGCAACCCAATTTTTTTGGGAATTCAATGAAATGAAAATTAAATGCATAAAAAACTAGCATAGTGTTGGGTGAGGTTAGCAGCAGACCCAGGCAGAGGAGAATGGCTGTTTGTAGTTGCAAGTTCGAGGGAAGAAAATCGATCGACTGGCTTACCACGGGTTTGCAGGAGACCTAGAGAGGAGAATGGCTGTTGGGTGCTTGCAGGTTCGACACCAACAAAATCGAGCTAATAGCTTACTTACCGCAGGTTTGCAGTAGACCCCGGCGGACGACGATGGTGCTTGTAAGTTTGACGGAAGAAAATCGAGCGACTAACTGACAAATTCAACACGGATCAAGTCGACCCAGCGTTTTCCGTCGACGACGTTGAGTTCTCCAACTTGGAGAAGATGGATTTCAGTTAGGGGCGGCGAGATTTGAGGATTTCAGTTAGGGCTTCGACGATTTTAGGGATGAAATCAGAGGGATTGGGTGAAGAATGGGTGTAGGTCGGTTCAAACGGGTTTGTTTTTGTTTTGAATTGAATTTCCACGTCATTCTGTCAAGCCATTCTGTAAACGCGTTCTGTACGAATAGCGCGATCGTAATTATTTAGTTATCATAAGAAAATATTTATTTACTCACATAATAATCATTTCAACTCATTGACTCTTAGAAGTCAAAAAAAGTAGTTTTAGCCCTTGTTTGGTCCTGTTATTTTTAAAATATATTTTTTTCTCTCTTATTTTTAACTACACATTTTTCAATAAAACAATATTACACGCAAACGCAAAACTTTTCCTTATTTTTTAATCACATTCTTTATCAAAATACTATTCCAAAATATATTTTGAAATAAAAATGGCGCTCAAACATGCCGTTAAATAAAAAGCTAAGCTTGTTGGCCCACTTGATTAGCAAATTTTAATTAAATTTTACCATTTGTACAATCGGGTTGACAACACCCTCACATGGAGAACTCACGATTTTTTTATGAAAAAAGCTAGTTGTACATCATTGTACACACTCCTCTCACATGAGAGGGAGCCCATGGTGATTAAAATATTCGCGGACCCCCTCTCATGTGAGAGTGGTGTGTACAATAATATGTACCAATGATGTACACAAAGTTCCTCTCTTTTTTTATTTATCGTGGTCCCCTCCAATGTGAGAGGTTGTCAATCCGGTTATACAGATAGAAAATGATAGATCTAATCATCTAAGTTAGATAAAAATGTGGTTACCTAATAAGTTCCTCCTGGAGGGCACCTCCTTGTTTGGTCCTCCGATGTGAAGTGGCACCAAAACCACCATAACTATCCGTCCCGTTATTCATACTATCCATAACCCAATCACTGCTAGCCTTGACGCCTGCCCTTGCGGCCTCGGCCAGCTCCACCGTGACGGCATTATCCTGGGAGGCAATCGCCGCCACCTGTGAGATGGTCAAAGTTTCGCCACCGAGCTTCACCACCGGCTTCCTGAATTCCTCCACCATACGCTTCACCTCATCGAGGTGGCTACCTGTCAATGACTTAGCAGCCATTACCCAGTTCAATGGATCTTTGATGCAAAAATCCAAAAGTTTGGCGTCTGAGTTATCATTTTCTATCTCAGCACTCATGTTTATGATCAAATGATCGGAATCAGATGGTCAGAAATAAACACAGAGGAGAGGAAATGTACTCTGTGTGTGTGTGTTGTAGGAAATTCCTGAGTTGTGGTAGAGAAGCTGGTGCCTTTAAAAAGAAGTTGGCATTAGATTACAAATTTTGGTAGCTGGAATAGTATTCAAAATCAGTAGGGAAAAGAGCCGAGGAATAGGTGGCAAATAGCCAGTTAATCCATTCAATTTTCCAAAATAACCATTGACCAAATTTTTCATTACTAACTACCTAAAATACTCCTAAATATAAAAATTGCACCCATTGTCATCTTAATATAAAATATTTTCAATTTAGTCCTCAAACTATTTTTGATCTATATTAACACTTTCGTCTTTGTTCAAAATTGGTATCAGGGTTTAGTAACGAACCTGGAGAAAAATTTTAGAACTTTAGAAATATTTGCTAGAATTGATAAAAAAGATAAACTAATTTTAGAAGAATTACAAAATGTCGTTATTTTAACTAATACTAATAGAATTAAATTACAAGAGTTAGCGACAAATTTAAGTAGCAAATTTAAATCTCTAAGTGAGAGATAAAACAAATAAATAATTCTCAACAGTTAACTGAAGTAAAAATTAAAGCATTACAAATTTTAGTAGATGAATCTCTCGAATATGAAGAGGAAGATATTATTATAAATCAATTTTTAGAATAATATGATAATTATGCTTTACCTTTTGAAAAAACTGATATGATGAATCAAGACATCACGACTCATGTGAAAAATATTGAATCAAATTTAGAAATTGTAAATGATAATATTAAGATTGGACCAAAAATCCTATATAAACAAATTGAATCAAAATTTAAAGAATTAAAACTTAAAAATAATTCTTATACTTCAATTGAACCACCTTTACCGGCATACGTTATAGAAGAATTAGAAAATAAATTTTTTGAAGCTACTGGAGAGGAATTAGAAGCTTATAAACATAGTCTAGAACAATTGGCTATCCAAACTGAGAATATATGTATGAATGATCCTCCACCTAAAGAGGAGACTACTGAAATTAATACTCCACCTTTAAATGAACAAGTTGAGCCGTTAGTCGGAGAAACTAGTGGAACTAATGTCACTACTGATTGGATTCAAGATGAATCTGATGACTGGAATTTGGAATGGATAAAAGAACATGGAATAACTAATGAGCGAGCAGGTTATAACTTTAGAAAAGGTCCAAAAATAATTGCAACCAAGTCTATACATCTTAGGGATAATAATCCTGTTAGATTATTTACTGAACTCATTCCTACAACAGGAATATGGTTAGATATTGATGATAGCAATAATAAAAGCGAAGTTATTAATTCTTGGGCAAAAACTACTGATTTAGCTGTTGCTTTTCATAGATGGAATATCACTCAAGCTTATAACTTTATAATCCACACCTTTAGAGAAATTACTTCAGACATCTGGAGAAAAACCTCTAAAGAAACCAAAAATCAAATCAAATATGGAGAAAAATCTACAACTACCATAGATAGTAATGAAAGTTTAGATGCTAAAAATTTTAAAGAGATTTTAAAACGAATAGAAAATTTCTTTAGACATCTACTCTTAGGAGAAGTTATACCTGAAACTAAAATTGATATGATTACTCAAGAAACCTTACAAGCGGAAAGAGAAATGGAATTATTAAAAATCTATAATATGTGTGAATTAAATGAATATACTAAGAAATTCGAAAAAATATATATTAAAGTATCCAAATCCATAAAAGAATGGAATATATCTGAAGAGGATAAAAAATTATTAAATAGATATTTCCTTAAACTACCCTGGCCATGGGGTCAGAAATTATTTGAGGAGTACCAAATTTATTGGAAGAAAATAGAATGGGAATATCCTAATCAAAAGGTTGATACTCTAGGAATGAGAACTTCATTCGCTAAGAGAAAAATATTTGAATGGTGCAAAAAATCTATGTACCAACACCTATTTAGAAAACATGGTAAGAAAGCTAGTTTATGCTGTTATGGAGAAATAGCAGCAATACCACAATTTGGTTGTCACAAACCACCCAAGAAACCATATTATAAAAAGAAATTTAAGAAATTTTTTAAACCTTGGAAGAAAAATAGAGGACTTAAAAGCAACAAGAAATATTTTAACAAGAAAAAAATCTTGGAAAAAAAAATTTAACCAACATAAGAACCTCAGAAAAAACCCGAAGAGGAATTTTATAAAAAATGTAAATGTTTTACATGTAACGAAATAGGACATATATCTCTCAATTGTCCTAATAAAAATAGAAGAGAAAATGTTAAGTCCATTAGATTAATGGAAGAAATAGAATCTGACTCAGAATATGAGATAATTGAAGATTTAGACGAATTATCTGAAACTGACTCAATCTATGAACTAGATATAGAAGAAATTGAAGAACCTGAATATGAACAGATTTATATTAATCAAGAAATTATTGATACTATTGAGACCAACTTAGATAATGAAGAAGGAATTTCGCAAACTGTTGTGTTTGATGAAAAAAGATATGAAACTATAAAAGAAAAAACAAATATCTTTAAAAGATAAAGATGTTTTTATAAGACCTATATTATCTTAGTTTAACAAAATAATATACATTGTCAAATATGACGAAGTGCCTATTAATATCGAAAATGTTAAAGGTAATACTATTATACTTCTTATAACAAGAGAATGAGTTAATAGAGAATTAGCAAATATTAAAAAATCTACTAGAGATAGATTAAATAATATTGTTATTGGAGGGATCCAAATTATGATCAAATGATATTTTAGAGAAGGAATGGATATTCCTATACAGATATATTTGATGGATAATAGAATACTTCATGATCCTATGGATACTCTATTAGGAATGGTCTCTGGAAATCTTGTTTATAAGAAAATTATATTTACTATAAGATCTGGATTTACCATGTCTTTATCGGATGAAAACTTAAGTCTAGGACTAAATTTATATCACAAAATCGATAGATTAATGATGCCACCAATGAGTAAAGCTGTAACTTTACATTGTAAAGCTTTATATGCTTTTACTACTACACACCAAAAGGAAATCAATAAAATTTCAGGGGAATTTATAGAAATTCATGAAGACTTTAGAAACCTAGCACAATTTACTCCCCCAAGAATGTTAAGTGATAATAATATTTCCTTACCATAAGACATATTGCTTGATTTTCATCAACGAGTTAGAAGAATAGACAGTAATGTAGGAAATTAAGGATTAGCCACTTTGAGTAACTCTGGACAACTTGTAGTTAGAATGCCTAGTAGAAGAATAGCAAGATGTATCAGTACTAGAGAACTCGTAAGTTCTAGCAGACCATCTACAAGTAAAAACTACTCAACATTACCTAGAAATAGTATTGATATTGACCTAAGAAAATGTGAGAAAGATAACTTCTTTATCTTAACAGAATATATCAATAATCAAAATAACTACAAAGAAATCATAGCTCTTGTCAATATAGGAGCTAGTACCAGCCATATAAGAGTAGACTTAGTTGATCATTTATCTGAAGAAAATCTACCACAAGAAATAACTCTTACAGATTATCATGGAATTAAATATGAAATCAAAGCATTTGTTAATATTGAACTAAGTTTTACTGATATAGAAGGAGAACAATTTAAATTAAACCTTAAAATCCATAAAGATTATAGGAAAGGAAAAGATACTAGCCCAATATTACTTGGAATGAATTTTCTTGAAAAGGTATCACCATATGTTATCCAAAAAAATACCATACAAATAACTATAGAAAATTAAAAGAAAA
Source organism: Osmanthus fragrans (assembly GCA_019395295.1). Classification (NCBI taxonomy): domain Eukaryota; kingdom Viridiplantae; phylum Streptophyta; class Magnoliopsida; order Lamiales; family Oleaceae; genus Osmanthus; species Osmanthus fragrans. Next base: position 2,284,824 of record CM033343.1, read on the forward strand.
TACTTCCTAGAATTAATAAAACCAAAGAACCAATTTATATGATTCAAGGAATTAGATCAATCAAAACTAGTATACTTAGTCCATATATAGAGATAACTTTCAATTTACCAGACTATTGTATGATAAAATTTCATGCTATACTTGATACTGGATCTGAAATTTGCTTATGTAAAAGAAATGTACTTCCTGAACATTATTATAAAAGAGACTATAAGAAAACGACTTATGGCCAAACTGCCATTGATATTGCTGAAATCTATAGAGATTTTGTAAAAAATATTTCTATAGTTATAGAAAAAGAGAATGTTTTATTCCTAGAATATATGCAACCGATAAAATTGGATGTGATATCCTTTTAGGAGAAAATTTTCTCTATACATATAGCCCATTTACGCAATATAAAGATAGTTTTGAATTCACTACACCTTGTAATCACAAAATTAAAACACCAAAAATTTATAAAGCCATTGGAATTGCACATCAACCAATACACCATAAGCCTAGATATCAGAGTTCTGCAGGTAATCGTGGTGAATGTTATACCGAAATCAATCATAAACAAAAAATCCAAGTCTTAAGCAAAATATATCTCTCTACCTAGTTTTCCATATTTTGTAATATTTTCATTCTTTCTTCAGTGAAGAGTGTAATAAGGTAATCTCTATGGAGTTCTAATTTCCTTAGAGAAAGTACCAAGAGTGTAGCCGAAATATGTATGTGTACTCTTATGTAAAAGATATTAGTGTGATATATTTATGAAATTAAAGTTGTTTCAAAACATTTCTTTTTCATCCTTATTATTTTCTCGAAAACTCTTATCTTACTTATACTCCAATGGTGAAAGCTTTGATGGTTTGTGCATTTTCTTGTTGATGTGTTGCCGTTTTTGACGTTGTTAGAAAAAGCCATTAGAACCATGTTACCATTCATGGTAATATTTTAATAAGGAGTTGAAAGGAAAACTGTGATTCCGTAAGATCCATTGTGAGATATGCAAAAGAGTCGGAGAGAAAATCAGTGAGTGTGCGAAAGTCGTGTTGGACCATAACCCACTTTCTTAAATTCAAATAACACCGATCACTTATATCTGAGTATATAAACATATGGGTGCAAGCTCGAGGGAAATCTCGTTGATATTAATCTGCTTTTACCTTCTGCTCTAATACTGTAAGATCTTTCTTATTTATGCTATATTCTTGCATTAATAATTGCTTTTATGCTGTTTATGATGTTTAATTACTGTTATTAGAAGTTTAAAATCGCTAAGATTATTTATTATAATTATCGTTTGATGTCTGGATATACTATTGAAGGATTAGATAATTTATTAGAAAAATTGTTAGATAAAATAAATAATATTACTTCTTAATTAGAAAATATTAATACATTATCAGAAGAATATAATAAACTTAAAGAAAAATATAAAAAATATGTTATAGATTATTCTAATTTATTAGATCAAAGAATAGATTTATATTTTGAAATTCAAGGTAGAAGATAAAAACTAGGTTGTAAACCGATTTTAAAAGATAGGATATATTCTGCAATATTCAATTCATTTCATTAAGGGTAATATAGTCTTTTTATCTTTTGACCATCTTAGAAAGTTTGACTGGGTTAAACTTAAAAGTACCTCGAAAAGAGCTTGACAGCCATAAGGGGTTGGTTGAAGATTAACATTGGCCGTAGATTTTAGAGTGTGTTTGATGTTGATTTTAATGAGAATATAATTTTTGGAATAGTGATTGATAGAAGAATATGTGGTGGAAAAATGATGAAAAGTTTTAGATTTATGTGTAATATTATTTTATTTGAAAAATGTGTGGTTGAAATGAAGAAAAAGAAAAAGAAAAAAATGAGAATGAGAATGGGAATAGAATGGGGGCCAAACGGACCCTTAATTTTATTTAACTGTCTTGATTTACGGACGTCATGGTTTTAGGTATATTTACTCGGGGGTTGGTAGGACTTGAAATTATTGCATTCATTTATTTTTGCATACTAAATTTCAAAATTACTCCTCAACCTATCAAGTGCGTAGTTGAAAAGTTGATAAAAATTACGAATTTCATGAAATGTGTGATTAAAATTAGTTGAGGGCCAACTATCTATTTGTTGATGAAATAAATTTAATGCTATTTATTTAAACTTTTAATGTCAGTTGCCTAGATATTAACTAAATGATTGGATGTATCAATTTATTGATGAAATAAATGATGTATTTCGGTGAGGAACACTATTTAGTTAGATTTTTAATGTCAGTGGCCTAGATATTAATTGATATTAACGTCACTTAGTTCAGACTTGTTGACAATTAATTGTCTACATAAATAGTATTATTCATTTTTATGGGATGGGGTAATGAATTTTGTATAAACAATAACAAAAATTAATTAGTTAAGGACAAATAAACATAATTATGAGTTAATTACCAAGAAAGTTAGGGTCGGGATTGACACCACACACACGGGGAAAAATATTTTTTATTCAGGCGGGACCCACGCATTCTATATGAGGACAGTGTCAACCAAAGTGTCATCGGCTGTGTTCGTGTAGCATTTTTCAAAATATCCAGAATTAGATTTTGAGAACTTTAATGATAATTCTGGTTTTAGGATATCTGCTTTATGTTTGGTCAATGCAGCCCACCATACCAATTAGAATTGAAATAATCAAAAGAGTTTTGCTACATCAACATGACGGAGCTTGTTGATAAAGGCGTCGATCCCACCGACATAGGCTCGACGCCCCCTCTGACATGCCTCCCCTGTCAACAAGTCCTGTCCCAGGACCTATTTCTTTATCTTTTGTGGCGCTTTTTTGTCAACAAATCATGTCCTAGGACCTATTTCTTTATCTTTTTCCTAATAAAAAAGAGTTAGAGTTGCTATGTAAGGTTTACCAGGCAATTTCCATTAAATGGTTATATCCTACCAACCACGCAAAGTCACTCTCTCTCTCTCTCTCTCTCTCTCTCTCTCTCTCTCTCTCTCTCAATATATATTTTGCGCATATGTAATAATAAATAATAAATTTGGGTTGGTTTGATAGTGGAAGTCAAGGCAGGCCAGCAACTTCACTCGGTCCCAATTTCCTCACTTTCCTTACCATCATGTTTGACATAGATTTTTTGATAATAAATTTTATAAAAAGTAATTTTTTAGAAAAAAAAAAATAAGAAAAATTATAAATTTACATACAAAAATTATTTTATGATTAAAATATATTGTTAAAAAAATATATGTACCAGATAATGGCTCAATACATAGCAATTAGCACACCATTGATTAATTCAATACTGTCTTCTCTAAAAAAATAAAAAAGAAAAAGAAGAAGAAGTTAAATTTTAGAATTGGGAGAAATTTAAGTGTAATTAAATAGAGTTTTGCTACACGAGTACTCCGATTAACACCCACACACACATGGAGGAATATTATTTTATTTGCGTTGGACCCACACACTCACATGTGATCACCCAGGGTGTCAACCGGAGTGTTCGTTTAGCATTTTTCAATTAAATAACACTATAGAATTTAAGAATATTTGACAAGGTAATTTTGAAATTTTCTAGAAATTTCATAACCACCTAAATTACGATGAACTTATTTGCTCCTTCAACTATATAAATTTTGATTAGACGAGGTCTGTCTGGGCGCACGATCTAGTAAAAATCGGAACGTTGCTGAGTAAAAAATGGACCATTGCTCAATTTTTTAATTGTAAACACCCTGACAACTTTGTAGTACCGTTTCAATCCATTTACACTCCCTTCCTAAAGTTACCCTCTTTGGTGATAGAAAGTAGAAACTTTGCACATGGCAAGGAGGGTAAAATGGTCATTTTCGTTCCATTTCAGTCCATTTACGTGAAAGCAAAGACTGTCAGTGGGACCAAGTGATTTGACTAAAAAATCGATTCTGGTTTACAAAATCACTCATAGACACAAGCTTACGTGTCAATAAACAAAAATTCATGTTAGTCAATTTTTTTTCCTTACAATAATGTTGAGTCTATTTGATGAAATATGAGAACTCTTGCGTGAAAGTTTATTTTTACCAGATCCCACCGAGGCACCAACCCCTTAAGACTCAACAACTCCCACCATTTGCAATATTTTAAAAACATCCCACAATGTTGAAATTTTCCAAGAATTTCATGGCACTACACAAAAAGTTTGAGGCAAAAATAAATTAAAAATCAAATATAATAATATTATTAAAATTATGTGTACAGAAATATGCATTGATTTGCATAAAAGTGTGTTCACATTTGACTCTCTCCTTATTGGGTGTTTCAAATTGGATTGCATTATATATTGTCGAGAAAAATCATTTGTACAGAAAATGGTTTACCATCTTCTTTACAGATACTAACATATCATGTGGGATTTACGTGGGATCCGTGTGAAAAAAAATGCTCCCCTCCCCCTAATGTGAGTGTTCTGTTAGAGAGGGTGTCAAAACCTTCCTATACAAGTAGCACGATTCTATATTGTTTTGATTAAATTTTTTCACCACTCATCAGTAAATTTTTTTCCTTTTTTTGTTTTTTTTTTTTTTCTATTTCGAGGTCAATATCAAATTAATACAAAGAACGGTAAGTTAGGGTCGAATTCCTCAACTTAAATGATGTGGCTGTGGTTCCCAAAATATTTAAATTGATGAATCTAAAATACTTGTATGAAAGTGATTATTTGAAAAATATTTTTTTGGAAAGTGTGTGATTAAAAATTAGGGGGAAAATGCCAAGAAACGAATCCCCGAACGATAGAAATCATCAATATTGACGTTCAAGATGTGCTCGACATTCACATGACTGACTGGTAGCTAGAAGATTATTATCAACCCATTTAACATTGATCTCCAATTGTCCAACTTGACGATTTCCATCACGTGGAAGCTCAAATTCACATTTTCAAAGAGGTTAGGGACTCAAAATCTTACTTTAGAGGTTGATAACCTATAACCACTCCATGTGAAAGCTTGAAGAGCCCAACCACAATTTATCCTACAAAGAAATTACTTATAATTTTGGTTTATTTTCCATTAGTCGTGATATAGGCAACAAGTTGAAAAGTCATTAATGGTTAATGGTACCATCCTTCTCATTTTCTAGTGTATGAGTAATTGATTGGTGATCCGACATATAACAAATCTTGCGATGAAAGTTGTATGATTCTTAGAGGTGGTCCAACTGATTTGGGGACCTTTAACAAATTGCCAAGGGGCATTTTTGTAAACGATAAAAACAATTTAATGAAACAGATAAACATTAATGAAAATTCCTTTGGTGATGCCGACAACATGACGATTGATGATGCAAACAGAATTACTAACAACAATATTGTTGGTAATTATCCGCACACCATCATTAGCAATTAATAACGGTAATATTGTCAATGATGTTATCAGAGAATTACCAAGGACTATTCAGTTATTGAAGAGAAGCTGACAGTTATCGTTGACGATATGACTATTAGTAATTCTAACTAAAATTAATATGTTGGCTATTTAAATGAAATTATCTATATCAATATCATTGGTGATCAAATGCACGTCTTCTTCAACAATTATTGATGTGATTGTCGTTAGAAATATTGTCGGGAATCACAAATGAGAAGTTGTCTATGTCACTCGCAAAATCTCAATGTTTATATATTCTTTATGTTTTCATATGATACTGATAAAATAAGAAATATATGTTTTTTTCTTATTTCTTTATAATATTATAAAACTTATAGATTTATTTTTTCACTTTAATTTTGTTTTGTGACAAAATGTTGGGTTAGTATTTAGTTTTACATTATTATAAAACTTATTTTTTTACGAAATTTTATCAGATAAATTAAATTTGTCTAATTATTATTTTTAAATATCATTAACTAAAAAATCGTTCTTGATCTTTAATTATTAATTTAATGTTATTAATTACCAACAAAAAATCTTATAAGAAAAAACATTTAAGTATTAAAATTTTGGAACCTACTACAATTTGAATGTTTTAGGCAATCTAACATTTTGAAGAGGCCAGTAGAACAAAAGCTGGTCGAAAACAAAATGAAAAAGCCATAAGTACAGAATTTTTATGACAGGTTTGTTATTGAAGTTGACGTGACGAAATGTGGTTCGTCTGTTTCTTTTATATTTTTTTCAATTTTCCAATGAATGCATGCCAAGTATTATCTGTAAACATTTTTTCGTCAAATTATATGTACTTATAGCATGATTGAAAACAAAATGATGAGAGATAGTACATAGTCTTAATTAAAATGTTGCATGTTTCATGCTTTATGGTAGAAAATGTGACAAGTCATAATTCAATGGTCCACTAAGAAATGGTGAGGAAATTAATGGGAAATCTACCAATCTCTTCCTTATAATTTGCTCAATATTGACATTTCATCGTTTGGTATTTGATTCTGAAAGTTGGTTTCTTATGTTACCTAGATGGAAGATGTCATCAATAGCTCACTAATTAAGCTTATAAACCAGCTTTATTCAATTTTGCTGTTCTTTTTTTTTCTTAAAAATATGTTTCTTCTATTTACCATAAATATTAAGATATGAAGTTGATTTAAGTTGCATTTGCACACAAAAAAAAAAAAAAAACCCTCGGTGAGAAGTTCACTCGCATTTTTTAAAATGAGTTCCAAACATGTATGCACGAACCTCCTTACAAATTCAGGTTTCAACCAAGTTCGACGAGGAATTGGATGAACCACTCAAGGGTTGACCATGTTTTTATTTTACCGAATTTTCTTAAAAGAAAAGAAAATTTGTTAAAAAGGGGTTCAACTTTGATATCTATCATGCTATGTTTAGTTCTTGATAGAAATTTGTCTTTATAATAAATTTTAATTTAATGATTATAATTTTGTAGTATTTAAAATTTTCGACCTCGACTTCAGTTTTATTCTATATTATTCTTAATCTCCATTCTTTACTCTTTATTTATAGCAACACTTTTCTCGTGCCTGTTCAATCGAAATGGACCATTTCTATTTTTTGTCCACATACAAGCATTGAAGTGTCCCTTCATTATTTCGTCTATGTTTGGTTGAATTTAACTTAAAAATAACAATCAATTTTAATCACATATTTCATTAAATACATAACTTTTCGACATTGGGGAGGGATGTGACCCATATATTCTAGTCCACAGACAAACAACCAACTCAAGGCATCAAAACAGGGTTTGATTGTTAGGATCGCAAATCTTTCAAGTGAATCATTGTGATTTGCAACACAATTTTTTATACTAAGAATCCTTAAAAGACGCAATATCAATTTTTATTAAAATTTATTAAATAATAATTTTTATCTAAAACAAACAGGACTTAATTAAAAGGACCTACACAAGCACAAGGACAAGCACAACCACTTGGACCACTTAACCAACTGATATTATTACTTTTCATTAAAAGATTTCAACATTTTTATTTCTGATTTTTAGAAAAGAATATTCATTCATGTGAAAAATTAAAATTCCTTTACCAATGGATTTAGGGCTTTGCCATGGGGTCAGCTCAACCCATGGCCCCAATGATGCCCCCCTATTGAAAGAGGGGGGGGGGGTGTCCCCAATAGGGGGGTGCCAAATTGGGGCCCCCTATTAAAGGGGGGTTGTCACCAATATTTGGCGCCCTCTGACACTTGGACTGACATTAAGTCTGGTCAAATGCTTTTTCACATGGATTTATGGACTCATATCCAACACCCATTTATAGCAGGGCAAGTTTGACACTTAAATTACATTTTTCTTTGAATTTTTTTTAAAAAAAATATTATCCTTTTCAATCTTTTGAAAAATACCTTGTTTTAGTTAAAAACAAACATTTTACAATTTACATTATTTTTAGAATTTTTTAAAACATAACTTATTTTCATGTAAAATTATTATTACAACTTTTCATTAGGAAACAACACTTTCACGTGTTACATGTTCGGGTAATACGTGTGATTGTGTTGCTTATATATTAATATTAAAAAAATAAAATTTTGTTTTTATTAAAGCTAACATTTTAGGGTAATTGTGTTACATGTAAGTATCATTTTATTTATTTATTTATTTTTATCTGTAGCGATTTATATTTGAAAATTTTAAAAAAAGTTGTCCCATTTCTATTATAAAAATTGAAATAAATAAATAAACAAGTTTACCATATACAGGCTTATCGTACAAGCCATTCTAACTGCCATGTTCCATTAAAAAAAAAGTGAATAAAAAAAAAATCCAAGAAAAGAAAAACAATTTGAAACGAGACTATAAATAGGACGATGGAGATCCCCTGCCCGCCCAACTGTAGGTGTAGATTTGGTCGAAATGGAGGGTGAAATTTCTTGTCAAGGTGTGGACGGTGTTGCCATTCCCTTCCCGTTCCATTACCATCAGTAATTGCAACATATATTAGTGTGTTGTTCGTAGGAAAACATATGTGTAATTGTGTTAGTGCATCCTTAACGTTAAAACCACCCCGTCCATCACTGTTTTCTACCATCAACGCCACCACCATTCCCTTCCATGGCCACCAATTAGGTCAGCCTCCCAGATAAAACATATATCACTTCTTTTCCCCAACACAGTGTCAAATCATTCATTGTTGACCGCTACCATCATTGCCCTTGCACCATCCATCACCGTCTCCAACTATTTTCTCTGAATATTGCCTTTTGGTATCATTATCACTCTAAAAAAACAAGCTCTAAAACTGTAGCTCGACCATACCTAAACCAATAGCAACCAAAAACACCACCAATTGATGTCGTCTACGCACCACTACCTATCCACCATTCGTTGCTAGTGTGTTACCAACACCAAACACAGGTAACACACTCAGCTACACGTGGAAAAACATTTAGTTGATAATGAACGGTGTACATAGTGTCAGATTGATAAGCGTGAATTGACCTGTTTCACGGATTCAGCAATTTCAGGGTCGATACCATCGCCGGGAAGAGTGTAGCGCAGATCAAATTGGATTCGGAGGAGAAGCTCCGATTGAACAAGCTAGGGCTTGGGAAGGAGGAGGAGTAGATCCCGTCATGTCGGCTACTAGCAAGTCGTCTCACAATTTACGATGCCATTGACGGACCACATTTGTTCAATCAATCAAATCAATTAAATAATAATTTATGGGTTATTGTGTACTGTGTTTACAAGTTAATTCTTCTAGAGATGGAAGGCGAGAGACTGTGTATATGTGGCATGAGCAAAAAAGTCAACGGATTTATTGTGACCAATGGAAGGTTGTCACGTGTCTATGAATGGTAGTTCCGTCTTTTTCACTGGAGTAATGCTTTCATTTAGCCTATCATCTAAAATCACCTACATTGGAGTTGCAATCCCAATGGAAATACATAGCATTACTCTTTTCACTGTTGGGCATAGGGTTAGGCGGCAGGGTCGGGGTTGACACCACACACACACATGAAGGAAAATATTTTTTATTCAGGTGAGACCCACGCATTATATATGAGGACAGTGTCAACCAATGTGTCATCGGATGTATTCGTTTAGCATTTTTCAAAATATCCAGAATTAGATTTTGAGAACTTTAATGATAATTCTGATTTTAGGATATCTGTTTTATATTTGGTCAATGCAGTCCACCCTACCAATTAAAATTGAAATAATCAAAAGAGTTATGCTACATCAATAGGCCCTGGGACAGGGCCTGTTGACAAGGGCGCTGCGGGCCCTCCAATAAGGGTGCGCCTGTCAAAAGCCTTGTCCCAAGACCTATTTCTTTATCTTTTGTGACGCTCTCTGTCAACAAGTCATGTCCCAACCCCTAGGGCCTATTTCTTCATCTTTTTCCTAATCAAAAAGAGTTGGAGTTGCTAGGTAAGGTTTACCAGGCAATTTCCATTAAATGGTTATATCCTCTCTCTCTCTCTCTCTCTCTCTCTCTGAATATATATTTTGCATATGTAATAATAAATTGATACGTACTAAGATGATTATTTTGCATAGGGTTAGGTGAATTTGGAGTTTAATTGATACGTACTAAGATAATTGATGGATGCCACGTGAAAGAGTGTCAAACTTAATGTAAAAAAGAATGTATATGTAACATGATTGATATTTCATCCCTCCTGTAAAAACAGGATTGCTTTCCTTTTTTTCATCCATTTTAAATTATAAGTTGCTTCCCTTATTAAAAATATAATTATTTTTTTAGTTTTTTAATAAGTCGCTATTTAATATGTGTTATTATCAATATATAAAAATTATTTTTATTTAAATTATTATTTAATACAGAGGTATATTAGGAAAAATGTAAAAAAAAAATTATATATTTAATTCTTTATGGAATAGAGGTAGTAAGCAATCTTAATTACTAGTCAGATTTGAGAAGTGAGTAACGACCTGCTTGGTATAACTTTTACTTTTACTTTTTGTAGAAGTACTTTTGATGGAAGCAGCTTTTATTTTTGTTTGAAAAATAATTTTTAGAAACACTTTCTATTTTAGAAATGCTTTTAAATGAAGTCACATTTGGTCAATTTTTTTTAAAATATTTTTTAATTAGAAGAAATACTTTCTTAAAATTAGTTAAAGGAATCTCAAAATTACTTTTGAATCTCTAAAATTCTTTTTTGACTTTTTAAAAGTTATGTCGATTCAAATTTGGAAGACTTTGGACAGTAATCATTTTTTTACTTTAAAATAAGAAAATACTTTTTTTTTTTTTTTGTTTTATGGTCAAATTCTTGTTATGACTAGAATTATAGAGTACAAACGGTTGATGCACATATCTTGAGGCAAAATCAGTAGCTTTGAAGAAAAAAAATTGCAAGTGACACATCATATTAATAAGTGGGATAATACATCAAACTTCGGATTGTACACATGAGGACTCAAACGTAGAATTTTAGTGTAAATGTTGAATTTTGTTAAAAATATTGATTGGTGAAAAACCTCGAGTTGCACGGATATTTTGAATTGGGTGCTCTGTTTTAGATAGGCATTTGAAATTTGAAGAATTTCAAAATGTTGTGAAATCTCGAATAAGCCAACACAAGACATGATTGTAGCCCAATATCGTATATATGTTTTTTTTTTTTTTTTTTTAAAGATGTGCATGCAGTTTGTTAAACACTCTTTTAACTTTTTCGATCATGAAGTGTCACATAATGACGCATCATGCAGGTGTCTAGTTAAAGAACGAAATATCACTGTTGTGTCTCAACAATCTTAAGTCACATGATTACTTGTTAATTTCAACTTTCATTTGGATTTATCAACATTATTTATTCGCAAGCCAATACATGGGAACAGGAAGTTTTAGTCCCAAAGTCTTGTTACAGAATTCATTGGTCACAAATGCTAAGAACGGTAATATAAAAGCAAGTATATATATAGATAACTAGAAAACAAAAAAAAAAATTGAATTAGCATATTGGAAGAGGTTCACCATTCCAACCGTTGAGGCATTCCAGCAATGGATCAATGATCAGACCCTTGCTCATAGCTGTGAACACCTTGTCGCACTCCTCGCCCGGCGACCTAACCTTCTCTCCGGTCAGCAGCTCAGTTCCCAGTTCCTCCCTTACAAACCTGTACAATGGATAGGATCGGCATTCCTTAATCCGGTTGGGAATAGCTGGATTTCCACTCTCAAGGGCAATTCTCGCACTCTCGACTTCTTTGGGCAAAAGGGCGTTTAATTCGTCTTCAAATGCTCCAATCTTTTGGAAGATGGACGTGTTCGCTTCCTTTTCAATTTCACCATTTTTCAACGCGTGCTCAACAAGAACTTGCCTGAGTTTTTGCATCAACGGGTAGGTTGCACTGCAGGGATCATCAATATAAGCAAAAACATATTCGCGGTCCACCACACGAAGCAAATCCTTCTCACAGAATCTTGATGGATGAAGTTCCCCATTTACACCAACTGTTAGAGTTTTCTTAGCAACTTGGCTAACTGTATTCTTAACAGCATTCCTCAAATTCTCCTCCAAGTGCCTCAAATCAATTGCTTGGCACAGTGCAATTAGATATGTGGATGACATAAGCTTCAAGATATCAACAGCCTCGTCTGTTTTTCTCGAGGAAATCAAACCCAACGAGTTCACGTCTTGATTGTGTTGCTCGGCGCTTTCGACATGGTTGGTGACAGGATTTGCCAAGAATTGGAGTTCTGAACAGTAAGAAGCCATAGCAATTTCAGCCCCCTTGAAACCATAGTCCAAACTAGGATTTCTCCCTCCGGAGAGGTTAGATGGCAATCCATTATTGTAGAAATCATTGACAAGTTCAGAAAATTGAGCAAACATCAGTTTCCCAATTGATGCAATGGCTAATCTAGTATTGTCCATGGAGACTCCAATAGGTGTCCCTTGGAAGTTGCCACCGTGTAATGCTTTGTTCCTTGAAACGTCGATCAAGGGGTTATCATTTACTGAATTGATTTCCCTCTCGATCATTTTAGTTGCAGCACGAATCACTTCGATTTGTGGGCCAAGCCACTGGGGCGATGTTCGGAGGGCATATCGATCCTGTTTTGGTTTCTGCAAGGGATCCATTTCATGTAGTTTCTGAGCAGCCTTCACATAGGAGCTTCCATCCAAAATGTATTCCATCACAGCAGCAGCCTCAATTTGGCCAGGATGGTGCTTCAATTTGTGCGTCAAATGATCGGTAAATTCAGGTTTCCCATTCATCACTTCAGCGAAAATTGCTGACAGAACTTCAGACATCACAGCAAGAACATTGGTCTCAAAAAGTACAATTGAAGCCAATCCAGAGCCAACTGCTGTTCCATTGACAAGTGCAAGGCCTTCCTTAGGCTGCAACTCGAAAAAGCCTCCACTGACACCGGCGAGCTTGAAGGCCTCCTCGGCCGTCATGGTTTCTCCGGTAGGCCCTATGGCCTTGGAGTTGGGTCGGCCGATAAGTAATCCGGCAATGTAGGATAACGGGACAAGATCACCGGATGAACTGATCGTACCACGGAGAGGTAAACACGGAGTGATGTTGTTGTTAAGGAACTTCGTAATTGCCTCCAAGATTTGGAATCTAATACCCGAATATCCTTGGAGAAGGGTATTGATCCTAACAAGCATGGCTGCTCTTGTTGCTGAATGTGGCAGTGTGTGACAAGACTCTGTTCCATTTCCAAAAATCCCAGCATTCAAGAACCTGTTGCAATCAAAGACGTCATTAGACTGCATATAATTCTGTCATTCAAACATAGAACTCATGAAAGCACAAATTGGGATCTTAATCTTATTTTCTTGAATAAGAAAAATTAAAACTCCATGTTCAGTCAACGATCAGAAACTTGCCACCCATTTCATCATTCAATTTTGCTTAATGAAGCGAACTAATAATTATTTAGTTATCATAAGAAAATATTTATTTACTCACATAATAATCATTTCAACTTATTGACTCTTAGAAATCAAAAAAAGTAGTTTTAGCCCTTGTTTGGTCCATGTTATTTTCAAAATACATTTTTCTCTCTCTTATTTTTAACTACACATTTTTCAATAAAACAATATTACACGCAAACGCAAAATTTTTCCTTATTTTTTAAATACATTCTTCATCAAAATACTATTCCAAAATATATTTTGAAATAAAAATGGCGCTCAAACATGCCGTTAAATAAAAAGCTAAGCTTGTTGGCCCACTTGATTAGCAGATTTTAATTGAATTTTGTTATTTGTAAAATCGGGGTTGACAACACCCTCACATGGGGGACTCACGATTTTTTTTATTTATCATGGCCCCCTCCAATGTGAGAGGTTGTCAACCCGGTTATACACATAGAAAATGATAGATCTAATCATCTAAGTTAGATAAAAATGTGGTTACCTAATAAGTTCCTCCTGGAGGGCACCTCCTTGTTTGGTCCTCCGATGTGAAGTGGCACCAAAACCAGTGGTGACACCATAACTATCAGTCCCTTTATTCACACTATCCATAATCCAATCACTGCTAGCCTTGACGCCTGCCCTTGCGGCCTCGGCCAGCTCCACCGTGATGGCATTATCCTGGGAGGCAATCGCCGCCACCTGTGAGATGGTCAAAGTTTCGCCACCGAGCTTCACCACCGGCTTCCTGAATTCCTCCACCATACGCTTCACCTCATCGAGGTGGCTACCTGTCAATGACTCAGCAGCCATTGCCCAGTTCAATGGATCTTTGATGCAAAAATCCAAAAGTTTGGCGTCTGAGTTACCATTTTCTATCTCAGCACTCATGTTTATGATCAAATGATCGGAATCAGATGGTCAGAAATAAACACAGAGGAGAGGAAATGTACTCTGTGTGTGTGTGTGTTGTAGGAAATTCCTGAGTTGTGGTAGAGAAGCTGGTGCCTTTAAATAGAAGTTGGCATTAAATTACAAATTTTGGTAGGTGGAATCGTATTCAGAATCAGAAGGGAAAAGTGCTTGACGGCCATAAGGGGTTGGTTGAAGATTAATATTGGCCGTGGATTTTAATTTTATTCAACGGTCTTGATTTACGGACATCATGGTTTTAGGTATATTTACTCGGGGGTTGGTAGGACTTGAAATTATTGCATTCGTTTATTTTTGCATAAGGAAATTTCAAAATTATTGCCTCTCGTCTATATAGAAATTTGATCCACGAATTTTAAAAAGTAAGTTGATTCTCAATCTTTCATAAAGTAGCACAGTCGGTTTGTAATGAAAAAGTTATGCCACTGAAATGCGTAACTGAAAAGTTGATCAAAATTACAATCGAGTTGTGCGTACAGCTCGATTGAAAGCCTCCATGACAGCCTCCTCACATTTGGGGGTGGAGCCCATTCTTTAAATCAGGTCGACTCTACTCCCATGTGAGGGGGCTGTCACTTGTACAGTCCACCTGGACTGTACAAATGACTTTTCTCTAAAAATTATGAATTTCATAAAATGTGTGATTAAAATTAATTATTGACTTAAAGTTAGACTTTTATCAAAATTTTAAACAACACACTTTGTTAGCATGTGGGTATGTGGAAACTTATTACTTTAAATTTTTAATTATTGTGAAACAAAATATGCCTTCGTAAAGTTAGAGGGTCATGTCCGAATTTAATAGTGGCTTGGACCCTTTTTATCTTTGGGACCGATTAACCACTTGAGTCCAACTTGCTACTGAAATATAAGTTGAGGGCCAACTATCTATTTGTTGATGAAATAAATTTAATGCTCTTTTAATGTCAGTTGCCTAGATATTAACTAAATGATTGGATGTATCAATTTATTGATGAAATAAATTTAAATGAGATGTATTTCGGTGAGGAACACTATTTAGTTAGATTTTTAATGTCAGTGGCCTATATATTAATTGATATTAACGTCACTTAGTTCAGACTTGTTGACAATTAATTGTCTACATAAATAGTATTATTCATTTTTATGGGACGGGGTAATGAATTTTGGATAAACAATAACAAAAATTAATTAGTTAAGGACAAATAAACATAATTATGAGTTAATTACCAAGAAAGTTAGGCGGCAGGGTCGGGGTTGACACCACACACACACTTGGAGGAAAATATTTTTTATTCAGGCGGGACCCACACATTCTATGTGAGGACAGTGTGAACCAAGGTGTCATCGTCTGTGTTCGTTTAGCATTTTTCAAAATATCCAGAATTTGATTTTGAGAACTTTAATGGTAATTCTGATTTCAAAATATCTGCTTTATGTTTGGTCAATGCAACCCACCCTACCAATTAAAATTGAAATAATCAAAAGAGTTTTGTTACATCAACATGACAGACTTATTTCTTTATCTTTTGTGGCGCCCTCTGTCAATAAGTCATGTCCCAGAACCTATTTCTTTTATCTTTTTCCTAATCAAAAAGAGTTGGAGTTGCTTTGTAAGGTATAGCAGGCAATTTCCATTAAATGGTTATATCCTACCTACCACGCAAAGTCACTCTCTCTCTCGCTCTCTCTCAATATATATATATTTTGCATATGTAATAATAAATAATAAATTTGGGTTGGTTTGATGGTGGAAGTCAAGGCAGGCCAACTTTGTCTCTTCAACTTCACTCTGTCCCAATTTCCTCAATTTCCTTGCCATCATGTTTAACATAGATTTTTTGATAATAAATTTTGTAAAAAGTAATTTTTTAGAAAAAAAAATAAGAAAAATTATAAATTTACATACAAAAATTATTTTTTGATTAAAATATATTGTTAAAAAAAATTAAAAAAAAAAATCTGTACCAGATAATGGCTCAATAAATAGCAATTAGCACACCATTTATTAATTCAATACTGTCTTCTCTAAAAAAATAAAAAAGAAGAAGAAGTTAAATTTTAGAATTGGGAGAAATTTAAGTGTAATTAAATAGAGTTTTGCTACACGAACACTCCGATTAACACTTCCCACACACATGGAGGAATATTATTTTATTTGCGCTGGACCCACACACTCATACGTCATCACCCAGGGTGTCAACTGGAGTGTTCGTTTAGTATTTTTCAATTAAATAACGTTATAGAATTTAAGAATATTTGACAAGGTAATTTTGAAAATTTCTAGAAATTTCATAACCACCTAAATTACGATGAACTTATTTACTCCTTCAACTATATAAATTTTGATTAGACGAGTTTTTATTGAATATGGAAATACGTGTCAATAAACAAAAATTCATGTTAGTCAATTTTTTTTTTCTTACAATAATGTTGAGTCTATTTGATGAAATGTGAGAACTCTTGCGTGAAAGTTTATTCTTACCATATCCCACCAAGGCACCAACCCCCTTAAGACTCAACAACTCCCACCATTTGCAATATTTTAAAACATCCCACAATCTTGAAATTTTCCAAGAATTTCATGGCACTACACAAAAAGTTTGAGGCAAAAATAAATTAAAAATCAAATATAATAATATTATTAAAATTCTGGGTACAGAAATATGCATTGATTTGCATAAAAGTGTGTTCACATTTGACTTTCTCATTATTGGGTGTTTCAAATTGGATTGCATTATATATTGGCGAGAAAAATCATTTGTACAGAAAATGGTTTACCACCTTCTTGACAGATACTTACATATCGTGTGGGACTTGCATGGGACCCGTGTGAAAAAATTAATAAAAAAAAAATGCTCCCCTTCCCCTAATGTGAGTGTTCTGTTAGAGAGGGTGTGAAACTCTTCTTATACAAGTAGCACGGTTCTATATTGTCTTGATTAAATTTTTTCACCACTCATGAGTAAAAAAAAATTTCCCCTATTTCGAGGTCAATATCAAATTAATACAATGAACTGTAAGTTAGGGTCGAATTCCTCAATACGTGATGTGGCTGTGGTTCCCAAATTATGTCAATTGATGAATCTAAAATACTTGTATGAAAGTGATTATTTGAAAAATATTTTTTTGGAAAATGTATGATTAAAAATTAGGGTAAAAAATGCCAAGAAACATGAAAAAAAAAAAGAAAAGGAAAATATATGATTAAAAATGAATATGAATCAAAGTGATTTTTTGAAAATCACTTCCACACAAGCAATGAATTCCCGAACGATTGAAATCATCAATATAGACGTTCAAGATGTGCTCGACGTTCACATGACTGGTAGCTAGAAAATTATTATCAACCCATTTAACATTGATCTCCAATTCAATTGAATGTCCAACTTGACGATTTCCAAAACATGGAAGCTCAAATTCACATTTTCAAATAGGTTAGGGACACAAAATCTTACTTTAAAGGTTGATAACCTATAACCACTCCATGTAAAAGGTTGAAGAGCCCAACCACAATTTATCCTACAAAGAAATGACCTATAATTTTGGTTTATTTACTTGTGATATAGACAACAAGTTGAAAAGTCTTTAATGGTTAATGGTACCATCCTTCTCATTTTCTAGTGTATGAGTAATAGATTGGTGATCCGAAATATAACAAATCTTGCGATGAAAATTGTACGATTCTTAGAGGTGGTCCAACTGATTTGGGGACCTTTAACAAATTGCCAAGGGGGCATTTTTGTAAACGATAAAAACAATTTAATGAAACAGATAAACATTAATGAAAATTCCTTTGGTGATGCCGACAACATGACGATTGATGATGCAAACAGAATTACCAACAACAATATTGTCGGTAATTATCTACACACCATCATTAGCAATTAATGACGGTAATATTGTCAATGATGTTATCAGAGAGTTACCAATGACTATTCAGTTATTGAAGAGAAGCTCGCAGATATCGTTGACGATATCACTATTGGTAATTCTAACTAAAATTAATTTGTTGGCTATTTAAATGAAATTATCTATATCAATATCGTTGGTGATCAAATGCACGTCTTCTTCAACAATTACTGATGTGATTGTCGTTAGAAATATTGTCGGGAATCACAAATGAGAAGTTGTCTATGTCCCTCGCAAAATCTCAATGTTTATATATTCTTTATGTTTTCATATGATACTGATAAAATAAGAAATATATGTTTTTTTTTTCTTATTTCTTTATAATATTATAAAACTTATAGATTTATTTTTTCGCTTTAATGTTGTTTTGTGACAAAATATTGGGTTAGTATTTAGTTTTACATTATTATAAAACTTATTTTTTACGAAATTTTATCTAATAAATTAAATTTGTGTAGTTATTATTTTTAAATATTATTAACTAAAAAATCATTCTTGATCTTTAATTATTAATTTAATGTTATTAATTACCAACAAAAAAATCTTATAAGAAAAAACATTTAAGTATTAAAAATTTGGAACCTACTACCATTTGAATGTTTTAGGCAAACTAACATTTTGAAGATGCCAATAGAACAAAAGCTGGTCGAAAACAAAATGAAAAAGCCATAAGAACAGAATTTTTTTCACAAATTTGTTATCAAAGCCGACATGGCTAAATGTGATTCGTCTGTTTTTTGTTTTTTTAATATTTTTCAATGAATGCATGTCAAGTGTTATCTAAAAATATTTTTTTGACAAAATTATCTGTACTTATAGCATGATTGAAAACAAAAGGAGGAGAGATAGTACATAGTCTTGATTAAAATGTTGCATGTTTCATGCTTCATGGTAGAAAATGTGACAAGTCATAATTCAATGTTCCACTAAGAAATGGTGAGGAAATTAATGGGAAACCTAGATATTAATTGATATTAACGTCACTTAGTTCAGACTTGTCGACGATTAATTGTCTACATAAATAGTATTACTCATTTTTATTGGATGGGGTAATGAATTCTGGATAAACAATAACGAAAATTAATTAGTTAAGGACAAATAAACATAATTATGAGGACAAATAAACATAATTATGAGTTAATTACCAAGAAAGTTAGGGGGCAGGGTCAGGGTTGACATCCCACACACACCTGGAGGAAAATATTTTTTATTCAAGCGAGACACACACATTCTATATGAGGACAGTGTCAATCAAGGTGTCATCACCTGTGTTCGTTTAGCATTTTTCAAAATATCCAGAATTTGATTTTGAGAACTTTAATGGTAATTTTGATTTTAGGATATCTGTTTTATGTTTGATCAATGCAGTCCACCCTACCAATTAAAATTGAAATAATCAAAAGAGTTTTGCTACATCAACAGGGCCTGTTGACACATGCGCCCCCCCTATTCGAGGGGGCGCCACATGCGTCCCTTATCAACAATTCCTATCCTAGGGCCTATTTCTTTGTCTTTTGTGGCGCCCTCTATCAACCAGCTATGTTTATCTTTTTCCTAATCACTAGTGGGGTAACGTGTGTTGCACGTTAGTTAGTTAGTTAGTTTGTTTGTTAATGTTAGGAATAAATGCCCATGTTTACTAATTAACCGTCTAAACTAAGCTCCAAAATAAACCACAACAATTTTTTAGAAATCTAGAATAAAGCACAAGCAAACAGATTCTTTAAGTGATGAAATATTCCACTATCTCCTTTCCAATACTCACAGCCACACTTCCATTATTCCTAAAAAATAGTGGACACTACCCACTAGAGATGGCAATGGGCCGAGCCGAGTCGGCTCGTGCTCGAACTCGTTGCTCAACGAGCTCGTGGGCAACGGCTCGGCTCGTCAAAAAAAAGTGCGCTCGGCTCGGCCCACGAGCTCGTGGCTCGTAGGCCGGAACGAGCCGAGCTCGTGAGCTCGCTTCCAAATTTTTTTTTTTTAATACACGTTTTTTCCTAAATTTTGTTTAAAAAAAAGAGATTTTCGGTAAAATTTTATTTTATAAGTATTTTTATTTTGTAAACAATTTATTTAGATTTCGATAAAGTATATTTTTATAATATATTTTTTTATGAATTTATCTTATAAATAATACTTATAAGTTTTTTGTAATTACAATTTAATTTTTTTACTTATAAATAATTTTTAATTAATATATTTTCATTTTCAAGTTTGTTTTGAAGAAAATATATTAATTGAAAATAATTATTTTATAAATGATAAAATTAAAAAAAATATGAGAAATTGTCAAATGATTTTTCAAAATATTTTTCATTTTAAAAATAATAAAATATTAAAATATAAACCCTTCTCCTTTATCCGGGTTTGGGACCGGCTAATTCAATAGTTCAATTTCGAGTAGGCGGAGTTAAAAATTGTACACGAACAACTTGTTACGTATACAATTTTTTTAAAAAAATTATAAAGGTATTAAAATAAAAATTCGTCATAAATATGATTAAACTAAATATCACTTACTTGACTACATGCAATTTCGGCATATTTATCTTGCAGTCGAAAATGAGCGTCTTGCCAGTCCTTCACGCACATTAATGCTTCTAAAATATCTTCTTTTAGTCGATTCCTAACTTCAGAGAGAACCCTAGACCCTGCACTAAAAGCAGATTCCGAAGCTACAGTGCTAACCGGAGGTGTTAGTAGATCTTTTGCCATTGCAGAAACTATTGGCCATCGACGTTCATACTTTCGCCAGAAGTCAACTACTTCTTCTGAATTTTTCCTTAGTACATTGTTACTAGGCCAATTATGATTAAAGTAATCAAGTAATTCAGCAGGCATTGCATTGGGACTGTTATTCGATGTTTGAGTACATGCAGTGGAAGACAAACTACTATGACTGGATGAACCATATGCATATCCAGTTTGACCATATCTATATGAGTTCATGCCTTCAAATAAATTTAAAATTTCAGCGTCGTCATCTCCTAAATTAGTGGGAGGAGTACTTGTAGAGCCGAAGGGTACACGAGTAACATGTGTACCCATTCGTGAAGCATATGTTACATACATTTCAGATAAAGTTACTTCCAAATTCCTATAAGTAATAGGTACGTTAAAAGTTAAAGATTTTGACATTCGTTCAATTATAAATTTAGTACCCGATAAATTATATTGGGGATCCATGACGCATGCTAATGGAAATAACATGGGCAAGTCTTCCCAATACTTTCTAAACTTTAATTCTATGGCAATTATAACTGAATTAAAATCGGGGTCATCTTTATATCTATCAAAAGCCCTAAAAATTAGATAAAGACGTTGAAGGACCATACAACTAGTAGGATAATAAACACCAGATAAAATATTTGTAGAATCATAAAAATATTTCAAAAAAGCTTTAATTTTAATAACTAAAGCCCAATCGGATTCATTCAAAATATTTTCGTCGTCGTCCCTCATATGCCTATTGTTATAAAATTCAGTAATTAAATGTTCGAAACCTTCACATGATTTTAATAATAAATATGTGGAGTTCCATCTATGCGCTACGTCATTAGTAAAAGTTTTTGAATGCGACACCCCATTTTCGGCACAAAAATCCTCAAACGCTTGTTTTCTACTAGGTGTAATAGTGATATAAGTTAGTGCATTCTTAATTCGTTGAATTTCATCCTTAACATATTTTAAACCATCTTGTACTATTAAATTTAAAATATGGCATACACATCGAATATGAAATAAATAACCACCGAATTCGGGTTGAAATACTATTTTCAATTTCTCGATAACAACCTTATTTACACTAGCGTTGTCGAACGTAAAAGAACGAATTTTACTCTCACATTTATATTCTCTGATAATGTTCATAATAGCACTAAATATATTGGGAGCATTGTGCGGGTACTCAATAATTTTAAAAGCAATTATTCTTTTATGCATGATCCAAAGTGGGTCTATATAATGTGCAGTTGCAGCAATATAACCTCTTTTATTAATCCATTCCCATAAATCCGAAGTTAAAGATATCACACCCCCATATTTTTCTAAATCGGCAATCAATGTTTTCTTTGCAATTTCAAAATATTCTATTGTATCAGAACGAACAGTATTTCGACTTACCCCAACGTACCTCGGTTGAAGACATTCTTGCACAAATGTAACGAAATGTTGGTTGTCCGTTTGTGCTAGTGGCAACTCAGATCCGGCAAGGTATTTCACCATTCCTGTTCGAGTTCTTTCCGCCGAATACATCCACGTACTAAGTGGCGTAGTAGTAGCACCGCTGTCTGGACTACCAAATTGTAGTTGCGTTTGACCAGCAGGAAGAAGACCATGTTTGGCCGCACATGATTTGTAGTGACGGTTGAGGTGGGTGGTTCCAATGCCTTTTTGATGGGCCAATCGTTGTTGACAGTATTTACATACTGCTTTGGTTTCTTGAATTCCATCGATCACACGACCAGTTTGAATCAATTTAAAATGATCCCAACATTTTGCCTGCTTCTTCCCCTTTCTCTTCCCTCTTGCATCGGGAATTTCAAGAACAGGTTCAGCATCCTATTTCAAATCAATTGGAGCATCGAGATCAACGTCATCCAAATCAATTGGATGACTACTTTCATGAACATTGTAATCTTCAATATTTTCTGGAATGGGTACTTCATCTAGACCGACGAACTCATTCCCAAATTGATTTTGGGGCACATGTGCTACATTCTCGACTCCGACATCGAACAAGTTTTCAATAAATGAGTGTAGATCCATTTGTGAATAATTGAAGTTGAATATTGAAGAAGAAGAAGAAGTGAAGTAAAATTGAGAAGTGAATGAATGAATATTATGTAGTAGTGTAGAAAATATATTGTAAAATCAATATTATAATTTAATGGTATGAATATAAAATGTAGAAGAGTATAGAAATAAGAATGAATAAATAATATTGATTATAATTGATTTGTAGAGAGTATAGTAGAGAATAAGAGATTGATAGTAAATTTGGTGAGAAAAAAATGTTGTAATTGATGGGTATTTATAGGAAAAAAATGAAATTTGAAAAAAAAAAAAAAAATTTTTGACAAAAAAAAGTGTGACCAAACGGTCACTCTGCAAATTTTATTATTTTTTTTTTTTTGGGTTTGGACGAGCCCACGAGCCGGCTCGGCGAGCAGCTCGTTCAAATTTTTTTTGTTCGGCTCGTTGCTCGGGCTCGTTTTTTACGAGCCCGAGCAGCTCGTGGCTCGTTTTAGACGAGCCGAGCCCACGAGCTCACGAGTGGCTCGGCTCAATTGCCATCACTACTACCCACTTCACTACTGTAATGAAGGAATAGATCAATGGACAAAAACTTTCCTACTTCTATATTCTCTGCGTGAAGACGAAAAAACAGATGAAGCCTAGTCTCATCTCCATCTGCTCTACCTTAATTGATCTTTTTTTTTTCCTTCTTCATTCTAAAGCTATCAAACTAACTTATATATATTTGATTTAAAACAAAAAATAAATAAAAAATAAACCCCAAACAAATTATAGCAATTCAAATGACGGCAAAACTCCTACACCCATTGCACTAAATCACATAAAAAGAAAAACACATCAGCAAAATTAAAATGTGAAGAAATGGAAGTGACGATTATTTTGCGGGGTTTTGAAATTGGATTCAGAATCGAAAGAACGGGGAGGAATAATACAAACCTGAGGTGTCACTCTCCGGATTTTCTGCTCGGAATAAGTTGAAAGGGAAGCCATAGGCACGGCAATTAATGTTGGTGGATTGATGAGTGATGTGTGAAAATGGAAAATGGCGTGAAGATGCGTGAAAATCAGGGAAAAAAAAGGCAAGCCATAGACACGGCAATTCGAGACATGGTGGTATCAACTAACATGTATAGAAGGATGAGAGGCATTTGATCCATTACATTGTAAGTTTTATTTCTATTTATCCTACAAATACCGCTTATTTTTCCACCAAACAGGGACCTAATGATACCACCATGTCTCACTGTTCTATTATGTACTCAAGACTTGTATAATCAATAAAATTGCATTATAATCAGAAACAATCTCTTTATTTTTTGTAAGTGGGGTTATAGAAAAATGCTGCGAGGAAACTTCATTTTATCTAATTCATTTTCCACAGTAATCCAATTCCCATAGCAGGAAATGTTTCACTGATTTTCTACCTTCTGGCAACAAAAATAATGTCTCAAGAGATGTGCATACTGAAACTTTGATCAGTAAATGCATAATAATGGCCTCGAGTACCTCTTCAATTTTGGGAAATGACATGTATTGGACCATAATGTACAGTAATCTATCATGAAAGAATTAGAAAAGAACATTAACTTTTCAAAACTGAAAATAATAAAGAAGCAACGAAAACTCGCCTTTCCATTTCTTTCGTTGTAATCATCCAATGCCCATTGATACTTGGACTGATTCAAGCTAAACCAATGAGCGACGTGCTCATCCAAACGTGCACGAACTACAAAATTTATAAATTAATTTGGAAGGTTGATTTCTTTATAATTAAGCATTCCTAGAAATTATAATTCTACCCACCTATGTTTAAAAATCCGTAGCAATAGAAAAAAAAATTATAAAATAATAATACAAAAAAAAGGCAGAAACAAGTCTCCATCACACATGGAGACACCGCTGTGTCT
The DNA here is from genome assembly GCA_019395295.1 of Osmanthus fragrans. NCBI lineage: Eukaryota > Viridiplantae > Streptophyta > Magnoliopsida > Lamiales > Oleaceae > Osmanthus > Osmanthus fragrans. The sequence goes on from CM033343.1 coordinate 2,309,635, forward strand.
CCATGCGTGATGGAGACACGCCGTGTCTCCGTGTCATACGGAGACACGGGCGGTGTCTCCGTGCCTCCGTGTGACATGGAGGCACGGGTGTCTCCGTGCCACATGGAGACACGCCGTGCCTCCATGCGTGATGGAGACTTGTGTACTTGTTAACAAGATAACTTAGATTCGATTTCTAACCAAAATTTTGCAATCGTTAAACACCTAGTCAAGACCTAACCTTGTGCACCTCCAAGTTGTTGCAGAGCATTGACAAAACGCCGATGCAATTCAGGTGACCAGCATCTCCTCTGCTTCCTCTGCTGCCCCGGCCCTCGAAAAAATAACCACACAATGTTAGCATTTGAATACACGCAGAAAGATTAAATTGAAGGGGTGTATGATAAACTGTAACTAAATAAGGCTGCTTTCGAGTAATGAAGATGTAGACAGTTTGAATAATGAAAATATGAGCTTCACATAGATGTAAAAATTTTAAGAACTGTAGGTATATTTGATGCCTCAACACCCATTTTCAAAATCTGAAATTTGCTGTATACTTTCTAATAATTGTTCTCAAACAAGTTTAAATAAGTTTTACTTCATTTTGCTTGAATGGGCAATATTGGAATCTAAGTGTCAATATGTTTTTATTTTTAGAAAGTCCATCTTCATGAGAAATTCCAAAATAGTGTATCATATAATATGAGGGAGAAGCTGTTAGAAATATATGTGTGTGGATGTTAGAGGCGAAATACCATAGTTGTGATTGCTATTAGAAAGTTTTCAACAAATATGGACAGAAGTATGAAGAAAAATGTATAATTGCTTTTGATCTCAATAAGTAGTCAAGAGCTAAAAATGTTTATAAGGCCAACTATTTTTTTTTTTAATTCAATTATTCTTTTCAAGTATATTGAATGCAACCCAGATTGCTGTGTAATTGATCCATTCAGTAACATTTACCCTGTATTGGACCGGCTTAAAATTCAGCAGATTCTACTCGGTTTGGAAAATCTCAACATAAAAGGCCACTGTAAAATTAGGGGGTCCAATTTCTCTCAAGGTCACTTATCCTATATTACAGTTTTTTTGCGCCAAATTGCTGAAAAGGTCTTGAATATTTAGTTGCTAATTTTCTACTGCATACTACAGCATGTGTTGATTCTCCTATACTAAGTCACTAAGTTTGTAAGTGTATATATACTTATATAATTGTTTTGGTTTTAGTGATTTGCATTGAAGCTAGAAGATATTTATTTGCATCACTGCAAATTGGAAGTATGCTTTAGGAAAATAAATTGCCAGAATGGTTCCAGTCAAATTAATGCAAGTTGATTGTTTTTGGGGTCAAAAGTTCATGTTATCTTTCTTCTATTTCATCCAGTAGGTACGCTTGATAAAATCAATACCTCCTACTCCAAAACAATTATTTTAAGGTTGATATGAACTTCACCTCAAAATAACCTCTTGTTCATGTTATGGGATGTAATTAAGGCTTAATTATAGGGAGTCCTAATTTGTATATCTTCCTAATATAGAATTCTAACTGTGTATATATATATATATATATGTATCGTTTATTTCCTATGAATATAACAAGGAAATTATTCTTTTTCTTAATTTCTTACAGTTCAATTTAATATTTTTGGATGAACTTTGCATTAAAAGAACCTAATTGTTCAATAGAATATGCTTCTGATGTAATTCAGAATGAACATTTGCTATTTTATTTTTCTTCTACAAACTCATTTATAAAAGTTATAAATCTCTGGCTGTCTATGTAGTGTTATAATGGAAAATTCAAAGTCTCAAATGTTACATAAGTGGTCATTTTATTTTTATCCAACAAAAAGAATCCTGTGCGGTAACTAAAGGAATCACAAAACAAACATTATTCACAGACACACTCACAAACACAAAGACTGATATAGGAAAGCAAAAAGAAGCACCTGCCAAAGGTTGTGAAGTTCCACAGACTATCCATCCTGAACACCAATAGGCAATGTCAGTTTTCTCTTCCTTCCAACCTCCCATCTTAGAATATTCCTGTCATCATCCACCACATAATAACTGTACTCACATCCAAACCCATTTAGAACAGGCAAACTACCAGACCATATGAGTTCATCCCCTCGATGAACAGGCTTCAAAAGAAGGCCTTTCTTCACATTCCATGATCCAAGCACCGGCTCTGAACCGTAGACCAGAAGGTGCTGTCCCCAGTGGGTACAATAAGGTAATTGAAAGCTCACAGTAACTGAATTCGAAGTCTTGCTTCCTCGAATTAACCCCGGATTCACCATTTTCACCAAGAACTAAATTGAACAAGAATGTGGTTTCCTAAAATCTAGCAAAACACATTTGTTAAGTCATATTCCATGCATTAACAAATGAGAACAAACTTGGAATTCCCAGATTCCCAGTATTTAAGCATAACATCATGTAAAACCCCAAAGTTGAATTTTTATAGGTAACAGAATTATAAACAAAATCTTACTAGTAGAAACATAAAATAAACAATACATATGAAAATCAACTTGCCCCAAATGAGTACGTATGCTAAAGAATAGAATCTTGGCCCAAAAATTCACTGCCCTGAATTACAAAGTATTCAAAATTTTGACTTTAAGCACACAATTGGGAATAAGAGATGACACAAAAAGATTGGTTAATGACACAGTTCAGAATTAAGATTAGCGCGTCTCCGTCGCACACGGAGGCACGATTCGTGGCTCCGTGTGGCACGGAGGCACGAACCTCAGATCCTGAATTCTTGCATCACCAAAACCCGGATTTTCTCCTTGATTATGTATGGGTTCTACTCCAAAAGTATGTAAACTCTTAGTGAGACTAATTATCTTCTTCTTAATATCTAAAATCTGATCACTCTAAAATAGCAACCCATTTTTTTGAACAAGTTTCTCGAATTTTCGTACCTTCTGGATGCAATTTTGGCAGCAACAAATACGAGGACATTATCCTCCGTGTCATAAGCTGCTTCTCGAATTTCTGCAACCCAATTGCAGAGACGATCTGCATCTTGATTTACGTCTACGTCTCTCAAGAAAGACCCCATCAGTTGAAGCTGTTGTTGAATTTGCTCAACTTGGGAGGTATGGTTGAGTTGGTGGTTGAAAATGTATGGTTGATTGAGTGGAAAAATGGAGATAGTATAGTTTCAGTGGGAGTTGGTAAGAAGACGGTTAGTGAAGACAGAAAAAAAAAGAATTAGGACGATAGAAAATCTCGACACGTGTAAAGTCTTTCATTCACTCTTTTATTTTATAGTGAAAAAGAGTTGGAGTTGCTAGGTAAGGTTTACCAGGCAATTTCCATTAAATGGTTATATCCTACCCACCACGCAAAGTCTCTCTCTCTCTGTCTCTCTCTCTCTCTCTGAATATATATTTTGCATATGTAATAATAAATAATAAATTTGGGTTGGTTTGATAGTGGAAGTCAAGGCAGGCCAACTTTGTCTCTTCAACTTGACTCTGTCCCAATTTCCTCAATTTCCTTACCATCTTGTTTGACATAGATTTTTTGATAATAAATTTTGTAAAATGTAATTTTTTAGAAAAATATATGAAAAATTATAAATTTACATACAAAAATTATTTTATGATTAAAATATATTGTTAAAAAAAATCTGTACCAAATAATGGCTCAATACATAGCAATTAGCACACCATTGATTAATTCAATGATGTCTTCTCTAAAAGAATAAAAAGAAGAAGTTAAATTTTAGAATTGGGAGAAATTTAAGTGTAATTAAATAGAGTTTTGCTACACGAATACTCCGGTTAACACCTCCCACACACATGGAGGAATATTATTTTATTTGCACTGGACCCACACACTCATATGTGGTCACCCAAAATGTCAACTGGAATGTTTGTTTAGCATTTTTCAATTAAATAACGTTATAGAATTTAAGAATATTTGACAAGGTAATTTTGAAATTTTCTAGAAATTTCATAACCACCTAAATTACGATGAACTTATTTACTCCTTCAACTATATGAATTTTGATTAGACGAGTTTTCATTGAATATGGAAATACGTGTCAATAAACAAAAATTCATGTTAGTCAAAAAAAATTTCCTTACAATAATGTTGAGTCTATTTGATGAAAGGAAAAATATATATGTATCGAGGGGGGTACCGAATCGTGTACTCCACCTCACATAAACACGCGGGCCCCGCGTGTATATAATAATGTCGAACTGTGGCCTCTACCTTCATTGTGTGTAGAGAGTAATGAATTTTGTAAAAAAATGGGAGTACATGTAGTATGGTCATTGATGAAATATGAGAACTCTTGCATGAAAGTTTATTTTTACCACATCCCACCAAGGCACCAACCCCGTGAAAGTTTATTTTTACCATATCCCACCAAGGCACCAACCCCCTTAAGACTCAACAACTTCCACCATTTGCAATATTTTAAATCATCCCACAATCTTGAAATTTTCCAAGAATTTCATGGCACTACACAAAAAGTTTGAGGCAAAAATAAATTAAAAATCAAATATATTAATATTATTAAAATTATGTGTACAGAATATGCATTGATTTGCATAAAAGTTCACATTTGATTTTCTCATTATTGGGTGTTTCAAATTGGATTGCATTATATATTGTCGAGAAAAATCATTTGTACAGAAAATGGTTTACCACCTTCTTGACGGATACTCACATATTGTGTGGGACTTGCGTGGGACCCGTCTGAAAAAATGCTCTCCTCCCCCTAATGTAAGTGTTCTGTTAGAGAGGGTGTCAAACCCTTCCTATACAAGTCGCACGGTTCTATATTGTTTTAATTAAATTTTTTCACCACTCATGAGTAAATTTTTTTGTTTTTTTTTTCTATTTCGAGGTCAATATCAAATTAATACAAAGAACGGTAAGTTAGGGTCGAATTCCTCAACTTTTACATGATGTGGCTGTGGTTCCCAAATTATTTCAATTGATGAATCTAAAATACTTGTATGAAAGTGATTATTTGGAAAATATTTTTTTGGAAAATGTATGATTAAAAATTAGGGTAAAAAATGCCAAGAAACATGAAAAAAATAAAAAAAGAGAGGAAAATATGTGATTAAAAATGAATATGAATCAAAGTGAGTTTTTGAAAATCACTTTCACACAAGCAATGAATCCCCGAACGATAGAAATCATCAATATAGACGTTCAAGATGTGCTCGACGTTCACATGACTGGTAGCTAGAAGATTATTATCAACCCATTTAACATTGATCTCCAATCCCATTGAATGTCCAACTTGACGATTTCCAAAACATGGAAGCTCAAATTCACATTTTCAAATAGGTTAGGGACTCAAAATCTTACTTTAAAGGTTGATAACCTATAACCACTCCATATAAAAGGTTGAAGAGCCCAACCACAGTTTATCCTACAAAGAATGACCTATAATTTTGGTTTATTTTCCATTAGTCGTGATATAGGCAACAAGTTGAAAAGTCATTAATGGTTAATGGTACCATCCTTCTCATTTTCTAGTGTATGAGTAATAGATTGGTGATCCGACATATAACAAATCTTGCGATGAAAATTGTACGATTCTCATAGGTGGTCCAACTGATTTGGGGACCTTTAACAAATTGCCAAGGGGGCATTTTTGTAAACGATAAAAACAATTTAATGAAACAGATAAACATTAATGAAAATTCCTTTGGTGATGCCGACAACATGACGATTGATGATGCAAATAGAATTATCAACAACAATATTGTCGGTAATTATCCACACACCATCATTAGCAATTAATGACGGTAATATTGTCAATGATGTAATCAAAGAGTTACCAATGACTATTCAGTTATTGAAGAGAAGTTGGCAGTTATCGTTGACGATATGACTATTGGTAATTCTAACTAAAATTAATTTGTTGGCTATTTAAATGAAATTATCTATATCAATATCGTTGGTGATCAAATGCACGTCTTCTTCAACAATTACTGATGTGATTGTCGTTAGAAATATTGTCGGGGATCACAAATGAGAAGTTGTCTATGTCACTCGCAAAATCTCAATGTTTATATATTCTTTATGTTTTCATATGATACTGATAAAATAAGAAATATATGTTTTTTTCTTATTTCTTTATAATATTATAAAACTTATAGATTTATTTTTTCGCTTTAATTTTGTTTTGTGACAAAATATTGGGTTAGTATTTAGTTTATATTATTATAACTTATTTTTTTACGAAATTTTATCTGATAAATTAAATTTGTCTACTTATTATTTTTAAATATTATTAACTAAAAAATCATTCTTGATCTTTAATTATTAATTTAATGTTATTAATTACCAACAAAAAATCTTATAAGAAAAAACATTTAAGTATTAAAATTTTGGAACCTACTGCAATTTGAATGTTTTAGGCAATCTAACATTTTGAAGAGGCCAGTAGAACAAAAGCTAGTCGAAAACAAAATGAAAAAGCCATAAGTACAGAATTTTTTTTGACAGGTTTGTTATTGAAGTTGATGTGACCAAATGTGATTCGCCTGTTTCTTTTATATTTTTTTCTATTTTCCAATGAATGCATGTCAAGTATTATCTGTAAACATTTTTTCGTCAAAATTATCTGTACTTATAGCATGATTGAAAACAAAATGTTGAGAGATAGTACATAGTCTTGATTAAAATGTTGCATGTTTCATGCTTTATGGTAGAAAATGTAACAAGTCATAATTCAATAGTCCACTAAGAAATGGTGGGGAAATTAATGGGAAATCAACCAATCTCTTCCTTATAATTTGCTCAATATTGACATTTCATCGTTTGGTATTTGATTCTGAAAGTTGGTTTCTTATGTTACATAGATGGAAGATGTCATCAATACCTCACTAATTAAGCTTATAAACCAGCTTCATTCAATTTTGCTGTTCTTTTTTTAAAAAATATATATATTTCTTCTATTTACCACAAATATTAAGATATGAAGTTATTTAAGTTGCATTTGCACATATAAAAAATAACACTTGATGAGAAAAAAAAATAAAAAAAAATAACACTTGATGAGAAGTTCCCTTGCATTTTGAAAATGAGTTCCAAACATTTATGCACGAATTTTCTTGCAAATTCGGGTTTCAACCAAGTTCGATGAGGAACTGAAGGGTTGACCATGTTTTTTTGTTACCGATTTTTCTTAAAAGAAAAGAAAACTTGTTAAAAAAGGGTTCAACTTTGACATCTATCACGCTATGTTTAGTTCTTGATAGAAATTTTGTCTTTATAGTTTCAGTGATAAATTTTAATTTAATGGTTATAATTTTATAGTATATAAAATTTTCGACCTTGACTTCAGTTTTATTCTATATTATTCTTCATCTCCATTCTTTACTCTTTATTTATAGCAACACTTTTCTCGTGCCTGTTCAATCGAAATGGACCATTTCTATTTTTTGTCCACATACAAGCGTTGAAGTGTCCTTTCATTATTTCGTCTATGTTTGGTTGAATTTAACTTAAAAATAACAATTAATTTTATTTATATATTTCATTAAATACATAACTTTTCGACATTGGGAAGAGATGTGACCCATATATTCGGACAAATATTCAACTCAAGGCATCAAAACAGGATTTGATTCTTAGGATCGCAAATCTTCTCAATGAATCATCGTGATTTGTAGCACAATTTTTGATACTAAAAATCCTTAAAAAAAAGCAATATCAACTTTAATTACAATTTACTAAATAATAATTTTTATCAAAAACAAACGGGACTTAATTAAAAGGACTTGCACAAGCACGAGCACGAGCACTTGGACTACCTAACCAACTGATATTTTTACTTTTCATTAAAAAAGAATATTCATTCATGTGAAAAATTAAAATTTCTTTACCAATAGAATTAGGGTTTTGTCATGGGTAAGACTCAACCATGGCTCCAATGACGCCCCCCTATTGAAGAGGGGGTGGGGTGTCACCAATAGGGGGGCGCCAAATTGGGGCCCCCTATTGAAGGGGGGTTGTCACTAATATTTGGCGCCCCCTAACATTTGTATTGGCATTGAGTCTGGTCAAATGTCTTTTCGCATAGATTTTTGGACTCATATCAAACACCCATTTATAGTAGGGCAATTTTGACACTTAAACTACATATTTCTTCGATTTTTTTTTTTAAATATTATCCTTTTCAATCTTTTGAAAAATACCTTGTTTTAGTTAAAAACCAACATTTTACAATTTACATTATTTTTAGAATTTTTAAAAACATAACTCATTTTCATGTAAAATTATCATTGTGTTGTAAAATGAAAGTTTATTAGATTTGTAGTGAATGACAATTATACCCCTGTAGCCCTAGAAATTATTACCATTGTATTCCTGATTCTTACCTATAAATATAGGGATTTGGTCATTAATAAAATACACACAAGGTATTGATTTTAATTCTCTCTTCTTCTTCTCTATTTTATAACACATTATTAGCACGATACAGATACACATGATAAACCCTCACAATTGTTTTGCTGTAAATCACGTATCCTGTTTGTACCCATCATCATTGTGTCAGTTAGCGTGTAAATTTTATATATATTTGTGCCTCCATATTTCTTTGCATGAAATATGAATATCTCTCTCCCTGTCAATGAATTGATATTTATTGATTATCCAACTGTTATTCAATTTCTTTCCTCTAACCCAACTGTGTCTGCCGTCATTGATTATTTAAAGGATGGGACTTTAATTCTCTTATATTCTTTTTCTCTCTTTTTTTTTAAAACATAATTGTCTATCATATGTGCCAAAATCAATTTGGTGGCGTATAAATTTTCTTTTAATACACGTGCATTATAAACAAAGTGGCTACCTTTTATCTCTCATGTTGTTTTTTCTTTTTGTGCGTGTACTGTGTGATGACTATGTGAAATAATTCTGCCACAGTTGTATTCAACTGCAATGACTATGTAAAAGAATTATGCCACAATGATTGCATGATAATCTTCTGTCACAATTTGTTTCTTGCTTTTCGTAACTCAAATCCAAATCATTCTCTATCAAAGTATTTGATTTTCTCTTTTGATATGTGTTTTCTAATTCTCTACAAATAAATATTAATCATAATTACTTTTTACAGTTTTAATGCATGTCTGTTTATGAATATTGTGTCCGTACATTAAAATTATTTTTCCTAATACATGATTGGTAATTAATTTTTAAATATCCTATCTATTTGATAATTAATTTTTACATCATATCTTATTTGTATGGTAATTAATATTCTTTAACTCGATTAAATATTTGTGATGTTCTATTTTAAATTTTAAATCAATATTCTATCATATTGTTGCTCCTGGAGTAGCACAATATTATAATTAATATTTTTGAAAAATATTATTTGCTCTTAAAAAGCATAAATTATAATTTTCAATATTTCAGAAGAATATTGATATATTGATCTTGAAGAAACAATAATAAAATATAACGTGCTCCTAAAGTAGCACATATTTCGATGAATATATTATTTTAAATTAGTGTTTATTTCCTGAAAGAAAATACGCAACTTATGTTGATGTTATTTGATGATTAATCATATTCTTCGAAACTAATTGTATTTTTTTATTGTGAAATTAATCAAATGACAAATATCACAAAACTTGAGTTTGCTGCACTTGGCATATCTGGAAAAAATTATCTGTCATGGGTACTTGATGCTGATATCCATCTTATCTCAAAAGGTCTGGGAGATACAATAAAAGAAGGAAACAAAGAATTCATGTAGGATCGTGTAAAAGCACTCATCTTTCTTCGTCACCATCTTCACGATGGATTGAAAATTGAATATCTTACTGAGAAAGATCCACATGCTCTTTGAAAAAAATTGACTGAAAGATTTGATTATCAGAGGACTATAGTCCTCCCCAAAACCCGTTGTAAGTGGATGCGCCTTCGTTTGCAAGATTTCAAAACTGTAAGTTAGTACAATTCTGAACTTTTCAGAATATCTTCAAAATTGATCTTGTGTGGAAAAAAAATCACTGATGAAGATATGTTGGAGAAATTTTTTTCTACCTTTCACGCCTCAAATGTGCTCCTGCAGTAGCAATATCGTAAGCGTGGTTTCAAAAAGTACTCAGAACTTATATCTTGCTTGCTTATTGCTGAACAAAATAATGAACTTCTAATGAAAAATCATTGATTACGTCCAATTGGTTCTGTACCATTGCCTGAAACAAATGGTACTGCATTTCCTGAAGCAAATGCAATATCAAGACAAGGACGTGGACGTGGACACAGATTTGGACGTGGACGTGGACGTGGACGTGGACGTGGACGCGGACGTGCACGTGCACGTGCACGTGAAATAAATCATGGACGAAATAATCAATAAAGTTATCATCAGCAAGGTAACAATTTCTAAAAGCACAAAGCAAACGAAAGTAGCACATCCAAAAAGGTGCATGAAGAAAATTGTTTTAGATGTAGAATGAAATGGCATTGGACATGTACCTGTCGTACAAAAAAATATCTTGTGGATCTTTATCAAAAATCAATCAAGGGAAAAGGAAAAGTTGAGACAAATTTCGCTAATTATGATGGTCCGATTGATGTGACTCATTTGGATGTCTCCAATTTCTTTGCTGATCCAAATGGAAATATTGACCACTTGATTGAGGGTGGTGTGATGAAAGATGTATATTAATTTATTTTCTATACTTCTAGTATTTCACTTTATTTTAGAAATTTAGTTAGAAATATGTTTTTACTTTTCAACCAAAAAAAAAGGAAAATTTTATTATGTATCATCAATTTCATATTATTGAATCATATTTACTTCTTTAAATTTAAATTCAAATTTTTATTAAAATATATGTATTTTGTTGTATTTATAGATTGATGATGAATTGTCAAGATACTTGTTTGATTGATAGTGCAACTACACATACAATTTTTCAAAACAAAAACTATTTTTTGGACTTAACATTAGTAGAAAGTAATGTTAATACGATATTTGGTGTATCGAATATCGTTGAAGGCTCCGGAAGAGTTTGTATTATTTTACCAAATAATACAAATTTATATATTAACGATGCACTTTACTCTAGCAAATTCAGAAGAAATTTGCTTAGTTTTAAAGATATCCGATGCCATGGATATCACATTGAGACGATGCAAGAAAATAGTTTTGAATATCTTTGCATAATTTTCTTTGTATCTGGCAAAAAGCAGATAAAAGAAAATTTTCATGCACTCTCATCTGGCATGTACTATACATTTATAAAAATGGTTTAATCAAATAATGTTACGAACCAGAAGTTTGTTGACTCAAAAAATTTTATACTTCGGTATGATAGACTTGGACATCCAGGAGCTATAATGATGCGTCGAATAATAAACAACTCACATGTACATCATTTAAAGAACCAGAAGATTATTTTACCTAATGATTATCCATGTGTAGTTTGTTCACAAAACAAGTTAGTTATTAGACTTTCGACTACAAAGGTCAATGTTGAATCTCCAACTTTCTTGGAAAGAATTCATGGAGATATATGTGGGCCAATACACCCACCATGTGTACCATTTCGTTATTTTATGGTATTAATTGATTCTTCTACTAGAAATGTAGTATTTGCTAGACTACTTGCTAAAATCATAAAATTATGAGCACAATTCTCCGTTTACTCAATCAAGACTATTCGTCTTGACAATGCTGGTGAATTCAGATCACAAGCATTCGAAGATTATTGTATGTCAATTTGGATTACTATTGAACATTCGGTTGCGCATGTCCATACACAAAATGATTTAGCAGAGTCGTTTATTAAACGTCTACAACTTATAGCTAGACCATTACTTATGAAAACAAAACTACCAACTTATGTTTGGGGACATGCCATATTACATGCTGTATCATTGGTTTGTATTAGACCAACTGCCTATTATCAATATTCACCCTTGCAATTTGCATTTGGTCTTGAACCTAATATTTCTCACATAAGGATTTTTGGTTGTGCTGTCCAAATCCCTATTTCACCCCCACAACGTACTAAAATGGGTCCCCAACGAAGATTTGGGATTTATGTGGGTTTTGATTCACCATCTATTATTAGGTATCTGGAACATTTAACGGGTGATTTATTTACTATACATTTTGCAGACTATCATTTTGATGAAATGACTTTTCCAACTTTTGGAGGGGAAAAACTACATTCTAAAAAATAAGGTAAAATTTTTTAGAATGAAATAACTTTATCTCACTTTGATCCCCGCAGTAATCAATGTGAGCAAGAGATTGAGAAAATCATTCATTTGCAAATAGTTGTAAATCAATTACCTAATATATTTGTTGACACGAAAAAAGTGACAAAGTCATATATACCAACAGAAAATATTCCAGCAAAAATTGACGTCCTTGCAGGACAATCTGCAGTGGCAAATTAATCTCATATGTGCCAGAAACGTGGTCGACCAGTTGGTTCAAAAAATTCTGTACCTCGAAAAAGAAATGTACAAGAGAAAAACCAACCAAAAATCTCAGAAGAAATAACATTAGAAAAGATTGATCAATCAAATATTAAAAATATGGTTCCTGAAAAATCAAAAATGTCCGAAAATAATGAGATTTTAGTAAATTATATGTTATCTCATAAATTATGGGAATGAAATAATGTTGTTATAGACAATATTTTCACCTTTAATGTGGCTCTTGATATTATGCAAAATGAGGATCCTGAACCACAGTCAGTTAAAGACTGTTAAAATAGAAATAATTGGCCAAAATAGAAAAAAATCATACAGGCGGAATTGAATTCATTAGAGAAACGAAAAGTGTTTGGACCTATAGTTCGAACACCTGAAAATGTAATCTCTGTAGGATAGAAATGGATTTTTGTACGAAAGAGAAATGAAAATAATGAAATTACAATATACAAAGTACGACTAGTAGCTCAAGGTTTCTCACAAAGATCAGGTATTGATTATGATGAAACATATTTTCCCGTAATAGACACCATCACTTTTAGATTTTTAATTAGTTTGATTGTGTCACAAAAACTTGATATGCGCCTTATGGATGTAGTAACTGCATACTTATATAGTTCACTTGATAGTGACATATATATGAAAGTCTCTGAAGAACTTAAAGTGCCAGAAGCAAACGATACATGCCTGAGAACCATGTTCTCAATTAAATTACAAAAATCATTATATGAACTGAAACAATCCGGACGCATGTGTTATAATCGTCTTAGCGAATATTTGTTGAAGGAAGGTTATAAAAATGATGATGTCTGCCCTTGTATTTTCATAAATAAAACAAATATTGGATTTGCAATTGTCGCAATTTATGTTGATGATTTAAATTTAATTGGAACTCCTGAAGAGCTCAACAAAACTGCTAATTATTTGAAAAATGAATTTGAGATGAAGGATTTAAGAAAAACTAAATTTTGTCTTGGGTTGCAAAACGAATACTTCCCAGAAGGATTATTTGTTCATCAATCTACACATACATAAAAAGTTTTAAAACGATTTTATATGGATAATGCATATCCATTGGCATCACCTATGATTGTTCGATCACTTGATGTGAAAAAGTGTATATGTAGATTGATTGTTCATCAATCTACATATACAGAAAAAGTTTTAAAACGATTTTACATGGATAATGCACATCCATTGGCATCACCTATGATTGTTCGATCACTTGATGTGAAAAATGACCCATTTCGTCCACTTGAAGATGGAGAAAAGGTTCTTGGTCCTGAAATACCATATCTTAGTGCAATTGGAGTATTAACATATTTTACAAATTGCACTCAACCCGACATAATTTTTCTATAAATCTCCTTCCAATATATAACTCTACACCAAGTCAAAGACATTGGAATGATGTTAAACACATTTTTCGTTACCTAAAGGGTACGATTGATTTGAGATTATTTTACTTCCAAAAGTCGAAATCTACTTTAGTGGGATATGCAGATGCAGGTTATCTATCTGACTCACATAAAACTAAATCACAAACAGGATATGTGTTTACACGTGGAGGAAAAACTATATCATGGAGATCTGTGAAGCAATCCTTGACAGCAACATCCTCAAATCATTCTGAAATTATTGCAATCCATGAAGCAAGGCGAGAATGTGTATGGTTGAGGAACATGACCCATCATATCCAAGCATCATGCGGGTTAACTTCAACAAAAGATAGTCCGACAATTTTATATGAAGACAATGCAGATTGTATTGCACAACTCAAAGGAGACTATATCAAAGGTAATATGACGAAGCATATTTCTCCAAAAGTCTTTCATACACACGAACTTTAGAAAAATGGCGACATCGATGTTCAACAAATTCGCTCAAATGACAATTTGCCCGATTTATTCACAAAAGCACTGCCAACATCCACATTTAAGAAGTTAGTCCATGAGATTGGAATGCGTCGACTCAAAGATTTTTAGTGATCAACATCATGGGGAGTAGCTGTACTCTTTTTCCTTCGCATAGATTTTATCCCACTGGATTTTTCTAACAAGATTTTAATGAGGCAGCATTTATTTTTAATACTCCAAAATAACTGTACTATTTTTCCTTCGTTTGATTTTTTGTCCTATTAGATTTTTATCAAACAAGATTTTAACGAATCAAATATTTTGTAATATGTCATTCAAGGGGGAGTGTTGTAAAGGAAAATTTATTAGAGTATGTAGTGAATGACAATTATACCCCTGTAGCCCTAGAAATTATTACTATTGTATCCCTAATTTTTACTTATAAATATAGAGTTTTGATCATTAATAAAATACACACAAGGTATTGACTTTAATTCTCTATTCTTCTTCATCTTCATCTTCTTCTCTATTTTATAACTGCAACTTTTCATTAGGAAACAACACTTTCACGTGTTACATGTTCGGGTAACACGTGTTATTGTGTTGTTTGTATATTAATATTAAAATATATATTTTTTTGTTTTTATTAAAAATTTAAAACTGTCATTTTAGGGTAATTGTGTTACATGTAAGTATCAT
Source organism: Osmanthus fragrans (assembly GCA_019395295.1). NCBI lineage: Eukaryota > Viridiplantae > Streptophyta > Magnoliopsida > Lamiales > Oleaceae > Osmanthus > Osmanthus fragrans. Next base: position 2,324,637 of record CM033343.1, read on the forward strand.
TTTATTTATTTATTTATTTTTATCTGTAGTGTTACATATATGTTATTTATTTTATAATTTGTATTACAACTATCAACCATGCTACTTGTACAACATTGGTTGACAACAATGGTTGACAATCACTCACATGGGAGGAAGTCCATGATGAATAAAAAAATCGTGGGCCCCCCTTCATGTGAGATGATTGTCAACCATTGTTGTCAACCAATATTGTACAAATAACAAAATTCTTACAACTATAGATAGCAGAAATTCCCGTCAAACCCGTCCCGCAAGGTGGGGTCCGCGGTAGGGACGAGAATCATGGTCTCGCCCGATTTATAATTGAAAATTTTAAAAAAAGTTGTCCATTTCTATTATAAAAATTGAAATAAATAATTAAATAAATAAGTTTACCATATACAGGCTTATCGTGCAAGCCATTCTAACTGCCATGTTCCATTAAAAAAACTGAAAAAAAAAAATCCAAGAAAAGAAAAACAATTTGAAATGAAACTATAAATAGGGCAATGGAGATCCCCTACCGGCCCCCACTTTAGGTGTAGATTTGGTCGAGGCATCGGGTGAAATTTCCTGTCGAGGTGTGGACGGTATTGTCATTCCCGTCCCGTTCCATTACCTCCACTAATTGCAACATATATTAGCGTGTTGTTTGTAGGAAAACATATGTGTAATTGTATTAGTCCATCCTTAACGTTAAAACCACCCCGTCCATCACTGTTTTCAACCATCAACACTACATTCACCCTCCACCATTCCCTTGCCTTCCCTTCCATGGTCACCAATTAGACCAGCCTCCCATATAAAACATGTATCACTTCTTTTCCCCAACACGGTGTCAAATCATTCATTGTTGACCACCACCGTCATTGCCCTTGCACCATCCATCACTGTCTCCAAACTATTTTCTCTGAATATTGCCTTTTGGTATCATTATCACTCTAAAAAACAAGCTCTAAAACTATAGCTCGACCATACCTAAACCAATAGCAACCAAAAACACCACCAATTGATGTCGTCTATGCACCACTACCTATCCACCATTCGTTGCTAGTGTGTTACCAACACCAAACACAGGTAACACACAATAACAAAATGTGCTATCAATAGAAAACACGAAGTAACACTATATGCTACTAACCACTCAACTGCTACACCGTCCATCCAAATCTACCACAGTCATACACCACCATCGCACAATACCATTGTGGTACCATCACCATCACCGTCCTGCCGTCATTGTAAAATGTTGAATTTCTCATTGGGACTTAAGTGCAAAGTTTAAGAACTTGAGAATCAAATTAAATTATTTTAATTATTGAGGGATCAAAATGGATACTTTGGAAAATAAGATTAAATTGAATGGATGGTGAAATAAAGATTTATTGGTGATGATATGAGTTAGTTGATGATGTAACATGCAATTTGGAACTTAACTACAATATTTGAAAAGTTTAGGATTAAACTGCAATTTAGGAAAATTTACATGTTTATTTCTTTCGGACTAGAAGTACAATTTTGGAGGAAGACTTTAAGTTGTTATTTCGGGTCCTTTTGATTGTAAGGGTGAAAAATGGGTGGAAAGAAAATAAATGACAGAGAATTGAATTGAATAAAATTTGTTTTACAGGGAATTGTAATTAATAGTGTTTGATTGATATAATTTTTCACATGACAAATTTTTCGTTTAACTTTATTTTTTTACACAAATTGTCAATTAAATGGATAATTTTTTTTATCATTGACTTTGTAATGTGTTCCAATTGTTATAAAAAAAAAGTCAAAAAGTTAGAAAACATTTTCCCACCAATATGGTGGAAAAACGTTTTCTAACTTTTGTGCATCAACAACTTGTACCTTGAAAAATTTGGAAAACGTTTTTCCTAGAAAATTAGTACAATCAAACAGGTAAATAGTAAAAAGCAGGAAAACGTTTTCCACCTTCCATGAAATCCATATCCAATCAAACAGACCCTTCAAGTTTATAAGCATTATTGTAATTTTGTAAGTTTCAGGACCAATTTGCAATTCCTATAAATGAGGGACTAAAATACAATTTTAAAAGTATTTTGCATTTAGGCTTTTCGAGCCAAATAATACTTCTGAAACTGAAATTGTTTGTCATGATTAATTATATTTTTTTTTATAGTAGAATGTACCTTGGACGCTCTAGACAAATAACGTATCTACTAATTTAAGTTTTATATAATCAACCGTATAAAATATACTATGTGGGGGTGGCTTTAGACTGTATTATTTATGAATTAAGAAAAGATAGTTAAATTGAATTACATAATCTAGTTACAGGTAAATAGGAGCCAAGAATTTCACTTACAACTATCCAAAACACTTGCATTATACTCTACTGATTTGCATTGTTAAGAATGACAGAGAGGAGAAATGTACACATTCTTGAATCTTGGCAAGGCAACTGTGGATAGTGAGAGACGCACTCTGTATTGTAAGGATTGGCCTCGTATTCTAAATTAAATAAGAGTGTTATGATGCCAGAATTTTAATTTTATAATTGTATTAGAGAAAATCTCGGTACAGACCTACGCTTTCTTTCCGGTTTGCCCCTTTGCATGGACTAATGCTTGTCATCCTAGTCATCTCAAGCTATAATGTTCGACCTACGGATGTGAGTCACTGCCGATTTGAGGGAATTTGATTGGTTGGTGAGTTCGATTACGACGAATCATGATGACACTTAGATCTTAGACATGATGATATTTTATATGATATTTCACATAGTCTGAAAACGACTTCAGGTCAGAGATCCGAGCTGACCTATCTCAACTCTTTTGCATGTGGACCTTTTGACCAAGTTAAGGGTAGCCGTCAACGTATTGGATGTGAATATCAGATCGATGACAACATATGTTAATAAATTATTTGTAATTCCATGATTGGAATGACCTTAAATATTTTTCTCTTAGAATGAACAATCAACATATTTAGGATGGTTTGATTTGGAGATGGTTCTTAATTGAAAAAAAAAAGAAAAGAAAAAGACAATAAATCTAGCTAACTATTCGATAAAATCTTGTTTACGTTTTAGATGCTTACCTGGTCGTCTGAGTCGAATAGAGTTGAGTTTGGAACTAGATTTTTAAATTTCAAATAAATGATATAAGCTTTGGTATGCAATTAATGGATGTTCTTTTGGCTATTTAATATATCAATTATGATTACAGATGTTCCCTAAGTACAGAGAATTTCTACGATTTTTATACAGAAAGTTGATGTGACAGCATCATATCCATTTGTATTTTACCTGGGTCCGGGATCCCATATATTTTAATTATGCCCATTGAATTTCAATTTTTGTACCAATCTGTATAAATTTCTTGTACTCATAGCAATGCTGTTATGATTATCCTTTTGGTTGATTTTTGTTTTGTTATTTTGTTTTGTTTTTTGGTTTTTTGTTTTTCTTTTGGTAGTGGTGGTTCTTAATACAATTGTAAAGATATTTTGGTTTTGGCAATTGGCAGCATTCACCATTTTCAGCAACTCTTATTCACCTATCTTTAAACATTTTTTGTCCTATAAATACTACGTTGGACTTTTCTTTTATTGAGAAAACATAGCTAGCTACGTACACTTGACTGACTGTCGACTGGATCCATGGAATAATAATAATAATGAATAGAGTATGAGTTTTTAACAAATTCTCAAGAAAATGGACTCGAGGATTTTGGACCTACCTCAACAGCTAGCATCTTTACCCGCACCTTACCTAAGCACCAAGAATGAAACAAATAGACATGCATTTGTAGTCTAACTATCAACAAATTTGATTGGAATTCTTTAGATGTTAGGTTTAGAAATAATTATTGATCATTAGAACTTCATGTCAGTCACTCATTACATGCTTCTATGTCTTTGAATATTTGCATCTTGACCATCGAGACTGAATTGAAGTAAAATATGTCTCAACCAGCCGAAGCACCATTTAGCAAGAAAATGTGTAGACTAAAAACGTAATTGAAGGCATCAGCCACCAAACGGTTCAAAGGCTACCAAACATCAAGTTCAGTACAATAAACTCATGCGTACCCACAATGAATTGCTTGACAAATGCCATAAACTACAAACCTAAACAAAATCCTGAAATTTGAACTTGTTAATGACTTCCAACACAATCATAATGGGATTTTAACTCATAAAATGATTAAAAAAAACCCTTTAAGAGGTCTATATAAAGGGCCATTTGTACAACTAAAGACGATTGAAAATCTAAGATCCATCCTTGCATCGTCAGAAATTTTTGAGAGATGAGATTATGAAAATTCTCATTTATTATACATTTTAACTATTTATATATTTTATAATACTATTTTTTATTTTTTAAATACCATTTAAATTAAAACACATAAAATTAAAAATATAATTAATTTTTTTAATTAAAATGGCCAATAGGAGGGCGGGCAAGTGGGGATGAGAAAACCAAACATGCCCTAAGGCTAAGCCCTTATCCGATTAATATCCGCACATTTTTTCTGAAATATCTCTCTTTAGTCTTCACTTCTAAAATCACTTCAAAACCCTATTTCAAGAAGAGAAAAGACAGGAAAACCTTATCTTCGTTCAACTTCAACACAAGCACAACAATGGCTGCCTCTGCCTTGTCTCTTCACCTTATCCCTCAAACCCTCTCTCTGTACCGTCACTCATCGACGGCTTATTCTTTCCCACTCTTTACTCCCTATTCTCTTAAACCTCTTCCAAAACTTACCATATCAATCCCCTCTAAAAATTGTAATGGTGAGGCCACTTCTAAATTTGCGAGAAACGTTGCTGTATCTTCTGCGTTGGAGGAGTTGGAAGAAGAAGTGGGAGAAGAGAATGAGGGCTTTGATTTTTCTAGCCCAGCGGAGCCCAGCTTTTCGCCTGACCTTAAGCTTTTTGTGGGGAACTTGCCTTTCAATGTTGATAGTGCTGCTCTTGCAGGCTTGTTTGAACAAGCCGGAAATGTTGAGATGGTTGAGGTAATTTTACATCTCTTCTTATGTTCTTTTAATATACACTGACCCAGCATCTATGATGGTAATATTCTGGAAGGGAAAATGGTTCCTTTTTGGGGGTTTTTTTTTTGCCTTTTTATTTTCTATTTGAAAATACTATGTTTAGCTCGAATTTTTGGTAATTATAAATATATTAGGGATGGAGGGTTTCAGGATTTGGGATTTTGTTCAATTCCAAGCAATTGATTTTCTTACTTTGCATCTGTGTAGAATTTTCGATTACTTTGTATATTAAATGGGATAGATATATGCTTATCAAAGGTCCTGTGGTTGTGTATGGAGTGGGTTATGTACATACTATGCGTGTAAATGTTCTTATATTCGAACAAGGCTACTTATTTTACCAGTTCATCTGTTAACCTATAGTGAAAAAATCCTTTTGTGACGATGGATTGTCAGCTAAGTAGTGAAATTTGCAGGTTATCTATGACAAGCTTACAGGAAGAAGCAGAGGGTTTGGTTTCGTTACTATGTCTACCGCAGAGGAAGCTGCAAGTGCTGCTCAACAATTCGATGGATATGTAAGTTTCCAGCATTTATGGTACTCAAGGGTACAGAAATGCATAGGCTTTTGTATACATATGAAGTTGTATCTATATTTAAAATTTTTAATTGTGATAATCATACCCATTATGCTACTTTTGCATCAAGTCTTGAGTTTGTTTATTCAATCTGAGCATAAAATTCAAGAATTGCCTTGTTTATCAGGAATTTGAGGGCAGACAGCTAAGAGTGAATAATGGACCTCCACCTCCTAAGAGGGAAAATTCTTCATTTAGAGGACCGAGGGGAGGATCAGGAACAAGTTCCAATGATGGAAACAGAGTCTATGTTGGGAACCTTGCATGGGGAGTTGACAATCTTGCTCTTGAAACCTTGTTCAGTGAGCAAGGAAAGGTTATGGAGGCCAAGGTGGTTTATGACAGAGAGAGTGGTAGATCAAGGGGTTTTGGGTTCGTGACTTACAGTTCTGCTGATGAGGTCAACAATGCTGTTGAATCGTTGGATGGCATGGTACGTTTATTCTTGAGGCTATATTACTTGCACCTTTATATACATATGTAAGTATGCATAGATTTGTCATTTTGAAATGCATGTTTATACACATTTTAAAATAATAGCTACTAAACCCAGTTTAGCCTTTTGTTTAAATTGTAAACCCACCGAACCAGACATTATACTGTTGCGGTTTAGCAAGGAATTGCGAGTCACTAGGACATGGATGGTTGAGAGTACTACAAGGTCGTATCTTGACTGAAAGTGGAAGAAGCCTTGGAACTGAAGAGGCCAGGGTTATGGATTAACAATATATATCGAAAACATGCGTGCAAACATGCATATGCTGGGAGACGTCCCATCTCAATTTCATAGCTAAAAAGAAATTAATTTAAATGTACTAACAATATTAACTTATGTATCTTGATATCTTGGCCTGCAATGTTATATTATTGTGTTTAAAAAATATGTGTTGTATACCTTATGGGTACCATGTTTATTGATTCTAATTTTTATCAAAAAACGACATGAAATTTCTTTTTGCAGGACCTCGATGGAAGGTCAATTCGAGTTAGCCCTGCTGAAGCTCGTCCAAGGCGTCAGTTTTAATTGCTGAGATTTTCATGAATGGATAAAAGCTCAGGGTATGTATCTAACTTCTTTGAAATATTTTGTTCCATGTTCACCTATTGATCTTGGTATTATCAGCCAGCTTAAATTCAATCTCATTTCTTTCGATGGAGAGAGGGTCCACCTTGTTATATTTCTACATCTAGGATTCGAGGAATCAAACTGTATCAATTGTTTATAGATTTTGAACTATTTAAAATCAAAATATCAAGCTTACTATTTGAATCTGCAAGCCTAACTATATCTCAGTTTTTTCTTTCCTATATATCTGTTATCAGAGCTATATGAGTGACGTCTGCATGCACCTGGAACTGAAGCCGATTTTGATTGGAAGAATTTTCTACTCGGACTCAAGTTGCAACTTTGGATCCGACACACAAGTCTATACTAACCAGACAGTTAGTGTATTGAGAGATCACAATGTATGTTCTGAATGTCCTCTAGGAAAGATACCATTTTGTAATCCTGGCCTCTCACTTTTGGCGGAATACACTATCTTTTGATCATTTGGCTTTCAGATGTATGCGATTTGAAAATTATGATAGTAAAATGATTATGCAGGTTTTTGTTTTAATTCTGTTGACATAATCTTGAGTTACCATGTGGAGGTTAGTGTGCCGGGGCTTAATATTTTATTCAACTTTATTTATTCTCAGAACACATCAAACCATAACATTGCTCGATTTCCTGTTAGAGTAATTTTTTTTGCGAGCACTGGCTATAACTAGAGAGATAAATTGTGCGGCACAGGTTTGACACAATCCAGGCTGAGCTCAGCCAAGTCTCGGCTGATACCAATTTTACTGCTATATTTTAATTGTTTTTGATAGCTGCTTGGCCAGTAAAAAATGAAATTTTATCAAATGGATGTTCGCAAACGTTATCATTTCATGGATCTTAGAACATAAGCTTATAGTGCGATGGGAATAACTGATGCAAGATTTGAATACAATGAGTCTTCAAGCCTTCAGTGATGACAATACATCAATTTTGGTATGCAAATTTGACTTATGAAGTCTGAAAACATAATTATTCAATACAATTGTACACATTCAAATCACTTTTCTACGTTGACTTAGCTTCCGGGGACAGGATCCTGTTTTTTGTCTTTACTTTCTTCATAGTATAATCTTAAACAAGTAAATAAATAAATAAAACAGAGATTCCAGGCCCGTTGTGAATGTTGTGTTGTAACTTTTGCACAGATAATACGTGTCTCGAGTCCCTTTTCATAAGATTCCCCAGGTGAAGAACAATTGAGAAGCTTGATTATAGAGTTCAAGTAGGCAAAAACAAGAACTGTGTTCAAGTCAAGATAAGGAGGGATTTGTGTTCAAACAACAAACAGAAAAGAGCACAAACTGCCTTCTTTTGTTTTATGCCATCTTTTGTAGTCTTGTAATATTACCATGCAAATTAAATATGTCAAAAGCCCTTCGATTCTCAGACGCTGCAAACTGTAATCACATTTTGAAAAATTTGAATTCCATCCAAGAATGCAACAGCTGGTTACATAAGATCAGCAAGGTTTATTTTTTAGTCCTGCTTTATTCTCTCAGTCATACTTCATTTCGAAGTCTTATGAGTAAACAAAATTAATATATGTGGCCCTTCTGTAACAAATTTATCTTTTAGATGAGATGGTTGACATTCCATTTATGTTCAAAGAGATGACGACTCAAGTCTTTTGATGAGTTTTGATTTCTTTCACTCCCCTGAGAATGTGTAGATGACATGAACTCGTTTTGGTGTAATCCAATTCTGAATTCTACTGATGCATGGGATCCAAGTCATTGCAGCAATATTGCTAACTTGCCTATGTCAATGTTTTGCAGGATAACTCAACATTTATAGCAACATCAGTCGATAATGGGCTCTGCGAGCTTTGCCTGTTCCAAATCTGTAAGGTTGTCCAAATATCCATGTCTTGTTTTTGCATCAGTTGCTATATTTAGCCTTCTTTTTTCCGTGATGCTATCTGATTCTCTCTACAAAACGTTGCTAAAAGTGATCAATGTATAATATACGTGTGAAGTGGTTGGCATGGTAGGACAACAAGAACAAGTTGCTCATAATATTTGAAAGTTTAATTTGTATCCTTCCCTCTTCAAGTCCACAATTAACCAAGTATGTATTGGTTGTCAGATTCCAAGATGACCTAGAAACCGAAGAATCTGCAGCACCCAGAAATGGAAATTTCCTGTTCTTCACCACTACGAAAAGGGGGAAAGAAATGCTCCAGTCAATCCCAAAGAATACTGAGATTTGTGCAACAAACAAGCCGTTTCAGAATAAAAAACTTTTAAGGGTATTCTCTGAGGACTACGAGATAGTGCAGAAGAAGATATTAGATCCTCGAGGACCTTTTCTAAGCCAATGGAATAAATGTTTCCTAATCTCATGTCTCATTTCCCTTTTTGTCGACCCTCTATTCTTTTACTTGCCGAGTGTTAAGGAGGATATGTGCCTGAAAGCAAGCATTCCGTTAGAGATAGATCTCACCATCATTCGTTCAGCAGTTGATGCTCTTTATATGATTCAGATTTTTGTACGGTTTAGAACAGCTTATGTTGCGCCTTCTTCTCGTGTAATTGGGAGGGGAGAACTGGTTATTGACTCCTCAAAGATTGCTTCAAGATATTTTCGTAAAGACTTTTGGCTCGACTTATTGGCAGCTCTACCCCTTCCACAGGTACTTCAAGCACCATCCTTGTTAAACAGCCCTTTCTCAGTTTCCAGAAAATGGTGATATTTGAATAAATTATCTTCTCATGATATTCTGCTTTGTGCATTATCACATATTTGCATAAATCTACAATAATTTATTTTTAATAGCTGATGACATTGACAATTCTAAGGTGTTGATTTGGGCTGCAATCCCATCTATGAGGGGTTCGAATGCGATTACTGGAAAACATACCCTGCGCCTCATCGTCCTTTTTCAGTTCCTCTTGAGACTGTATCTTATTTTCCCCCTCTCATCTAAAATCATCAGCACTGTGGGGGTTATGGTGGAAGCTGCATGGGCTGGTGCAGCTTATAATCTTATGCTCTTTATGCTGGCAAGCCACGTAAGTTTGCTTATTTAAATCCTTCAATTTCAAAATTAGAAGGTGGGATTCATTTTTCTACACGCTGAATAATTTTTAATTGATAACTTTCAACAATTTGCTGATAGGATATAGTAATTGTATGGCTGGAAATATTTCTTAGCAAATTGTTTGTATGGAGCTTATTATTGAATCTTACAACACGTTGTCATAGAGGATGAAGTCAGTTGCTGATCCTCTATCGTTGGAATGATTGTGTGGAGTCTAATTATACTGCAGTTATCCTCTCACTTGTGGATCCCGAGGATATATTGGGTATTCATATTTGTATCAGGTTGCCCTAATATCCTACATAAAAAGGACTTTTAGGCGGCCCTTCTTTTTTTTTTTTTGGTGTCAAAGAAGTGGGTGAAAACCCTGGATTTTTCTTCTCCGTTATAGTGAAAACTTATACGGCAAGTGGAGCAGCCCTCGCATTAAGGCTCAACCACTAAAAGTCCGTGCGTGCTTTGCCCATGTTCTTACTAATATTGCTTTTGAAACTAGAAATTCGAGTTCAATATTTAACACATGTCTGTGTTGCATTATTTATATAATTTTCTTCTAGGACAAAATCCTCAGGCGATCAAGTTTTTCTCTGTTCTATGAAGGTCATTGGTTCGTGCTGGTATCTGCTAGCAATCGAGCGTCAAGAGGAGTGCTGGAAAATGGTTTGTGATCTTCAGAAACCAAAATGCCAATACTATTATTTTGACTGTGGAACAAGTGTTGATTCTGATCGGATAGCATGGTTTATATCAAGCAATATCTCCAAACTATGTGATCCTAGAAGCGAGTTCTACAACTTCGGAATATATGGTGATGCATTGACGTATGGAGTTACAATGTCAAGCTTCCTTAATAAATACACCTATTGTCTCTGGTGGGGATTGAGAAATCTGAGGTAATTTGCAAAGTCCTTGATATCTATGATAATCCTGTGTTTTATTCTTAATAGCATAAAACTTTTGAGCAACACTTTTTGCTCAAGATCTTTCAAAAAAATTGAAAAACACTTTTGTTATATTTATGTTAAAATGAACTTGTACATTGTAGTAATGATTTTTACTTCTTATGTTTGCAGTAGCTCTTGCAAATTAACTCATTTTCAAAATTGATTTTTGCAGCTCCATTGGACAGAATCTCATGACGAGCACCTATGTTGGAGAAATGGATTTCGCCATAGTCATTGCCATTCTGGGCTTGGTGCTTTTTGCATTGCTCATTGGGAATATGCAAGTAAGCCTTGGTGCTTTGCCTTTCCCCGTTAATTTCTGGTGTACATTTAAGAAGTATTATTGAAAACGTGATCAAGTTTTGCAAGAGTAAACGAATCATGGGAACTTGTAGGGGCATGTCAATGACACGACTCTTTAACAACTTGATAGTTTAGACGAGATGGTTTAACATATGGTGTTGAAAGCTTTTGTGCTTGTTTTCATTGAACAGACCTACCTCCAATCTACTACCTCTCGACTTGAAGAGTGGAGAGTTCGAAGAACTGATACAGAACAATGGATGCATCACCGGCAGCTTCCTCACGACTTGAAGGAGAGAGTACGCAAGTTTGATCTGTACACATGGGTTACAACAAGAGGAGTCGATGAAGAAGCTATTCTCAAAGGTCTTCCTCTTGACCTCCGAAGAGATATCAAGCACCATCTTTGTCTCGATCTAGTTCGAAGAGTGAGTCTCACTTTCTTCCTTTTGCATCAGAGTTTTTTTTTCGCAAGAAAATTATTGCGCGATATGTAATACTATGTGCGCACAATATGTAAAATAGGTTCCCCTTTTTGACGAGATGGATGAATGCACGCTAGACGCCATCTGTGAACGTTTGAAGCCTGTTTTGTGCACTCCTGGTACTTGCCTAGTGAGGGAGGGTGACCCTGTGATTGAAATGCTCTTTATATTACGAGGGCACCTAGATTCTTATACAACTGATGGAGGTCGTACCGGATTTTTTAATTCTTGTAGACTTGGGTCTGGAGACTTTTGTGGCGAAGAACTTCTCACATGGGCTCTTTACCCGCGCCCGAGTATCCTCCTCCCTTCGTCTACACGCACGGTGACAGCATTTACTGAAGTTGAAGCCTTTGCACTTGTTTCAGAGGATGTGAAGTTTGTTGCCTCACAATTCCATAAGCTGCACAGCAAGCAACTGAAGCATAAATTCAGGTTCCATTCCCACCAATGGAGGACTTGGGCAGCATGCTTTATACAAGCGGTTTGGTTTCGATACAAAAGAAAGAAAGAGGCGGCCGAGTTGAAGGCTCGGGAGTGTGCTGTAGTGCGTGAATTAGCGACTGGACGAAGCTCTTCGCTACCCCCGAGGGCGTCGGATTTTGCAATGTGTGTTGTAAGATTAGCAAATAGTAATAGAAGAGCCAGCAGCCTGAGAAATAGTTCACAACTGGACCTAATCTGGAAGTTACAAAAGCCAGTGGAACCTGATTTTCCAGTTGATGATGATAGGTAAAAGATAGCATTTTGGAAAAGGCTTTGATTACAAGAATAATGCTCAAATTTATCCAAATTCTTAGTGCTAGATGGAACTATCAGATTTAATGTAAACAAAATTTTAATGTAAGGAAAAGATTATCATAGTTAACTAAGGCCTGTTTGACGGAACTTCTGTTTCTTGTAGACGAGTTTCGCAAAGAAGATACTTTAGAATAACTTATTTTAAAAACTCTTCTAACTTGACAAACTATTTTCAGAATATTATTCAAATATATTCAAAAGTCCTACAAAATTGGTCCTAAAAATCACACACAACTTTCATAAACAATCTCTAAATCCTGAGAAAATGAGAAAATGTGTGTGTTATAAATTGAGCACAAGATAATGATAATAATAAAATAAACAAGAACAAACTAAGAACATCAAAATTTATGTGAAAATCCAAGATGAGAAAAAACCACAAGCTGAGGAGGAAAAATTCACTATAATCAATAGTAATTGCGTTTATGACAAGATGCCTTCAAGATATTGTATGAATGTTATAGAAATAATATAAGCCGTGACTTATATATATATAAACCTGATATCTATGTTGCTTGAGTGACAGGCGAGCGGTAGGCGGCCTACAGCTCAAGCGCCAGTGACAAGTCTTTGGAAAAAAATATGTAGGAGTCGCTTGAGCATCCAACCAATGAATGCGGCGTCTTTTCTTCCCGGACTATAATTTTGATTTCTTCAAGATCACTTTAACCAAAACTTCAATATCCACTAGAATTTGGATCAAATTATAACAAATCTCCACCTTGAACCAAATTTCAATATATGAAATTCCAAAACATATTTTCAAAGTAAACTACACTCCTACTCTTCCAAACAAACTCCAATGGGCTAAATCAATAACAAACAACAACTAAAATTTAAGCGATGCTCAAACTTAGCAATTGGAAGTAATTTTGTTATCATATTAGTAAGATTATCATTGGTATCAACCTTGCTCACTACAATATCATCACGAGCAATCATATCACACACAAAATGACACCTTACATCAATGTGTTTATTCCTCTCACGGAACATCTGATCCTTAGTAAAAAAAAAAAAAATAGTACTTTGACTATCACAATATACTATAGAAATTTGTAAGGTTTCACTGATTTCACCAATCAATCTCATCAATCACATAGACTCCTTACATGCTTCTGTAATGACCATGTACTCTACATCTGTTGTAGACAAAGCTACTATATTTTGCAAAGTAGCTTTCCTACTGATAGCACAACCTCAAAGGGTAAACACATACACTGTAAGTGATATCCTCTTATCAAGATCCTTGTATAATCTGAATTTACATATCTAATAACTCCATCTGTATTTCTACCAAAATGCAAGTAAGCATTAGTAGAACTCCTCAAATATCTGAATATCCATTGCACTGATTTTCAGTATTTCTTATAAGGATTTGACGTGTACTTATTAACTGCACTAACTGCATGTGTCAAATCTGATCTTGTACAAACCATAGTATATATAAGCAAACCAACTGCATCGGAATAAGGAATCCGAGACATATAATCAATGTCTTCATCTGATTGAGTACACAATCTCAATGATAATTTGGAGTGGGCAGCTAATGGAGTACTGACAACTTTAACATTTATCATATTGAACATTTGAAACTCCTTATTAATGTACCCATTTTGACTCAAATACAATTCACTAGCCTTTATATCTCTTAAAATTTTCATACTAAGAATTTTCTTCGTTGCACTTAAATATTTCATCTTAAACTCTTTACTAAGTTGAGATTTCACATTTCTGGCCTCTGCTTTATCTTTGGTTGCTATGAGCATATCATCAACATATAATGACTAATATGTGATCGATCCATCATCTTTCTTTAGAAGTACACACAACTATTATAATTACTTCTAATGAAATGAAATTATGAGTAGTCATGAATAAATCGAACATTTTATACTATTGTCTCAGTGATTGCTTCAGTCTATACAATGACTTATTCAACAAGCACACATAGTCTTCATTTCCAGAACTATGAAATCCTCTGGTCATTGCATGTAAATGTTCTCCAAGCAAAAATATTGTCTTGATGATATGATCCGGGATGCGCTAAGAATTCTCAAGTTGAGGTCAAAATTCATGAACAATTGAAGAACAAATGATTGGGAGTAATTTGGTTCAAGTCAAGGAAAATGGGGTTGAATCGACAAGCTATGCGACCGCAATGTATCCAGGCCATGTGACCGCATAGGAGCTGGCAGGGAATTGAAGAGGCCGTTCCAGATCTTCTATGAGGCCGCATAGACCAAATTCGAGGCAGATTTTCTATTTTTGCACGAGATTGTTTATTTTAGCTAAAACACTTATTTTTGGTAGTTTTTATATTTTAGGACTCTTAAATTTCGTTTTTAATTATTTTCCTAGGGTTTCCATATAAATATGATTTATTTTCATTGTAAACATTAAGTTATTGATTATGAATTAAGAGATTTTCTCTACATTGTTCTTTACTTATCAAATATTATTATATTTGTGGCGCTCAATCCTTAGAACTTATCAAATGATGAGGCATTTTTGTAACGTTCGTAAATCGAGGTCTGTGTATTTGTACATCAACGGGTTTAAAGTTTAATATACCTTAGGTTCTTGGTTTGTAAGGTTAAGGCCTAGATCATATTGTTTACAACCTGAATTTGAGCTTTCCCAACGTTTTCAAACTAATTCCGCGAGTTCCATGCGATTCTCCTACCCGGGATCTCATCAAATTGTATCAGAATCTGGGCTCCAGATTCAGGTTATAAATATATATTTTTATATTTGTTTTGAATCTTTTGTTATTTGTTCTTTGAGTCAGAAATAATTTTCTGAGTTTTGATCCAAAAAAGTACAAAAAAGAGTCAAAGTTGTTTTTCGGGCTATTTAAGAGTTCAAATCAGTTTTCGTTTGTTTCGTTGGATTTGTAGTCGAATTCTCGAGTAAAAAAAATTCGAAATTAAAAAAAATCCAAAAAAATTTATTATTATTATAAATTTCGAAAATTTTCAACAATTTTCAATTTTTGAGTAAATTTTTTTTTTTTTTTTTTTAAAGATGGATGGTGATTGGGGGCATATTTTTCAATCTCGATGTTTTGTAGATAGTACGGTATGCAGTCTGGTTAATGATTAGGAGTACATGTCAAACTTAACTATTATCACGATGGTTGAAAATTTTGTACTACCTTTACAACAGCATCCTAAGCCTTATAAGATGACTTGATTGAAGGAGTGTAAGAAGGTAGATGTGACTATGCAGGTTCTAGTGAATTTCACCCTTGTGAGATATAGTGATGATGTTTGATGTGATGTAGTGTCATTTAAATTTTTTCATATCTTGTTTGGGAGACCTTAAAGGTATGAGAGGAATGCTGTTTATGATGAGGGTAGGAACATGTATAGATTTTTTAAGGTTGGGGAAAAGATCACTCTGGCTAGCTTGACATTAAAACAATCCCTTGCAGACCGATGTAAGGTAAAAAGTGAGACAAAGAGAAGAATGAAAGAAAAGAGTGTGATAGATCTTCTACAACAAGTGAAAAAGAGAGAAAATAGTGAGGTAGCTATAAAAAAAGAGTAGATCCACAAAGGAGTGATAAAAGAAAATGAGAGTGAAGAGGTGACAAAAAATGAAATGGAGTCACAAGAGAAAAAAGAGAAAGAGTCTTTAGAGAGAAAATGAAAGTCAGAAGAGAGCTTGCATGAAAATGAGAGTGAAGTTGTGAGGGATTTAGTGAAAACTAAAAATTCACTCCCTAGTTTTGCTACTTTTGTTTTGCAGGATTTTAAAGACTTGATTCATGAAAACAAGCCTATTGAACAACAACTTGTGGAAGAAGCTAACCAATCCTACATTAGCTTGGAAATCTCTCTATTATCGAAGGTTGACTTTGTGATCGCTGAAGAGGTAAAGAAGCCGCCATGGAAGACATTTATATGCAGTGTGTTGAATTACCAAGGTGGAGCAAAGGGAGAGATGAGTCCATTTGTAGTGACATTACTGCAATCACCTAAGCAGGGTAAGACATGGAGGAAACACAGTTACTCAATCTTGGAAGCATCTGCAACTTGCAAAATGAAGCCGTTGGGAAGAGCACACTTTGATCTATGTGATGATTATTGGGTATTCATACGAAAGAGGCGGGAAAGAATTCAAAAGAGGTTCAAACTGCATCCTAGAGGGGATGGACCATTCAAAGTTCTTGCCATGATTAGAAGCAAGGGGCTATAATTTGAGTGTTCAATGCATGAATTCGAGGACGAATCATTTCGAATAGAAAGTGGATGATATGATCCGAGATGTGCCAAGAATTCACAAGTTGAGGTCAAGATTCATGAACAATTGAAGGCCAAATAATTGAGAGTAATTTGGTTCAAGGTAAGAAAAATGGGGTTGAATCAGTAAGCTATGTGATCGCATGCATCCAGGTCATGCGACCACATAGGAGTTGCCAGAGAATTGAAGAAGCCGTTCCAGATCTTTTATGCGACCGCATAGAAATACTCTATGCTGCCGTATAGACCAAATTCAAGGTAGATTTTCTATTTTTACGCGAGATTATTTATTTTAGTTAAAACACTTATTTTTGGTAGTTTTATATTCTAGGACTCTTAAATTCCATTTTTAATTATTTTCCTAGGGTTTCCATATAAATAGGATTTATTTTCATTGTAAACATTAAATTATTGATTATGAATTAAGAAATTTTCTCTCCATTGTTCTTCATAAAACACATTATCGAACTTATCAAATATTGTTATATTTATGGCGTTCAACCCTTAGAACTTATCAAAGGATTAGACACCCTTTGTGGTGTTCGCAAATCGAGGTTCGTGTTTTCGCACATCAACGAGTTTAAGATTTAATATACCCTAGGTTCTTGGTTTGTGAGGCTCAAGTCGAGATCCTACCATCTACAACCTGAATTTGAGCTTTCCCGACGTTTTCAAACTAATTTCGCGAGTTCCATGCAATTCCCCTACCCGGGATCTTATCACTTGACATCTATCCATTTAAACTTCAAATCATTCTTTGTCACTATCCTATGTAAAGCCCGAATTGAACTATACTTTACAACTAGTGAGAATACATCTGTGAAGTCAACACCTGTAATTTAAATGTAGCCTTTTGCTACCAATCTGACCTTATACCTAGTATCTTTAATCCCTAATATCACTTCTTTCATTTTGAACACCCACTTGCAGCAAACAACCTTTTTATTCTGTTCGTCGATTTTTTTAAAATCTCCATGATGTAAACCTTAAACCATAGTAAGTTCATTAAATACATCTCTACTGACTGCCACATTTTTTTGTTTTAGGACACCACAATTTATACCCCTTCATACATGATTTATATCCAAGAAAGATACACTTTCTAGACCTATACTCAAACTTCACGTTATCCATATGAGCATAAGTAGGACACTCAAATATTTTTAAATTAGAATAGCAAGAAGGTTTATAGACCATACCTCTTACTGTGTCTTTTTCTCAATAGCAGTTGAAGCTGAACGATTAATCAAAAAACAAGTTGTAGTAGTGGCTTCTGCCCAAAAAATTTTAGGCAATTCAGAATTTGAAAGCATACAGGGAACCATTTCCACCAAAGTTCTGTTAATCCATTCTGCCACACCATTTTGTTGAGGATTTTCAGGCACTGTCAAGTATCTCAAGATGCCTTCAGCCCTGTAGAAGCTATTGAATTCATCTGAATAAAACTCGAACCTATTATCTACATGTAGACATTTTAACTACTTTCCAGTCTATTTTTCTATCAATGTTTTTCACTTCTTGAAGGTCTCAAACACATCACTCTTATATTTTAAAAAGCATATCCAAACTTTCCTAGAGAAGTCGTCAATCACTATCAATAAGTAATAAGTACCTCATTTTGAAGGCATCTTGGCTGGTCTACAAAGATCTGAATGAATATATTCAAATGTTCTATTCATGTTGTGTCTTCCTCTAGTGAATCTAATTCTTTTTCGTTTCTCGAAGATAAAATTCTCACAAAACTTCATCTTACTGATCTTCTGTCCATCAAGAAATCTCATTCTACTCAACTCTATCATATTTCCAAGTCGCATATATTAAAGTTTAATAACTTCATCATCAGTCAAAAAAGAAATAAAAACTGTTGCATCTCCTATAACTGTGGAACCATACAAAATGTACAACTATGTAGAGTTTTTCCTTTCCTTCATTAAACAAGAGCTCCTCAACTCATCTTAAAACTCCACATTCACTAGTATATTTATGACCATTTGAGTCAAATGTACTCAAATATATAATATTTCTCTTCAGTTTTGGAACGTGCCTTACATTTGTAAGTATTCTAATAGCACTAACGAACATTCTGATTTCGACTGTACCAACTCTGACAATTTTGCAAAGCACATTATTTCTCATAATCACTGCACCTCTCAAAACTCTTTTATACGCCATAAACCAGTTGCTGTTGGGACACATATGAAAAGTACATGCCTAGTCAAGAATGCATTGTTCATAAGGTTTGGAACCTATGTCAGAAATTATAAGAAGCTCTACTTCACTTTGCCCATCTTCTACAACATCAGTTTCTGATGTTCTAACATGTTACTTTCTTTTTTCAGTAGTACCAACACCTTTATTTCTATTTTTCAATGAATGACAAGCAGCTCTAATATGCCCCTTCTTCTTACAGTAACGACACACTTTCTTTGCATGTCTAGATTTCGATCTACCCCTCATATTACTACCAAGATTCCTATTTTGATTTCTCCTACGAACAACCAAGCTTTCAGCCTGACTCCCAGATCCTCCTGCAAAATGTCTCATCTTCTCCTTAGATAGTAAACTATCATTTACATTTTCCACAGTGAGAGTATCTCGACTATAGAAAATAATATCTCTAAAAGTCATATATGATGACGGTAGCGAACACAACAACATCAAAGCCAAGATTTCTTTGAACATAGTTAAGTGATCATCAAATGACGTACCTTTGGACATCTGATGAGAACACAAGCTCTGTTTCAAGTGTAACTTGCTGGTCAAATTCTTTGTCATACAAAGTTGCTCCAACTTCAACCATAATACAACGACACTTTTTTCCTTTAGAACATCTTAAAGAATTTGATTTGATAGATATAGATGAATTTGAGATTGGACTTTCTGATCCCTACGCTGCTTTTCATCCAGCGTCCAAGTTGAAGACATCTTATAAAAAGGCAAAACTTCCTCCAAATCCATCTACTCGAAAGCTGCTCACATTGTCACTTGCTATAAAGTAAATCTCGTGTTTCGATCCAATAATAGAATATCATATTTCATCGTTTCCATGCGGAATAATCAATCTTACTCTAATATAACTTGTTATGAATTAAACGTAAGATAATGATAACAAGGAAATAAATAGTAATCAACAACATCAAAGCCAAAATTTATGTGAAAACCCAAGATGGGAAAAAATCACAGGCAGATGAGGAGAAATTTACTATAATCAATAGTAATTATATTCACAACAAGATCTCAATATTCTCAATGAAATTTAAAGGCATCAAGATATTGTATGAATGTTATAGGAACAATACAAGCTATGACTTATATATATATATAAACCCTATAAATCAAGTTATAGATGAATAAGAGTCCAAAAACATGTTAAAACACGAATGAGCCTATGTCGGATAACTCTGTCGCTCTAGCGACAGGCGAGCGGCCCGTCGCTTTGATCGCCAGGCGAACTACAAGTATCTGAAGAAAATATGCAGGAGTCCTTCGAGCGGTCGGCTAGCGAAAATGCGACGACTTTTCTTCCAAGTCCATAATTTTGATCTCTTCAAGAGCACTTCAACCAAAACTCTAATACTTACTAGAATTTGGGTCAAACTACAACATTGTGTATAAACAAGATTCGTTTTGGGTTTCATGTTCTTTTGCCAAAAAAAATTTTTTTTTTTTTTTTTTTAAATGATCTTCTAAACGAAAATGTTTAGTTTATGTTAAATAATCGTGACATGACATATTTTGTAAAGTAAAATTTTAGGTAAAGGAAACGAGTGTTTATCGAGACTGAACTAAAGTTTATTTTGAGCCTTAGGATGATCTTAAGGCCCATGTACTATATATCTCCTCACGGGTTGCATCAGTTTGGAGCCCACTCTTTTTGGATTGTAACAGAAAAATTCTGATTCAAAATAATAGAGATACAAGTTTTGCATATCTTCGCCTAAAAGAGATCCACTTCTTTTTTTGAGAAGTTTGAAAATCTTCCTCCACTCCACATTCTAATTTCTTCTAGACAGTCTGTATACAGACCATGTGCATATCTGATATTCCATATGGTGCTCAAATGGTTACTATTAAGTATTGGAGTCTCGTCTCAATCAGTGCTTGTTTGGTAGTATTTTTAAGTATTTATAAGTGGTGAATTTTACAAGATTTGAAAATAACAAATTGCTAGTTTTACAAAATATGCAAATAAAAAGTATATTTGATCAGTTTAAATTATAATTTTACTTTTGCTAAACATGCTTTAAGAAGAGTATTTTAACTAATGTAACACATCTTTCTAAAATATTAACTCATTCGAAAATACAAATTTTAAAATTCGATCACTCATTTGTGTAACAAGTGCATAATGTCAACTGGAACATTCATGGATTATATTATCAACTTGATGAATTAAATAGACAACAAAAATAGTTCAATATGCATTTTTCCATTTAAATTAAGACATCTATCATGGATAGTGACTATCACATGACATTGCACCTTTCATTTTTAGCTAAAATTCCAAAATTGGTTACAGTAAAAATAAATATTAAATAAGTGAGGCAAATCGCATTATGTAACAAAATTACATGCACTAAACAGGAAATAATGCACATGTATTGTTTGTAAAATAGGATAAAATTAGCTGATTTATTAATCTTTGAATGGCGCAGTAAGTGGATTAAGTTTTTAACTGGATGTGACAGATTAGTGTAAATTATGTTTAGATATTGAGAGTCTTATGGACAATAAACTTGCGATGGCTTCTCCCCCTTTATAATTCGTAATATTCGACTCGGAGTTACTTTGATTCAAAAGGTAACCGACGATTCTCGACTTTCTGCGCTTTCCAAGCATTTGTCATTCGGATTACTTCTTATCAACTATCTAGAGCATGTTTGACAAATAAGTTGTGGGTATCACGATTTTTTATGCGAAAATAAGGTCCATCTAAGTAGCTCATTTCTTCTTTTAAGCAAGTCTAATATCAAGACTCAATTAATACTCAAGTCGGACCGATTTTACGTCGTTAAGTGGAGCCAAAGTTTATTGAAAAATATTGAAAAAACTTTCAAGATTTCGTTTTTGACTAAAAGGGTTCTTCAAAGTCCCATTTAATAAAGTACTTAATTAGGAAATGATTATTTAGAAGGGTGTTATGAGTGAGTAGTGACATGTACTCAACTAGCTCTATATTTATTTTATTTTTAATAAGTTCCAGTCTTCTTTAAATCAAGTTCAAACTTCAACAGACAACAAAATGTGACCTTAATGATTCTATTAGAACCTTTACTTTCTCATTATCTTTGACTTCAACGCACAGAAAACTAAGTAGTTGTTAAAATTACTACTAATCACTTAATTAGTTAACAATAATAATTGAGAGTAGTTGACCATTATCTTTATTCTTTTGTTAGGGGTTGTTTGATAGAATTTTTGCTTTTTCTTTTACTTCTTGAAGATCATAACTCATTTTTTTCTAAAAGTTCTTATACCTAAATAAAGTACTTTCAGAAAAGTTCTTAATTTTACTTTTACTTTTGTTTTTGCTTTTACTTCTTGAAGATCATAATTGAGAATAGTTGACCATTATCTTCATTCTTTTGTTAGGGTTTGTTTGATAGAATTTTTGCCTTTGCTTTTACTTCTTGAAGATCATAACTCAATTTTCTCTAAAAGTTCTTACTGATATTTTTAACCAGTATTCAATACTGGGTCATTCATAACATTACTCAAATAAAGTACTTTCAGAAAATTATCCAAACATATTAAAAAATAATTTCTTAAACTCAGAAACACTTTTTGATTTTTAAGGAATCCTACCAAGCGAACCCTTGATAAATTATATTCATTGTTTTCATTTAGTTCAAAGCATTTACCCTACAGGGGCATTAAGTGCCCGTGTTGACAATTATAAGTCATTAAATTTAATCTTCAACATAATCAATCAATTTTCTTTTTATTTTCGATTTACAAGAAAACCAAAATTGACTAGGTTTTCAATCTCCTTTTCGTTTGATTCTTCATAGTGCTTTCGAGGGAAATTTTGAAATAAATTGGGCGCATTGCACACTTGAAGGTGGTGTTTTATTACTAGAATCACGCATCAATTGTCTTCAAGACATAGACAAGTAACATGTTTTGGTCCTTTTATGTACCTTACTTTTACTAATTTTAATGATTTGTTCTTATCAAAGCCTTCTTTTGACGTGGTTTCTTTTACCTTGAGGAGACCAATACCTTGACATTTTGCCTCAACATTGATTGCTAGTGAGAAATAAAATGTTGTGCTTTGTACAAGTAGATAGATGGAATTATGAGGCTGCATTGCATTTTCACACAAGAAGTACGACGTGCACTCAAATTTTATTTTCCACACATTTGAAACGAGATTATTTTATCATCTGACGAGCGTACAATTTTCGGAAATTGGAAAGGGAATTTCCAGAATGTCACATCTATCGAAAGTAACATGACATGATATGGTTGCAGATTGGGACAACCGTCGAACCTCATTAGTCTTTTTAAAATTGTTTAGGTGGCATAATTATAAAAAATTCACTGGTTAGTAACTTCTTAACCATTCATTCTTTTTTTTTCTTTAGGTGCATATTGCACTAATGTACATAAAGAGAATCCCAAAAAGGGTGGGATTTTTGCATGAAAAAAGAACTCAATCTTTAATTAGCTAAGATAATGGTCTTTAAGAAAACTTAAAATTAAAAATAAACAGGTTTCTGAACTGTGACTGAGCTGAAATTGTGGGTCCCAAAGACAAAGTGACGAGGAGAGAAGACATAAATTCTTGCTAAAGTTGAGACATTATCATCTTCAACCATTATGGACCCCTATCCTTGTCAGAGTATTCCATGGGAGGATTATTTTCACTGTAAAATAAATTATAATCTTTTTGCGTCTATAAATGTAATTCAATTGATTAAGGAATATTCTAAAATGCCTCTTAGGGGGACTTTCGGTGGTCAGCAAAATCAGGCCCACTTTGACTTATAAGCTAATTAACTTGGAGCTTTCTTGGAAATGCATGCACTTCTTTTATAAAAAGCAACTTATTTTAACAGAAAACTTAATTTTCATGCAGATATATCTCCTTTTTTGGGTTAATTTACTTGATATACATATTCAAACTTCTGATTCCTTGATGGACAACAATTTCCTAAAGCCAATATTCCAAAAATTAAAGTTGGTTTAAATTATATTTCTTTTAAAAAAAAAAAGTAATGTCAGGTAAGAAAACCCCATTGTGAATGCTTAAACAGAATAGCTAAACTTTATTAGCAATTGACTTTTTTTTGAAACTTTTGATCATTCACTTTTGTAAAAGAAGCTTTTTTTTTTTTTTTATTACAAATGTAACTTCAAATTTAAGTAATATGCATGCAATTACTAATATATTAGGAAAGCAATACGCATGCATGGCTCATGGCTGTCATTTTGGACTTATAAGAATTAACTCGATGGTGACGTTTTCATGCATTGCTGATGTATACTTTTAAGAAAATACTCGCAAGATGTTGAGATAATGAAGAACAATCCACCAATCGGGCAATAAATTCCGCTGCAACAAGAAAGTGAAAAAGAAGAAGAAAATGGAACTGACTTGAATACTGTTCTAAAATTGTTATTTGTACATTCTCCCGCGATTAGTGATGCTTTAGGGACTCCAGGCGAATAGCCTCAGCGGATTCTTCAACTGAATTGCAAAAGCGCGAATGAAATTAATCGCGGACTGCAAATTTAACCAAATCCGTTGGTCTGAAAACATTGGTTCGAGTCCACGTGCACCCTAGATTTTCCCCTAAAATCGAATCAAATTGTTTCAAAATAGTTTGATTTAGGTTTCGATTTTCAAAAATCGTAAGAAATCGAATTGAACCCCCTTTTTTTTTAGTTCCCTCTACTTTGCCTTAAAAGCCTCATAAAAGGATCTGCTCCAATTTCAAGATAGGGTTATGTTCAAAATCGAATTGAAAATATAATCCAAATCGTCCAAATCGAGTCTTGTTCATCCTTAACAAAGAAGCACCTCTTGAATGCTGTAACAAAATTTTCCCGCGCGACATGCACAGGGGCACGCCGTCCAATATTTGAACAATATATATCTAGCTTATATCTTGCAAAAAGGTACATCGTTAATTTGATAATATCAACATTGAAACTTCACGTCCGAACTTTGAATGGATGGTTGATTGCTCCTTTTGGACTTTTTGGACCCTAAATCATTTATAAATAAGCCAAACCGAGACATAGTAACTAATAAAATAGAGGTCCCCCCCTATTCAACCACTGCAACTAAAATTTACTTAATAAATAATGAGAGTAAAATAAGATGCAATTGTACTTTGGATAGCTTTTCAATTGGTAGTCTCTAGTGAGTGTCGGGGGAATGAAACAAATTCTACATTGACTTTGTGGTAACGGTATTAACTACCAGATGCATTGTTCCAATTCCAAGTTGGATCGTGGGGTCATGGAATCTTATCGAGTTTTTGATTAGGACTAGTTAGATTAAATTTCTTTTAGGTTCGATGATATAACATAAATCATTTACGTATTTCTCGAAAAATATTGAATGCGATAGTTGAGATCAGTTAGTATTCTACGTAACATAGCCTCTGTTTGATAAAAATTAAAATTTAGATTGTAATTTAAATCAATGTAAACAATTAATTTTAATCAGATATTTCATGAGTCTCACAATTTTTCAATCACTCATTTCATCACTTTTTATTAAAATCTAATTTTAATTTCCATCAAATAGGAGCATAATACTTTTTATGTTTACTTATTGTTAATTAATAAAATTGGAACTTATATTCTCCGTGGAAACGAGATAATCAGGGGCGGAGCTAGTGGTGGGTTGTAGCTTACCATTGTCCCACCATTCTCCAGGCCCAATAATGTTTTAAAAAAAATGTTTATAGCCCATTTTTTACACTGTCCAGCCCAGTTTGCCCACCATATGATGAATTCTTGGCTCTGCCCCTGGAGATAACTCAGTTAGTTTGTTCGAATTTTGTCTGTACTTTTAATATAATCATTTAAGATGATAATAACAAAATGAATCTATGAGCTTTTTGTCTTCAAAGTTATCATATGTGATACTCGAGATATCAAGTATTAGTACTCTATACGTTATACTTTTATTTAGTGTCTTCTTATTAGTAGCTGACGAAGTTGAAACCTACACCGACGTAATTTTGTCCAGGATGTCTAGCAACTAATGTCATGATCTTACCAATCAAGTCAAAATCAACAAGAAAGAAGCGAATGAAAAGAGTTTAAAAACCCACCAAAACAAATTACTACACTTTGTGAGAAGAGATCCAACCTTCGATGTAAAAATAAATATGTTTGTGACGCCAAACTTGATCCAAACGCCTTTCAATGTTTAGTGTTTCTTGTATTTTGTAAGAGTGCATCATGACTAAATTTTTTCAAACAGGTTTAAATTGGTCAAAAAATCTCATCTTGTAAAGTGCAAGTGAAGTGAACTTTATCAATGTAATGATACAGAACAATGATGCAAATTATAAATGAATGTCTGTGTGTCTCTTTCAGATTCCAAACTCCAAAGGGTTGCTTCCAAAGAAAAAGGCAGCAGTCAAGGCATAACCACCGCCCATGTCCAACATTTTTTAGGTCAAAAAGTTCATTACCTTCAAACCACACAATCCCTTGAGATTAGGCTTTTATAAATTTACCAGAATCAAAAATCAAATCAGGTCAAACTCAACCCCCCAAGAATTACATTGAACTCTTTTGACAAGACTTCTATTTTTACTTCTCGAGAAAAAAAAACATTCTGAAAAAATTATATTTACCAGCTTCTCCTAAAAATTCTTCTAATTTGACAAAATACTTTCAAAAAATTATTCAAATAGGTTCAAAGTAATTTCTTAATCTCAAAAATATTTTTTGACTTTTTAAAAGTAACATTTTAAAAGAGCACCTAGACACGGGCGAAATAACTTGTTTTGACAATAAGAGCGAAATTAAGTGAGTTGCTCGCATAATGCGCAATTAGGAGTGTCTAGACATACTTTTTTTATTTTATTTTATTTTAAGTCTTTTATTTGATTTAGTTTCAAGTTTTTCCTTTGAAAATTGTATAATTGACTAATTGTATTAATTATTAAGTAAATATAGTATTTTATAATTTTAGATGTTTGGTATATATTATTTTAATTATTAAATGATTTTTAGAATAATTAAAAATTAAAAATAATATTAAAAATAAGAAAACAATTTACGTTTGGACCTCTCCTAAGCTCGTCTAGGTTCATTAAACTTAAAACTTAACCTCCACATCTAGTAATACTTTACGATTTTTTAAACACTATTTAAAAGTCTTGCCAAACAGGTTCATCATAATAAAGAAATAGAGTTAATTTTCACATTCTTCTTTGTTAAATATTTGTTTATTCAAATTACGTTCAAGAGAACATGATAAGGAAAGAAAGAAAAAATGTTATTGCAATAAATGCGACTGTGTGTTAACCCACTACAATAGTCAAAGAAATCACATGCAAATGTTATTGTCAAATTTATTACAATTGCAAAAAGAACATTAGCATTTTACGTTCAAACATTGATGAAGTTGAAATGAAGTAAAGAGAACTTTTCCTCCTCATCGATAGAGCTCTCACGAATTGCTCTTTATCATGTTCTTACCAAATGAAGCAATTTTTGCCGATTACAACCTATAGGTCAAGTCGGGATAGTACCCCAAATGGCTATTGAACTTTTCAAAAGGTTTTTAAGGGAACGCTGAACTTTAAAAATCACTACATTTATCATTATGCTTTGCAATTTGTAATCTCGTTCATCACTAGCTTCACGGTCGGTAAAAAATTTGACGGAATGCTGACATGGCTGCATATGTAACACTATGTCTCAACTGATTTGTCATCTACATATGCAGCCATGTGAGGTCAGTGATGAACGGAATTACAAATTGCAAAATTTAGTGATAAATAAGGTGATTTTTAAAGTTCAGTAATCTCATGAAAATATTTTGCAAAGATCAGTGACCATTTGGATTATTATCTACACATTCTCTAATAAAATAATATTACACGTAAATTCTAAACTTTTCTTTATTTTTAAACCATGCATTCTAAAAATAAAAATAAAAATAAAAAATCAATATTTCAAAATACATTTTTCCCTTCTCTCTACCAAAAAAAAAAAAAAAAAATCTTGAAAAATGAGTTTTGAAATAGTAATTTTTTAAAAAATATGCCATTGAAAATTATTAGTATTTAGTCATGCCTTTTTTCTACCCGCTATTAATTTTTTGAAAACCTTTTTATTTATTTTTTGTATAGAGAAGGGAAAAATATATTTTGGAATAGTTATTTTTTGGAAAAATGTATGGTTAAAAAATAAGAAAAAATTGGATTTACGTTTAATATTATTTTATTAAAGAATGTGTGAATAATAACTTAAATGGTCACTGAACTTTGCAAAAATGTTTTCGCGAGGTTACTAAACTTAAAAAAAAATAGCATATTCATCACTAAATTTTGCAACTGGTAATCTTGTTCATCACAACCTCAGAAGGTTATATACGTGGATGTCAAATCAGCTAAAACACAATGCTACGTATGCAGTCACATCAGCATTTTGTCAATTTTTTTTACAAAACGTGAAGTCAATGATTAACATGATTACAAATTATAAAATTTAGTGATGAATGAAGTAATTTTTAAAGTTCAGTGACCACATAGAAACTTTTTGCAAAATTCAGTGACCATTTAAGTTATTATAGCTCAAGTCTTGGATCAAACATTCGTATAAAGTTGAGATCTGAGAATATTTAAATTTTCAAAGTTTCTTTTCATTATTTATGAGAGTTTAATGAAATCTTTAATTAATCCATTGAATGATTTCTCTCACCAAAAGTTCATAGTTTTGTGCAAAGATCAATTGAAGAAAATTGTGAGAATTATATAATAATTTTACATGGT
This sequence comes from Osmanthus fragrans, assembly GCA_019395295.1. Classification (NCBI taxonomy): domain Eukaryota; kingdom Viridiplantae; phylum Streptophyta; class Magnoliopsida; order Lamiales; family Oleaceae; genus Osmanthus; species Osmanthus fragrans. The sequence continues at coordinate 2,353,145 of CM033343.1, forward strand.
ACAACAATAAATAATAAAAGGGTTGTAAAATACCTAATTTTTTAAAAATAAATGTCGAAGATAAGACTTAAATTATAAATATACTATCATATCTAATTGCTATTTTTTAAAAAAAAAAAAAAAAATTTAAATGATTCAACATGATATTTGTTAAAGAATAAAATCTCACATCAAATAAAGTTGAAAACATAAATCAACTTATAAGGGATTGAACTACTCCTCTTAATAAGATTGACTTTTTAAAATAGAACTATAAGTTTTTTAATATGATATCAAAAATCATTAAATTTCAACAAGTAACTCGATTATATTAAAACTCAAAAAATGAGTAAGCGAATTTTAAGATTAATTTGCTCAAAAAAGTCACAATCTTGAAATCTCACATCGAATAAAAATAAAAATGCATACCAACTCGATTCGATAAAAACTAAAAAATGAGTACACGAATTTTAAAATTGATTTGCTCAAACAAGCCACTATTTTGCGGGACATGTTAAATAAAGATGAATACATAAACCAATTTATATGTATTTGGATTACATAACGAAATCGTGCACATTTTAGACTTTGACAAGGAAAAAGAAATGATGAACCATGTATTAAGACTTTGGTTTCATCTCCCTAGACCTTATATGATAGTTACAATTTCAAAAATTTCATCGTGATTTATTGTTAACGTGCCCCGCAGGATAATAACTTCTTTGAAAACATAAATTTTGAAATTTAATTAATCATATTAGTCTTGTCAAAGAGTATGGCTTGTTCTCTGATATTATATAAAAAGTTGAGATTCCATTTTCGAATGTCAACGTTGTTAAGCAGAGTAACACAATCCCATATATATTAATTATATTTTTATATTTCGTTAGATTTACTCTTAAAACCATCTACACATGCAGGGACATGTAGAAAACAATGTTTGAATATTATACATGTGGGACTTTATTCAACTAACTTAAATTTTTATATCAAATTTCGATAAACTTGTAGATCACGTGATACAACAATACTAAAATGCAAATAAACTCAACTACGGGATTTTGTTTTGCATATTTTTGTTTTTCCTTGTTCCTTGTAGTATTAGACGATAATGATCACTACGGTGGACGGAATTTTAGCTGCTTTTTTTTTTTTTTTTTTTTTTCTCTCTTTTTCTTAATATTGTTTCTAATAAACTCTACCAATGTGTCAAAAAGTAAGTTTGTTTGTATTGGTCTGTGAAGGGCACGAAATTTCAACCTTTTTTGTCTTATTGTCCTTTGGGTGATTTTCAAACAATGATGAGAAATTTAAGGAAGAAAATATTTACATATTCATATGTTTAGGCCATGTTTGGTAACTTTTTTTTTTCCTAAAACTAAGAATTCATTTTCCAAGTTCCAACTTTTTAATGTTTGATTGTAGAAATTTTCCATGAAATTCATTTTTTCACTTTGTCTCACACATGCACCTTTTCTTGGATTTGAAGGAAAAGCAATTATAGACTTTTTTTTTTTTTTTTTTTTTAATTGGAACAAATTTTAGACTCAATGGTAAAAATTTTTATCACTTTTATTGACAATTTTCATGCAAAACAAAGTCAAACGAATGATATTCGGTATGATAATTTTTTTATTTTTTTGGCAATTGGAATAAATTCTAGACCTAATGGTAAAAAATATTATCACTTTAATGAACAATTTTCTTGAAAAATAAAGCCAAATGAGTACTAAAAGATTCAAAATTTCAAAAAATTTCGGGTGAAAAATTATACCAATCAAACACCATAATTTTCGATAAAATAAATTTTAGACAATTCAATTTTCTGTAATTTATTTTTTTTATCCAAATTCGATCTTTGTAATCAAACAGACCCTTAGAAAAAGACGAAAATAGCAGGAAAAAGAGAGCCTGAAAATCTAATTGGTAGAGGGTGTGAGTGAAATTATGAGTCAGGCTAATAAAAAAAACCAAATAAAACTATAGGATAAACCTAGCTATGAGTGCATTTGGGGAGACAAAGCGTGACCGCCCCTCTAAATCAAATCTTTTTTTCATTTTTTTTTTTCACGTAAATATAATAAAAAATTTCTTCTAGTAAATTTTTTGCAACTTAAAGTGATCGGGAACAGCCCGATTCTGAAAAAGCACCCAGGGCTTTAATTGAGTAATCTATTTTGAGGATGTTAGAACCAAAAAATTTAATGTTATTGGAAGTGTTTGTTTATTTTTAGTTATAAATTGTTCAAACTTTAAGGGACCAAGATGAAAAGGATAAAAGTTAATGAAGTCCCAATTCGACAGGGTATGCGACACGTGTCATTTCAGTGTTGGGACAAGATTGCATGCCACTCGTAGCTGATTGGTCGATAAAAATTAGTGACAAGCTATGCGTCGACGAGAATTTTCCTGGGACCATGTGTCTTAAGGGGGGGACTTCTACACAAGTTTTTTAATGGTGATGTCAAGTCCCCTTTTTTTTTTTTGTTGGCAGAAGATTCATCCTAGCAACAAATAATTAGGTGCCACTTAATTGGATTAAATGAATTGCATTTCAAATACTATATTTTGGGGGAACCATTAGTGCACATTAAACCTATATGTAGGGGTGACAAACAGGTCAAGTCATTCGCGGATTCATTTCGGCTCGGCTCGGCTCGGCTCGGCTCATCTCGTCTCGTTTCAGTTCATACTCATTTGAGAATTCAGTCATTTCGATAAAATATTAATTTGTTTGTCTACCATTCTCCAAAAACTTTTAAAAAAAAAAAAATCATTTTCAATTATATATTCTACCGATAAAATATTATGCACGTAAGTTTAAAAAAATTTCTTACTTTTTAATCACACATTCTAAAAAAAAAAAAAATCACTATTCCGAAATTTATTTTTCTCAAAAAAAACCTCTTTTTAACTGGCACAAACAGGGGCTAAGATTAAGCCGTGAATTCAAAATGAATATAGTGGACTATGTCTGTGTACAATGAGTATCAATTGGAGAATGCAATTCACAGACAATGGGCATCCAAAACTAAAAGCACTCACTCAACTGGCGTGCTATCAAAATTGATGTCTTGCATAAATGGTATCAAAAGAATTGCGGCTGCTTGCTCACTTTAGCCTATAAGCCTATAGGCCTCGGAATTTTGTTTCAATGCATTCTTTGTCATCCATTTTACACACTTTTCGATGTAGAATAATGTTATTTGTGCAACAATATCAGTTTAGGTGACGTTAGATAATAAACTCAATGAAATGTGAAATTGAGTGATTATTTTAAACGCACACCTCATTTAATATCATGTTATCGCCAACTCATCTGATGTTTAAATATCAGTGATAATAAATAACATTACTCATCCATGTATGTTTACTTTGTCTCACCTTCCTTTCTTTCAAAATACTTCATGCTTTCAACTTGTAGTCTCATAAATAAATATATATATCTTATCTAGGTTTATATGAAACATATTTCGTATTTGCACTGCTTAGAGGGATCATCTAATAAAGTGTTTGTAGGATGCACACTTTGTATCGGAAGCCAAGAGGTTCATATTGAGAGTAGAGGGTATTCCTCGCTTCAATAGGTTCAGAAAACTTAGGTTGGGTGTGATTCTCCATCGGATGCTTATTCTAACTTAGATAGACTCGATGATTGAAAAGCTAAAACCTTGGGACTTTATTTTTAAAAAAATTAAGCACGCTCTTAAAGACTAACGTACAAGACATGCCAAACGTGCAAGCATGAATTTTGTAAACTGCATATTTTACTAGTAAACCCACCCACTACTTATAGTACGTTTATAATCTCAAAGATGTACTAAGTGGATTGTCAGTAGAAATGCCAAAAACATGGAAATGACAAGGTCAGAAAGGTCAATTAACATAGGGATTGAGGATGTTTGATCATATTTTAAGGGCATGGGCTCTTCAAATCAAATAATTGTGCATCTATTGATTCTATTCTATAAAATTAGCAAAGGGTGTTCAAATTAATAGAAATCTAATTTCCCCATTGATCTATATATATATATAAATCAAGAAATAGACGGTTAAACTCGTGAGTCAATGACGCTATTCTATTGATCGAGTGGTATATCGTTGCATTCAACTGTAAAATTGGGAGATATTTTAATTTATTGAGAATGTAATAGTGACTTCAGCGTCATATTAGATACTCGTCATTAAATTGCTAATGAATAGCATTATTCATACATTGTATTTATTTGAACCATACACTTTACGTAGAGGTAAAATTAATAAGGTGAGACCAAGTTAATAATAAACAAAAATAAATTAAATTAAATTCATTAAGGGGGTGTATTCAATTGAAACTTTTATAAATTTTTAAGAATTTAAAAAGTTTAGGAATATTCAACGTGGGCTTTTTAAAACTCTCTAAAAATCTTGGTGTATTCAATAGAGATTTTTATAAATTTTTAAAAAGTCTTTAAAAGTTTTTAGTATATGCATTTAATAATATTTTTTTTTTTTAAGTTTCTAAAAGTCTTGTGGTATTCAAAATGTTAATAACTTTTAAAGACTTATATAAAAGTCACCAGGGTACTAATTTTAATACAAAAAAGTACAAAAACAAAATTTCAAAATAAATCTTTCATTCATCCAAAGATTTTGGGAGACTTTGACAAAATAATTTTTTTAATACATTTTCTATCCTTTAAATATTTTATTTCTTCTCCATTCTATGAATCTTACAATTATGATTAAAATAATTTTTTTTTTCTACTCATTATATTTGATATCTTCTCGTTTTTCTCTTTTGAATATTGTTTCTCTTCATTCTCTTAAAAAAAAAAAATTGAAATTAAAAATTCTGTAACATTTGTTTTCATCCAATTTTTTTTATGTAAAAGATCAATTTTGTAATAAAATTTATATTAAAAAATGACTAATTTATAATTAAATTTAAAATATTTTAGTTGAAACATTATATAAATATTTTTTTATATTTTAATTATTTGTTTAATCGATTAAGGTGACTTAATTTATTTCGTTTAAAAATATTTTTTTATTACATGGGTGAACGGGATGGAGATCGATCCTTGACCTTTTTATGTAGGAATCCAAGTTATTTTTATTTTAAACGAAATTTTTCAAAAATCATACGAATTCTACAAAAGTTTTAAAATGAAAGTATATGAAAATTTTACTAGTTCCATACAAATCTAAAAATGTCCACGATATTGACAAAAGTTATCACTTAAAAAGAGTATATAAAAATCTTTAAAAGTTACAATTAAATACACCCCCTAAGAATATGATAGTAACTTCACTATCACATTAAATACGATACTGATCATCAACACTACTGATGAACAACGTTATTCATACGTGGTATGTATTTGAACCGTGTATAGGTGAAATTATAAAGGTGGGGCCAAGTTGATAGCAGTAGAAATGGAGGGATGGGGGTTGGGGACAGCATGCTTGGTGAGGTGTATGGGGAAAGGAATGGGGGTATGAAACAAAAACAAAATGTTTCCTATGTATAGAACAAGGTTGTCTCATGGTCATAGCCAGCCATTACCCACATGTTTATTCAAACATCAATTTATTTGCACAGTGCTCCATATCATGGTAAAAACCATATGAAAATTTAAATTAATTAATTAATTTCACCCATAAACTTGCCCATACAATCTGTCTGTACGTATATAATGTTTATTTTTATCAAGCGTGCTAGTGTGTGACACTGTCAATATATTTTTAAGGTTTTAGCAGATGAAAAGGTTCTAATCTTTTGAGCTTGCAGCCGATAAAAGGAATTAATATTAGGAGTTAGGACAATCCCAATGCAACTTTATACCAAATTGGAATTTTCAAAAAAATTAGTTTTTGCCGTTTTGTATTAACTAATGAAAAGAATTTAGCTCACGAGTTTTATTGAAAAATTACCTATCGACCAAATATGAAATGCCAGTTTTCATGGAGGGTCGGGGCTTTCGAATAGAAAGAAATTCAAATTAACAATTCGATCAGTCTAATGATTAATCGAGAAGTTACATTTCAGAATTAAAGTTTTCAAATGAAAAATCTATCTTGCAGGGTATGCTAAAGGGGAAATTCGACTTAATAATTATACATAACAAAATCAATATATAAGAATTTGGACTACCCTACCCTTCTTAACGAAATTAACTTTTTCTACCAAAAAAAAAAAAAAAAAAAGGAGAGAAGGGCTTTAAGCAAAAAAATTCCGTTCTTGAAAGCGGAAACCATGATATCCATTGCTATTACTCTTTACCAACGGAATATTAATAACCACAAATTCGTTGTTAATTTAAAGGTTTATAATTACCAACGATAGCGCTGTATGTAAAGAATAAACATTTTACCAACGAAATTTTCTTTGGTAAAGTATGAACCTTTTACTAACGAAAATTCTGTCGATAAAAATCATAATCATTACCAAGCAACTTTTCATTAGTAAATGTCTGCTATTACAATTGGTAAAAATAAGTATTACAAATAGCAACATAGTTGTGAGGCATGGCAAAAAAAAAATTGTTTATTTATTTACTAATATAAATTTTTAACTTTTAGCCAACTGAATTAAAATGCTTGAAAAATTGTTTAACTACTTATTGGACCACTAATTTATAGAGGGCATCTCCAAAAACCTTTTTGTGAACTTCCGATGTGAGATAAAAAATTCCTTTGATTGTGTTGTAGTGTATTGTATATTTAGTTTGGCTGTAGGGTATTATTCTATTGTATAAATAATTGTTTATATTTTATTACACTTTAACTATGTATATGTAGTAGGTGAATGATTGATTTTTTTTTTTTAATTATTAGAATTGATTAATATCATTAACGGCTTTTTTTTTGTAGGTAATATGAATTAATCTTTACCTACAAAATTTTCGTTTGTGAAGAGGCTAAATTATTATTATTATTTTTTTTTTCAAAAAATAATAATTACCCTTACCTACGGACATTCCATAGGAGAAAATGTTTGAATTTTTTAATTATTAAAATTGATTAATATTAACAATGACAATTCTGTTAGTAATATGAATTACTCTTCACTTACGAAAAATTCGTAGGTGAAAGGTTGACACTGTTTTTAGAAAAATGATTAAATTACACCACCTACAATAATATTGTTGATAAATGATATGGATATTAAACAACAACATTAGACACGGATAAAAGACCAAGACTAGTGCTTGTACTTGTGGTGTGGCTCCTAGGATAAGAGAAAAAAATGTTTTTGTGTTTTATTTTCGTTATTTTTGTACTTACTAAAATGTCGAGGACAGATTAGTCTTTCCCGTCAATTTAATAGTTTTTGTATGGAACGATGAAGTGGTATTATCTATATCTATAATAAAAAAAAAAAAAAATCAAGAATTAAATTTTCGAAAAATCAAGATTTAAGTTAAAAGTATAAATAAGAATAAAAATTAAATACCACACATATAATTTAGTCTTGTTTTACAATGCTTTTAAGTGCTTATCATATGTGAATCTTAAGAAATTTATAAATATTGAATTGTGAATTTTATTAAAGCCTTGTTTGGTACAGATTAAAATTAAAGTCAAAGTCAAACAATCACTATTAACTACATCTTTTATGGGTTTCACAACTTTTCAACCACATATTTCAAAAACTTCTATCACAATCTACTAAGAAATTTAATTCAATCCCCACCAAACACCCTTGTCTTCTATTAAAAATAATTTTTTGGGAAAAAATGAATTTTTTGAATAATGATTTCCTAAGAATTTGTGGTTAGAAAGTAGGAAAATTTTTTAAAGTTACTTACAAAGTATTTTATTGTGTGAATTTATAATTGAAAATGATTTTGAGAAAAAAAAATTAATTTAATAGTAGACAAACACAGGCTAAATGAATGAACAAGTAGTATAATTTAAATTATAATTTAAACTATGTGACTTGCTTATCAAGAAATATAATGCATACTAATGGTGATTCCTATGCATTGATGGACAGATCGAGACGTGTCCATGTAAATATCATTTGAGAAATACTCTTGCATTTACTAGGGTGGTCGCATCAACACTAACGAGTACGAGTGGAATCGGCTCATTTTAAGGAAAGCTTAGTCACTGTTTGGTTAGGTTAAAAAATTGGGAAATGCCGAACTGACCGAAAAGGACTGATCGAAGGGGTGACAGTTCCCTCACGAGCCGTGGGTCCCACCAGTGAATAAAAAAATGTCGAGCTCCTGTGCTTGTGTGTGTTCTGTCATGACCTCTGTTATTGTAGCAAAGTCCTAAAAAAATTGATACAAATTTAAGTTAAAATAGTAATTAATTTTAATCATATATGTCCTGAATTCATAATTTTTATCATTTTTCAATCATATGTTGAGAATTAGAAATCATAATTTTATATTACGAGAGTAATAAAATTGTAATAAGAAAATAGACATACAAAAATATGCAAGATTTATAAAGGTTCGTTTCATTGTAAAACTATTCTCGTTCATCGTTGCAATAATTTAATATGATGAAAATAAAATTTACAAGAGAAAAATCGAGCACTATATTTTCTCAACATCTCCCTATCTTTTTATAAAAAAGAAACAAAGAAAAAAGTTACGAGTGTGAAATTTTTAAATTATTCTTAATGAATTTTGGTCCAGAGCTTCGGGGGATTCCTGCCTCCCTTTCAATCCCCCGGGCGACCATACAGTGAATGTCGTTCTGTGTACCAATTCCGTGCAATAACAATAATTAGATTTCACAACTTAATAAATTTCACCACCTACTTTCAATTTAAAAAAAAAAAAAAAAAAAAAAAATTGATTTTTAGCAAAATCAAACAAGGATTCAATCCTATTTTATTCAAGTGGAAACAATTCAATTAAATACTACATTTTTTCTATGATTACAGTAAGCCTATGTTTAGGCTTTATTATTTTTAAAATATAAATTTTCAAAACTCATTTTTAATCACATTTTTCCACAAAATAATATTACACGTAAATTCAAATTTTTTTTTTAATTTATCTTTTCACCAAACATTCTAAAAAAAATCACTATTTTAAAATATATTTTCTCCCAAAATACATTAAAATGGAGTCCAAACGAGGACTAAATTTTCTTTATAGATTGTTGAAATTGGATAAGTAGAATTTACAAGTTAACGTACTTGACTATTCGAATATATATATATATATGCGAAACAACAAATTAGTAAAGTCTCATCTCGAAAAATATAGTTCAAGTAAATATCGATATTAGACTAGATTTGCTACCATTCTCCGCAACACACACAATATTTATTTGAAATTTTATCGATAGCTCTTTGGAATCACCGTTTACATATTAGAGTCTCTTTTGTCACCACATCCCCTTTGTTCAATAAGACCATCTCCAACTCTGTACTAAATCTAGCACCATATTAAAAATCATCTCCAACTCACTACACTAAAAATTATATCAAATGAACAGTGTTTAATCATTTTCTTCATTTTTTTTTATTCTTAACAATTTATATAGCTAAAAAATAATTTATTTATTTAATTTACTACTACATAAATTACTACATACATAATTATATTTCGTTTACGAAAATATTAAATTATTTAATAAATTTTAAAAATGTAGTACAATTAAAAAAAATACCACAACTAAAAAAATATTAAATCATATTATTAAAAACAACGTAGTACATTTCAAATCCCAAAATTATAATATGATAAAGTCAACTCAGTATCATAATTTAATTATCGAAATTCATATATTCATCCCACAAGTGTTCAATTAATGATTATTATTATTGATTTCTTGATTATTATTGATTACGCGATTAAATTTTATTATAAATAATAATTAATTAAGAATTAAAATTTATGTATAATGTAAAATGACACAAATATCCTTGATATAGGCAAAATTTTGTGTTGATTTGAAGTGGCATTTTTATGCAAAATGGTGGAAAACTGTACATCTTACGAATAAAAGTATTGGAAAACAAAATAGAGCTTAATATGAAATTTGTGAGGTCAAGAAGGTTTCTAGTTTCGTCAGACATTCCATGTTTGCAGTCATTCAAGCCAACATGTAAAAAAGAATAAAGAAATGATATTAATTACTTAAAATATAAAATAAAGGACAAAAAGGTAAATACAGTAAGTTGGTGGCACGTGCGACTGCCCTTATAAATACAGCCCATTGTTCTTTGTGAAGGACCAAAGGCAAAGGTGGTCAAGAATAGGGTCTGACATTTGATCATTGTATTTTCTGTCTCATATACGTATTATATATATATCTCTCTATACGTATATAATACGCATAATATCTATATCTATAGTCTCTCTATATATTGGTTAGAGCGTGTATCCTGGGGACCTATTAGAACCCAGATTCTTCTTTTTGTAACAAACATTAAGAGATGGAGACAAATACGTGAAGTCTAGAGTGAGAAACAGAGGAAGAAACAAAAGAAATGGAGAGAGAGAGTGAAGTTAAGGTATCAAAGTTCAAGAGGATTTGTGTGTTTTGTGGGAGTAGCCAAGGCAAGAAGAGTAGTTACCAAGAGGCTGCTATTGAACTTGGCAAAGAATTGGTACTTATTTGTGTGTGTTTTCCTGGATTTATTGTTTATTTTGTTAATGTTGTGTTTGTTTTCACTTGGGATTTTGAAGAATGATTGATTTACAACATGGGTTTTTGTCGAAACCTTGTATTTTTATCTCAAAAGTGTCCTTTTCTCTGCCTAAAGTTTTCTACTTTTCCTCTGTTTTCACATAAGCTCATGGTGTTGGAGGATGTTTTGCCATGCTTAAATGCCGTTTTAGCAGCTTTTTTCGACAGCATGGCTAAACAAGTTTTTATCTTAATGTTTCAAGATTTGCAGAGGGGGTTATATGAAATCTCCATCTGGGTTTGTGTCTTGGAAATTTGTTCTTACGTATTCTTTTGTGTTTTTTAAGGTTTCTAGGAACATTGATTTGGTCTATGGAGGAGGCAGCATAGGGCTTATGGGTTTAGTTTCTCAAGCGGTTCATGATGGTGGTCGGCATGTTATTGGGTGAGTATCATTTTTCTTGTAGTCTAATTCTAATCCTTGAGTTTGGGGTCTGTTTTTATGGTTGATTTAATTTAGTTCTTCACAAAAAAAACTAACTTTTTGTCATGTTATTGTCTCCTCTACAGGGTTATTCCCAAGACACTCATGCCTCGAGAGGTATAGCTGCCATGGTTAAAAAAGTCTTAAGCCTTTTCAATTAAATTACTAATCTTTTTACTGCAACTTTTTTTTCATTCTCATTTTCTTGGTTTAATTTATTATTACTTTAGTTTCTTCTTCAGGTATATTCCTGGTTGTCTGCTCCTTTTCCCTTCTTTTGAATTTTCTTTCTAATTTTCTTTTGTTCCTTTTATTTTCTCGGAATTCTTGATCATAAAGTAGCTCTACAAGAGTTAAGCTTTTGATTTTTGGTTTCTGAGGTCCTTGTTTCCAGTAAACCTTATCCATTTGGTATAGCACTTAGGTGGCATTTTTTTCCATTTCAAGTTATGTATTTTTGCCTTTTTTAGAGTCCAAAAGATTTCTCTGATTTTACCATTTCTGTTTCAGCCCTTCAATATTTTCTTCCTGAACTTTTCTTTGATTCAATTTTTTTTTTTACTTTTACATATTTTCAGATCTGGTAGTATGTTTACCTCTGGCTCTGAAGGTACTAAATTTAAAAACTTTTTAAGTCCATAATTTTTCCAAACCTCATCATTGCATCACTGCACTGCACTGCACACAACTCAATGCAATTAAACTATCCCTCTCTTTCAACCCCACTCTAACCCCATCCACCAAAAGAAAGTTCAGCTTTATCCACATTTTTGCTTAATGGGACATACCATTTTGCAGTTAACTGGCGAAACTGTAGGAGAAGTGAAGGCAGTTGCAGATATGCACCAAAGGAAAGCTGAAATGGCTAGGCATTCTGATGCTTTTATTGCCTTACCAGGTTGGTTAAGTGCCCTGCTTTACTTTTGCCCCAATGTTAAAAGTCACACATTTCTCGTACGCGGCCGCGGCATTGAACTTTGATTGCAAGAATATTTAATGTTTATAGAGCTGAAAAGGTATTGCTCAAGCTAAATGCTTATAGTTCTCAACTTTCAACATCTTGCACTGAAACTTAGGGCCATAGAGTTCTCAGAAAACCTGCAATGTGAATGATTAATTTCCTTAAATGCATTAATATGTTCTGATTGTACTGCATCAATCTACCTTACCATATATGGTGATAAGGAGAAATATAGTCATAATTGAACCAAATTGCTTATTCCCAACTTGCAGTTGTTCCTACCAAAACATAATGCTCACTCCTTTTAAGGCACAATTTTAATGTGGTTGCATCTCATATTCATTAGTACACTATAGTTCTGTAAGAGAAATCATAACCAAGAGCCTTGCAGAGGATCATGCCTCTGAGAGAAGTGAACACCCATTTGGGCAAATGTAAAAAGTCTGGGGCCAGCTGGTTTCCACATTAGAAACAAAGATGTTTGTCTAGCTAAGGTGAGATAGGATGTCATTATTCTTTGAGGAAATTACACCATTTGTCCCCATCATATTGTTCGAATAGTGAGTTGGCTAGAGCTTGTCCTTCCAAAAATGGTCATTTATGTTCAATTACATTGCGCAAGTAGTCTCTGGTGACAAAAACCATACAAATCTCCATTAATTATCATGTGAGAGGCACATGTCTACAATGATGTGCCGGTGGTGGGGTGGCAGGGTGCTGCCCGTTGGAGTGAGTGGAGTGTGCTGCAACTTTCCCGTAATTTTCTGCAGTTCACCTTTTTTATTTTTTGTTGCTAGTATAAATCACTTTAGCTGACAATTTGGTTAACTAAAAAAAAGAGGGATGTTCTTTCTAATATCCGTAGCAGTTAACACGGCCTTCCATTAATCAAGAAGTTGATTCTTTTTCCTTGTTTTAAAGTTTTTTATTGCGCGCATTGGAGTAGAATTATTTGTTATAACTGTAAAGTATCCCAAGTACTATTTATAAGTAATCATGAAAATGCATGCAGGTGGTTATGGAACTCTAGAGGAATTACTTGAAGTGATAACCTGGGCTCAACTTGGTATTCATGATAAGCCGGTATGTCCTAATACGCAACTTTTAAATCATCCAACTCGTCTAAAGAATCTGTCCTATGGCATTTTCCATAAATAAAATGAAACAGCTAAAGGTGCAACTTTGGTGCGAGAAATTGAAAAAAAGAGTTACTTATTTCGCAGGTAGGCTTGCTGAATGTGGATGGATACTACAATTCATTACTATCATTCATTGACAAAGCTGTTGAGGAAGGCTTCATTAGTCCAAATGCTCGCCACATAATTGTATCTGCACCAACAGCAAAGGAGTTGGTCAAGAAATTGGAGGTAATTTTCTTGAAGAAAAACTTTCCCCTTATCTGGATAAATGCTAAACATGGCACAACCATGACCATGTACTCTAAGAATACGAAGGCTACTACTACCTTTGAGTAGAAGATCAAAGAAAATAAGAGAAAAATTCTTTCCTCTAAAAATTGCCTCAGTTGATTGGTAAATGTTGATGGTGAAGTATTTATTACAGTTACATGATCAGGTAGCAATTTAATAACTCATACAACCTAAACGACTAGCAGTTGAAGATAAAATATAGAAAAAAGGCTATGAACAATAAATTTTAGATATCATTATCATGTTTAGACTGCTGATCAGTTGAACATGCGAAAAATAGTGCTGAACAGAGACAAATTGCTCCAATTTTTTTGGAGTAATGGACAGAAAATTCAAGCCTAATTGTTGAAACGTTAATGTTTTTTAGGAGTACGTTCCTAGCCATGAAAGAGTTGCAACAAAACTGAACTGGGAGACGGAGCAGCTTGGCTACCCCAAAAGTATGATATATCCAGGTGAAAAATGGATTTTGCAGCACTGAAGAGATCATTAAACTATAAGGAAATATGGCATTGGAAGAAGCTAACTTTGAACTTTTAAATTTTTGCTGTGGGGAAATCTTTTTGTAAATTTCTCTGGAAATGACCTCACTATGTGATAGCTACTTATTTTCCTTCACGTAAACAAAATTGTTTCTTCTGTAAGTTGTAACTACTAGATGGATTATGTAATTCTCCAACTAATGGCAACTTACTGTTTTGTCATGTCCTGTGTTGATATACTTCAGTCACAATATTACACTGTTATGTGTTGAAAATCCAACGAGCAAATATTCCAAGTTCAAGTCCGTTACTACTCATTTCCAATATTTTTCCTTCTGTGGAGTAGTCATTCAGTAAAATATCCCGAATTCCTTGTTCAAGAATGTACTAGTGAGGTAGGTAATAATGATGGACACCTGGCAATGCAGGTTGGTATAATGGTTGGCTCATAAAAAATGAGAACCCTGAAGCTTACACAGATCAATGGACCAAGTGTCCACAATGAAAGAGGGACCATTTTTATTACAGACGTTTCTCAACTAATTTTCCAATGCCTGTGCTGTTGATTTTTGATCAGCAGACAACATTAATCCAACAAAAGACAGGTAACTAATGGGGGGCCATTCTGGAGCAAATCATGGTAGATAGACAAACACCAATTGATAATTCTTGAACAAATTTGAATTAATAATTGTTTAATCCACCTTTTGTCACATATTTCATAATACAAGGCCTTGAGACCATTGATCCTGATATATACGATCTATATAAAGCCAAGATGGGTTTTTATGATCAGGACCCATCAAAAAAGTTTACTTCGGCCCTTGCAAGAAATGCAAAGTGTGAACGAAATGTGATGTGTTGTGTGCAGCAGCAGCAGAAAAGAAGACAGAATGATATCCAGCCATAGTACTAGCTTCAATTTTACCTTTTAAATGTGACATAAAAATGGGTGTGGAGGTTATATGCTCATCTGGTCAGAAAAATAACTGAAGAAGTTTTTGTTTGTTGAGGAGTCTAATCGGTTTGGCTTTTGAATCTGAAAACCATTAAGGAACATGCTATGGAATGATGTTGACAGATGGGAGGGCAGCCACTCATTGTTACACCTCTCACTTTTTTCTATGATCAAGTGTTTTCTAGTGACGGAGAAAGTAATGAATAACTTTAACGACCTTGAAGTATACTTGTAGTATTGGGATTCGATAGCATGTTGTGTGTGTATTTTTGACGCTTGCTTGCATATACGATTCCAACAACTAAAATCTGGTGGCAGTCTTCGAGTTTCTCTGATATGAGCATATCCAAGACTCATTTTACATGAAAAATAAAACTTGCCAAACAAAAATTTGGATGCAAAATTATTTTTCTCTATGCATAGTGTGAGGTTTTCATTTTTAAATTGCTTTTTGCCCCGAAGAAAGACTTTCTGCAGCTGAGAATCATGTTACTTCGAGGGAGAAAAGGATTATTTTGATGATGTTTATAGCCTTAAAAAAGATTCATGGAGAAAAATTCTAGTGATGCATAGTGATAAGACTATAGTTTTACAGACACTAGTTATAAATTTTGTAACATTTTCTGGTTTTTTTGATAATCGTCAATTAAGAGGAGATATTTTCTCCATTTTTGTTATAGCTATTGCAGCCGCTGAAGCAGCTATTGGACCGGCTATTGTTTCATCAATTTATCGTAAAAAAAAATCAACTCGTATTAACCAATCCAATTTGTTATATAAATAGTATTAATTATATAAATAGAACTTCGAATATTCAGAAATAATTCTGAAATTAAACCGAGCAATACAGATTCCAGAGAGCACATTTCAAAAGTGGACAGCCACAAAATGCAGAATTCTTCCAGTTAAAAGAAAATGATCATGTCTATCATCAATTACCATCTAAACCACCAAGAAATTGGACCAACATAGGACTGACAAACAAGAACAGGTGGCCTAAATATGAACCGGCTAAATAAAAGCATACCTTTCTAAAACTAACAATCCAAGTCACCATTTTCATGATTTTGGAGTCCATTGGCAAATGGTTGTTGTGTCTTTGTATCGCTTTGCTGTCATGACTTAGCATTGACGTAGCGTGATTTTCTCCTCCAGAATATATTCCAACTTCTCTTTGTCTTAACCAGCTTCTGGAACTCCTTTTTCATGCTTTGACACTCCTTCTCAAGATCAGAGACTCGTTCCCTCATATCCTCTATGCCATCATTTTTCGAGAGTCCAAGGACTGAATTGGGATTTTGAGAGTTCTCGAGATTGTCGGAAACAAAGAACCAACCAGAAATGGATGTCCGCAGCCTCAGCTGTTCGAAAAATAGGACTTGGACAATCACTCTAAGGGGCAGTCTCTCATTTTGGGCAGCATGAGTACTTCCCTCCAATGAGAGCTTTTGGCAGTTCATGAGCCTACATATTTGCTCCCGCTCAGAGTCTGTGAGCCAAGGATGTGCCTGATATTATGATTAACTTTAGCAATTAATTTATCAAGGAGAAACTGGAAATGCGTTATAACTGGAAGCTGAAGCATATCGTGAGAATAGAATGATTCATAGCTGTAATATTATGAACCGTATGAATAAAGTTGAGATACTAATTACCACAGTTACATTTTACCTTCAAATATATATCAATTGCACGATAAATGCCATCAGAAAGTGGCCTTGCGTAATCAGGAACTGCAGCAGCTAGAGACTGAAATTTAGGGAACTTCAAATTAACGTCTGCTGCCACGTCAGAAAGATATGCATCGACCAGATTCGCCACCATTGTCATTGACGTCAACGAATGTGTCCCTTCCATTAGTTGACTTTCTTCGACTACACATGGAGAAGCAGCAGCTGAAGGCTGGTCTATTGACATGAAATGGTCTAGAATCCTCTGAAAACAATCTATGTCATATAAGGTTTCCACGGAATATCCCATGTTCGGTATTAGTAGATCTTCCAAAGTTGCTAGGTCTAACTGCATCCCAATCCTTCTCTCCAAATTTTCCCTGCATGATGGACTCGACTGCAGAACCATAGCAGTCTTGAGCAACCTAAGTAGGAACCTAGTATGTATTACTCCTTTCTGGTTTGGAAGCATCTCGACTATCTCTTCAAGAAGCGCCCTCTGGTCTGCTTCAGATGGGATTGAAATTGTTGAACCTGAATATATGTTCTTGAAGCTTGATTGTCTATTCATCTGGGGAATGTATTTCTTAGCGTAGAACACGAGGGCTCCAGCAATATTCTCCAGCGTCATACCTCCTTCTTCGACAGCTTGGATAAACCGTTTATAGAGAGGTAAACTGAGGAATGAAACATCCTCAAACCACCAATTATCACTTAAAGGCTGTGGTTTGGTTGAAGTACATATACCGTTCCATAGGGAAGCACCCAATGTCTGCCCCGTCTCATTGCACCCGGACACAGGCCAGTTGAATAACTTTGGATCAGCACAAGCCTTCGTTGCTAAGGAGTGAATGCATCTTGAGACAATATGGAGCTCCTCGGCATGTGGAAGAACTTCTTCACAGGTTTCAAGAGCTTTTACTGTGTCCGTCCAATTGCTAAATACCTCATTGAGAAAAGCTTCTGTTTGTGCAATGAGATTTCCCTCCCCGTACTCTTCATTCATTTGAAGGTACACAGCCGCACATCTAAGACTCACTACATTCATAGAAGTGAGTTCTATTTTAACGCCATAGCAGAATTTGGCAACTAACTCAAAAGCTTTGGTTCCACCAGGTAACTGATCGAGTTGTAATTCACATACAGATCCATCAACGCTGGGAGATTCACCAATTAGTTTCTCAAGAAGCCCACTTCTTGAAAGCAAAGGAAACTGCAATTTGCAATAAGCTTATTGGAATTTGGATTATGCAAAATGATCACATTTCACAGTGCCATTGGCATAATACTAACTCATGAAGCAACTAAAATACGAATAAGGCGTGAAAAGCTTAAGTATGCGCACCTTGTGAAGATGAAAGGACATTTCTCCGATTTCAATTGTAACATCACTCCGGAGGCCAGATGTACAATGCCTGCAAAGATCACACTAGAAGCTTCACGGAACGAAGTAAAATGGCTGTATGAATGCAGCCAAATGATTTCAAGACAGATGAATCACGGGTTCAATATTATAACAGAAACATACTCCACAATTTTCTCCAAGATAAACATGACAAAATTGGGCATCTATTAGAAAACCAATGATAAAATTGCCAACCTCACATCTTAAGACACCATCCAAAAAGAGATGCCCAAAGTAACACATTTTATAAGAAACATAGAATTTAATAATTTATAGCAATGAGCAAAGTTTGAAGAAGTACATAAACTCCCAAAGATCTAACAAATACAATACCAGACCCTAACTTACAACCTTGATGTAGAACACAAAACATCATAAGATCAAAGAGAAAAAACGCTGCAATCTTTCATTGAAGAATTGTCTGAAGAGATCTCTTCAGTTCAGTCTTCACATCCAAAAAAATTTCATTTAGGTAAACATTGTAATAAAACATGAAACTTATAATGATTAGACAAGACAGTAAATCCCAAATTCTGTACCTTAAAAAAATCACATCTTTCCATAAGGGCCATAATCATAAATAATTGACATGAGTAAAGAAAAAAAAAGTGGGTTAAATAGAGTGGTTTTGGGCTCACCAAGATTGGCCATCGCGATGGAATGCTTCAAATTTCGAGCCCAGTTTCATGAAAGCCATAAATCGATATTTGTGTTCCTCAATCTTGAAGAACATGCAGGAAGAATTAGCAGCGATGAAGACAAATTGAAAACAAAATGAAATTTGGATCAATAAAATGGAAAAGGTGTGAAATTTTGTGTGCCCGAGTCAGTAGGAAAAGTGAAGAAGAGAAAATACCGGATACAGAGAGAGCGTAACAGTTATCCAACTGTCTTCACTCTCCTTCAATTGCTCCCCTCGCTAACTTCACTCCATGCAGAAGAGAGAAGATCACAATCAAAATATAAATATTACGTGCGTCTAAAATTTACATGAAATGAAAATAAATTTTAATCAATTAAATTCTCTAAAACTTATTTGCATGAAAATTATCAATTAAATATGTTTGATTGATTTCAAATTTTTATTATAAAAACATTTCGTGCTTATTATAGATATTAATTTGTATGGTCAAGGATTTATAAGTTTCTTCCTGTCCACAATTTAGATTCACTAATTATTGTTACTTCGTAATTTCTACTAAAATATTTTGCAAATTGTAAATAATCCTAAATTTTTTATCGATATATGAAAGCATAATTTTCATTCTAAATCTTTCCTATATAAAGTGAAATTGTATTTAACAAATGATTTTTGATGCAAAAACACTTTTTTATTAGTGAAAAAAAAACCTTTAATGATTTGATTTTAATTAATTAAATTATATTAAAAGAAGATTTATGGAAAAATATACTAATTATAAATTTATTGAGATTAAGTTTTTTAATCTTGAATTTGAGTACATATTTTATTTCTAAGATTTATTTCTTTGTAAATAATAAATAAAAAACAATCGTTATATTGATCAGGAAAATGCTTCAAAATAAATAAGCTATTCATGGAAAATTATATTTAGCTTGTGTTTGATTTTTATTATTCCCAAAATATATTTTTCTCTCTTCTTTTCAATCACATGTTCTCCATTAAAATAATATTACACGAAAATAAAAAAAAATTATTCTTTTTTAACCACACATCCCTCATCAATCTACTATTCCAAAATACATTCTTCAAAATAAATGTGGATTAAACACACCATTAGTAACACATCGTCTAAGTCAAATTATCTAAGAATCTATCTCTTGTTGTCTCATCGACATAAATTCCGATGTTTTTTAGTTGGTTTAGTTTGATTTTCAGAACTTTGTAATGCACCTACCTAGGTCAGATTATCTAGGAATTATGTTTCTTCTTGATACAAATTTCGATATTCAAACTTTAATCTGGTACGATTTTATTAAACAACTCAAACTAGCTGAAGGGAAATTTTAATTTATATAAATATTTTACAGATGATGAGTGTCTTCTACTAACAAGTTTTATTTAATTTTTAACTTGATTGTGAGCTAGATTTTATGATAAGCCATTTTCAGTATATTTATTAGTATTATTTTGTAGAAGTGGTGAGATGGTGAAAAACAATGAATGATATGATAAAACAAAGCTATTGGCATAGATCGAGAAGAAAAGATGGACGAAGGGGCAAAAGAGACAAACCATGAAAAGGAAAGACGAGTGGCACCACGACGCCGAAATAGTGGCACCGAGGCGCCACAAGACAGGCAACGGGACAAAGTTGTAGCACTGCGACGCCACGGAGGAATTTTCCGCGACGTTGTGGCGCTACACCCCAGTCACCATTGGTTAATGAAGTTAGGGCGCGACTTGGTCAGTTTTGAAGCCCATAAAAATCTTACATTCAACACCGACATGAGGGATAACTATAAATACAAGTTTTTGACACTTTTGAAGGGTTTCCACACTTTGAGAAGAGGAGAATACAACTAGAGAATCAAAGAAGCAATTCAATGGAGGAAAAACATCAAGAAATTCACCGTTTGAAGCATTAATTGGAAGATGAAGATTTTTGGTTCAAGATTGACTTTTTTTTCTACATTTATACTAAAAATCCGGTAATTTATTCCATGATAACATCTTGTTGTTCCTCTTTCATTATGAGTAGCTAAAATTCTTTTTAGGGTGAACAATGTAACTTATTTTTATCATTTATGTCTTCTATTCAAGATTTTTGTTCTTTTATCTTTTACGTATTGATTTGCTATGAGTTTAATATATTGAATTACTTGATTACTAATTTGATGATTTTGTGAATCTTTTACGAATCGAGAGATGAGTTTGACATTTAGACCATATAGTAAAATTCGATAAATGGGTATAATGTATAGAGATACATATGCTGATTATTGTGGTCATAAATGAATTCTTAGAATCAAGATTTCGTTTAACTAAGGTTGATTTGTATAGAGATATGGAATTTAATTAGTTAAATAGACTCAATGAGAACTCGAGAATGGTAAATTGTGAATCTTGATTTAAGACTTAACACTACATTAGGAGAATTCGACTACAATAAGAGAATTCGACTAAATACTACATTAGATTGTGAATCTTGATTTAAGACTTAAAAGTAATCAATAGGCGAAATTGTTTTGCCTAATATCTATTCATTATTCAATTTCTAAATAAATCTTTGTGTGCATCCACATATTCTTATATTTTGAGATTAAAAATCACAAAATACAAATCTTTGTTTGCTTTGTCGAATAGTAGTTAGAAAAAATTAGATTAAGTGCTAAAATATAGTTCTTGTGAGAACGATAATCTGGACTCAAATGTCCATTATATTACTTATTCGATATCGTACACTTACGATAGAATAAACGTAACAAACTTGGAAAAGAAAAAAGTTATAATAGATTTTGACATATATCTTGTTATGCTATATAAATAGTCTTAATTAACTAGTTATATATTTTATTTTTACTTGTGAAATTTTATATATATATATAGTGAAGTTTTGTTTTATTTTTTAAAAGGTGATTAATGGATTTCACTTAAGGAGCCTTAAACCCGGCTTCAATTTGTATCACTTAAACTAGGCATCGACCGCAAATAAAGATGATCTTGCTTTTAAAATGGTAATTTATTTGCTTCAATTAAAGGCTTAAAGCAAGCAAAGACAAAATCATGTAATATATATATATATATATATATATATATATATATATAAAGAATGATCTAATGAGCACCAATACTCATTTTATGTTAAGCATCGATGACGTGTTATATAAATTCATTGCTGGATTTTAAACTTAATTCAAATGTTAGAGGCCTATCATCTATCATTGAATTTATACAATACGTCACCGTTGTATACAAAAGATTTTTGTTTTACATATAAAAAAGATTGTATCCATGAATCTCTCGAGATATATTAGTCTCAACCTCCACAATATTTTCTTAACTAATCATTAAACAAACATTTCTTCATTTATAATATTACTCACCATCTACTTCAAAGTAAATAGTTATTAGAGTTAAATATTTATTATATTGGTTTGGACAAAACTCAATTAAATAAAATTACTTTTATTCTTTCTTATGAATGATAAATTTACATGTTTCAACAAATTAATATTAAATTTTTTAATTAAAATAAACTATTTATACGTCTAAATTTCTATTGAAAATCTTTCAAACTTGATATTTATTATTTAGAGTCAAAAAAATTGTTCATATCTCCTTTGGTCTCTATCCATACCTACTATATTAGAGTAATCAAGAAGTTTGTTAAAGAAACATATGCTTCTTTTTGGAGTATCTCCAAATTTCTTTGCCAAGTGGAGATGAGAAATGTAAGCGGTTGAATTTAATTCCACTCAATTTGTTGATATTGTTAAGTACTCATTTTTAACTTCTTTTTTTCTTTTGCTATTGATATTATTTCCATATCAATGAAATTTACATTTTATTTTGTGCCAGCATTTGCTATCAAAAGTGCAGCCTTTTAGAAACTTAGGTTTGGGTTTAAGTGGTGCAATAAAGAATTGTTGATTGCGATCATTACCTTCATGCGAAGTAAGGGAAAAATGAAGGGTAAATTACTGAATAAGACAAAAAAGTACTTAATGATAAACTATACAACTCTTGCATTAAAATTTCTAATCTACTATGGTTACATTTAACCTCTCGATTGCTCCTATTTTGCTCTCAAACTCCATTGGTTATGAGTGAACGTCCACAAACCTATTTACCCTTCGACATTGTTTTGCTGAACCCTAGAAATTAATTATGTCATCTGGTTGATATTGAATTTCTTGACTATTCTACTAGATATATACAAGAATTATGTCATAAAGCTTGATTTACAACCTTCTATATTATCCTACATTTTCTTACATGAAACAACCTAGAGTGATTGTGTTCAAAATATTTCAAAACTCTCCACAATTGAATAAGACATTCTTATTATTGGAAACTAGTTTGTAGACATTTCAAAAAACAAGAACCATTTTTTTTTAAAATAAAAATTACAAATCGGAACTTCGCTAGATTTATTTTCTTTTACTATGCTATGCAATTGTTCTAATTAAGCATACATGGGCTCAAAGCGGGAATACTTCTATCATTATTTTCAAAGAAAATATTGCTAATCTTAGAATACAATAAAAATTTTGAAAGTACACGATTAAAATCTTCCATTTTCTCTATCTGGATCTTGTTCCTGTTCAGTGTAATTAGGATTTCTAGGTAATTCATGATAATCAATTTCGAGTTCTAATGAACTCGAAAATCAATTATGACCGTGTCAAAATCTTTTATTTCGTCAAACTCGAGTTTGAACATATCATTTGTACAACCCTTGAACTTCAATTACTTGCACAATAAGTCCTCATCTTCTTTTATAGCATCCAAGGGAACCCAATCGAACCTCTCACATGATTAGACTCGATCAATATGAACCATACTGTATGGTCCAATTATTATTTTGGGCCCAAGCTTGCCCACCGTAGGCCCTTGTTCAATATGTGCCGAGCCCAGTATCCATATCCACGGTCTCACCCAAGCGAGCCTTCTTTGCTGTCATCATTTGCTCAACTTAAGGCCTTCTTGCTCCGGGCAATAGCTAATGACGAAAGAGCTAGATTTTGATTGCTTATATTGTACTGGCAGCCAGGATTGGTGTAGTGCCCAAAACACCCAGAAACCTACTCTCAAAGCCTATCTGCACCAATCCACATTGGCACTTTTGAGGCCTTGGTCTAATCAATCGTAAAGTGGTTTAGAGATGAAGTGCCTAGATAGAAGTGTTTTCGCCTTCAAAGCAAGCAAACCGCTTGATTTGGACGAACTTTTGTTTTCTCTATCTTATAGTCGAAGTACCAGCTTAAACTACTAGGGAAAGCCCACTCCTACATTGAATTATTAAAGTGTGACCTTTCATGCGTTGAATCTTTGTTCATGACCCGTATCCAGTGCATCGAGAACGAAAGAAAGCTGACCAAGAAAACATTCTAATCTATTTTAGTATCTGAACCCTTGTTGCAAACAAAAACAAAAGATAAGGAAACCATGCTTTGCTCAGAAATGGATTCACCTAGCGCAAGGCCCTTGTAGCTTCCGCTCAACTTCTTCGAGGAGAGAATCCCGCCATTGCAGCTTCTTACTTTTGTTGGTCTTGCCAGCATTCGTTTTGGAAGTCTAGATTTGCTCGAAGAATTTCTCTAAAGAATAAAGAATGGGGATTGCGTATGACCCCAGCAATTTGAAAAAGACGATGGAGAGTGAGGACATTGATCCAAAGCTCGAGTACGATCTGTGCGTCATTTTTCTTCTCTACCATGACGACATGACAAATCAATTGGTCCACTTTCATTTGTCTAGTCCTCTCTGACTATACCATCGAATTATATGGTCATTTCACCCTTCTAGTTAATTTCACTCTAGCTCGCATTTTCTTCAATGACTTCTTTATGATCAAATCACTTAAATGATCCAATCCTCGCTAAATACTGAGTAGCTTAGATTCAAAATGCTATGAACAAAAATATTTAAGTAGATTCATTTACCCATAGAATCACATGATAGTTTCCAAATGCGAATATGTGCTTACTACTTAGCTTGCCCTAAATTTCCAACATACGAAGATATTTGACCATATAATCACGAAAGCACCCAACTTGTATAATAATCGAAAGCATTTAATTGCATTCTTAATATAAATGCAATAAATATTTAGAAATTAAAGAAATCCAAGTGAATGGAAAGAAAAAACACATCCACTTTCGATTTATGGAGACATGCTAGCCCAGTTTACGAGATTCTTATATGATGAATATCAATGAAAATCACAACAATTTAAATTTAAAATACTTATCAAAAATTGAAAAATAAAGACCTAATAAAAAGATTGACACACAGGATATATAGAAGAAAATGTAAGAAGATATGCGTCCAAGGGAAGGCAATGAAGCTCAATTCATGAGACTGCAGTGGAGTGGAGCAGCCGAGATGCGACCTTAACTTAGCAAGATCTCATTGGTGCTACCTAACGGTAGGTTGGCATTGGATGTGTGAAGTTTGGAGTTGTGCATGATATTTTCCACGACACATCATGGCCTTACTACTCGGTTCCAAATGGCCAGCGATCACTGTAATGATTCTGATCATATAAGGTTAAGGACATGATGTAAGGAAATGATGGCAATTATGAAGAAAATTTCATCTCCATCATCTCCTACGAGGTCTCAGACTGGTCATTTTAATGCTTCATTAGTCCAACCTTTGAGTGAAGTCCGATGACGAAGGTTTATGAACTCTATCTATAAGATTGACCAAAATGGAATGTTAACTTACTAAGGGCAAGGACTAGGCAACTTTCAAGATAAAAGTTATCATATAGATATTGTATTCATGCTTGTTCAAAATGTGAATCATAGTATTCATTCTTATGGGAATGGGAAAGAAAAACAAGAGACATTGTTTCTCGAAATACGATCAAATGGGAGTTTAACTTCAAAAGAAGCACTTCATGAAGCATGCCCAAATTTGATTGATTTATTTAATCCTTTTTGACGTAGGGAAGAAGAAAACTTATCTTTAGAGGACAATCAACACACAGTTCTTTTATCCCCTCTTATCCTTCACAATAAATTGGAGAGTGTGGACACACTTGCGCAAATTCAGGTAACAGATATAAGGGATAAATTGACAAGAAATTGACTCGAACAAGGATGGATGTAAACTCGTAAGCTATCGAAGGAAAATAATTATCTGTGTCTTGTTGTGAAAGGAAAAAAAAAAGCATCAGAACTCCTCATTCCCTCTTGCATATCATCACAAGCGATAAAGAGGGAAGCAAGCAGTGTAAGCAAGCAAAGTTTTCACTAAAACCTCTTTCTTAACCCCTTGGTCACGCTAATGGCATAACATAATCACCTGACTTGCCACACACCAAGAGTAATTCCTTATTAGGTGGATCTAACTTTGCCCAGAAAGTCAATCGTTCAAAGGAAGGGAATATATTACCAACCAGGATTAAAGTAGGGCAACTCTAGGCGAGCTGCTAGGTTTTACCTACGCTACGGTTTCACAATATTGAACATTTTTTGTTCAATCGAGTTCCAAAGCACGAAGGTACAGACTTTCATTTCCGAGATCGCAAAGAATTTATTTTAGAAGATTCATTTTCAGAAGAAAGCATCAAATACTACGAAGTAAGAAAGTAGCAAATCCTTCTCACTTGAGAGATAAAAAAAAAAAAAGTAGGGCTGAACAAAACTCTCGAACAGAACCAAACCGAACCGACCCGGACCTGACCAGAATTGAACCGAATCGAGCGATTCTTCTTAAGTTAATTATTCGAAAGGGAATCTGAATCAAGAATCGACGAATTTGGTTCGATTTTCAATTCTAGATCAAGAACCGAAAAGTAGAACCGAATCTCCCTAATTTTTTTAATTTATTTATTTTAAATAAGTTAAATTATTTTCTTTCTTCTAAATAAATTTGCTAACTAGTTAATTAAGTTTAAACCCCAAAATATGATTTTTTTTTTTTTTTTTTTTTTTAATTTCTAATTTTCAGTCTAAGCCCAACTTAATCAAATTGACTTAAGTTTTACCAAAATCTTTTATTCCACCGTAATGTCGTTTCTTTGAATTGAAGACCGACAACATCTCTCTTAATTATTGTGAGCTCACTATATTCCTCTTCCTATAATTTTAACAATTAAATCTATGAAGAACATAGGAAAGAGAGACGCAGAAGATAAATAAGATTAGACTACGTTATTTTGTAAGAGTTAAGATTGAACGTATCATTAGTTGAATTAATGTAACTTTGTAAATATTAAAAAAAAACTAATTATAGTACAGAACTTGAAAATCGAATGGAACAGAATTTAACCAAACCGAATAGAATCGAACCCGAACGATTCCATAATTAAATTTAAAGCCAACAATTTCACTTCCTAAATACCCAAAAATTTCGGGTCATGTTCGATTCTCTTTAGAACCGAATCATGTCCAGCCCTATGAAAAAGCTTAATCTTAAGAGTGTGCCCTATCCAAGAACACGCCCGTAGATCAAAAAATACTAATTCATTTAGAGCCATCAAACCCGTCCGACAAGCGACCGGAGTTATATGAATGGAAAGCAATCAACCGAGACTATGAAATACAACGGTATGAAAGCTGATGGGCAAGGAGAAGCTAATAATCAAACTAATTGACTGCCCAGCTGTATAATGTATTTCAAGGGGGATTTTCCAGGTTAAGAGTATCATGGGTGGGATTTGTTTTTGTATCTAATGTGGCTTTTGTTCTCTTTATTATTGACTTGATAGAATTATCTTGTTAAGATCTTATATATCTATTTAAACCTCAAATTCATTTTTCATTTTTTGAAGGCTCTTTCTACCCAAAGGTTATTGGGATCCTAAGGCATGAACATCCCCATCGTTTGCATCACAAATATAGATTATTCCCATTGTTTTATTATTTGTTCTCCTTCTTTTATCAAATACAATCTACTATAATACTTGTTACAGTACGAGAGACCAATTTCTTATAATGGCAGGAAGACTTTCTTAGCTGGTTGGATCTGTGGGTGGGAATCAGAAATTCTTTCGGATCTGATGGTATTGGTTGAGGTTGTCTGTAGCACAAAAGAAGTGTATTAATGCAAATCAAGCCTCAATTAAATGGACCTAGCCAAGTGTAGGAAAGCCTTTCTACAAGGCTTCCTCACTGTATCGGTGCTGCTTGGAGAATGCAGAACCTTTCTTTGAAAATCGTCTGTCTCACCTATTGAGGCACCAGGAGAATAGACTACCAATGAATCCTCATTCCAACTCTTATTATTCCCCTGTTCCATGGATTGCTTCCAACATCAAATTTTAATCAATCAAATGGCATAGTAAGTGGTTTTCTTTGGTTAGAAATCTACAAACAACATTCTGGAACTTTCAAACCAAAGAAATACAACATGAGAATGAGCTTTTTACATTACGTATCAATAGAATGAATTTATTAAGAGTAGAATACATCATTCGGTCGATCAAAGGTCCTATGCCACTTTTACTCTAATCTATCTGTCAAAGAATCAAGTCAGTCAAGTTGTGTTCCCATTTTTCCTTCTTCTTACGAAATATTTGTAGAGGAAGCAGAGACTACAGTAGTGATTTGAACATAAATAGATTTACTTGGAATTTCTTTAGGGCTTCTTTGCTTTCCATTTACTTAAACAAAGCAACTAGGGTGGTTGGAGTTCAAGATGATTGTAAGATCAGCCGCTGGCAGTTAATTTTTTTCACAAATTCTAGGTGGTTGTAGAGGGATTAAGAATTCCTTTGAACGCAATGAGAAGATCTAAGGTAGAATGTAGCTCCCTAGTAGTTGCCCTAGCTCTCAACTCATCCGGATAATGAATTGGGCTCCCATGCTGCTAATCTACTAGTTAATTTAAGATCTGGTTGATTAATTTCAAAGAAGTAGTGCTTTCGTCTGTCAAATGGACTCTTTCAATATTCTCTAGTTTTGAAGGCATGAAGGATATATTATTTAGAGATGCGAAAAATATAATAAATTGGATGCTAAGAATACGGTCTTTGAAGGAACCCTTCCCCAGTGAACTAAAGACTTTCCCTGAGCATAAAACTCATGTATGGTCTTTACCGCTAGGGAACCTCGCCTATTCCCTTGTTTATTTATTTTCAACCAAGTTTCAATAATATCATTTTCACGGTTACAGATGTATGAGGTCAGGTGGTTTCTTGGTCCTCGGTAGGTAGTAGAATCAAGGGTACGAGAAGAGGTACACCCTTTGCTGCTCAAACTACAGCAACAAATGCTATTTGTACGATAGTGATCAAGGTATGCGGCTCTACAAGTGTACGATAAAGACCATGAAATCCTGGATTGATGGAAGGAATATTATTAGCAAGATAGATGCATAAAGTATATGTACTATAGATGCAAAAGAAAATAGATCCTTCTTCGCATGTTGTGGTAGTCCCTTTATCTAGTCCATTATGGAATGCTTTACATTTGAATTTCTCAACAAAGGGTAATTACGCCAATGGTCACTAAAGTTTTGAGTATTTATGTCAACTGTTACTGAAGTTATTTTCTTAAAGCAATTGTTTTAAAAAACAAAAAAGTAAAAACCATATTCCTTTCTTCAATTGGGTTCGAAATTGGGATCAGAGACTTTCCGCCCTTTCGTTGGAGGATGAGAATTTAGATTCTCAATTGAAGCTGTCCTACTAATGTAACACCTGTGTCCTCCACTCTTTATTTTGGTCCCCCCTCAGTTTTTTTTTCAATCATGCTACGTGTATACTCCGGTTTACCTTTTGGTTGACACGGTCCCACCCCAGCACTCACATGGGGGTCGGGTCCCACTCCATTAAATTTAATATTTTCGTCCCTCATGTGAGGGAGCAAGTGAGATCGGGTAAGGGAAATGGTAAGTGAAGAGTGTACAAATAGCTTATTCCAATTTTCTTTCTTCTGCTGCTGACTTTATTCATCCAAATTTCACAGCCTGTTCTTGATTCAATGGCTGAAATCTGATATCCTTGTAATCTTGCCTACAGTTTCATTCTCAGGAGTTGTTCTTGTTCAGAGTATCGATTTGGAGTGTACTTGTCAAGAAGAAGGCTTGAAATATTTTTGGACTTTTTTCTGAAGAATTTGTTCTTTTTTGAAGGTTTACTATTTTAGTATAAATGAGTTGAGCTTCACTTCGAAATGATGAGCTTAACAAAACATGCTCTAAATCTTTTTTCTTGAAAATTTTGAATTCAGATCATATGCGAATATTTTTTGTTGTACATACTACTACAAGCCATGTATGTTAGTCTACACTAAATGTCTCTAACCTGCATGTTTTCATTTTTTTGATGACTCAGGTGTCCAAACTTTGTCCGATTAATCTTGAGGAGTGACGGCCTTCCCCCTTGATTCACCACTCTAATATGCATGTTTTACTTCGATTAACAATCCAGTTCTCCGTTCCCTTTTCCCACTTCCCAGCTGTAGAAATTTAAAAAAAAAAATATATATATATATATATATATATATATATATATATATAATAAAATAAAAACTGTGTTTTTCCAAATATTGGCCTGTAAGTTAATAAAAAAAATTCTAAACACACCCAAAGATTATTTGTATATGAGGCATCCAATCAAGTATTTACTTGAACATGCATAGCGATATACAAACAGTTTTCAATACCCAAATACCTTATCACCTTCACGTTAAAATATAATATATGATAGAAGGTATATCTTTGCAATTTCGATATATTGTACCAATTTCAAATTTAATTTTCACGATCTCAACATATCACAATTGTCAAGATATCCAGCCTCTAACGAAAGTCTACACGACGGGAACAAATTGGAACTCCAACACCATGAACAGTTCACAGCCACTAGTTGGATATAAAGAGAAATAGGTTTTAGAGTCCTGCCTATTTCTGATGAACTAGCAAGGCTACTCATAAAATCCTCAACCTGGACTATGTACAAATAGGTTACTGAAGAGATTAGTATATCCAACTCTAATAGGCCCAAAGTCAATTAATCAAATTAATTCACAACTCCCACAGTCCCACTATGATCAAACCAAGCTCAACAATTGGGCCTAGTACATTAATCCAACACATCCATCATAAACAATCTAAAACAAAACATACAATATGGACAATTGGACGTATATTCAAGCCCAAGACAAGTAATTGAAAATTGGGACACATATTTAACATATCTCTGACAATAAATATTCAACTCCTGATAAAAATAAACTGTCAGTAAATAAGTTCTGCGTGCAAAAAATTTACTGATATAGACAGTAGGGCATCTATACCTCCTTTGCTGATCTATCAAAGCAAAAGGAAAGCAAAAAACAACCAGAAAGCAAAAGTAGTACAGGGCAATCAATCATAGAGCAGTAATTTTTATTCGGTCCAGCATTCGTTTCTTACCGGGACGCCAACGACCAAAAACTCAAAATAAAAGATGGTGAGGCGGCAAACCAGCTCAGGAAAGCCATGGCGGTAGCTGACATAAATCTAGTGCAATGGTTCACATTACATTTATCCATATCGTTGCCAATCAGGACAGTGATACCAGCAGATGCACAGGCAGCAGCAAAAGTTAGAGTCGAAGTAACCTGCACATTGGAAAGATCATGCTCAGAATTTTGGCAAGGAAAAATACAAAGGGTATATAATGATTGACGGCATGAGATTCCCGCCTCATCAAACCATGGCCTTTCATACACGACTAACAAATTGAGTGTTGCTATGTTGGAAATAAAGATTATAGCAATGGTATGCTGCTAAATGATTAAGAATGCATTCAAGCTGACTGTCAAAGATATCAACACAATACGACCAAAAAGAAAAGAAAAAGGTTGAAAGGTGTCATACATATGATCCCAGATAGAGAGTTTAGAAAAATGCATTATAGAATTTGTGAAATTTTAAGAGTCATTGCAAGAATAGTTCACTCAAATGCAACATTTCTCATTCTGATAAAGAAATGTAGCAAAAACAGTAGAATTAGAGAAATCTTAATCATTGCACAATTTTTTTTTAACTCGGCTTCTGCAGAACATTATGAGAAGTTGAACCGCTAGTGATAATATTTATCATCACACTACAACAATTGACAAAAATGCAATCGTCAAATGTTGCCCTTTCGTTAGTTTCATTGCAAAACGAAATTCTAAAGATTGCAAAAAATAAAAATTGCAATGCTGAAGTATCAAAAATTGTAAGTGAAATTAAACCAAAAAAAAAGGATCACATGCATCTCTTCCAAGTTTAAAATTGTAAAATGAGTAGCCCCTTAAAAGTTCACAGCCTAGCGGCGCCCAGCTAGGCCCCACTTGTAATGGATTACAAATAGAAGATTATTGTATCAAAAGATCCCAATTAAAACTGTAGTCAGAGTAGAAGCATTATTCATATCCAGCATACGAGGGTTAATCAAACCATAAGGGCTAATGGAAACTCTACCCACAAGCTTTCCTGAGTAAACAGAGGCACATACTTCTTTTCTATGGCATTAAGTACTTTTTGAAAAATGAGTCAAGATGGCATTTTCAAATAGATACTGATCATTCAATCCCTATAAATACAAGGCAACATCACGCCCTATCACAAAAGGCATTGCATCTGAAAATTTCTATATTCTAGTTAGACAAGCTATTCTTACCCCGTCGCCAATGGCGAATAAACTGACAACTCCAACATGTCTAAAACTCCGTCTAACTGAAAGGGCATAGATATCTGCAAGCACCAGTGAGAGGCTCCAAAAACTTTGCAAACCAACAGCAGCAACAAGGTAGCTGATACACAGAGCAAGAAGTTCTACTCATAACCACGTCTACAAAACCACAAACTTAACGAGCGACGTTAAAAATTTGGTATACCTAAAAACCAAAAAGAAAAGAAATAAACAGCAATTTTTATTAAATTCGATACTTGCATAATATTTTAAATAAGCTCAACTTGCACCAAGAAGTGTGCTTATTC
Organism: Osmanthus fragrans; assembly: GCA_019395295.1. Taxonomy (NCBI): domain Eukaryota; kingdom Viridiplantae; phylum Streptophyta; class Magnoliopsida; order Lamiales; family Oleaceae; genus Osmanthus; species Osmanthus fragrans. The sequence continues at coordinate 2,385,670 of CM033343.1, forward strand.
AAAATGAAGTAGATTGGAAAAGACCTCACCACAAATTTTATCTAGGCTTTAAACTAATCAATAGTGAAATAAGGAGCTGACAAAAGTTACCAATCAGCTTTTTCTCAGTTAACTTAGTTATTAGTCCATGCAACGAGCTGATTTCACCAAGAAGTAACTTTATCCTTGTGTGGAGTCATGTATTTCAGTATGCAATATACTTTGACAAGGGATGGATGTGATAGCATGACAAGTAAAACTGAGCAATACTTATTCATTGTAGAGTGGAAATGTTTCAAAATCCGAAGGAATAAAGAGGTATAGGGATGTGAACTTATTACTAGAGTTATCAGTGTTCTTTACTCTTTTACACTCCACACACCAGTAAATTCAACAATAAAACATCAGTAAAGCAGTAGAGGAGAAATGTAAATAAATGACAAGCAGAGACATCATTTTTTGACTTTTTTTTTTTTTGAATTGTTATGAAACGTGAAATCACCGTCAAAGGACATGTGAAATTAGAACTTTGGCTCGAGAATCTTGCATACATCTTATAATATTCTTGATTGTGCAGAGGGAACTAAGGAAGACACGGAAATGAAAATAAGATAAGCACAAAAAAGGAAAAAATAAAATAAAATAATAATAATAATAGAGCATTTTTTTTTTTTTTTTTTACCAATGCACAAAGAAAATGTTATGTTGCATGAACAAGATGAAGCCATGACCCAATCAACTTTAATTCAAGATGTGAGAACCTCCACCAGAATTCACTTTCTTGATAGTGGCTCCTACTACTGCATGGGTATAGTCACATTGTTATTGTAATGTCACCCATATTTGGTACTTTAAATTGTATTTGTGAGTAAATTATTAGTTAATAAAAGAAACAAATGACCCAGCCATGCAAATCCACAAAATAATGAGTGGTGTTCTAGTCCCCTCATGTTGTAGCATATAATATTACAATTCTAGCATATTAGTGGACAACGTTAAAGATAGATATTGCATGTACATGCATATAGAAAAGAATCTTTAGTATTCAAAATAAAAACCAATGATCAGGAATATCGAGTTATAACACCAACAACCGTTTCTAGACATTGACAAAATTTGAATATCATACTCTATTTTGCAGTCACACAGGGCAAAAGGAATACATTATCTACCAGTGTGAGATCACCAAGCCACCTATCATTAGGAAAACCTGATTCACATCATTATTTTCTATACTTACTACGTATATAGGATAAAAGGTGTTGAATAATGGTGAAAGGTCAGTTTCATATTCTTAGGGTTACTAGAATATAATGCAAAATTGAGTATGGATGGTAAGGTTCTGGCTTCCCTCCACAATTTAAAACTATGAGATGACATTTCACCTTCAAGAGCTTAAATTTGTGTATCTGACTGTCCTGTTATCCAAACATCAAGTCTCCAAATTTACTAATAATGGAAAGCTACAAGTGATTGTCGTGGTTTAGAGTCCGTAATGCTCCGAACGATCATTCCTTTTAAGCTTTCTTTTGATTCTCTTATTCTTTCCTCTTCGATAAATTGGATTTTATAGATTTTATAAGTCATGGAATCCATCCACACGTGGATTTACCAATTGGTTCTACATTTTACAGAGAACTCTATAGCAGAAACAGTGTTATGCAATTATATTTGCCGATAAGTATAGAAAAAATTTAGTATTTTTGCCTCCCCTATCTGGGAAGGACCAACAGTGGAGAAAATAAAAACAATTATCTTCCATTGTCAATCAATGATCACAATTAACATGTAAACCCAGGACAAAAGTGTTGCAAATCATTCAATCGAAATTAACTCCAGTGCTTCACGAAGAGAGCATTGTGTTTCATACTTTTCATATTTTATCAGCACAAACAGTTAGAAAATATGAGTATATGACTATTAAGACATAACTGAAACCGATGAATGCTAGCATGTATTGCACATATGCAGTCTAAAGACACTTGTGTGCAGGAAATAGCAATAATATGAATTGTCCATTAGCACTGATTAGATTATATAATTTGATTGACCTCTTCAGCAAACCCTAATTCCATACAACAATATGTACATCGTAGCAGTTAAATTCCACTAATTCGATCATTTCAAGCATACGATTATACAAACAAATGCGATATACGTGAATACAAGTAACAAAGTATAAACGCGGAAGAAGAATGAACTGAAAGCACCGACGGATAAAACTAACCGAAAGGCAGTAACAGAGGGGAAATCCGAAGTGGTGGTCATGACGCAGAGAGAGACGACGGCGAAAACGAACTGGCAAAGGCGGAGAAAGAGGCCACCGATGGTGCCAGGCATGCCATGGACGTCTTTCATCCTCACTCTAGGCTCCTCAAATGTGATCGGCGGAGCCTCCACCGGGTGCACCGCCGGGCGGCTCATTTTCTTATTCCGAGCCCGTCACCTATCCACCTAACTGCGGCTCAATATTTATTCATCTACTTAAATCTATAATGTAGTTTACTCTTCAATTAAACGATAATAGGATGTAATTATATAAAATTAATCACACAGAATCAATGGGTGGGAAGAGGAGCGGAGAGCCGGTGAAAAACTTCTGTGATGCTTAGGAAGGGAAAGGTAAAGATGGAGTTAATTTCACTGATGGTCACTAAAGTTTAGAGAACATTTCATATTGGTCATTAATAGAATGAAAATGCTATTTGTACACTTTTTGGTGTACCAAATGTATTACACCCCTCTCACATGGAGGAGGGCCCACGAATATTTTATTGTGTGTGGACCCTCCTCCATGTGAGAGGGATGTAATGTATTATGTGACGCATTATGTACGTGTAGCACTTTCGTTAATAGAAATAGTAACATGCATATTTAATTACATGGAATGAATAGCATGGATTTGGACTTGTGCACATTTAAGGTCATAATAGTACAATAATTATTGTTGAACATATCATCTAGTTACCATAGTCGAGGTGATGAATCCAATTAATATATATTGGTTGGAGGTTTTCTGACATCAAAAGTTCTTAATATTTATTTATTGGATGTAACTAAAGTAATTTGATGGAATAAATTTTTTTGTATATATTAGACAGTCACACTGACGTACAAGATGTTCACAAGGGGGGGGGGGGGGGGGGGGGGGGGGGGGGGGGGGATTAGAGCTCGACAAATGTAAAATTTTAGACAAATCATCAATAACTATACAGTAAAACAAAATATAATACAATTAATTTTGAAGATAGAATTAAACATTGTGTGATCATATATAAGAACTAATTAATAAATCAAAGTAATCAATGTCAATATGACACGAGTTGTGTTGACTTCAACAAATGAATATTACTTTTTAAAGTGAATTGTAGTTTTTCCCTTCCAATTTCGATGGGATATTATTGTTTTGGGGGAATTTTGTGTGTTTTGGAAGTCAATTTTAGTAGTGAAGAGAGAGAGAGAGAAATTTCAGCGCTCTTCGGGGCCGGAAGTTATTTTTTGATTGGGGATATTATTTCAATTTTGGAGAGGTTTGATCTGAGATCTTTCAATCCGAGAAGTTTTTTTAGGGTGGAAGTTTGGATTTAAAATATTTTTCTTCGTTATGTAATGGTCTTATTTTAGAGGCATTTTAGAAATATTTCAGTCATTTTATGAGTAGACATTCTCTCATCATTATATAATATGTAAGAAGTCATGATTTAATCTTATTTCTAGAGTTCGTTATGGTTTGTGCTTTGTGACACTGACCAGTATTTTATTTTGTGCACACATGGATTTAGTGCACTAAAGTTCGCGTTGGATTTGTAAGACCTCACACTAAGGTTCATGTCCATGTCCAAAGCAAAATCGAGGCCTTTAATCATATTACTAGTTGAGGCCTCCAATGTTTGTAACCAAATGCTAGGTTCCGCGTACTTCATTGCTGAGCGAGCCTCGATGTTCGATGTATCTTTTGCTCAATTGTGCCTCGACTAAGGAGGTACCAATGTTCAAAGATACAAGGGCATGTAATAGGATCCCTTAATAGCAGGCATGAAATTCAGGTGTATCGTGATTTTTAAATATGCAAAAAGTTGTATATTTTCCTTGTGGGGTAAGCATTAATTCATGAATTATGCATATAGATCACTATTTATTTATTTTTTCATTTGATTAGATGATATGATATTCTTTGAGCCATGTGCTACTTTCAAAGAACAGAATTTTTTTGAGTATTAATACATTTAGACTAGTGTTTTTACAAGACTAATAGTTCAATATTCTTCTAAAATGTTAAAAGAATATTAATGTAATGATGAGCTTCTTTAGAATTAGAATTATAAATGGACTTGCTCTTTGGGAAGAAAAAATATAATATTCGACATTAAAAAATTATGCTCGTCGAGGGCAAGTAATATTCTATTGGAATATTAAAGTAATAAAAATGTGTTTTATTAAAGAAAATTAAAATATATGGTGCGTTTGATTGCATTTATGGAAAGAAAATAAATTATTAATTAAATGTGTTTAATTTATTTAATTGTTAATCTAGAAAATATTATACTTGTCAATTTTTTATTGATAAATATATGAGAGAGTGAATAACCTCGAAAATAAAAATAACCCTTCTCTAAAAAAATGTATTCCTTATTTTTTTACGAAAAATATGGTCACATGACCAAAAATTGAAAAATGTTTTTCCTGGAAAAAATAATTAATCAAACACCCAAAAAAATAGGAATTTGGATGAAAAAGTCAATCAAACACTAGTTTGATTCCTATTATTTTCAAAATACATTTTTCCCTTTTTTTCTTTGCAACCACACATTTTTCAATAAAATAATATTATACACAAATCCAAAAATTTTCCTTATTTTTTAACCACACATTCTCTATCAATCCAATATTCCAAAATTCATTCTTATAATAAAATAGGGCTTAAAAATGCTCTTAATAATTTTTGGAATATTACTATATGTTCTCCTTCAGGAGCGAAAACAAAAATATTATACTAAAATATGTATAAATGTAATATTGTGCTTGTTCAGAATTTATAATATATAGTTTGAACAAGTTCAATAGTTGATAATTTACTGATTAACATTAAAAAAAAAACAATAAAAAGACATTATATTGGTTCCGTCTGCTCGGCAAAAAAAACAAAAATTGTTTCCACTGAAGTTATGTTTATTACATATGGATATAGATAATTAAATGGGAAGTTCCATTTTCTCTTTGAGTATGCTTATTTTCATTTTTCTTCTAAGTTCTAGTGTTGGAGTTTTCCCGCATATAGTCCCAGAAGAAGCAGATGATTTGTGGATGGCTTATAATCTGATTGCTGAGGTTGATAACGTCTTAGCAACATCAGCCAGGTACCTTTTAGTTTGAATTTCAGATTTTTCCTTCTAATAGTTGTATGCATTGGTTTCTTCCATGTTTTTGCTATTTTTATTTGGTAAGTATATAACTTTGCTTGAATTATTGTATACCTTTTTTATGTTGTATTGAAAACACTTCGAAAATTGGACAGGAAGTGCATATTAGCACTGATTGTTGTACTTGTAAAGGGAACATATAATAGTAGTACCTGAATATATTTTCTTCACAATTCGTTGTAGGAAGTTTTGAGAGAAGCTGCTTCCAAATGAAGAGATGCAGAAAGTTTTTGGAATTGAAAATCAAAGTAGATTGTAAGATATTTTCCACAAATAAAAAAAGTCAATTCAAAACCTTGAGTTATTAATAAAAACACTAAACATTTGTAGCTAGAAATCTTCAAAGTCATCATTCGACTATTTGATGTAATATATCAAGGTAACATGTTGATGTTGTTTCCGTTTCCTTTCTTAGCCTTTTTACTCTCCTATTTTTCATCATTTGGGATGTTTTCGGGACTCAGATTTCCTAAGGTGACACTACATCGTATATACCAAAGATGATATGCTTGAAAATGTGAAAATGGGAGAGCAAAAGAGGAAGAATGAACTTTATAAGGTTACAAAAAGAAAATTGGGATTTATGATGACAAGTAACATTAACCACGTGCATTTTTTAAATAATCTTTCGTGAACCCAGATGGTTAATATCTTTTCATGGTTTAATATTAGGTTTAATAATGAGGTCAATGCTAAGAAGAAAATACTTCTCCAATAGGACAATTCAATTGTTGATGAGGTTGATTTGTTATTATTTTAACTTGAACGAACTTGTCTTTTTGTGAATTTTTGTTTTTTTTAAATTTATTGGTGCAGACTTGTAACGCCAAATCCGAGGATATTCATAGGATCAGGCAATGTTGCATAAATTAAGAGTGCAATTGAAGCATTTGGTTTTGAGATTGTAATTTTTTTTATGATGAACTTTTATTGGGGTTAATTTTTTGATTACTTTTATGTCAATATTTAATGCTTAGATTTATTTTCCTCGTTGAAAAATTTCAATACCGTTTGTTCTATTATGAAAATGTTGTTGACAAAGTTTGATCTACAACCACCTGTGAAATCTTTTTTTTTTTTTTTTTTAATTTAGTTTGATAGGTGCTCCAGCTATTCTCATATGATGTAGGGAACATGGGATGTAATCTTGCAAGAGCTTGTTCTCTTTCTTAGTTCATTGTGAGGTTTTTACGCTAGAGTTACTTCTTTTCTATTTCGAATGTACGAGATAGAAACTAATTCAGGAGAATCAGACACATTTAATGCACTAACATTACCTTAAAAACAACTCAACCCGTGCATGGCACGGGCAAAGACTAGTATAGTAAAAGGAGAACTTATTTGAACACCACAATTTGGTAGACGGTTAATAATAGTTTATGAATTAAATTAAATGAAGGTGATGAGCATGCATAGAAAATTTTAGAGACATAACGATAGAATTATTCATTAGAAGCAAGAAATCTACCTCTTTTTTTTTTCAATACTAAAGGAGGATAATTTAATTTATGAAATTATCGTGTTGTTAATGTGTTATCAATTATATAGAAAAGAGAAAAGAATAGATAAGATCAATAGACTTAGTTCCGTTTGACCCCCTTTTTTCCTACCAATTTCGTTTTTTCAACAGTGAAAAGCATTAATTACATAAGAAAAAATAATTGTGGCACTTGACCCACATTTGAAAAATCCAATAGTTATTAATTGAATACTGTGTTTGTCCTCAGTATGACTTAGAAATGTACTTATTTACCCTTCAATCCTTCTTCCAAATTTTGATTGGTATTTAAGGACAGAATTGAAAAGAAACATATTTAAAAATAATAAACAATTTTGTCATTGTTGACTTCCATACATTTTGCTTCAGAGATGGAGCCCTTTATACTGTTGGGAAAAAATTGGTGGAAGAAAGGGACTCAAACATGCGCTTATATTTATTTTATTTAAAATTAATACACTACTAGACTTTTTTTAAGTGATGACTTTCGTAAATTTTTTATAGATTTGCATGGAATTAGTGGAAGTCTTTCGTGTCTCTATAGACTTTTATTTTAAAAATTTTATAGACTTGTAGAATTCAAATATTTTTTAAAAAACTTTCATTTTAAGTAAAATTTATGTGGATCCAGTGCAATAATGTAAAATTTTCATATATGAGATTGTAATTCCCACAATTTTCATTCTACTTCCCATTCTCTCCTCATATAATTTAAAAAATATTTTAAAATGAATAAAAATTTAGGACCTTAATTAAATAAATAATAATCAAAATTATACATATATATGATAAAAAAATAAATTTAATATTCAATATTATTAATATAATATACTTTTAAAAATAAATAAAAATCAATATATTTACATTTAATTATAAATTTGTCATATAAAATTTTATAATTTAATAAAAAAAATAGATTTTTTTCAAAAAAAAAATTGAATGAAAAAAAGTTATAAAAATCCAATTTAATTTTTTTCATAAAAAAATAGAGATAAATAATAAGAGGAAAAGAGAGAGAATCAATAGAAAAAAAATAAATTTTAATCATACCTCTAATGTTCATAGAAGGAAAAATGAAAGAAATATTGAAAAAAAAAAAAAAAAAAAAAAACTTTTTTTTTTTTTAAAAGTCTCCCAAATTTCGTGATTAATGAGTGATTTGGTAGACGGTTAATAATAGTTTATGAATTAAATTAAATGAAGGTGATGAGCATGCATAGAAAATTTTAGAGACATAACGATAGAATTATTCATTGGAAGCAAGAAATCTACCTCTCTTTTTTTCAATACTAAAGGAGGATAATTTAATTTATGAAATTATCGTGTTGTTAATGTGTTTTCAATTATATAGAAAAGAGAAAAGAATAGATAAGATCAATAGACTTAGTTCCATTTGACCCCCTTTTTTCCTATCAATTTCGTTTTTTCAACAGTGAAAAACATTAATTACATAAGAAAAAGTAATTGTGGCACTTGACCCACATTTGAAAAATCCAGTAGTTATTAAATGAATATTGTGTTTGTCCTTAGTATGACTTAGAAATGTACTTATTTACCCTTCAATCCTTCTTCCAAATTTTGATTGGTATTTAAGGGCAGAATTGAAAAGAAACATATTTAAAAATAATAAACAATTTTGTCATTGTTGACTTCCATACATTTTGCTTCAGACGTGGAACCCTTTATACTGTTGGGGAAAAAATTGGTGGAAGAAAGGGACTCAAACATGCACTTATACTTATTTTATTTAAAATTAATACACTACTAGACTTTTTTTAATTGATGACTTTCGTAAATTTTTCATAGATTTGTACGGAATTAGTGGAAGTCTTTCGTAGACTTCTGTAGACTTTTATTTTAAAATTTTTATAGACTTTTGTAGAATTCAATTTTTTTTAAAAAAACTTTCATTCTAAGTAGAATTCATGTGGATCCAGTGCAATAATGTGAAATTTTTATATATGAGATTATAATTCCCACAATTTTCATTCTACTTCCCTTTCTCTCCTCATATAATTAAAAAAATATTTTAAAAGGAATAAAAATTTAGGACCTTAGTTAAATAAATAATAATCAAAATTATACATATATATGATAAAAAAATAAATTTAATATTCAATATTATTAATATAATATACTTTTAAAAATAAATAAAAATCAATGTATTTACATTTAATTATAAATTTGTCATATAAAATTTTATAATTTAATAAAAAAAATAGATTTTTTTCAAAAAAAAAAATTGAATGAAAAAAAGTTATAAAAATCCAATTTAATTTTTTTCATAAAAAAATAGAGATAAATGATAAGAGGAAAAGAGAGAGAATCAATAAAAAAAAAATTTTAATCATACCTCTAATGTTCATAGAAGGAAAAATGAAAGAAATATTGAAAAAAAAAATTTAAAAGTCTCCCAAATTTCGTGATTAATAAGTGATAAATTTTGAGATTTTATATGAGTACTTTCTGCTTAAAAGTTAGTACTCCAGAAACTTTTATAAAAATTTTCAGAAGTCATTAAAATTTGAATACCCCAAAACTTATAGACTTCTAAAAAGCTTTAATTGAATACACCGTGATTTTTAGAGACTTTTTAAAAGTCTATAAAAGTTTCAATTGAATACACCATGATTTTTAGAAAGTCTCAAAAAATCTACATTGAATACACCTAAACTTTTTAAATCTCAAAAAGTCATTAAAAGTCTCTATTGAATACACCCTCCTACATTTACAAGTAAGAATTAGGGATGCAAAGATACTATTGTCATTACAACCCTTTATTAAATATTAAATTATAATATAATATACATTAATTATTTTCAACGCATGCCACCTTACCCACCCCATCATATCACCTCACTACACCACCTTCCATCCGCCTCTCAAAAGGAGATGACCATCGACTTTGACGACCACTCCGGCAGCCACTTTAACGACTACTCTGATGAATTTTTTTTATTATTTTTTTTTTACTAATGACCCGTAATTAGTTCTATTGGATTTATAACATGTGCACATTGTGACATATGAAATATGACTTGTAACCCGTGAATTGTTACCTGTGACTCGTAACATAAAATGTGACCTGTAAATTTGATCTGTGACTTCTACAAAACAACATAGAACTTTTTTATATTGATTTGTGGCCTACATAAAATGATTGTGACTTGTGAACTCAAACATGTGACCATTGAATTATAACATTAACGACTCACATATGAATTGTGACTTGTGACTAGTAACATATGCGACTTTAATAATGATATGTGACCTATGAATTAGCTTATGTGACTAGTGCAAATGACTATGTAACCAACTGCACCATCGCCACTCCACCCCATATGCTCTTCACCACATGTGCCCATCACTACCATTTCACCACCTGCGCCCATCTGAATCTCACATAGCATCGGAATCTCACACAACCACAACCACAACCAACCACCCAACAACCAACAACCACAACCACAACCAACAACACAAACACAACTACATGTGACCAAAGAAAAATAGAGGAAAGGACCACCAGCACCACCTTTACCTAGCCATCATCGCCAACGTCACCACCTCCCAGCCAAACTACATATCCAAAAATCAAAAGTAAAATCAAAATCACCGCATACTGGTAATGAATCCAACAATCCGAACTCCATCTCCAACCATCACACACAATCTAAATTCCATCTATGGTATTTGAAGTTTGACTGTGGCGGCGATGTGCCGCCAATAGATCGATGGTGGAGATGCGCTATCGACGGTCAGACGAATGGAGAGGCAGAGCCGCACGCAATAGCAGGTAAGTTCGTTTCACGGTGATGGAGCGCGGTGGTGGCATGAGCGGTTACACAAAGCGGCGGAACAGGCACCACGTCCAACTGCTACCACCTCCATCGATGACTCCAATATAGTCTACACTTAAATCGGCTCCAATGCAGTCCACCACCTTTGTCACTCACCACCACTAAAATTAGCTCCGTCAGTCACCGCTAGCTGCCACCGCCTCCATCAATCACCATCACTAAGATTAGCTCCAGTAAAGTCCACACCTAAATTCCCACCTCCAGTACAATCACCACAACTAATTGGACTAGCAGAAGCTGCAACCGACAACTGCGCTGAAACATAGAAAGCGGATGGGGTGATATAGAGAGAGAAGAGATGGGGAACGAAGAGAGAGAAGATAAAGTTAGAAATAAAATTGGATTTGAACGAAATGGAGGTGGGTGGGGTTGAATATGTGAATTAAATTTTAATTTTGTAGTGTTATTATTAATATTTAAAAGATGAATTAACTCCCGATTTGTGAAAATAAAAGTTTCAAGACGTGATATTTGAAGAGAAAGAGGGAATTTCACTAAATGTCCACTTTCCTATGTCCGTTTGCAAAAATGTCCAAAATTTATTCTATGTCCATTTTGTTAATATGGAGACCACAATACCTTCAATGACAATTTAAAATTCCATCAAAAACAATTTTTTTTTATCTATTTGAAAAGTACAAACTCCAACACTTGACCCAACCCATTACAAAAGAATTTCATACCAGAGAACCTTCAAGAATGACAGCCCTAATCTCTCTCGACTCTGAAATTTTTCCACTACAATCGTCGAATTCACCCACTATTTTCAGTCGCCGAGGTTGGTCATCGATCTCCCACATCCAGTCAGTGGTGAATCTCTTCCAATTTTTGCAAAAATCGCATCGAAGTGTTCGTCCTCGATGGTTAGTTTTTGAGTTTTTTTCAATAATTTTGTTCTTTCTTTAATTTATGTCATGAGCTTTTGCTAATCATGGGTGTATGATGCATTCTTGGTAATATTCTGACTTGCATTTGATTTTGAATATGGTTCTTAGTGTTACTTTCATGTGTTTTGAGCATTCCAAGCCATATCTAGATATTTACGCCATAAAATTTTTAGATTTTACTAGCTTTCTAATTGTTGTCCTGCTAGAAATGAGAAAGTTAACTGGTTTTGTTATCTGTCTTAATGAAAAAAGGCAAAATGAGGAAACAAGAGAGATTTATATACCTTCTTTGGTTTGATTTATTACAAGTAAATAGGAAAGGGAATAAGTTTGTCAACTTACAAGAGCATTTGTGGTTCTACTTTACCTTCCTTCATTAGTTGTCTGTCTATTATGTAACGGGGCATTTGATTTGTTTATTTTAGAAGTGATGATGGTTGGTGAAAAATAGTTTTATCAAAATAAGGGGAGTTCTCATACTGTTCCCTGAAAATTATACTGCATACTAAATAGCATCAAATCAACCAGTAAGCTGTTTACCTTCCCATTTTACAAGGTCCAATTGGAAAGTTTCTAAAACACGCTTCTGACACAATGTTTTCGCCCTATAAATGTACTTAACACTGATACATTAACTTTCACAAGCTGTAAGCAATTCCAATAAAACATATGTACACATCTATGTAAGAAAGACAAATATTGGTTCAGCATTCTATATCTTCTAACCCCAAAAAATTCAATATAAGAGTTGGTGAACTTTATTGGTAAATGGTAACAAAAAAGACCAATACAATGGTCAATATCATATATTTATATGTAACAAAAGGGCATACTCATTTTTTGTGTAATATATGGTGCTTGTGTACTCTTTATCACCGCCATCTAACTTCAAAGGCTTGGCACCATCTGCATGTCCAATATCAGCCTTCTCTTAAAGATTTCAATAAAAAAAACATAATGATCGGAATCATAAAAAAAGAAGTACAAAAATTGAGAAGATTGTGTCTCTCTAATCTTTCAACCAGAGTTGCCCTTTATCTTTAATATCTGTGTTACTGCTGTTAACAATTTCGTTCAATGATTAAGCTATATGCTAACAAGTGAAGGTGACACCAATTATCGTCAACAACTTCAATGGTCGAGACATGGTTTGTGTGTGGAATTGATTGTATACATTGAATTATCCCTCAAAATCATCATTTATTTGGTAAGGTTTTGAGCACCTAGTCTAGTGTTATACACTAGATGTAATTTTGTGTCACAAAGACTTTTGCTTTTTCGATACTTCTGATAATGTTCCTAGCATGACTTGTTTTCATCTTATTTTTGAATTCCAAGAACATATGCATATTGCTGCTAATGTGCCATATAGAGATTATTGGTTTGCTTTTATTATCAAAAACTGTTTTGAAGAATGCATGTCTAGTTTATATATGTTTTCCCAAAATATTCATTAGGATCCACCATCAAATTGTCTTCCATGATACACTCATCCTAGCTTTGACTTGCACTCATTTCTGGCACATCCCCCAGCTGGAATATCGAAGAAGCTGTAACATTGTTGTTTCTCATCTAAAAAGATGTTTCATGGAAAAACAAATGGTCTAACAGAAAGGCTAAAAGGCTGAACCTAAATGCATTTTTGGTTGTGTTTAAAGAAAGCAAGTAGAGGCTTTGAAAGAAAGTAATTTTTTGTAAATGAAAAGTTATTTCAAAGATCATATTTTGCAAGATAACTAACTTAAAAGTAAATTTGATTTATTTAAGCACAACCAAAATCATCTTCAAAGTTACTTTTTTATGATTTTTTGTCAAGATTGCAGATGTCGACTTAACTTTTATTAGTTTGAGAATTTGAGGTTGATGGTAGCATCTTGGATTTACTGCTACTAGAGAACTGTGGGTACTAGTAGTAAAATGAGTATGTTATAAGGGCTTGTTTAAAAAAAAATGAATCCCAACTGTTGTTTTCACTCCTAATGCTTCTGGGGATTCTCAGAATTCCAAAGTTGATGCCGAAACGAATGCTTGCAATGTCCCTGATGTGTCCATAACATCAGCAGGTGGGGTTGACGTACTTAGATCAGTTTATGTATCTTGTGATATCGTGAAAGCGGCACCAAACTGTTGCCAGACCGGTAATATGCCCACCGATGATCAGGTTGTTCAAGATATCATCGTGGTTGGACCTTCCATGCAAGCTGATCCACCTGCACTCAGAGCTCGATCATTGAGGATCAAAAAAGCTTCTGCCAACACGAAGACGCCGTTCACCCGGTCCGGTTTGAAGAAGGGTAATAGGGATGTGTAGTTTGTAGGTTGTGATTACTGGCTGGTGATCAGCCCGTTCAAACATTACCAAATTTCATTTTACGGTTGTTTGCATATTTCGGTTTAATGCTAGGCTACATATTGTATATTTTGGTCTAAGTATTGGTCGGCATATTGTGATGGATTCTGTCAGTATGTTTATTTTGTAGTGAACGGTACGTTGCTTAAACATTAATAGGTTCATATGTTTGTTTTCATGGTGGCATGTGATAGGGTTGGACAAAATATACTACAGAGTAATTTTGTGAAATGTGATGTTAAGGTTGTACATGACGATTCGTTATGAATTTAAACAAGTAGTGTTTTGGTTATTTATTTGCATGTGTTTGGTTTTCGTATTGGGATGAAATATGTATTCTTTGTTTATTTATTACTGACGGTCAGTGTGGTCATAGAACATTGGAATGTCATTCTAGACAGTTGAAATGTTAAGCGTCGAGATTTACAGGTAATTATTGACGAGAACGACAAATGAAATGTCAGGAACTAATGGAAATGTCGAGAAATATACTGTGTCGGTCCAAATGTCGTTCTGGCCAAATGTAATGTCAAGTGTCAAGATTAACGGAAAGAAAATGTCTATAACAACATTATAAATGTCGAGAATGTTTTCAAACGTCGAGACAACGGATACGCCCACACAATCGGAATGAAGCGTGAATTTCTACACAATTTATGATGGATGACAAAATATATTATGGAGTACAACAATTAATATTTGTGAGACATGCACAAGTCATTCCTACAACCACATTAATGTAAAAAAATATTATTTAATGGAATAGATACTACTCACAGTTGTTGGTGAGGGTGTTTAATGTTGATTGGCTCCATGTTGACCAGTATAAAAGAGAGTTGCTTCTATATGCACTTTTAGCATATGTGAAGAAAGTCATTCCTGTACGTAGTTCTTGAAGGTAAAATGTCTTCCTCAACTTCATCAAATGAGCATACTCCCTCAACCATGTTACTATTGATTTCTCCAACCTCGGGTCGTCCGCGAAAAACCCAATCATCACAGACTCCGACTCGGATGATGACATCAATCTCTTTGTTCCATATGTTCCTCAACCTTGGAACCGCCATCGTAGAGTTTCCCTTTATCCCATTCCTTTTCCAAATCTAATCGACGAAATGGAGCAAATTGAAGTAGATGTCCAGCTGCCAGAACGACATGAGGTGTTGGACGAAAATGTTCGTGCATTTCCCGTGGAAAATGAAGACGTGATCATCATAAACTCCGATGACGAGTCCGACGACGATATGTCTGATGTGTCCGTTGTGGAATACATGTAAAGGATGCGATCCTCGTAAGTTAAATGTAGAAGTGCAGGGTTAGTATTATAAAATCCAAAAATGGTATATTTTGTATGTTGTGGTGATCACCATTTTTTTGTATCAATCCTCTAGAACATGCAATGAAGTTCTGGCTTCCTTGTGTTGTGATTACCATTTGTATGTGAAGTGACTAAAGGTAAAGAGTCGATCATGGCTTGCTTTCGTATCCATTACCACTTTTATATTAGAAGTGAAGATGGTCGTTAAAGTTTCCCAACTGAAAATATGCATGTATAAGTGAATATTTATAGAAATATGTGAAATTGTATGTATTGTGAAGTTTTTCTTGAAAGGAGTGGCATGTAAAAGGCTATACACACTACTTTTCCCCAACAACGAATTTTTTTAATGTTAACGTCGACATTTCAGTGTCGAGAATTTCATTTCCAGTATCATTATCGACATTTTTTGATGTCGAGAACGATATTTATACTGTCATTATCGACTTTATATAATGTCGAGACGGGATTCCAAATCACCAAATGCATTTATCATCTTCTTCTACTTCAAAATAACAATTCACCCAATTATATTAAAAATTGGAAATCCATGTTAGAAGAGCATTACACATTGTCATAATAACAAAATTTACATCTTCGATCCATGAAATAGTTGGCAAGTAATGCACAAAAAATATATTCATATACATGGAAGACACATGTTTGCACAGTGATGAATTGTTGGACCACATCACATTGTCATTCAATATGTGTCATGTATACGGTGTCGGGTTCTTGCATGTTTGCTTGTTATGTCCGGAACCCCCACAGCGGCCACATTTTCTTGAAATTCTAGACCTTTCTGTTGTTAACCGTCAACGTTGGGTAAGAGGTCGACCCGGTGCTACCCGTCTTCCATGTTATCGAATCTACCACCGTATAAGATAACAAATTTCATAACATCTCTCATTTCTGCATGCCATAAAAAAAATTCCACCTACTAACGAAAACTGAAAAAGAAGATATTATCCGCATGCAATATGTGAAATACTATAGAAAAATATCAACCTGCAAAGAAAGCTTTTAATATTAATGTCGACATTTCAAAGTGTCGCGAATTTTATTTCCAGTATCATTATCGACGTTTTTAAGTGTCTAGAATAACATTTATAATGTCATTCTTGACGTTTATATAATGTCGAGACGGGATTCCAATTCACCAAATGCATTTATCATCTTCTTCTATATTCAACCACCATTTTTGCAAAGACTTTATTACACCATTAATGACATTCTAAATATAGAAGTATATGTAATTACTATCCATGAAACTTATTTACGATGATAGGCACAACAAATACCTACTTTTTTGGATAATATAATCCATTTAAGTTAATTATACAATAATTACATATTGATACTAATAAAAAAAAATAGATTTCAAAGATAAATACATTCTTCTACTTCAACTACTACTAATGGAGTTTTTTTATCTTCATTTTTGATATAATAACTGATATGAAAAAAAATTTGTATCCAAGTGGATTAATCTAGGAAATGACAACTTTTAAGTGTCTTCTCATAGAAGCCACTTCCATAACTCGAAAATTGTGTAAAATTGAAAAAGAAATATATAGATTTTATTCATCTTTTTCTAAGGGTAAAATAGACAATTTGATGTCAAAATTGGACATTTTTACAAATACTATGAAAAAGGGACACTTTTCAATTCACCCCCTTAATTATAGGCATTTTTAAAAATGCCTCTATTTGAAATGTACTTCGTAGTTTCAGTCCGGCCACTTGCCACCACGTTAAATCGAGTAGAATATTTGTATATGATTATGCAGTTCAATTAATTATTTACGTTAGATAATATGCGGAGATGTGTGGTACAAGAAGATTATCATCACACTTCAAAATTTTCAAATCTAATTGGAGTTTCTTGACATTTTTTTAAGTAAGGTGAATTTTGATGTGTAACCAATTGATTAGTCACCGTGTCATTTATTGACTCTTTCGGAATTTTTTATTGCTTGAATAAGTTAGGTACGAGTCTAGAAGTCATTGTGTCACTACAAATAGAATTAAACCTCTTGGACAGATTTAAAATAGGTCCAAAAACAAGGAGCCGATGTGATAGCATCTCAGCCCTCAGATCTGAATTTTTTAATTTTAGATCTAAAATCGAGGTGATGCCACCTCGACCCCCTATTTTTGGGCCTATTTTTTACCCTATTTTTGTAACAGGTCTTTTACAAATATTGACAAAATTGTAATAAGTTCAATTATACGAAGTTTATATTATTCGAACCAATCTCGTGGTTAGTAATTTTGCATGCTACAATCCAGTACTTATATAAAATTATAAACCTGTAAGAAAAAATTTAAAAAAATAAAATAAAAGAGCAACTTGAGACTAGCTGATCTTTTAGTAATGAACCGTGCTGCTCTTACAGAAAATTTTCATGTAGATGTTTTACAGAACAAAACACAGTAGCATGGGCCCACATGAAGTGGGTATTTTTTTGTATTATTTTATTTACATGGAGCCCACCTCCATATGAGTTGTCTATAATTTATTTTGCCTGTGAAACCATTATGTACATATGGTTTTATCCATTAGTAATGCTCTCTCAAATGATAAATTGCACCATTAGTCCACAATGTATTGCTTTGATGGAAATTTATTCTCTAAATTTTTAGGAAAATAGCAGGTGTTCAGGGTCTGTTTTTACAGATCCTGTACAGATCACTCACATGGACCCCATATAATAAAAAAATGGTCAAAAAAAATGTGGACCCTAATCATTGTGACAAATTTGTAAAACTTTTGTTAAAAAAATTTAACATTTCTGTACGCCAAGTGTGGTTCAAATTTTTATTAGAATTGCACAATCCATTTTTTATGATTAAAAAAATTCAAACCTCCATTGAAAGTCGTGTAACCTCCACGTTTTCAACTTTATGAAATCGGATTCTGCAGCAATCCAGATCTTTGCTAAAAAGTCATGTAACGTTTTCAATTTTATGAAATTGAATTTTGCTTTATAAATTATAACAAAGGGCATGCTTATAAATTTAGAGTCCATTTGATAAAGGTTTTGAAAAATCAAAAGTTGTTCCTTAAATTAAGAATTTGTTTATGAGTATATTTCTTGAAATGCTTTGCTTGATTAGAAGAGATTTAAAGATTCTTTAGCAAGAAGCGAACACACTAGCAAACGGGTTCTTTTGTTTGACTATCGAGTTTCTTAAAATCACTTTTTCTAGTTATTTTCAACCACACTTTCTTTAAAAAAATTATTTTTCACAATTTTTTCTACTTTTAACTACATTTTCTAAATAAATAAATAAAATTTCACAAATTTATTTTTTTAAAAAAATATTAGCTTCACACAAGGTTTAAAGTGAAACGTGCTTTCACAAGGGCCACGAGATAATTTAAGAAATATTTAGACCATTTTCACTATCGAGACTTGGGAATTTTGCCTTAATGCAAAATTTATTTATTGAAATTTTTTTTTGGCAATCCCATCAAATGCTATACTCAATTGTAAAAAAATTTATCCCTTTTGATATTTATTTTCATAGAAAACAAAGCCAAACGAACGCCAAAAGTTAACAATTTGATGGAATTGTCAAAAAAAAATTCAAAAAAAAAAATTAAGTTATGGGCAAAATTCCCAATCGGGAATGCTGCTCTCTACCCGATTCGGGGAAGAGAGCAGCCCTGTCATAACAAAATATCGAGAATTAATTTACTCAATCTCAAAGATTGACGATCAACTTGGTAATAGGAAATAGAGCAGGGAGTAATAGTGAAAAGTTCCCTTTCCTAATACCAAAATAAAACAAAAGAAAGGGACAAAGAGATGGTCATATCTGTCATTCTAGTGTGTGTTTTACTTCAAAGGTCGTCTTCAGTTGTTACATTATTTTCTTACCAACCCATCGATTAAACCCAAAAGTCTGCAACCCTACCACCCACCCTACGCGGTTTCTTTTCTTCTACAATCTACCATTCTTGAAAATGAAATTAATGAAAAAGCAAAAATGTCAATTCTAAAAAAAATTATAAATAAGGCTTCCCGAACAAGAAAATTTGAGGTTTGTTTGGAAAGTATTTGTAAATAAATATCGAGTAGTGGATAAATGAATTAAGCCCTTTTTTGTTTGTCATTTTATTTTTCATTTGTAGAGGAATTACAATAGTTACATAGAAAAAAGAGAAACAACACAGAAAAATACAAGTTTATTTAATGCCCATTTAAAATATAATTACCTTTCTACCATTTTTACATTTATTTCATAGTTAAAGAGGGGAGCATTGCAGGAAATTTCAATGTTCAGTCAAACATAACGGCTGCATATGGCCCATTTACTATTCCAACGGGCAAAAAAATTCTTAAAATATGGTGAAAATAGGTACCAAACGGGGGCTAATATTCGTGTATCTCAAAAGATATGAAGACCTATTTGATTCTCATTTTTTTTCCATAAAAATGAAAAATATGACTGTTATCAATTACATTCATCCACAATTTTTGACTTTTATATGAGACTCAAAATAAATATATTTTTCATTTTCATTCTACAAATAATGTGAATCAAACGGGCTGTAATATTAACTATCTGTACTAAGATTGGATAGTAAGAATGAAAGATTTGAACACATTAAGAGCAATATATCAAAATTCAATCGGATGGCAAAGTTACTGCAAAAATGGCAACAAAATTTGGCATATAGGAAATAACATGACAAACAAGTTTTTTTCCTGAATATTTAGAAGTTAGAATTCCATTACATCCGTAAATCATGATCCTCTGAATCAAAGTCGATCAAAAATAGCACCCAAAACCAGAGGATCTACACCACTTACGACTATAATTATCAGAAATGATTGATTAATTAATCTTCAAATCCAGTTTGCTTCCATATAGCATTCCTTACCCGACTCAAGTCTCTCCCCTTTAATGTCCTTCCTACACCTTCGTGCACCGAGAACGAAGCAACTCTAGTCCTGGCTAGATACTCATGAGGGGGTATTCTGTCATTTATGTCCTCATCTTCATCTTCTTTGATGTCGTCCTCCCAATTTCTGCTGCGAGTTTTGTACTCATCTCGAAGGATTTTGGACCAGTCCGGTACGTTCAACGGCAAAGATTTCGATTCAATTTCGGTTGTAATTTTTCTGTGATGCTTTCTGACGGGAATCGGATTTGAAATCGATTTTTTGCTTTCAGATGGATTAGTGGTGATTTCATTGGTACTCCAAATTTGAGATTCATCGAATTCGAATTGTTCGTTGAATTCGATCGACTGCATTTTCTCTCCTGCTCCAAGGAACCGGTCGCTCTTCTTTGACGCCATTGAAATTTTTTCAGAGAAAAAATTGGAGAAGTTTGAAATATTAGAATGCTTTTTGGGAGTCTTTTATTCTTTGATTGCATGGGTTTATATAATGGGGTAATGGATAAGCTTGGTTTGATTTTAATTTTAATTTTAATTTAACTTTTGTATTTAGTAAATTGTTTATAGATTTGGATGAGGATTCAAAGTGGACACCCTCTCGTGTTTATAGTGACCCTACCTTCTTAACTCTAATTTTTAATGCACTTAAATAAAAAGGCGAGGATAATAATTCGAACGGTGTTAATTAGTAGTTCTTGACTCACAGTTAGCATTGACGTTTGGAACGTGTTTGACGAGTTAAATTTGATTGAATTGAATTGATTTGAATGAGGATTGATTAAAATTTAATATAGTCTTTAATATAAATGACACTCGAATTAAATTTCTCAGAATTCATGGAGCTCGAGTCAAACTGAATTAAATTTACCAACCTACGAACATGGGTTTGTGTGTAGAGACACACTAGCCATTGTCTAGTTAGTTCATAATTCACTTGTATCCATAATTACTAGACTCAACTTGATCGTCGATTGGAACAGGTCATCGAATTAGTGGTTCAACTAATGAATCAATGGTTTAATCGACAGATCATTTCTAGACGGTAATTTTGCTATGGACAAATTGGGCACCTAACCATTTTACATTCAACCGGTTCCAATTTTCTCTAAAATCCACTAGGTTAGGATGATTATTAGTCAGCCTGATCCGGGTTTAATACTATGTAATCCTAGCTTTGTCTATTATATGTAAATACAAAACTAATCTATCAAATTATCACCGTGTATTTGGCGTATTGTGTTGCATTAATTTACACAAAATTACTAATAAATTTTATTTCCACTTATGTTTAGAGCCTGTTTGGGAGCGATTTCAGCCTGATTTTTTTGAGAAATTCGACCATTATATGCAGGATATGGGCCCACGATATTGCAGCATTAATTGATTGCAGCAATCAAATCAACAAGAAAATTAAGTGAAAAGATCAAAATATCCCTAAGTTTTTAACACGCAACACATTATCAGGGACATTTTTTACATTTCATACACTGGAAATCAATTTTTTTCCGTTGTATGTTATTTTCGTGGGTCCCACTATAAGAAGCAAGTAAACTACACAGGCTGCAATGGGCCTAGTAATGATCGAAATTCTCATTCAAATCAGGCTGAAATCGCTCTCAAATAGGTTCTTAATCTTGTTTAGCATCGCATATCAATAATGTGTACTCAATATTTAATTCCTACTCATTTTACAACATTTTACCTTTATTTATCTATATTGTATTGTGGAAAAATATGAAATTCTACTCACCAAGAAGCAAGAAGTTGCTCATACTCTAATATAAGCCTCATTTATTGAAGAAATAGAATTTGTAATAGTGAGTTTTTTGAGAATTTATGGTTAAAATTTAGTTTAAAAAATGTTGATTTATGTGTAAAATTATTTTATTGAGAGAACGTGTGATTCAAAATAAATTTAAAAAATTGAGTTTTTAGACAATGAATAGTAGACTATATAACTCCATCCAAAATTACTTTTAACATTCGGAGAATGCCACGATGGATCATAATGGATCGAACTTCGTTTCTCAACAACTAAATGGAATTCCGGAATTGTATAAATAATTTTAGTCAATAAAAAAAATATATTAAATTGGATAGTATGGACTTTTTATCCACTAAAAGAGACATAAATACGTGGACCAAATAGAGAGGACCTTAAAACTATGACTAATGCAAATTTATGATCCGCAGCGTACCAATAAGATGCTCTAACGAGACGGTTGGGTCCCACTTGTCCATCACGTCCAAATCAAGATCCAAACGATGTTATATGGCCACACGTCATGCAGAAATTTTTTATAACATTGATGCCAAAACTTCCATCCAAATCCTTTCACTAAAGAAATGTATAGAATTATACTTCACAAAATTCCACCAGACAATTCACATGTATGAATCCCATGTTGTAATAAAAAATAGAAAAAAAAAAAATACCCCACTCACTCTTATTGTTAGTTGTCTGATGAAATTATGTGAACCAGAATTCTGTATACAAAACAACTCTCAAATTCTTTTCTATGAATATCAAAAGTATTATTCATTTCTATAAATGAACAATCTCTCATATCATTTTCATACACATGAATGGATAAATTTAAGAAAGATGAACATGTTGTTAACTCCGTTCGTACCTTATTCAATAGTCAAATATATTTATTGTTGTGGTCAAATATTTCAAAAAACAATTACGAGAACGAAACGTATCTAAAATAAAAAGGAGAGCGAAGAACTCGCTCATCATATCAATGCCTTATTAACATGCCACGGTTTTACATGTGAATATGCGATTAAAAAGTTATGAATTTTGCATAGAAGTTGTAAAATTTCCATACAGACTTCAATAACTTTTTTTTTTAATACAGCCCAAGTTCAATTTTATAGGAATGTCCACAACTGATATTTTTATGGATTTTAAAAAATTATAAATTCTAATGAATTTCATGAATTTGAGTCGATTTTTACAAAATTTATAAGAATCTAACTAATTTGGCTCCCATTTTTTGTCATTTTTTTTTCAAAATTTATTTTCAACCACTCATTCTCCCATAAAATAATTTTACATGTAAATAAAAAAATTCATTCCTTTTTAACCACACATTTTTCAAAAAATTACTATTCCAAAATATATTTTCGTATCAAAATGGGGCTCAAACATGGGCTAAAAATGATGAAAATTTAAAAGAGTTTGTTATGTCTTTTTTTAAGTTTGAAATCCATATAAATCTTTTGAAATCTATTTATTAGTAAAATCCTAATAAATTCACGAATTATTAAGGATACCTAAAATTTAATGAATTTCTATAAAATTTAATAAAATCTCGAACATCTGAATTTATAAGGATTCTTAAAATCCATTAA
Organism: Osmanthus fragrans; assembly: GCA_019395295.1. NCBI lineage: Eukaryota > Viridiplantae > Streptophyta > Magnoliopsida > Lamiales > Oleaceae > Osmanthus > Osmanthus fragrans. Next base: position 2,409,257 of record CM033343.1, read on the forward strand.
AATTTTAGTTGAGGACACTTTCATTAACAAAAATCATATGTTTTAGTAAATTTTGATAAAAGTTAATGAAATGTGTGGTTAAAAAGTTATAAATTCTGTAAAATATGTAGTGAAAATCAAGTGTTGTCTTTATCTTAAATTTTAACCTACTCTTTTAACCTAATCGAATAGAGATATGATTTGGTTTCAATAATTGAGCCTCGATCTTGTAGCATACACACATTATTGATGCAATTGTTTTCCAATGAGTCTCGAATATGCTTTTGTTGACACTTGACAAAAGCTGAGATTTCATGGCCTGTGAGGATCAAAGCACCACTATATTAAACAGTATTATCCAATAATGAATTTCTTAATCAAATAATATTTAATTCAATATTATGTGCTTCAGTTTTAGTAAACTTGTAATTATCCTACGAAGATAGCCTACACGACATGGTTTCCTTAACAAAGTATAGCAGAGTTCGCCTTCGGGCACATGGCGCAGTGGCAAAGAGTCGCCTTAATGATGGTGGTTGGTTCGATTCCTAGCTCTGCGTTACACATCTCGCGACTTATCTTCTTCACAGGGTCCCATGATAGGATTTGGGGGGGAGGGGGGCGTGATGGGGAGTTATCCAAAAAAGTATAGCACAGTTCATACTTCATATTATGGTCTATGGACTCATTCTATCATTAAAGCAACAATTCCTTAAAGTTTGTAGATAAAGAAACAATTCCTTAAAGTTTGTAGGTTCTTGTCGAGTTTAGATGCTCTGATTGGGCCCTCGATTGGTATTTTATACAATAACTTAAATGTCATCGAATAAGAAGACTAGCAAATTTCATCACGTACTTCTTCTTCGATAAAGTTTAGTTATCTCTAATTGACTATATCGAGAATGCGATAAGAATTGTTTTTATCTTGTATTTTTGTGTATGGAAAACAAGTTACATGCGTCCAATATATGTATAAAATATTTACAATGAAGTGATTATTAATTATATTAAGTTATTGTGATTATTTTTGGTTGCTTGTTGACGTTTCACAATCATGGAAGATGGGAAGTAAAACAGTAACAAAGTCCGTGAAATAATCCATTATACTTAACATTGGGTTACTACTAGGGCTATAAGTAAAAATTGTCAAATTGAAAAATTGAATCGAAATCCCCTTTTTTGAGATTGTCAGCTTGGTCCCATGTGACAAAACGATTTTGAAATAAGTCAAATTATCCTAGAACACTTTTGTTTTATTTGCAAAATTTTTAATGACGATTATAAACCAAACGAAGTAAAAATAGAACTTTTAAATTTAAATTACAATCCTAACCTCCAAAATAAAATATAACCATTAAAGTGTTAATACACAAATGAGTAGTTTGATCAATTGTCTATTACCAAATATCAATAATATATTAATATTATGCTAATTCCAAAGTCAACTGTTGAGGCGTTTATTCAATTTTGTTATTTTCAAATTAGACAGTATCATTTACATTCATTTTGGAGAAAAAAGATGTCCCCCCCCCCCCCACTCTCATTGGCCTACACAATATAAAGTAAATTAGCCCTTGGCAGATCGTTAGTGTATTTCAATACTTGTAACCATCCATTATACTTCGAACATTTCGTAAATGATACATTCGGGTCTTTGTAATTCCTGGAACATAACCCAAACATGAACTGTCAGTCATAATATTTTTTATACATTTAATAAATATTTCTATATAGGCCATTTCAGTACACATAGTAACACGTTACAGCTCAATAATATATCTGCAAGAAAAAAATTCAATTCAGAAATCTTCAAGAAACAAAATAGTTGAGAAGGGAAAAATTAAATTACAATTTGAGAAGAAGTTATTTTTTCTTAATAAATCTTATTCGATCCAAAAATGGAGCATGATAGAGCTTATAATTTAATTATGAACAATACTTCAATTTTTCTACTCTTAAAATGAACTAACATCAAAATATTGATTACATACATACTGTCTAGTATCAAGAAATTACAATCCACATATTGAACTCATTGTATTTGATTAAAAAGGAAAAAAATTATATTACAAAAGAAAACCACAAACTCAAGATAACCAATGACCTGTTTGGGCTCTATTTTGTCAACAATCATTTTCAACCCCACGTTCTTCTATAAAATAATTTCACATGTAAATTCAAAACGTTTTCTTATTTTTAACCATACATTTTTCAACCTTTTACTATTTTAAAACCAAACAGGGGCCAAAAAGGTATACCACAATCCAAGATATGAATATATCAAGTTCAATTGCCACGCATTCTTAAAAATTAAAAATCATTTAAGCTTGTAAACGATGAAAGAAAGTAAAAAGCTCGGATTATAAAGAATGAACGCTCTGATTCATCAACTTACATTACAATCTAACTTAAACTTTTTGATTTATAAAAAGTCCAAATTGCAAATATTAACATGTGTTAATATCTGAAAATCCAGCAACCTGATAAGAGTGCGAGAGACAAAAATGTAGGATTCAATCTTGATTTCTTAGTATTAGAATCTAGAGGTTTAGACTAATTACTATTCAAATTGGGGTCGAATCGGATCCAATCGGTGGTGGTGGCAATGGGATGAGCCGACTCTATTGCCCCCACGAGCTCGACTCATGCTCGCTATGAGCTGAGAGCTTATGCTCGGCTTGTTACTCGAGAGCCATGCTCGGCTCGCGAGCTTGCTTTTTATTTTTAGTTTTTGTAATAGATAAAATCTCTTCTTTTATATGGTTTGTGACCAATTACTTAAATTTCGAATAGATGGAGTTAAAAATTGTACACGAACAACTTGTTACGTGTACAATTTTTTAAAAACATTAAAAAGACTATTATAAAATAATAAATTTTGATTAATATGGTTAAATTAAATATCATTTAATTGACGACATGTAATTTAAGCATATTTATCTTGCAGTCGAAAATGAGCGTCTTGTTAGTCATTCACACACATCAATGCTTCCAAAATATTTTCTTTCAATCGACTCCTGATCTTGGACAAATGTCTCTTACCTGCACTAAAAGCAGACTCCGAAACTATAACGCTAACCGGAGGTGTTAGTATGTCTTTTGCAATTGCATAAACCATTAACCATCATTTTTCATACTTTCGCCAGAATTTAATTACTTCTTCTGAATTTTTTAATTGTTTTGTTATCAGGTATATTATGATTAAAGTAATAAATTAATTTAGCAGACAGTGAGTGTGGACTTAGGTCCGATGTCTGATTACATGCGATAGACATATTACTACTAGAGGAACTTATTGCATTTGTATCATATTTATACGTATTAATGCATTCGAATAAACTTAATATTTCAACATTATCTTCTTCAATATCAACGGTAGGAGTAGGTGCAAAGGGTACTCAACTAACATTTGCACACATTCATTCTGCATATAATTCATACATTTCATATAAAAGTTTGTTCTAAAAATCTATAAGTGATAGGAGTATTAAAAGTTAATTTTTTAAAAATATGATCAATTACATACTTAGTACATGATAAGTTGTATCGGGGTCCATGATGCATGTTAAAGAAAATAACATAGGCAAGTATTCCCAATATTTTTTAAACTTTAATTCCATAGAATATATAACTTCACCAAAATAGGGGCCATTTTTATATTTATGAAAAATCATTGCAGTTATATAAAGACGTTCAAGCACCATACAATTAGTGAGATAGTACACTCCTGATATAATATTTGCAGAGTCATAAAAATTTGTCAATTTTTTTTTTTTAACTTTTAAGGTTAAAAGTCAATCAGATTCATTCAAAATACTATCATCATCGTTTCTCATATGTCTCTATTACTATAAAATTCAGTTATTAAATGTTCAAATCCTTTACATGATTTTAATAACAAGTAATTGGAGTTCCATCTATGTCATATGTCACTAACAAATGCTTTTACATTTGTCATCCCCAAATTCGATAAAAAATTCTTCGAAAACCTTTTTTTGTACTAGATGAAATCATGATATATATATTAGTACATTTCTAATTCTTTGAAATTCATTCTTAATATGTTTCAAACCATTTTAGACAATTAAATTAAAAATATGACACACGCTATGAATATGAAATAAATAACTATTGAAATCGGGTTGTATAACCATATACAATTTATCGACAATTGACTTATTAACACCAACATTGTTAAACGTAAAAGAACGTATTTTACTCTTGCAGTGATATTCTCTAATATTGTTCATAATATCATTATATATTGTTAACATTGTGAGGAAATTCAATAATCTTAAAAGTAATAATTTTTTATGCAAACACCAAAGTGGATTTTTGTAGTGTGCAGTTACAGCTATATAACCTATTTTATTAATCTATTCTGATGTGATCCAAGAGTCAAGCCCAACGAAGACGAGCCCAAATCTAGATCCGTTGATTATCGAAGGCGGACTGATGACGCGATCAAAGGAAAAATGGGTAAATCAAGCGATGGGGCTACTTGTGTAATCAACGATGGACGACACCATGATCTACACAAGAAAATAAGCAAGTTTCATGTTGGGGTCAAAGTCCGAAAATCATTTGGATCAACACGATACAAACAGCCGAAGATAGAGTTGTGCCGAGGGACCATGTGACCGCACAACCCTATACCGAGACATGGGTGGCTGATTTTAGTTGAACCATGTGACCGCATGGAGAAGAATCATGCGATCGCATGGTTATATTTCGAGGCCAATTCTTTCATTTTTAAAGAATTTCCTTGTTAGACTAGAATTCTTACCATAACTTTGTAATCTTTGATGAGTTATGCACGTTTTTAACTAGGTTTTATATGGTAGTAAAATAGGATTTCATAATTTCATTGTAAGAACTTTTGACATATTATTGAATTAAAGAGAGGCAATTGCTTTCGAAATCCTTGTTCTTCGTCGAACAATTTGAACTTATCAAGCGTGTTCTTGTAGCATTCAACATTGGGTGCAAATCACGGATTGTGTAATCATGAGGTTAACGAATCTTCGTATTATTTGATTGCTTGATTCATTGTTCTTGATTCAAATCCAAAATCAGGTTATCTTTGGGCTTTCTTGGGATCTTCAATTTTGTTGTGGGTTGCGTAATCGTTGTTGCTACGTGATTCTCATCACATTCTCATATCTTCGAAGTTAAAGATATAACACTCCCTATTTTTGCAAATTAGTAATCAATTGTTTTTTTTTGTATTGAGGAAATATTATATTGTATCGGAATGAAGAGTGTTTCTACTTATCCCAACGTACCTCGGTTGAATATATTCTTTCACGTAGGAGACGAAAATATTGGTTGTCCGCTATTGCTAGAGACAATTCAGCAACGAATTTCACCATTCTCATTTGAGCTTTCTCTTCCAAATACATCCACGTGCAAAGTGTCGTGGAAGTACCAGTGCGACTACCAAATTGCAGTTGCGTTTGATACAATAAGAAGCTCATGTTTGGCCGCACATGTTTTCTAGTGACGGTTCAGGTGGATGTACCAATGCCATTCTGCCATGCCAATCGTGGTTGATAGTATTTACATGCTTCTTTAGACTTTGCAACTCCATCGACGATACAACCCATTGGAATTAATTTAAAAAGATCCCAATATTTTACCTTTTTTTCCTTTCGCTTCCCTCTTGTATTGGGGATATCTAATTCATGTTCTTCATTATGTTATGCTTCAATAATATTAATGTTATCCAAATCAATTGGATTACTACTCCATTAGCTTTGAAATCTGGACTATTTATGGGAATCAATATTTCGTTTAAACCAACAAATTTATTCCGAAATTGACTTTGCGACGTCATATGCGATTCGCCTATGACGCCATCGAACAAGCCCTCAACAAATGAGTGTGGATCCATTTGTGAATTGTGAACTTGTGATGAAATGTATAGAATATATATAGTGTTAGTGTATAGTAAGTATAAGTAAATAAATTTGTAGTGTGGTAATTTGGTAATTGTAATTGATATAATGATATTGAATAATTGAAATTGAAGGTAGATAATTAGAAATGTAGTAATATATTGTGTAGAAGGAAGAGAGTGAGAATTGTAATAATTGTTTGTTGTTTGAATATTGTATTGTTGTGTGAAATTTTTTGAAAATGAGTTGGGATATTTCTAGAGTAAAAAAAGTGGCCAAAACGGCCACTTTGCAAAGTCCAGTGATCGTTGCAAATGGTCATTGAACTATAACAGTGACCGTTTCGATCATTGTTTATATAACGAGCCTAACTCGTGGGTGGGCTCCCCATGAGCCGCTTGCCTGTGGGCCAGTCGACCTCCGAGTCAACCTGTTCAGCTTGGGCTCAAGCTAGTCAAAATACGAGCTCGAGCTGCCCACAAGCCTCTTTTTGACAAGTCAAGCGGTCGAGCCAATGAGACTCTTGACTCGATTGCCACCACTACCAGTCGGCTATCTGTTCTAGATTTTGGTTCTTAATTTATTTATTTTGAGAATCGAGTTTCAATTCGGGAGGTTCGGTTTTGACTAAAATATCCAAGCCTATTTTATTTCTAGTTTTATCGCTTGGTTTAGCTAAAAAATTAATTAAATTTTGATAAACGTTAATGAAATGTATAATTGACAATTAGTTTGAGAAAAAATAAATATTAGAAAACGAGGGGTCAAATGGAGGCTTAATTTACGATGCCTCATTTTCATGTAAAATATTTTAGATGTCCTCATGTTATCGTTATATCAAAATCAAGTCCAAACTTTCCAGTGGCTCTTTAATTTCATCGAATCCCAATTAAGCTCCAAATCACTTCCTATTTCTCGATTTATTTTCAAATTGGTGATTTAACCTATAAAAGTCAAAAAAACACAAAACACAAAGTGAATAGGATTTTACTCAATGCATCGTTTTAAGCTTTAGACAAACGTATAAAATACACCTATCACTATTAGTCAAGACTGTATTATAAACTTTGAAATTTAGAATACAGTTTAGTTTATTTAGTTGTTTATTTGCTATAATATTTCTTGTGGTTGAAAGAAACCACCAATGAGGAATTGAGAAGCAAGTGATCACTTTCAATTTTTGTGCCTGGGTTGGTCAATACCTGCTAAGGATAATGTAAATTTTGCACCATTAGTGATATAATTAATAATATTCAACTTTTTAGTTATTCAGGCTCTCAAGAGGCTATCAGAAGTTGAACCTTTTTATGATGACCAAGGAATTGCCATGTACTTGAAAATTTTTGTGATAATCGTGACATTTGCTTACCCTGAAAATTATTAATGCTGAATTTTAAGTTTTCTCATTGCTTTATTTTGCCTGATACTTCTGGTGGATAATATGCACGAATAGGGTTTGGCTTCCACGTCATTGTAACGCCGTTGTTTGGAGTGGATTAGACCAGATGGAATCACTTAGAATTGGAAAGAATCTAAACCCTTCTAACATAAAGTTATTGTCGCAACATCTATTGAGCTTGCTATGCCATTTGGTTTGAGTGTTGCACTAAAAAGCCAAAGAATCGCACTCACTAGACCCATATAAGCCACACTCATCGGAGGGACAAATAGTGATGGCAAAAAAATTTGTCTCTATGGGTTTGCAGGGCGGGCAGTGCATGGGGCGCCACCCCGTCACGGGTCACGGGGTGGGACGTCTAACCCGTCCAGTAAAAAAAAATTTAAACTAGAATTTTGATAAATTGTTAACTTTAAAATATTGTTGAATGTATTTACAATTTTATAGTATGTTTCCAATCCAACAATTATATTATATAATTTTCAATCTTTTTATTATAATTAAATTATATAATCAAAGTCAATTTATAATATTTTGATCGAAAAAATTAGAAAAATATTCAAAATATATGGAATGACCTTTATGTTTTGGGTTAAAAGTTGAATTTTGAATAATAAAAAACACTCGAAAATTTGAAATTGTAAAAAATAAAATAAAAATTAAACGAGACAGTAAACGGGGCATACTACCACCCTGCCCGCCCCGCCGCCATCCATTGGGACAAATGAATTTGTACAAGATAGTTCATATAATTCAAACTTCTGGAATTGTACATGCTACACTACTCGACTTTATGTTTCCATGATGGCACGACTTGTCTTGTTTTGGTGAATGTCCACCCTTCATTTGTGCTAGGCAAAAATTTCGAATCGAACCGAATTGAATCGAATCGGACTCGAAATGAACAGAACCAAATCGAGCGATTCTTCGTAAATAAAATACCCGAACGAGTATCTAAATCGAGAACCGACTGATTCGATTTGGTTCTCGGTTCTAGACTCAGAACCTAAGAACGAATCGAATTTTTAAAAAAAATTTAATTTTTATATGGGATAACTCAAATTATTTTAATTTTTTAAAAATAAATTAACAAAGATAGAGTTTGCATTGAAGAGATTGAGTTCTATGAGGACATTAACGCATGTAATAAAATATATATTATATTTTTTCTTATTAAATCTTATTAATTGAACAATTTTTTGTTTATTTATGTTTGTTAATTGTGATTTTTCAATTTTTCTTGTAGAGTTTCTTAGTATCTAGTATGTCAAATCAAACAATTGATAGTTAAATCAAATAGTTGGTAAGTAAGTACTACTGTATTATCAATACTTTAAAATATTTTATCTCTATGAATCTATGACTTCTAATTTATATGGATCACCGATATTTTAATATTACTAATTTACTATCTGCTTTTTATTATTTGTATACATTGATAAATTAATTTTATTAGACAATTTGTTATTTATATGTTATTAAATTGGAATACGTTAATTTGTAAAAACTAAAATTGAACATGTCGGACTATAGTGTTGTTAAATGTTAAAAAATTTAATTATAATATGGAACCGAACAGAACCGAATCGAATTCGAACGGTTTCAAAATTATATTTGAACCCGACGATTCTATTAACTAACTACTCGAAAATTTTCAGTTCAATTCGATTCTCTTTAGAATCGGATCGTGCCCATGCCTAATTTATGCTATTACTTTTGTTCAAGTAATTGAGTATACATATCTGTTTGGCTTTAAATAAAAAAATAAATAAATCACTTAGTTTCAACCAATGGAGAAATTTAGGGCTATTTGTGTAAGTTCCACAAGAACTAAGGCTTTCGATTGTAGTCATTGTGGATCTTAAGCCCATTTAACTGTCCATAAAGACTTGGGGCCGTAAATACCAACCCACAATTTACAATGAAATTCTAACACAGAGGACAGAAATGTCTTTTCACTCAGTCACCCAACGCGAAAACCCTAGCTCGTTTACATAAATTCCAAACCCAAAATGAACATATTTTTACCTACACCTTTAATCCCCATTCCACTCTAGCCCGGATCCGCCGAAATGCCGCCGAAGTTCGACCCGTCACAAGTAGTCGACGTATTCGTCCGGGTAACGGGCGGCGAAGTCGGTGCCGCCAGTTCTCTTGCTCCGAAGATCGGTCCCCTTGGTCTTTCACCAAAGAAAATCGGTGAAGATATCGCCAAGGAAACAGCCAAGGACTGGAAGGGCCTCCGTGTAACAGTCAAGCTTACCGTTCAGAATCGCCAAGCCAAGGTGACCGTGGTGCCCTCTGCCGCAGCCCTTGTCATCAAGGCCCTCAAGGAACCCGAGCGTGATCGTAAGAAGACCAAAAACATCAAGCACAATGGCAACATCTCCCTAGACGATGTCATTGAGATTGCCAAAGTAATGGCTCCACGATCCATGGCCAAGGAATTATCCGGCACCGTTAAGGAGATCCTCGGGACGTGCGTCTCCGTTGGGTGTACGGTCGACGGGAAGGACCCCAAGGATCTGCAGCAGGAGATTACCGATGGTGATGTTGAGATTCCACAGGATTGAAAGAGAGTTTGAACCTTAATCTAAATCTCCTAGGAATCGTTTTTATTTTTGTTTGGTAATTTTTGTTATGTTGTTGAAACTGCCTGGTACTGATATGAATTATTATTTCAACTTTTACTGGGAGGAATGAGACTTGGTTTAATTTAGATAATTATGGATTTTGAATGTCAAGGTCTGTGGATTTTTTTTTTTAATTTTTTTTGTACTAGCAGTTAATTTGTGTGTTCTGGAATGGATGATTTCACAATAGACTGTTTGCCTGGTAGTAATAATTGAATACCATACATATTCTTTCTAAAGATCATTTGAAAATAGGATAATTTGGGTGGGCACTTCAAACTGATATTTTTTTTTATATTAATTATGAGTACATTCAGGGTCGTTTGATTGCAAATGTGGAATTTGGGTCGAAAGAAAATGAATTACAGGAAATTAAATTGTCTAGAATTTGTTTGACTGAGAATTGTGATTAATTGTATTTGATTGATATAATGTTGAAAGTTTGGCGTCAATTTGGCTTTGATAATTTTTTTTTTATCATGGGTCTAGAATTTGTTCCCATTGTAGAAAAAATTAAAAAAAAATTACCATACCGAATACTATTTGTTTGACTTTGTTTTGCATGGAAATTGTCAATAAAAATGATAGAAAAAATTTAACATTGGGTTTAGAAAATTTTCCAATTGCCTAAAAAAAAAAAAACTGGAATTCGTGGGAAAAGCAATTCTTTGAAAATGAGGAAAAGGACCACGTGGGGGTGGGCTGGGAAAAATTTTTGCCAAGAAATAATTGGTATCAAACAAGCCAAATTTGAAAAGTAGGAAAATGATTTCCTAGTTCCATGGAATTTCTTTCTTATCAAACAGGGCCTTGGTTCAATTCAATGGGGTTAAAGGATTTTTGAAATCACCTGTTTGGACTTTTGATCAAAGTACTGCCTTGTTCAATTTTTGAAGAGGTGAGAATATTCTTTGATTGTGCTCAAATTCACTCTTTGGCTCTAACCTTTTCCTGGGGGTGCTTTCCCTGTGATTGTCTTTTTCTTTGCTGGTTGTGCTGCATTTTCAAGTTTACAGTGCTTCTGTAGTTTTAAGATAAGAGATGGGGATAAGTGAAAGATAAAACCAATTAGCCCCTCGCTGGTGCTCATGAACCAGAACTAGCATGGGTAAAAGTGCAGTGGTTAAGATGGTGGATCAAAGAATTGTTAGTGGTGGCATTCTTAGTAATCTTGCTAATATGAGGCCTTTTAGATATGGGAGCTTTAATTGCTGGAGAAAATTACTGAGGGGGGGATTCAAAGAGAGTCCAAAGGCTGTTATTAAGGAAGCCGAAGAACCTGAAGAAAGTGATTCTATTTGGTATTCATTAAATTTTTCTTAATTTTAATCTCTTCCTTGGTAAAAGTTGACTCTTGGTCTGCATGTGCTTCATAGTATCAATTAACTTAGTCAATGTGATCTTAGCATACTACAATATCTTGCTATTTTGAGAAATTTCTGAAACCAATAATGATCTTTCCCCAAAGTCGGATGTATTGAATTTAACCTGTTGAAGTAAATTATTTTGTGTTTTTGTTTTAAATTTCTTTCCAAAAAATTTTTGGTAGTGCCAAAGATGTTCATTTTTCATCTGGTGTTTTTTTTTTACGTGCAATTTATTTAGTTTTGATGATAGTTACCATTTAGTGGAATCAATCTGATGTTGAAAGCAGTCCAGATTTTGTTAAAACTGTGTTTTTATTATTTTTACCTCCACTGCTGCATCATTTATCATTTTCTTTTCCTTCATTATCGTAGAAAATTCCTTTTTCAATTTCAGTTATTTTCACTCGATGACAGACTTCCCAATTTGTGCGGTTTTGACTTTAGATTATTAAATTGTGGGTTTTTGAATGAAGTTTTGCATGGACTCGAGATCATTTCATGTGGTTGTTTGGTGAAGTGATTGCTTTTAGTGTTTGTTTAGTGCTTGTTATGTTATTATTTTCTCTGCTTATTACATCAATTTCCATATATGCATACTTGCAAGATTTATCACGTTACTTAAATACGATAGTTTGCTAGATTTTTTACATGTGCCTTTCCCTTTAGAATGAAGTTTTTCATGGACTCGAGATCATTCATGTGCTTGTTTGGTGGAGTGATTGCTTTTAGTGTTTGTTTAGTGATTGTTTTGTTATTATTTTCCTCTGAAATCAACCTTTTGGAGGGTCTCTGCTCATTACATCAATTACTCTATATATCATATATGCACTTGCAAGATTTTGTATGTGTAGGCCAGTGTGAGAATGTATGCTGAATGAGCATGTCATATTTTGTTTGTTTCTGCTCCTATAACTCATGGATGATTTTGTGGCTATTCGGGAGAGTGCTCACAATTCCTCTTATTGACGAATTAATTATTATTAACAAGAGAAAGCTTATGAGGTCTCTTAATGACGTGGTCACTCGCTGATGAGTTCAATCAAGTTGTGATATGTATGGTGAAGTCTTGGTTTATGCAGTAACTTGGAATTTGGCTTTAGTAGCTTACATAGTCAGCATGTAATAGTGTGATCCCGTTTTTCTGCTTGGAACAAAATGCCTTAGAAGAGCATTACCACAGGAAATCCCGGTTTTCTGTCATAGTTGAAACCCCTATTATTCCCGTTTGCTTTCTACGAATTCATCAAACTATCTTACGAATTAACCTTTGCTGTAGATAATATACTAAACTAGATTTCCAATCCCTTTTCCCAGAATCAGGAAGGAACATAGCAAATTGTTACCATGACTCGTAAAATATGCTTTGTCAGTTTAGGAACTTGAATTCCTGCTGGATATAAGTAGCTCCAGTGCCTTATATGTTTCCCGTAAGAATAATGCTATTTTGACCGAAAAATCTCGCCAGATGTGATGACTGAAGATGCCGTGGCGGGGGTTGATTGGATGAGACGAAAATTGTGTTTAAAACAGTCAAATGATGAAATATCATGTGACATTATGTCAACATTTCTGTTCCTGTAGCATGATTGTTCCCCATAAGTCTTCACCAATACCATTGCCAAACGTTGTGTAAATTTTGTAAATAAACTACTTTTCTAATAACAGATTGCATAGTTCTATTGTTTTAGAAGTTTCAATGTATAGTTGTAAGGATTTTTGTAGACTTTCAGCCCCTCATTTGAGTCTCGCTTTCATTTATGTAAAGTGGTGTCAATCAAGTTAAGTGAACTGTATAGAGACTAGCACGGCTTGCATTGTGGCAGAGCTCCAAGTTTGGCTCGCACGGTTCTGTGTGGCTTGTCTCTGTTTTGTTTCAGAATTGTTATAGATTTCAAAATCAACATTCGAGCATGGTGTCACTGACTAGTAAAACTAACTAAAAAAAATGAAGTCGTGAGTGAGAGAAACAAAACAAAGTTCAAAGATCATCGAGCTGCGAATTTGAAAAAAAATCTTGACAAGGATCATAAATATATCGATTAATTAATAACTTACTAGTTTATCAAAATATTTATTGTTTACTAAATAGTTTTTACATTGTTCAATACATTATTCATTCTATGAACATGTAGCCAAGCAAACTCTATTTAAACAATTAACAGAAGCTATAGTAACACAAAACACACATATAGTAATAGTTTCTCATCTTAAACACATAAAGAAATCAACGACGACGGATGAATTGTGGAAACTGGAAAGCATTGTGCAGTACAATAAAGATAAGCAGTGATTCTCCCGTGGCTCATTGGTAAAGTAGGAAGGTTCTCTAAGGAGTATCAGATGTTTGAATCTCCGCAGCAGTTGGAAGACAACATTTATATTGGAAGATAGATGTCCTGTGGAGGCAAAGTTATGGTACGTTTAATCGTCTCTCAGAGGATCCTGTCTACACATCGTAAAGGGAGATCCACAAGGAGGAGAAATGTATCCCGAATGTTTGGTCCAAGTGTGTATAGAGATGTGACCGCATCCAAATTTACCCAGTGGTGAACCAGAGGGGAAGGCCGTCACTCTTCAGGATTAGTCGGACGAAACTTGGATTCCCGAGTTACAAAAAAAAAAAAAAAAAAGGATAAGCGGTGATGACATTGAGTAATTTTTTGTTGTAGTACAAGAAAATCATAACAAAACTTCTTAATATGTTAAGAACGATTATAGATGAGATCTCAAGCAACACCAATTTCAAGAAAAGAAAAAAAAAAAAGAATAATGATTGAGTCATATTTTATTATAAATTCACAGTCGAATCATAAACAGTGTGTGTTAAGAAATCATAAGCACTATAATGTCTTCTCCAACTAACCCACCGAAAACCACCACTATCATCACCACCCCGAAACACCACACATGCCAAACCCCAACAACCCAACCGCCGCCATCGCTACAAAAGCATGTTCCCACGACTGCACCCAATTTCAAGAAACCAAAGAAGAAGATTGTTAATAATAAACACTCAAAACCCATTTCAGGAAACAGCTAAGCTGCGGTTTAATTTCAAATTGCTATAACCAATCAAAATATGCATCCAATCACTCAATGATCTAAACTTTTCAATAATCAAACCAGACATTTCCTCATGTTATGATTTTACAGTCCCAATTTACGAATAACAACAGAATATAAAAGATAACACCAAGATTTTTCGCCCGTAGGCCCGGATGTTCACCCAAGAATGGGCTACTCACCACGTTGAGCATCCACCGAAGTGGTTATCGCTCCAATCCACTATAGAACCCAAAAAGGTTGTCAAAACAGAGTTACAGTATCAAAGATCATACAGATCCAGAGATTACACGCCTAACACATCTCAGAAAAACAACCATAGTAAGATTACACCAAGTAATCAAGATCGCACCAAGCAACCACACAACCTGTTCTTAATCCGAACAGATAATACTCCTCACAATCGCTCCTATACTAGATCTCACCAAGATAATCTAGATTACAGCCATTACAAGAGAAACCAGAGGTTTTCTTTAGAAGAAAGAGAGAGAAATGGAGGCGAGAGGTAAACCCTAGAAATTTCGAGAGTGTTGTGTGTATGTGAAAAGTCTCGAGCCATTATTTATATCCCAATCCATCAGGCCAGGTCATGTTTCCTGATTTGGGCCTCAACCAACTGGATTGCACATTTGGGCCTCAAAATGTCAAGCATTCTCTTAACAATCTCCACCTTGATTGACATTTTGATTTCTTTGTGGATTGGAGGTTAAACCTTTCTTTTGGTTTCATTTACTCTTTGTACCTGCAAAAAGGATTTTAGTCAGTAATGATATTTAGAAGATTTAAACAATCTCTAAATTTATATAAAGGAAGTACTTTTGTTCCCATATCAGCCGGATTATACTTAGTTGAGATCTTCTCAATTTTTATGATTTCCTTATCTATGATATCTCTTATAAAATGAAACTTTACATCTATATGTTTAGTTCTATCGTGAAAGACAGGGTTTCTACTTAGATGTATAGCTGATTGACTGTCAGAAAATATGGTAGCATTGTTATTAGAAAAGCCAATTTCATTTAACAGATTTTTTAACCAAATTCCTTCCTTCACAGCATCTGTAGCTGCAATATACTCAGCCTCAGTTGAAGACAGAGCTACCAATTTTTGCAGCTGAGATTTCCAGCTTATGCAACTATCATTTAAAGTAAAAACATATGCAGATGTTGATTTTCTATTGTCACAATTACCAGCAAAATCAGAATCTACAAAACCTTTAAGTTCTATTCCTGTTTTACTTCTACTGAACATTAGCCCTAAATGTGATGTCCCCTTTAAATATCTAAATAGCCATTTCATGGCTTCCCAGTGACATTCACCTGGATTACCCATGTATCTACTCAAGACACTAACAGCAAATGCAAGGTCAAGTCTGGTACAGATCATAACATACATAATGGAACCTACAGCATTGGCATAAGGGACCTTTTCCATCCTATTTCTTTCTATCTCAGTTTTAGGGCACTGTTCTGTAGAGAATTTAAAGTGACTGCCTAGAGGTAAAGTGACATCTTTTGCTTCATTCATAGAAAATTTGTCAAGGATTTTTAAAATGTATGCTTGTTGAGTGAGAAACAAATTATGATCAGCCCTTTTTCTCCTAATCTCCATTCCTAGAATTTTTCTAGCAGGACCTAAGTCCTTCATTTCAAATTCTTATTTTAACTTCTGCTTAATGTTGTTTATTTCAGTTACATTACAACCAGCCAGTAACATATCATCAACATATAACAACAGATAGCAAGAATTAGGGCCTCCAGTTCCTTTAAAATAAAAACATGGATCATACTCACTTCTATTGAAACCAAGGCCTTTAATAAAAGTATCAAACCTGATATACCATTGCCTGGGGGCTTGTTTCAAGCCATAGAGTGATTTCTGCAAAAGACATACACAATTTTCTTTTCCTTTTTGTTCAAAACCTTTTGGTTGGGTCATAAAAATCTTTTCATCCAAGTTTCCATATAAAAAAGGAGTTTTAACATCTAATTGTTCTAGCTCAAAATCAAAAAGAGAAACTAGAGCAAGTAGGATTCTTATAGAGGTGTATTTGACTACGGGAGAGAAAATTTCATTGTAGTCTATCCCCTCTCTTTGGTTAAAACCTTTTGCAACTAATCTGGCCTTGAATCTAACATTTTTATCTTTTGAGTCACCTTCCTTTATCTTGTAAACCCATTTACAGTCAATGACCTTTTCCCCTTTAGGTTTGTTAACCAAAATCCAAGTTTTATTTTTGGTTAGAGATAGCATTTCATCATCCATGGCAGAGAGCCAATGTTTTGAATATTTTCCCTCAATGGCCTCTTCATATGTCTCAAGTTCATTATCCAAAAATTGTTGCACACAAAGTGAAGTGATGAAATCAGGTTCTCTGTACCTTAAGGGTGGTCTAATTTCCCTTCTTTCTCTATCTCTGGTAAGGTGATAGTCCTCTAAAGGATTTAACTGTTGGTCTGGTTCAGGTGCAGGTTCAGCAACCTGTTCTAAAGGGTGCTCCACCTCAAACTGGTCTCTATTATCAGGATTAGGGTCATCTGATGTAATTTAAGTTTGCAGAAAAGGTCTATCTAGATCAGTTTCAGCGATAGTGTTGCCTTTGTCTTTAATGCAAGGGAAATCACCTTCATTAAAGATCACATTCCTACTAATTATTACCCTATACCCTCCTTGATCTTTTAACCAGATTCTATAACCTTTTACACCTTCCCCATATCCAAGAAAAATACCTTTTACTGATCTTGGTTCTAATTTCCCTTCATTTTGGTGTACATAGGCTGCACAACCAAAAACTTTTAGTTTAGAGTAATCAATAGAGTGATTATTCCAAACAAGGTCAGGAGTTCTGTGATTTAAGGATTTGGTAGGACATTTGTTTATTAAGAAAGAGGCAGTTTTGACAGCTTCTCCCCAGAACAATTTTGGAAGGCCTGAACCTACTAACATGCATCTGACTCTTTCTAAAAGGGTCCTATTCATCCTTTCAGCTAAACCATTCTGTTGAGGGGTGTAGGTGACAGTCCTGTGTCTAAGAATTCCATTTATTTTACAGAAATTATCGAATTCTTCATTACAAAATTCAAGGCCATTATTAGTCCTAAGGGCTTTAACATTCTTGTTTACTTGATTTTCAACAAGGGTTTTCCAAGTTACAAAGCATTGAAAAGTATCAGATTTATTTTTCAAAAGTATGACCCAATTTTTTCTTGAAAAATCATCAACAATTAAGAAATAATATTTGAAACCAGAGTATGTAGACACAAAGGCTGGACCCCACAGATCAGCATGTAAGTAATCAAGTGCAGCTGTGGATTTATGTGTACCAGTAGTGAAGGGAAGTTTCTTTTGCTTCCCATACAGACAGTGTTCACAGAAAGACACCTTTTCAATTTTATCATTTCCTAAAGAACCTTGTTTCTTAAGGATAGCCAAGTTCTTATCACTTATGTGACCTAACCTTTTATGCCACATTTCAGATTTATCAGGTAAGGATACGCTGGCAGCAATATTTTTAATCTTGTAATACATAGCATTTAAGATATACATCCCATTTGATTTTTCTGCCTGAATAATCTCATCAGAATTCCTTTGGATTGACATAGTACCTTTGGTTATGATTGTGTTAAAACTCTCATCATCAAGAGTGCCCAAAGAAATTAGGTTTCTCTTTAGATTAGGAATATATATGGTTTTATTCAGTATTAGAATATTTCCATTTTTTAGTTTTAGCACAATCTTACCAATCCCTTTAATTTTGCAGGGATAATCATTTCCCATTGTTACTTGTCCCCCGTTTGTTTCAAGGAATTCAGTAAAGTGTTCTTTATAGGGTGTCATGTGGAAGGTACACCCAGAGTCAAGAATCCAGTCATCTTGAATAAGAGTTTGACAAATCACATAGACTTGTCCATTAGAGGCTGCAGCTTCTTCATAAGCTATAGCAGCTCCACCCTCAACCTTATTAAGGTTTTTCAGTTCAGCAATTCTTTTTAAACAGTCTTTGATGAAGTGACCCTCTTTACCACAAAAATAGCAATTTTTGCCTTTGGATTTAGTATTATTCTTATTGAATTTTGATTTATTTCTTTGGAACTGTCCAGAATATTCTCTTGGTTTTCCAAAGTTTCTATTCATATTTTGATTATTATTCTTCTTAAAGGAATTATTACCTTTCACATTGTATCCTACTCCAGTAACAGAAGTTCTAGATTCACCCTTGAATTCTAGTTCTCTATTCCTCAAAGAAGTAGTAATAATATCAACAGTAACAGAAGTTCTACCATATTCAAGGGCATGTTTCACTTCCTTATATTTATCAGGCAAAGAGGACAACAAGGCCACAGCCTTTTGATCATCAGATAAGGTCTCACCACTGTTGGTGATATCTTGAGATAGTTTGCCAAACTTATCAAGATTCGTCTCAAGATCACAGTTAGAATCAAATTTGAAACTGAAAAACTGTTTCCACAAGTAACATTTATTGGGTAGGGATTTGTTTTGATAAAGAGAATCAAGTTTCGTCCAAATCTCAATAGCAGTGCTAGATTTCCCTACCTCCCTAATCACATTATTAGATAAATGTAAGAAAATTGTGCTCCAGGCAATTTCATCTTGTTCACTTCTTTTAATTTGTGTAACTTCTTGACCCCATGATTCATCAAGAGCTTTTGCACATCTTTGTTGCATTAAAAGAGCCTTCATCTTTTGTCTCCAGAGATTGAAGTCTCCTTTTCCGTTCCATATCTCAACATCAACCTTTGTACTGGTCATGATTTAGAAAATTTTGATTTAATTTTTGAAAAAACCAGTACAGAAGTTGAAGGGGTTAATAGAATTACAAAAGCAACAGTGAACACACCAAGTGTTAAAAGGCAAAAAACCAGTGATGCACAAAGGTATAAACAGAGAAGGCAGGTAAGGCAATTTAATCAACAAAACAAAAAAACTTTCAAAAAATCTGATTCTATGAATCTTGAAGAAACCGTTAAACCAGTCCCCTCAGATTCTAGGGTTCTCGTATGAAACCCTAGACAAAGGAAGATTTGGTGGGTTTCAACCAAGATAACAGTAATCGCTAATATTAGGAAAGTTTTAGGGTTAGAAAATCGTTACCAACACGTCTCAGTAACCAACTGTGTAAAATAGTGAATACCAGACTATTTTACTTCCACCGCAGGAACGACGATTCAGATTTCCCTTAGTAACCAGATCAATGGGGATCGTTAAGAACTCGACAGAGAGCAGCAAGAAACCAGATTGAACCACAAAGGAACAGATCGAACGTATTATTCACAGATCGAGACGCTCTGATACCACTGTTATGATTTTACAGCCCCAATTTACGAATAACAACAGAATATAAAAGATAACACCAAGATTTTTCGCCCGTAGGCCCGAATGTTCACCCAAGAATGGGCTACTCACCACGTTGAGCATCCACCGAAGTGGTTATCGCTCCAATCCACTATAGAACCCAAAAAGGTTGTCAAAACAGAGTTACAGTATCAAAGATCACACAGATCCAGAGATTACACGCCTAACACATCTCAGAAAAACAACCATAGTAAGATTACACCAAGTAATCAAGATCGCACCAAGCAACCACACAACCTGTTCTTAATCCGAACAGATAATACTCCTCACAATCGCTCCTATACTAGATCTCACCAAGATAATCTAGATTACAGCCATTACAAGAGAAACCAGAGGTTTTCTTTAGAAGAAAGAGAGAGAAATGGAGGCGAGAGGTAAACCCTAGAAATTTCGAGAGTGTTGTGTGTATGTGAAAAGTCTCGAGCCATTATTTATATCCCAATCCATCAGGCTGGGTCATGTTTCCTGATTTGGGCCTCAACCAACTGGACTGCACATTTGGGCCTCAAAATGTCAAGCATTCTCTTACCACCTCATTTCCCGTAGTAAAACCTCAATTCAATTCAATTAGGAGCCAAATAAAGTCTCTTGCCATTATTAAAACCCACAGTTAAGGATACCATCAACAAAGAGAAAAGAGTAATGCTATTAATCCCATAAGTGCTTAATATCAGTCTAGGTGACAGACTGATAGCACTAGTAACATTATATTACATGTTCAATTAAATGAATCACATAATTTCATCCTTAATTGAACCTATCAAATAATGCCACATAAATTGTTAGTCTAGCACCACTAGTACTAGATAACATTATTCAAGAGAAAATGTTAAGCATACATAATGAAGTGCAGCTGATACATGATATCAAGAAAACAATCAATATGGTTTGTTAAAGGGTCTGAAGCAGACATCAATGTCTTTAATTTGCAGATTTTCTTGAATTTTATTGATCAATAATTATTCTGTCATAGTATAGAGAAAGAAGGAGACAACACGATGACAAGCCTGTTTGACTGTTTATTGAACTTTTAAAAAGAATTCATTCAAGCAACATGGAGTGCAAGATTCTTGAATATTTACTCATCGAGGGGATTTCTCCTCATTAGCTGGCAAACAAGGGGTGACTAAGGTGGTGGTGTTGTATGAAGGAGGTGACGGTATGGTGGTGGAAGTGGTGACAATGATCAAGGTGATGGAGAGGTGGTGTGCACAAGGGATGAGTCAAGAAGATTATAAGTTTTTAATTATTTTGTTTTGCTATATTGATTTACTTTAAAGTTGGATCTTTCATAAATACATTGGTCAAATTCAACGATAGTAGGATTCACTTTGTTAACTTCTAAAAGATTGGAAACAAAAATCGAGCGAAAAATTAGTTAGGACATGATTGCTACTTTTGTCAAAGAAGGGATTTCCTTAAAAGAACGTATATTTCACGCGCAAAATTAACTATTCTTCTGAACGAAATTCATTCAAAAGGATCAATTATGACAAAAATACAAAGATTTGAGATGTTATTGCTACGAATTAAAAGACATGAGATTAAACTGGCAACTTCCCTTCGTATTTTTTCCAAATACTATTTTTCCACCACTTCATTTTGATTGGACAGCCGACCAAGTAACACAGCCCACAACCTTCTTTTGAGCCCAGTTTTCTTTTTAACACGTGGCAATCCCATAGCCAAGAGGTTTCAAGAGAAATTCAATTTGTCTTCTTTAGACATAATTAAAAACGGATTGCTTGTGCCCTATAGACGTGGGGCTGGAGAATTCTTTGCGAAGTACCGGATGTTTGAATTTTCGTGACAGTTGGAAGATAATATTTATGTTGAAAAACAAATATCATGTGGAGGCAAAGTTATGAAACACTTTATCGTCTCTTCGAAAGTCATGTCCATAAGTCGTAAAAGGAGGTCCACAGAGAGGATAACTGTATTTCGAATGTTCGGCTCAAGTGTGTATAAGTTATTACTAGATTTAAATTTACTCGAGTGATGAATCAAAGAAAATGTCGTCACTCCTCAAAATTAATTGGACGAAATTCGAACATATGAGTTATCAAAAAATAATAAATAAAAACAAATCGGATTACTTGTTAATTAACAACAACAATTGGTTGGTGGTTGATGTAGACGGGATAGTGAGGTGGCACAATGTGAGTGGTTAAAGGAACCAAAGATTGTGGGCCCTGTTGAAATGGACGGTGGTGGCGGCGAGTGCATGGCTCATGATTATTGGTCGGTCCTTATGACGTGTCACACTAGTCCCTTGATTTTGACATCTCGTCCTTGGACATCCCCATCATTTTCCTAAGAATATAAATATATTTATTACATCCTCGGAATTGAAAAAAATTGTTAGAATTTGTGGTCATTTTCTTATTTTAATAACTTAAACTCTATAACTATCCTTAAGTGATGATATATCAAAGTTATTGAAATATTAAAGTCAGTATGACTAATAATTATTTCACTTGAATTTATGTAACGAAATTTCTTCAAAAATAGTTTATTTTAAATATATATTTATGAGTACATTTATATGCATATGCATAAAGTCGAAATTGTGGTGATTGTAAATTCTTAACATAATAAAAGTCGACTCGACCCTTTAACAAACAAGCTCGACTCGTGTCCATAAACAAGGATCGCCATTCCTTTGGTTCTTGAGCCTCATGGATCGAGTCGAATTAGTTTGCGAACCAATGATTTTATGAGCCCAACTTGCTCCGTTAGTAAAAAATAAGGATATCCTATTTGATTTATGATTTGTCTCAGAATGAGCTCGGACCGGCCCCCCACCCCAATATGGTTGAAACAATAATACCATGCGTGGAACACACAAGTCACCATTCAAAGAATCCAATAAAGAAGACAACACGAGAATAATGATAATTGTGGGCGGGCGATGGGGTGGGGTCACTCAATTAGTGAAATGGGGCGGCAAAGTTGAGTTTAATTAATTCCTCACTACCATATAAATACCCCTCCACTTCCAGCACCTCTCATCATCACCAGAAAACGCACTTCTCCTTGTACATTCAAGAACTCTCAAAACTTTTCCTCTTTGATTCAGTGCAAATGGGTAAGGACATTGAGGTCGGCTCCGAATACACCACCAAGGACTACCAAGATCCTCCACCGGCTCCGCTGATTGACCCGGAGGAGCTAACCAAGTGGTCATTCTACAGGGCCATTATAGCTGAATTCGTCGCCACCCTTTTGTTTCTGTACATTACTGTTTTGACTGTGATTGGGTACAAGAGCCAGAGCGCCGCCGACGAATGCGGCGGCGTCGGCATTCTTGGCATAGCTTGGGCTTTTGGTGGCATGATTTTTGTCCTCGTTTACTGCACTGCTGGCATTTCCGGTAAGTACCTTAATGTCTAGATTTTGACCGATCAAATTTCATTTAGAGGGAGCTAGAAACTTGGTTACATGTACGAATACTCAATATAATTCTAATGGGCACAGGAGGGCACATCAACCCGGCAGTGACATTAGGCCTATTCTTGGCCCGTAAGGTGTCACTGGTTCGGGCTATCATGTACATGGTGGCGCAATGTTTAGGTGCCATTTGCGGTTGCGGATTGGTGAAGGCATTCCAGAAGTCTTACTATGTAAGATTCGGCGGCGGTGCCAATGGACTGTCGGATGGGTACAGCAACGGCACCGGATTGGCGGCGGAGATCATTGGCACATTTGTCCTTGTTTACACAGTATTCTCTGCCACTGACCCCAAGAGAAATGCTAGAGACTCCCACGTCCCTGTAAGTGCATTTTAGTCCCCTAGTTTTTTTTTTTTTTTTTTTGTAGAAAAGCGGGCTTGTAAAAAGCCCGGTTCTACTCAGCGGGGTATGAATGACAGGGTGAATCGAGTAGGGTCGGACCTAGTTGATATCCTTAGCTAGCTCAAGAATTTGTTTCTGTGTTCTTGTTGATTAAAACTTATTGAAATTAATACTGGACAGGTTTTGGCACCTCTTCCAATTGGATTTGCTGTGTTCATGGTTCATTTAGCCACAATCCCAATTACCGGCACGGGTATCAACCCGGCCCGAAGTTTTGGAGCTGCCGTTATCTATGGCAAAGACAAGGCCTGGGATGATCAAGTATGCATTATTTCAATGTTTTACAATTTGTACCTTATTTCCAGGAAAAAAATTAATGCTAATTCTCATATATTTTGCAGTGGATTTTCTGGGTGGGACCGTTCATTGGGGCAGCCATTGCTGCATTTTATCACCAGTATATTCTGAGGGCAGGAGCTGTAAAAGCTCTGGGATCATTCAGGAGCACTGCTTATTGAGAATCAGCATCATCAAGAGGAATTTGATTCCATGGAGAAGTTGTAAATAAGCATGAAAAGGGGTCTCGGGCCCTTGTTTTTAAAAACTGGGCCCTACTCTATTTTCCTTCTTTTTTTTCTTTTTTTTTTTTTTTTCTTTTCATTTTGTGCTGGCCTCTGTTTTCTTATGTTTGTGAGTCATGGTGTACTTAGCATCTAAATAATGAAGTTATCCTTTTTATGTTATCTTTGTGCTTCATCAAATTAAGAAATGATTTTGTTACAAGATTGTGTCAAAGACATATCTATCAATCATTATAAAAGTTAAAAAAAATACTCGAAATCGAGGATTACAAGACTGGACCTTGTAAATGAGAATGTCATGTTTCATCTAGTGTGATTTTATACATGGCATTAAATAGAATATTTACAGTTATTTCAAAATGATTGATAACTAATTTCGTCACTCAAAAGTAAAGGACTTCTTTGGCAAGTTCAAAGAGAAGAGATTGGATGAGTTATAAGTCTCATGCCCACCTCCTCAACCTTAACATTTGATGTCGAGTCAATCAGTAAGCTAATTTTTTCCCGAAGTTTTACTTACTACAGCGTGGTGTTTTTTTTTTTTTTTTTTAATGAGATGTGACATGCTACAATTGTGTCATACGGCGGTCAATGTATTTGGGAAGCCATGATTTCTTTTGACAAACCTCACTCTCTGGCAATCAATGCACGAAAACTCAACGAGATTGTACTGCATTGCTTTCTAAACCTCTTTCTTTACATTGCAGTTTTTGTTTTCGAGTAGAGGAAGCTTTCTTGCTTTCTTTCTTTCTTTTTCTTTTTTTTTTTTACTTTTTCCTTTTTCTACGGGAGGCTTAGCCCCATTTTTTTATGGCAAGATTTCATTGTACAATGCGATTGATGCACATAGCTCAAGACAAAAATAATGTTAAGATTTTGAATAATGCTATCTAACACCAGTAATTATCCTAAATATAATATAACAATGTAAAAACACAAAAAGGTAATCCAATCTCAAGAGATGTGATTAGGATTTTGAATGAAGCAACATAAACTTCTTCAACAAAGAAAATGAAATGCAAATTTTGAGCTACACCATTTGGGTTATCGGATCAAGTATCAAGAATTTTGGGTTTTAATTTGTTAAAGCAAAAACCCAATTGCATTGTGGGCCCTCAACGCGTGTGAATGACATCTTTACAATTTTGGAAGTATGCATCGACTTTATGATATTTATAGGCTTGATAAAAATGTACTCTTGCACATCACCCGTTCAATTTCACATTCAATACAACTTGAGATCCATCTCTACAATTGCACATCAACTTGACATAACATCCAATTCAAACAGACAATAATCACATGAATTTGACATTAACATCAATCTTTAAAATCACACAACAACTCGATATTAACATCCAAATCAACTCGACGTTCACAAGAACACGATAATAACATCCATCACTACAACATGGCCGGACCTGAGGAGAGGTCCAAGAGGCCTCAGCCTCAGGCCCAGTTTTTTAGGGGCCCAAAATCCTTTTTTTGCTTTTTTTTTTTTTTTTATTTATTACTGCACTAACTTTATGATAATGACAAAGCACTTTTTAAGTTCTCATTTTCAAAGCAACAAAAAGAGTGTCCCATAGCGTTTGTTTTTAATAATTATTCTTTTGTTTTTAATAAAAAATAGTTCATTTAATACAACTAACAATCAAATTTGTAGTTTAATAAATTATTTTTTACTTATTCAATATAAATGAATAGTTTTATACTTTTAGACCCGTCGACCAAATGCCAACATTGCACTCTCTCAAGTTTAATTAGCGAAACTCTTCAAACCTGACATTTCTATGTTGGAATAATATGAGGCAATGCTAAGTTTTGTATTTTTGGACTTAATTTGATCTGTTCTCTTAATGACATTTAATTAATGAAAATTGAATTTTTTTTTATGGTTCCTGTTTATTATTGAAGATGGTTAGTTAGTCGATTTGCTTACTTATTACTGTAAATGAGCAACTTTATGTTTGTTAATTGCATTTTGATTACTTTTTTGCCTATTTTTATTTTGTACGTCTACTCACATTTTTAATGCTTGCTTTTAATTTCTATGAAAGAATTCAATACCAATTCAAAGTCATTGTTAGTTAGGCCTGGGCACGGGTCGGTTCGGTTCGGTTCTGAAGAGAACCGAACCGAACCGAACCGAAAATTTTCGGGTAGTTAGTAAACGGAACCGTCGGGTCCAAATATAATTTTGGAACCGTTCGGGTTCGGTTCCATTCGATTCAGTTCGGTTCGGTTCGGTTCTATAGTATAATTAATTTTTTTTAACATTTATAACAATACTACAATCTGACATGTTCAATCTTAACTTTTACAAATTAACGTATTCCAATTTAATAAGATATAAATAACAACTTGTCCAATAAGATTAATTTACCAATATATACAAATAACAAAAAATAGATAGTAAATTAGTAATACTAAAATATCGGTGATCCATATAAATTAAAAGTCATAGACTCGTAGAGATAAAATATTTTAAAGTATTGCTAATATAGTAGTACTTACTTAACAACTATTTGATTTAACCATCAATTACTTGACTTGTCATACTAGATACTAAAAAAACTCTACAAGAAAGATTGAAAAATCACAATTAACAAACATAAATAAACAAAAAATTGTTCAATTAATAAAATTTAATAAGAAAAAATATAATATATTTTTTATTACATGTCTCAATGCCATCATAGAACTCAATCTCTTCATTGCAAACTCTATATTTGTTAATTTATTTTTAAAAAATTAAATAATTTAATTTATCTCATATATAAAAATTAAAAAATTATAAAAAAATTCGGTTCTTATTCGGTTCTTCGGTTCTGGGTCTAGAACCGAGAACCGACCCGTACCCGTCGGTTCTTGATTCTGATACCAGTTCGGGTATTTCGTTTACGAAGAACCGCTCGGTTCTGTTCGGTTCGGTTCGGGTCCGGTTCGGTTCGGTTCAGTTCGGTTCGGGATATATGCCCAACCCTATTGTTAGTTAAGAAAATGTAACAAAAAAATGGAGGAAAACAATTTTGATCTCTTACCTTTTCTACTATACTTTATATTTTACGAAAGAATTGCATAATTACTTCGTTGCAAGACTTGAACTTAGATGTGTATGGTCTATTTCACGAAAAAAATAATTACTTGCTATGATTTATGAGCCCAAAATCAAAAATTCGCCTCAGACCCTGCAAAACACAGGTCCGGCCCTGCACTACAATTACAGAGCAACTCAACATTACAATCACAATGCAGCTCAACATAAGCAATAGACTCAAAACTCGAAATCCAATTATATATCATCTTGACGCATCGTAACTCGACGTAAGCAATAATCTCGACATATCTACACATATACACATCAATATGTTAACATCTCCACAATAACATCTCTATAAACTCAGTCTTAAATTGTTAACAACATCATTTGTCCACAATATCTCAAAATTTTTAAGGTGGACTATCGTTTATACTTTATTTACAGTTTAATTTGTATGAACGTGGACAGGAGATCAATTCTATCAGAAAATGAATTGAAATGTTACTTGACGAAAAATCCCATTTAATTTGAAGCTCATACACGTGATTTTTTATTAACTTATTAGGTTGTTGATTTGAGTTCTTTACTCAATTAGTTTATTTTTGCTAGTGAGAAAAATTCTAAAACTTTCAGAATATGGAATTCAATAGTTTCAGTCTCTATTTAATTGACATGTTTATTATCGACCATCAATTAAATAATTAATTTCATTTTAATTTGACACAGATACTTGTACTTGATTTTGTGTGGAGACCAGAGATTTTTGGGATGTTTGCTTTTTGCACGTGATTCCAACTCCTACAAATAACATGTGGAAACGTGACATTCATATTACCACATAAACAGTTGACTATTCTTTAGTAGTTTACAGTTACTCTACGTGGTTGTCAAAAAATACATATACAGTCATGTTTGATTCTCATTTTTTGTAGAATGAAAAATATAATCGTTATGGATTTCACACAAAAAATGTTAAAAGTAAAAAATGGTGGTTGGATGTGATGAATAACGATCATATTTTTCATTTTTACGGATGAATAATGGAAACAAACGGGGTCATAATCTTGAATGTATTTTATTTTATGATTAATAAGTGTTAATGTAATAAATAGAATTGTGTAAGGGTAGTTTAGTCTTCTATACTTCCTTGTATTGTAGTATATATATAGGCCCTTGTATGTTGACATTTGCCCTAATATTGGAGGCCCCCAATCGATCATTGCTTCAATGTAAACCCTAACCCCCCCTTTGTTTTCCCTCTCTCCCTTTTGTATTATTTGTTTAATATGGTATCAGAGCTGTGGTTGGGGGAGACAGAGCGCATTTGAGGTTGTGTATTCGGGTTGGACAGTTTCTGGGTTGAGCTTGGGTGCGCTTTCGTTCGGCCATTTTGTTCGAAATTCCTGGGTTTCGGGTTCACTTCAGCTTGGTGTTGGGTTTGCAGGTTTCGACCTGTAACTTTCTGCATTATTTGTTCGATTGGCCAGCATTTGGATTGAGTTTGGGTTCTACTTGGACTAGGTCTTCCAGCTTTAGTTTCTAGGTTCCGTTGGTTTTCGTTTTGTGGTTAGTTGTTCTTGGGTGGTCCGACTGGGTTCTTTGGTTTTGCTGGGTGGTGGTTGCCTCTTCTTCTTTGGTTCATGTTTTCAGTGGGTTCATGTTCTTGCAGTTGTTTCCTGTATGTATTTTGTATGTATAGGAGTTGGTCCATTTTCATATTCCAATCTAGATTCTGGACTGTTTTTGTACTTTGGGTTATATTATCTCTCTTTATTTATGGGCCGACCCACTTATTCCTTTGGGTATTTAATTTTACCTTGTAAGTGGGCTGATTGGTTTTCTGTGGTTTTGCCAGCCTTGACCTTTTTCGTGGGCCATATCTGTTGGGCCTTTGATTATTTTTCTGTTGGGCCAACTAGTGTTTTTGGAGAAGATCTTAGGCGTGAGTTTTTTGGTTGTTTGGAAAGTTTGTTGGCTGCTGGGTGTTTGTTGTTGGGCTATTGATTTTATTGTGGACTATTGTTTGTGCTGTAGTATTTGGATTGTTCTTTGTGCTGCAGATTGTTGAGTCTGTTGGTTGCTTGAGTGATGAACTTGAGTTTTGGATTCTTGGAAGATGATCATTTGGTTGTTTTGGTGTATGCCTTTTTGTTTTTTCATCGCTGCAGCTTGCTGACTACTTCATGAAATCACATTCAGTTCATTGCTTTGGTTTCTTTCTTGACAAACTCTCGTTGCTTCTTATCAAGTTGAAGTGAACCCAAAACCCAAGAACTTCGAACAAAATGGCTGAACGAAGGCACACCCAAGCTCAACCCAAAAACTGTCCAACCCGAATACACAACCTCAAATGCACTCCGACTCTTCTAACCATAGTTCTGGTACCATGTTAAATAAATAATACAGAAGGGAGACAGGCAAAACAAAAAGGGCGGGGAGCGGGAGGGGGGGGCACTAAAATGCAAATTGCAAGGAAATAAAAGACTAAACCACCTTACACAATTCTATTTATTACTTACACAATTCTATTTAGGGGAATTTACAAAAATGTCATCGTTTTTGAAAATGCACAAAAAATAAACATTGGCACTTCATTTGTGCAAAAATGTCACTTTTGTGACGTGAAATGTCCATATTGCCCTTATTTCAACTTTCTAGGAGCATTTAATGCTTATTAGTACAACCTCACAATCTCATTAATGCTTTGATTTGATAATTTCTTTTTGACAATAAAAATATATATATATATATATATATATATATATATATTATATTGTTTAATATGATATATGAAAAAAAAAAAAGAGATAAGAAAACAACAAATGAAAACTCTACTAAAATCTTCCAACCCCATTAGCAAACCCTAACTTCCTCTTCATCTTCTTCAATCCTTGATAAGGAAAAAATTATCTTTGCACTCTTCTTTCATTTTGAGAGGTTAGTTGTTACAAATTATTTACATTTTTTTATGGAATGACTTACTACTTTAAAAAGTGAAACACAAGATGATGATGAAATTTTCTATTTAATTTCATTTTCCAAATTAACTTTAAAGAGTAAAGATAGCATATCATTTATGCAAATGTGAAACTTTACATATTTAATGAAGCATATTGACTTATTAAATGTTGGAAAGATATTGTAGTTGAGAATTGATTATCACCATTAATGTTTCCATAGGTAGATTTGTGGAAGGTCCCAAACAAACCCTTGTGTTATCTCCGGCGAGTTCCGACAGTTAAAATGCCGACAATGAAATTTCAAAAATGTCGGGGTCGACATGTCGACCCCGACATTTACTGAAATGTCGGGATAGACAATTCAAGTGTCGAATTCGACACTTGAGAACTGTTGAAACGTAACACGTCGCATCCCGCTAATGCATGCATTGAAATGTTTTAAATTTTCGCCTTCATATTATGAAATAAAAATGTATGAAGTGTGAGAAAGTCTGACCGTTGCAATCGCATCATTTCAGGTATGAACAATCAGTTGAGATTTATCGTATCGCATGGGGGAGAGTTTGTACATGTGGAAGACGAATGGAAGTGGAGACGGGACAAAACAACTTCCATTTTAGTGCCGACAAACATTACACTAGCTGGACTTGTGTTACGATTGAAGGAGAAACTTGGTATTCTCGATCCCCGCGCCTATGTTGAATTAAAGTTCAAAGTGCCGAACTTGAATATACCTCCGGCCGGATTACGCGATGACGAAGACTTAAATTGGTACAGATCAATACATAATGAAACGGCATTGTGCGTTACTGTTATGGAAACCGAGCATCCAAGTGATGACATGGATAGGGAGGCTAATAGACCTGCTTGTGAATTCGTCGTAGCGGATGAGGACCACAACATACGAGATGAGGGGCTCAATCATGAGCATAGTGTCTTAAACAATAATGCACCACAACCTCCGGATGTTGATACTGAGAATGTATATTTGGATGAGCACTTGGACACCCCGGTAAATAGTACAAATGTCGCGCATATTGATTGTTGGGAAGGGGAAATGGCCTCACATTCTATGAATTCGGACAAATACGGATGGATGACAGAAGTGAATACATCTGAACTTGCCGAAAGACAATTATTCTTCAGTAAGAAAGAGTTGTACATGAAAATTCGTGTACTTGCTTTGCAAGACCACTTTCATTTTCAGGTACGAAGGTCAAGCATGAAAATGTTGAGTGTTGTATGCACAGACCACAATTGCAAGTGGATGCTACGTGCGTCGACAGTGAAGCAGTCCGAAGTGTTCAAGATCCGTAAATTCAACAATGTTCACACTTGTTCATTAGATTTTCGCAACAATGCACATCGTCATGCCACTAGTTTCGTTATTGCCGAGCACATTTTCAGGAGATTGGATGCTCCATACCGATCGTACGACCCTATCAATATTTCACGTGACATGGAACGTGAGTTCGGTGTGAAAATTAGTTACAGCAAAGCACGTAGGGGCAAAGAAGCTGCTTTGCGTATGCTTCATGGTACACCAGGGGATAGTTTTCAAAAACTATCTTCATACTGTCACGTCCTCAGAGAATGCAACCCGGGGACAGTTACCCACATAGAAGTTGATTCCCAGAACAGGTTTCATTACTTTTTTGTAGCTTTCGGTGCAAGCATTCGGGGTTACCAAGAATACATAAGGCCCGTTATTTGCGTTGATGGCAGTCACTTGAAAGGTCCATACAAAGGCACGCTGTTACTAGCAACTGCCCAAGATGCCAACAAACAAATTTATCCTTTAGCATGGGGGATTGTGGACGCCGAGACAAATAAATCATGGATGTGGTTTCTATCGAACTTGAAAGATCTTATAGGGGATTCAGGTGAACTCGTATTTGTTTCAGATCGAAAAAATAGTATTGAAAAGGCTATTGCTCACTTGTTTCCGTTAGCTCGCCACGGTTGTTGTATGTGACATATGGAGAAGAACTTAATACAACGATACAACAATGCAAGCTCGATATTTCTGTTCAAACAAGCTACTACAACTTATCGGATTGAAGAGTTCGAGCGACTAATGGGACAACTTCGTCGGGTAAGTCAAAGAGCGTACAGGTACTTGGAGCGAGCGGGGTTTTCATTTTGGTCACGAGCACTATTCGTTGGGCATCGTTACAACATTATGACAAACAACAATGCAGAATCTCTGAACTCCATGCTGAGACATGCCCGTTCATTACCGATCACGTGCTTGGTGGAACACATTAGAAGTACCATGCAGAGGTGGTTTTACGAACGTAGAACCAATGCGACTGCGTGCACCACTTCACTGTCATCGAAGATGGAGACCGAGTTAAGAACAACATTCGACTCGGGCAGTAGACTCCAGGCTCATGCGTTGACAAACAGCTTAACACAGGTGGGAACACCCAATGACACGGACCTGGTAGAATTCGCCGACAACACGTGCACTTGTCGTGAGTTCCAGATGAATCGAATGTCTTGTCGTCATGCAACTCGTGCTGCATGTTTGAAAGGTTTGTCCATGTACGATTTATGCTCTCCTTACTACACTTCTGAATACTGGAGGGGTGCCTACAGCGAAGCTATATACCCCGTTACACGGGAAGTGGACTGGGTTGTTCCGAGCGAAATTACAGATACTCCTATTCTACCTCCCGTTGTTCGTCGTCCTCCAGGTAGACCACCCACACGACGCAAGCGCTCTAGACACGAATATGCTACCCAAGTCAGGAAATGCACGCGATGTGGACGAACCGGTCATAATCGGACAACATGTTCGGGTCTCGTTGGAACACAAGTACCGTAACTATATGAGTTTCTATTATTGTAGTTATTAGTCAATGGAATTAATGTTTCCCCGTACTACATGTCATTACGGAATTTTGCAAAACTTTATATGAAATTAGTTTATCGGAAACAGACATATTTTTGTCATCTACTATTATGGTATTCTAAGCCTTGTGATGTGAACTTAAATGATTACAATATTAGGGAAATCATTATCGATTCTTGTGAAAACTTCGTTGTATTCTGAAACTGTATTGTGCACCACGTATTCTGAATTCTAAGCCTTTTATTACTTGTATATACTGACACAATGAAGTCATTCCTATGTTAACGTTTTCGTAACCTTTATGTAGTTGGATATCGAAATAACAGGTCCATTGCACAACAATTCAGAATCTCCCGACATTTAATCTGTCATTCCCGACAGAATATCTCTGTCGTTCTCGACAGTTGGCGCGTACGAAAGAACAATTTAGCCGTTTGCTGTATAGACACGAATATGCTACTAAGTCAGGAAATGAACGCGATGTGAACGAAACGGTCATAATCGGACACCACCTTCAGTTCTCGTTGGAACACAACTACCGTAACTATATGTTTGTCATCTACTATTACGGGTTTGTAATCCATCAGGCAGTGAACAATCTATCAGCTAATAATGGGAAATAATTATCGATTCTTGATTACGAACTTCGTTGCATTCTGAAACTGTATTGTGCACCATCTATTCTTACGGAACTTGCTTTACTCGTATATACTGACATTATGAAAGTAATTCCTGTGTTGTTATCGTTTTACTCAGAGTTTTGTAATTGGAGATCGAAATTGCAGGTCCATTGCACAACAATTCAGAATTTCCCGACAGATTATCGACGTCGTCTCGACAGATGCCTCGTACATGATAAAAAAGTAAACGCGTGCGGTATAGACAACACATATATGCTACCCAAGTCAAGAAATGCATGCGATGTGGACGAACCGGTCATAATCGGACACCACTTTCGGTTCTCGTTGGAACACAAATACCGTAACTATATGTTTTTCATCTACTATTAACGATTTTGAAAGATCCATGTGATGTGAACAATATTATCAAATCAGTTATTGGGAAATCATTTTCGATTCTTGCTTATTTTATTAGTTCCATTCCGAAAACCAGTATTCATATCCCCGTATTCATTAATTGCTTGCGTTACTAGAATACACTGACATTATACTTGACATTCCTGTGTTGTTTACAGAACGTAAAAAGAAATTGTAAATGAAAAACCAAACTATAGGTCCATTGCACATTACATGGCAGATTTTCCCGACATTTAATCTGTTGTTCCCGACAGATTATCTCGGTCGTTCTCGATAGTTGCCTCAGCGGAAATTACAAAAAATTGTACAAATACGGGGAATAGCGTACCTTCTATTGAAGACACTAACCAAAACCATCCCGCATTGCCAAATCAGAACACAAAAGCCAGACCTATTATTCACTACGCAACATTTTTTACTTACCCACCAAATCATTCGGCATCATACACCGAACTTCCCCCCCCCACTTTCATCGGAATCAGAATCATCGGAGCTGATGATGATAATCTCCATCGGAGGTGCAACGTTGGGCATCACGTCATCTTCATCTGAGTCATCATCATAAAAATCTTCTAACCGGAACCCGTCATCAAGCACGGTGTTGGGGGAGAGTGATGATTCACTCGCAATTTCATCGAGATTTGGAAACGGAATAGGGACTACGACCATCCTACCATTCGGAGCATGGTCTTCCTCATCGTCAGATGAAATTACGATGGGGAACAATGGTGATGACCCTTGTTCAGGAAAAGGCTCATTCACGTTGAAGGGATCGTTGCTACCTATTGAAGAGCTCATTACAACGCTAGTATAGATTAGTTGTAGAAACACTTTGATATATATTCACCTTCTACTCGAGCACATGATACTTGAAGGCTATTTATAATCAAACATCCATAACAGGCCAAACCATGGGTCTTTACTATCCAACCACCACAAGTACTAAAAAAAATCTTTTGCATGTCACATACAATTAAGGTGGTGGGTTAAACTTCTTCACCACGTTTTTGGCCTCTATGACTACCCATTTATGACTGAAAACATGATGGGATATATTTGTACCAATTTCCAACTATTTCAATATATATATATACTATGTGCCACATTTGTTTTGTTGCCTACATAATACCAGCTCGCTAAAAAACGTGTTTGTTGTTTACGTGATTATCGACGGACCCTTAATTCACATTTTACAACGGGAACATCCACCACTTGCCAATAAAATATGTAACTACATTGCGATAAGTGAAATGGTGAGTTTAGAACATGTATGAATTTTGAACAACAATACATGTATAATCTAAGTAAAATCACGATGTACTGCCATTGAAAATGTTGCAAATGATCCCAAATGTTGCAAAAGGTAGAAGTCTATACACTGTTCATGACGCATATTCTTTTACAACATCGTGCATCAATTAGACTACACGTTTAATTGTTCCAACTGCGTACCAAAACTCCCATCAATGTTGGCATATTGAGTCTATCCCAAAAACAAAACAAGTTCACCTTAAATACATGTGAACTACGGAAAACTTTCACTTCAAAAATTGGAATACAAATATTAATGATTGAAAATTTGTTATACAAAAATCTTTTTTGATCACTTTCTCCCAACCATCTTCCCTGCACAAGCTCCTCACATCCTGTCTCGCCCTCGACCCTGAAGTGAACGGTACACATAATAAGATGTCGTAAAAACAACGGGATCTTTCACGACAACAACAACATCAGACAACCATCATTTATATGATATTCTGAATTATTCAAGCAATGAGTACACAATAACTAAATATATTCCTTCCTTTACCACGTCTAATAACAGAAGAAATATATATTCAGTTAAAACATTTACAATTTCAATCAAACATATATTCTAGTAACCAGAAATTCAGCTAGCAGTACAGGCCATATATTTCATTCCATGATTATGAGAAATAGTTCATGTCGAAGTGTTTTGCAATTCCCAACTTCGAATATGCAGATAGAGCTCGTCACAGAATGACCAGATCTGGAGGGTAATGTGTACTACTCTTTGATTGTTGAAGAGCCTTGCTTAGTGGATACTATTTCTACCGCTTATTAGAGTATATTACAGAAGAAATAAATTCTACCGCTTATTGTGTCTCCACCTTGTCGACCAATGACATTGTCTAGGTATACCTCAACTCATAAAACACGGACGGGGGATGCATAGTGTATTAACTCCTAACAAACATCGATATAGCATCAACACGAAAAAATCCTCAATTTTGTCCTTAAATTTAATGGTAGCTAGGAATGTAAATCCTCAGTGACGATTACTATGCCACAAATTGTCCTTGAACACGTCTGAAAAATATACCATCTCTTGGGAACACACTCAAAATTTGCGTCTATCCCAAAAATAAAAGGAATATTAACTCCTAAAAACCGTAATAAAACCATACTATTTTCCTATATATGAAGAATAACAAACGCAAGGAAGTATCACATTAGAATAAATCGAAAACCCCTAATATGGTCAAGAAGACCAGTACCGGCAAAATTTCCCTTGTATCTAGATCAAATAACAAGAACTGGGGGGAGAAATTGAAGAAGGAAAATTGTGCTGGTTTACAGAACGAAATGTACCACAGATTCACATACTCTGTTTTCATTTAACATTATTTACAGAACAAATTCTACCACAGATTCTAATAACCTGAAATTCAATCAGCACTAAACGCCATATTTTATACTCTATGCAAATGAGAAATATTTCATGTCATGTACTGATTTCCTCTTCAGCATTAGAATATGCAGATAGATCTCAACACATAACAGAAAATGTAACCAGAAATAAGTAATAGTCTTGCAAAAGGTTGAAGAGCATTGCTTATAATAGATTAATTCTGAATGATGTCACAAGGCAGAAATCTCCAGTCCATCATGTTTGAAGTCACATAGATGACAATTCAACTATTAAGGCAGATTTTTCAATGCAGTATCATCAAATATAATCAAAGCAGAATCAATTTATGGAAGCTTGAAGACTAACAAGGCGGCAGGTACTATTTATTTAACTCATTACATTAAAATGCAGAATTGCCTAATGGGGTTAAGGGACTGTGAACGGAAAAAAAATAGAACTTTCATTGCATACCTGATAACAGCAATGAAAGTTCAACATATACATGTACCGCACTCATTTCTTCGATCGCGTCTTCGGCCCTCTCGTGTAAGGCGTCCTTGTCCTCGTTCCTGGCCGTCGAACACGCGTTGAGCGTCGTCGCGTGGTCAGAATTACAACTGCCTGTTCACGCGTTACCGTGGCCTCGGCTACGCGTTCGTCTGCAGCTGAACCCTCTACATGTACGAACAAGAGAGTTAACATATTAGATCTTCCGAGGTAATTTCAGACATCATGTAAAATGACATGTCGATATGTCGAACAAAACTCGTAAAATTATTTTTAAGCATTCAAAGAAGTGCGAACCCCGATCCTCCGGAACTGCTTGACTGGAAGACACTTCACCGGTGCGAGCACCTGTCAATTCTGTTTCCATGATGCCTCCTGTAATTTTGCAAACACACAACCATAAGGAGTGGAGTAACCACATTATAAGGCACACATAATATACAGTCAGTGACGATTTATGATGCGAACAGGGAAATACTACTAATTACGTACCACAAGTATCCGGCACTGCATGAGCGGAAGATAATTCCTTGCTTTGAGAGCCTGACACTCCTGCCTCCAGGTTGGCTCCTGAAACTTGTAACCAATAAATGGAATAATGAATACCCAAAACACATTATATATTCTCTTTCACAGGTGGTGTATACTGAACATGAATAACTAGTACTCCAACTTGGCTATATCACATACCTTGTGAAAACTCCAGGCCGGGCGATGTACCTATTTGCCCCGCCGGGGCCTCGCAAACAACCGGCGATCTATGCTCACCTAGTTCACAATTGTAGAAACAGATAATTATTAGGGTACCTTACCGAAATATGATATGAGAACATAATTCAAGAGACATAACAAACATGTATTACACCTACCTTGCCGTAATGTCCCCGAAGCACTGGGCTCACTATGGACCTCGTGTGGAGCTTGGCGGCTACTGGTCACGGACGGGGACAAGCTCGCAGATATGAAGTCCCTCAGCTTACCAAATTCAGCGCTAACGTGCGCCATGATTTCCTCTTTTACCGTCCGGATATGCATTTGAAAGAGAATGCGTTGATCATACATCATCTCCTGAACATCGGTCCTCGATAGGGTAGGTGCAAAACTTTCTGATTGCCTCAGAGCACTCGGGGGTGAGGGTGGAGGTAACACCCCCGTATCTATCCGGCCTGAACCAACTGGCTCGCTCTCACCTTGCTCCCCATCGCTGGGATTTTCAGTATCTTCTGTACTGTCATCATCCATGGAATTATTCTCACTACTCGATGGACCCTGTTCGTGATCCCCACCGGACAAGTCAGCCCCGGCTCCATCTGGGCCATCAGGCTGATCTCCACTAGCCGTAGCGGTAAACTGAGCCTCGACCACGTCCCTAGCTATGTTGTCCAATATGGGCACAGAATGATCCTGGAACGGTACAAGAGTTGTGAGATCAGCTGCTTCGCGCTCGGCATCGGTTGGGGCCAGCGTAGCGTACACATGAATCTACAAAATATAGCATGTATGAAGGTATGAGAAACTATTATGGACTTTAAGAAACTCATTGTTATGAGGTTACGAAAGAAATATGACAATGATACCTGCGTGTTTTGAAAGAACGACTCGTAAGTACGCTGCTGCGGTTGTTTGCGAGACGTCCAGCGGAGAATCCGTGGCAATTGGTCTCCTAGCCGCTCACCAAACCGTGCTCCAACTTCTGGGAGCGCTTCGAAGGCCCAAATCTGAAAACCAGTTAACAGTAGTTAGTTCAGTTGAATGCATTTGGGCATGAAAATAGGTAAATTAATTTGACACTAATGTGAAAGCATTGTAAAAAATGATGGTGCTTACCTGGACGACGATGGGAAAACCATGAACGGTGTAAGTGATCTCCTTCTCTTTCTTCCGCTTTGCCTCGCGAAATTTACTAGCCAAATGTCCCCGAAATCCACGTAAGATACGTCTGTATCCAAGGCGACCCCACCGGTAGGAATAACATAAGTCCAGGTCGTCTACAACTGACAATGTAGTGGGATCTATACCCACGTTATTATCGGGCGCCATCAAAACTCCTTCGACAATTAGGGCTAGCCCTAGCTTGTAACGATCACCCCTGGCCGTCGACGGGCGGATTATTACCTTCTCCAGTTGGCCACATGAAATCTTCTCAAGCGATTTGAAGTATTTATCCTTGAGCCTGTGTTTATCCAACACCCGATCAATATGTTCACCATCAGGCAGTAGACCGCATCGTAGGCCAGTTACCAATGCATACTCTTGCATCCCGAATCGAGTGTAGTGGCCATTTACACTGAACCACAACTCGTGCACCTTCTCCGTTCTTACGCATCGGAAAACGAGCTGCTGGACAAGTTGGGCGAAGAATTGGATGTCATGTATGTTGGAAAGGAACCCGAGGCTGGAATTGCGAAAGTCTTGGTGCTGCCGCTCGTCAAAACTATCCAAGACCCGTTTTATGTACTATAGGTTGCTGCACTGCGAAATGCGCGCCCGCAACCGAGCATTTTCGGGAACCTCGAATTCAAATCCCATATAATCTGCAAGGTACATTGCGAGAAGTGAAATAGTTAGTTCATAAAGCACTAGTACAGATGAAAAGGGTAACATAACGGAAAAATTTGAAGACTACATAACGTAAATGAACAAACATGCAATCGAAGCTCCTGATGAACGAGAGTTCTTTGCAATGTATTACTAAGGGACAATAACAAAGTACTCATTATATTCAGGTGTCTTATAGGGTAGTACTCTACTTTTTGCAGGTAGGCGCACATCTGTTGAGAAGGACTGAAGCTAACTGTCGGGAACGACAGTTCATCTGTCGAGATCAACTGAACTGTCGAGAACGACTGAGGCTAACTGACGGGAACGGCAGTTATTTATGGACTCTGATTGTGAAGTGAAGATTGGCAAATA
Source organism: Osmanthus fragrans (assembly GCA_019395295.1). Lineage (NCBI taxonomy): Eukaryota > Viridiplantae > Streptophyta > Magnoliopsida > Lamiales > Oleaceae > Osmanthus > Osmanthus fragrans. Next base: position 2,449,313 of record CM033343.1, read on the forward strand.
TATACCTAAAATGCTACTGTATCGGTATTATGCAGTGAATTCGAACACATTTAATGCAATTTACCGACTAATTTATCAGCTACATGTCCAAATTATCAATTTAACACCAGCAATTGCATGCATGCCTTCGACGTGAATCATTATTATGCAATGTGTAATAAGAATGGAGATGTTAAATAACATTACACGTGTGAACACACAGTCGACACCAAGACCAGGAAGGAACGATAGAAAAAACATGATACTCTTTAATCCGCAAAAAACATAAAAACTTTAAACGGGACAAAGACAAACTAATGTGAAACCCTATAAAAATATTACTAGAAATTGTTAAAAAATTCCGCTCGTCGAAATTCCAATAGCAGATTGTGTACAAAGTAAATATGAAATAGAAATACTAGTTTACAATTAAATTGCGTTGCACCGTACGAATCGGTTTCTTTTCTTCCGCAAGTACAACATAAGTGAAACCTAGAAGAACGTGAATTTCAGAATTGTTATCATTATTTCATACCCTTAGAGGAGGAAAATTACGTGTAAGGATGGTTTAGCGACATCCCATATATATATATATATATTTATTTCACCTTCATCAGCCCCAGAAGCAAAGAGGATTGGGGAAAGAACATTAAACGCCAGTACACGAACATGAAAACAGAGGTAACTGAAAAAAAAATATCTCTTCCAACACAGATCAAATAGGAAATAAATCGAAACATATAAAATTTAGTGAAGCAAGCACAATACAACAAACAAACACAATCAGGTTATCATGTTTACGAAGGTGGCCAACACAAGCACTTTCATTTGTCTCGGAACCCATTATAGTGTCAGAAGAGAAGCATACAAAGTAAAGGATTCACATATATATATTTCACCTTCATCAGCAGCTGATGTCAAAGAGGGTAGGGGGAAGAACAATTATGATCGAATCCACGATCAGGAGGACAGAGCTAAGTGGAAAGATTATTTCTACCAACACAGATCAAATAGGAAATGAAGAATACCATAGAAAATGCCTGAAGCAATCACAATACAACAAACAAACACTTATACACCCTCTATGTTTTCAAACTTGGCCAACTAAAGCACTTTCACTTGTCTGGGAACCCTTTTTAGTGTCAGAACTAAGAGAAGATTACGAAGAAAATGATTCCCATATATATATATATATATATATATATATATATATATATATATATATTTCACCTTCATCAGCCCCAGAAGCAAAGAGGGTAGGGGGAAGAACAATTATAATCGAATCAACGAACAGGAAGACAGAACTAAGTGGAAAAATTATTTCTACCCACACACAACAAATAGGAAATGAAGAATACCATAGAAAATGCATGAAGCAATACAATACAACAAACAAACACTTATAGATCCTCTATGTTTTCAAACTTGGCCAACCAAAGCACTTTCACTTGTCTCGGAACCCTTTTTAGTGTCAGAACTAAGAGAAGAATACGAAGAGAAGGATTCCCATATATATATATATATATATATATATATATATATATATTTCACCTTCATCAGCCCTAGAAGCAAGGATGTCTGGAGAAATAACAGTACAATCCAATCCACGAACATGAAGACAGAGGTAAGGGAAACAAATTATTTCTACCAACACAAATCAAATAGGAAATAAATCTAAACATACAAAATGCTTGAAGCAACCACAATACAACAAACAAAAAATGACAGGCCCTCAATGTGTACAAAGTTGGCCAACCAAAGCACTTTCACTTGTCTCGGAACCGTTTTTAGTGTCAGAACTAAGAGAATCATACAAAGAAATGGAATTAAGACCTTATGAAACAAGAATAGTCTCACATAATCAAAGCAAATCCCTTTACAGCAGGAGCATAATCTGAAATCGAGCAATATAAAATCGAAATTTGTGATATTCATATTTGTGAATGGACTCATTACATATGATTAGGAGTTAAAAAATTCAACAACCAAAAAAGAGAGATACATTTAACTTACGTTGTCAAAGTTTAATGAGATTGAACAAAATAAGTTTCCACTTCCCAGATCTTTACAAAGGAAGGTGATAATTGATAAACAATCTAGTTTTACTGATAGAAGGCAGTGACAGGAAAATTATAATAAAATACTTGTCAAAAGTTCAAACATTTACCATAACAAGTTAACAACAGTCAACAGTCAACAGCATGAAGTATTCATGATGAAAATAACAAATTATCATTTTACAAAATGCCACAGATTTTGTACAAACCCTAGTGTGACACACGTGCAAACCACGAAACATGATGTAGTACAAACATGTAATAGGGTGACTGTTTACAACAGAAATAACTATCCTATGGCCTCCCATGAGGTATTTGCTAAATAAGTTCCTTATTCATCTAAAAGACTTAAACCACTGAAATATTCACATAAAAAGGCTAAATATGTTGTTACCCTCATGGTTATCCGCAAGACAGTGATACAAGAATTATTTTGAAGTTTAATAGAAAATAGTAGGTTTAGAGGATGGAGATAGTTATGAAAAATATGCAAAATTCTTATATGAGAAAAGTTTCAAGTTTTTCCTATTTCATAGTATGAAATTCAAAATAATCCCTAGCATGTATTTCAACAATGAAGCGACACCCTACATGTTGGTGGATTTAATTTTGTGAAAAAAATTTATATAAAGGCTTTTATCTAATGGGCTACGTCAAATCCAAAAAGGTCATTACTTTTACATTTTCGAAGTAAAAACTAGTTCAAATCTTGATCAGCTCCTATATTTTCCAAATGCAGCTTGATTAGCCAACTATCCATCACTTCCAATGTTGAAAAACCAAAATCATTGACTAGAACATTCCCAGACTTGAATATATGAGAAAATAGCATTAGATTTACATTACATTACAATAAATGCATGGTCTTCTCCACTCGCCAAGATGATGCTACTGCATCCAGTTAGTAGGCATCACCATTGTAAAAAAGTTGTTCTTTTCCATGACATTGAAAAAAGCTGCAATCACCCAATTTACCAAACAGAATACAAAATTTTTTATGCAAATACAAGATCACTAAAAAATTTTATCGTACACCCTATGTGAAATACATGCTCCATTATGTTGGCTAATCAAGTAGCTGCCCTTTCTAAACTACATGCTCCATTATTTTGGCTAATCAAGTAGCTGGAAAAACTCTCAACAGACCTCAAAAACTCCTAAAATGGTCAAGAAGCCACCAAAGAGATGTACAAAATCATTTAGGTAGTCATTAATTGTGACATCAGGCTTCACGAAGAAACCACTCGTCGAAGCTATCGTCCCAAAAGTTGTAACGCAGCAAGCTACTGCACTAATATACCCTTAGGAATAAATGCCAGTTTATGTACCATCTTCATATAATGAAGAAAAATGAATGTTAACAATAAAGATTCATACTTCAACAATTTACTGCATAATGGTTAAATTAACTTTGTAGATCAAATGATAGGTAACATAAGCAAGAATAGAGAAGGAAAAACTCATAATGATGCATCCAATCTTAATCTTAAATTCAGAACTGGAGAAGAAGAGCCTGATTGCACGAGAGTTGGGAAAAAAATTTGGAACTGTAAATCAAGATTTACAAAAGAAGTCGAATTTACAAGATTTGGAAAAAAAATTCTGGAAATTTTTTTGAAAATAATTAATTTACTGAATGAATGCTCATTAATCTTATTATTAATACAAAACACAAACATATAATTCTATAGAACAGTATAGCTTGAGGATTTCCCTGTTACGCCAGTTGTGATTTCATCTCTAACACAACTTCACACTGAGCAAACTGATTCATTAGATTTATGCTTGGCGTAATTGAAGATTTACCTCATGATGTTTTCGGGAAGCTTGGTGCACAAGCCCAAATAGATTCGAATTTGATGACAACATCACAAAATCTACAGACCAGTGGATCATGTTCATTTTACGTGCAATCAAATTCATTACAAACATATCAAACTATCCACAAGCAAATTTTGCAACATTAGAACAAAATTCCTATAAACACTTCATAGTTCACGAAGATAACAAAATTTCCATGATTTTCTACTTCTTTTTTCTACAGCTTTGGATACATTATTATCAATAAATTTCATTGCTTCGTATGATTATCTTTTACCATGTAGCATTGACCGTGAAATAAGTGGCAGGGCCAGATATCATTCTGGAGATTATACATATCTAGCATCAATCCCATCCCTCCATTCTACACAAAACCCATTACACAAATCAAATTAATTCTCATAACCCACATGTAGTTCCTCTACAAATACTAAAAATGTAGGAAAAAAACGTACAAATTAAATGGCGTACGGTCAATTGGTTGGTAACATTATCTTCTTGATCATAGAACGTGATTCGCTGAGAACCAGCCAATAACAGTGCATCCACAATGGTGAAGGCATTATGGGTCATTAGTCATTTGTACTCGTTAAAGGATAAACCGCTTACCTACTACATTATTAGATGGAATATAATCAACATAATTCAAAATCAAGAATATCCTAATATACTCCGTGAAAAACAACATAAAAATAAAACACACACACACAAACAAAAAATAAAATATTACTATGGAAGTGGGTATGGGGATTGGCCTCTGGTGCAAGACGGTTGAGTCTTTCAAAGTGGAGGATAGTCTCCACAATAAAGACCAGACCCACAATCAGTAGTTGCAGAACACGAATTAAGAAGCTGCAACATAATTAAAATTTCAGTTCAAATTTAGATACACTTGTTCATAATGTACGGATTTGTAAACAAATTAGACACAAAGGAGATAATGAATTGGAAAATAAACCTAGCAAATGGCAGATGGAATGAGGAAAAGAGGAAGAAAGAGTAAAAATAGTAAGATGAAAATATGGTGGCCATCAACAACAGTCTAAGCATTAAATACTAAAATACGAAAGTGCAAGGAAAATTGAAGACTATATATATAACATAACAATCAAATTTGAAAAGGGCCAAGGAATGTAAAATAAACCTTCTTTTCCTCAAGTTTGTTGTGCCCAAAAATGGTTAATCTTTCTTGAGCAGCCTCAGTTGAAAGACCCTCACTAGTAGATCTTAGATTCTCAAACACTTTCTCAATGTGAATGATTTCCTGCACACAAACAGAGAAGACAAATACAAACAAAATCGGTCAAAAAATACCCATAAGTACTGTAAATCAATTTACCCGAATTAGATTATGAATCCAAACAATGAGCTAAATCCATGGTGAAGCAAGTTCATTGACATAGCCTTTCCCATTATTCCCATCCCCCAAAACCCAATTTTGTCCATTTCTATTCAATGCAAAATGAACCCTACAAATGCGAACTCCCCTCTCCTCTCTATATATACACACAATGCACGTAAGCCATCGAGCGCCAGGACAACGGTGCGGATGAAGCTGTGACAATATGCCAACAATTCTAATCCTATTAAATGGACCAAAAAAATAAATATCTCTCCATTTTCGATTTTGTTAAGATTTTAATTGGGAAAGCGGTCTAAAATCGCAAGAATGAGGGACGATAGATAGAGAGGAAGAGGCAGGAGAGAAATTCTAGAAAGCAAAAAAGACTCCCACCCAAAAAGCCAATGACTTAGCGCCGATAGCCAAAAAAAAAAAGACAACTGACTCTTATACAGAAACGGCTCGGCTTAACGGCTTACACGAACATGGCTCGTTTTATGTGGCCATTCGACTTCTGAACATTAATTTCAAACTCACTCTTTTATTCATGTAGGGATAAAGCTAATAGTCTATTAGGCAGAAAAGCATTTCATCACAGGTTTAATACTTTAGCAACCCAACAATCGCATCCCCTTGTTGAAGAAAACATGTCGAATTTGACTTCTACCTCTGGTGAAGCCATCGTTTCTTCTTCGACTAACAAAAATGATAATGGAGTCATTTACCCAACTCATCCACCTCAGCTCAACATGTGAACAAAAAGATTGGGAACAACCAGGCAATCCAGGTAATTAGATAATTGATTATTTTGTCAATAAGTACATTTTTTTGGGGAAAAATTGAAAATTTTAATGGTTTTGGACCAAATCCTGGTGCAGAAGTGATAGCTTTATCACTAAGAACTCTATTGGCAACCAACATATTTGTGTGTGAAATTTGCAAAAAGGGGTTTCAAAGATATCAGAATCTTCAACTTCACAGAAGACTAAATAGTCACAGCTTTTGTTACAAACAATTCATCACATAAAATGCATTTCATCATAGCTTTAATACTCAAAACTCGTTCGGCTGGGATCATAGAATTTAGAAAGAAATTCTGCAAACTCAATACCAGGAAATTTCGACCTTCTTCCTCTGTAGAAAGTGCTTCAACCCTCAGAATTCAGATTTTGTTACAATCAGTTCAATCCCAACATTGAATGATAGCAGAAAGTAGAAACAAGAACATAAATCATTCATTCTTCAAATTGAAGAAACAATAACAAAAAGATGGATTTGCATATTCATACGGAGAAGAAATACAATTGAAGATGAAAACCCCTAAAAGACAAAACCCGTAAATAACCCAATCAAACGACCGCATATAGCAAGAAAACACCCAAAAAGAAGAGCAACTCTTTCTCAACCGGAACAGTCAAGAAAAAACAAACAAACTAAAGGAAAAGTGGGGGACAAATTAAGTGATATAAAAGAGAATCGTTGCTTTAGACTTGAAGTGAATAAGAAGAATGAGTAAAAATGAGTTTTCGACCTGACAGTGAAAATGTGAGCTCAAGAGTGAGGGGCTTCACTGGAACAATCTTCCATATAAAAACCTCAGGCTGAGTTAAATCACACCGGGAGCTAAACCAGAAAAGTGAAACCGCCAGCGACAAAGGCTCTCTCTACTTTCTTTTTCTGTACGAGAGAGGGAGACCACCAGCGGTGGTGGACGTCGCTGGACAGGCGGTTCGAAGGAGACGGAGAGAGAGAGAGGAGTCTTTCGTCTTCTAGGGTTTAGTGGAGAGGGAAAAGAAATTTGTTACTTTTCGTCTACCGTCAATTTCAGCTTCCAAGTCTTTCTTACATGTGTACGTACAAATTCTTTTCCTAGTCAAATCAATTTCATTAAAGGACATGTAAGGAATTAAAATTATCAAATAGGGGCAACTATGTACGAAATTTAACCAAATTGACAATCTTGTAATGTGTACAAAAAATTGACATTTTTATAAATACAAACTCAAAAATTGACATCTAGTGCAATATCCTCTTCTAATTTATTACATTAACAATAAGTTCATGAATAACCAGCAAGCCAATTCCTTAAATTTTTATCTTCATCGGAAAGGATAACGATGGTTGGTAGTTGTAGCACCTGCAAATCTGGCACGTCTACACTTCATTGGGCACCCGGAAACCCTACTTTCATTAGCAGAGGTCAGACAATTGGCCGGAATGCATCTGTAGTACAAATGTTGAGCAGAACTGGTAGTAATTGGACAAAGGATTTTCGGATTGGGAAGAGAAGATATATTACGGCTGTAAGTAGTGGTGGAAGGATGCGGACGGCTGTAAATGCGGCGGCGACGGAGACTCTGCAGAAGGGGATAGCGGAGTTTTACGATGAATCGTCGGGAATATGGGAGAATATATGGGGAGACCATATGCACCATGGATTCTACGAACCGGATTCCTCCGTTTCCCTCTCCGACCACCGCTCCGCTCAAATCCGCATGATCGAGGAGGCGCTCCGCTTCGCTTCCATTTCTGGTACGTGTCGTAATTACTTGTTTGTTATGTACCAGTAAATTTAATTTAATTTAATTTCTGATTTAATTAGATTTTGAAGACAATGGTTAGATTACTTATGTATTTATAAATGTAAACAACGGATGAAAAAATTGTCAACTAATTAATTTCTGCAAACTTATTGTTTGTATTAGGAGTTTTATTGGTTCCTCGAATTATCAATATCAGTTCGGAAGGTCTGAGTTTCCTTGAATTAACCCACCTTTCGACTTTTCTCATTTTATTTTCCATTTTCCGGTACGAATCATTCGTGTCTCTTTCCTGCATCAAGGACAAGTTGAAACTGAGTCATGGGCATGTTTTTCCATGTTTATTTGTTGAAGAATTATCTATCAATTGTTTTAAATGGATTGAGTGAAACTGAGTAGTAAAAATCTTGAGCGGTTAATTTCTCATTTTCAATGCTAAAAAATGCTTGAGTTGCTAATTAATTCATTGTTTCTTATTCAATAATAAGACTGTAAACTGTACTGTCAGTCCATAATAAGATTTAGTTCAATAATATAAATTTCCTTATAGAATCCAGTCCATGAAGAAAAATGCTTGTTTAATTATTCTGGGTTTATGGTGTTCAAGAAAATTTACACTATACCTTTGGTTAATTTACAGTCATCTTTTTTCTCATGTAAGCTTATTTCCATGTGGCTTCGGAGTGAAAGCTTACATTCACCTCCCTTACTATCTACTTGGATTTTTCACCTTCACTAGCCTTTCTCTATGCATACGAGTTAAAAAGCTAACCTTTTCTGTGTGGATGACATTATTCGCAGACGATCCAATGCAGAAACCAAGACAAATCGTTGATGTGGGTTGTGGTATAGGAGGTAGTTCAAGGTACCTGGCGAGAAAATATGAGGCGAGATCTCAAGGAATCACTCTAAGCCCTGTGCAAGCACAGAGGGCCCAAGCTCTTGCTGCTGCTCAAGGATTGGACGACAAGGTATCTAGAGGATTCTAGTTTGCATTTTCTAAGATAGAAGTCCTTTTTCCGCAAAAAATGGAATGGCATGTTTAGATCGAATTGAAATATTTCCTTGTTTGTCCCCTTTATTTTCAAAATACACTTTTTTTTCCTCTTATTTTCAATCACATTCTTCAATAAAATAATATTAAATGCAAACACAAAACTTTCTTCTTTTTAACCCCACATTCACTATCAAAATACTATTCCAAAATGCATTTTGTAAAAAAAAAAAAATGGGGCTCAATCAGGTTAATTTGTTTTCCAAGATCATATTTAAATAATCCATTTTCAGGGGCCTATGGTAGCTGCAAATTTACGTCTCAGTTGTGATTCAATGTGTGAATTTACTCTTTGTAGCTATTCTCACCCAGATAGAAAATGAGAAAGATATTATTAGATGAAAATGTTGTCTGTGAATTTATTAATGGAATTTCTGATCAGAGCTACAGTTCTGCTGCACCTATTTTTATACCATAGCAGTCATTAAAAAATTCAGAGTTAGCATATCCATGGAGAACATTTTTAGCTGTGTGTTATAGGAGTGACTTAAATATAGCCAAGAACTGGACCATTCTGGTAAAGAAACTGAATTTTGACTGCTTCGGCTATTTTGGTATTTGAGGTTTAAAAAAGGTGTTGGATTACGTGTGTGTGACTGCAGTAATATCACGATTGCTCAATGACCAAAAAGTCACATTGATTTAAAAGGTTATATTAAAAAAAAAAAAAAAACACTCCCTAAAACTCCGTACTGGCCAGTTCTCTGTTTGGTAAAACCATTTTTTGTTTGAAAAATGATACTCTACCCACATGGGTGACCCGTGACCGCATGTGAGTGTGCGGGGCCGTATAAATAAAATAATATTTTCCCGCATGTGAGTGTGCGGTCACCCATGATGTTCCTATAGCATGATTCTTTTTGTTTTCCGTTAGAGTTTCAGGGCTTTGTACTCACCCCTAAGCACAACTATCTAAACTAAACAGGTTTCCTTCCTAGTAGCCGATGCATTGAATCAACCATTTCAGGATGGGCAATTTGATTTGGTTTGGTCCATGGAGAGTGGAGAACACATGCCAGACAAATCAAAGGTTCTATTTTTGCCATCGCCTTCCTAGTCTATCTGATACTTATATAGAATTTTTTTTCCCCCTCAATTGAGTGATCTAATTGTGATTTTACCTCCTTGCCTTCTCATACTGGTAGTTTGTCAATGAACTGGCTCGAGTGGCAGCTCGAGGTGGGACGATAATTATAGTTACATGGTGTCATAGGAATCTCTCCCCTTCTGAAGAATCATTGCGTCCAGAGGAGAAAGAGTTGTTAAACAAGATACGTGACGCTTTTTATCTTCCTGCATGGTGTTCTACTGCAGATTATGTAAAATTACTTGAATCCCTCTCTCTTCAGGTAATGGTCTAATCCATTCATTATCACTTGAATGTTGAGCAAAATCTAAAATACGACCCCGAACTGTTGTTCCAGGATATTAAAGCTGCAGACTGGTCTGAGTATGTTGCTCCGTTTTGGCCAGCAGTAATAAAGTCAGCGTTGACATGGAAAGGAATCACCTCATTGTTAAGAAGTGGTAAATCCAATGTCCTTCACGATCCCATTAACCGAATATTCAGTTTCATTTTCTTTTTGGCGATTTATGCTGTACTTTCCGCTTGGATTTTAGGATGGAAGACGATAAAAGGAGCACTGGCCATGCCATTGATGATCGAAGGATACAAGAAGGGTCTTATCAAATTCGCTATCGTTACATGTCGGAAGTCTGTGTCATGAGATTGATGTCAAGTTTTCTGAAAAATTATCTATACTTTTATCTTAAGAAAATAATCTGATTTGTCCAATCCTGATAGTGGATTTCTTCAGAAGGTTTAAGTTTCTGTAATTGAATGTTGAACAATCCAAAGTATGATGGCAAATCATTCACCTCAATTCTTCATATCTTCTTATTTCTTCCAAAATTGTTAGTTGACAGGGGGACAAAAGAGGGGTGTGTAGGTTGAGGCTTATTTTTCATATTTATGATCTGTTTGAAGAATTTTGTTACAAAGCTTGTGTGTGCGCTTAAAACATCAAACTTGGGCAAAAGGGTCGAAAGGAGGTTATGGCGATGGGAAAGAATTACTTCCATATGAAAGGTTTGTGGATTGTAGAGCAATAGATTCACTCTCAACTCTAGGAGTTTCTTGACTAGTGTGGCCGTTGATGCATCTAGAGTGAACCGTAGAAGAAATGTTCGATCTTTAGGGATGTCAAATGAGGTGAGCGTATAAGGTTGGTCACAACCCTACCATGGGTGAAGTTTTACTGCTTCCGAGTTCAAAACTTTGTGATGCACATAGACCACTTCTCTTTTTATTTTTATTTGGGTAATTAGTGCAAAAAATAAAATAAAATAAAAAAATAAAATCCTAACCTCTACTTTGTGCAAAACAATATTAATATTTCATTTTGGCGCAATACCCCCACATCAACCAAACTTTGCGAAAAACAATATTTTCATCCATTTTCTCCATTAAAGCCTTGTAAATGATGAAATTTATCCTATTCTTTTTAATAAACAAAAAGAATCAGGTGATGGTGGTGGATTGGAGGATTTATGGCGGAGATGGCCCTGGATTTAGGTTTGATTCTTGTGGAGGTGAGGGGTGGCAATGGTGTGGTAAGGGGGTACTTTGGTGGGTTTAATGAGATATGATGATATGGTGACCATGGCAGCAGTGATGGTGGCGGTCAAGGTGAAGGTGAGGGTGAAGGTGAAGAAGGAGATTTTCTTAAAAAAAAAATTAATTTCTATTTTTCTAAAGAGGAGGGTAAACTCATCATTTACAAGGCTTTAATGAAGAAAATAAATGAAATTTTTTTTCTTTCCACAATGTTTGCTTGATCTAAGGGGTATTGCATCAAAGTAAAAGGAGTATTTTGCACAAAAAGTAAATGTTAGGGTTGTTTTGTGCCAATTATTCTTTCTATTTTAAACATAGAAATGCTAGGACTATGTCTCACAAAGTTTTTGTTTGGTAATTTTGTGTATAGTGACGTCAAAAGACCAAAATATATTTATAAGAACCCTTGTCGACAAATGGATAGAGTAACGACAAGAAAAATCGAAAAAGAAATTATCAAAATGCAAAGTCGAGACAAGTGTTGAATATTTTGTCTTTAAGTCGAATTTGCCTCACAACAGTGCCTACGGTTTATGACAATCAACTCCCAAAATACAACGACTATCATTTGTGTTTACAGCACTTCAAACACAAGCACAACGAAACAGAATATGACTTTTGTACTTCAAAATGAAATAATAAAAAAATCATAATTTATGCAACAAGAATGCAAAAAGTTGGTTAAAGAGAAGAAGAGAGAATGATATTTATATTTGCATATCATTGGTGTGAGGAATAGGACATTCCTAGTCATGTCAACGAGCCGAGCCAAGTCGGCTCGCGAGCCCAAATTCAAGGCTTGGCTCAGGCTCGACGAACAGAGCTTTTCTGGGCCCTAGTCAAGCCGAGCAAAAACTCGACCAAATTTTTTAGGCTTGGGCCGACTTGATTTTTTTTATTTTGAAAAAAATTTAATTGCCTACGTTTGCATGTAGAATTTCAGAAAATTAAAATTTTTTTTATTTTTTTTAAAATGCGGGCCGACCTGGCACCCAAAAATGGGGCTCGGCCCGAGCTTCGGCTTGGTTCCACCGAGCCCGAGCCCGAGCTCGAGCCGTCAAGGTTTTTTGCTATCCCTAGACGTCCCTAAAGTCTTTTATATAGAGGATGAAGAGTTAAAAACGAAGTGGCGTGGATCTAAATCGTGCAACACTTCAAAAGGACGCGACACTGTATCGTCGCTCGCTCCCCGCCAAGCTCGAGCGAGGATTGCAGAGACTTCATCACTCACTCTTTGCTCGACGTCGCTCGAGTGACACCTTTGCTTGAGCGAAAACACATGTCGCTCGAGCGACAGTGTTATCTAGTTTTCCTCTAAATTTTCTTCTAAACTTAGACTGCAATTTCTCATTCATTTGAAATTGATTTTGACATGTCAAATATATATGAAAATCAAAATTTCATTTCAGGGGTGTTGCCTCCGAACCCCCCACGAGAGGCACGGCCCCCTCGACATGACTGGGTAGGTCAAACCCCGTTTCGGATCCCTGAAGCGGCAGAATATTTTGCCTAAACATATCGGGTATGAATATTTGGCCGAAGTTGACTTGATGTCACCCTTATTTGATTTTCGATACTTGAACCAATTTTTTATTGTTTTCAAACCAATTTCCAACAATTTTGGCATGCCATGTCACATGTGGGTCGTGTCGGACACCTTACATCTTTGGAAAGGTTAAAATATTTGAAGCTATATAGAATTATCAATTTGAAATTATAATAATGAAAAATTTGAATCATATAGAAATGATAATTTAGCCAAAAAATAAAAAGTGATATTGCGTGCCTTTTGTTTCTGAATCAATACGAAACATTAGTCAATGAAATTATGAGATATAAGTACATTATAATCTGTGTTCTTATCTCTTTTGTCTTGCGCTGTGCCACTATTTTATATATTAATTAATACTATTTATCTAGAGTGATGATCATTATTTATCTATGTGATAGTGGGGTCACTAACACATTTTTTTGTGAAGTTGGAATGCAGTTTTCTATATTGAACAGTGTGATGTTGCTCCACTATCACATGAATCGATATGATCATCACTTTAGATAAATAGCATTATTCTTGGACATGTTTGCCATTTTCTGTGGTGGCAAAGACTATGGCCAGTTTTTCCGTGTTCGTGTGAATTTTTGCGGATTATGAACTAGTTAGATATCTATAAGGAGAAATTTTACTTTTATCGCGAAATCTGTTGACTGAGAAATCAACTTAAATCCTTTATTTCAAGAGTTGATCGAGTTAAATTGTTGATAACTAATTTTAATAAAGTTATATTAATCTTATCAAATGAAATGGAAAGCACTCATGAGTTTTCCCTTTTTCTTTTTAATATTACCAAGAATTAGAATCCAAGATTCTGAGTCAACCCTCATCCAAGCACTCCCAAACGAAACAAGTACTTTTTGGTGCTGGCAAGAGAAAATGTGAGCTCAAAAACAATCCAAGGGAGACTTATAAAAATTGCATGGCCCCCCACTTTTCCTCTGATGGCTGATGCCCTCAACGTGTCTACTGATAAAAAGAAACAGGAAGTGATGGTTCAGGTTAAGTCATTTCTTCAGCAAATTAGCTTTTGGACTAGTCTACCAATACAAAACGCCACTTGTCAATTTAGTAACCCATTTTATAAGTGGGTTAGTACATATAGAATAACCTATGGCTTTTATCCACACTGCCAACTCAAAAGCATTTTAGATAACAATAGTTGAAAAAGTTAAGTAGGGTTGAGTAGGGGCCTGGTGAATTCTTGATTCTACCTTCCATTCTCCTCATAAATGCTGTTCTAGGGTTCTCTCAGGTTTAAAAGTAAATAGATTTCTGCTTTAAAATTTAAATCGCTTCTGGTTTCCCAATTCCAGTCCTGCACTGCAAAGTTGTATCTTTTAAGGTATGTTAATGTCCATGACATAAACAACTGTACCTATGCCTGGCTCCTTGTATGCCATTTGCAGTTTCGATCAGATGGTGCTCGTAACTGTATATGGCGTGCCAGGAGCTATGCATATTTTTTGGAACTATGTTTTATTATTATTATTATGATTATTATTTCATCATTTTCTTTGCTGTCAAATCTATTGAATTGCAAGAACATAGATTCTGTAGAATAAGTATTGTTTCATTGATGGTATTGTCTTAGTTATTTACTTGTTTTGTCCATTACACTGGGAGTCATGTCCAGATTTACATCATTAGAAGAATATTCAAAGTGCCAAGATTTTGTAAAAAAATCTAGAATTCTATTTACCTCTAGTCTGTCGTAACGAGTCATCGAGCTTGGAAACTTCCCGTACTACTGGATGCCTGAGAAGAAGAAAAATGCGACGACTGTTTCTGGCGTATTTTAAGTTTCGTCATATCAGCAACTATTCCAGGCCGCGATATCTCAATGTCTTCTGTCTCCATCTCGTTGGTCAACATCTCAAAGGCCCTGGACATTCTAGGCCGGAGCTTGGTCGTCTCTTGCACACATAGCAGCCCGACTTTTATGAATCGAATGGCTTCTTCTTTTGCAAAATCTCCGCTCAATACAGGATCCACTAGCTCCAACAGGTTATTGGAACTGTACGATTCCCACGCCTGCACGGGTAAATTAATGTTAAATGAGATTGTTTCCTAATTTCTTTTTTGTAAGAAATCAAGTTGCCTGTCTATTATTGCTCGGATTGTTACCTTTTCAACTAAGAACTGATCTCCATATCGTAAATCGTAATCAATGACAGGCCGGCCACTGACAATTTCTAGTAGCAATACTCCAAAGCTGTAGACGTCCGATTTCCTGGTCAAACGTCCACTGGTTGCATATTCCGGAGAAAGATAGCCCCTTTAACATTCATAACGGTAAAAATCACGATTAGCAACAACAACAATCGGTAATGAACAAAACCCGATTTCACAAAGTACCATAAATTTCCACTTACATAGTTCCAGCCACACGAGTACTAATATGTGACATGTTCTCTCTGTACAGCCTAGCAAGACCAAAATCTGCGACTTTTGGTATAAAATTCTCGTCCAGAAGTATATTGCTCGCCTTGATATCCCGATGTATAATATGAGGATTGACTTCTTCGTGCAGGTAAGAAAGCCCTTTCGCAATTCCTAACGATATGTTTCTTCTCAGTGTCCAACTAAATTTCATCCTATTATGTTCCCCACCTGTTGATCAAGAAACAACCATGGTATCAAAATAGACCGAGATCCGTTCAAATTTAACCTCTCAAAGCCACCCATTTTTTGAAAAGTTAAGATGAGGTGATTCGACAAAGACTGGACAAGTGACGATGAATTTCATTATTAAACACCATGTCAAATAGTGCTTACCAAGAAAGGTGTGCAAGAGGCTATTATTTTCCATGTAATCATAGACCAAAAGTCTTTTAGCTCCATCTATACAACATCCTCGGAGATTAACAAGATTTTCATGCTTAATATCAGATAATGCTGCAATCTCAGATATGAATTCCCTTTCTCCTCTCATTGATTCCAGTTCAACAGATAGAACTTTGACTGCCACAAAAATCCCATCTTGAAGCCGACCCTATAATTTGACCAAACCAAAATCTAACTTTAGCATTCGAGAAAAAAATTGCGTAAAAGATACGCAGTGTTAACTAAAATCAGAACATTCGAAGTCAACTTAATTTATTACCTGGTAAACAGAACCAAATCCACCCTCTCCAATCTTGTGTCTAAATCCCTGAGTGGCAGTTTTGATTTGATTGTAAGAGAATACCGAAAATTTTGAATTGGAAACAGTTTGACCACCTGCTCTAGGATTCAGTTTAGTCCATGTAAGAAAAAGTCACTCATGTATTCTTATCAATGTTCTAATCTTGTCATCTAGCCACGCTTTCTGCTTTTTACATCTCGATTTTGCCTTGCTATAATTACACTTTTTAGAACGCTGATTCTTATATTATGGTATTCTAAACAAAATCAAACTGCATGAAGGATTTCTCAACGTACCTGTTTCTTCTTGTTGTCGTTGTCGTCTTTGATTGGTGCTGAAACAACCTAAAAAATAAGACATTTTCATGTTTGTTTGAGGTTGTTTTTCCTTGATACTGTCTGGTTTTCTGTAATCTTGGATTTAACAACTAAATTTTATTATGGGTAAAAGTGTATTACTGGGTAAAAAATAGGAGGAGCAAGTTTGGTTGGTTGGTTGGTGGGCAGGTGGGAGAAACGAAGAGAAGGAATTTTATGGTGAGAATTATACTATTTATACCCAAGCCCATTGATTTGGACTAAATTAGGTCTTCAAATTTTCTGCTATTTCTTACTCGTTGGGGAGACTGATGCAGTTTCTTGATCATTTCTGAGATCGAACGTGTTTAGACTTGTTAACGTGTTATTATATTTTATTAGAGAAATGGTCCGGTCATTAACCAAAAAAAATTTAGTCATAAGTATTGAAAAAAAAAAAAAAATCGAGTTGATTAGCTTCCGGTGAATAAAACTTACATACCTGATCTCCTGTCCATAATGGACAGGATAAACTTTGCCAACCGTCGACAAGAATGTCAAGTTGGCGGTGACAAAAAAAAGGTTTGTCATGTCGACATGGCAATGCTACGTCGACAAATGGGCAACATAATTCCAGTCCACTGTGTACAAGAAACCAATTCTAATAAAAGTAATTCTAATTTTGGTCTAACCGTAAAAATGTTGAAGTGAAATACATTTTTGGAAAGACAACGTGAAAATTTAATTAAGTAAATGGATAATTTTCGATTAGGAGTTCACCATAAGACATGATGGGAACAAAATCACTTCTGATTAAACACAATTTATATCATCACGGTTTAATCACTTATTATTTACATATTTGTAGGACTTGTAAATTATAATCACCACTTAAATTTTATTTTAATCTCTTTCCAAATATGAACAGAAAACGAATTATATAATTTTCAAAGTTTTGGATGTGGATAGGAATGATAATAAATTAACATTTGAATGGTTTGGTAATCGAAAGTCAAAGATTCAAATATCAGTATCTTTAAATACCCTTTTGAAAATGATGCAGGAAGGGAAAAAATTGAAGCCCATTTCACACTTTGAAATAAAATAAAAAGACTAAATCTAGAAACATAGGTTTCATTGGTCATGAAAGTAAGGCTGATTTCAATTTTATTTTTATTTATTTATTTTATTATTATTTATTTTTTTTTGGCTTCACGATTAATTTCTATTGGTTCCTTTTAATCGTGAATTTTTTTTAGGAGAGACGGATAAAGTAGAAAAATAAAAGTTCACTAGCCACGATTTTATTATGGTTCACATTTATATTTTTTTTATAGGAGCTTAGTTTATTTGTTCTTTTCATTGATAGATGGACTGGTTGTACGGTTTTCCTCCGCCTTAAGTGAGGGTTTTATGAATAAATTTTAATTTCTAGTTTAAAAAAAAAAAAAAACACCTTTGCTTATGTTACTACTTGTTACGATCCCATATCTCTTGGCCATGTAATTTAGCAGAATAAGTTGGCAAATGCCATTTTTATCTTATAACCTAGCCTCTGTAATCGAACTATAACATTGAAATGCCATTTATAGCTATGTGAAACCTTTTATTTTATTTTTATTAAGTTTAACACCTCAAGGTCTTGGATATTGAGTTTATACTTGGTCCCAATTTTTTAAAATTCATTTTCAATCACACATTTTATGGTAGTCACAACTTTTATCAATATTTTATTCACGGAATTCATCAGTTTTTATCAAAACCTACTAAAATTTTAATTTTTAATTAAACCAAATAGGGCCGAGTAAGGAAAACTTTGTAATCTTTTCTTGTTACGTCTCTGTTTGGTTTAGATAAAAAAAAAAAATAGATATTTAATAGATTTTAATTAAAAGTTGATGAAATGTGTGACAAAAAAAATTGTGGAGCCATTAAACATATGATTAAAATTAAATATTTACTTTTAGTTTAATTTTAATATATTTTTGTAGTTGAACCAAACAAGACTAAAAGCATCTCTAAGAAACTTTTTGTTTTTAGAGAGTAAAAAAATTTAAATACCCCAACAATCTATTTATTTTTAACTCTTAATTTTACAACTCTCAATATATAATTATTGTTTTTCATATATTTTATTTTCGTTGGTTTTCATCCAAATTATTATATTATTTTTCATTATTTTCTTTGTATATACTCCCCTATTTCATAAAGATATGCTTATTTTCATTTTTCGTTTGTCCAAATTGTATGTCACTTTCCTTGTTGAGGGTATAATTATTTTCTTAGTTTTCTAGTATACGTCTATTTAATGTGTCTTATTATCAACAAAATGAATTACTCTTATTTAAACCATTATTTAATGTAAGAGTGTATTAGGAAAAGTGTAAATAAAATTAATATTTTCAACTATATTAATTATATTTTATTAATGTGTGTAAAAATGAAAGCAAATTTATCTTTATGGAACGGATGTAGTACTATTTAATTGGGTCAATATATGGAGCATTAAAAATTCAAATATTTTGAATGCATTAAATTATAGAAAGTAGATTCAAATATTTTGAATGCATTTAATATTTTTTCCTCACTTCAAAGTATGAAAACAAAATATTTTGATATAAATTATTATCAAAGATGAGACATACTAATTAATGGAATGTTAAAAATAAAAATTCTATGAAAAAAGTTAAAAAAATAATTATTATAATGAACAAAAATTGAGGAGTTTAACTGCAATTAATTTGTTGTATCTAATCACTCAATAACACCATTTTCTCCATTAATCAATTAATGATGTTTGACCTGAAATCTATAGATAAAGATACCTTTATCTTTGGTTGACTTTTAGCTTAACATGAGAAATACTTACCCTGACTTACCTCACCTCATAGGGGGTGAAGGTGAGGGTGAGCCACCGTTAAGGTGACGGTTCCTCATAGGACGGTCGCACCACGTATTTCTTGCTTAACAGTATCTATGTTTAGAAAATTTATTTGGCAAATGCAGAAAAATAATATAAAAAAAAACCATATATAAAACTAAAAATGATAAAAAAAAAAAAAAATTATTACGTTGACCTACTTATTGCAATATTGTTTTTAATCATTCATGTGATAAAAATTACGCTTAAGAAGAACAAAATGATTTGTTACAAGTTAATGTCTAGAAAAGAAGAAATGGTTACATATGAATCGCAGTCGTTGATTATATATAGTGTTACTCTTTCAATTAATCTCTTATTATAATCCTGGGTATTTTAAAATATTCTTAAATAATTTTTGTTTTAATTATTATCACTTTTGCTGTCATCTCGCCATCGTGTATCTGATTTATATATATATTTCAAATAAAAAAGTCGCAAATCATTTAGCCAATTTTACAGTTGATGCAGTCTCGCCCTCGCTCTTATGCCAGCAATAATTGCATTATTTTTTTTGCTTAATAACAATTTCGATTTACAAAAACAAATCCGAGATATGATAAGTAACCGGGTTTTTCTATTTGTCAACCCCAATGTACACTTAGCAAGGCCCTAAGTAACCTGTATTGTATTGCAATTCCTCAGGTGACTTGGATTATGGAATTTATTGTATGAATAGATTATCGCAATGTAAGAACATTTTTAAGAGATTATTTATTTATAAAGAGCATTTTATACATAACAGAAAATATTTTTAAATTTGGGGGGAAAATATTTATACACTCCAACAACGTCCTTTGTTTGATCCTTCATTTTGCTTTTTTATTTTTTTAAGAAACATATATTGATTTTTCCTTATCTTTTTGACAATCTAAATTTTGTTTTAGATCTAAAGGTGTAACACGAGTTGTCGACACAACAAATGTTGAGCTCTAGGTATCGCTAAACCTCTTCTCAATATGGATGCACTTGTTCATGTGAAGCGACTAGCGAGAGAATATTGGAATTGAGGATGTTATTCACGACCATTTTTCGTTTAATTTGGACTATATCCATTAGAGGGAGTTTTAGGTAAGATGATTTGGCGGACTACCAAACTAAATATAGAAATACTTTAATAAAAGGGTTAATAAAGTTATGATGAATTATATAGAGAGGAAGGACATGAACTATATGAAGAGATAAAGCACGTATTGATCTTTCATCGTGTCTATTTATTTGAATGTCTTTACCGAAAAGCACTAGTAAGAGACTAGTAATCTTAATTAATTCAAAAGGCTGTTTGTACATCCTGTTGTTTACAGTTTTGTACACAGCACTCTCTCAATGAGTGGGGCACACGATTAAAATAATCGTGGGGGCCCACCCATGCATGTGAGGGTGCTGTGTACAAACAGCACTGTACATTTAGTGGGTCTCTAATTAATTGGATATAGGTCTTGACTTGATTATATAGAAAATAAGATCTAACAATTATTGATTTATTTGCTAAAGACGTCAATTAGGGGGCGTTGGTCTCCTAATTGGTCTCAATTAGATAAAGCTTGTTTTTGTACCTTTTCTGAGAGGTCTTGCTTGACGTGTCTTCCTTGTACTTTTGTCATTTGGTTTGAACAATTTTTGGTGACCTTGTCTTAAGGGGAATATATATATATATATATATGTATATATATATTACTTGCAAGTAGTGGCGGAGTCAACCATTTAAAGTTGAGGGATCCCAAAATTGAAGATATAAAGGTGAAGGGGTGAGGGGGCCATGGGGGTTGCTCCCGAATTTTATTTTTAATACCTTATTAACAAAAAATAATATTTATCTTATGTAGTTTCATATTATTTAAGATTTCAGCATTTTACCTTTAGTGGATTAAGCCAAAATCAATAATTAGTCTATACAGTATGGGTGACAATGATTGTGTCGAATCATTGAAACTTGAATTGTATAGGTTCGATTAGATCCTTTTGGTAGCTCCATAAATCGATAAGGATTCAACTGCACTACAGATGTTACATAGTTGATCAAGTCAAAATTCGTTTTACCAAGTTAGGTAACAAAGTCATAAAAGAATTTCTATCATGGTTAGAGCTTAGAGTTCAAGGGCTCAGGATGTCCTAATTCAACTAAAATTAGAAAAAGAAAAATCGTTGGCCTATAAATAGACATAGTGGTTGAACGAGGACAATATTCCAATATTGTCTAGCTAAAATTCTGAGAGAGAGAATTTTGAGATCTGTTTCACTTTTTCTCTAATATTCTTATGTTATAGAATTAAGATTTGGGATTTTTGGTTCTAATTGTTGATTTTGGGATGATTTCAGAATCAACTTGCTGTCAGAATTAATCAATACGCAAGTCGCAACCCCTTCAATTGCGTATGCAATCAGGGGCAAAGGAAGGGGGTTTTAGATTTGGAAGAGGTAAGTTGCGTATTCCAAGTCCGGTTGAGACTCGAGAGAGAAAGAAGAGGTCGAAGTGGAATTGGAATGAAGGGTTTTTCAGATTTAAGTGTTAATTTTATGATAAAACCGTAAATACTAAAATTAAAAAAGTCAAAAAATTGGGGGGTCCGGGTCCCCCCTTCCCTCCGCCCCTGCTTGCAAGTTTAACTGATTAAAAATGCGAATGTCTTATTAGTATTGTTCAAGTCATTCTTTGGGTTGGTAGTGGGGGTGGAGGGACCAAAATGGGATAAAGATAATGCTACAAGTACAAAATGTAAACCATTTTGTACCCCCAGCCGCCTCTTCAAAATGAAAAAATAAAAAAGAGGAGAGAACAAAATTAGCACTAAATTTGAAGGACGATTTTAAGTCACAAAAATTAATATACAGGTAAAATATTGTAAGTGATGTGGAGATGTAACATTTCAAAAGTCATACACATGAATCACATGTTGTTAACAAATATCAAAGTCACGATATGCGAATTTTGAAATCACATTATGGAAGTTTTAGAACCACATTAATATTGGCAATCACAAACATGAATTCACAATCCACTAATAAGGTCACAACAAAAGTTTTAAATCCAAACAAAAATTTAAGATGATCAAAAATATTTTATCGAACCATTTACATTATAAACAAAAATCTTAAGTCATAGAGTCACAATGCTAACAGACGTGACACCACATTTTTATGAAATTCAACGTACTCTCTTGGGACGTAGAAGGTGAATGGAGATGGAAAGAAAGATTTTGAAATTTCCCAAACTCTTACGATATAAAAGATGGATGAATAAGGCAACCTCTCCATGCTTGGAATTATGATAGCACTCTCTATATCTCGCTTAAATAGTAATAAAATAACTAAATATTATATTATAAATATTTAGAATATTTTAATTACTTATTTACTTTATTTATGTACCTGATAAAAAAAATGAGGCTCAAACATAACCATAATGTGATTTTAAGATTAATTCTTGACTTACGTAAATTTTTCCAAACAAGCACTAATGCCCAAAACTTAAGTTCTGGTAATGGACCAGAGATTGGGCCAATCTGTGTATTTGTTTTGCTTTTCCTCGGGAAATGATGCTCTCATTATGGCACGACTAGCCGATGAGGTTATCTTTTAGAAAGAAACCATAAGTAAAATTATATGAAATTTGTTATTAGAAAAAAAAAAAAAAAAAAAAAAAATCTTAAATTTGTACCCATCTCTCTACGCACATGTTACAAACAATGTTCAAAAAAGAGTAATTGACGCAAAACGTCACTACCTTTCAAAGTTTTTGTGAAAAATATTCCTACATTTCATTTATTGATGTAAAACGTCCCCACCTTTCAATTTCTTGGTGCAAAAAGTCCTTTTCACATTTATTTAACGTAAAATGACCAAAATACCCCACTATTTAAATAGAACAAATTACAATTATAGATCCAAACTTTTAAAAAGTGCAAATAATCTTCCAAACTTCACCTTCTCCCCGCAACTCACCCCCCACACCACCGCCGCTTGCCGGGCCCACCTTCCGGCCACCAAAGCCACTGTGTATGTGTACCCACTTCCTAGTAATCCCTCCACCAGTCTCCTCCAAAAACCCATATTAACCTCTAATCAAACCATAGAAATTGCTGCCTATTCTCATCACTCTCCACACAAAAATGGTCGCCGCCACTGCCACCACATGCCCAGAGCCCTCCACTTTCAAACTCGTCTCTTCCCACCTCAATTCTTCCTCTCTCACTGCTTTTTCCTCCCTCAAAATCCCCTCCGCTGCTGATTCTCTAAACTATTCCTTCAAATCCTTGAAATCTCAGCTCAATCCCCAACCACACCGCATCAATAGCCCTGTCTATTTCACCACAACCACCCCCGACGCCACTTCCACCGTCACTACATTCACGTGCTCTGCTACGTTGTGGGCGACAACATCGACACTGACCAAATCATCCCCGCCGAGTACCTCACTCTCGTCCCCTCCAATCCCGATGAGTACAAGTATCTTAGTTCTTACGCCCTCATTGGTCTTCCATCTTCATACGAAACTCGCTTTATTGATCAAGGGGAAACAAAATCCAAATGCTCCATTGTGATTGGGGGAGATAATTTTGGCTGTGGCTCGTCCCAAGAGCATGCCCATGTAGCCTTAGGTGCCTCCGGGGTGGCTGCTATTGTAGTTGAGTCATATACTCGAATTTTCTTTAGGAATTATGGGGCCATTGGGGAGATTTATCCAATGGAATCGAAATGAAGGATGTGCAATGAGTGTAAGACTGGGGATGTTGTGACCATTGAGCTTGGGGAGAGTGACAGCAAGTTGATTAATCATACCTCTGGTAATGAGTATAAGTTGAAGCCAATTGGAGATGGTGGGCATGTGATTGAGGCTGGTGGGATTTTCGCCTATGCAAAAAAGACTGGGATGATTTCTTCGCGCTAAACGTCAAAGCTATATTTTCCTGTTTTATTTTTCATTGTATAACGTGTGTTTGGTTGCCATATTTTTTGGTTGAAAATGGCGCGTTAAAATAGACGTTTTGTGTCAATTACCCTTCAAAAAATTTGGGCATACTAATTGGTTCAATCGGAAAAGTTGAGAAATCAGTTCAAATACCGTTTCACTAATAGATAAAATCGAAAATTTAAAAATTGTTTAAAATAAATCATGTCGCTAATGAATTTCAATTTTTTTTTGTCCGGTCAATTTAGACTTGACAATTAAAGTTTCGATCGAATAAAATGACAACCAAACATCTTATAATATTATGTAATGTATCGAAAAAATCGATCAAGAATAAATATAATCCCCAGCTGAATCTTATTGGCTGAAACCCACACTATCTTGCTTAAAGAACGAAGCTTTATTGGTTGAAATAGTGAAAGAAATAGAGAGGCAAAAGCCAAACATTTTTAAGTGGACAACACTTCAATCAAGAATAAAATTACTATTTGTATATAGTTCATTGCAATTAATAACCATAAGGTAAGTGTGTGGTTGATGATAAAAGATGGCCCATTATAAATGATCATCATCAACAACAAAGTAATCATAATTGGTTAACCATGATCTATTAAATCAAATACGCAATGAAATTATTCATTAACCATGATCAATTCTCCAATGAATAATAAAAATACATGATGTAAAGATGTGTTCGTTTAGAAGACGTCTTAACAACTCTTTTTTGAAATATCTAGAAACCACATAAACATTGATTAAAACAACAAATCGACTAGATCGAGAATTGAAAAGTGCATAGAGTAAAGAGTAGATCATGTGAGACCTTTTGGGCTGAAACCAAGATATTCGATGACCACTTTCAACACCTAATTCCATGTTGAGTATTTATAAAAGTGGATGACTCTCATAAAACAAGAATCATTCAAAAACAACAATCAACGTACAATGATGTTTTAGATTATAGAGATATAGCCACACAAACTTATAATTTCAACAAACTTATAGAGATATAGCCACTTTCATTTTAGAAGATATAAAAATACTAAAATATATCACGAAAAAATTCAAATACCTTGCTTTTCAATGCAGTGCAACAAGTGGTAGCCATGTTTTCAAATCAAAAGGTATCGAGTCTATTGACCATGCTAAAATATGGGAAAAAATCAGTGGAACTCAACTAATTTACTATATTCTTGTATTATGGTCACTACTTCAACTTATTCCAAATTTAATCACAAATTTATTTCAATCAACTATAAACATTATCAAACTGATAGAAATCACAATGAAACTCGTCGTAGTTGTCTTATGAAACATGTGCAATACTTTTATATATAACTTAATCCTCGTTTGGTCCAATTTTTTAAGATTCATTTTTTCTTAAATTGATTCTCAATCACACATTTTTATAGGATATCCTCAACTTTAAAAAATTTTACTACACATTTTATTAACTTTTATCAAAATTTATTAAAAATTTGATGGAATTTGTATTTTTTTTAATACCAAAAAATGCATTGTCAAAAGATAAGTCGCAAACTCTATTAGTTTTATTAACAATTTTGGACGAAATGGTAGAATTGATATAAATATATAAATTTTATCATCAAATCAAAACAAATTAAAGTTAAATAATTAACATGAACAAACATACGACTCAAGTGTCTTCTTGCGAAAATTTTCATTCAACATGAAATCATCTGAGTCTTCGTGTTTAAGCTGTGAACTCGTTACGTGGTGTTCGTTTTAAAATGACATTTGTCATCTTATTCTTCACGACTTTGTTCGTAAGTATAGAGAAAACATATAATTAAAAAAGAAAAGAAAAGAATAATGCTCTTAAAGCAAATAATATTGGGTTGGACCCGTTGACTGTAGTGCTGGTGGAGCTATACGCACCAAACAAACCCATCATTAGAGTCGTGTTCACCTTCTTTAACTTTTCCCCACTACCAACGCCACACATACACGCTACTTGTTTCTATCAATTTTCCCCCTTTTCCCCCATTAAAATCCAAAACCCCACAATCTTTTCCCCTTCAACCAAATTTCGTAATATTTCCCCTTTCTTCTTCCGTTGGGTTTCTGCTTTATCTAATACATTGAAAACAGCACCTTTTTTTTTTTTAATATTAATCGACTTTTATACATCTGTTATGTTGAAGATCAGTGATTTTGATAAAAAAAGATTAGATTTTTTCTTAAAATTTTGATTTTAGGATCTTTATTTTGAAGGGAAAGGAATTAGACTTAAAATTTTGAACGGAAAGGAATTAGACTTAATATGGGCAATATTGGAAGTAGTGGGGTGCAAGGGCGGAGGAGGAGCTCGAGCAGGCGGAGACACCCACCTCCGCCGCCGCCTCCTCCTCCACAGGCTCCGCAACCAGAGATCACAGCAAACAGGTATGTTTTCGCGGCAGCGACTCCTTACCCTACATCCCAATACCCAAACTCCAACGTTCCTGGTTATTACCAACAGTACCCGGGGTACTACCCGCCTCCACCGCCCTCGATGCCGGTGCCTCTCCCCGCTCCTTATGACCACCACCATGCGGCTGCCCACGCCAATTGGGTTAACGAACGGTACCCGTATGGGCCGCCCATGATTCAGCCTCCGGCACCATACGTTGAGCACCAGAAGGCTGTTACTATTCGAAATGATGTTAATTTGAAGAAAGAAACTTTAAGGATCGAGCCCGACGAGGAGAACCCTGGGAAGTTCCTCGTTGCTTTCACTTTTGACGCCACAGTGGCTGGAAGGTACGATAAGATTTGTATGTATATTCTTCAATTTTTTCTTCACCCAATTTTAGTTTTTGTGGTTTTTTGGTCATCTGATGACTAAATAGTAGCCAAGAATTGGGATTTGATTATAGAATTGGATAACCATGAGCTGCTGAATAAATTTGAGAGTAGTACGTGGATATGAAATTCTATGAAAACATTTAAACACGACAATTTTGGACTTCTTGTCATGTTTTCCGGGCAACATTGATAATATATGAAAGTGGCCTCAGGAATTCGCATCAGCTTCGTAATTTATTGACTCCCTCAGGAATTATGTTACTGAGTCTATTTGATATTGTGATGGAGTACTAGTTTGTCATGATTTTCAGTGGAATTTATGGGAATTTGGATCCCACATCGGAAGTTTACACTTCCTTTGTGTGATTTATATAGGTTTGGGTTCTCCAACTACATTGGCTAGCTTTTGTGGGCCGGCTCTTCCAAATTCTATAACATTGGTATCAGAGCAGACACCATGTCTTTCGATCTCGGTTACCACTTAGGGTGTATGAGCACCTGTTCGACGTGGACACCGAGTCGGAAGCGTGGTGGTTTGTCATGATTTCCAGTGGGATTTATGGGAATCTGGATCCCACATCGGAAGTTTACGCTTCCTTTGTGTGGTTTATATAGGTTTGGGTTCTCCAACTACATTGGCTAGCTTTTGTGGGCATGATGGCCAAGATGAGTGGAGAGACACTGAATTTTGGTTCAGGAAATTCCTTGGCTCAAGGGAATGGTAAAGGGATTCAAATAGAAGGACAACCAAATCCTGTTTTGTCTAGTGGTGGATTATTGAGCTCTGGGACAGGAAACTCACTTAAGTAGGGAAGTGGTAAGTTTGACTACCAGGTGAATACTAAAATCCCAAAGATAGACTTTCCTTACTTCAATGGAGAAGGGCCTAGAGAGTGGTTAAGAAAAGCTAGAAAGTACTTTTAGATTCACCAAGTACATGAAGAGATGAGGGTGAGCATAGCAGAGATGTATCTAAAAGGAAAAGCTGATATATGGTTCCATGGGTTCATAACTAGCCACCCAGATGCTGATTGGGGATCATTTTCCACTGAAATTTGTGGAAGGTTTGCTGAAAATATTGCTGAGGAAGTGATTGAGTTATTCAGCAAACTCAGACAGAAGGGAGCCATCACTGAATATCTGGAGCAATTTGAAGAATTAAAGTCACAAGTAATGTTGTCCTTACCTCACTTACCAGAGTCTTATTACATATCAATCTTCACCAGTGGCCTCAAAGAGGAGATCAAATCCATGGTGAAAATTATTAAACCCACAACCCTGGCCAAGGCATTTGAGGTAGCTATCTTACAAGAAAACACTATCATGTTATAGAACTTGGAAGAGCCAGCCTACAAAAGTTAGCCAATGTGGTTAGAGAACCCAAGCCTATATAAACCACACAAAGGAAGTGTAAATTTTCGATGTGGGATCCAGATTCCCATAAATCCCACTGGAAATCATGACAAACCACCACGCTTTCGACTCGGCGTCCACGTAAAGCAGGTGCCCATACACCCTAAGTGGTAACCGAGATCGAAAGACATGGTGTCTGCTCTGATATCAATGTTATAGAACTTGGAAGAGCCAGCCCATAAAAGCTAGCCAATGTGGTTGGATAACCCAAGCCTATATAAACCACACAAAGGAAGCGTAAGCTTCCGATGTGGGATCCAGATTCCCATAAATCCCACTGGAAATCATGTCATAGTTCTAACTTTGAGTGATTTGTTTGTGTTTGTTAATGACTTCTATTGTGATCTGGTAGACCGGGAATGTTTTTGTTGTTATGACAAAGAAAATAAAATTTGTTGCTTTTGTGCTACTCATTCAATAAAAAGTATTTCCATAGGAGAATATATTTTTCAAAAACTGAAAATAACTCAAATGTTAACTGAGCCTTCTTTAATCCTTTTATAATTTCCTTTCGAGGTAATGGGGTTGTAGATGTTAAACGATGAATTCGGGTTTGCGAGTGCTTATTTGATGAGATTCTTAGTATCTAATCTCCTTAAGGGCTAATACTGTCGTTCTCTGATATCTTAGTTTTGCTTGCTGTTGCTCTCTGCAGTAGTTTTAGTGTTAAGCTCATGTTGGGTTAACATGCACTAGTTCATTTGCATAATTGGAGATAAGTGGTTTTGCACTCATTCCAGACATTTTAATGTTTGTATTGGCTACATCCCAATGCTTCTTTGTGAGCCAAGGCTGACACGGATTGTGATTTGGAGCCATAATGTTTTTAATTTGTCTTTGGTAAGTTCATGTTTAATTCCCATAACTAAGAAGCATAAAGTGTCTCGCATTATCTTAGATGCTTATCAAATTAAGCCCCCGTTTGGCCCCCATTTTTTGTGAATGAAAATGGGTCGAATAGTTTTTTTTTTTTTTAAATGAGTGGTTGAAAAAGAAAATGTTTTCGATTTACGTGTAATATTATTTTATGGAAGATTGTGTGGTTGAAAATAGGAGAGAGAAAAATGGAATGTAATTTAATGAGATTCAAACACGGGCTAAGCATGTCATTTTGGAAAACTTAAGCCTGATTTTAACCTCCAAAAAATTGAGTTCTGATATATTGTCTTATTCTACTCTCTGGTTTTTTTCTTTTCTTGAAGCAGTCATTATGTCTCTTTTTTCTTGTTTTTGGGTTCTTTTTCGAAAGACAGCGATCATTTCTTGAGTTTCAATTTTCCTGTAACATGCAGCATGACCATAGTTTTCTTTGCTAAGGAGGGTGAAGAGTGTTGCCTGACTCCGACGAAAGAAAGCTTACTTCCACCTATTTTGATACATTTTCAACAAGGTTTGGCACAAAAGTTTAAACAACCCCCTGGAACAGGGATAGACCTTTCAATGTTTGAGGAGGCAGAATTGTCGAAAGTTGGTGACATGGATGTGTACCCTCTAGCGGTTAAGACAGAGGCTTCCATAGACAAAGAAAATGGAAACTCAGACAGTGGATCCAAGAATTCCCAAATAACCCAGGCTGTGTTCGAGAAGGAGAAAGGTGAATATCAGGTTAGGGTGGTGAAGCAAATATTGTGGGTTAATGGCATGAGGTATGAACTACAAGAGATTTATGGGATTGGAAATTCAGTTGAGAGTGATTTTGATGGGAATGATCCTGGAAAAGAATGTGTCATTTGCCTCTCAGAACCCCGAGATACGACTGTCCTGCCTTGTCGACACATGGTACTATTCCTCTCTCTCTCTCTCTCATACATATACCGTGACATAGATGCATGCTTGCACTCCGAGTGGCAGTTTTTCTTATACTGGTATAATTATTTGAGAGTAGGTTGGTCGTTGGTAGCTTGTGAAACGCATGTATAATTCTGGTAACTTTTTGATGCAGTGTATGTGCAGCGAGTGCGCAAAAGTATTGAGGTTCCAAACAAATAGGTGCCCAATTTGTAGACAGCCGGTGGAGCGGCTTTTGGAGATCCAGGTCAACAATGGGACTGATGAATGAAGAGGATTAGCTGCTATCCCTGTGCTTCAAAGTTTTTATTTTATTTTATTTATTTGTGTTTATCCTTTTCCATCTCGTCCTGCCCTTGGTTCCTAGACTTTAATAATCAGATTGAAAAGCTCGATGGTGTGCAATGTGTTGAAAGTATACCATTGACCTAGTACACGACTGGATATGATGTAGGTCAATTCCTTGAGAAATGATTTTGCATAGTGCTTAGCGGCATTTCTTCTTGCTCACAGTTGTTCAATAAAAGATGTATAGATCGTTTGGCTTGCTATTAACCACGTGTTCGAGTTTCGTTATTTTTCATTTAATTTTTTGTACAATTAATGAATAGACATGACATCTTTAGCTACTAGACCCTTTCATGATCTAGAATGGATTACCTTTGGACTCTTGTCCTAAAAAAATTATGAAAAATCTTTCATTCCTGTAGTTTCCAATGATGCCCTTTCTGAATTTGATGAGGTATAGCCTTTTTTTATGAAACTTTTGTTTTTGTAGGCAATGGAAAAGATGGAAGTAATGCATGATATGTACCCCACCCCTTTTATATCATTTCTTGTGGGTTGGAAAGAAGTATAATTAGTCCATAAACCAAGGGTTGCAAGCAATGTTGCTGTGGGGTCCGTTAACACTCAAATTTTGAATCATGGCTTCCAATATCTGAGGCTACAAAAATTCCTCTTATGCTTTGCTTCTTACTTTAGCAAAGTTATGTTTAGTTTGTGTCACTTAGACTTTGTTTCTTGAAAATTAAAGCAAAAAGGGGTTAAATGACTTTATTGTTACTAAGAAATTCGTGCATGATCCTATCAGTTTATCTTTCTTTAGGAGCCCTACCTTGGTAGAGCACCAACGTCTTTCTTATCTCAACAAGGGTTCCATTTAGAACAGTCGACCTATCTTTCCTAATCGCCTACCAGTAATTGAATAGTCGCTCGGTTTGTTCTTATTTCGATTGCGTTGGGTATAAATACTACATTGTGCCTACTACACGCGTTGATTTTGCAACAAAATTATATAGATATCGGGGGTTTTGATTGAAAAAAAAAATGGAATAAGGAATGTATTATGGTGGATGCTGTGGATAAGGATATGTGGGCAACAAAAACATATTGATAGATAATCTTAATTCCCCTTGTGTCTAAATTGTTCAATGCATAGTAAAGAAAGAATTATTCACAAAGAATAAGGAAAATTTCGAATAGTAATCGTATTGTTTGGGCTTAATCTCAATGATTATTCTATTACTCGAAAACTTACGACTTTGTATTAGCAACAAAGAAAATTTGAACTGTATATTAGTGTTACTTCATTTTTGAAATGGAAATTTCGAATATGCATAAAAGCAATTAATTTCGGATTATTACTATCAATAATTAAGTAAAATCTAAATACGCAAGACATTTGCAACTCAATGATAAATCAAAATTGATGAATGTGATGTTGTCAAATGTGTATTGTCAAACAAAATTGTAAAAAAAAATATTGTACAAGTGGCAAGATTGCTTAAAAATTAGCATATTAAACCCTGGTTTTCGAGGCCACCGTATCTTCAAATGAAAATGTGTTTTGTATCTTTGGCTTACAACCTCACAAGAAACGATATTCAATAAGTCGAGAGTCTAGTCGATCGACATTAAATAATTGCTAACAAGCTATTCTAAAGGGAAATTGGCTATGTAACCTAGACTCCCAGGAGGCAAAAGAAACAAAAAAATAAATTTCAAATGCACAACTTCCAACCCGTTGACTTCATGTTTTGATTATAACAAACAAGAGATTTTATTTCTAACAATTAAATTCGTCTCCATAGCTATTACTGCAAAATTGATCGATTAGGGACAAAAATATCACTACCAAAAGACTAACATTGGACGATCAATAAAAATCAATATGGAAGTCAAGTATTCACGATAAATCACTCGAGACAAAAACTTTGATAGTCAAACATCGAAGATATTAGATTTAAGGTGTTTTGCATTCATGTGTAAAGGTACAACGTTTCAATATTTAGCAATGAATTATTAAAAGTCCAATGAATATTTTTTTATGCACGAGAAGATTATTTCATAAAAATACTTGCATAAAAATTATTTTTCAAAAGGTAAATATTTCAACTTGATATTAAAACACATTACAATATCACTTACCTTGAAAAATAAAGTGAAAAACGTTTTTTAAAAGCCCACATTTTTCAAAACAATCGAGAAACAAAAATTAGGGAAAAATATGTTCTAGTGGACATCCAGTTCATCCAACAATCCTTTTTTTAACCGATCTAAATTCTGACGTACAATGACTAGCTTTGTTGTCCAGTCTAGAATGTGGATGTTCGGATTGGTTGTCCGATTAGTCAAAATTTCAGATGTTTTGACATCTATAAATACAATTTCACTTTGCATTCATTATAATACTTTTGAGAGCATTTAAGTAAGATATTCTTGAGCTAAATTATATTGATCTTACATCTTATTGACATTTATTAAATCATTTCTTTTGAAAAACTTTTGATTGAAAAAATATATTTCTCATCAAAGTTTTTCTCATCTAACACTTGAACTCTATTCATTGTTATTTATTAAAGTGTTATCTCTTTGTACTTAATTTTGATTATATCATTTATTAAGAGAGAAGTTTCAAATTGTAAAATCATTACTCTTTAAATTTGTAGGTCATATTGAGGTCCCGAAAAACTCAATATTGTATAAGGACCGGTGCTCTTTGTTTGTAAGTCATCGGAAGTATTGTAACAGATTGGATTACACCATAAGTCAATTAAATATAGTAAAAATATCTTGCTCGTGATGGAGAGCTTGCTAACGGAGGACATAAATCATTGTTTGGGATCAAACCTCCACAATTATATCGTTTGCACACTCTCTTACCTTTGACTTATTGTTTTCGTACTTTTGCAATTTTGTTTGATTGAGTTATTCATTTTCAACTTGCTTAAATTTGGATTAATTTTTTATTTTTTTAAAAACCAATTTACCCCCTCTTGATTAGTTATTTTTGAGCTTTCATAACCCATTTTTTTTTCTTTTGGGAAGATCAAAGTAAATTTGTGTTATCCTCAATAAGAACATCGAAATGATATATTCATTTGCTAAAATTCATTAAAAATAAGAGTTCAAAGCGGATCAATTGAAAGATATTTATGTGTTGGAGGGAAAACTATTTTAATTTGTCCCACATAAGAAAATTGATAAGATAAATATTAGTTTATACATGGCTACACTTTTGAAATGTGTAATCATGTGTAGTATGAAGGCTCTCTTCACGTACGTGTGTAATGTAATGCAAATCGGGGATCGAATTAGGACTTTAAACCTTGAATTAACTCGTGTGCAAACATGATCCGCATACATGAAGGTCGGAAGACTCAGAATGAACTAAACAAAATTGGCCTAGAAATGTTGAAAAACTGTATTGGCTAGTTCTGTACCCAAAATCATAGTTTATTGAGTTATAATTTGAGTCAGGAGTTGATGATATGTCTTAGAAGAGTCAAAGATGGAACAAGAAGAAAAAAATAGCCACAAAATCGCTCGTTACCTACCATATCAGGGCTTGAGAATCTTTTTTAGAACGATTACCGCTCGCTATCCGAGCCATGGGCACTCGAGCGGTGGATGGACCGCTCGCCAGTCGACTCTCTTGCGCTCGAGCGGTTGTGTTATCCTGCCAACCCTAGGTCACAATTTCAATAGAATTTGGAGTCCTAAACAACCTCAAACACTCCATATTATATATACCCAAGCCAAATTTTGCTTTTTTCTGTTGGTTGAACAATATTTTCATGTAAAAGAACATTCTACAAAGATCAAATACATAATACATAATTTTCCAGATTTAACCAAAAGATCAAAACACAAAATATCCAAAGATCAAACGCCAAAAATCAAATCATTTACCAATAATCCTTCATAATTCTAAAATTCGAAAAAGAAAACTGGAGTTTTAGTTGGAGAAAAACGAGGTTCGTTCTTGGTGATCCATGCGGAGGTAAAAGATGTCCAAAGTTCTGAAAAGTGCAGGTTGCACAATCAAAAAAGTTCATCAGTGATTTTCACATTAGGTGATCAAAGTCTAATAAGATTGAGTTGTGCATGGACCAACTGTAAGTTATCTTTTCTAGCAGATGTTTTTGGCAAGATTTGCCTAGTAATTGTCCCAATGAAGAGATCTTCAAGAGTTTTCCTTCATTGCCAAATTTGACATTCTTTATTTTTATGCTTTTGATCTATATTACATGATTTCCACTTAACTTTTGTTTGGACTCTATTTTGATGAGGTTTTTGAGAAAAGAAAAATAAATATTTTGGAATAGTAATTTTTTTAAGAACGTGTGGTTACAAAGTAAGAAATTTTTTTGGACTTATATGTAATATTATTTTATTAAAGAATGTGTCGTTGAAAATGAGTTTTGAAATTTGTAATTGGTTTAATAGAACCCAAACAAGGGCTTAAGGTTTAATTTGATATTAAACTTAATCATCTAAAAATAATAATTAGTAACTAGTTGCTTTTTTATTGATTGTTATTTTAATTCCGCATTATATAGATATTCACCTCCTCTAGGTGTTGTTGAGTCTAAACGTTGTTTGATAATATATTATATATTAATTATATTATATTTTTCCAAGACCTATACGAGACTACCAGTTCCGATGAAAGAAAACTGAAAATATAGGCTAGAGTAGGGTAGTTTTTTATTAGTTGTGCTACTTCAACCAAATTTTTAAAAAAATAATAATAATAATAATAATAAAAATAATAATAATTTCTCAACTCTCTCTTTGACACATCATTCATATGTAAACTATTATATACAAGTAACATTATTTAATAGTTTTAACTATTTGTACATCTGGGGCCCATCACAAGAACAGAGGGTTGTGCTTAATAAAATAATCACGGGCCCCCCTCTTGTGAGGAAGCTGTCATTCGGGATGTCAATCTCGAATGTTCACATAGCAAAACTCGTATTCAATTTTATTGGAACAACATCGACCACTTCAACTGCAGTTAAATTACAATAACCAATTCATGAACTTTAGGATACAAATATAAGTGCATAAATATTGAACTTTTTGGTAAGTCGTCCTTTCTAAGCAATAAGACTATCTATAGAGCTTAAACAATGTTTGTTTGTGTCACTTTGACTTAGTTTTTTTAAAATTAACGCCAAAAGGGGGTTAAGAAGGGGAATATTGTCACATGCAAGGTGACATTTTACAAGCAATTAATTTTAGATGATTATTATCAACAATTAAGTGTAAATCTAAATATGTAAGACATTTGCAATTGCAGCTCAGCTATAAATCATAATTGAAAAACAAAATAAATGAAAAATTATGGACACCTTTTCCTTTAATACCATAATGTAATTACAATATATCTATTGAAATAATAGTGTATATAATACACCCTTCTCTTAAACGAGGACTTTTGGTTTACCGTTCATTCATGTCACATTCCGTTTCACATACTGTTCATTCTACAATGCACAGAGTTGTGCTAGGTGAACAGGTACCGATACCTCACAATGGGAGGGGTGGGTTAATTTTTGGCAATTTTTTTATTTTGGGTGGATCCCACATTTGTGAGTAATCTGGCAGGGTTCACTCTGTACATGGGGCAAAACTCATGCATGCAGATTTTGGGTTATATGAGGGCCCAAATGAAATCTTGACCACCAAAGGAAAAACTCACTCATCTCTCCACCAACAAGGAAATCTATATTCATTCCTCCTCAAAGATCTGAGATACCTGAAGAAACTGTAAGAAGAAGAAACTCCTCTGCTAAGGGGAGCAACAACAATTACAACAAAGAGCTGGCGATTTTGCTGAAGGAGAAAGCAGCTGAAGTAGACGCGAGGGGTCAAGAGCTCAGCCTTTTTCATAGTAGTTCTGCTCCTCCCACAGTGGGGATCCTTATGCACTGGCCTATTCGACGTTGGTGGTGCTCTCGCGTTCGAAGAAAGAAATTCCAAAGAATCTGAGTCAACTGAGACATATTCCTGTGAAGTATAATCTTCACTGTTTCAATTTCTTCCTCTTCTATATGTTGCTTTTGGTTTTTTGAGTTCTATTGTTGAATCTGCGATTTCCTTTTGTGTTTTTTTTTCGATCTCTTAAGAAGTCGAACCTGAAATACCTGAAGTCTATTCCGATGATGTTCTTATTGTGTATTCTTCCTGTTGTGATGGACAATTTAACTAAGGCCAGTGGAATTATGGGTCAGGGAGAGCAGAATCCAATTTTAGTTTTGCAAGCCAACTTTTATTTTTTTTTATTTATCGTTTCTTATTTTATAAATCTTAAGTCGTGATTGAGTTTTTGAGATGACTAGGGGGTCAACGTGCGTTGCACGTTATCTGGGTATTATTCGGTATGATGGCTATTCTGGTACTTCACATACTATAGCCAACCAGCCAGAGTGATTAAACATTTCTTCTCTAGATAAGAATAAATGCAACTTCCGCAATCATAGGTTCAAGAAGTAAATGAATAAATCAATAAATTTAATATATATGTCAAAAAAATAAATTTGGCATTGAAAAGATGACCTGAAAATGGCTAGACAGAATGGCAAAGCCTCAAGATATTTTGGACGTCTTCCCACAGTGACAGAAAAGAAAACTTCCATTGACACACAAATTAAAAATCATTAACAAACACACATGACCACATCCATGCACTACGTGAACATACATGAAATGATTTCATTTGTCATAATTAATGAAATTAAGGTTTTAATTTTTGACTCCCTCATTCCCTCTCTCACCACCACCCCAACCCAACCTAGCCAAAAATAAATAAACATGTAAATAATAAAAAAGAAAGTAATCGATGGACAATTAAATTAGCTACTCTAATTTAATATACAACATTTTTCATTTATCAAGAACTTTCATTTTGAGGAAAAAATCAATATATGAAATATTAAATGCAAAACAGAAATTAATCAGCATAAAATATGTGTGAAATTAAACAACTAACGTCGGAAAAGAGAACAAAGACATTGGAGAGCTGCTGGCCAAAATCTGAAATTCAGCAACTTAAGCACAAAGAAACCACAAGCCAAAATATCATTTTTTTATATAACAATACAAACATCTCAAATTAAATGGTACAACTCCAAAAGTTTTCAAGAAGCTTTAACTTGAAAAGGGAATGAAGTTGAGAGAGAGAGAAATAAATTGAGAACAAGAGATAACTAATCTGGATTTGGAGTTTGAGTTTACATAGGAGTGAGAACTCGAGTGTCTGAGAATAACAAAAGGTAAAGAGATGGAGTGTAGACTGAAGGGAAGTTGTTCAAGTTGTATGTGAAGATGGATGTGAGGTGAAGATTTCGTGCACTCCTAGAAAGCAGTAGGTTTACGATTTCCTATTTGAAAAAATAAGAAGAAAAATTGCAAGTTAGAGATTAGCCTGTGCATATACCAAGCATATCCATAATGAGGTCTCAAATAACAAGAGGTGTAGAAAGCATTTGAAAAAAGGTCAGCATCTAATAAACTCATCGACATAGATGAAAAAAGAGATTTTTTTCTGAAAATAATTGATTATAAAGTAGGAATAGAGGCATTAAATGTTTGTGATTGGCATTAAAATAAACTCAGTGGAGTCTATTAAGCTTTGACACCATGCAAATAAGATGCTTGGAGAAAAGATAAGTATGGCTACAATCACATTGACGTAAATTACAAATTTATACAAATTAACTGTTAGCTAAACTAATCAATAAAATGCCAAGAATATTGGTAAAAATTAAACATTGCCAAAGAAATATGAAAATTAATAACTTAATCACCGTAGATGTTTATCAGATGGGTCAAGAGGCTGAATAGAATATAAAATTGGAATGCAAGAGGA
Organism: Osmanthus fragrans; assembly: GCA_019395295.1. NCBI lineage: Eukaryota > Viridiplantae > Streptophyta > Magnoliopsida > Lamiales > Oleaceae > Osmanthus > Osmanthus fragrans. The sequence continues at coordinate 2,487,700 of CM033343.1, forward strand.
AATGATGATTCCGACACAACTCCTTATTTTAATATAGAAGTGGTGTACCAAAACATAGACGACTCTAAATAAGTATGGGACATTCTTTGTTGCATTGACATCATCGTCTCTTAATTTTTTTCCTGCCACATCCATCTTCTTTTTCAATACTTTCCAGATTGATACTTAATTAAAGCAACATTGAGTATGTTATTTTGTCAAACATCCGAAGCACAAAAAATTATATACTTGTCATTGTCTCTTACGTTTTTTCTTGGCATATTCATTTTCTTTTTCAATATTTTCTAGCTTCATACATTAATTAAGGAATAATGAGTTCACTATTTTGTCAAATATCGAAAGTAGAATTAAAATTCTTTTTTGATGTAAATAAATGCAAATATATATGAAGTGGCGACTTCAAAACAATAAAAAAAAACAACACCAAATAATGTAAATACAAATTCAATATGGATTATATTCATCCCTACTCTTCATTATTTGAGTCACGCATACAAAATATGGGTGAAGAATAAATTTGAATATGCAACCAGTCGACGACCAAGCAAGATTATAGGCATAGTATTGATATTTAGAATTCGAAAATATGCTGAAATTGGTGTATAATTATCAACATGCATCCTCTTTTAACCATTAGATAATCTAATAATAAAACCTTTAAACACAAGTTTCATTGTTTTTCTTCTTTAAGCTAAGCATTGCTGTTATGTAAAATATTAAACTCATAAGTCCACTCTCTACTGTTTCTAAACGAAACCTCTATTCTATGAAAATAAAATCCATTCTATTAGCTATGTGAAAGAAATAACAAAATATAATGTGATTTAAACAATTTGTCCAAACACTTCTCACACAAATAAGCAACAAACATGAATTTTTACCTCTCTAGGCCATCCCACAATTTTCCAAAGGCCTCATGGGCTTCTTAAGCTCCCGGTTAGTTGGCTTTCTAGGCTATGTCGTTTATCCACCAACTTTTGGTGGTCACCCTTGCCGCTTTACCTGAGAGATTTATCAAATATGCAAAAATGGAGCCATCATTGTTGAAAGTGCTGCAAGGCATGTGCTGACCACACCCTCACATAGCTTAAGAAACACAGTGATAAGATGAACACTCACGCGCGTGACAAACAATGCAATTGAGAATAAACTGATAACTTCAAGGATTTCAGGGGTTGAGATGGATTCCATAATACCTTAAAACTCTATTTGTTGTCTTTGTCTCAAAAGTAGAAGGCTCCATTAGATCCAGACGTTGCAAATGTGTGATGTACCTGAGAGAAGACAGAGAGTATAACATCCAGGTCATTAATAAAGAAAACATGAATTCTATCCAACTTTTTAGCACAATAATTTACGAGAAAAGAGCAAGCAAAATTCTAGAAAGTATAAGCTTGCAAAAAATCATACATCAAATACTTAGAATCAAAATCCTAGAATAGTCGAATAAAATGAATTTTATGAAGTGTAGATATGTGAATTTTACAAATTTAAAAAATAACTGTTCTTTCACATATATAACAAAAAAATATAATTTATACAAATGATGCTATCTAAATAGCTAAGCCACGAGATCAAAATAATATTTTCTCCAAAAAAAATACCAACTGTAAGGGGGAAAATAAGATTAACCACAAGAATTTCTTCCGTCCTATTATGAAGGAGGAACATACAAACCGTAATTGCACAATCCAATACTCTGGATAATCAACAAAGCATAAAAATACAATCAATAATCATCTAAAAGATTAAAAAAAATAACACGCTTACTATAAACAGAATTCTACCAAATCAAAACCATATATACAAAACATAAATATCTATCTAACTAATCTTTCAATTAAAAGATCAAATAGCAAACTGACAAAAATCAAAACTGATATTCTGCAGCGAATCAAATGGAAATATGAACGCCTGTCAGTAGAAATCGAGGACGGTAGACGGTAGGTTCTACAAGTTTAAAATAATTATTTCTTGTGTATTGTTTTACCTTTCACAAATGACATTTCATTGATTGAGAAGAGCATAATCAAAGGGCTAAAAGCAGTGTTATAAATTTCACTATAGTTAGTAAAGATTAGATTTTTTTTTTTCATAAAGCATTCATTTGGACACAAAGGTAAAGTTCGAGAGTAAAATGTATAACATAAGTATGCATAGTATAGTCAGTTTAATTAGGTTTTCGCACAGACAAACTTAAAAAAAAAATTAGAAGCAGAGGAATAGAAGCAAAAAAACTGCAAAAAAAAAAAAATCTTAAATAAAAAAGCAAAAATAACCTTGAGCTCTTCTTCTGACTTTCTTTTCTATGTTCTTTTTCTCCACTTCCACTTCCTTCTTCACCAGATGCTTCTCTAGAGAATCCTTAGCTTCTCTCTTACCTATTTATTAAAGAAACCAGCCACACATAGTGTAAAAACAGTAATAATCATCAACAAAAACCAAAGAGGCGAAATCAAATAGAAATAACAATTATCAATATTATAATCCCGTCAAATATTTTCTCAAAACCCAGACCCACTTTTCTCAAAACCCAAACACATAACCCAGTTTCGAAATCATAACAGTAAAGACTAAAGTCACTTAGGAGGAGGGCATGAAGGAAGGTTGGAAAGGCGGGGTGTCAAGAACAGACGCCTACTGCAGCACACAACTTCAACACCTCCTCCATCGACGTCGAATAATTCAGTGTTTAATTTAAAAAACCCAACATTTTGACAGAAGCAAGAAGAAGAAATTCAAAATAAACCTAAGTGAAATTCAAGAGAAATCTGAAAAAATTCCTTACTTTCTAGTATAAAACTTCATTCCTCCCAAATGTCTCCTTTGCTTATAATTTTCCTGCACAATTGAAGATTTTTCGAAATTAAAAATAGTTTAAGGAAAATCAATGAGAGAAACCAAAATTCACAAATACGTAGAAAATTTAATTAAAAAATCCGGCAAGAAAAAAGCTTGCCACAAAATTTCATAATGAATGAATAAAAGAAAATATGGGTGGTTATGATTTTGGGTGAGGTGGGAGGGTGGAATAGATGAGATGGCGTGAAGAAATGTAAAAGGTGAGAAGTATGTTGATGGCGTGAATAAATGTACAAGCGGCATGGCGTGAAGAAATGTACATGGCATGAAGAAATATACAAGGGCAAGAAATATACATTGCGAGACACAGTGCTTTAAATAATTTTTTTTTTTAAACGTAAAAAATTAAAACGACACCGTTTATGTTTGCGTTGTAAATCGGCGACACGTGTCCCGACAATGTCTAGCCTCTTTTATTTTTTGTAGATATTAGATATCTTCACGTATAAGTCAGCGGACTCCATGTGATTTATTTAGTAGATCAAAGAGGTTCTGCAATTTCTTGATTCCTGGGTAAAAAATTTATCCTATTTGAAAAGATTGTAGATTTGAATTTTGGTAAATGATGTAAATAAATTCGCAATGACTACGGCAACAAACACAAAATTACAATTCTTGGGCTCATGCCAGGCCTGACCTGAGGAGAACACCATCAATTGATAAAGCAATTTGAATAGACGTAAGTTGTTTAGTAGTTAACCGGTAAACCCAAGGATGATCCAAGCTCACGTCAGTGCCTAAGTAAATGAACAAAGTGCAAACTATATTATAATAACTTGTAGGTCTTTTTTGTGTCTATACATGTTTTTGGCACGATTCTCTTCCTAACGAAAATTAATTTAATTATGGATAACAGTAAGAGGAAATTTTTGCCTTCACCTATTCAGGAATCAGAATAAGCACATGGTAAAGCAAAAAAAAAAAAAAAACTAACATTTTATCACCTATAATGTTAGATTTAGGTATTGGAATGAAAATATTTCTCATTAATTAATAATGAATATCGATCAAGCTTATATATACAACATGTAAACTAAACTAGGAAAGAAAATAATGGAATAATTACAATTGCATAATATGAAAATAGTTCCGCCTCAATATGATAAGTACTCTTAAAACTCCCCCTCAAGTTGGAGCGTGAAAGTCCGTAATGCCCAACTTGCCAGTGAAATGGTGAAAGAGATCCTTTCCAAGAGCTTTTATGAGAATGTCAGCTAGTTGGTGCTTGGAGGAGACATGTTGAGGAAGAATGAGCCTAGACATATATTTTTCACGCACAAAATGACAATCAATTTGGTGCGCTCATGGAAGACAGGATTGCGTGTGATGTGAAGAGCAGCCTCATTGTCACAATGTAGTAAAATATGTTGCGGATGGTGACAATAAGATCACGCAAAAGAGACTTGAGCCAGACAAGTTCACAAGTGGTCATGGCCATAGCACGGTATTCTGCTTCGGCAGAGGAACGAGAAACAACTGCAAGTTTCTTAGTGCGCCAAGAGATGGGGTTAGCACCAAGAGTAATGAAGAAGCCAGTCGTGGAGCGACGAGTGGTAGGACAGCTTGCCCAATCAGAATCGGAGTATGCAGTAAGCTGGAGATCACACTGAGCAGAATAGAATAGGCCATGCCCCGGAGAGCCTTTAAGGTAACGCAGAACATGAAGGGCAGCGATGTGATGAGAATCCCGAGGGTTTTGCATGAATTGGCTCCATATTAACAGAGAATGAGATGTCGGGCCGAGTAATAATGAGGTACAGGAGTCGGCCCACTAATTGTCGATATGGACTTGGATCAGAGAGTAGAGTGCCATCATCAGGAGTAAGTTTCAAATTCTGATCCATGGGAAAAGGGGCTGGACGTGAACCCAAATTGCCAGAGTCAGCAAGAATATCAAGCGTATATTTTCTCTGGTTAACGAAAATTCCACGAGGTGACCGAGCGATCTCAAGACCAAGGAAATATTTCATGGTGCCCAAATCCTTGATTTTGAACCTATTATCAAGAGAAGATTTGAGGGTAGTGATGGCAGAGAGATCATTTTCTGCAACCAAAATGTCATCAACATAGACTCGGACGGCAGTAAAAGTGATGTGAACCCGACCAAGAACAGGCTTGGGAACCCATGAACAAGAAGGACAAACCCAAGAAAGCTAGAAATCACGCCGAGCAAAGCTTCAACCCGACCCTTCGTTCGACCCGTACCAAGAACCAAGATTCTACGCGAGGAATCTGACCCGTTGATTACCCGAAATTAGAACCGTGCAGTGGGAACGCCACAAAAGGACTGCGATTTCCTTCTGATAAGTTCAAGATTAAGTCTTTAAACCACCAAGAAATTGGAGGAGAAAACTCACAAAGTTTATATAAATCTCAATAATGTCAAAAGGTTCTTAATAATGAAAAAGAACTCCTATTTATACTAAACATGATAAAACTCTAAAAGCCACGAATTTGGATCCAAAATATGCAAAAATATGGAAATAAAATAGAGTTTTAACCAAATAAGGAAACTTGCGAAAATTAATGGTTCTGTCTCGAAAAAAGTACTATGCGACCGCATAGTACATTTTCATGCGGCCGCATAGTTCATTTAGATGAACTTCAGCCGCTCTCTGACCATTCGCATGCGGCCGCATGCGTCTCCAACTATGCGGCCGCATAGTTGGCTGTTGGCCCCCTTTTTTCCCCTTACTCATTTGGCTCGTTTTTCAATGTCTTCCGTCGTTTTGTGGCTTCCACCTCCAACATGAAAGCTGGTCTTTGATGTGTTGACTCCAACTTGTTGTGCTTCGCTTCTCGAACAAGTGCTTTTATGCCTTTTATTGATTATTAGAAGACTCGATCCCAGCTTAGGTCCCTTTCCAATGTTCGCCCTTTCTCGTGGATTAGTTGCGCATCCCGGATCACATCATCCACTCTCCCTTCGAAAGGATTCGACCTCGAATCTAAATCTGCACCAAACGAAGCAACATTAGCAACTTCGAAAATATCAACGATCTCAAACTTACCCCCAATGACCAAGTTGTATCCATTGACTCTGCATATGGTAATAATATGAAAGTGTCCATCTTCCCGAGGACGTAGCCTGGACCGCCATCGAATTCGTGTCCACTTCACACGCATGATCACCTGTATCTTACCAAATCCATTACTAACACCCACAGATGAAAAGATTAAAATGAACACGATCAGTGAATTAGAAGTACCAAAGTGCGACCTGGGGTTATGAGACATTAAACTTAATCTTGACACATTCCATAAGTCCAGTCCAGGACATGTGATAACATTGTGATTAGAAGAATAACAAACATGCATCATGTCACTCATAATGCACTCTAGTTGCTTGTTATACGCAATTAACTCCATATGACATGTTTGAATCTCACAACGTAACAAATGTATATCATAGACAAGTAAGAAACTTCCATAGGAATATGACACACCGGACTGACTCTACTCATAAATTTATCAAAACCATCACCACTGGCAAGACCACTTAACTTATGTAAGATACCCATTCCATAAGGTGCTCCAAATTCTAGCTTAGGTATAAGATTTTGAGAAGTTACCTGAGCGTGACTACATCCAATTGCACTGTTACACACCAAATTTTCCATGTGGCCTGCATCAAGTGGATAGCCAAGGTATGGTGCCTGGCGACTTATACCGCTGTAGATCAAATTCTTGGAGTCCTGTAAAAAAGAAATATCCAAACCGGGGGAGGAAATGTTAGTTCTCACTAAAACCCTCCCACACTCGACTTTTCTCACATATAAGCTCACCTTGGAATTTTCTCTCCTCTCTGAATTTTCTCTCAAGCTCTCCTTTTTTCGCCCTTTATTTTTGTTATCTCGCTCACTTTTCATTTTCAATTGATCCTCATGGACCTACTGTGATGTCAAAGGGACAAGTGTAATATGCTTTCCACCCTGTACAAAGTTGTATCTATTTGTAAACCCCTCATGCCCCACCTTTCTATCATACTGCCATGGCTTATCTAAAAAGAGATGCCCCACATGCATTGGAACCACATCACATAACACCTCATAACTATACCGCCCAATGCTAAAGTTCACCAATGCCCTTCTAGTAACCTGGACCTCTCCACAATTATTTAGCCACTCTAATTTATAGGGTTGTAGATGTCTCATAAGAGGTAAACTCAACTCCCCTACAAGGGTCGAGCTAACCACATTTGTACAACTCCCGCTATCTACTATCAAACTGCACACCTTATCCTCAACATAACACCTAATGTGAAACAAGTTTTCTCGTTGTTGCTCATCTTCATCCACCTTCACTCGTGTAGTAAGAGCACGCATTACCACTAGTGATTCCGCCACTGGGTACTCCACACAAGTCTCACCATTAACATCCTACAATCCAGGCATACTATCACTCTCGCTCCCATCATCCGACTCCCACGCTCCATTCTCCCTAAGGATCATCACTCGTCAATTTGGACATTGTGAAGCAATATGTCCCGCACCCAAACACTTAATATCCCTCGATCTACCAGTTTGAGACTCACTATTTGGTTTATGTTTATTCACCTCCTCCTTAACCTGAGGCACTTCAACCTTCTCCCTAGTCACAGCCCGATCATGCCTATCACCACCACTCCATTTGGGTTCCGTAGGAAACCTCGCTACCCCCCTGCGCCCAAGCTGTCTTTCCACTTTCATTGCTACATATACTAAGTCCTCCAATTCCACATAGTGCTGCAACTCCACTATGTTGGCAATATCCCTTTTTAGCCCATTTAAAAACCTAGCCTGGTAGCTTCCCTATCATCCTCTATGTTTGCTCTAATCATTGCTATCTCCATCTCCTTAAAATAATCCTCCACACTCCTAGACCCCTGAGAAAGAGTTTGTAATTTTAGAAGAAGATCCCGGTAATAATGTCCCGGTACAAACTGTTTTCTCATACAAGATTTCAACTCTCCCCACGTCTCAATTGGCCTATCTAAATTCCTCCTACGATTAGTCGTCATCTGATCCCACAAAATGATGGCGTAATCAGTGAACTTCACTACTGCTAATTTCAGCTTCTTCTCCTCCGAGTAATTATGACAATCAAACACCAATTCCACAATTTTCTCCCAATCTAAATAAGCCTCAGGATCACTCCTACCCTGGAAAGCTGGACTATTCAGTTTGATGCTTCCCAAATTTCTATCAACTCCTCGATCAAACCGATCTCCTCTATCTCTCATTCGACCCATATCACCTTCCAGGTAATAATCATCACTCCTCGCACTCACTGCCTCAAACTCCTCATCAAATTCACCCATAAGATTCATTTCTCTCCTATCTCCTCTACCCCCACAAGGAACCTTTCGGGGCGTCCCTCGCTGCTGACTGTCAATCAAAGTTTCATGTCTAGCTATATCACCACTAATACGCTCAACCGCCACATTCAATTGATCAAACCTACGATTTATACTATTCATAAGCTCCATATAAAACCCCTTAGGCACAGCCTCTTCCTCACATTTATTCATTTTTTCATCCATGTATATAAAGCACTTGCAACTACTTAAATCACAAAAATTGAGTAAGATGGAAGAACAAGAAAGCAAGTAAATTACCTCGCGTGTTTGCACTCGTGTATCACTCGAATTGGCTTTTACCCGATATGAAGCTCACCACTCTTGCCTTTTACCACTCGTCCTCCTTTCTCAATTGCTCGAGAAATAACCGACCTCAATCAATTGGAGTGCAATCCCCGTAGCAATCACCACCACAAACACAAGTCTCGGATAATCAACACAATTTTGCACGGGTTAAGGTAATGACTCAAATGCAAGAAAAGACAACAAAAGACTCAAACTTCAATATTTGAATTGCTTTTAAACGTTCACGAATATAGAGACTTTCCTTTTCTTTTCTTTTTTTTTTCTTTTTTTTTGTCTCCCTTTTTTTTTTTTTTAATTGAAACTCAATAACACAAAATAATAAATCTAGAGACAATCAAACGATATAACTATAGAAGAATAATGACGCTAACACAAGAACAATAATAAAAAAATAATATATTTTTTTTAAATTGACGTGAACAGTACGGATGAACAGTATTTTTTTTACTCAAATCAACTACGATACCAACAAAACAAACGAAAGTTGATTTGGATGCTAGATTAGCCCAAAAACAACTTTTGACTCTTTTTTTGGAGATTTTTGGATTGAATCTCAAAAATAATTACTGGACACATGAACACGAAGAATACAAAAAACAAAAACAAATAAGGACTCAAAGAAATTAAAAGGATAGATGACCTGAATTCTAGAACTGTGCTCTGATACCACCTGATGTGAACCCGATCAAGAACAGACTTGGGAACCCACAAAGAAGAAGGACAAACCCAAGAAAGCTAGAAATCACGCCGAGCAAAGCTTCAACCCGACCTTTCGTTCGACCCGTACCAAGAACCAAGATTCCACGCGAGGAATCTGACCCGTTGATTACCCGGAACTAGAACCATGCAGTGGGAGCGCCACAAAATGACTGCGATCTCCTTTTGATAAGTTCAAGATTAAGTCTTTAAACCACCAAGAAATTGGAGGAGAAAACTCACAAAGTTTATATAAATCTCAATAATGTCAAAAGGTTCTTAACAATGAAAAAGAACTCCTATTTATACTAAACATGATAAAACCCTAAAAGCCACGAATTTGGGTCCAAAATATGCAACAATATGGAAATAAAATAGAGTTTTAACCAAATAAGGAAACTTGCGAATTGTAATGGTTCTGTCTCGAAAAAAGTACTATGCGGCCGCATAGTTCATTTGGATGAACTCTAGCCGCTCTCTGACCATTCGCATGCGGCCGCATGCGTCTCCAACTATGCAGCCGCATAGTTGGCTGTTTGTCCCCCTTTTTTCTCCTTGCTGTTTGACTCGTTTTTCAATGCCTTCCGTCGTTTTGTAGCTTCCAACCCCAACATGAAAGCTGGTCTTTGATGTGTTGACTCCAACTTGTCGTGCTTCGCTTCTCGAACAAGTGTTTGTATGCCTTTTATTGATTATTAGAAGACTCGATCCTAGCTTAGGTCCCTTTCCTATGTTCGCCCATTTCTCGTGGATTAGTTGCGCATCCTGGATCAATCAAAAAGATGAGCCAAGAGTTCGAGTAAAAAGAGAGTGATCAGCGGCAGATTGAATGAAACCATCAGACAATAAGACAAAGGAGAGTTTTGAGTACTAATTACGAGAAGCTTGCTTAAGACCATAAAGCGACTTAAGTAGACGACAAACTCGAGTCTCCCTCTCTCGACTATAACCGGGAGGGAGTGTCATGTAAACCTCTTCCTCCAAAGTGTCATGAAGGAAGGCATTATTGATATCAAGTTGATGGAGATGCCAATTACGGTCTGCTGCAATTGCCAAAACACAACGAATAGTAACAAGTTTGGCAACAGGAGCAAAGGTGTCATGATAATCAAGGCCCTCAACCTGAGTGTAACCTTTGGCCGCCAATCGAGCCTTATACCTCTTAATGGAACCATCGGCATGGAGTTTAGTTTTGAAGACCCACTTACAATCAATAGGTTTCTTTCCAAGAGGAAGAGGTGTAAGAAGCCAAGTATGATTATTTTCAAGTGCCTGAATCTCAGCCTGCATAGCATCACGCCAGTGGGAATGCTTAACAGCTTGAGAGTAACGAGTAGGGTCAGAGGATTGTGAGAGGGCAGATAAAAAAGCAAAATAATTATTGGAAAAATTATGATAAGAAACAAAATGAGATAGAGGATGAGCCGTACCTGAAGATGTGACTGCAGCAGTAGAAGGCGTAACAAATGAAGATGATCATAAGGTCGGGCAGACATAGTCAGCAAGATGAGTAGGACGCTGTGTAGTACGATGGGGATAGGTAGAAGGGGTTCCTGTCCTGGAGGAGGGGAAAGGTATGATAATGGAACATGAGGATCAGGGACGGAAAGGGATAAGACTAGGGAAGATGGGAAAGGTTGGGCAACAGTTGAAAAGGGAAAACATGTTCAAGGAAAGTCACGTCTCTAGAAATGATGATTTTTTTGTTTTCTAAGTCGCAAACCCGATAGGCGCTATGAAAGGAAGGATATCCTAAGAAAACACATGGGTGAGCTCGAGGTTGAAACTTATCATGATGAGCAGAAATGGTTCGAGCATAGCAAAGACAACCGAATACACGTAAATGATCATATTTGGGTGCTAGCCGGTATAGGCGTTCAAAAGGGGAGATATTTTGTAGAGAGGATGACGGAATGCGGTTGATGAGATATGTAGCAGTGAGAACGCACTCTCCCCAAAAAGTAAGAGGAAGGTGGGCTTGAAAACGAAGGCACCGAGCCACATTTAAAATATGACGATGCTTACGCTTAGCAACACCATTTTGTTGCGGTGTTTCCACGCAAGTGCATTCATGAAGGGTGTCATGTTCTGCAAAGAAATCAAGAATAGTGCGAGCAAGGAATTCTTGACCATTGTCAGTGCGTATGTGGCATATTTTGGAATTAAACTGAGTGTGAATCATAGCAAAAAACGCACGAAGATATGACGAGGTTTCAGATTTTAAACGCATTAAATATAACCATGTGACACGAGTGTATTCATCAACTATGATTAAAAAATAATGAGCACCAGAGAGAGAAGCAGTATGGTAACTACCCCAAATATCACAAAAAAATGTGTTCAAAAGGCATCGAACTTTTATTAGCTACTAATTTAAAAGGCAATCGAGTTTGTTTACCACGACTACAAGTTTCACAGTGATCAATAACTTGCGGACGAGAAATAAAATGCGGAACATTATGTAAAGAAGGGTGACCCAAACGGTGATGCCATGTATCAAAAGGAGTATGACTGGATGACTGGAGAGCAGTTGCGCGAGTATGTTTGAAGTAGTATAGTCCGTTACGCTCTTCACCCACTCCAATCAGCATCTTTGTGGTTAGGTCCTGAAAAACGCAAAAGGTGGGAAAAAAAAAAGACAACACAATTAAGAGATTTTGTTAATTGGCTAACAAATAATAAATTAAATTTAAAATCAGGAACAGATAAAGCATTGGAGATTGTAAGGTTAGAAGACAGAGAAATATCACCCGCACAGATCACAGGAGTTTTGGCACCTGTGGGAAGAGACACAAAAGATGGAAATGCAGTAGTGTGCAATTTATTTAAGGGTGAGGTGACGATATGGTGTGTAGCACCGCTTTCAATAATCCAAGGTAGGGAATTAAAAAGGGGGGCAAATTTTAAACCTGAAAATGAAAGACCCGTGGGCTTGAGGAGTTCCATCAATTGGGCCAATTGGTCACTTGAAAGCCCATTTATATTTGGGGGAATGCTTACTGTGGAAGACCCATTCAGAGTAGAAGGCTCATTCAGGGGAGACGGAGCTACAGGAGTACGCACGGCGACCTGGTGTACACCCGCGTGTGACGAGGACTTAGCTGCCGGCTGGTTTCTCTTATTTTTGGACGGCCACCACTCCGGGTAACCAAGGATCTCGAAGCACTTCGCACGGGAATGACCGGGTTTTCCACACTCCTCACAAAGGGCTGTTCCAGCTGGCCAAACTCGACGGGGGCGATGTGAGTTTTGTTGAGGTGTTGAGTGAGCGAGAAAGGCTGCCATCTCCGGGCGAGAAGGAGTTTGGACCAGTCGTTGAGTTTCTTCTTGGTTTAGTATTGCATAGCATCGCCCAATTGAAGGAAGGAGGTATGTGGCTAGGATTTGTGATCTGAGTTGTTGGAAGCTATCATTCAAGCCCATTAGGAATTGATAGACTCGATCGGAATCTTGAATTTCAGAGATGGATTTGCTTGCACCACAGGTACATGGAATGGTCAGTTGTAGGGAAAATAGTTCATCCAAAAATTCTTTCAATTTGCCATAATATGCGGTGATGGATAGTTGGTCTTGGTGAAGATTGGATAGTTCACGCTTGAGCCTAAAAATCTTGGTTTTATTGCTCTGTTGAAATCGAGTCTCCAATTCGGTCCAAAGGTCATATGGTATATCACAATTTATGAGACTCCCTGTAAGAGAACGGTCAATGGAATGGAGGAACCAGGTCATAATCATATCACAGCATCGATCCCAAAGTTAAGCAGCGGCGGTATCATCTGTTGGGCGTTTAATGGTGCCGAGGACAAAATCGAGCTTGTTTTTGGCGTTCAGGGCTCGGGTTATGGCACGACGCCAAGAGGGATAGTTGTCGCCATTGAGGGGTGCATCGACGAGGGATTGGTTCGGTTGATCTGAAGAATGTAAGAAATAAGGAGATGCAGAATCGGTGGGCATTTTTGCAGCAGGGGTAGGTTGGTTTCCGGCCATGGAGAAGGTATGAGCGGCCAAATCTAATGCTCTGATACCATGTTAGATTTAGGTATTGGAATGAAAATATTTCTCATTAATTAATAATGAATATTGATCAAGCTTATATATACAACATGTAAACTAAACTAGGAAAGAAAATAATGGAATAATTACAATTGCATAATATGAAAATAGTTCTGCCTCAATATGGTAAGTACTCTTAATATATAAGATTATACAAGGATTCATTGTCTTTTTGGCTCTTTCAAACGCAATGATATGATATAAATCCAGGTAGAATTTGGAAATTGTTACTTAATTCAAACATTTTATTGCTTATAAATAGCGTAGTGACTCAAAATTTGTACATGTTTACGGAACTTCTGTTGGTTTATGAATCATGCTGAAATTCTGAAGCACGTGGGAAGAAAACTGTGAAGAATTCATTAGAGTGATGTATAGTGTATACACACAACCCAGATTTATTATTTCCAGGAGAATATAAATTAAAGGAGGCTAGAAAAATTGCCAAAAGAATGCTAGAAAAATCAATTAAAATAATTAGGGTTCATAATTTTGTAGTATCCAAGGGATTTCTAAATGAGGTAAATGATGTGTTTTCCTTCCCTTATCAAAAAATTATGTAACGGTTATAACTGATTACATCAAATTGTGGTTTTAGGGTGGGTTAAGCATGAGTTGGACCTTCCATGGATTGCTCGACAGGATCAACTTGACCAAAGAAAGTGGATCGAAAAATATAGTCACCCCATTTTCGATGGGAAAGGCCTCATATTACAGGTACATCGATGACATGTATGCTCGACTAGCCTGCATTCGACATAGTCAAAGAAAGAAAAAGATTAAATTTTTTTATACAATTTACTATCCAGTGTGTCCTGACAAGAACTCTTTAAACAATTATACTTTTCAGGTTATCATGTTGTCATGACAACAAGAATCCAATGCAGCTTGCAATGGAAAATTATGAGTTCCAACAGTTGATATTCAGAAATGAATTAGAGGAACTTAAAAGGTGTGCAGATATCTTATCATTACAATTTGTACACATTATACATGGATAATATATAGTTATAATGGATAATATATAGTAACATTCCTCGACTCGTGAAAACAGATGGTCCATGAAATGAGGACTTAGTGACATGGGATTCGGGAGCGAAAAAATGTATATGTATACTTTGCTGTTGCTGCCAACAGTTCCCTGCCTCTTGATTCCATTGTTCGTGATAGTGGCAACAGTTGGGATAATTGTTACAGTTGCTAATGACTTCTTTGACATGGAAGGTTATCCGAGTGAGTTGGAAGTCTTGACAGACGCTGTTAAAAGGTACTTTCCCTAAGTTCTTTACTCAATATGCAGTTTGGACAATAGAATGGGTGATATTTTGGTACTGTATGGTTTTTAGCAAACACAGCCATTGATGGTAACTACTTCTTTGCAGATGGAATAGCGAAGACTACAGTGAGACTATAGTTAATGTCCTTGATGATTTTGTCAACGACATCACATCAAAGTGACACACACAAGAAAGAAGTGATATTGGGGAAAAAAATTAAGATATCATAAGTTTTTAACGTAAATTTCTTACGATTGCTAAATTCTATTACTAAAAGTATTAAGTGTAAATAGCGATCCTATATTAACAGTGGCATGAAACATTTGCTTCATGGATGGTGGGAAAAACCTGGACACAATGAGTATATATCGTCATTGGATGAATATCTTCAAACTGGGATGATATCAATTTCCACACATGCCCTTGCTCTTCCAGCCGCTTGTTTATTGAATTCAGGCATAGTAGCAAATGAAAAGCTCAAACCTGCAGAATATAAGAACGTCACGAAATTGCTCATGGCTATAACACGATTGTTGAATGATAATCACAGCTATCTAGAAATTGATAATATAAAATTTTCTTGCATGCGATGTATATACTTTTAAGTTTGTTAATGACTAAAAATTCTCGATTTTATTTGAAACTACAGAGGGAAAAGTAGATGGAAAAATGAATCTTGTATTGCTCCACTTAAATGAAAATCCAGAGGCTGTTATCGATGAGACGATTGCTTATGTGGAAGAGATCGTGGGATTGAGGTGGAAAGAATTCCTCAAACATTTTCTGATGGATGGATATGATGATTTGCCAAAACCATGCAAAAATCTTCATCTGTCTTGTTTGAAATCATCTCAAATGTTTTTTTAACTCTTCCTACTTATTTGATTCCAACACAGCACTTTTAGATGGCATTAAGAAAGTTATTTACCTACCTATTGATCGCATGCCCAAACCTTTCTTGAAGCCTCTACCATATCCAGTTCCTGCCAAGAAGGACAATGTTACCAAAACTTCTGTCATATCAATTTTTCGTTTGTAGTTTTGTAAGTAGAAAATTGAAGTGAAATAAACATATTATTCTTGTGTCCAACATATGGCTCGTTGCTAGAGACTTCTAAGCTTATATGTTTTTTCTTTCATGTTTTTGATTGACAGTGTTATTAATATTCTGTTACTGTATAATTGTATGAGTATGACAATGCATTTTTACAACTTTTGCTTTGTAATGTCCCCATCACGTAAAGCAAAAGTTGTAATACAGTAAAAGAATTACTGGAATGGATGCCTATATTCATTAATTAATTATATAGATATACTTTGGTCCTGTTTCTCTCTAGTTCTGCTATGTAATGTTCTTTCTCTTGCTTTAATAGGTACTCCCTGTCATGATTGATGTTGAAACCAACAATGAGAAGCTGTTGAAACACCCATCGTGTAAGCATCTTGAGTTCAAACATCAAGTATATCAGATAACCGCCATTTTAACAATTACTTATCAATGTTTCTTCTTTATCTTTTTGTAATGACACTGTCAAGTTAATGTTTACTTAAGTTTTGAAGGTGATCATTATAATCCCGTTTGTATTCCAATTTTCTTGCTCCATATGTTTGATTCAGCCTCTTTTAGTTACAATTGTTTATGCAAATAGTTTGTATATTCCTTAAATGTGTTGTCATTGTTCAGGCAAACTGGTGGAGAAATTGATCGTATGAAATTGATCTTATTTCTGAAAGAAACACAGATACAAAATTGTTCTAGTATAAGTTTAAGAAGATTACAGAAATGCCTGCTAATGACTATTTAACAGCCTTTCTCGGGACAACATTCTTAGCTTATTGCATATTATCTGGTCCTCGTAAAACGTCGAAACCTTGTGGCTTCTTTTAGTATATTATTTTGTACTGGAAATGCAAAGGATTCGAAGATGACATGGTTTTCATAAAACGTCGTTACCTCCTCATAAGGACCGAAGATTTATCCAAAGACCATAAAGATCTACCTGAACAATAATAATGATAATAATAATAATAGAGTGGGTATGTAATATATAGAGTAAATATTATTTTATGATTATTGTTTATTGTTTCAATGAATAAAATTAGTTTATTGTGATTTTATTTTGCTTCAGTTTCCCTTTGAATTCTATGATACTGGAAACAAACAATTTACAAGTGTAGCATCAAAGATTCAATGAGCCCGTGTCTCGGAGCTCTTATTATGGGACTTTTAGCAACTTTTGGATTTTACAATGCAAGTGAATCACATACCATTTGAGAAAGAAGAAAAACTAAATAAATAAAAGCAGCAGTAGCTATCTTGTTTTTAATATGAATTATCAGAAATGTCATGATGAAGAGAATTGAATGCAGAAATAAAGTGGCACGTATACCATTTCCTAATCCACTTTAATCGTTGGGTAAGAAAGCAATCAATAATTACTATTATGTCATAAACAAGACACGTCGAAGTTGCATTGGTGATGGATCTAGCACTTAGTTGATATTTGCTATCAGCACACGTCATATTTCAGGTCCACAATGATGATTTGGGACCATCGTGTCAATTTATCTTATTAACAATCGAAATATGGTCGAAAGAAAAAAAAACAAATTCTATTTGATAGGACTTCTTCCTATACCTATGAAAAAAATCCCAAAATAAGCACGACCAAACTTATACTGAATCCCAGTTTTCGAGGCCGGAATCCTCAAATGAAAATGCATTCTGTATTATTGCCTTGCAACTTCACAAGAAACGACGTTTGGTAAGTCAAGAGTAGTAGATCGATATAAAATAATTGCAAATCAGCTATTCTCAAGCAAAATTGGCTATGTAACAGACTCCCAGGAGGCAGAAGAAACAAAAATAAATAAATTTCAAATGCACAACTTCAATTATATTGTTCCTTTCTACGAAAATTATCGTATACTTACGAAATGGTTGTGCTTAATTTCTCAATCTCATGGTGCCTCCGATCACATGTTAACCCTGGCTATACAACCAACTTTGTCTGTTAGTCTCACCGCATATGAGTCGACATTATATGCTAGGTAAATGGCAACAACAGCATCGATCCAAGCAATCTTGCTTTTGCCGTCATCTGTAGTTGCTCCGTTGTCATTTGTAACTAGAACCGATAACTTTCCCTGATATAAATGGTTTTTCCTTCAAGCTTGTACTCAACAGAGAATCAGAATTGCTCGACTGACTTTCTGTAAAACCGGGTCTCATCCAAATCTTTGTGTGTCCCTCTCGGGATATTGTAAGAATGGACTCCTGAGTGAATATCAAACCAGTAAGAGGTTCCGTATGAATACGATGAGCAACCAGCGGAGAAAGCTTTGGAACATCTCGCATGCTTGGAGCGGGTCGTAAGGTACCCGGGGGGCAAGCACTGTCCCAATGATACGATTGGCTCCCCGTACTGAAAGTGGGAGATCCACCAAAAGGACGACGCACTGGCACTACAAGCTCATCCATTTCCAGGTCCCATAAAAGCAATCGAGTGTCCTGCATGACATCCACAAGTTAACATATTGTAAAAGGAAATCAATAAAAACTTCAAAAGTCAATAAATAGTTAACGTGTGTGACAATCGACATTTTCAATATCACAACTCACAAAAAGAAAAATAGAAAGCCAAACCAAGAATTAAAATTGTACAAAGGAGGCAAAGGCTCCAAGAGAAGTTATGGTAATCCCAGTAAACATCCAGCTTATGTTCGTTTATATTCCATTATCATATCAGAAACGAGGAGACCAACTGGTTGGCAGATTTGAAATTAAGGCATAATAATTGCTTTATGAGCAGGACGAGCGACTTCTTGTTTTGACGTAAACTAACAATCAAGTTCTCGGGAATCCATGATAAAAACACGATTGTATATCACGAAATAATGAAGGGTCATTAGACTCGATTGGAAACAGGATGGCCATACCTAAAATACATGATTACTGATTAAAGCAGGATAGATAGCTGCATATGATTTCAGTTGTAACACGACCACATTCATTAACTGAACTAGAAATACTGTTGAGATACCTGACCAACAGAACCAAACCGATACACGACATTTTCCCCAGTGCCATCTGAATTTGGCGCTGACCAATATGAATCAAATTCCACTCCACTAACCTGCCATGATCCGGTATAAGAAGAGTCATCAGTCAGGCAATCATGATTTCCTTGATGAGAAAATAAGCAGGAAAACCAATAATCTGTATAACTTGGACCACACTACGTATATCGAATAAAGCTGTGTCTAAATTCAGATTTTTCAAACCTCTAAATTCTAACCGCAAGATATTCAGACATGGAAAGACATTAATCCCACCTTTGATTTGGCAGGAATTTGATGTGACAGTTGAAAACATGGATATTGATTGTTTCTCATCCCTATTACTCTCAAAAATAATGGCTAATAATCCATAGAAGCCAAATCAAGTACTTTTTAAGGATGGATATTTGGAAACCAAATGCCTAATTTCAGAAAAGGGTCAATATATATACGTTCCAAAGTACTTCCCAAGTTTAAGGCAAATGAAATAATATCAAATGCACGTCCCATATTCTAGTCCGAGTATCAGATGAAATTTAGAAGAATTTACATGATATAGCTATTGATGGATAGGTACTCACCCACGAGTTATGTCCCTCACCCCACGCAACAACCTTTCGATCTTCCATGCTCCAAACTTGAACTAGGTCATCCTCACCTCCAGTCAGAATGTATTTTCCATCCATGCTGTTGTTTTACTTGCCATCAGTTACTCCATTCTCATATAATATGACTTCTAACAATTTGCTCAAAGGAGCAATAGCTTTTGAAAGGAAACCAATTGATGCAGAGAAAATTTGCATGAAAATATATCCAACCAAGAGAGTCGTGCAACCTCCTGAACCTCCTTATTATGAAAAAAGAGAAATAATTGAAAACCATACATAATCCTCATAAAACCAAGTGTACTCACCTCCATGCACAACATAATAAAGCACCATAATAGCTCTTTCCGCCACATATTAGTTGTTCATTTTTGTAGTCAAACACTCGTAGATAACCTACATTCATCCATTTCCCTCATCCATTAAATTGTTGATGGAGATAAGGAACGAGAAAGGGAAAAAATAAAAGGAATGATATCCATAGATATAAAAAAACACGAGATGTTTACAGTACCATCCCTTCCTACAGTTGCCATGTAGACCCCATCAGTTGAAAAGGAGACGCTATTTATCGAACCTTGGCAAATATGCCATCTAGCAACTGGATTCTGCACAAAACATGTGAATTAATTCACAGGGAGCATTAGACCAATCTATCACATGGAGAAATTTAAGTTACACATTAACATCATCATACAACCAAGAGCAACCCAATGGTTGCATTTGACTCCATTAATGAGATCATTCTTGGCAATGAATAAGGAACAAAGAAAAAAATGGATAAATTACAACTGTAGTCTAGTCTAAAGAAGCATTCATTATATTCTCAAATTATATCACCAATATATAAAGCCAAATATACGAGTCTTGGTGAATATGATTTCCCACAGCCCAAATGACAAAACCATGTATGCCAACAGATTTCCTGGACAATAACAAAATATTGTTCCCAATAAATTTGGTTTGGCTACATGAATCCTTTTTCGCCACTCCAGTTATTGCTAGAACTAAAATTAACCTTTAACCAAATATGCAAAAATACAAAAAGAGATTGCTCCTCAATACCCTTTTAATGCACATTATTCCTTCTTAAATTTTGAGCCTTGTCATTGATTAAGTGATGATACACTACAGGATGCATAATCTACCATCAGAGGTATAAAGCTCAGCCTATCATATCAATTATATTGAGAATACGCATTCACAGCACTAATCCTACAACAAACAGGTTAACACTGGAAAAATTGTTCCCATAAAATCAACCACCTGTCAGTAAAAAACTTCCAATCATCCTTCAAAAAAAAAAAAAAAAACCCACTGGTTTCATTCGTCCCTCAAATCTTTTTAACCACCACTTCAGTTGGAAACACATAACTGCTCAGTACAGAAAAAAAACTGGTTTCAAATTATCCTACAATCTCAAGTCTTAATAAATATGTTTTTCATCTGCAACTGTTTTTTCAGAATTTAGAGCAAATATTGATCTAAATTTCAGTTAATAACACCAAGGAGATAAATCAATTAGAAATCATCGAAGTTCAACCAAAAAGATTTAACTGAGTTTTCATAATTAAAGAGCGAAATCAGAAAGGATGAGGATAATATTGAAAAGAGATCCAAAATTTGCAGTCAGTTGTGCAAAGTTTTCTGTAAACCAAAGATGTCTTTATTATAGTATTCAAACGTGGTATTGCAGAAACCTCATTGACCATATAAAGTAAAAAGTGCAAGCAATAAGGAGATAGGAAAACGAAAACGAAAAAATTTGAAACTTTGTTTTTTTAAATACAATGAGCCCCTACTGTCACATGGTCCAAAGAAGTATCTGACCCCATTATCCACAATATATTAGCTCAAAATTCATCAAATTCCTCGGAGTATAACCACTCTAGCCTTCCAAACAAAAGGTAACGGCCGTTTACCAAAGAATAACATGATCTTAAATCTCTGAGGGAGGCACATTTAAACAGCACCGACAATATTCTATTCTCTCTTTTAAAGTAGATAAAAGCCATTTAGCGATCCAATCGATTGAATTTTTGAGAAAAGAAAGATTCCACAAGAAGAAGGAACCAAACAAGCAGCAGTACCTTACTGTAGCGAGCATGTGTTACTGAAAATTGAGTTTGATCCTTGATAACAGGGAACGAAGGATCTCCAGAACCATCTTTGCTCTGAAATTAATTACGGGACATATCGGTTTCCTCTAGACTTAGGAAATTAAGAGGAATACATCGATTCATATCAAATAAACTTGAACTTGCCTTTTCATATGCATACATATTTCCATCTGCATAGCCAACTATAAAAGTCCCATCACCATTAGGAACCCACGCAATACAAGTACAGCGGCTGTTGAAAGAATCATATTATGCAGTCAGATAAGAAACAATAGGCTGAACCAGAGAAATCTCAATATATTCCATAGTAAAGAATGGCTAAAATCAGGTACGTGTCCTTAAATTTCATAACAAAATATACACCTCTTATGCACAGTTAATATTTAAACTTGGTAAATAGAACAAGATAGTGATCTTTCACCCCAGAGTTCAAAAACCCTATTGTCCACAAGAAATCATTCATAAAAATTCCATAAGCATAACTATACAACTAGGTACATAGTAGCTTCCCAACAGAAGATGCGCAATTAACTAATTGATGATGATGTGCACTTCACTGCATATGTGTTATGTCCCTTCTTTCTAATTATTGTTTTATTATTTTCTAGTTGTTGAATAAGTCTTATTAATCTTGTTTTAGTTGAGCGAGTATTACGGGAAGAACTGTTCTTCTCCTATTTGGTTGGGTAGGTGGTTCGGTAACTGTTTCTCCTATTTTGTTGATGTTCGTTGTGGCAGACAAGGCTATTTAAAGGCCAAGTCAGTTCATGAATAAGATATGTTATCAATTTTCTTCAGATACTTGTATTTGTTGGAGGTCAAAGGTTCCTCAATTAACCTTAAACAACTTTAATTTCCTAAATATCATCATAGGTAAGAAAGGAAATATGCAGTACGTACCAATATGATTGGCATTTCTGCTGTAAGCTTGTCAGTTATTTGAAGTTTACAGCTTAAGACATCACGTTGGACACTTGCAGCACACTTCAGCAAGGTCACAGATGAATAATTGAACAATGCTAGTGAGAAAGCCACAAAGTTTCTGACTGCTAATGCCAATTCGGAGGCACTGAAGGGGTCCTAATGAAAGCCAGTAAACAAACCTAATGCCATCCATTGAGAAACAGCAACGACAGGAAGTGGATCTGTTTAAAGTGTCTATAGAAATGTTGAAAATTTCATCACTATTTTGGTCTCAGTATTGCTTGAGATGAGATAATCTAGGATGGACTTCGGTAAACGTTTGTGCCTGAATTTTGAGTTGGCCGCCCCAGACCACTTCAAGTTCAGTTCAATTACCATAACCAATTCCATGAACTTAGGATATAAATATAAGCGCATAAATGTTGGAACTTTTTGGTAAGTGTTGACACCTATAACCCCTCCCTCCCATCCATGCTGCCAACAACTTCTAAGCAATAAGGACAGTGGTAAAACAGAAAATAGAATCTTAAGGTCTTTTTAAGAATATTCTTCATGCAAACTTTGACTTTGCAAGATGAACAACTTTCAATTGCATTATCCATTCATGTTCAAGTTCCATTCTAGTACAGAAGTAGAAAGATGAAAAGGGCCAGCTTTCTTAAATATAACGTGACTCTCAATGTTGAGCAATGCATAATGACTAGAGACAACCCTACTAAAGATATTTTATTTTATACCCACACACACACACACACACACACATGTATATATGTGTGTGTGTATATATATATATATATATATATATATACATACATGTGTGTGTGTGTGTGAAATATATATATATATATATATATATATGTGTGTGTGTGTGTGTGTGTGTGTGTATGTATGTATGTATATGTATGTATGTATGTATGTATGTATTTATGTATGTATGTATGTTTATCAAATTAAAATATCTTATTTATATAAAGTAAAAGGAATGCGTGAGTCAAATGTTGAAAAATTCATAATGAGATGAGAGAAACTCAATGTGGAACGAGAGTGTTTCTAATATTGAAAATCTTCATAAAAGAAGTTAAAATTATAAATGCAAAAGAGTAGCTTTATGTTACTCTCAGTAGTCATATTAAAAATGATACTCAATTCCAGGGCTGCAGAGGAGAAAGATAGTCAGCACACCAGAGAGTATAAACAGATTTAGGCAATAATCTCCTAATTCCCGAACAACGCAACCACAGTAACACAGAATCCAGTGTTGTTCTGGGAAGAATTTCCCGTCTTATGATAAAACAAAAGGTAAACTATCCAAACACTTCCTGCTCAATGGACAAGGGGGAGAAACATGTAATTAGTAGAGTCTCACACTGTCGCTTCAACACTTGCATCAAACAGACATGAGGACAAAGAACTTTTTAACACTTCATCATTGTAAAAATGCGATAATATCAATGCTAAGAAGAACTGTAGTATAGTAAAAGGATTTGATCTAAAAGAGACCTTTAGCCGGTCAGATTGCTTTCTCTACGGTAAAAAACGCGGGAGCATTCAACAATGCTAAAATGTCTTAAAATACAGAAGTATCCATACCATATGCCACAATCGTGGCTTCATGAGGTTTTAAAGGAAGACGTAGCAACAACTGGAAAACTTCATCCAATTAATTTCTTATAAATTATCAAGCAGTATTTCACTAAAAATAAATTGCGAGGTGAACCTTTCAGTATAAACATGATTCATTTATAAAAATAAATTTCCACTCATTACCAATTAATTATAAAAATAAATTGCGAGGTGAACGTTTCAGTACCACATATGATTAAAACATCGCAAAGATTATATGCTTCAAGAACCTTATGGGAATTGGAAACATGGGCTCCCATAGTGGGACGATGAGTCAATAAACTTAAAAGAAGATCTATTCATACCAAGAAATTCAATACACGATATGGAGATGCATATATATAAATTCCACAAAGATTTTGGAAGAAACGATGCAAATAACAGAGTCGAGCACTTGCCTGTTGTTAATGGAACCATCTTTATTATAATGCTGAGCCCCAACAAGCTTCTTTCCTACTTCCTGTAATTGTTGCCTCAGAGCCACGGAATAAACTGCAGAAAAACCAGAAAACAAATTGCAGTTATTGAAAACAAAAAATTGCTGGATACCAGACCATTCAAAATTCTACAACCAAAAAGAAAAGGGCTTACCATCTCCAGTGTTTAAACCAATAAGTAAATCATGCCCATCCTTCGAGTCAGGGTCAAATGCATGGCAAACGGGATTCGAATTACCAAAATGTATAGACTTAATAGGATCCTATGCAGAATATCAGACCTCTCAAAACCAATCCACAGTGAATCTCATAATAAAAAGAAAGCATATAACCACTAGTACCTTATCCTGAGAATTTAAGTCACTAATGAAAATTGCATCACCAACGTTGAACACCAAGTAAGTCCCTTTGCCATCAAAATTTGAATTGCCAACCGCATTATTTGAACTTGAAGCTCCTAACGATCCGGTTCTACTGCTGACACCACTCACTGACTTACTCCCACCATTCCCTCCAACAAAACTAAGTGCCTTACTCCCATTTCCACCACCTAAGAGCCTTGCTGCCGCTGACCTCACACCACTGCTTACACCCAAACCTGAAGATGATTGTGATTGAGTCTGCACAGGCTTATCCTTGAGATGGGCTAGCGTTACCTAATCATCAATTAACTGAAAAAACTTTAAAGTCTGTTTAAGTTTTGATTTTCCAAAACTGTTTGGCTGAGGAAAATAAACCACCAATGCTTAGGAGAGATGGGAAAGAAAAAAACTTGAAATCATAAGAATTACGCTAGAGCTGAAAAGAAATTAAAATTGAAAGACAAAACTTACCGAAATATATAAGTCAACCACAAGTTCTCTTATAGTGTGATTATTTGAATATTGTATTTTGAATGGCATAAACTCTTATACTGTATGTGAAGACAATTTTATTTTATTTTTTAGCTCAAAAATTCTTCTACTTGGCCTTGATAAAGTTGCCAAAGTCAAAATCTTTGTTCACTAGAAGAACGTCTATCTGAGAATCCAATATTATGAGTAAAATCATACTATATATTACAGGAATGAGAAACCCAATTCAAAGAACCTCGAATAAAAATTAACAAACGGTTAACAAAATAGTTAGAACTAACCAATGGGCCACTCGCAGAACCACCCAATCTCTAACACCTCAAATCACCAATTTACAGTAACTATGAAGATTCTTGGAACTCAAGTTTGCAATACACTACTCTGAAGATGATAATTTCCAACGATTCAAGTGTATGAACGTTGAAAAAATCCAAAAAATAAATTTAAAAAATGGGAAACCCTAGAACCTGAGGAGAAATTGACCAACCTGAGTGACAGTTTTGCCTTGTCCGTAGTGAAGAAGTCCAGAAGGGTGAGTCTTCTCATACTGGAATTTGTACTTACCTTCTGGGGTCTTGAAATAAGTCTTCAAACCAGGCAACTGCGCGTTATTTCCAGACGCTGACGCCGAAGACATCATACTATTACTCCCCGCTGTATTCATCATCTTCCTTTCACCAAAAAATCAACACCCCCAAATAAAAATGTCAAGATTACAGAATTGAGTTTGTTCTTTTGCTTTTACATTAATGGACTTGTATCCAGAAGAGTTAATGCGGTCTTGAAACTCTGCGTGTGGATCAAGGGCTTGTTTGGGTTGTGTATTCTGAACTTTCTTCGTGAAACTTTGGATCGAAAATTTTATTGTTTTCCTTTGGTCGAATTGTGCTGCCTTTGGGACGGGGTTGAATCTTGAATTAGACGGGCCTATAGATTATTCGATGGGAAAGTGTTGTAACTATAAAATGGTTTACTTTGGACTTCTTGCTTTTGGGAGTTTATCATGCCGTCCCTACGAAAATAAGTTTTAAAATGAGTTGTACTACATGTACAATCAAATTGTATAATCACTCAAATGGAGGGGAACCACAAATTTTTTATTCATCGCGAGGCCCCTCTCATGTGAGTGGTGGAGGGGAACCACAAATTTTTTATTCATCGTGAGGCCCCTCTCATGTGAGTGGTGGTTGTACAATCGGATTTTACAATCCGATTGTACAATTAGAATAACTCTTTTAAAATACGGTGCGTGCTTGAGCCATTATTTTTTAAGAATGTATTTTGAAATAGTAAGTTGATAAATAATTTGTGGTTAAAAAATAAAAATAAAGAAGTTGAAAGTTTGAGTGTAATATTATTTTATTGAAAAATTTTATTTTGAAAATAATGAGAATCGATGTTACATGTACTTCACAACTTACAGATTTATTTATCAACGTGTGATGTGACGGGCTTTGATTGAGTCAGAATTTCATCAAAAAAAAAACTCACTATTTTTTTGATACTTCATCCATCTGTAAAAATTATGTAAAACGTGCATACGTATCACATACAACAAGTATTTTCCTTTAAAATTTGCCACGATTTGTGCACCATTTTTAAAAATATTTTTTCTTTAAATTTATGATATTCATAACGTTTACCAACTTTGTAATCACACATTTTATCTATTTTTTTACTAAAAAATAAATTTAGGAAAAATTGCAACAACAGTCCCAAACCTTTACGTTTTTCGCAGACTTTACCTCAACATTCACTTTGTACCACCACAGGTCCCAAACATTTGATAAATTCGTAGCTGGAGTCTAAATGGATGAAATCCATCAACTTTTCCGTTAGTTGACCAAGAAAAAGTAGTTGACCATATTTTAACTATTTTTAAAGGGGCAAAACAGTAACTTTACATTTTTCTATTATAAACATTTAAAATATTAAATTAAAAAGGGAAAAATATATCTTCTTCTTCCACCCCACCCCACCCCAGACAGAACCCATGCTATAGTGGCCGTCACCTCCAATACACCACCGCCATCGTCTCGACATCCTCAAGTCCATCGTTTTCTCCACCTATCCCACACCACAACAACTAATTTAACCTTTGCCCCCAATTTTCGTATTCACCAAAATTGTAATTTTGGCATTCAATTTTTGTTTCTTCTTCAATGAGCCAAATTGATAGTTAAGGGTTTAATCATCATGTTTGCCCCTGTATAAAGATAATAAATGAATATTTAGGCTGGTGATTTGCTATGCTTGTATTAGCGATGGCCATTAGCCGACAATGGAGTTTCACGCTTTTCACATTCGTAGAGAAAATCATCCAGTAATCGATTCAATTTCCAGCGTCCATAGGATCCCAAAAAATGTCAAATTTGGACTAGTTGGACAAGCAACAACCATATCCAAAACTGAAGCTGCAAGTTTCAATAGCCGTGGAAAATTAAATGCCACATGTTAATTTAGATGTTATTTTTAAAATGGATTTTGAATCTTGTGAATATTAGTATTGGTACCAAAAGATTTTGCAGCAATTTGTCATGGGTTTAGTAGTATTTGGTGGGAGTCGGTAGCGTAAGGTGGTGTGGGGGGTTTGGGGGTGTAATGAGGAAAAAGAAGATGGGCAGTCATGTTGTAGAAATTTCCTTTTCCCTTTTGTTTTATTTTTAATTTAATATTTTAAATGTTTATAATAGAAAATTGTTAAGTTGCTATTTTGCCCCTTTAAAAATAGTTAAAATATGGTCAAACTACTTTTTCTTGGTCAACTGACGGAAAAGTGGATGATTCCATCCATTTGGACTCCAGCTGCGAATTTATCAAAGGTTTCGGACCTGTAGTGGTACAAAGTGAAGGTTGAGGTAAAATTTACAAAAAATATAAAGGTTTGGGACCGCGACTGCAATTTTCCCATAAATTTAATAGGTAACAACATGCATCTGCTACTCAAACAAATTGATCATTTATACAATAATTATATATTTTTAAATTTTTAATCATAAGTAAGCTCGTCTTATACATTATTGGAGCTTGCTCACATGTCATTATACATACATGTCCTTGTTTGGTATAAATGAAAACTATTGTAAATAAAGTAGTATTTGTGAATGATTACTATATCCCTCGCAGTGGTGGACCCACCAGTGGACCTGGTGGGTCCTATGACCAACTAGATTTCCAGTCTTTTTTTTTCATTTTTTTTATTTTAAATATTTTACAATTTTGGGATATAATATGTTAGATGTTAGATATAAGTACAGATTTTTGGTTATAACATCTATAAAGTATACTGTAATTTTTCATTATAATATGTTAGATATAAGTACAGATTTAGATGGAAAATCGAAAATCTGGTTTTGTAAATGAATTTTAGTTAATTAAGATTTGAATTCAGAGAGTTGTTGAAGGTTGTGATTTGTTTTGATATTAAGGTGTTGTTCTTTTGTCCGTTTTGCTGGTTTAGTTGTATGTTTGGTTCTTCCTGAGGTTGTTAATTGTCAATAGCAACGAAGTACTTTCACCTCTTGTAGTAGATCAGTCTAATTATTGAAGAAACTATTTGGTAGCATGGGTTGAGACCTCGAAATCGGATAGAAATTATTGTCTACATATTTGAATTTGATTTTGAGCAGTCTAACACAATTAAAAAGTAGTTCTGATTTCAATTTGTCAACCTACTACTGTAATTGGTTGGATGAGCGTTTCCGAGTTAATAATTTTTTCATTTTTGCAGCAATTTAAGAATAGAAAATAATATGTATTTCAAACTTCTATCATTTTAATTGTACAGGTTCTTTAATCATTATGAATGTTTGTGCTATCTTCAACTTCAAAAAAAAAAAAATTCGTGGGGAGCCCGGCCTTCATCTCAATATCTTTTATTTTAGGACCCATTAGCTCTAAAATCCTCAGTCCGCCACTGATCCCTTGCAACACTAATTCTTATCTGTAAACATGAGACTTTGATATTTAATAAAATAGTTGCAAATCTGGTTGAATCTTTTTTATCTTTGGACTGTAGGCAAATTAAAAAACATTACACAGTTATTAAAAAACATTACACAGTTTGTTGAAGTCTGTCATCAATGTTCAAAAGAAAGTTCTTTTTCTTGCGAAGCTCGAAGAAGTTTTGGTGGTTATCCAGGTTACGTAATTTCAAGAGCGGTGATTCCGCAGTTTACTTTCACCAGTTACTGAGGGATCGATGACTGGTAGTCCAGGATATAGTCTGACGTAAGTTGAGAAATTTGGGTATCAAAAAAAGAAAAAAAAAAAAAAAAAAAAGAGTGGTGATTCCGCCCTAGGTTACATTCAAGTTGATAAAGGATAGGAGAGAAAAAAATTACGCAGCTGACACGTTCTAGATTCGAATCTTAAAGAGAATAATTTGGTATAGTTCAGTGGAAACGCACTCAGACCCTGACTATCTTGGACATATCTCTCAATTTACCTTCACATCAAGACATAGAGACGGACAGATATGAGTGCGAATAATAATGCGTAATCCAAAAAAAAAAAAAAACGGTGGTGATTCCAAAAATGAACTACTCATTTAGTCGTGAATATTTGGTATGGTACTATTACAATAAAAGTAAGCAAATTTATTGTCTTTCATTACTGAATTTTGAATCATTGCATTGTCATTATCATATTTTAAATATATAGTATAATAATATATTTTACATGACGGCAATTTTAAATTAGAGATGTGATTTTCTAAATCATATATTTATTTCCAATGTATATCTGTCATATATCTTCTAATTTTATTGTCAAATTAATTATCACGTTTATGTTTTTTTAATAAAATTTATTTTATGAATTTAGTACTCTTACAGTTGTCTATTACAAAATATTGTTACTCTGAAAAAGCGTGACATTACAATTACAATATTTCAGAAGAGTATTAACAAATTGTCCTTGGAAAAAGAACAGTAAGATAGAACTTGCTCACGAAGTAACACATGTTTAAAATATATTAAGATATATATATATATAAGAATATTATGATTAATTTAAATGTATTAATATTCTAGATGAATATTGTTCTATTACTTATGAACAATTATAACCATGTATATATCAATATTTCAAAAAATATTGTGTCGCATGTAAAATATAAATTTGTAAAATCGATCTGCAAAGTGTAAATTATATCCAATTTGCCGAGTGTATTTTCATAAATTTTTAAACATTTTATCGACAAAATGGTTTTCTAATTTTTAAAAAATCTGTCGGGTTTTGGTGGCCACGAGTACGACTGCTTTTGTACTTCCAAACCAGACCATAAAAGATTGAAAGAATTTTGTTAAAAAAATTTATTCTTTAATTAATTTTGGTGAGTACAATGAAATTGGGATGCTGCTAATATTTGGTCCTACATTAATCATAAGGAGCCCTACACAAAAATAAAAAATAAATAATGTATTCCACAATGAAATCTAAAAGTGTGATTTCGAATAATGTTAAATGTAAACTCCTTCTTTTACATTCTTTTTTACATTACATTTTTTTTTTTAAATGGGGGAGGGAAAACCATTTTTGTTTATAAATTGTACAATAGTATTTTGTCATGTGGCACAATGTAAAAGACGATGTATATGTAGCATGATTGATATTTACATCAATAAAGTTAAATGTACACTCCTTTTACATTTTTTTTGACATTACCTTTGTTTTTTGAAAAATGTGGGAGGAAAAACAGTTTTTTTGTTTATAAACTGTCCAATGGTATTTTGCCATGTGGCACAATATAAAGGAAGATATAAAAGATGATATACCTATAGTATGATTGTATTTACATAGTCTTCTTTTGTTCGAAGAAAGAATTTATCGAAATAACAAGTCAATTCAAAATAAATTTCATGTCATTCACAATTTTTATTTGTTTTCTCACTGAGAGAATAACAAAATTGAAAAAATGACCCTAGTTGCAAATTCGCCCATGGTAAGCAATTTTAAGCTCTTGTTTGAGCTCCATTTTTTAACAAAAAAATGTAGTTTGAATAGTGTTTTATTGGAAATTGTGTGGTTAAAAAGTAAGAATTTTTTTCAATTTACGTGTAATATTATTTTATAGGAGAATATGTGGTTGAAAATGAGTTTTTAAAAAATATATTTTTGAAAGAATGGGAGCCGAACATAGACTAACCCTTGTTTGAGCCTCATTCTTGTCAAGAAAATGATTTTTTGAATAGTGTATTGATGAAAAATGTGTGATTAAAAAATAAAGAAAAAATTTGAATTTGCGTGTAATATTATTTTATTGAAAAATGTATTATTGAAGTGAGTCAAATCACTATTAAAAAATATATTTTTGATGGAAAAATTAGGCTCAAACAAGAGCTAAATTGACCGGCGTTTAGAAAATAAGATGACTTCAACACATACCAATTAATTTGAATTCCATTTGCATGAGCTTGAACATGAATGTTATGCTTATCAAGAGTAGGCAATACTTTTACATACGTTTTTAACTGTCACAAATCAAGAAAGGACCTTTATAATTGATCGAATATTATAAAGTCTAAAAGGATGTTTGATAGAACTAAAATTAAATTTTTTAGTAAACTATAATATAAATTTTTAAAATATGGGGTTGAAAAATTGTGGAACCAATGAAAAATGTGATTAATATTAATTATTTGATTTTGACTTCAATTAAAATAATATTTTAATCCAACCCAAACAGGCCCTAAATTTTGGTATGAAAAAAATTTATTTTTATACCCTCAAATTTCAGATTCACTTTCTTTTATATCATGGCCAGGCCAGCACTATAAATTGTAGAAGGGAATCTCGAGGACAAAAAAAAAAAAAAAAAAAAAAAAACTAACATGAGAACGTTATGTGCATATTTGGCAAAGACTATTATTATAATTTAACCTGGTCAATTTATACATATTTTATTGCCCCACAACTTAAGGGCTCGTTTGACTAATTTCATCAAAGTAGTACTTTTAGTTAAAAGAGTTTTTAGAGGAAGTTGGTCCAATTTGACTTTCTCTAAAAATACTTTCGAAATAGGATCTTCTTTAAAAAAATTAGTTTCCAAACAAAAAATTAGGATCCTCAAAAAACTCTTCCACAGAAAGCAAAATCAAACGTCATACCAAATTAACATTATTACCCACTAAAAAAATAAAAATAAAAATAAACTAATATGAGCTACTATCAAACCATTACATGGAAGGTCAAATATTCTTCAAGGCCTCAATATTACCAAAAGAAACTTTAAAAAGAAGCAGAATTTTAAACAAGTTATGCCAACATGAAAATCAAACTAATTATGCAAAGAACCACATGGCAACAACTCACTCAGTGGAAACAATACCAAAGACTCCATACAGTCACCCGGCACACTCGCTACAACTTCTACTTCTTCAACACACTGCAAAGAAACAGTTTATCAGCAAATATCTATTTAAGCATTATAACAGATCTCAATAAGCCAAATCCTGAAGAAAAAATAATGTAGCATTCGAGTTCAAAACCATAACGTATCTGAGATATATTTAATATTCAAATTTTTAGTTCGTTAATCACTTTGTGTTGTACAAATTGTGTTATAAAGTTTTTGACATGAACAAGGAACAGACGGAGTTTCTGACGTTCACTGAAGGTCTTCAAATGAACAAGAACAAAACTTAGAACTTACTTGTACAAATAGGCAGCAATTCCCAGAATTATACACAGCAAAATGATGTCAATGCAGAAATTTCTACTAGATCTCAGCTGGAACAAAACAGAACTCCAATTTAATACAGTAAGGTTAAAAATATGTTGAGAGGGGTACAGCAAGTTATAAATGCAAATCATAATTGAAGAGCTGCAGGTCAATCACCTGATTAACGGTGTCCTTCAGTCGGACATTGGTATTCTTAAGGTCGGCTGTTGCTCTGTCCACCTGTATGTAACATAATAGCTTAGAATTCTCTTTTACAATGTCATGAATTCTGCTTAATACTAACAAAGATCGGACCAAATTAGGCACTTGCCACCCACAAGTACTTTGAACCAGTACAAAAATGAAGCTCTGTGCAATAAACACACTGATGAGAGTTTTGGTGATCAACCGGTCATGTTATTGGGCAGAATTATATTTGTTCTTTTTGGTTTTCAGGAAAATCTCTCAATGATCTCGCAATATCCATTTGAAGAACAACTAGATGAGAAGTAAGGTTAAGGTTTATGACATTCGCATGCATATCACAATATGAATAAATATTTATTCATCAAACTAACATGTGGCACATGCATTTGCAATAATAATAGAACAATTGTAAAAATGAGACATCTGCTGACAGACAAAAACACCAAGACTAACTATACATACTCCAGCCTCGCTGCTTAAAATTACAAGATAATGAGAATTTCTACCTTGGTGTCAATCTCATCCATAAGAGGAACTTGCCGATCAAATTCCTGCCCAAATCATAGCATTGGAAGTTAATATCTATGAATATCAGGGAAAAACAGATATAAAAAGGTAAGCCAAAAATGAAAAACAGAAATATAACAGAAAAAAAGGTAACCTCATTCATGTCATGTGCCATGTTTTTTAAAGTATCTAAACCTTCTGCTATCGTGTCCAAACCTTGGTCCTGCATCAAGATGACATAACATCGCAAATCAGACAAGTTAATAATAACAATTCACTAATAATAATTGCCAAAAAGCATCCCCAAATAAGTCTACACTATACTATTTCACTAAAGAACGTGCCTGTTTCATTTTCCGCATTTCATACTCTTGCCTGAATTGACTTGACCCTTCAGTTTGCTGAAAGTATTCACTGTCAAATCGTCCATCTACAATTCAAGTTCAATGCATAAGATAACAACAAAGCAATAGGCTGAAGCTTCTCCAGAAAAAGAGTTGAACGTGTAGGACAAGATCAAATTAATAAACCACTTATGTCAATCAATAACCTGAATCAAATTTGATTTCTGTACGAGGAGCGGAAGATCCCCAGCCACCAGATTTTTTGGGTGCAGCTGCAGCACCATCTGGTATGGCTTGAATCCTATCAGGTAATGCAAGTACCAAATCATTACGGGCAACAAGTTCTTCTGCTGAAAGTCCTTTAACCTGCAATTTAAACCATCATCATCATCACAGAAGCGAACTTAAAGCGTCGGACTATTACTCAGTTCTCACTTATTTAAGGATGAAACACACATGGAAACAACATAGACAATCCCATGGCAAGGAAAACCAAAGACTGTTTATTGACCTCATACAGGAAAGAGTTTCATCACAATTCAAGGATAAAGGAGTAGAAGCATTACGAGATAGCGAAGTTAACCGAGAAAAATGCTTACTCCATCTAACCATTGACATTGAAGGAGCAAGCTGAAATGCCTTAGTCAGTCAACAAGTTATCTCAAAATACCAAGCAAAATCATCATCCTGGTTAAATCAAACAGTCAACAATTTTACACCCTTTTCTGGTTGAGAATATAATTATCATACTCTCCTCAAGATTTTGTTTTAAAAAATGTTACAGTCAAATCTGCATTCATGGCATAGAGTACAAAGACGAATTGATATTAACCTGCAGGCTGCAACCAAAATGTGGTGAAACCCCTCTTTCCGAATATCCTCTCCATTTAGTCCCAGGTTTCAGTTTTCTAACCCCCCCACCCACCCCACCCCCCCACCCCACCCCCCCCCCCCAAAAAAAAAAAAAAAAAAAACCCTTTTTCCTACCTCCTCAAAGCACCAAGAGAAAACGTCCTTCCTGTGCAGGCCACAAATGTGGTAAAATACCTCTTTCCGAATATCCTCTACATTCACTATTATCTGTGATTCATGCAACAACCTCTTTATATCCATTCCACATCAATGGTGAGTTGAACTTCTACTTTTTTAAAGATTGTCCTCTGTTGAAAATCAAAAATACCATGCATTCTTTTTCAGTTCAAATGTCATTCTTTGGGCCAACAGAGTTTAAAAAGCCTTCGCCATGTTTCCTACTCGTCAAGTGAATCTATGAGGTGAGTGGAACATCAGCAGAAAAGATGATAACACAAATGAGCTACACAGGGAACACAGCATATTGCTTATATTCCTATATCAAGCTCCTATTTGATACATATTCTAATTTTCATTCTCATTCTTCTACTCATTTTCAACCACATTCTTCAATAAAATAATATTTTTCATCACATCAATAATTTTTCCTTCTTTTTCAACCACATATTCACCATCACATCACCCAAAAAAATCCATTCTTTCCATTTTAATGTGCATCAAACAGGGGCCAAATGAAAAATCATGCCTAGTTAAGTTCAGGTAAGACTCATGAGTCATGAGAGAGAACCATTTCTTTTAACCATCTATTGTGGGCTTAAGTAAATCTGTGCCCCGCTCAGCACTTGTGCTCCCAACTAATTCTTATTCAAACCTCAACTCACACTCACAAGCTCTAATTCCATTAGCACTAAATTATTTATATAGTGACGAAGCAATCCTCTTTGCCACAATGTTCAGTCAACATTTTGCATAGGTAAAGCTCAACTCAATACAATGAAGCAGACAAATGACAAAAACTATAATATTAATACAGGAAAATATATGACACTATCCCAAGCTTGACTTTCTAAACATTGAACACAATACTAACGCATTTAAGCTCTAACTACTCAAAGCTAAAATATATAGCATTCTTACTTAAAAAAAGTATTGATCTTGTTATAAGAATGAATTTTATATACACATGCAAAACATGCCCGCTAGGTTCATGTGTAAGACTCAATCTAATGTGAATGTGCTCATTCCACAAACTGGTTCCAGTTCTTTGCTGTCCATATCTGTCCTTTAACCTGTAGCCTAGTTTTTTACCTTTTTCAAGATTATAGGGAGACAGAACCACAAAAAAAATTCTGATCAACTAAAAAATTCTGAAGTTCACTTGGTAATGAAGTATCACTAGGCACAGCTTCTGAATCAACTAATAATTCTCATTGTTTGCCAGGACAAAGCTAGCAACGAGAAGGAAAATAAGAAATGGAAGATTGCAAATTAAAATGTAAAACCCACTTTACTCGTCCCTAAAATTTTATTGGAAACATAAGTTGTCAAAAATTAACAGAAAAGAGTTAAATTACGAAAAATCTGTTAAAATAATTATTCAATCAAAATAGGCATAACAAACAGAATTTTAAAAAAGCGAGAGCGGATTAAACCTTCTTCACGGCCAGCCTCTGCAATTTGGGGATCTCTTCAATCAATCTGGCCTTGGTTCTCCGAATCTCTGCATTGATTGCAACGGCCGATGCCCGATTACTTTCTCCGGAAGCCTTCTCCGCTTTCTACCAAATTTGATTACACAATAAACAACAAATAGATCAAAACCCATTAACGTTTAAAAAGAGTTACACAGAATTTTGGGTTTTAATGCCAAAATTCACGAAACCTGTAGTGCCTCCTCTATGTCTGACTCAACGGCGGAGTAGAGACGGGCGAAGGCATCATCCCCAGATACGTTGGAATCCTTCTGTTTCTCTATATCGTATTTATCATACTTCTTGCAGATCGCGTCCACGCGAGTCAATAGATCGATCACGCTCATTTTTATCTTTTCCCTTTTCCAAGAGGCTTAATGGATTGAGGATGTGAAAACTGGGGCAAATCGATTGCGACGAGGTACAGGCAGAACTGTCCAGGGTGGAACAGAGCAAACGGAATCACAGATCTCCTCTTTACAATGTTGGGTAATGCTACTTGTACAACTTTCTCTTATAATCACTCACAGTAAATTTTTTTATTCACTGTAGGATTCATTCCCATGTGAGTCATTATAAGAAAAAGTTGTACAAAAAAGTTGTACAAATAGCACAATCCTATAATGTTTCATTTTTAATTTTTTTAAACTTTTTATTTTGACCTATTATTGCCAGCAAGCTTAAGCCTCGATAAAGTCCATGTTTGATCCATTTTAATATCAGAAAGTATAAAAATTAAATTTTTTAGAAAAATAAATTTTTGAAATGTGTGTGAGACTCATAAAAATGTGATTAATATTAATTATTTGATTTTGACTTAAATTAATCTGAATCAAACAGACCTTTATCAAAATCGATGATTAATTTTAACCACATATTTTATGAGATTTATAATTTTTAAATCATACATTTCATCAATTTTTTTTATTTATCAAAATTCATAAAAAAAAAAAAATTGATTTTAATCACCATTAAATTAAAAAAAAAAAAAAAATTAATGTTACCACCAAGTTCGTATTCAAGACACTATCTTCCTAGCCCTAATCTTCAATCTTGGTTGTAGCGAAGTCAACCGACTTAAATTAATTATTCTATTGTTTTGAATTTTACCTAATTAGAAGCAATAAGGTCCACTACTCAAATAGATGCAAAGCATACTACAATTTAGACGGCATTACTTGTACATAATACATTTTCATGTTTGATTTAGTTGAAAAATATTTTTTTAGTAAATTTTGATCAAAGTTGATAAAATATATGGTTGAAAAATTGAGAGTCTCATTGTAGTTAAAATCAATTGTTGACTTTGACTTAATTCATGTTTTGTTCAGATAAAAATCATTTTTTAGTAGATTATGATAAAATGTGTAATTGAAATATTGTGAATGAGCTTAGATTTTAATCAATTTTTTTGGTTGAACCAAACATGAGACAATAAACATACACAGTTATGTGGATGACGATCTGATGAGGGAGATTAAAAGCCTGTCTGTTTGTGATTTTACTCGGCTTTGCATCAAAATTCTGTCCGTTGCCATCTGCTTTTTTTGACCAGTCATAAGTGGTGTAGGGCCCACTTGGGCACAACAACGGTACAAAAATCGCTTTCCTAAGCTCTACCAAACAGCGCCTAAGTAAAATCCACCACACGTGCCATGGTGAGAATGTCCAATGGGGCTAGACTAACTAGCTTGACAATATGCTATCCATTGAAGTGGGAGATAGGAGGAACATAACTCCAAAACCAGGTTAGAAAACCTGAGTTTAGGCGGCAAGAGATGATTCTTAGAAGTGGCAATCCATTGTGGAGTACTAAAAACATTACTGGGTAAAAATTAGAGCAATGGTACAGAAGAAAGGTTTATGGAATAGTAACCCAATTCTTTGCCATAGCTAAAGAAGAAAGGGACCCAATCCAGCTGAATTGTCGCCTATTCTAGACGAATATGCTGAAACTAAGGGATTGCTTACCCTAGGTCTCATGATCCTCAAATACCTCTTAAAGAAGGGGGTCAGCCCTTTCAAATCAGGCCATACCTATTGTCCTTTGTTCAAAAAACAGAAATAGATAGGATGGTCAGGGAATTGTTAAAAGAAGGGATCATTCAGCCTAGCAATAGTCCATTGCTTCCCTTGTTCTACTAGTGAAAAGATGGCACTTGGAGATTCTGTGTGGATTTCAAACAACTTAACAGCCTCAAAATCATAGATAAGTATCTCATGCCTCTAATTTATCAATGTTCAAGGAGCATTCAAGGAAATTTGTTTATGTTCTTTGATGATGTATTAGTTTACAGCCCGTCAAGATTTACAGACTAACGAACTCCTTCAGGTGGAGTACAGAGGGCATATGCTCATTTGGGCAAAGCCAGGTGGAGTACTGAGGGCGTATTATCCCTCATACGGGAGTGGCAACAGACCCCGCCAACGTAGAATGTTTGCCAAATTGGCCCACACCAGAGACAATTAAGCAATTGAAGGCTTCTTGGGATTTACAGGTATTATAGGAAATTTGTAAAAGGCTACGGGACATTGGCTAAAACCGAGACAGAACTTCTGAAAAAGACAGTTTTCATTGGGAGGAGAAAGCGGATGTAGCCTTCAGAAGTCGAAGCAACCAATGTGTCTGAGAGAAATGCAAACAAATACACAAAAAGAGAAATAATTCTTCTCCCAAAAGAAAATAAGTAAAACAACATTTTTGACAATTGTACATGCTGAAATATTCTAAAGAAAATCAATCATACCAAACCACAAGAACACGAGCAATTATTTTACGTGAAAAAACTTCCCCGATATAAGGAATAAAAACCACGAGATGCAGCCCTATCAAAACCTCCACTATTAATCAAATAATGGGTGCACCAAGTCTTCTCTAGTCACAACTAGAGGTTACAATGTACATTTCTTCAAGATAACAACAATATCGGCAAAACAATATGAAAATAGGAAAATATACCCCAAAAAATCTGGTTAATGTTCACCAATGTAAGGAATAAAAACCACGGGACGCAATCCTGTCAAAACCTTCAATATCAATAAAATAATGGGTGCATCAAGAATTCTCTAGTCACAACTAGAGGTTACAATGTATATTTTTTCAAGATAACAACAATATCGACAAAACAATATGAAAATAGGAAAATATAACCCAAAAAAATTGGTTACTATTCACGCATATTAACCAATGTTCCCAAACTCAAAATCCGATCTCCACCATTTGTAGCTCTATGTCTTGCGAACCTCTTCTCCAAATTTCAGCTCAATCGGACCACGGACGACTCGGGATCGGAGCTTTGATGAAATCTCGGCGCAAGGAAAAAAAAAACTTGTTTTTCTCCTCTTTCAAAATCAGATTGGATTCCTATTTTCTCCAATTTTCTTATATTTATATTCATTATTAGGGTTAAAACCAGAATTGGCTCTAATATAAGATGCTAAACACGGACTTTCCTCCTCATAAAATGAATGGGTAATTTTCATAAGTAAGAATATAACTTTGGTCCAATTCAATAATAAGAAAATAAGTTTCAACTTTCAAAAATCAGATTTTTATTAATTTTTATTTATAATTTAATTAATTAAATATATATTTAATTAATTAAATATATTAAGATTACAAATCTATATAATTTGGTCACAAATTCACAATTTAGCTAGTCACATATTATATTCGGTCACAAATCAAAATTTTTAAATGTCAAAAATTATTTTACGTCACAATTCAAAAATTTTATAGGTCACAATTTATTCATCGGTCACAGATTCACAATTTAATTAGTCACATATTATTTTTTCGATCACAAATTAAAATTTTTAAATGTCACAAATTTTTTTTACGTTCACAATTCAAAAATTTTAAAGGTCACAATTTTTTCCTTGATCACATATGAAAAATTTATAAGTCACAATTTCTTTATCGGTCACAGATCATGAACATTATAAGTCACAATTTATAGTCACAACTTATAATCGATCACAAATTAATAAATTTTTAGGTCACACATTATCTTTTAGTCACAGTTCATATTTTTCATTAATCACATATTATTTACTGGTCACAGATTAGGTCACACGTTATTTGTTGATAGTCACAGCATAGGTCATAGAATATTTTGCACATGACTCAGGTCACAACATTGGTCACAGCACATATTACAGCACATGGCTCATGTCACAACATTAGTTATAGAGACTATACAGCACCACTTCACCACCACCACCGTCTTCCATGCCCTAAACCTACTCTGTCGCTGCTACCATAGCCGACAACTCACCACAACCACCATCACTAACGTCGCCAACACAGCTACACCGCCACTGCCGCCACGCACACACCACCAATAGGCAGACACTAGAAATTGGAATAGGAATACGAGTTACTCCTCTTCCCGAATCACCCCCTCCACTGCCTGAATGTCCACCACCACCTCCATTTGTAAAACCATATCCACCGTCGCCATTAGACCCACCACCAACACCTCCGCACACCGATCTAACACCACCGCAGCAATAAAAATCACATACCCAAATCAAGACGCAGAGCATAGACACGCTAACGCTGCTGCCGTCGCAGCGATCGCGAATCATCGAGCACCACAAATCGATGAAGAAACACCAAAAATCAGCAAAACACTACAACACCGGGATCTGGTACAAATCGCCGTGACTGCTGCACCTTTGCACGCATGAAGTCGCTCCTCAACGCTGCGTCAGAGGCGCCGCAGCGGTGGTGCGAGGGAGGATAGCAGCTTCGTCGGAAGTGGTGGTGGCGCCGTGAGTGGTTGGTAAAGATTTAGATGAGAGAAGATGATGGGAGGGAAAAAATGGTGGAAATGATGGAAATGGAGGGAGAATTAGATGGGAGAAAACGTGAGGTAAAGAGAGAGAAAAAAAAAAAAGGAAGAGGAAAGTAATTAGGGTTTGTGGTGTAGGGTTGGGTATGCAAATTAAATTAATTTTATAAAATTATTATTACTATTAAATTTTTTAATTATAATATGATTTTTGAATAAACAAACCTTGCATCTCATTTTTGAACTTGGATCTTGAAAAGTATGGATTAGTGTAATTTCCACTATAAAGATAGGACCACGCTTCTTTGCCATGGGCTGACCAAAGGCAGCTCTCATCCCCTATTGTGGGATTTCTATCATGGGGTGGTTAATCAGATGACAAAGTGGTTTAATCCATAAAGATATGTGCATATATGGTTTATTTGGCACATAATATTGAAAAATATCCCCTATATATTAAAAGAGTGAGATGTGATTTTACTGTAGAAACTCTTTTCCTAAACGGTGTCATGTGGTTTTGAGTTTTTTTTTTTTTTTTATTTTGCTATATTCTATTTAAAAAAAAAAAAAAAAAAGTCTATATCCTACTTTAAAAAAAAAAAAAAAAAAAATTTCTTTAATTTTTATTTTCTCTATACACTCTAAGAAAAAACTAGATATTTTTGTAAAAAAAAAAAATTGTGTCTCGCACTGTGCGAGACACTGCCTCGCACAGTGCGAGACGTGCAGTGCATGTCTCGCACAGTGCGAGACATGCGAAACCCCTTCTTTTTTTTTCTTTTTTTTTTTCATAAAAAACTTATGTTTTCGCCTTCATTTGCGAGCTTAATTCGGGATATCAAACGAAGTCGAAATATTATATTTTTAATATCATTTTGAAGAACTCACGGCCTAATATTTCACGACTTTAATCGTGTGTGAAACGGCCAATCGTAGCGAAAGTTACGTTACGTCAAAGTATGCCGTTCCAAACTAATATTTCGAAAATTTCGATAACAAACTAACTTTACAAATTCTTCTACGATTCTACGCTAGCCGAATCCATAAATCTTCTATATTCTCTCGAAACTCATTTCGAGAACTATATCACAGATATATCGAATAATCTAAATGAATATCGAAAATAGTTAAACGGACGTCAAACGCGTGTGTTAAAAAAGACGTATAACTCGTCTTTTTTAATATATTACTTATATTTTTGTCTTCATTGTCAAACTTATTACGGAACATCAAACGAAGTCGAAATATTACATTCTTAATATTATTTTGAAGTACTCACGGTCTATTATTTCACGACGTTGATGGTATGCGAAACGGTCAATCGTAGCGAAAGTTACGTTACGTCAAAGTACGCCGTTCCAAACTAATATTTCGAAAATTTCGATAATAAACTAACTTTACAAATTGTTCGACGATTCTACGCTAGCCGAATCCATAAATCTTCTATATTCTCTCGAAACTCATTTCGAGAACTATATCGCAGATATATCGAATAATCTAAATGAATATTGAAAATAGTTAAACGGA
Organism: Osmanthus fragrans; assembly: GCA_019395295.1. Lineage (NCBI taxonomy): Eukaryota > Viridiplantae > Streptophyta > Magnoliopsida > Lamiales > Oleaceae > Osmanthus > Osmanthus fragrans. The sequence goes on from CM033343.1 coordinate 2,530,402, forward strand.
TGTCAAACGCGTATGTTAAAAAAGACGTATAACTCATCTTTTTGAATATATTACTTATATTTTTGTCTTCATTGTCAAACTCATTACGGAACATCAAACGAAGTCGAAATATTACATTCTTAATATTATTTTGAAGTACTCACGGTCTATTATTTCACGATATTGATGGTGTGCGAAACGGTTAATCGTAGCAAATGTTACGGCGCGTCAAAGTAGAACTAATATTTCGAGAATTTCGATAATAAGCTAACTTTAAAAATTCCTAGACAATTGTACGCTGGTCGAATCGATAAATCTTCTATATTATCTCGAAACTCATTTCGAGAACTATATCATAGATATATCGAATGATCTAAATGAATATAAAAAATAGTTAAACGAACGTCAAATGTGCGTGTTCAAAAAGACGTGTAACTTATCTTTTTAATAAAACTTATGTTTTTTTCTTCATTTTCGGGCTCATTAGGAAATATCAAACGAAGTCGAAATATTACATTCTTAATATTATTTTGAAGTATTCATGGCTATCATTTCACGAATGTGTGCGAAATGGCCAATCGTGGCAAATGTTACGGCTATCAAAGTAGGTCGTTTCAAACTAATATTTTGAAAATTTCGATAACAAGTTAACTTTAAAAATTTCTAAATGATTGTACGTTGGTCGAATCGATAAATCTTCTATATCATTTAGACTTCGTTTGATATTAATAATATAATATTTTGACTTCGTTTGAATGTTTAAAGTTAGATTGTTATCAAAATTCTTGAAATATTAGTTTGAAACGACCTACTTTGAAGCGTCGCAACATTTGCAACGATTGGTCGTTTCGCACACCATCAACGTCGTGAAATAATAGGCGTGAGTACTTGAAAATGATATTAAAAATGTAATATTTCGACTTCATTTGATATTCCGTAATGAGCCATAAACATTCAGAATTTTTTTCCCCTTTATCCTGAACTTTTAATCATTTTAATTTGAATATAGTTATAAAATAAAATGAACTCTACCCAGTTATAATGTTTCAAAATCGTTGGCTTCATATTCATTGAAATCTTTATTTTTTTTTATATTTTGTATATTCGGTTCTACAACATAATTTGTCTATTGATTATACAGTTGTAATATATAGTTGTTTTTCTTATTGTATACATACATAACATAAGGTACAAATATGTAGTTATTCACATTGAACAAGTTATTATTTTTTCACTCATTCTATAAATAAAACACATTATTTTTTTTCCTATTGCTTTAACAGAAATGAATCCAAAAATGTATTTATATGTTGTCTATCTTATCTCACACCTCAAAATAAAACATAATTTCACGCATTTAACATGTTAACACTTCCTACAAAATAACCTAGCCCGTACATCGTACGGGCAATAACTAGTAATTAATATAAGTATATGATTTTAAGTCATGGACGAATCCAGGATTGGATTCGAGATCGAGCTACAAAATTTCAAACGCTGCTATTATGCGGGAAAAAAAAAATTTACACATGAAAAAAAATATAAAAAATACCTTTTAAAAAAAAAAAATTGGGCCTAAGTGGGGGTCTACAGCCTAGCCAGACCCCCACTAAATCTGTCCTTGTGTTAAGTCAAGTCGAACTAACTTAATAATTGAATATGAGTTTAACATGCAATACAAGTTAGTTGATATACGAAGAAGAAGAAGAAGACTACCACACGAAGCCAATATTGAAAACTCATTTGGAAGGATATTAATAATTTTGTACCGAGTTGCATGTATTTAAGGACGAGTATGAGATAACTTCAAGAATTAAATCATCGTTCAATTTCTCCCATATTTTTGTTGTATAAATATAATTCATTTGTAGTCAAACACACTCTAAGACTTGTTTACAATAATTTTGGAATCGACTGTAAAACTGATAAAGTTTATGTTAGCTATCAACCTACTGCAATCTTCTTTATTTACGCAAAACAACACACTAGCTTTAAGTCAGTTACTTGTCCCAACTTGATGTGTAATCTGTTGAATTTTGAGGCATATATCAATCGACTTTGTTCCCTTTCTTTCCTATCTCTTCCGTTAACAAATGTTGAATTTTAACATTTACTTAGTCAAGTAAAAAATAACAAATACCCATTAATAATATATGTTTTTACTTCTTCTTTTTTTCGTTTCTATACAAAATTATCTGTTTAATTTTCTTATCCTTTTCCCCTAATTTTCATTTAAGAATTTTCCCTAACTAAAGCCTAAAAGTATTGGATAGAAGAAACGATAACGATCCAGTTATAAATTAAGTTATCAACTCGTGTTGTAAGATAAAAGTGTTGATTATAAAGAAGAAATAGAAATTACGGTCTTTCTTTTGGAAGGGGAGGATTAGGAAAATGTTCTTCATTGCAGCTTTCTGCAGACCTCCGGGAAGAGCATGAAAAAAAAGGCTCGAATTGTACGATCCCTCGGTCACTCAAGAATGAAAATGATGATCTTGTAGTTTTTGGTCTGTGAAGATGCGTTGTTAGATGCTCTATTTTCTTTTCTCGTTGGGGTCGAAATCTGATTCTATCATGTACAACGCATTAATATACATTTACATTCTCTGATAGTTTGAAATTATAAATGAAGTAGTTCCATAACATTCAAGAAACCAAAAATGTAGATTTATCGTTTGTCATTACTCATTTATGAAAATTCTGAACATGCCGACTTAACAGATCTACAAGATTTATATTTTTCTATTAGTGCCAAATAAAATATTCTTTGGTTCTTTGTTAATTAAAATTTCGGAGTATTTTGAAAGGAAACGTGCATCAAAAATATTTTTGATATGCAAGCCTAAGTTAACTTAAAATATTTGAATTGTAAGTTGTTTTATGGGGAGAGCTCCCCCTACTAATGGATTTGACAAATATATTTGAAAAATCATCTCAGCCTCTATTTTAAATTAATTTAAGGGTCCCGCTAGAAATAATTTTTTCAATCATGCTATGTTGCCTGAAATTTTTTGCCCGAATGGTTGACCGATACTCACAATGTGGAGGCCCACTTTTTTTTTAGACATTTTTTATTCACACGGGATCCACGCATATGTAAGAAAAAAAATTCGGACAAATTAGTTTAATTCTATTTTTTTTATCCATGATCAAGTTGCAAAAAATTTGCTGCTAGATGGCAAATTTTCCTGATTTCACGATGATACTCAGACTGAATCCAAATTAAATATTTGAAACATTCTATCCTCCAGAAGATGTTCTATGTATAAAGAGTTAACAATTTGAGAATTTGGTTAAGAAATATCCTTTTCAAGGACAGACATCTATAAGTTTTTAACTTATTCCCAAAGATGTTAATTTGAATTTTGGTGAATGCAAGTATGTAATTTTCGATCCAAGTTTGCTAAAAGAAATAAGAATTTTCTAATTTTCGAAACAGTGTGGTGGTGATTTTGTTTGTTTGACATGATTTTTTATTTTGTTTGTCGATTTGTGGTTATTTTTACTATAATTTTTTTGTGATGGGTGATGCACATATGGAGATTTGAGAGTAGTTGGTGGCTGTGTGTAGTGGTGGTGCATAGTTTAATAATTAGTTACAATTTCAAATAAATTAAATAGACAGTAACGTGATTTTAAAAGGTGAAAATTATATGAAAACCTACTTTTAAAGATTGCATTTAAAAAATCAAAATTATAATTTACAGATACAAAAATCATATGATAATATAATTTGTAATATTTAATAATAGCATTATAAAATTCAATTAATTATGTATCACACTCCAAACTCTAAAATTCACTTCATTCATTATTTTCAATCAATTCTCATTCTTTCTACCTCATCGAGTACTGTCGTTGACACCCATCACCATAGATCGAGCGGTGTGCCGCAGCTGCGACGACATCCCTACAATGATTTGCTATTCGGGGCCAATTGTTGGTCTGTGTTGGACTCGGTGCGTCGGTGTTGGGTTGTGTCTGTGGATGGAAGCAGTGTTATTGTGGCAGAGGTGCCTTGCGCAGTGAATGGTGGCGGTGATGATTTTTGTTGGTGGTGATGTGGTGGATTTGGCGATGGAGGCAGGTTTTGTTGGATCGACGATAGATTTGAATGTAGTGATATTGGATTTGGTGGTGGCAGTGGCGATGTTTTTGTTGATATAGACGGTAGTGCGTGGTTATTTTTATTGATGTAGGTAGTAGTGGCGATGATTTTTGTTGATGGTGGATCTGGCGATGGAGGCAGGTTTTGTTGGACCGACAATGGATTTGACAGTGGTGTTGTTGGATTTGGTGGTGGTAGTGATTTTGTTGATACAAATTGTGGTGTGCTATGATTTTTGTTGATGTAGGTGGCGGTGGCAATGATTTTTGTTGACACATGTAGTGGTGGTGCTCCGACAACAGATTTGAAATTTTTTTTGTGGGAGTTGTGATGAATAAAGCTAATTGTACAGAGCCACATGAACCCTATACTTCCATGTGTCACCCCCTATAGGTGGGGGGCTTGTTCTAGGACTATTCGAGTTGTGATTGTGGAGTGGTGGTGGTAGTGGTGGAGGAGGAAGAGAAACTGGGGTGGAGTGGGATGGATGGGATCGGGTATGGTTGGGGATGTGGGAATATTTGTGACTAATTATTTGGTTGATTTTAACCAATAAATTGGATAATATGCGATCAATAAATAATTTGTGACCAATTTTTTATTGACTGTGGCTAATAAATTGATTAATTTGTAATTAATAAATAATATGTGACCTATAAAATGTTATTGTGATTCACAATTTATTAAGTTGTGATCTAGAGATTACTTATGACCAATTCATTTGATAATGTGTGACTGTTAAATAAATTGTAACTTATAAAATTTGTGATTTTCTGATCGATAAATAAATCGTGAAATATGATTTTTTTTATTTGTGATAAAAAATAATTTGTGACTTGTGAATTTTTTGATCCGTGACCTCTAAATATTTTGTGACCTATAAAATTTTTGTTATGTGATCAAAAAATAATTTGTGACTAATTAATTCAATAATTGTGACCAAATTGTATAGAATTGTAACATTATTATATTTAATTAATAAAATATATTTTTAGTTAATTATGCCATAAAACGAAATGTAATTAATATCCAATTTTTAAAAATTTAAACCTTGCTTCTTCATTTTGAAATAGGTAATACTTATCCCCCGTTTGAGCCTCATTCTTTTCATAAGAATGCATTTTTTGAATAATATATTGATGAAAAATGTTTGATTAAAAAATAAAAAAAAAATTTAGATTTGCGTGTAATATTATTTTATTAAAGAATGTGTGATTGAAATGATGTCAAGACTCTGTTTGACAATCATTTTGCCCAAAAATATAATAAAAAAATGCGACCGTTAGCAAAATGCTCAGCATGATTTGTGGCAGTAAATTCAAACAGGAGTCGCAACATTTTACCAAAGATTACCCCCTATCTCCTTTTGACATGGGTAACATTCAAAATAGAATGAATGACATTTGTGGTAATTCAATTTATATAGAGTCCAAAATAGCGGCTGTAATAGGAGGCCCACATGTCCAAACGGTCTTAATTTTCATTCTAATTTTGGACAAAATGACTGTCAAACAGAGGCCAAGCCACTGTTTAAAAATATTTTTTTTTTTTCCAAAAAATGAGAATCAAATAGGGACTTAATCTCTTACTTATGAAAATTTTCCTTTAAAAAAATAAATTAACACAGATCTAACTTATAATCATTGTAACTTATTAAGCATCCTATTTGATCTCCATTCATTAAAATTCATTTTTAACTACATATTCTTTTAATAAAATATATTTGCACGTAAACACATAATTGTTTCCTACTTTATAACTCACGTTCTCCTAAAAATCACTTTGTACAAAACCTATTTTGAAAAATGGGACTCAAAGAGGAGCTAAATCCAGAGTTTCTAAAAAAAAAATATTATATATATGTCAAAAATTAGAGAAATTTGTAAGACGCATAAAATTACATACACATAAAAATTACAGAAAAACTACATATATTGTTACAAAAAATAATATATTTGAAAAATATCTTATTTATAAATAATTTCATCTAAATTTTGTAATGTTAATCTTATAAATTCACCTGTTTTACAACTTAGTCCCCTATATATTGCCTAGTTTTGTAATTAACCCTAATTTTGATAACACTAGAAATGAAGACTTTTAAAAGCATTTTTATATATTTGATAAAAAACTTAAAATATTTGAACCTTAAAAAAATTGTTGGCCCCTCAAATTGTTGGAAAAAGTTGAAAATGCTAAAGAGACATTTGATTTGGTGTTTCCAACACTCAAAATCTGTTTGGTCTAATTTTAAAAAAATGCATTTACAAAAACGAGTTTATCTTATAACATGAAATTCAAAATGTATTTTTTTTTTTTACTCGTTGAGTCATTCTAGTGAAAATGTTGAAAACGATTAAAATAAGAAATAAACGTTCAAGTAAAATTTTACAAAAATAAAATTCTAAAATAAAAAATTTTAAAAAATAAAAAATTTGAAATTCTAAAAAAAAATCAAATTTTGAAAAAAAATAAATAAATTCAGAAAAAATAAAAAGTATAAACGTATCTCCTTATAGCTGTCAATTGATGGTTCCTAGCCCATAGAGCTTTGCTAATGGAAGCCTATGGTCTTTTGCCTTGCATGAGGACAGCCACATTCCCCTGTAACAAACATCTGTCTCTATGATATAAGGTTAGGAAAATTACATGCAAACATGGATTTAAAATTACATCATCATTAATCATATTTTAACTAATTTTATTCAAAAATCAGGTGTTAATTATATTTTTAATATCAATAATAACTATTATTAAATCGAGTGAATAATCTACTCTCTCTCTCCAACAGCCTATTTTTCTCTCCGGTAACCTCCTTCATCACCGACAAACACTTCCTCCACTGCCGACTCCTCACTAGCACCCAAGCAATGATCCGCCTTCATCCATGACTGCGAGCAGCACCGTACGAAGCATTGAACATTAGAAACATGAAAGGCAGCGCAACCGGCTCCGGAATTCTAGAGCTATCGACGACTAATAACGAGTATATAGAACATGAGACGCTTCCATTCTTCCTTCACTCTACTTATCAGAATTTTCCTCTAACGTCACACTCCTCATTTCACTCTGGCGCTCACAGTCGGGATTAAGAAATTAGTTGGCTTATTATTGTTTTTTTTTTTCCAAATTGAAATAAAATTGGTAGATTGAATTACTATTTGGCTATGTGTTTTTACAGTATGAGCTTGAATTTTTACTTCCTAATTTTTGTTAATAGTTTGAGGGGAAGCATGTGAAGAAGGGTCAGACAGACTTGCATTGGATAGCAAAATGGAGCAACGTGATGTCGTTACTGTAATTGATGCAATGACCACTCTTGCAAATGGAAGGAATCTCAATGGTAATGGTAGGCGTGAATTGTGAGAGGGGGAAAAGGGGTATGGTAGGCTTGAATTGTGAGAGAGCATGAGAATTATTTGTAAATAATGTTAAAAACAAATAATGGCGTGACCTTAAAATTCAAATTTTTTTTCCAACCGACTTTTAAACCAGTTTTGAAGCGTAATAATGGAAGATGTGGGTAGAATAATAATAATTATCATTATTATTTGCTTCAATCCACTCTTAAACTAGTTTTGAAGCGTAATAATGGAAGATGTGGGTAGAATAATAATAATTATTATTATTATTTGCTTCAATCCACTCTTAAACCAGTTTTGAAGCGTGATAATGGAAGATGTGGGTAGAATAATTCTAAAAAACTAGTGTTGAATCACTAGATTTAACTATGAGCTAAATGTCCTTCATCATGAAATGTGAAAAACGTATTCTAGAAAGTTTAGGGGCCTTTTTTTTTTACAAGGAGTCTCGATTTTAGTTATGGTCCTATACCGAAGTAGGAGGAGATCCCTGCAACAAAATGTATATGCATAACATAATTCATTTTAGATATATGTTTCTAATTGTTAGATGTCCTTTAATTATGCCATTATGACTATACAAACAACTATAAATAAAACATATAGCTCACCTCGTGATCACCGAGATTAGTAGACTATAGTGCACCTGTAATAATATCGTCAACCAGTTGATGTACTTGTTTGTCTGAAAAGAAATCACCATCCACATCTACGGATACACACATACGTATTCACCGAACATCCAAATCGAACTATGACGTTTCAATAAGACATGGATATGGTATTTCATCAGAAACTTAAGAGTCCATACAAGTGTTTCCTAGACTGTTTGTGATTATCTATGACTAAGTCTGTGTTAACTGTGATCGATTGTAATCAAGTATATCTTCATTGTGATTGTTTGTGATCAGATCTATCTTATTTGTGATTGTATGTGACTAAGTCTCTGTTAATAGTGACATGTGTAACCATAAATATTAGCAATGAATGTTTGTGACAACACTGTTTACATTTAAAGTTCGTAACCATTTATAAATTAACTGTGACCAAGTCTGAGTTAACTGTGACCAATTGTGACCAAGTTTGTCTTTATTGTGACTGTTTGTGCATATTTATGATTGTATGTGATCAAGCCCGTGTTAACAATTACATAGGCTAACAGTGAATACTTGTGACTAAAAACCCATTTACATTTAAAATTTGTGACCATTTATATGTTAATTGTAACCTTCATGACCAAGTCTATATTAACTGTGACCGACTGAATGTGACCTATTGTCTGATTATGATATGTTATCACAATCAAAAGTAAATCGCCACCCTATCACAGCATTGTAAATTTTGGATCTCACCTTGCCTCTCCACCGTCATCGTTACCAGCCAAATCATTACTACCATCTTGATCTACCACCATCTCCAACCAAATCATAATATATGAAATTTGAACAATATCACAAGAATTCGAAACCATTTGCACCATTTTTTCTAAACTAATTCAAAAATACAAATTATATATTATTTGTCTTGTATGTATAGACAAACAAGTAAAATGCATTTGAGCATGCTACATATTTTTATTCTCACTTATTCCATCAGCTTGTTTGCTCATTGCACACGTTTTATTACATTTACATATCTTCAATTGATTTAAGCCTTTATTGAAGATTTTGATTTAAATTTGACAATGAAAGGCAAAATATTTCAGCGCTTGATTGAACTTTAAGCTAAAAATCTGAAACACATGGCACCTTGAAATGACTCCAGCTTCAAAACACAAAAACAAGTGATTGTAGTTCAAGAACTATTACTCCACCATAAAACGCCCATCAATCAACGAGATAACACACAGTCACAGAACTTCAAATCCACCACCGTCTCTACCCAAATGATAATAGCTACAACAATTCCCTTTAAAAACTCAAAATCCCAAAAGAAGTTCCTCCCGTGAGAAAATGAATACTTCACAAATCCAATTGTTGCCCTAAATCAATGAATCTAACCTGGGAGTTGACGACGTTTGCGGCGGCACTACTACTGAGGACTTGATTTGTGTGGCAGGTGAGGAAGGAAGTAAAATAATAGTACGACGGTGAGTATGGCGGTCGACGATGGAAGAGTTTTTCACAATAATTGGATTCAAAATTGATAGAGACGACTTTTTTAACAAGGTTCCAGACCATGTGTTGTGATCAATAAATTGATTGTAGTATTAACCTCAACTGAGGTTGCAAAATTGTGATGGGGATCGAGGATTGGTGGTTCATTATAAGGAGATTTAATGGGTTTCAATGAACCCAATTACTTGACTTTTCAATTTGAAGGAATTGAATCTTTTTCTAAGTTTGTTAAATATGAAATTATAAAGTTAAAGTACTGTAGTTGTGTATTTCTCCCATCTTTATATGCAAATGGGCCTCCACGGGTTTGATACCCACTTGAAACTTCGTGAAATTTGTTTGTTTTGCAATTACTTTCATAATTGGAATAATCAAATTAAAACTGATGTCGCCATGTTAAGTCAACTTGGAGAAAATATTACATCGCTTAGTGCCCCAGTCAATACGCCATTATACACTTTGTTACGAGATATTATTCACTTCGTTCACACAAATTAAGAAATGTAATTAATATAGATGGAAATATATTTATTTTATTTTTCCTAATATATTCTTATATTAAAAATTGTAACATAAACTTTATCAGTTTTATAGTCGATTCCAAAATTATTGTAAACAAGACTGCGTTTGACTGAGCCTTGAAAGTAAGTATGTATTCCAACAAATGAATTATATTCATACAACAAAAATATGGGAAAATTGAACGATGATTTAATTATTGAAGTTATCTTATACTTGCCCTTAAAAACATGCAATTCGGTATAAAATTATTAATATCCTTCCAATGAGTTTTCAATATTGGCTTTGTGTAGTGGCCTACTCCTTCTTTTTCTTCTTTGTGTATGAGCTAACTTATATTTGCTCCCGGGACATAGTTCAGTAGTGCAAAGAACAATAATGAGGTAGTCTCAACTGAATTGACAGTCGTAGTATGAGGGTTCAATTCCTGTCTCTTATAAGGTTTGGACTTGAACTCTTTATAAGTACCAGTATGACATCTCTTATACCCTGATCTGTTGAGAGACATCCCATGATTTACCTCCTCCACAATTCTCTAGGTGTGAGATGGTGGGAGATCCTCAAGATTGGGGTTCAACCTTTTTAACTTGTATTATATGTTAAAGTCATATACAATTATTAAGTTAGTTCAACTTGAGTTATCACCAAATACTCATATTAATTATATTTTTTAGTATTATGTACCAAATACGTCACATCTATGTGTTTTCATATGCAAATGGTACCCCATGGGATTAAAATAGTATTATGTACCAAATACATCACATCTGTACATGTCTTAATTTGTGTGAAATTTGTTCGTTTTGACATTACTTTCTTAATTGGAATAATCAAATTAAGACTGATGTAACTATTTTAAGTAAAATTTGAGAAAATATTACATCGCTTGATGCCCAAGCCAATACTACATTATGCACTTTGTTACAATATATTATTCACTCCGTTTCGTAAAAAAAAAGCTTAATTTTATTTTCACACAAATTAAAAAATCTAAATAATATAGATGAAAATATAAATTTTTTAATATTTTTCATAATATATTCCTACATTAAAAATTGTTTAAAGAGGAGTAATTCATATTTGTTGATAACAAGATACATTAAATAGAGAAATATTAAAAAAAATTAAAAAATCATATATTCTCAAAACAATGATGATGAATTATAATTTGGGACAGATAAAAAAGAAAAGAAAATTTATTTTTATGGGATAGAAGGAGTATTTATTTTATACTACTTTTCTTTATATTTTATTTCTCATTTAAGTGCATCTCCAAAATATTCTCTAAATATAAAATGCTCTTTATTTTAGATAATTAATACTTAAAAATAAAGTTTAAAGATCTTCTTTTTGACTTTTTAAATTAATAAAAAGTAAGATTGATTCTTCAAATTTTGAGAGTCAAACTCACTCTCTGTTCTTATTTATAATGATTACATTTAATAAGCCATGTATTTCAATACTCTGTCTCTTAAATTATTCAAATTACATTTAAATTAATTGACTATTGATATATATATAAAAAAAAATGAATAATGCTATTTGTACATAAATATTACATAATTGTTTACATACAGGCGATATGTTTTTAAAAAAAGAGTCAGAAAGTTTTTTTTTTCTTTTTAATTTGGTTCAAAAAAATTTGACACAATTATATCTCACCACGTTATATGTATGTAAACTATTATGTAAATTATTATATACATATAACAAAACCGTAAAATATATATTAAATATAATATGAGGAAATAAATAAATGATCATTGAAAAAAGCAAAATGAAGAGCTAAAATAGAGAGTATTGTTGGAATGTATAATTTTTTTATTCTCTAAATTTAAAGATGTTCTCTATTGTACATAAGATGATCTTTATAAATAAAGAGTCTTCTAGAAATTCTTTAACAATTTTTTGCAACACACAAACAATATCACTATTTCATTTATCATATGTTGAGGACGATGATTATTATTTGATATGCTCGTCGTGCATAATGATTAAGCTATCTTGACAATATTACTTCAAATGTAACTATCTTCTTCATCTTCCCTTGATAGCCCTTCTATGCATTGAGTTTGCTAGCGGCCTTTTTTCTTCTTAATTTCACATTTGTTATAGGGATGACAAAAAAAATACGTTCAGCTCGATCCTTACAATACCCCACACCATTCTTATCGTGTAAAGTGAGCGGGGCGAGAGTTGCCCCGAAGCAAGTATGGAGCAAGTACGGAAAATATAGTCTCCGTCTTGTTATCCAAAGTTAACTTTAAATTTAAATTTTCTATCAAACAAAAATAAAATATTTATCATTTATAGGATTGCAAAATTATTAATGCCTAAAAAATATAGAGAAAATTTATTTGTGGGGCATTCCGAGAATTGAACTCGGGACCTCTCGCACCCTAAGCGAGAATCATACCACTAGACCAAATGCCCACATGTGCTAGAATGGCCAAATAAACATATCTAGTCTGTAACACTTAATTTTTTTAATTATATACTATTAACGTTATGGAAACAAATATCACTATCTTGTTCGTGAAAATATCACAAGAAATATTCAAACCGCGTTTAATGTTTGATGGGAACTCCTGATTAGTTTTTCCACGAACTATATTCTATGAAAATGACTTCAAAGTCGGATGAATTTTCACACTTGATTTCAATATAAATTTTCTCAACATCAATTGTCACTGGTGTGAATTCATGACCTTCAAGCTACGTGATTTCTCGAAGCCCAACCCAACAAAAAGTCGTTGCCCTCCCTAGTCTATATCTTGCCTATATATATAGAATAATGCTACAATAATCACTTGGATGACCACCTGGATGACCGCGTGTGAGTATAGGAGGAAATATTATTTTATTCATGAGAGGCCCGCACACTCACAGGTGATCATCCAAGTGGTCATCCGGATAGATAGAATAGTATTTTTCATATATATATAACAAAACAAGCAATAAAAATATGTCCATGGCGGCCTATGATTCATTGGAACACACACCAAGTTGGGCTCTTGCCACCGTCTGCTTCTTCATCGTCTCCGTTTCTATCTTACTCGAGCACTCCATCCACCTTCTTACCAACGTAAGAAAGCTCGTGTCGTGTCTTGTGCTTATGAACTCATATGGCACGTGTTTTAAGAGTGAATTAGTTGTTACTAAATAGAAGTTGTTTGTGCAGTGGCTCAAGAAGCATAGGAAAACAGCACTGATTGATGCTGTTGGCAGGCTTAAATCCGGTATGTATATTTTTTTAAAGATAAAGGGTCGGCCTCAAAATTTACTAGGAACAAGAAGGCTTAGTTTGTTATTCTTTTGATTTTCTTTTATTTTACAGAGCTTATGCTACTAGGGTTCATGTCCCTTCTACTGGCAATGACTCAAGAGCGCATTTCGAAAATTTGCGTCTCGACTAAGGTGGCTGATATTATGCTTCCATGTCGCAAGCCTGAAAACACTGCGTCGTTAGAGAACATGGAAATTTACGAACATTTGAATGTTGGTTTTCTTGAAAATGTTCGATTATTGGATAATATCTCGAAACACAGAAATATATACAGACGATTAGCCGACGATGAAAATGGTGGCAAGATCCCTCAGAGTACCAACGCTCCTGATTCTTGCACTGAAGTATATGTTTAACTATTTAAGAGTTTTTCTTTTCTTTTTGTATTTGCTAGGATCAATTAAAATATATATATATATATATATATATAAATTTATATTGTAGCAGGGAAAGGTATCTTTAATAAGCCAAGAAGGGGTTCAACAGCTTCAAATATTCATATTTGTATTAGCAGTTATGCAGATTGTATATAGTATCCTCACCATGGCATTGGGAAGGGCCAAGGTAATTAATTAATTACAATTAATCCATGTTCTTAATTTTCTATTGAACACAAAATTTGAGATTAATCCCGCAGATGAGTCGTTGGAAAGCTTGGGAGAAAGAAACTCAATCAGTCGACTACCAAATTGCAAACGGTATGTAAATATTAATTCTGTATTTTGTCTCATGGATAATTTTTATAAATAGGTGCAGAAAACCAGACTTGATGTCAAAACCTTTACATGCTCTGTTACAATCCCTTCGTCCAATAACTTAAAACGGTTAAAAATAAACACATTAATTTGTTTATTTTGTTAATAAGTTAATATTCACTTTTTTAAGTTCCAACTTTACTTTAAAAGTGAATCATCTAAGAACTTCGATCTTGAGATATAACGCCTTTTAAACTAATTATTTGCGGTATATTAAATTCAGATCCAAATCGATTTAGATTCACGAGGCAGACGACATTTGGAAGACGACACACAGAATGTACAGAAACACCAGTTCAACTGTGGATTGTAAGTACATAATCCTCATTTTTCGTTTCATTATGTATAACATTGCAATAATTTATACTAACTGCGGCCAAGAACAGAAATGTTTTTTCAGACAATTCTTCAATTCAGTGGCAAAAGTTGATTACTTCACCCTCAGACACAGTTTTATCACAGTAAAAATACTTTTTTCACCTTCTCAATTTTCCTAATTGCTTTTTTATGTTCCATAAACACTTATTTTTCTTAAAAATTGCAGGCTCATTTGTCTTCAGGGTACAGCAATTTCAACTTCCAAAAGTATATTGAGCGTTCGTTGGATGAAGATTTTAAAGTCGTGGTTAGCATCAGGTTCTAGATTTTACTTTATTTATAAGTAAATTTTTAAACTTATTAGTCAAATTTGCACGTATTTTGCCTGTTATTCTAACAGTTAATCTGATATGTTCTATTTGACAGCCCTCTTATGTGGTTTCTAGTTGTGATCTTCATGCTGGTGGATGTTCATGGTAAAAAATTAATGTACAATATACTATTTGTATAGTGTGCATATGCTTCTAAATTTAACTGCTCGTGAACTTGAATTAGGTTGGCATTCATATCTTTGGATATCATTCGTTCCACTTTTGGTATGTCGGAAGTGAACTATTTTATATTTCTTTTTCTTTACATGCATGCACTCTGAGAAGGATAAATTCTATGGTTTTTATACGTGTAGATCGTGTTATTACTTGGAACTAAACTTGAAGTCATCGTTGCAAAGATGGCTCTTCGACTCAAAAACCAGAACAGTGTTACTATGGGAGCCCCTTTGGTTGAACCCAGTGATGATCTCTTTTGGTTTGGACAGCCAAGATTTGTTCTTCATCTTGTGCACTTGATTCTTTTCGTGGTATGTATACTTTCCCCCACAATAAAAAAAAATTGATTGGTCGGTAGTGTTATCAGAGGCGACTCAAGCATTTGAGGGCTCTAGGCAAAATCATCTGGTGAACGGTGAACCTTTTCAAAAATAAAATAAAAAATTTAACGTAACAGATAGTCATTGACGGAATTTGTCAATGATTGGTGATTCGGACAGAATTATCAATAGCGATATCATTGGTGATCAAGTACACACTGTTGTAAGTGATTATCAACCTTAATATTTTCACTGAAGTATATAAGATGCTTATTTTGGTGATTCAAACTAAATAATTAATAGAGATATCATCAGCGATTACTAATGGTATACACCTTCATCAGCGATTACCGATGATAATATCATCAGAGATATTGTCAAGAATCATTGTCTATGCTTAAGCACCAAGGGGAAGCTGTTGGTGTCATTCATAAAATAAGATATTGACAAATAAGAAAAATATATTTTCCCTATTTTCTTATAGTTACCGATTTATTAGTTATTAGTATATAATTTAATATTTTTATCAATTAATTTATTGGCCAAATTTTCATTGTTAAATTTAAAATTATTTATGTATTACTAAAAAAATGATTTGTAATCCTAGTCTAAGTAAAAGTGCATAAATATTAAAAATTGGTGGTGTTAGGCTACCGCATAACCCGACTAATGCTTGAGCCGATATTAAGTGTTATTAATTCTATCTAATACTATGTACTAAACATTAATGTAACAAAAATACAACTTATTCAAACACGCACTAATATCTCGTTGTTTACTTCAGAATGCGTTTGAGCTGGCCTTTTTCGTTTGGGTCACTGTAAGCACTCCTCTCTACTTCCTATTCAAACTTCCTGAATTAATTTCTTAGATTAATTGCACCAATAAATTTCTTTGCAGATACAATTTAGTTATAATTCTTGTTACCATGAGCACGATGCCATTATTGTCACCAGGATAGTTTTCGCGTAAGTGGTATAATTTTTTCTATCTGGGGTGATTTTGAGAGATGCAATAAGGGTCATGCTACACGTACAATCGGGGATGACAATCACACACATGGGAGGGGAGCCCATGATTAATTAAAAAATCGTGAGCCCCCCTCCTGTGAGGACATTGTCAATCAGGATTGTCATCTCCGATTGTATAACTAGCAAAATTCATGCAATAAAGACCTGATTTTGATAGTTAATTGATTGATTCCCATGCATTCTTCAGGGTGGCAGTCCAAGTTCTTTGCACTTATAGTACTCTTCCACTCTATGCACTTGTATCACAGGTGATTACTTATTTATTACACCAATAGATCAAAATAAAAGTTAATATTCCTAGCTGTAGATGTCCAACACGTGACAACGACATTTCTTGGACACTCGAGAACATTTCATTTAGTTAGTGTGTAATTTAATTAACAGATGGGTTCTCAATTCAAGAGCAAGGCACTCGAGGAAAAAATAGCTACAATTTTAAAGTCATGGCACGCCGAGGTTAGAGACAAGAGGAAGAAACGAGAAGGAGTAGTTACGGAATCTCCAAGAATTTGTTTGTCAACAGCTCGGGAACTGATCAGCGATAATCCAGCTGAATTTTCTTCGTTTCAACTCCCGCCTTCTTCAATGCCTACTGAAATGAATCGATTATCAATGGACGAAATTGTCGAAAAAGTAGAAGAAGAAGAAGAAATAAAACACTAGAAGTACTATTGGGATTGTAGTCAGACATGTCCAAATTTGAACACTCCTCTGCACACTAGTGTGATATAGTGTGATATTCTCCTTTTTGAGTCCATCATATATATTTATCAAATCAAACGTGTATATTGTTGTTCAGTGTCAAAAGTTACTCGACTCGACTCGATCTGTTTAGCTTATGGCATCACACTCGATCGCTTTATTGTATAATAAATATACTAGAAATTGAATTTGAATATGATTCTTGTGAGTAATTGTCACAACTATTCCCAATTTCTGTAAAAATTAGTTCATTAATATTCCACCAGCATTTGTGCAAAGTGACAACGCATTAATCCCACGATACATTTTATTCTTTCTAGGGTGACGTTGGGTCGTGACAAATGATCAATATAACCTATCGTTGACAAGTTTTGGGTCGGGTGGGTTCAAGTCATGTTAATTGTAGTCTACCTATTTATCACCCTCGACTGACCTAATTTGCAAGAATTTATTGTGCGTAAATATAATATTCCCCAATTCCAAAATTTTCCAAACAAAATTTAACATACCTTCTAAATTATTACATTTTCCTCTGCCTCAAAAAAAAAATAATAATAAAAGAAAAGAAAAGGAAAGTGGTAACATCACTGAAAGATGGAGCAATTTTTCCGGTACCATATGTGATTAGATCAACGTTATAATACATTACCTTGACGAAACAATTGATTACGATCATAAGTTTCGTGCGTGAGGAGATAAATGAATTATTTCTATAGGTTGCTTTAAAGCAAATGTAAAGTGGGTTTGTCATGGTTAAAATTTTAATTTTTCTTCAACCCCCCCCCCCCCCCCCCCTCTCAATTGTAGAGAATGAAATCAGATAGACACTAGAAGACTTAAGAGTTGTATTGCATAGAGAATACTTCAATACTTTATTCATAGGAAACTAGGCTTTAAATAGCCTTTGCAAAACAGAAATAAAACAGAATGCTCCTAATAAAAAGAGAACTAAATCAGCTACCTAAAATTATGGAAACAAAACGAAAAATAAGATTGAGACCTATTCTACAGGTCTATTATTAACAGAAAATATCACGCAAGACTTGGTAAAACCCTTTTGCACTCCCTTCAATCCCTCCTTTAAACTAAAATGCAGTAGCATTTAGTTTACTTTTGCTGCTTCAACCATTCCTAGCATATCTCGAAGCTTCAGAAACTGCTCCATCTTTATTGGCTTCGTCATAAGGTCTGCTATTTGCTCATGTGTTCTACAATGCCTCAGCATCACTGTTCCTTCGCTCACCAAGTCCCTTAAGAAGTGAAACTTCACATCTATATGTTTACTCTTTCCATGGAACACTGAATTTTTTGAAAGCTGTATCGTTGAGCTATTATCACAATTGATTACACTGCTTCCCTCTCCAATATGACCGAGATTCTCAAGCAATTTTCTGAGCCAAATGCACTGACAAGCACAGGATGCAGCAGCTATGTATTCAGCCTCTGTTGTGGACAATGTTACAACAGGTTGTTTCTTCGAAGACCATGACACAGCTCCTTTTCCAAGCAAGAACACGAATCCAGACGTACTCTTCCTGTCATTGAGATCCCCTGCAAAATCACTATCTGTATATGCAATTAAATCAGTCATTTCTTCATTTCTGTATAGAATTCCCAACTCCGTTGTTCCTTTCAGATATCTAAGAATCCTCTTTGCTGCACTCCAATGTGCCTCTGTTGGAGAAGACATGAACCTGCTAATGAGACTCACCCCATACATTATGTCTGGTCGAGTAGCTGTTAAGTACATGAGGCTGCCAACAACTTGTTTTAAACATTGTTGGATCAACTCTTGGTCCTTCTTCATCCTTGAAGAGCCTTGTGCCTGGCACAATAGGATTTCCCACCGCATTGCTATTCTCCATTCCAAACCGAGCTAACACTTCTCGAGCATATTTACGCTGGCATATGAAAATTCCTTTCTGATTTTGAATTACTTCCACTCCCAGGAAGTATTTCATTCTACCCAAATCAGACATATCAAACTCATGCATCATTGAGTTCTTAAAATCTTCACACATAGTTTTATCATTCCCAGTGTAAATCAAATCATCAACATAAAGACTCACAATTAAAAGCTTACCACCCTCCTTTGCTTTTGTAAACAAGGTATGCTCACAAAAGCACCGTTTGAATCCTTCACGAGAAAAATATGCTTCAATCCGACTGTACCAGGCCCTTGGTGCCTATTTGAGCCCATACAATGCTTTGTTAAGTTTGTATACCTTCTCTCCTTCACCCTGTTTCTCGAAACCCAGAGGCTGTTGTACGTATATTTCTTCTTCGAGATCTCCTTGAAGAAATGCACTTTTCACATCTAATTGAAACACCTCCCATTTGTTCTGTGCTGCTGTTGCTAAAATGAGTCTGATTGTATCCAGCCGCGCAACTGGAGCGAACACTTCTGTATAATCAATCCCATATTGCTGTGCGTACCCTTTAGCAACTAACCTTGCTTTGTACTTTTCTATCTCTCCATGTTCATTCAGTTTTGTCTTGAACACCCATTTCACTCCGATTGGTTTGACACCTTTCGGCAAATTACACAAACTCCAGGTGTCATTCCTTTCGATGGAGTCAATTTCTTTCTCCATTGCATTTCTCCACTTCTTACTTTTCACAGCCTCTTGGTAGGTTAATGGATCATCCTCTGACATCATCATGATTACAGCTTCTTCTTCTTCTGAAAGTCCTTCCCCAGAAATGTATTCTGACATCCAAGTTGGTGTTCTTCGTTGTCTTTCTGGCCTTTCTGTTGGAGAGATTGGATTGCTTTCATCTGATATGTTCGATGAATTGTTCCCTCCTTCTGGTCCAGCTCCATCACTTTCTTCTCCTTCTTCGTTGTCACCGTACTCTAGAACATCCAGACTTTCTTCTTCCTTGCTTCTATTCCAGTCCCAGCCTACGTTCTCCTCAAATACAACATCACGACTTATGCAGATTTTCTTTGTTGTCGGATCAAGGAGTCTATATGCCTTAGATTCTTTGCTAACTCCAAGGAATACGTGTGCTCTGCTTTTGTCTTCTAACTTGCTCCTTTTTTGATCTGGAATGTGTACATGTGCTAAACAACCAAAGATTCTAAAGTAATCTACCTTTGGTTTAATGCCATTCCAAGCTTCTTGTGGAGTATTGTCTTCCAGGGCTGTTGTTGGACATCTATTCAGGATGTGGATGCACCAGTTTGCTGCCTCTGCCCAGAACTCTTTTGGCATCTTCTTTTCATTCAACATGGATCGAACCATGTTCATAATTGTTCGATTCTTGCGCTCAGCAACTCCGTTTTGTTGAGGCGTATATGCTGCTGTGAGTTGTCTGCTAATCCCCTGTTCTTTGCAAAATTCTGTGAATTCATTTGAAGTGAACTCACCTCCTCTGTCCGTTCTTAGGCATTGAATGCTTGCTCCAGCCTCCTTTTCCACACATGCTTTGAAACTCTTGAACATAGCAAATGCTTCTGATTTCTGGTTTAGAAAAAATATCCATGTCTTACGTGAGAAATCATCGATGAAACTCAAAATGTACCTTTTGTTGCTGTTAGATGTCGGGGTAATGGGGCCACATATATCCGAGTGTATCAGCTGCAATCTATGTGCTAACTTCCATAGACTCTTCTTTGGGATGTTCTCTCGGTGTTGCTTACCTACCAAGCAATTTGAGCACAGCTTTTGTGGGGCTTTAATGGTTGGCAGCCCTTCTACCATTCCTTTGTGTAATAAGGTATTTAAGCCTTTGTAGCTTAAATGCCCAAATCGACAGTGCCACAAGTGTGACTCATCCATGGATTGAATCTGCATACATCTTGGAGTTTTTGACACCATACCAGCTAGAAAATAGAACATCCTATTTCCACTCATGTCGGAGTGCATAATCACTCCCTTTCTTTGATGATACACCTTGCAGGTGCTATTTTGAATCACCACTGTCAACCCATTTTCTTGTAGCTGACCTACACTTAGTAGGTTATTCTTTAATTCAGGAATGTAATACACATTTGATATTACCTGAATGATGCCATTCACCTGCATGCGCACACTCCCTTTTCCCATGACTGCAATGCGGCTGTCATTCCCCAGCTTCACAGTTTGTTTGAAACTTTCATTCAATTCTGAAAACCATTCTCGATTACCACTCATGTGGTTGCTACAACCTGAGTCGAGAAACCAGATTTCATCTCTGGTAGCTTTGTGTTCTTCTATGTAAGCCATGAGTAGAAGCTCCTCCTCTTCATCAAACTCTACAAAGTTTGCTTTTCTCTCCCATTCAGGACACTCGTACTGATAGTGCCCTATCTTGTGACAGCGATAGCATTCAATCGCTGCTTTGTTTGTTGGCTGCCTCCATCGACCTCTGCCTCGGCTGTTCCCAATCATGCCTCGACCTCTGCCTCGAATGTTTCTCTCTTCATGTGTCACCTTTAATACTTGCTCTTCCTCTTTTACCTTCCTTCGAAACTTTTGTTCATGTACAACCAACGAGCTTTGTAGCTCATCAACAGTTAGACAATCTATTTCTTTTGCCTCTTCAATAGATACTACGATATAATTGAATCTCTCAGTGAGAGTTCGCAGTATCTTTTCCACAATCTTGATGTCTTGCATGGCCTCTCCATTGTTACGCATGTTGTTTGCTACCAACATTACCCGAGCAAAGTATTCTGTGACTGTCTCTTCTTCCTTCATCTCCAAGACTTCAAACTCCCTTCGAAGTGCTTGCAATTGTGATCTCTGCACCCTTTTACTCCCTTGGTACTTCCTCCTCATTGAATCCCAAAGTTGTTGAGCAGTCTCTTTCTGAAGGATTGTCTTCAAGATGCTTTTGTCAATGGCTGAGAATAAGTAATTTTTTAACCTTCAAATCTTTTAGTTTCAAATCTGCTCTCACAGCTTCTTGTGCCTCGGTTTCTCTTTACTCCTGTCGTGGGTTCACTGTAACCTGGATCAATGAGGTGCCACCATTCTTTTGATCGAAGTAGATTCTCCATCAGCATACTCCAGTGATCGTAATCGCCGTCAAATTTCGGAATGCTCAGTAGGTTTTGCCCTTCTTTCGACATCTCACTTTTCACTTTGTTTTCTCTCCTCTTTTATATGCTTGTGAAGTCAGACCCTTAACCTGTGCTCTGATACCAATTGTAGAGAATGAAATCAGATAGACACTAGAAGACTTAAGAGTTGTATTGCATAGAGAATACTTCAATACTTTATTCATAGGAAACTAGGCTTTAAATAGCCTTTGCAAAACAGAAATAAAACAGAATGCTCCTAATAAAAAGAGAACTAAATCAGCTACCTAAAATTATGGAAACAAAACGAAAAATAAGATTGAGACCTATTCTACAGGTCTATTATTAACAGAAAATATCACGCAAGACTTGGTAAAACCCTTTTGCACTCCCTTCATCAATTACATGCCTTTATTATTAAAATTGAATTTCTATATAAGCGGATTCACATTGCCATATGTCTAAACTTGTTATATTCATAATTTTAAAAAATAAGTTTAATTTTATAAAATATGCTATTTCCAACCTATTGAAATTCGTCTTGTTTTACATATGACGTTTGATCCTACATATAATTAAAAAAATAGATAAAAATTTGCAGATCCTACAAATATATGAATATATATGAAGTTTGATCTACTTATAATCAATTATAAATTTTGGCAAACATATATTGATATCAACCATGCTACTTGTACGGAACTATTCATTACTATTTGGATGACATCTACTCACAATAGAGAGTCTCACCTTTTTTTTGCATTGTTTATTCACCCGAGTCCCACTATATGTGAGTGGATGTCATCCAGATAATAATAAATAGTTCTGTACAAGTAGTTTAATTCATCAAATAAATTCTAAGTTTCTAACTAGTGGCTTATGAACTGTCACACTGTGTCACGTTGTTGACTTCACCAATTATCTGCCCTTTTTTTTCTTTTTCCATATGTACATTGATTGGCTTTTTCGATCGATAAAAAATTGAAATGGCTCAGATGACCCATTTCGTTTCAACCGACAAAGGGCCTTTCTGAAAATTGTGTTCTAAGAATTGAATGCGTAGTCCATTTAACAGTAGTCCATTTATCATTTTTATAAATGATAAATGTAAGTTGTTTGTTATATCCTTTTCAATTATGGCTTATTTTTAAAAGCTTATAGATATTTTTAAAACGTAAATGAAAATGACAAATTGGACGGACTAAGCTAGTACTAATTTGCAATATTGGTGATTTACTAGTTGGTTGGTCAACAAATTTAAAAGACGATTCGTGCTAAACCTTAAGATGAAATTAAAAGTTATTGTTTT
This sequence comes from Osmanthus fragrans, assembly GCA_019395295.1. NCBI lineage: Eukaryota > Viridiplantae > Streptophyta > Magnoliopsida > Lamiales > Oleaceae > Osmanthus > Osmanthus fragrans. Next base: position 2,553,764 of record CM033343.1, read on the forward strand.
CATAGACATGCAAGAATTTGTTTAAATCGTTACTTCTTGACTTTTCTAAATGAGTCACGGACTTAAATACCTCCAACTTGCTCGGTGATATTTTCTTCTCTTTTCCTTTATTTTCTTTCTTTCTCTCATTCAATTTTTAATTTTTTTTTTTTTTATGCATGTAAGTGTCGTGGTAGTTTTGGGTGGAGTAGTTCAACCCGAACTTTTATTGAGGCTAAAAAATTGATATCTAGAATATCAGTATAAGTGGTCACACTTAATAGATCCAATTAAATGAATTATTTAACTTTACTTAAGTGAATCTATTATTTAATTTCATCTAGTTGTCACTTAAACTGAAGTTAAGCTTTGGATAACATTACTCTAAAAAATCTATTAAAAAAATGTATTGCTTTTATGAAATGCATAATTGTGATATTTCTTCAAAAATGCATAATTATGATAAATAAACTTCCAAAAGTTTCTCTTTTGACAAAATAATTTTATTACAACGATGTATCAACGACAAGCATATTCCCCCATGAAAATCTAACCTTATTATTATCGTCTCTAAAAGGACAAACTGCATACGTTATCGTCGGAACACAAGAATTCATCATGGCTGTAGCAAAGTTTTCCTATGAAAATCTAAAAAAGAAATCTTTACGACACCGAAACATTATTACCGTTGGAATTAACACGTGTCAGCCACATGTTTTTCCTATCTCTCTTTGGATACTCTTCTCCGTTCACGCTCTGTTCAGTATTATTTGTTTGTTTCCTTGTATTTCTCCATATTTTTTTAAGTCCCTAGATTTCCTCTCTAACACACACTCTCTCTCTCCCCCCTTCCTTCTCTTTTACTGTATCTGTTTCGCAAATTTTCTGATTGGTTCTGCTTTAGACGAAAAAAGAGTTTATTTTTCTCTGATGGGTTGTTCTGTATAGCATGATGTCATTTTGCGGCAGGTTTTCCTCAAGAATTTTGGTGAATGTTATTGTCTTTTTTATTTTTACTGCTACTGTTTTCTCTGCGACTGAATTTGATTTCGGAACGCTGACATTGACGAGCTTGAAGCTACTCGGCGACGCACACTGGAACAATGGGAGTGTGCGGCTTACGCGTGATCTGGCCGTTCCGAACTCCGGTGCTGGAAAGATTCTTTACTCCAAACCCATTAGGTCCCGGCAGCCGGGGACCCAGAATCCGGCGAGCTTCTCTACATTCTTCTCATTCTCCGTGATGAATTTGAATCCGTCCTCCATCGGTGGCGGTTTGGCTTTTGTGATCTCGCCGGACGACCAGACGGTGGGAGACGCCGGTGGGTTTTTGGGTGTCATAGACTCGAAAGGAGTTCGAAACGGCCTCGTGGCGGTGGAGTTTGATACTCTAATGGACGTTGAATTCAAGGACATTAACGGGAATCACGTGGGGTTGGATCTGAACTCAATGGTTTCAAACCCGGTGGGTGATTTGGACACCATCGGCGTTGATCTCAAGAGTGGTGACCTGGTCAACTCGTGGGTCGATTACTCCGGGTCAACTCGGGTAATCAAAGTATACGTATCGTACTCTAATCTGAAACCTAAAGAGCCCATTATCTCAGCCCCTCTTGATCTCCACGAGTACGTTGCTAATGATTTCATGTTTGTTGGTTTCTCCGGATCTACACAGGGGAGCACCGAGGTTCACAGCATTGAATGGTGGAGTTTCAGTTCGTCCTTTGATGAAAATCCCAAGTCCAATTCGGTGGTGCCACCGGAGATACCACCTCCGCCGCCCACCTCTACGCTAATGAACCCGACGGCGAACACAGTGAACCCGCCGTCACCACCTTCAGCACCTGCTCCTAATAGTACGTCGTCGCATGAGAGCAAAACTAGTGGAAAGTGTCACTCCCAGTTGTGCAAAGATGGTCCCGGGGCTGTTGTTGGGGTGGTAACCGCCGGCGCATTTTTTCTTGCCTTTTGCACTTTGGTAGCAATTTGGGCATACAACAAGAAATTCAAGCGTGTGAAAAAATCTGAGACTTTGGCTTCCGATGTGATCAGAATGCCCAAAGAATTTAGCTACAAGGAGCTAAAATTTGCCACAAAAGGGTTCAATTCGACCCAAATTATCGGGTACGGTGCATTTGGGACGGTTTATAAGGGGATATTGCCTGCCACCGGTGACATAGTGGCGGTAAAGAGGTGTAGTCATACCGGACAGGGGAAAGAGGAGTTTTTATCCGAATTGTCCATAATTGGAACTCTTAGGCATAGAAATCTTGTTAGGCTACAAGGTTGGTGCCACGAGAAAGGCGAAATTTTATTAGTCTATGATTTGATGCCTAATGGAAGTCTTGACAAGGCATTATTCGAGTCAAGGATGATCTTATCATGGTCTCATCGGAAGAAAATTTTGCTCGGGGTGGCATCCGCCTTGGCGTATTTGCATCAAGAATGTGAAAATCAAGTGATTCATAGAGATATTAAGAGTAGTAACGTTATGTTGGATGAAGGGTTCAATGCAAGATTAGGTGATTTCGGATTGGCTAGGCAAACCGAGCATGACAAATCCCCTGATGCAACGGTGGCGGCTGGAACAATGGGGTACTTGGCGCCCGAGTATTTGTTAACCGGAAGGGCGACCGAGAAAACCGACGTTTTCAGCTACGGCGCGGTGGTGCTAGAGGTGGCGAGTGGGCGGAGGCCAATTGAGAAAGAGGTTGCTGGGGTGGGGAAAGTTGGGGGGTGAGTAGTAATTTAGTGGAATGGGTGTGGAGTTTACATAGAGAAGGGCGGCTGTTGGTGGCGGCAGATCAACGGCTGGGGAATGATTTCGACGAGGCCGAGATGTTGAGGGTGTTGATGGTTGGATTGGCATGTTCCCACCCTGATCCAATGGCTAGGCCTATAATGAGGGGGGTTGTCCAAATGCTGGTAGGAGAGTGTGAAGTTCCAATTGTCCCAAGAGCAAAGCCAACCATGAGTTTTAGCACATCCCATCTCCTAATGACATTGCAGGACAGTGTTTCTGATTTCAATGCCATGATCAACCTCTCCACCTCCTCGTCGGAAAACGGTTTCACCGGTGGCGCTGGCGGCGGTTTGGACTTGGTTTGATCAATGAAAATTTGGCTAGGGGCTTGTTTGAGATTATTCCAGCCATCTTTTGGTAATTAATTAATTGTTCTATAATTCATTAATTTATTAAATTATGTACTTTGAATCAATAAGGTTTTAGTGTATGTCCAAGGACTGGGGTGCAATAATAGCTTTTTGTCCAGTCTCAACTTGTCTTCTATGTAATCTCCGCGACGATTGGCCACCTTACTTAATATTGAGAACATTATAGCCACTTCATTTTCGACAGGAGAAGACGAATTTCAATTATGGTGACATCTGTCGGGCATGAAATTAGACTGCGTCTGATTGTCGATATTATTCACGAAAAATGTCATATTTCTACCCAATTTTTTTACTTTTGTGATATTTTATTGATATTTTTTTCATGAAAAGTATTTTCCTACTTTTGATCACGTAACCAAATTTTTCTTGAAAACAAGAAAAATATTTTCTTTAGAGGAGTAAATTTTTATCTTTCAGGTAATACTCTCTCTTTCTTACCAATCTACTCCCTCTATCTTCCATTTACCTATCAATAAAAAATGAATAAATATAATATTTTTCAAATTGAAATTAAAACCAATCAAGCATATTTAATCGACAATTTTCATGCAAATAATTTCTAAACAATTCAATTATCTGAAATTTATTTTTTTTCATATAAATTTCATGCTTGCAATCCTTTTTTTATAAATCAATTTCAAGTAATGTCTATTATAACACTCTTTTTCCTTGTCAATAGTTAGTTAGAAATGGGGACAAAATTGGTAGGTGTCATTCTCTTGATGAGAAGGATTTTCATTTTTGTAGCGTGGTGGGTGGTTGCTTTCTTAGAAAGACTTGTGGATCAAAAGGAGAAATAAGAGTTTGAGTAAAGTGCAACGATAATCGACACTAGAAGAAACGCATATTTCTTGGTTCACGTTTTAGTTTTTGCATTGGTGGGATAATGGATATAAAGGGAAAGTAAAATGAATGTGGAGTTGATTTTTTCTTTTTCTACAATCTCTAACAAAATTATCTTTTCTTAATTTCCTTTTCCTCTCATTATGGAGCGGACTATAAGAATTCTTTTTTATGTTTTGTTTAGTTTATCATTATATTTTCTTGTTAAATGTCAATCTTTCATAATGAGACTCGAAGTCAAGTCAATACTCGTAAAGTTTTGCTTTTATCACTCTCTTATCAATTGAATTAGATCTTAATCTCCAAATGATATTGCATTAATAAGGAGGGTGAGATATAATTACTAAAAGTCAATAGTTTAAAGTGCATTTGGTCTGTCATTTTAAAATCATTTCAGTTTTCAGTTTTCTAAAACACTCGAAACGTATTTGGTATATTATTTTCAAAAATACGTTTTTGAAAACAAGGAAATTTTTACAACATAAAACTCAAAATAACTTTTTGACGTTTTTGAAAATACTCAAAAAAACTCAAAATGAATTTAAAAATATCTCAAACTAAAATATTTAATAAAATCACACAAAACCTACACAAATTCAAATACCTCTCTCTCTCTCTCAACTTATTATCTACGGGTGATTTCGATACAATCGTTGGAGATATACTTAAAATGATTTATTCTTCTTCTTCTTTTTTAATTTTTTTTTTTTTACCAACTTTAAAATTTATGTTTGTTTTTTTTTATTATCACATATTCACGTAAATTTGATATGTTTTAACTAAATAATCAAATTAATTGAAAAAAAAATCTCATAAAATTATTTCTAAATTTTTTAAACCAAATGCATTGTCGATTTTTTTTTTTTTTTAATTAAGAAACAGTTTTTCAAAATAACTAACCAATCACGTTTTCTGGAATTATAATTCCTCAAAACAGAAATAGAAAATGAATTCAAAATTCAAAACATAAAATAGAAACGCAAACCAAATGTAGACTTAGCTTTTAGGGCAAAAAGATTGCTTCAACTCTATAAAAATTAACCTATTAATGTCTTTATGGCTATACCAACTTAGGGTATGGTAAAAAGGAAAAAGTGGGTAGAAAGAAAATGCTCTACGTTCCAAACTAAAGCAAGGTAAAAGGAAAAGTTAGTAAAGAGAAAATATAGGAGAGAAAATGAGGAAAGGGATTAACTTTTGTCATGTCAATTAATTAAAAGAGATTAATGGAAAGTGTGGTGGAAAGTAATATCATCGAAAAATCGTAGTTCCCTGTGCATGAAATAATGAAATTTTACGGTGCTAAATCACAATCACCATTCTATAAAAAGTGGACGATTTTTTTTTATTGTCTGAACTCAGAATTATTGATTATAGTAATCTTTTAAAGCCTACCTAACCTTAACTCGACATGGGATATGACTCGAGTCAACTCCAAATAATTCGATAACAAATTATGACATCTTGGTGATGTTCTCTATTTATAATTACAAAATCTACTTTAAAATCATGAATAGTGCTCCTTGAACATGACAAATGATAGGGGGAGTTGACGGGGTGGCGTGACATGACGGGATTGGGTGTTGTAATTTTTTTAAAAATTGTCCAATCATGTATTCACATGTGTTCCATTTGCCATTAACTCTGTTGTTGAGCCTCTCGCACTAGCAAAATTGTAAAATCATCAACCCTATACCAACCTTCAAGTATGCCCCAGTATAATGCAAGCTCGTAGGTCCAACTCGTAGCTTGATCGATGTGGATGTGGTGGAACCACAATTATACTAACCGTCTAGTCACTAGCTGAGTTCAATTAAAATTTAAACAGTGCTCAGGGTTCCGTAGTAGTTCTGTCTTGGGTCTTTTCTCATTAAAAAATGTAACAATTGGTTCAATAATTTCATGTGGGAACACAATGAGATGAAATTCGATGTGATATGTTTTGTCAAAGCAGATAGGCACATGTTTTTACAAACTGGGCCAAGATCGAATGAAATTCGAAGTTGTTCTTGGAATCGGACAAATTTACAATACCCGCAAAATCACCAAAAAAAAAAAAAAATTTTGAAGTTCGAAATATTTTTTACTCAATTTTTTTTGGAACTTATCAAAAATAAAAAATAAAAAATTGGGTATGTCTTAGATTGTTTTGACCTTGTTTATGTCACTTAGTGATGAAAATGACATAAAAGGTGAATAATACGATATTGACAACAATTTTACACAAAATTGAAAGAATATATATATTGTATTGTAAGCACATCAACTGAGAGTTTGAATATGTATATTTCACGAGATAGATGTCTTCAAAAACTTTGTACCTCTTTAGTAGAGAGTAGTGAGTTTCCTAATAATTCCTTTGGATGGCAACAAACATATCCCTTCGACGTTCTTACATTGGTGATGAACTAAATTATCGTCCCATCACTCCGTCTATAGATCCGATATCTAAACTTAATCTGAAATTTTTATTAACTTTTATTTAGGAGAGATGATTTTATTTGCTGTTTCATCTCATATTTACATTATTTTGAAAACACACTTTGTCACATCATTAGTTTCATGAGTCAAGATATCATATAAGTTAATGTAAATAACATAGAGAGATGAAAATGTAAGTAGTTAATAATAATAACAGCAAAAGAGAGACGAAATGTAAGTAGTTAATAATAATAACATAAAGAGACTAAGTCATCACCACAATGTTCATACTTTTAACAACTTTTTTGTCATTGTGTGAGTGTGTGGCTCATATCTAGTGAAATACATGTATACGGGTAAAACAAGTTGAAGTGAAAGTCAAACCACGTAAATTTAGATATACTATCAAACCACATAACCCGTGTCTTTTCTCTATTTCTTTGTGATTTCCCACAATTCATCAATATTACCACACGTGAAGCAACAATTTTGTTTTTTATGTTCGTCAAGAGACTTTTGAAGATCAAAATATTCTTCAACGAAAGTATAACACACTAGAACCCAAGATATTAGATGGGCATTTCACGCATCTGTATATCATAATTATGTAGTCACGTGAAATTTAACATATGAAAACACTAAAACTGCAACAAATTCATTCATTTTCAGCAATGTTTGCATGACAATGTATATATAATGATTGAGTGTAGAACTCCGACGAGATGAAGTAGCTGGTAGAAGTCTAACAGGCTTGTAAATTTTTAATGCGCAAGTTAAAAAATATTAGGTCAAAAATTATACATATCCAGTTGAACGGTGAAACTGATCAACGCATTACTACAAATCGAGAAATGCCTCGCCAATGTCCCAAGCGTGCCAGAAGGCGGGGCAGATTTTAACAACACTAGTTGAACCCAATGAAAAGTGGCAATGGATGGCATAAACGAACAAAATCAAATATCACTGAGCAATCAAATCGAAAAAGATAAAAGTAGAAGGATATAAAGTAAATTTTGGAACCTTAGGAAGAGTACTCTAGAATACAGGTCCAATTTAGTGCCACCTGGCATGATTTTTTTTTTTCCCCCCCTTACTTTTTATAAAAGAAAAAGATCTTTTCGAGTAAGTATCTTAATCAGGACTGTGCAAAAATTCTGAACCGGATCGAGCAGTTCTTCGTAAGTGAAATACCTGAATGAGTATTTGAATCGAGAACCGATGGATTCGCTTCGATTCTTGGTTCTAAACCCAGAACCAAAGAATTGAATAAAAATCGATTTTTTTTAAATTTTTAATTTTTATATATGAGATAAATCAAATTATTTTAATTTCTAAAAAATAAATTAGCAAAGATAGAGTTTGCATTGAACTGAATTCTATGAGGATATTGAGACATGTAATAAAATATATGTTATATTTTTTTTTATTAAATCTTATTAGTAGAACAATTTGTAATTTATTTATGTTTGTTAATTGTGATTTTTCAATTTTTCTTGTAGAGTTTCTTAATATCTAGTATGAAAAGTCAATTAATTGATGGTAAAATAAATTAGTTGGTAAGTAAGTACTACTATATTAGCAATACTTTAAAATATTTTATCTCTATGAGTTTATGATTTCTAATTTATATGGATCACCAATATTTTAGTATTACTAATTTACTATCTACTTTTTATTATTTGTATACATTAGTAAATTAATTTTATTGAACAATTTGTTATTTATACGTTATTAAATTGAAATATGTTAAATTGTAAAATCTAAAATTGAATATGTCAGACTAAGACAAAAGAGGTAGCACGGGTATACAATATAGTCTCTCTCAATTAGAATCACCGGCTAAGCAACATATGCATAGATGGTGAAGGGTGATGTAGCTTCAAAACATTTTTAAATTTTTTTCTATTTAAATATTTAGGCCCCGTTTGGTACTCATTTTTCCGCATAAAAATAAAAAATATAACCTTTATTCATCACGTTCAGCCGTTATTTTTTTACTTTTCATCTCTTGTGTGAGGTCCAAACGACTATATTTTTCATTTTCATTCTACAAAGAATGAAAATCAAACGAGTCCTTAAATTCCTTTCCCACATTTCACCATTCTGAAAATTTTGAGTGGATTTGTTCATATCAAGCCATGTATATATGTAGTGAAAGTTTTTTTTTTTTTTTTTTTTTAATATTTTCTTTTCCACAAAAATGACATTTCTTTCGTGAACAAGACCTTCATAGTGTTAAGTATTATTTAACATTATCTTATTTACTTTACCAATCACGTCAACTTTGTGGATAGAGTAATTACGCATATCATGAAAGCAAAGTTACCAAACATCAAATTTCCAAACCTACTTGTTGCCACTTGCCAACTTATTTTGTCCCTGTTTGAGTCACATTATTTTTATTTTTTTCATTCTCTACTCATTTTTAATCAAACATTTTTCAATAAAATAATATTTTCCATCATATTAATAACTTTTCATTATTTTTCAACCATATATTTCACATCACATCAACAGTAAAAATGCATTTTTCTCAAATAATAAGGTTCAAACATGGGCAAATTATATTTTAGCCATAGTCAGCAGGCAATCTCAACGCCTCTTGGATTGGATTGGATTGAATTGAATTGAATTGAATTTGACTGAATCGTGAGCAATGGTTCTTCTTTTCTCTCACGTGTACTTCAAATTCAATTTCATAGTGTCTTAACCTTGGATTGATTACTAGAGCATATGGCTTGTTTTGTTATTCATTTTTTGAATTCTTATTGGACATTGCATTGAATAATAGATTTTTTCATAATATAAAGCAAACACGCACCAATTGAATTTTGGATTCTCATTAATAAGTCAAGTTATTTCTTACCTATCTGATATGCTTTTGAGACATTGTTGAATTTTAAGATGAATAATGTTTTCATGCGCGGAAATCTTCTCATAGGCTTCAGAAAAGCTTTTGCAAGATCGATTTTTAAGCAAAAATTAGATGGAAATGTCGAGATCTACTACCAACTCAAATTTATTTCCCTTTCTTTGAGAAAAAATACAACACTTCTAAAAATATTTTAAAATTCAGGTTCATTACCCCCCAAAGAATTTATACTCAAAAGTCAAATTCATCGGACATAAATTTCGAATACAAATCAGGAATAGCAAATTCGAACCCTTCAGTAAAACAATATAGGAATATCAGCGTAAAATTGAGCGCACAATCGAATTTCCCCCTTTTCAAATACATCTCAATTTCTGCCCGCGAGAATCAAGAAATCCCTCCCCACACCAATAATTTGTACCTTCTTCGATCTTAATCTTCCTGAAAAATTCGTGAAGCGATTTGTTCTTTGTTAGTTTTGATTTTCCTTTCGGTTCACTAAAAATTTCCAGTCGAAAAGCTGCTCTCTTTGTAGTCAACAGGAGCCGCTACAATGGCAGATGAAGCCTTAACTCCACAAAAGAGAGACCCTATCAAGTCATCAGGCACGCTCTCTCTATCTCTGTCTCAGGCGTGTGTGCTTATGGGTAGTACATAACTACATATTGTGTGCTTGTTTGTGTTAGGGGGAGGGGGCTAAAGTTGAATGTGTGTAATTTCGTATGACGGAATCTTATAGGAATTATAAAACTAGTCTGCCCTAAATCTCATTTCGTCATTATATTTTTTATTTCTTACTCTGTCATTTTTGTTTAATGTAAAATGTTTGTTCTTTTATTCCATATTAGAATAACAGAATACTGGATTTTTGATGATTTTATTTATGTTATTTGGTTCTAAGAGATAATCAACTTTTTTTGAGTAAGCTTTCGAGCGGGAAAATGTTCTGTTTTAATTTCTTGGCAATGATCTTGTGTCCTTTGGTCAAAATTCGATTAATTTGCAAATATTCAGCAGCAGAATTAAGTGGATGCATACTGTTTTATACTTTAATTTTATGGGGGCGAATGTCATCTGCTTGTTGTTTCAGTTGGAAATGTTGCAGCACTGAGAAGACGGCAGCAAGCAATTACATTGCGGAAGGAAAGAAGAGAAGCATTGGTCCGGACCAAGCGCTTATGCAGAGTGGGGGTGAATGTGGATGATGCAGATGTTCCTGTTGACGGGGAGATGATGATTGATGAAGAGCAATCCATACTGGATGCTCAGACTTCAAAAGCTGTAGAAGAATTGAAGCTTGCAATTGCCTATCAGTATGCTATGTTCTATTATTGTTTAATCTATTTTACAGTGTGTTAAGTTTCTGCTTCTTGAAATGACTGTCATAGAATTTTATATCACCCATGTTTTTCAATTGTTTGCAACACAGCATCTGTAAATATATTGAAGTCTCCTTTAAAATATTGTCATGACCATATATACAGGCTCAGGTTCAGCACCCAAACCATGTTGCAATCTTCAAATTTTTTTTACTAGGTGCTTTAATTTCTAATCAAATTGAATGTATGTGAGCAAATGCATGCAAGAATAGGTTCTATATTGAGAATTATAAACTTTCTTGTATTATAGTTTACTAAGGATCCTAAAATATTTTTGGTTGATCTTATCTGTATTCTGTTACAAGTCTTTAACTGTTCTTACAGCGTCCTTGTCATGTAACTGTTAGGGGAAAGGGTGCAACACAGAAAAGAGTGAGTGCTCTTCGTGAACTAAGACGTCTGTTGTCTAAATCAGAATTTCCTCCTGTTGAAGCTGCTCTCGAGGCTGAAGCAATGCCTATTCTGGTTCAGTGTCTATCATTTGGATCCCCTGATGAGCAGGTGTAAAAATTTGTTACATTTTGAAATGAAAACTGTAACAAGGATTCCAAGTTTTTCTTGTTTTTTAGATATACATTTAAAAATTCAGAATGTTTCCTGTTCTTCAGATATATATATACAGAAGTTATGGAGACTAACTTCTTGATTTTTCTCCAACTTTTTTTGGGATTGCCACGTTACAGTTGCTTGAAGCTTCTTGGTGTCTGACAAATATAGCAGCAGGAAAGCCCGAAGAAACAAAAGCATTGTTGCCTGCATTACCATTACTTATTGGTCATCTAGGAGGTTGTTAACTTCTATATCCATCGTACGACTTTATATTTTTTTACTCCTCACTATAAAGGCATTGCTAGATTTTGACTTTGCGTATATAAGATAACTCATACCAGAAATTAAATTATTCTTTGTTTATTTACTGATTATATTAACATAAATATCTAACTAAATAAAGAAACCTAAGCCTCCTGCATAAGTTTCCCAGAAAATGAAGATTCTAAACTAGTTGTTGGATAATGGATACCATAAGCAGAGTTCATTATTAACTTTGATGGCATTTTTCTTATAATCATCAGCCATATAGCTTTATATTTTTATCTGATTGGTATTGCTCAGAAATTGCGTACTTTGTGTTCCCTCTTTTGCAGAAAAGAGTTCACTGCCTGTTGCAGAGCAGTGTGCTTGGGCGTTAGGAAATGTTGCTGGTGAAGAAGAGGAGCTGAGAAATGTTCTGCTATCCCAAGGAGCTTTACTGCCTCTAGCAAGAATGATCCTACCAAACAAGGGTTCGACTGTGAGAACAGCTGCTTGGGCATTATCAAACCTAATTAAGGTGCTGAATCCACCCTTTAAAGACTGGATTAGAGTCTTAAAATGATCTCTCTTTCAGTCTAGAGTCGTATGTTAGATTTAAGGGAATGCAATGTCATTCTTACCCTTATTTGTAAACCTGTAGAATTCATTTCATCATAAGAATTGCTTGTACTGCATAAATATTCCACTAATCATGTATATTACCCACAACGCATAAATTATTTTGTATAATATACTTGTCATGTGTCATACTGGATTACGTCAATACCTTATCGACAATATGGATGCATGTAGTCTTTTTGGGATCTCACCGCAAAAAATTTCTTTCTGGTTCATTCTTTCTGGGTTACATTTATGACATGTAATCTGTGGATGTAGGGACCTGATCCAAAAGCAGCAACAGATCTAATAAGAATTGATGGGGTTCTTGATGCAATTCTTCGGCACTTGAAGAGAGCGTAAGTTGTTAATGTCTCAATTAACTCAGTTATTAATCTCCGTGGAGCTCTATTTAACATTGCAAAGGATCTGTCATGTATAGTTTACATAGACCGCAAAAATGTTTATGGCATGCTTCATATTCAATTATTTGTAGACTTTGTGTGTGTGCATCCTTTTCATAATTTTTTGTTGGAATCAATCAATTGAACGTTCAGTCCATTTCAAAAATTGTTTAAAATGTTGTTGTGTTACCTAAACTGCATGCCTAATTAATTACAAAACTTCAATTTGGTCTGTAATTTATATATTACTGTCTATAATCAGGGATGAAGAATTGGCAACAGAAGTGGCATGGATTGTTGTATATCTCACTGCGCTGTCAAATTCTGCTACCAGTGTACTTGCAAGAAGTGATATACTTCAAATACTTGTAGAAAGACTGGTATCATCAACTAGTTATCAACTGCTCATACCGGTAACTGGCATTTTAATTACATGAGACACCTTGTCATAATTTTTGTAGCTAGAATAATGTCTATAGCAGATACAAGTTTCCGATGCTAATGAATGATTATTGTCACTACAGAAACTACCCGTGCATATCTTTATTTTCATCTTTTTGGGTCAAAATTCCTCTTTTTCTACTCATATTTAAACAATGCAGAAACATCCTGAATTCTAAAAATGCTTTCTAGATTTGACCTGGGACATCATATCCAAATTTTCTTGCAGCACATATGCTGATTTCCTGAAATTATCTTTTAATTCCCAAAATGAGCTTTTTTTATTAAAACCTATGCAGGTTCTCCGGAGTTTAGGCAATCTTGTGGCTGGCGATTCTTATGTGATTAATAATGTTCTTGTTGCTGGAAGTGAGATCACAGGCTAGTTCCAAATCTTTTTCTGCAAATACCAACAATAAAGAACTTCAATAGCATTTTTTGACAGCTGGCATTTGTTTTCAGTTAATGTAATCCAAGCACTGGTCAAATGTTTGAGAAGCGAACATCGTGTTTCAAAGAAGGTATGAGATTTATAAATTCAAATTCTACCCGCTTAAAGTCTTGAGTAGCTGGATTGTTATTACATTACTCTTGCACAGTTTTACAATCTCTACATATTGCAGGAAGCTTCTTGGGCGCTATCTAATATTGCTGCTGGTTCTTTTGAGCACAAGCAATTAATACAATCAAGTGAAGCAGTGCCGCTGCTGTTGCGCCTGCTTTCAACTGCACCATTTGATGTAAGAAAGGAAGTGGCATATGTTATAGGAAACCTCTGTGTTGCCCCTTCAGAAGGATCTGGTAGGCCGAATTTGATTGTGGAGCACTTGGTTGCTCTTGTTGGTGGAGGATGCCTTCCTGGTTTTGTTGATTTAGTAAGATCTGCCGATATCGAGGCTGCTCGACTCGGCCTTCAATTCATGGAACTGGTACTGAGATTGGTTATCAGTTTTTTCTTAAAATCTTTCATCTGTGCCGTGTTTCTTTACATTGTTTTACATTTCATTTCACATTGAACAGGTTCTAAGGGGAATGCCAAATGGCGACGGCCCAAAGCTTGTCGAAGGAGAGGATGGTATTGATGCCATGGAAAGATTTCAATTCCACGAAAATGACGAGCTAAGAAGCATGGCTAATGAGTTAGTTGACAAGTACTTTGGTGAGAACTACGGGCTTGACGCATAGAAAAGTTCCATGTAGCAAGCAAAATGTGTTAGTTAACAATTTCAAGAGGCTTTATATGCTGGTGGCCTTGCTATTGTTATGAATAGACCTCAAGTTTGAGACTGGTTGGACAAGTGAGTCGGAATCGTCGTGTGAGCCTATCGTAAAATGACTTAAATATTTTCGACTCTCGTTTTGACATAACAATGTTCAGTACTTTCATCATTAGTAAGGCCGTTTCTGACTGAATGTGTATATATTTTTGGAAGTGGTGTTTCGTCCATGACTACAAACTAGTACAAAGATATTGATTATTTCTTAGTTGCCATGGTATTGATGTTACTTGTGGTGGTTTTACAGTCACACAGACTGTTCTAAATTAATTACATTATTATATAATAAAAAATTTCGATTACAATTTTATTAATTTATAGAGATTATACTTATATTCGCATCGCAAATGAATATTTACTTCATACTTTAGGTTGGAGAGCTCAATTGTATTTTCTCCAAAACCAAAAAAAAACGTAAACGAAATCGAAATGTAGTGAGCAAAGAAGTCGCTAAGGCGACTTTACTTCGATGAAAACCCTCTCAACCCTTGCCCAAAACCCCGCTCCCGCGCCTTTACGGCTTTTCCTCTACCTCTGTTAGATAACCCAAAACCCTCAAAAATCCTAAATCAATTCAGTTCATTCACTTTGAATTCTCACTCTCAATTCACTGCCCAAGAATCATCACCATGAATTTCTTAGCCAGAGTCAAAATATCACCCCATCTTTTGATCTCTTCTCCTGTGCCAAGAAAATGCCTCTTTTTACTTCGCCCTGTCTCTTGCTTCCAACAATCCTATCTTTATTCCAGAAGAAGTAGCATTGGTACTACTTCTAACAGTAGCCTGAACATCCAAGAACCCAAAAACCCAGGCCCCAGAAATCTTCAGAATCATCTGTGAGTTGGTCTCAGCGGGTCAAGAAACAAGCAGAGGCACTAAATATTTGGCCTAGGCCAACTGACATCCCATATCAAGAAAAGGTCGCTAATTCTGTGAATCTGATTGGTTATATAACGAGTCCGGTTCGATTTCAATCTACCCCTGATGGAAAATACTGGGCTGCAACGGCAATCTGTCAAGAACATGGTAATGAGAAGAAGTCTTTGTTGATTCCCGTAGTCTTTGAGGGTGATTTGGCTCATGTTGTGGCTTGCCATGTGAAGGAGAATGATTGTGTTTATGTGGCCGGGCATTTGAGTTTGGACCCTATGGTGTTAGTGTTGAGTGAGAGTCTTGGTAAGTATCATGTTGTGGTGCAAAATCTAAACTTTGTGGAGGGATCGAAGAGGAATGTTTTGGATCATGAGACCAAGAAAAAGGGGATTTCAATGGTTGAGGAACCTGTTAAGAAATGTGGAGCTAAGAAAGAGGAGGTGTCAACTGTTTATAATGATAGTGTTTCTAGGGTGGATGACGAGTCTTTAAATCAGACTTGGAGAGATGCATTAGAACATGTGCAGAAGTCAAGTTCTTTGGGCATGAAGAAGAAGAATGATGGTGTCTCAAGTGTTTCTGTTGAGGATTCTGTTAAGCGATCATTGAACAGTGGTTCTAAGGCAGCCGAAACTCCAGCAGCTGCTGAATTCGAGGACAACAGGAAAAGAGTATTTAAGAACGAGTCTAAACCAGAAAAAAGTAATGTGAAGAGTGGAGAGATTGCTAGCAATAAAAAAAATGGAGAGTCGATCTTGGATTCTTGGAGGGATCTTGTGAAAAATCCGGAGCAGTGGTGGGATTTTCGTGGACACAAGTCTAATGGATTGGTTAAAGCAAAATACCCAGATTTCAAGCACAAAGAGAGTGGTGACGGTCTCTGGGTGGGCAGTGCTCCCAAATGGCTGTTTCCAGGGCTCGGAAAGTTGGATTTTGATGTTATGGTTTTTAAAGCAAAGCAAGTACAAGATGGAAAAGGAGATGATTCTTGGAAGAGCTTGGTGGAAAATCCCGATAAATGGTGGGACAATAGATCAAAAAAGAGGAATCCTAAACAACCTGACTTTAAGCACAAGGAAACAGGTGAAGTACTATGGTTAAACAGCTTACCAGATTGGGCATTGTCTAGGTTGCCACCATTGAAAGATTGCCAAAATTTCGCTGCTGGAAAGAAGGGCGTTTACACAGAAGGGAATCTATGAGAGACACCCTCGAAAAGGTTTCCAACTGATTGGAGATGTTTATAGAGTGGCATGTACGTCCTATCTTTGAGTATCTAAGGTTTGGTGACATGAATTTTGATGTTCCATGGGCATTGCAGATGTTTTGGGTTTGAGAGTTTTGATTCAACAACTTTAAATCAAGATGAAAGAGAAGATTTGTTAGAACTTTGAAGTTGTAACTGTTTTGATTTTTCCCTTGGAATATCTGCTGTTATGGATGCTGTGGTGTAATTTTATTTTATATATCTTTTGCAGATTTTGTTTGAAGTTGTGCCCTTTTCAAGTACACCATCAATTTTTGCTTTTCTTGGTTTTGTGAACCAAAAAATATGAACTCCATTTAAAAAAGGATGTGCTTGATGTACATAGGAGTGTCCATAACACTCACATGGGATGGGGATCACTCGAATATTTTATTCTAGTGGCCCCCACCCCATGTGAATTTATGGACACCATTATAGACATCTATTATGTACAACAAGAATAATCCTTACACAAAATCTTACACTAAGAAGCTCATGAGCAAAAAATTATGTGATATAAGTTTAATACTTCACTTTCGTGGTTTTGAATGATTAGTTGCAATCGATCATCTAAACTGCAACTTCACCCTTAGGTGTTACCTGGGGGGTCTGTGATGATTGGAACTATAGAGAATATCATCACAACGTGCTTGAGCTTCAAGTGTACCCTCATTCCTGGGAAATATGGCCAACTTGTGACCCGAGGTTGAGCCTCAACAAATAGAACACTACTAGCGTTGAGCATGGTGGTGGAATGTTGCATCATCGTTGCTGGGCTTAGTGCACAGCAAATCTTAACTAGTCAATTAGCGTGTTATTTTATCTACCGTAAGGCTTTATTTTTTACCATGTTTTGGTGTTTAGAGTTCTTGTTGAACCACTTATGCTCAAATGCAACAATGATTATGGTTATTAGTAAGGCATTATTTATAAGAAAGAATATTCATATTGTAGATATATGCTTGAATGCCTCGTTTGCTCCTTGAATAAACAAATATCAACATTGTTTTAAAGGTCTTTGTGATTGTTAACTACCTTGACAAAATTAAAATTACGATTTTTTCAATTTATTATCTGTTTCAGAACGGTCAAAATTCATTGGAGAAGACTAAAATATCTATTCCATTGCCGGGAATCGAACCCGGGTCCCCTGGGTGAAAGCCAGATATCCTAACCGCTGGACGACAATGGATGATTTATTTGAAGTTCATACATATTTAATTTTAATAATTTAATGGTTTTCATTTGTCTTTTACTGCGCAATTGATCATTTTTCCATAAAAAATTTACTATTTGGGGGAATTTACGACAAATGGTCCCTAACCTTTTCCTTCAGAGTGTCAATGGTCCTAACATTTCTCTCTTATGACAAACGTTCCTAACTTATGTACTTTGGTGCATAATTGGTTATTTCTACATGAAAAAATGAACGTGCCTTTACTTTTAGTTAGGAAAAGATGTCATTCGTCCGTTTGATAAAAGTACAAATAGGTCCCAAACTTTTATTTGATTATACTTAATTTAGGCGACTTGCAGTGTGTCAATTTTCTATAAGAGGAAAAGTTAATAAAAAACTTAAGAAAAAATAAGATAAATAAATTACAAATGAATAATATAATTTTGAATTAAGCCATTTGTATCCGAAGTTTGACACTCTGGATTACACGCCTCCATCGACGCTTTCACATGGGATCGAGTAATTCGAAGTGTCAAACTCCAGGTACATGTAGCAAAATCGTATAATTTTATGACATTCAACTAATTTTGTTGTGAATTCTTGTTTGGTAGAAATTTTTTTTAAAATATTTTTTTTGAAAAATGATTTTTTAAAAAGTGTGTAGTTAAATAGTAATGAAAAATTATGAATTTACGTACAAATTATTTTATTGATAAAATATGAGGAAATTACACGCCTTCAGATATTTCAAGTTAATTATATTATATATTAATATATATAACGACACCCACCCATCGATCTTCCCAAACCCTAAAAACCATTTCCCCTCTCTACATCAACTAGCTTCTCAATCTCTCTACCTACCACTACCATTCATAGCTCGTCGCCCCTCCCAAATCTGGTAATGTAAGACAGCACAGCGCAACCTTGCACCACTGTCCATCTCTATTGACGATGCCGCTCTCCTCACTTGAAGCAGCACCACAGCCACGATCCTAAATCTCCCATCGTTCATCAGCGATGCGATGGCCACCACTCATAACCAATGCATAAGGACTGTTCCGCAAAGGCATTGTGCTGCCATGGTCTATTTTTTGTATCAATCTATGGACGAGCATTCGTCATGGTTTGCGATTTGTTATTTGTGGCTGCCATGGTTTGAGGTGGTTTTTGGACATGAAAGATGATAGGCATGCCACATTTGGTTGGTTGTTGGAGTGGCGATGGTGGTTTTCATGGTTTGGTGATGTTGGGGTGGTTTGATTGGTGGTGGTGGTGGTGGATCTGGTACTTTTGATTGTAGATCTAAAGCTTGCGGTGGTAGTCATTGTGGCGGTAGTGCAGTTGTTGTGCTAGTGGATGGGGATGGGAAATGTAGGTGGGCTCACATTTTATTGATTTGTGATCAATTAATTTGATATTTTGTGACATTGAAATATGTTGTGATTTGTGACTAAAATATAATATGTGGCCTATTAATTTGATAAATTTGTGACCAATGAATAAATTTGACTCATAAATAAATTGTGACCAACTGATTTAAAAATTTGTGACCTATCAAAAAATTTTACGCTAACAATGAAATAATATGTAACAAATTAACTTGATGATCATTAATTTTATAATTTTGATTTTAATATATTTAATTAATAAAATTTATTTAACACCTGAGTTTTGAATTTTAAAATTTAAAACCTGAAATTTGAATTGGCCCATAGTTTAATACCTAATTTTTTAATTTTTCCCATAAAATATACAATAAAAAATGAGGAAATTTTCATAAGTAAGAGTATAATTTTGGTCCAATTCAATAATAAGAAAATAAGTTTCAACTTTCAAAAATCAGATTTTTGTTAATTTTTATTTATAATTTAATTAATTAAATATATTAAGGTCATAGATTCACAATTTAGTTAGTCACCTATTATTTTCGATCACAAATCAGAAATTTTAAATGTCAAAAATTATTTTACGTCACAATTCAAAAAATTTATAGGTCACAATTTGTTCATCAGTTACAGATTCACAATTTAATTAGTCACATATTATTTTTCGATCACAAATGAAAAAATTTAAATGTCACAAATTTTTTTACGGTCACAATTAAAATTTTTTAAAGGTCACAGAATATTTTCAAATGGCCATAGCGCAAGCCATAGAATATTTTTGCACATGGCTCAAGTTCTTGTTGATAGTCACAAATTTATTTCAAATGGCCACAGCACATGTCACAGAATATTTCTACACATGACTCAGGTTTTTGTTGATAGTCACAGTATAGGTCATAGAATATTTTGCACATGGCATAGGTCACAACACATGGCTCAAGTCACAGTATAGGTCACAACATATGACTCAGGCCACAGCATTGATCACAGAGATTATACAGCACTACTTCACCACCACCACCGTCTTACATGCCCTAAACCTACTCCGTCGCTGCTAGCACAACCGGCAACTCACCACAACCACCATCACTAACGTCGCCAACACAGCCTCACCAATTGACAGCAAACCAAAAATCGTGACCCACCACCAACCCACACCAATATCACAAGCGCCACAGCCATCACAACGAGGACGTCCACTATCCCAATACCGCCACCGCCGTCGATATCTCCGCTAACACTGTCGACAGTAACAACACCACCACGACAAGCATCAACAGACAGCAACAGTTCCAGATCCACCCCCCACGAAACCACCACGCCACGACGCTCACATTTGTGAGAAGCCGACTCCACCACCACCACACCCTAACGTCACCGCTACCAACATCATTGCAGCTAAAATCGTGACCACAACCACCCAACACAACCAAAAATCAAATCCAAAATTACCATCACCACCTGCCGCCACCACCACCCAAACACAACCAAAAATCAAATCCAAAATTACCACCACCACCCGTCGCCACCACTACCGCTACTGCAAGTAGCATAACCACCACGACCACACCCCAAGCAGATTCATAGCTGCTGTGAACGGTAGGGAGGGAGTGAGTGAGTGACACCGCTGCAATGCCTACTAGGCGATGATGCCGCAGCGATGGTCTCTTGAAGACAAAGATATGGGTCGTCGGAGTGGTCTGTGTGTGGATCGCCTCCATGATTGTTTAGAGAGATGGGGAGAGCCACTGTGTGTATTGGAGAGGGAATTAGATTAGAAATAATAAGATTATTTATTATATATATATTAATTAATTATCTGATTTTTAAATAATCAAATCTTCCATCTTATTTTAAAAATTGAATCTTAAAAAGTAGGATTTTGTGTAATTTCCTCTTAAAAATGAGTTTGAAAA
Organism: Osmanthus fragrans; assembly: GCA_019395295.1. Taxonomy (NCBI): domain Eukaryota; kingdom Viridiplantae; phylum Streptophyta; class Magnoliopsida; order Lamiales; family Oleaceae; genus Osmanthus; species Osmanthus fragrans. Next base: position 2,574,566 of record CM033343.1, read on the forward strand.
GAAGAAAAAAAGATGGGCCAACTGGTACAATTGGACCACTGGGCTTCGGATACCCGACTCAACAAGGCTTTATTCTTATTTCTTACTCTCGCACGGTCGCAATGTTCTTCTTGGATTAGGTTTTACAATAAAGTCGGCGCATCCTCTTCTTCTCCTCCTCCTCCCACCCTTCAACGCTCTCGAGTTGCTCGTTCTCTTCACTCTGCAACAATGGGGTGGGTATATTCATCTTCTTTACCTATATGCTTCTATGACTGTTAATGTTTTTCTCGTTGCATAGGAAAAAAAAAGTGAATAAGCCAGTACGAAGCTATGAGCTATGTTCATGGAAAAGTAATAATGCCGTGTTTTTGAATTGAATATTGATTAGCACTAAATCGGTGTTGCGTTACGATGATTGGTAGATTAGGATGTCAGGACATTAGTTGATTATAGGGGATTTCAAATTTCGAGTTCTCCAGTTCTATGAATAAGGAAAACATGAAGAATTTGATAGTAGGTTTTGTGTTACTCTTCCTTGTTCCTACCAAAAGATTGTTGCGTTATTTTTAGAATTTTCCTAGCTTGTATATTACAATTCCTAAGTAGGCCATTCATTTATTTTATGTTGTGACTTGATTGTGGTAATTGATAACGTAGATGGCTCTACAAAATGCTAAGTGTAATAATGTGGGGGTAATTAGAGATATAAACAGTTTTGTGTTTGAAGATTTTGACTACACAAATAGATCTGTGTATACTGTAAGGATGAAATGACTCATAAAACTTTGAGAAACTTAATAGTAGTCGTATCTCAAAAACAGATCTGTGTATACTGCAAGGATGAAATGACCGATAAAACTTTGAGAAACTTAATAGCAGTCATATCTCAAAGTGGGGAGTAATGATTCTAACTCGTGCATTTTAAGATTCTGTTTCAAATGTGGTTATCTGAAGTATCAGAAGCCTGGCGAGGTTCTTAATTTTTGAACCTTGTTGTGGATTATTAGGATTACTACTAGACTTTTGCTGTGGGACTCACTATTGTTACTTATGATCTGGTAAACCTTGCAAACAACAACGCGCATTAATTGATTGGTAGTGTCTTTTTGAGCAATATATGATGTCAAAACTACAAGGAGCAAAAGAAAAATATGATAGTTTTAGAGCTTTCATTGGGATCTGCTTTTCATGTTATTAGTTGACAGTAAAGCAATCTGATAAGGCTTAACCGATGGTGTTCTCAGTGATGAGATGCAGTGTTACTACAATTTATGTGTTATCCACAAGCAACTAGCTTTAAACATTTATAGTATTTCCAATCATGTTAAGTGGATTTATGATTTAGTAAACTATTATCTTTACAGGAAGACACGTGGTATGGGAGCTGGTCGCAAACTCAAATCCCACCGTAGAAGACAAAGGTGGGCTGACAAGGCTTATAAGAAATCTCATCTTGGGAATGAATGGAAGAAACCTTTTGCTGGTTCATCTCATGCCAAAGGCATTGTGCTTGAAAAGATGTGAGACTCTATCTTCTGCCTTGCTTGTCTTCAAAGTCAATTCTTTTCCAGCTCAGATATGATTATCAATTCCTTAACTTGGTATGTTTGTGCACAGAGGTATTGAAGCTAAGCAGCCAAACTCTGCCATCCGCAAGTGTGCTAGGGTTCAACTCATTAAGAATGGCAAGAAGATTGCTGCTTTTGTTCCTAATGATGGTTGCTTGAACTATATCGAGGAAAATGTGAGTTCTTGTTATCAGTTTAATTGCTGTGATTTTTCACAACTCATTTTCTTTAATACCCAACACCTTTAATGTTTATGCCACAGGATGAAGTGTTGATTGCTGGATTTGGACGTAAGGGTCATGCTGTGGGAGATATTCCTGGTGTTAGATTTAAGGTGGTTAAGGTGTCAGGTGTTTCTCTCCTGGCTCTCTTCAAAGAGAAGAAGGAAAAGCCTAGATCTTAAATTTTGCACCCCCCCCCCCCCCCCTTCCCCCTTCTTTTACTGTTGTTTGAGAGCTTCTTGAGATAATGAATAGACAAAATTGATTTAAATTCACGAACAATTTAGTATGTCATCGACTTACTGAACTGAAATTTTGATATTGTGGATTAATATTGATCATTTCTTCCCAGCTGCAACTTTATGTTGCAATATATTTGTTCACGATCATTTGGCACGCAGATGTGCTGTCAGCAAGAATGGAAATGTTTAACTAAGAGCATGTCTTTAACTCGATAAATAGCACAGAACGTTCGGAAGGTTCAGAGCCTATGAGGATACAGATCAAAACTTATGATCTTTAATTTATTAGAGTTTATTCTGATGCTGTAATTATTATTAGAATTTTAATGGAAAAGCTTATTTACTTGAATAAGTTGACTGATTTTAATCAGTGGTGGTGTTGTGCGCCAATTAATTTCTGAGTAATGCTATAAATAAATTTATTATTTAATGTCATGTAACTGTTATTTAAATCGATGCTTAACATCTGTAGTGATAAATAGCTTTACCCTTTTTAAGTCGACTTTGGAAAATCATGCAATAGCATTATTGTTCGATACTCCAGGAATTGCTGTACACATCTTTGTTACACAGGAATGGGAATTCTATTAGAAACAGCGAAAAAGGGGAGATTTGGTGGGAAAAATGGCAAGATGAACCAAGGCTGCGACACAACCTTTTCATGCACGTCACCCCGAATATATTTCCCCAAGATTATGTTTCCTTTTCAAAACGTCTCATTGACAATTCAAGTTCTATGATTTTTTTAGTGGCGCAATATTTGCATTATTAAATAAAATTTGAGAAAAAATAAACGGTTGAACACAACCACCTGCATGTGACACTGAGACTAACAAGATAAATAAAGTTTTTAACTTTAAGCTGACATGAAGTTTGATACATAGGTACCAAAACTTCATCTATTAGGAAAGCTGTCTAGTAATGTTTAATATGTTGAGCTTACATCATATGCAATTTTGTATAAAATTTCCCTTCCGTTCAGTTGAGGCCTCTTTATCATCCTCCGAACAAAACTTACTCTCCAGGTATCCCACTTCGACCATCATACCCTCTGCACGGAATAAAAACAAGTAGGTTCAGTTAACCATTTGTTTTCAAAAATTATACCGTGTTAATATCTGCAGGAACATGAAGCAATTCAGGTGTCACTTGATGAACAAGAAGATGATTCTCTCCTTCTTTCCTTGTTAGAAGAGATTGTCAATTTGGAAATATGAGCTACCAATAAATGGATCCTAATTAATCTATCAAGAACAGTGTAACTATACCTGAGGAACAAAGATGCTGAGCATGAATCGTAGTGTTAGATGTTCTCTTTCTGCTCGGAAGTAGGCAAGGGAACAGATATCTTTTCGACAAGTTGGACAGCTGATTCTTTGGCGGAATCAGGAGGGCATTCACTATTGTAAAACGAATTCTTGAGAGCAAATGGCGCCCTGCTGGCTGCAGTTGTAGAGGCTGTTGCAGGGAAAGAGACTGAAGCAGAGTCTAATATATCAGATAAAGGTTCATCATTTTGGCTGTAAGCATTTGTGTTTACATCTGTCTTTGGTCCCCTTAACTCTTGTTGATCTTCATTTACTTTGCAAATTGAAAGTGAACACTTCAGATGATTTTGGTCGTCCAATACATCTTTATCCACTCTCTGCCCATTACATTTAGAGCCCAAAGCATTATTATCTTCGACAGGAACAATCTTAATATCATGCGTGCCTATATTTTTAGGAATTTTGAAGGATGCTTCATTGATCAAGTCACCTACACTTACATTCATAACAACACCAATATCTGAATCTACAACTTGCTTATTTCCATCTGACCCATTGGTGTGAACTTTCTGTGATTTCAAAGTTTTTTGTCCACTTCTTTTTCCTTGAGTAGATAAGCTTGGAGAATTTTCTACATCCGTTAAAGCATGAGAATTATTTGTCAATGCACATGATCTTTGTGGAATGGATGCTGGAGACGTAGCTTTTGGAAAATCAGGCTTTACAGTTGCCAGAGAAGATACTGCTCTAGCTGTTGGAAACTTCCCAGTCTTTGGCTTTAAGTTTGAGCTCCCTTTTGGACTGCAGATAGCAGCTCCACTCTTAGTTAGCACATTGCCTAAGCCAGATTGAGTGCGCGGAGTTCCATTAGGAGTCCGAACCAATGACTTTGCCTGCAATGTAGCCAGATACTGCTAAGTTAAAAAATGTAAATACTAAAAGTTATAGAACTAAAGAAATATTTATAAATATCACCTCACCTGTTGACTTGAGCAAAACAAAATAAATATATAACTAGAGTCTAGCTTTAAATGATATACAACACATAACTACCTGAACAATCAATTACATCCATAATTTGAAACTAAAAGCAAGTATTAAGAAACGGCCACAAAACTAACCCCGTCAAAGAACCCAATTTTTGGAGATGGCATTCGAAGTCCTGATGGTTTTGCAGGAGCCTGGAGGGTACCACTTTGTGTAGAGGATTTATTTAAATTCTTATTAGGTAAAGCAGCTTCCTTACTTTCATGTTCATCTGCAATTCCATCTGTAGAATGATTCCTCAGACCCAAAGGCAGGACGCTATCATCCCCAGATGGACAGGAACTGATATCTAGGCTGTTCCTGGAGTTAATAGACCTTTGGTAGACTGTTGAAGAAGATGATGATGATGCTGAAGACCACTCACTAATAGAACTAGCTGGTGATACACTTGAGGATATCTTAGTTGATCTCAGATAAGCTGAAAGAGTGGCTGGCGGTGGTTTACTCTTCAGTCCTACTTTTGAAGGTGTTTTAGTAATGGAACCAGAGGAAGCTGGTCTAATGGTGCTACTCTTCAATGGATTTCTTCTTGCAGTCATTAATGGAGATTTAGCAGTGGTTTTAGACAACATACTATCAGAGCTATCGTTTGAAGTAGAGGACCTTGTAGACAGCACCTTGTTTGCAGTTGAAGACCCCAAAGAAGAGGACTTAGACGATGGTGCAGGCTTTGGCAATACCCTTCTGGCACCACTTAAGACAGGAACTTTTGATGCCTGACTCCCTTTGCTAGAAACTGTTATTGTCAAGGTGATTAACAGCAGTTCGTAACATAAAAATATTAATTGATCTGCTGCAGAAAAATTCTGTATGTCATGAGCTCATTACCACTACTAGGTTCTGAGCTTCTGATTTCAGATTTGACACGACTACAACCTGTGGAATCCCTCTTTGCTGCTGATGTTGAAGTTAGTGTAGCCCTGCTGATAGCTTTGGGTGGCTTAGGACGTAATGAACTTGACTCGTTAATCTTAGTAAGAGACTTTATCAAACAAAAATATGGTTAGTGTCAGTCATTTAAGAGAATCAGAAATTCCAAGATACATATTCACGAAGACAATCACACAGACAATTCACTTGTCAGAGTGGTGGAAAGGAACTACATGGCCACTGCCTAAAACAATAACAACAAACTAAGTATTGTTACTGATAAATTTGGAATTAGCTACATAAATCCTTTTTTTCCACTCAGTTTGGTCGTTGCTAGATCTATGATCGACAATAATATTGCATTTTAAATAAGAATGCTATTTTTTTTTTGTAAAGTGTGTTGGTAATATCTGAAAGTTTGGCATGTCAATATGATAGCTAGCATCATGCATTCTAATAAATACAGCACTCAGAGGATGCTTAGTCTAAATATAAGATTATCACACATAATAAACCAAACCAACTTCATATCATAAAAATAGAGAATAATGAAGGATGAGTTTTCAAGAAGTGCTTATTGTTTAATGTTCTTAACATAATCGCATAATGACATGGTGAGAAGATTAGGCATAGTATCCAGAAGCTCCACTCTTTCTATACAGCAATAATTAAGAGATACTTGATGTACCACTGAGAAAGAGAAAGTTTCAAGCCAAACAATAACATGCCTGGGTTACTTGTGAATGGCCAGAGTCCTGCTTGACTGCTTTTCCTGATCCTCGGGTCCCAAAGTTTTGTTTTGGCTGAGATTTTGGCATCCTAATAGTTTGTCTGCTAGTATTCTTTAAAGCTGGTTCCGAGTGCAGCTGAAATTTGGTATCAGAATCTCCAGTCATTACAACAATCAAACCATGATTACCAGGAGACACTTTCCAATCAATTGAACGTACCTTATTTTGAGAAGCAAGGCTTTCCTTCTTCAAAGCTGTATCAGTTCAAATAATTATTTACCAGTTATACAACTATAATGGTTTTGGGATACATTTACAAATTAAAGAAGAATGACTAGATGCAGTTCTGCCGAATAATAATACTCCCTATAGAAAAAGAAAAATAAAAATAAAAATAAAACTCTTTCTGCCAACAAAACACGGACTTGGTCACATGAGAAACAGAATTCAAATGGAACTTGACCTTGTGCAACACCAACAGAGAGCAAGTCTGGCATATTCTAATCCTGATGTTTAGACACGGATGCAATTCACAGGAAAATATTTGATCTTGGTACATGAAAGTAGCAATTATTTCTTCTGTTCTGTAAATTTGGAAAAGCCAAAAAGCAGCACTCTAAGATTATCCATGTACGTAGTCATGCCAATGTCTGATTCACTTCAACAGAGATCAATAGACATTCATGTGCGCAAATGAACTATATTCCATTTTATTTGGTTGGCATTACTCTTGTTTGCTAGAATTAAAATCCCTGCAACTGCAGGAACATATTGTATTCGTGGATCATCTGGCTTCCACCTTCAAGTGCAATTGTGAAATAAAGGTGATTATAGCAGTTAGCCAGCAGAACATCAAGTTGAGAAGAAACAGCATTGTAGCAGTTCATAGTAGGGTTGTGATTGTAAAACAAAGCTGGGTATGTTTCAGAATGGGAATTTCTCGAAAGATGTCAGAAAGCTACTCCAACAAAGGTAAGATGATGAGTTGAAAGAATTTATTTGAATGACATCACTTAACGCAGAATAGGTGAAGATGTTGAAAGTATATTGTAACCACCTTGCAAAAGAGTAACATGAGAATTGATTGGATTTCAGTTCAGCATACTGCACATGTCCTCTTAACAGTCAAAAATAATAATTACCATTTTGCACGAATTTTTGGAACTAAGAACAAAAGTATCAAAACTTATGGAGAGTGTCGAGTGAATGTCAAGGAAGAAGCAGGTTCAACTTAAATATCAACCCATTAATTCTCCTGAGCACACACCTAATACTGTCCAGTACATGAATTATATATGAAGCAGATACACCAGATTAAGAAGAAGGTTGCTTACTCGAAATAGCTTGGTTATCTATCTCCATGGCTGCTGACTGACTGATATAATTTGTTGCATTGGGCGCTTTTTTACTGGATCTTTGGATGGAAGCTCTGATGTCTACAAACAAGTCGTCCTCAGATTCCATTGTAAAATTGTCATTTTCAAGAGTGGATATTGAATCAATAGAGTTACTTATTTCCTCTTCAATTCCAGGTAATATATGATTTTTATCCTTTTCAGCTCCTTTAATCATGGTGGACAATTCCTCTGGGTCTAGAACACCTGAAAATTTCGAAATGATAACAGCAAACATGATAAATGTAGAGTACAACCATACACTAGACTCACGTCTTGAGCTTCGATGTACAAACAGTACCTGCATTGCTGAAGAAGGCACTATCCCATGCTAAACTTTTACGCAAATTACACCTTCCATTTCTTTGCGCTTTTTCAGGATCAGTTGATTCGCGGAGTTCAGGCATGTGGTCATCCACGTCAATTCCAAGAGTGGTGTTCAGTTCCATTTTAGGACCCAGAACTCCTGAAAATTCACATGTTTTCGGTTCTGACTGATTTCCTGAGAAGGATTCGAGTACATTATATCTAAAATTCCTTACTAAACAAAAAAAAAAATAGAGAAAATGAGGCATAGCATCAGTAAATTGAGGAAATAATTAAGATATCGTCCAGACTACCTTAGATTCTTTCTTATTTATGTTCAGGCATTTCTATGGTATAATGTTATCAAGAAACGCGCATTCTATGCCGCAAGAACCCGACATATCATGAGGGCTAGCAGCTAAATTTCAACAAAATTTCATATAAAGACTGGAATTGAATTCAAAAACATTCCACTTCCCAGCTCCGGAACCCCAATCTATACTCGATTGCATATAGCATAGGGCAAAATTGGCGGAACAAGTATAAATGCAGAAAAATGCCCATACAGTCATCGACAAATCAAACCTACGCGTAAACACATACAAATTAGATGCATCCACACAAATTAAGGATCTGAACCTGAAAATTGATTGTCGTTTTGAGACGACAGATCCATGAGACTGAGGGCTTCGGCTGCAAGATCGATCTTCTCCGAATCCTCCATTTCTTGGTTAAATTGATAAATCAGAATCTTTTCCGCGCGGATTCAAGAATTTGTATTTGCAATTGCGAGTGTAGGAGTTTAGGAGAGAGGGAGAGGCAGAGGGGACAATAGCAAGGAGAAAAGGAGAGAGAGCGCAATGGGAATTTTTTGAACTGCCGAAGAGGCGGTTTTCTCCAATAATAAAAATAAAACCTTTAAAACTCATTAAATTAAAAATTCTATTTTTCTTTCTCCTATTTTCAGTCACGCAAATTGAAATTTTTTCCTTCTTTTTCAACCACTCATTTTTCAAAAAATACTATTCCGCCCATTTTCAAAAGTTAATTGGGTCAGACAGGAATGCATAAGGACCCGTCAAATTGACAAATTGAACAAAACAGACATTTTAAAATCGTCATTTTGGTATTAACGAACAATTTTTAACTAAATCAAACGAAATTTTAATGGACCGTTTGAAATTTCAAGAATAAAAAATGTAATTTTGACTAATAAATTACAATCTTAACATCCAAAATAAATTATAATAAATAATTTTTTTATAAAGTAATGGATGTTTTGGTCAATTGTCCATTACCAAATACAAGTAGTTAATTAATTATCCTCTAATTTTATAACCTTATTACCGATCAATCCATCAAAGTTGCAGCCCTTACATCGAAGTTGAAACCTTCCCCCATCTCCAGCTTTCATGCCGTAAACATTGAGAATCAAAAGTTCCACCATACCGGCGATTTTTATTGTTTTTCTCTCTTATCACTAACAAAGTATTGAAAATATTTTATGATTAATCAATTATTGATGATAAAGTAAAAATAAAAAAATATATAGCGGTTGAAAATCGAAACAATCTATTATGTTTAAGTTTAAGAAAACCTCTAACCATATTAAATGATTTGGTTTACTTTCAAGTTTTCTCAAATTATTTTAAACAGTTCGATTTGAGTCTATAAAAATTCGACCCAACTCAACCATTTACACCTGTGTCAAAGAATGAAAATCGATTTTTGTGCCCTTTCTTTTAGAGCTTGTTTGGAAAGTGTTTATAAAAGACATGAATGGTGAATAAGTGAGTAGTACTTGAACGACATTCCACATCCTCTACGTCCCCACTTTTTTTTCGCTTCTATACTTCAGGATTTCTACATTGTCTATCTCTACCCCCCTTGTCCCTCTTCGCTAGGGTTTGGAAGACTCGAGTAGCATTATTTATTCTTTTTGGAATGAAACTTTCGGTAATTTCACTTGCATCTTTCTCTTGATTCATTGTTTTGGTGTATTAAGACTGTATCACCAACCAGAGTTAGCTTAAGCACTAGACGTGTGAGGCGATTACTCAAGGCCTTCAAATTTTATCTGCCGAGTTAGGTTAGAAAATATTACTCATTTTCATTTAAATTCAATATTTCAATTTTACGGAAAATAACATTTTTACTGGTTACATATTCGGATAACGTGTTACTATATTACTTTAAAAAAAAAAATCATTTCTCCGATCCCATGCCAGCTTTGTTTTTCCAACCAACACTGTCTTCTTAACTCAAAGGCCTACTATCTTAATTATCACCCAACAACATATTATTTCATTCAAGTATCCTAACATGTTGTGCAACATACTCTATTGACATATCGTAGCATACTATTTTACCACAACTTTCATCATCCAAAATATAGTACCACCACAGCGCCACCATTTTACCCTTGGACTCTCCTGCCGAGCTCTCTCCGTTTTACAAAAATTAAAACCAAACATGCTCTCAATATAAGCGATTCAGGATTGCGCCCACATCGACTCTTATCACACGTAAATGTACAATTCAGATATGAAGGACTAATGATGTACCAACATATTCAGGGAATCCATGTGATGAAAGAGAACAACACAATAGCTTACAGTGCATCGATGAGGTCAATCTATTTGGATAGAAAGGGCCCGATCCAATAGCCATTTTTACCACATGCCTCATTTTCCTCTACATAATGCTTGTCAATTGTACTCAAAAGGTAGCCATTTTAACCTCTAGCACTCGATTTTTTTTTTTTTAAGCAATGACTAAATCGTTGAAGTACAAACAGTCGTTGGGCCTTTTTTTAGAACGTGAGCCTTTGCCTCTTAGAGGTGTATCAATGTATAGGCGACACGAAGGTGAACAAAAATGTAATCGAGATGGTCAATAGCTTAATCCTATTACATTGTGAGATTAACGATGACCAACAATTAAAATTACATGATAACACAAGGTTTGGTTTTGTTAGGTGTCCTAACCATCCGATTGCTATTCCCTCTGTCACCCATTGAGAAGGCCCTGAATAATCTTCATTTTGTCAGATTATTGCCGATATAATCATAAAAAACTACTTTTTCAAGAATTTTAGACCAAACTTCTGATAAACTTTGATTTTAGACTGTAAACTTGTAATACTATTATGTTCAATATTTCTTACCACCAAAAAATGGCCTATGCGGCTTGGTCTCAGTCGAGTTTAAATTCTTTTCTCACATCACATGCTTATCTACAAGCCGAAGGGAACCGTCCCCTCTAAAGCAAATTGCAAGAAGATTAATCATCCTAATCTTAAAATGTCAAATTTTATTCCACATCTCTCGTTGGACCTCAAATTTCAAAATGTCAAATTCTGAATAAAACATTCAGATCGCCCACAAAATGTCAAGCGAAAGAAATTAAACGAAAAAAACACAAAACCCAACATGTGTAGAGATCAAATTACTCATATCTACCACTGATCGTTGAAGTACTTTTACAACGGTACTTATACTCTTTTCAGACTACAACGGTCTATCTTTGCCGATTTATATATTCGACAGAGTGGATCACTGAAAGTTAGGAGTGTCAACGGGCCAGATTTTGAGGTTGGGCTCGGCTCGGGCCACATTTACAAACTTTTTCCGAGCCCGAGCCGGCCTTTTTCCGAGTCGGGTCAGTTGTTTTCCTCTCTTTTATCAAATTTTTTACAAATTTTTATATTTTTTCCGTTGCCCTCAAAGAGGGCTCGACTCGAGCTTAGACTCGATTCAACCGAGCCCAAACCGAGCTTGACTAGAACTTTTTGCGGGCCTAATCCCAAGCGGCCTGAATCCACGAATTTTTTTGCCACCACTACTCAAAGTTTATAAGCTTTTAGACCCAAGACAACCCTACCATTGACCATCCAAATTTTCTTTTTCTAAGAAGGAAGAAAATACCACAATATTGGTGGTCTACTCAAAATGGACAAATGGTGATTTCCTAGTTTTAGATTGTGAAATGCTGTTTAAATGTCACATGTATAATTCTTTCCTGTGTAAATATGCTTTCAAGTAGAATACTATTTTTTCCCTTTATTTCAATTGTAATTCCTTGAGAGTATAGGAAACCTTGAAATGACATGAGTGCTGATCATGACACTACACGAACATACAATTTTCTTCAATATAGTGCTGACCTGATACGTTGATTAAAACAATATTTTTTTTCCCATTTTTTAAAAAGTAAATATGTTTTCTTAAATCAATCGTGTCAACGATGTATCTCCCACCATGTCGACAATAAACCATATCTAGCTGTACAAAATCAAAAAATAATTAGATCTCGTCACCTGAGGTTTTTGAGACGTGTTGACGACATCAATGTCATGTCACATGTAAGTATATGAAATTGAAAATTTGAACAAGCCAACTGACATTTACAACATGATAACATGTGGTTGTCCATTGGTAATATGTCAGCGACATGTCCAATTGTATAAAATAAAAAAATAATTTGGACACACCACCTAATGAAATTGATGGTATCCGACAATGACACGTTGGCCTCGAAGGGTGTCGTTGCATCATATCCCCCTCATTGTAATCTTTTCAAAATCATGCCAAACCCCCACCCACAAAAAAAAAAAAAAAAAAAAACACAGTTATACGCCTAAAATGTAAAAACCCTCAACTACTACTCAGAATCCAGATGAGTACAATTTCAGTATGCCACGCGGTTGCATGCGAAATGACGTATCAATGAATATGGAAAGAACACGTGAACCACTGTCAATAGGTCCACGCTAACCAAAATGATAATTACGTGATATATTAACAAGCCACGGATTCAGCTATCCATGGCATTTCTATTGAGCAGTTAATCTTGCGCAAAGCAAAAATAAGAATAGTATCCTAAATGACAAAATTGTTTTGTTTTCAAGTATTAAACATAAAATCTAACCCCAACCATTATGGTAATCTTAATTCTGACCTTTTTCAGCTTCCAACTGTCAAATACTTGGGGATGTTTAAAGCTATTAGCATTTTACCTATAAAATATACCACATAAAGCATCTATGCGATAGTTTTTACTCTTTTAGCATCCAATGCAGTCCAATAAATCAACTCTTACCTTTCAAACTTAAGGTCCCGCCTAGAACCACAACTCAACTAGTTTATGAATGGTCTTGAACATTTTCAGATACGGAAAAACTTATTCAAAAGCACATAATTTAATACATGGACCAATGCTAATCCCATATAACATCCATTATGAAAATGAGAATGAATTTCCAAAAACATCCAAGTTATTTAAATCCAATACTTTGCTTTTACGATCAGACAAACATCTGACGTTCATTGAGTCTACTTTCTAATGATATATTCAAATGAAACAATAGGTCAACTGCTAATTTTCATCTATGTGCATGCTATTCCAATAGCAGTAGATTCTACCTAATAAAACCTACATTTTAAAAGATGACAATATAAGGAAATACCTCAACTGATTATGCCATTTTTAAAAAGAGCACCGTCTTTCTTTGATGTTTGCCTTCTGCTTCGCTTTGAAGTTTTAGGAGCTTTGCGCAGTTTAGGGGAATAGTTGAGTTTGTAACTGACAAGTGAAGGTCCAAAAATTCTAAATTTCCCAGTACTGCTAAAAGCAGCTTCAGCATCGGCTCGACTCTTGAAGATCACTTTTGCGCGCTTGCCTTTGCTCAATACTTCAGTGTCTGACTCGCACAAAGGCCCGTAGCGCCTAAATATCCCGTTCAGATTTGCTATTGAAGGAATAGATTCTAAATCCGTAAAGTTGAGGATCAGTGCTGTTGGAGAATATTTCAGGGATTTTTCATCAACTAGAACAGATAAATTGTCTGTTTCAAAATCCAGAATGACAGCATCTCTTTCTTGTTTATTGTCCAAGATTTCACACATACCAGAAACAGCTTCAGTTTCAGCAGCAGAGGCAACCTTCTGGGTAGGGATTTCAGGTTCATATATCATCTTCTCCTCAAGGTCGCTTTGAATGATTCTATCGGTCCAATATGAGTCCTCTATACCTTCAAATCCAGATATATCTGCATTCTCCAAGTTGGAAGGTAATTTCTCCTTATGCTTCTTAGCATGCTTTCCGTGATTTTGTGCTTTACCATTTTCCAAACAAGTAGAATTCCGGAACTCGCAGAACAGACTTACTGTTGAAGTCAATAAGCCAGACTTTTTCATGGGATGTTTTGCAGCCATACATAGCATTGAAAAAATCTCATGTGGAGGAGGGAACTTAGCCGGAATCAACTTCTCATTTTGAGATTTCCCTGAACCAGGGGTCAAACCCAACAGAACACCAGTTGCACGTTCCCCACCACTTCTATGAATGGATTGACTAGAACTTCCATCACCAGACTTTAGAGCCCTGCATAAGCGTTCTCCAACTCTATGATATGAGTTAGGCTGCGAAGACATTTTATCATTGTGTGGCAAAAGTCTCTTCCTTCCTTCCACATTAGAATCACTTGATATATAATCAATGGGCTCAAGTTTTTCACCAGAAGTGCACACCGTCTTGCTAGCCTTCCTTCCAGACTTCTTCTCGCCAGTTGGTAATCTTGAGCTGCTCAAGGACCACTCATCGTCATTCGAGAAGTGCTTGTGCTTGCGCTTCCGAGAAGAACCATCTTGAGGAATTGACTTCCTCTTTTTAGATTGATGATCAACCTTGGAACCTAGAAGCGCTCCTTCCATCAACTCAGGAGAATCCCTTCCATCGCCGAGAACAGTAAGATGAGAATCATCCTCCAACAATACACTAAACTCCTGGAGATCAGGAAGCTGATAGTGACCCTTCCATCGATTAAAGGCTAGCAACTGAGCTTTTGCTATCACAAATTCCAATTTATCAGTTGTACAATTTGGGGCTTCAGCCAATACCTTAAAGTACCTAACGAGTTCTGCAGGTAAAAATGTGACCGCACTTGATAAATTGTCTCTGTCATCTCTTCTACTTGATTCTTCCCGGATACCGGCATTTGCAATCACCTGAGTCCTTATATTATTACGCACCTCCTCTAGCAAGCATGAACATGACAGACCGAGCTCAACCCGTCTAGCAGTTTCATCTAAGGCACAATCCACAGCATGACAAAATGCTATGGAATTGCTCTGTTTCACCATTTGAGAGAAGTGCATCCGAAATGGCTTTATCCTTGATACTTCGTTCCATGCAAATGTCTGGTCCCCAAAATATGCTAGCAGGTAACTGTCTCTCTTAAAATATTTAATTGCATTCTCTGATGCAGCCGAAGGTTCAAATACCTGCCCAGGCCACCAGGGGTGGCTCCTTACTTTGCCCCATACTAGATCCGACACGCAATATTCTCCTTCCTTTTCTGTTATGCACTCTTCTCCACGTATTTTTGGCATCAGCAAACCTTGATTACAATTATATCCCTCAGCATTTCTATGATTAACATCTGACACATGTTCGTTAACCACGGAGTATCCTTTTCCATTTGATCTGGATCCTTCTCCATGTGTTTTTGGTATCAGCAAACCAGGCTTCTCTTGATCTCCCACAGCATTTCTAGAAATTACATCTGGCACTTGTTCATTAACAACCACATTTTGTTTTCCATTAAGAGCATCTTCTTCTCCACTTTTGTCTGGTACCAGGAAACCAGGTTTATCAACATATAACCCAGTATTAATGGAATTTCCATCCAAAACCTGTTCATTAATAACCGCATTTTGTTTTCCATTTAAACCAGCTCCTTCACCGTGTAAATCCAAATTACATTCATCCAATATCTCGTCAACCCCAGTTCCTTCAATGCCAATTTCATTTCCAGATACAGCCTCTCCACTTAAACCAGCTCCTTCTCTGTGCAAAACCAAATTATGCTCATCCAATATCTTATCAACTCCAGTTCCTTTATTGACAAACTCATTTCCAGATACAGCCTCCCCAATTGCATCGCTCATTACATTCAAATTCCCATGACGTGTGCCAGTGCTACTAGTCTTGTCTTCAAAAGGCTTAAAATCTCGCTCTCTTCTTTTTCCATTCCAAAATTACCATCAAGCACTCTTCCAACCAACTCCATAACTCCCCAAGAGCCCCGTGCATCCTGCCCAGTCATCCTTTCCTCAATTATAGATTTCCTATAAGCTCCCTTAACCCCCTCCCCATTCGCATCCACATTCAATTCCACAGAAACTTCACTGACCTTATCATCCATTTTACCATCATCCCCTTCTTTTACATCCACCATTTGCGTTCCTCCAACTACACCCTTGCCCTCCTCCAAAACCCTAACCGCATCAACTGAATACCCTCCGCCCGGATCCCTAGAGTTTTCCATTAGGGTTTTATATTCCGCAACACCACCAGCCTCCTCGTCTTGCTCCACCCTAAAAGCGTCAAACTTTATGTCCAATTTTCAGACATTAATTAAACCTATAAACACATACGCTGATACAGATACAAATCATGCATGAATTATAACATTCATAAAATCACGCACTTATTCTACACATAGAAACGCACATACATATATACGCATCTATGTAAAATTGAGAGAGAGAGAGACCTGAATTGATAGAAATTCTGTCAATTTCTAATTTTTGGAATTCTTCCCCCTTTTTTCTGTTCCTTAATTATTTCGTGAGAAGTATATACTCCTTACGAGGCATCGAGGTGTGATCTATGAAGCAAGAAACATTAACCCGATACAAATTTTTTTTTTTTGTAAAATGAGAATGAAAAATATAGTCGTTATAAATATTACATAAGATATATAAAGTCAAATATGATGACTGAATATAATGAATAACGATCATATTTTTCATTTTTATTGTGAAAAAATAGAACAAAAGAGGGGCTAATTTTAAGAGATCACGTGCGAGGCACGTGCCAAGCGAGATACCGCCTTGGACCTTGTGTGGTGACGTGTGGACTGTAAATGACCTGAATTAATATGTTAATTAATAACTTAATTATGGAATTCTTTTTTATAAATTAGGGTGTTAATCTTAAAGTATTTTTTTAATTTATCATTTGAGATCGACGTACGAGAAGAGGGTAATAGGCATGCACCATAGTTGTAATTAATTGTGTAGTTTGAGAATTAGATGAGTAGTTTCAACCGAAAATGAGATTAAACTTTTATTGTTTGGAACTCTCATTCACAATAAATACCTTACTTCTTCTGTTCTTAAATATATGTATGTACAAATTTTCTTTTACATTAAGAATAATAATCTATTCACTTAATTAACCGTTTCAATAAATGTAGGATCAATTTGTTTTCTCCATATATTAGAGTGTCATTCGTATTCAAAATAATATAGTATATGGCCCTGTCTGTTTATGCTTCTTCAGGGTATTAAAAAGAGAAATGTTATCGTTGCAGCAAATAGGTGGGTGTCACCTTTCACACAGTTGGTCAATAATAATAGAGTGTAACGGTAAAAAAAAAATGATTTTTTTTGCCTAAAATATAAATGTCATGTCAAGTAAATTTAGCAAAGACAAGCTTTTCTACTACAAAATTGAATTCAAAATAATATAGCATATGCATAAGACATCTTCATCAACTAAAGCCAAAACAAACAATGGATTAGACATCATTAAAGTAAATACATTCCGATAGAGTAATATATGAAGGCTTTAAAAATGTGAGGATTATCTTTTATTTTTGCATTTGTGTCAATTGCTCTATTTTCAAGTTTATGTCAATGACTTTATTTGACACAATGCTTTTAATATAGAATAATGTAATAATTTTTAGGGCATACCTACATCTTACATGTCTCGTCGGTGTTTGCATAAAAATAAAAATAAAACACCTTATTTTATCTTTGTTTACAGCATACTGTAATCAATTTTAGAGTTTTATCTTTATCTACGACATCTCTCATTTATTTTTAAATTTATGCATACGACTATATTTGACACCATGTTTTTATGTTTTTAATATGGGATAAAAACATGACTAAAGTCATGTCTAACGACAAAACTAGAGGACCGAGGATCACTATATCAGGATTGCTCTCGTGCCTAGTCAATTTCAAGGGTACAGGAGAAAGGGAGTCCGCCATTAAACTAGACAATTAACAAAGCTCAGTAAAGCAGGCTCATTGCCAGCGATTGTCCACCTTCTCACACAAATTTGACAAGATTTTCACATATTGGCTTCGATCATCCCGTGATTGCCGCCTATAGTAATCCCGGATAGTGTAATTGGAATCATAAGGGACGCAGAGCCGTTGTCACCATTTTCCTCAGATCGAGCCGATCTATAATTCCATGAAGAAAGATTAACTCAAGAGTAATTATGAAACAAAATAAGAGCAGAAAATAAATTAAACCTCTCTTCTACAGTTCAATTTCACAAGAAAAATAATGTTTTTGCCACTAGCAATAATAATAATAATAATAAATCCCAAACCAACATCAATAATTTGCAGCTTTACTTTAAATTACTACTCGAGAAACACACCTAAACAACTAGAATACAAAGAGTGCATAAATCTACCATGCGAATAGCTTACAGCACAAGGACAAACACACATATTTCTATATGATATATAAAATGCATCCTGAACTTTGACAGTCTATTCGAGCAGGAGGAAACGGTGACCTTGGCCGCGTATACTCCAGTTCTAATCTGTGCCTTGCATTGGGAGGACCATCATAGGTTGAGCTTGTGACTACAAATTCCAGGGAGAGAGAAACTGTAAGAATCAAACCCAACAAGTCCAAATAGAAATTCCATTTACTCCAAGAGCATAAAAGTGAATGATATGCTCTCAGATCGACAATGCCATCAGATAGAAGCTACTAGATAATTAGCAATTAGCATCGAGAGTATATGCAGAGAAGGGAGCTGACAATTATGGCAAATAACAAGTCGTATTATAGCACTCAGATACACATACTCACCAAACAACAAATAGTAATAGATACCATAATCCAGTGCACCATTCAAAACACATGCCTTGCGAGTGCATGCTTTAAATTAAAACAAGGGCATTTTGGCTGAGTAGCATATAAATATATGGAACCAATATAGCAAAAATATAACAAACTTACACCTTCCAAGCAAAAACCTATACCTTCCCACTTAGATCAATAAATGTAGGGGTAAATCAGTGGCACTTTCAATTTGGTACAGATATGTTCTCCTTTTTCCTCGCCTCTTTGAGCTCACATATTCTAACCTCAATGGCTCCAAATATTGCAAGACCCCCTTGAGACAATATGTTATTTGCTATAAATGACTTAAATTCCAACGCCTTTTCACTTACCAATGCACTTCAAAAGCTCCAGTCTCCATAAGTCACTAATACCTTCCCATTTGTAGGTCATAAATGAAGCACTCACATTGGCATTCCCCAAGTACAGTGTGATTATCAAATTTTAAAGGGTAGAAAGGATAAATGGTGTAGAATTATACAATGCACCTCTTTTCACTTTCAAAAGTATTGAACCAATTATAGAAGTTCACAATATAAATTATAGTGGTGCACTGCTAACGCAAGCTTTCCTCAATTGCTAACCATACATTTTAGAAGTTGCAGAACACCATTACTTTTCGTTCAGCTAGCAGAAGTAAGGTCATAAAAAGCAAATTATAAAGCAAGGTCCTAAATACAAAAATTCTAAGACATGACCTCATATTCACTAAAAGGAGCCCAAACGCCTAGAAATCAACATCCTTGCATTTCACCCAGCAATGAATATTGAAATTATATTGTAGGGCATACTCTACAAATGAAAGCGATAGGCGCTCAACTCTCTTACAAAATTAAAAATTCTCAAGATAAGACCAAATAAAATAACTTAGTTTTATGCTCTAACTTGTCAATCACGAAAGATGGCGAAGTTCAAAATTGAAGTTCTCAAAACCCTCGAACAATCAGCTGGCAGTTTCCTGAAAGGGTTTCTTCCGTTTTTAAGTTTGACTTTTGAATGATCAGAAAATTCAGTGAAGATCGTATCAAGGGATTCACTCATGTAGCAACAACCATCAAACCAGAGGACTTAAAAAATGAAGAGAATTAAAATGCCAGTACTTCTGTTTCTTCCAACAAGCAGGATGTAACATTAAAACCTCCAACACTCAGCACTAAATGTATGTGAGTGGGTGAATCAGAATTTTTAATATTATGTGGCCCACAACTAGAGGAAAATAAATAAGTTTGGGGAATTAAGGACCACGCCTTACAAGACTTGAGGAATATGCGTCACTCAACTGAGGCGTGCACCTCCAAAAGATGCTTCACAATCAGCACCTTGAGGCCTTTTTTATTAGCCTTGCGCTCTAAGCTGGGCTTCAATCAGGACTTTTTAAACAATACGTGCATCTCTTTAAAAAACAGGTAAATTAGAGGCCAACTTATGGTGACAAAATCTTGCAGTTATATTTTTTAAAACACCACCAGCAGGAGACGAAGGAGGTACAACGAGAAAGACAGTGCCCATAAATTCAAGAAATTCCTGCGTAAATCCGAAATGACATATTTCACTCCTCCCCCTTCCCCCACTTCAGATAAGATTAAATGGACATTAAAAAAATGTTAAAACATCCTTGGATATTTTCCTTGTAGATATGGTTTCATCTGCTGCCCCCCTCATCTCATATCATGGTTTTGCCCCATAAGAATTTATTTTGTCTATTATTGCTATTTGATATCACGACACATGCAACTAAGTCATATAAAAATGATGTTTAAACACAGAGTTATGGAAGGGATACTGATAGGATCCTATTGCTGCTGATGAACTGGTGGACCTGGGAAGCTGCTGATCAACTGGAAGACTTCCCTTGCTGGTGGCGAACGGCTGTTGTGTTGCTGTAATCTGTGTAGTGTAGAAAAGCTTGAATGTAGATATAGGAAAACATGATTGAAATGACAGAATGCAAATGACAATTTTGATTAATAACAGAAATGGAAATAACAAATTCCAAGGCTATTCGAGAGGCTTGATCTCTCCTAAATGACACCCCAAATTTCTTCCTGAATGAATCAATATCCCAATTCCCCCTTATTCCCTTTATAGACAATCTACTAGCTTTCTATTACCCTTTTACCCGTTTACTAACTATAGAATACTCTAGAATAGTTGATGACTTGACCGTTATCTAATTGGATATCTATCATTACCGACCGCCTCGAAATCCACCTTGTCCTCAAGGTGAAGGTGTGGTTCCATTTTAAAATTCGAAATTTCATACAATTGAATCATTTCTGTGGTAAGAATTCCCGCCAAGGCAAATGTCGAGATGGGATATTTCAATCCAAAAGCAGTTAAGAAGTTCCGGCTCCGACCACGTATAATTAGAATATTTTCCCGACAAATCCCATAACCGGTTGCACCCGTGCACAAAATTTGGAAGTTGTGGGTCCATCTATTCGAATTAAATTTTTGTTTAGCCCCATACTTGATTATCACCACAACCTCCTGCTGCGTTACTCCCCTTTCTACTTTCATGGTCATTGGTCATGCGATCAAGCTTGCTACCGTATTTGGGAAGGGATCCACAAATTCTCCCATCCCATCCCATCGCTTCCTAGCTTGCCTCCCTGACTTTCATCGACATCCACATCCCAGCCATAAGTTTCCTTATTGATGATTAAAACCTGCAACTCCTTGTGCTTACTTTGACGCCAAATAGAGTAGTTTTCTTTGTCCCTTAAAAATAGGCCTAGCTCGCACTTCAATTGGAGATCCACCTCAGTTAGCCATTTGTAAGAAATTGGGGATCTATAGGGTACAATTTCTAGTAGAGCATAATTGGGGATTTGAGAAATTGATTTGTTAATTGAGGGAGGAAGGTGGATGGCGTAATTAGAATATACTGGGCTTTTATTCCAATTTGGGCCAAACCCTACCTGGGCTTGATTCATCCACTCATTTCTTTCTTCAAGATTTTGGGTCATTTCCTTAATATGCTATTTTTCTAATTCAGTTCGTTGATAACGTTGGCCTGTTTTGATCCATCCTCGATACCATCTCTCAACGGCAATGGAAGATTCAAAAATCGGGGATCGTACTTCTCCTCCTCCTCCGGCAATGGAGATGGGAATATCTGTAATCGCAACGGCTTTTCTTTCACCTCTCTCTCCCAATTCCCCATATCCCAGTGCTTACCAGCTAGAAATTCCTCAACAATGGAGCGAAATCAATCTAACATCAAATCCATCAGTTCTTCCCAAGTTTGCACCTGTTGTTGTCGATCGATCGATCTGTTGAAACCAATCCCATGCTTCACCGTCAAAACACGCTGTTGCAGCCTCTATCTTCTCTACCTCTGATAATTGATCTTTGGAAAAAATATTCTTCGCCCAAGACAACCACCACTCTACATTGTCACCGTAGAACATGGATATTATGAGTCGACCTTGTGCATCCAGTCCCGAATCATCGTCTCGGTCTTCTTCTTCCCATTGCATTATCAATTTCTCAAACTGATTCAATATCGAGCCCCACCTCTCTTCCATTTCCTCTTTGAATTTAGTTTCCATTTTGTCCGAGAATCAAGTGCTCTGATATCAATTTGATAAGATCATGTTGCTGCTGATGAACAGGTGGACCTGGGAAGCTGCTGATCAACTGGAAGACTTTCCCTGTTGGTGGCGATCGACTGTTGTGTTGCTGCAATCCGTGTAGCGTAGAAAAGCTTGAATGTAGATATAGGAAAATAGGATTGAAATGACAGAATGCAAATGACAATTTTGATTAATAATAGAAATGGAAATAACAAATTCCAAGGCTATTCGAGAGGCCCGGTCTCTCCTGAATGACTCCCCCAAATTTCTTCCTGAATGAATCAATATCCCAATTCCCCCTTATTCCCTTTATAGATAATCTACTAGCTTTCTATTACCCTTTTACTAACTAACTATAGAATACTCTATAATAGTTGATGACTTGGCTGTAATCTAATTGGATATCTATCAGATACATGTAAGGAGAAATTATATGAGAGTATGGTACTGTATAGAGAGAGAGAGAGAGAGAGAGAGAGAGAGAGAGCTGTGCAGCATACTAGTGTGCTGCACAAAAGGACAAGGGCATGAACCTGAGAGCTTCAGTAATTCATGCCTTGTGTGAATGAAACCTGGTGAGCAAGCTGCACCTGTTCACAATGTCCACAAATTAACGTACATAAACGCTTCAAACATTAAGTAAATAAAAAAAAATCAAATGACAATGATGTGACAATATACCTGAGAACCAGGATTAGGTACAAGTGCATCCTTTCTAGCAGATCCATCTCCACCCTTCCCTGATCCTTTACTATCACCCTGTCAAAAAACATGAGGAACAGTACGTTGTCAAACTAAAGAAAAAATGTGTGAACAGAATTTAATATGCATACACTCACCTCCAGCTGTGGCCAAGAGCAATCCAGGGAGAAAGAACCATAAAACCAAAAACACATATCCATCAGTTTCAGTATACAAATAATTCATGAAAGCACAATAGTTCATTTTGGACACTAGGAAAATCCAAAGCTTAAAGAATTTCAAAAAATTCAACGTGGGAAAACAATTACCTCTCTGTACCTAGCCAGATACACCTTTAATGGGTCAATGTACTCTTCAAATCCCAAAGTTGCCATAGCCCACAGCAAATCATCCCCATTAATCGTCTTTCTTTTCTCTTTCTGACACTTGTCACTTGCCCTTGACATTTCGACCACCATAACACTTTCAGTTACAGACCTCAAAAACATCAAATGCACCACTTGACTTGATATATTTGCATCCAAATGCATGTGTCCAAACATTCAGAATAGGCTTAATTATGATGCTAATGCAAACAGATTAAAGCAACCAAATCCATAAAACGAACATATACATTTGATACGAGAGATAATATGTTGGCGTGTAACATAAGAGGAATATATATACATGTAATTTTGAATGTGAACATATTTATTTATCTGTATAATTGATCTTAGCACCTTCACATCAATCACATAAAAAAATATAACTTTGAGGTTATAACAAAATTAAAAGGCGATCATCTGTGTGTTTCAATTGAACTCGTATTGTATGTTCTGGGAAAATTAAAAAAAATACAGTCTTTGTATACCGCGGGGAAGAGAGAGGGGGGGGGGGGGGGGGGGGGTTAAAAAGAACACAACTTTTTTCAATCCACAAGCAAATTCAATCAATTTGACATCTTCGTACAGACAATTTATATCATTGAAATAACACCATACTCGCTGGTGATGAAACTGATGAACTCAGAGACGCATTCTTGGACGGTTTCTTTAGCGTCCTTAGCAATCTTTCCGTTCGCCGGGAGCGCCTTCTTCATGATCCTACTGATGTTTGCAATCGGCAGAAATCTGTCCTGCTCCCTGACACCAGAGCGAGGGCTCTGATCGCCCCCGCTGTCGTGGCTGCCAGCGCCGCCAGGGCTTCCCGGCACTCCAAATGAGCCACCTGCCCGTCCATCCGCCATTCTAACAAAAGCAAAAAAACCCTACGTCAGATAGTGAGTAACTATATATATATATACACTCAAAACTATAGATACAACAGGGATCTGTAAATTAATATTGATATAGAAAGAGAAAGTGGAGAAAGAAAGGGAGGGAGAGTACCGAATTTGTATTTGGGCGCGAGAGTAGAGGAAAATTGGGAAATCGGAGGGTGGAGAAATGGGGGAGAAAGGAGACGACTGAGATGAGAGATTGGGAATAGGGTTTGATTTATCAACACCGTTGGTTTTTTGCTTTATATATTAATATATCTCCGTTTCTTCTCCTGTTCTGAATAAATCCCGTTACAACATGTGCATTCAGTACGACCAGCGCGAGTGAAATAATTTTTTTGCACATTTAGTTCCCAACTTTTCAGGAAAGTGATAAATATTCCCCTGACCCATTTTATTGGCATAATTTCTTTTCGAAATTAGCAAAATTCGTCCATATTGACAGATTATGTGAGATTTTTGTTATCACTTCTATGCAGGGGCGAATCCAGAATTTGAGTGAAGCTAGAACAGACTACGAACGTTAAACATTTACGATCAACGGTCAACTTCGATGATAACAGTGTTGTTTATTAATATTTGATTAAATAATATTTAAAAAATCGTACGGATTAGAACTAGAAGAACTAGATACACCACTAAAACTAGAATTAGATACTGACTTTCATTTCGGATAAAAAAATCGTTTTATGATTTTCAAAATGTCCTAATCTATTTTTCAATCAAACACGCAATATATTAACAAAATATCAATATTCGATTTATAATTAAAGTTAATTAAACAAACATTATTATATTAACAAAATTGAAATTATTTATGTGCTTATATTAATTTTATGTGCTCGTGTGATCTTACTTTTTCAAAATCGATTTTTTTTTTTTTTTTTTTTGTGAATGAAAAGTGAACATTCTATTAATTAAATAAATTTTGTTGAAAGACTCCTTATGACACTAAGACCAATTTTCCTACAAAATCATTCATTATTAATTGACCAAACTCTCAAATCAATTTATTAGAAAAATCGATAAAATAAACGCATATTATTTTGTTTCGTTGAATGTTAGAAATCAATGTTTGCTATGATGGTAAAACTGTCAATATGTTTTAGAAATGGTGACATGTCAGAATCCTCTTCTTTGCGCTTATTTTGGTAAAGAAATATTGTTGGAATACAAAAATTACACAACATATTGTAGCCCATTTGATTTCCATTTTTATGAAAAATTATATTTTAGAATAATATATTGATCGAGAATTTGTGATTGAAAAATAAGAAAAAAAATTTATTTACGTGAAATATTATTTTAATGAAGAATATAATTGAAAAAAAGAGAGAAAAAATGTAATTTAACAAAAATGAGAATCAAACGGGACTTGTATATGATTAATTGGCACACTATAAAGTAAAAAATAATAATAAATGAATAGCCTGAAATTACGTTGACAGGCGACTGTGAAGAGGGTTTGCTCAAAGTCAAATGTCACATCCTTTAAGAATGACAATAACATTTATAAAGAAAAAAAAAAACCTCTAATAATAACAGTGACATTTTAAAAGATAAGTAAAAAAGATATGGGTGGTGCTTATGTAAAGTTTCGAACTCAGAACTTCAAATTTAAAAAGTAGAAGCACTTGCCAATTGAGCTTTCAAGGGTATTTGTAAATAAAATGTATTACTAGTTATATAATATAAATATTTTATCTGTTATCAACAAAAAAAATTATGTCCAACGGATCAAGCACGAACGGCCGCTCGAGCTTGCCAAGACTAGATCCGCGGCATCCGCCCCTGCTTTTATGTACAGTCAATGCAATTTTTTAATTCACTCAATGTGATTGAAAGCTCGAGGATAAAAGAGTCAGTCTACCTAAATTTTTCCTCTTTTTTTTCACTGCTTTTTTGTGTATGAATATAAACGTCATGTCCAATTTCCTACAAACAATGAGATTGTTAATGCCGACCATCCTTTGAGTTTTTGTGAGTGAAGTAAATCATCCCTATGCTAATTGTCTTATTTTTTATTTATTTCCTTTGCGTTGTTTTCCTTGTCCACGTCTCGTTTAACCGCAAAAAATGAATTGGATGGTATGCAAATTGAAAATTGCATGAATTTGAAGACTTCTTAGGCTGATGCAAACCCAACAAGAAGATTCTTGGTTTGTGAGTTGATTTTAGTGCTTCATAAGTTTCTTTAATGATATTGGAATCCTAATTCTTTTTCCACGAAAATCAACTTGGTTGCTTCGTGTGTTTCTCTCCTTCTAAGTTTCTTTAGCCTGTTAGATTATTTTCGACGAGGTACAGCAATAGGATTTTTACCCATACTTGGCACAAATTCTAGCCCCTTCATTGAATGGAAGGAACAATACCTTGCTATAACACCCGTCCACATAATGTTCAAGAATCATATGTCTATTCTGAATGCAACTCATGACATGACAACACGAATGTCACTCAACTAAAACCTTCCACACATTTTTCTAGATTCCAATTTTTTTGGGGCAAAAGCCTGGTCCCATTTATGCACACCATCGTTATACAACTTTATCTTCTTTAGCATGCATAGAAACGGCTTGTCTCTAATAAATTGTTCAATTAAATGTCACACTTCGTCTTATCTATAAACCGATACATATTCTATGGTGATGTCTTAGGGACCAAATGAGCAATTCAATTTATCAATTGAACTACCATTTTCGGGAAGAAGGTTAAAACACACATCAAATTAAATAAAATTAATCATAATACATGTAAATTAGTTATCTTAATAAGATTAATCTTTTATGACCCCATATTTTAATAACGACCAGGGTTAACTAAAACGATTCAACTGCTAACCCAAAATTAATCCTATGACCCGATATCTCACTACGTTGTTCGGATCAATGTTTGCATTGATTTTTACCATTCTTGTTTGTAGTATAGGTTCGTAAACTTCTATCATATTATGTTAAAAAGGCCAGACGTAATCTTCAGTAAGAAAATATTTTTTATTTGAAAATAAGTTATTTGATTTGAAGGTGAAGTAAGAGTTACTTTACAAATAAAATTAATTTTTTATTTGATTCATTGAAAACAAGATATTCCGGAAAATCATCACCGCAAATGATTAAACCATAATTTCTCAAACTAGCAAGAAACTTGGACACCAAAATATGAGCTCTTGTCAAAAACAGGGAAATTAAACTAAGAAAGTCGCCGGTGTGTTGCACTCCGATATGATTCATGACTTGACAATCCCAAAGGGCCAAAGCAGTGAAGAATGTAAATCAGACAAACTAACAAAATTGATTCTAAGAGACTTCAATACAACAGAATCACTGAGAAACACCCAACCACTTTGAGAAGTTCTCGAAATCGGTGTAATCGCTATCTGAGATCATTGTCTTGTACCACGTCTTGCTGGCAGACTTGATCGCTGAAGCCTCCTCCTGAAAAGAGTGATAGGGGAAAATTCGAAGGCAATAAATAAGTCAGTCCTTCCAGACATGAAAATTATGCAAACAAAATACACCAACCGCTGGGAAACAATTCGAAGGCAATAATTTCTTTTAAATTCCTTGAAGATAAAGGAAACAACATATCTAAAATATTAGAAAAAAGACAAGTTCAGACCATATATGTAAAGAATGACAATAGGACAACAAAATTTGACTGAGTATTTGATGTTATATCATAACATCAGTTAAATTCCCCAGCAACTTCAGACAATTCAAAACGATGCCAAGGAAAACTAAATGCACAGTGAAAACTAAATTGCATTTTCTCATAATACCTTCAGGTGACGATACATTTGGAAGTTAGCATAAAAGTACGCATGAATAATATATGTGAGTCTGCCTCAGAATGTTGCAAGACTAATTCGTGCAAAACTATTTCGTGCAGCCAAGGAAAGAAAAGGGAAAATATCTAACGGTCATTAGAGGTCGTGACTGATCAAGCACAAACAAACTAGACATGTCCGACCTATAAAAATTCTGAATGGTAAAAAGGCAAAGCTCTCTGACATTTTAAAACCAAGTGTAACAAAGTAAAATGTTCAAATTGCAGCAAATATCAGTTTTTGCAAGCAATCGAACTAATCTTAAGCCCAAATGCAGCTGCTTCTCTCATAAATGTTATCGACAGAGCTACAAGGTAGCCAAGATGAAATAAAGGAAAATGTGCCTCAGTTTCATGAGCAAGATACAGCTTTGACAATATAAATAAAAACCAAATTCCAATAAGGGCACAGTTTTGACACACATCTGATGGACCTATTGTACTAACAGTAAATTAACTTATATAAATGGCATAGTTAAGAAAATATGACTATGAGAAAAAAACAATAGAATCAACAATAACTATAGTTGGATGTTAATCGATGACCCAATCACAGAAATATACAAACATAAAAACTACCAAATCTGGTATGACAAGACAGAATTGATAGACCAATCAACTACATAAATAAACCTATAAAAAATCAACAATACCTTAGTGATCTGCTTCCTCTTCTTGTCGAGCTTTTCCTGTTTAGCCTTAACTCGCTGTGCCTCAGCCAAGAGTGCCATCCTCCTTGCAGCCTTGGCGTATGGGTTCAGCTTCAGCATCACGTTCAGATTCTTTAATGGGTTTTTCTTTAATGGTGCTCTCTTAATCTCCTTCTTGATTGGCTTCACTACGGATTGCACCTCATCAGAGTTGATGATCCTAGACAGGTCAGCATTCACCATCTTAGCCCTAGGCAGCACATACCCGTTCTTCTTCTCAGATGGCTTGTCAAATGTCCCATAAATCTCATCCAATTTCTCGAATGCAGATTTAGTCCAGACAATAAATCTCCCCAGATGTCCACCAGGAGCGAGCTTAAGCAGGTTAAGGCGCGAAACATGAGCAACCTCAACGCCAGGGATGTTCCGGAAGGCCTTCACTAGCTTTGCTCCCTCCGTACCATACACAACAAGAGGGCCTTTCCTGGAAATGTATCGGCGGTTGCGCATTTTACCTTTTCCAGGGCGAATTGCTTGACTATCCTTGGCCTTTTCAGCATCAGGGAAAGCTCCGATTTGCTTGAGGGTTTTCATAGCTGCATTTGTTTTCTCAATAGCCTCCGCAGAATCCGATACAACAAGAGGCAGCTCGGGAACTTCTTCAATGCGGTGTCCACGCGCTAGAACAAGAGAGGGAACAGAAGACGCCGCAATAGCGGAAACCACTGCATGGCGCTTTTGAGTGACGTTCACGGACCTGTGCCAGCGGCGCCAGATCTTGGTGGGGGCGAACATACGACCACCACGGCACATGTTGCCAAAGGCACCCTGTCCAGCTCGGTGAGTCCCACCGCCAGGTACCCTGGGGATACGGGATACAGCGCGTCCGGTTCCCCAAGACTCGGCAGAGGTTTGGTGTCCGGCCTTCTTCGACACGGCGTAAGGCTGGCGGGCGTTCTTGGAAATTTGGCCGTGGACAAATGTCACGTGGTCAGGGCGGATCGACGCCTTCATCACATCGGGAAGTGGTATGGAGTTGGCGACGGAGCCTCCGTCGGTGGCCATGTCATTTTCTATGGATTGGACAGTGACGAGAGGACGGGCAGCGGCAGAGGCCATTGCAGAGCAGCTAGTGGGGATGGGGTAGGGTATGGACGCTAGGGCTTTCTTGGTGCAGTGTGACAACTAGGCTCAAGGTGTATATATGCATTTCGAAAACGGGCCTGCGGTTTGGTTAGAGCTTAATGGGCCTTGAAAAATAAAAAATAACCTACAATTTTAGCCTCCGTTTTCATTAAATTATATTAAATTTTGGGGTACTTACAAAAATACCCTTAAATTTATAAGTGTTTTGAAAAATCATATGAAAATTTTTTTGGAAGTAAAAAAATACTGTGTAAAATTAAAAAGTGACACAATGTCACTTTTTTATAAAATTTGTCACTTTTTTTAAAAAAAGTGACACGACGTCACTTTTTTCTTATAAAAATTATCACTTTTTTTATACAACAATGTCACTTTTAAAAATTTAGTTACTTTTTTTATTAAACAATGACATTCAATTAAAATTAAAAAGTGACACAATATCACTTTTTTTTTATAAAATTTGTCACTTTTTTTAAAAGTTTAGTCACTTTTTTATTAAACAATAATATACAATCTCACTTTTATTAAAAATGATGTTTGTCACTAAAAAATGATAAAAATTTCAAGAACGCGACTGAAAAAATGACAAATACTAAAAAAAAGTGACAAAAATTTAAACAAGTGACAAATTAAAAAAAAAAAGTGATACAATGTTATTTTTTTTTAACACAATTCAAAAAAAAGTGACAAAATGTCATTTTTTTAGTTTTTTTTTTTTTTTTTAAAGTGACACGATGTCACTTTTTAATAATATTTGTCACTTTTTAAAAAAAAGTGACGCGATGTCACTTTTTTGAAAGATCGGCCATCGGAGAGAGATCAGTATATATTGCAAGAGTTCCTTCATTAGGCCGGTCATGATAGGGTTGCACCAGTTGGCAAGTTACGAACCCCATCACATGAGTCTGGCCGAGCTGCACCTCTGATGACCTATCTTCCTTGCAACACACCACAATTTCTTGAATACATAAAACATGATGGATCTCGGTCGAAATTTTGAAATTAGAAAGAGGTCAATACAAAGTTGAATTATATTTTGTAAAACTCAAGTTAGAGTTAAACATTTTTCTTTAGATTATAGAGCGTGCAAGAAACAGGAAGAGGAAATGGAGAGAGAATTTAAATGGCTGGGGAAAAGAAGAAGAAATCAATCAAATAACCTGGGACAAAAAGACCTACCGAACCATGAACACCAATTTCAATCTCCCATCAACAAATCATTCCCAATTATCCCCCTAATCTCCATCACTTTGTCTTTCTTTCCATGCTTTATTACATTAGCAATATAATACCACAGAATATAATGCTCTAATCTTGACATTGTAGCAAACAGTGCAGAATCAGAATGAGAAAAACATCACTTGAAGAAATTGAGCAAATCAATCAACTTTTCAGCCTCAAAATTGGGGGTATAAACAGAGAAAATCAAATCTAAAATCTTATCGACTGCAAATCCTTTGCCAATATCAGTTATCAGCTCTTTTCCAAAAGATTGGAGAGTTTCTGTAAATCCTCTAAATACCAAAAATTCACATTACCTTCCAGGAATCGGAGGTTCAACAGGGAGATTCGGAGCTGGAGTGATGCGATAAACAGGCATAGGTTTTGTCTTAGGAACCGCTGCTACAATTTTCTCCTTTAATTTTAGCTAATTTAGGGTAATTTGCACAAAAGATCCCTATATTTGTCTCTATTGTGCAAATCTTCTCTATCATTTCACTTGACATTTGGACCTTGAATCCGACCTTTCTTTGCGCAAACATCATTGAAGGCCAATTCAGTCCATTTGCTCCGATAAAACCTTATAAAATGATGAATTTGTCATTCTTTTTAATTATACAAAAGAAAAATAAAGAAAAGGAAAAAAAATACACATAAACAATTGTAACCATTAGTTCAATTTCTTTTCAGAAAGTACAAATGAGTTTCACTTAAAACAAATAAAAACATACTAATAACAAAAGAAAAAGTTTCATATGGACAAAGAGACACGAAAGATAGCGGTGGTGATGCTTGGTCGAGGTGGGAGTGGGAGTGAGAGTGGGAGTGGGAGGACGGGTTTTGTTGGTTTGGTTGGATATTGAAATTTATTTATTTTTTCATATATTTTTAATTTTTTAAGAGACTCTTTTATTGAGACTTTGAATGTAATTTTTTCTTTGTTTCTATCCCTTCATTTTGTTTATTTAAAGAGACTGACACATTTATCAATGAGACGAGAAGGTTGTTTAGCGCAAATAAATGTTGATATATTGGATATAATGAAATTAAACGATATTGACGTTTTGTGTCAATTACTTCTAGTTTATTATTGATTAAGATATATTGCAATTTTTTATTAGATTAAATACAATTTTATTTTCTTCCATAAATTTTAGCTAATTTATTACTTTTCTCATGGAAGCTAATTTCTAAATGGTTAAAATATACTCTTTTTTTTTTTTTTTTACTAAAATCAAAATAAGATTTTCGATTTAAATTCCAACGTTTTTAAGTTTATGAGTCTTTTCTTCATGTTTTTTTTTTCTTTCAATCGAAGAGACAATTAAAATATTTTGCACAATTTCGAATCAAAATTTTCAAATGTTGCTCCCTCAACTTTTGTAATTTGTATAACACAGCAGATGAGGTAGTCGATAGAAATTATCAATGTAACCCTAAAAACTAAGGGTCTGTTCTTTTTGTTGTTTTCAAACCGTTTTCTATTTTCGATTTTCGAAAACAGTCAAAACACGTTTTCTTTCCTATTTTCGAAAACGCTTTTTTCAAAACAAGCCTCAAATTTACAAAGAAAACCCAAAACGATAATTTGTCATTTTGGGTATTTTCAATTATAACTTGGCCAAAATTTTCAAAATCTATTTTCGTTGTTTTTAGTTATATCACCCCCAACCACCACCATTGCCACCTAGAAAACACCATCAACCGTCGCCTGCCCAACATCAGACCAACCACCACCACCACCACAGCCACAACATTACTCCAACCAACACCCATGGTTGAAATTGGGCTTGACCCATGGTTGGGTTAGGTGAGCTAGAGGGAGAGGAAGGTAACCCATGTGGTCCGCGACCATGGGTTGAACGTTAGTCGTCGTAATTTGAATTTTTAGAACTGGGCAGAGGTGATGACTTAACTCTTGTTTGGACTGAATTGAGGGCTGTTTTTGAGTGGCCTAGAGATGGGCAGTCGATTGATGATGGTCCGTGATCACGACGGTGGCCGGAGGTTGGGATTCTAGTAAGTTACAGAGGAGGGGATGACGAGTGAGAGAAAGTGAACGAGTTTTGACTGTTTTCATTTTTGAAAACAATTTTTCAAAATTGCAAAAAGAATGCGTTTTCAACAATCTCAAAATGGACACTCAAAACACAAAACTTAAAATATAAAACTGAAATACAAAGAGAACACCACCTAATGTACAATGCCACGATACACATTTTAACGAGTGCAATGAATAAAATTAAGTAATTGATAATTCTACCTTTATAAACTCGTTTTCCCTCCTTTAGCGACTTTGCTTACCACCACACAAAAGCACATTTGTTACAACAGTGAAAAACTGTCTGGTCCTCAGAGCGCCAGTACTGTAGATACGAACCATTGATTACAAATTTTGCAATTTGTGGCTGCAATTCCTAAAATCACAGGGATCATAGATATACCAAATGGATATTCGACTTGGATTCGGAAGCTTTCATTCACAAGTTTCGTGGTATACATCAAGAAATCAGAGGCCATTAAAACCGTGCGGCTCAAAAAGAGACTCTCCACCACCGCCGCCCGAGCAAAACGGCGACAGAGGTAACATTTTTTTGAACTATTGATACTAGTATATGGATGCATGCACGTGGGTTTTTGAAGTTTGTCAATAATTTGTGCTGCAATGTCTTGGTTATATGGAAAAACGAAGGAAATTTTATAGAAATAAGGAATAGTAACTGATGGGTTATTGAGGTAGTTGAATGTACTATAATACTGGAGTTTCTTTTTCTATATATTTGATATATTTTGATGAATTTGTATAGTGCATTCTTTATTGTTATACAATACTATGAGGTTCTCTTGACCTCTGTTGCTCTCTGTGGTACTTCCAGACTTAATGTCAATGTCGATTCCAGCTTGCTTGATGTGTCCAGTGTGATTTTTTTATGTCTGTCATTTTATTTTCATTTTTCTGAGAGGGAGGATAAGAAGATATGTAAAACAAGTTAATCGTTTATTCATCCACTTTCGCTCTCTTAATGAAGTATAAGGAAAATTAGATGCTTAGGCTTTGAACTTTACTGTCTCTTTTCTAGTATTAAAATAATTTCTGACATGAAATGTAATTCAGAGCTGATGCATTGGATTGATGCTTTGTTTCCATTTCACTGGAACTTGACTCTTGATTGGTTACAAGAGTTTCAGTGATAACTATCCAACTGAAAAAAATGTCTGAAGTGGCTCGAGTCTAATGTTCGATTTAGTGTTGGCAATAGATGGGTGAAAGTCTCCATGAGCTTCGTAAATGACCAACCTTGAGTGATCATTTAGACATCTCAATTTCCAAGTTAGATCCGACTTTCATTCCATATGTAAGACTTGACTCTGATGGATATTTATGAAAGCATGCAACTTAAGACACACTTTCACTTATTCGACCAACATGCATAAACCTTTTAAATACATTGTCTATTAACGACCGTAATTTCGACCAGCTCTAGTTCCTTAGGTCTTTACTTGAAAGGCAGGATCTAGAAGTGACACTGGAGATGTAATCACTTTCTATATTCATGTACATGTTCCATACCTTTCCAATGGATGAGAGAAGCATTATTAATCTCTCAAGTGATAATGGACAGAAAATAGATGCCCTCCTACCTACACTATAAGAAAAAAAAATCTATGCTTTCTAGCAACCTGAAAGCTCCTTTGGATTTGTTTTTGAAACATTATTAGCAATTGTGTTGTTACTACTATATTTGAATCCATTGAGTAATTTTTCAAACATACGAAGAATGTGAATACCTTTGTATTTGTTGGATATTAAACTTTAACGAAAATTTTCTATTTTGGAGTTGGAGTCCTATTCTGTTGTCACTCTCTGGTTCTTTTAGAATGTGAAGTATTCACCTAAAACCCAGTAAATATAATTACTGTCACTTTATTTATTTATTTATTTTTTATTTTTTTTGGGGAATAATAGTTTATTAGCTTTTAAGATTTTGATATTTTGTATCCAAAGTGAAAAGTAATGTTGTTTGTGATTTGTTGGTAAGAGCTGGGTTGTTCCCTCTGTCAATTCAAATTTTGATTAGTTTATGATGCTACCAAAATTTTGCATATGCTGATTCCCGAGTTGAGGATAAAAGAAGCACATGAACAGAATCTCCGGTACCTGAAACACACCTCGTTGCCCCTCCGATATTTAAGTTAGCGAGAGGGGAAAATATAAACGTAAGGCTATAAATTGAATGTAAAAGCATACCTGAATAATGATCCAAGACTTTGTATTTATAGAAGTAGGTAGTACACTCCTAGTAGAATTAAGTAGTGCACTCCTAGCAGGATAGATCAGTTGAGCATACTTATCTGATTAAAGAGTTGTGAAGTGTTTAGGAGTCTTTCCATACCTAAGAGTTGTAATTTGATTGGAGTTGTGAGATAGGGTATTTGGATAAGTATATAACTCTGATGGTGGAGCCCTATTAGATTAACAACTTCAGTGGTTTCAGTAATGGATTGAATCACTTCCTCGAGGTTATGCACACAACCTCGAGGAGTCTCAACCTAACAACAGAAGACACGTTGGTCAAAATACCTCGAGCTCACTCGTTGGGGGTGAACCTCAGGATACCAAAATTGGGAATATCATGATAGAGAGAGGAAAAAAGGATAGTGAGGGACACGAGATGTCCAAGGGCTTCAAACTCGAGCTCGAGCTCACTTGTATGAGCCCGAAGTTGTTCGAGCCCAGGGAGAGAGTGATTTTGAGCCCAACCACATAAACTCGAGGATGTTCTAGGAGAACACTTGAGGTTATCATGACCTCAAGCATGAGGTCGTGGATTGTCGAGTCATACAAAAATTGTACACATCATAGGCCCCTGTGTATCCATGTTAGGAGCTCGTGCACAATGTGGGTGTTTCTGGAATGAGATGTAAAAGTACATTTGAGTTCAAAAATAGGCATGCTCATGTCAAGTTGATAGGCCCCGAGCATATAGATCTAGGATAGCAAGTTTCGACCATTTTAAAAATTCGAAAAAAATGAGTTCGATCTCGAGTTTTGTTTAAAATTTTGAAAGGAAAGAGGCTTGACCCAACCTTTTTAAAAATTTGAAAGAAAGGAGCTCGAGCTCGGGCTTGGGCTTTGTTAAAAATTTTGAAAAGAAAGGCTAGAACCTAACCTTGTTTAAAATTTGAAAGGAAGGGATTGCACCCGACCTTGTTTAAAATTTAAAAGGAAGGAGGTTGCAATTGAACTTATTAAAATTTGAAAGGAGGGGGAGGGGCAAGGCTTAGGTGCTTTTGCTGGGTAAGGCATGGAGGTGCTTGTACTAGGCAACACCTAAGTTGCTGCTTGTGCTAGGCAAGGGTTAAAGGTTCTTACGCGGGGCAAGACTTGAGGTGCTTGCGCGGGGCAATGTTTGATTGCATTACAAACCGAAAAATTGACTTTATTGGGAAAAGATCCCGATGACTTACTTGCTTAACTGAAAATAAACTGCCCTAACTAGAAAATAAGTATGGGCGTGCATGCCCGACCACCTAAATAACAAAAGTAAGTGGACATGAAAGTCCAAGAAAAAATATGCAAAACTCTGTTTCTTTAGATGTATGGCATTGTCCAATTAAACAATGACATTGATCATGCCGCTGTTGGTTGTTTAGTGTCCGCAGCCTCTAATATATTCCCATTGTTACGATCATTCTTCCGATGCTTGCCTTGACCGACATAAGCTCTTAGAAATCCCCTCTTAATCAAAAACTCGATCTTGTGTTGCAAGGCTTTGCATGTCTCGGTGGTACGTCCATGGTCCCTATGAAATTCACAGTACTTGCTCTTATCTCTGGTGTTAACAGGGGATTGCATCCTCGAAGACAATTTAAGTTTCTTGAGGTCCTTGATCTCCATCAAAATGTTGGAAGGTGTTCAGATGTGTGAACGACATCGATGGAACGTCTTGTTTAGATCTAGCATGAGCACTATCCTGGTCGAACTGGACTCGTGTTGTCTTTTGTGTTCGAACTTCTTAGAAGTCGAGCTAAATTTAATTAGATACATAGTTTTCTCCATGTTGATATTTTTTCACCTTGGGTGAGTACCTCTGTCACGGATTTTGGTAAGATTTTTGATATGGACATTGTGAAAGTCTCACACCTTATGACATGTGTGAGGGCAAAGACAACTGCTATGATATGTAGGTCGGGTATCCGGAGCCTTTGTGACGCTTTGCCCTTAATCTTTTTCTTATAGTTTTATTTTATTTTATTATTAGTTTTTAAATCATATTAGGATTTAATAATTTGTATTTAACTCAAGTAAGCATTTCACATTAAAATCAAAACATATCATGAAAATCAAATTAATATTATAAATAAAGAGTTAAAAGAACTGTCAAATTTATATTATACTAAAAGAGGACTTGCTTTACAAAATATATCTTGTAACAAGCTATATGACAATCCAAAAAATTTTAGTCAAAAGAAGTACTCGCCAATTTTCAAAAATGTTTTCCTTAGATTTAACATATAGTAGGCTGATATGGCGGTATATCGACGTTGGCTAAGTTGTTCCATTTTTCACTACATTTTTCTACTATGTACCATCACCATATTTTACATGATATCACTTTACTGTCTACTCCACGTGTATCAAAGTATTTACATGACGGCATGTAATCAAGTCATAGATATCAATCATCATCATCACAAAATTTTTATATTCTTCAAAAGTTTCAATCCCCTCATCTTCATGAACAACTGTATAAAAACAAGTGTAGTGGGTACGTGTATAAGTAACATGCAAAGCTAATAAATTCTCAGTAATCTGGGCATGTCTGGTTGTTCGAGTGATTTGAATTTCTCATGGAGCCATCTACATTACAAAATCTAAAACGTAAACAATAAAGTTTCAGTAAATATGATGATGCAAACGATATTTATCAAGCATACTTGGGCCCGAATCCTTGTTATAGTGTACCGTATGAGCTCAAAATAACATGGTCATTACTTGCATGCAAACCAATATCAATACATTTGCCGTTGCCCACCGAGACTTAAGATGCCAAATCAGTATATAACATATATAAATCAAGGCCTGACCTAAGTATACAGTGCTTCATGTGCCTATCCGCAGTCCCAAGGCCACCAATGGACCTCTTGACACTGCCTGTATACAAGTGCTGTACTCCAAATACTAAGTGATATATTTATTCGGACATAGTAGTACTTTACATCTATAATGGGATTCACATTCAAAATTTTCAACCGCAAACTCAATAAAAATGACAACAAAAGTATGCATGACCTTGAAAGCATAATCATTCATAGGTTATCTAAATAAACTTATGGTGGTTATATTGCCATCACAATTGTAATATGAATCACTTATTAGATTAACAACATCAGGGGTTTCATCAATGGACTGAATCACCTCCTCAACGTTATGCACACTACCCCGAGGAGCATCAACTCCGACGACCGAAGAGACTTTGGTCAAAATACCTTGAACTATCAAAATCGGGAATATCCTAATAGAAAGAGAGGAAAAAAGGATACTGGGGGAAACGAGATGTCAAGGGCTTCAAGCTCGAGTTCAAGCTTACTCATACGAACCCGATGATATTCAAGCCCAGGGAGAGAGTGACTTCGAGTCCAACAATATAAACTCGAGGATGTTCTAGTCCTTGGAGAGTGCTCGAGGTTATCATGACCTTGAGCATGAGGTCATGGGTGGTCGGATTGTACAAAAATTGTACACATCAGTTTATAAGAGTGAATTAAATATCAACGAGATTGACAAAGATTACGGCTTGATTATTCTACCATATTATTGTAATATATTTACCATATTTAGGACCCTATGTATGGAATACTTCTATTTAATGGAAGATACACTGAATGGGAAAAGCATTCGGCCAAAATATTGATATTCAATACTAATTTGGGTAGAAACTTCTTGCAATTTGCACCAGTGAATGATAGATAGGCTTGTAGAACAAAATGTGATGGTTCAGCTATTTGTTTCGCTGTGAAATGATTCTGTATTGATTGCGTGACATAATACTGAACTAGGCACGGATGACTTTCCTCCTTCACCTCTCTTTTATTTTAATTTAATTTTAAATTCTACTAATATAAATGCCTCTGCTTCTCTATGATAGAAGAGCGTTGGTTTTAATAGTCTCTACTTCTATCTTGATAAACCTCCATGATATTTAGTTCTATATGCTGAGTCATAAATCTAAGATTATTCTATTGCCTATCATGGAAAATATATATAAATGAATATATAAATATTTTATCCTATGTGCACAGTGCCGATAATTTTTTTCCATGTCCATGAACAATAAATCATGTGGTTTTCTCTCCTCCAATTAACTATTCTTTCCATTTTTAATTATTCATGGTTTCAGAAGATGTATTTTCTTACACAAATTTATAATTTGAATGGTGAGCCGTAGCTTGGCTCCAAGGCATAAAACTGCACTGTCATGCTGAGACCATGCTGAGAATGATCAATGTTTTATCAGTCAGACTTGACCTTATTAATTAAATCTGAGGCATGACTTTGTTTCATCAGAGACGACATTGTCTTTAAAGGACAGTAGTTTCCATTTTACTTGGTGTTGACTAAGATAGTGGATTGTTTTGGTGTCTTATACATCGATTATTCGGATAGCGTTTAGTGATATGATGAATTTGATCTGGGATGCCATGTGTCAAAGTTGACAGCTAGAGAAAATTTGCAATCACTTCTTAAGTTCATTGCTCTGAATAGTGAACAGATTTTACAGACTATTACTTAGAAATGGATCGTGCACTCTCGATTATCAAGCACTTATGAGTTATACCTGTAGTTAATTCTTATGTGGAACAATATTGCACAACATTAACTAGTCTCCATCTTTGTACACATCACCTTGATAACATTCTTTTCCATATCAGTATTTTACTTTAATGTGCCATGCCCTTCAGTAGGTGTTTTAAGCTGTTGATAAAAAAAATTTCAGGATAAGCTGAGCTGTCGTCTGGACTGTCTCTAGATTTGGTTGGTACTTTTGGAGGCAATTTAATCTTTGTTTGAATTTTGAACAATATAAAATACTTCTTTTGAACTGACTAATTGTATTTTAAATATTGTTTATATCAGCGACATGTTTGCTGGATTTCTTATGTTCCTATCTTTACTCGTGGTTTATTGTGCTCAAATGAATAGTGGCGTTTGTCAGACTCAGAAACAAAGTCGTCACACCAATGCGTTTCCTTACATGGCTATGAAATTTCGACATGTCCACTGATTTGAATATGGACGACCTTTATATGATTGTGAAATTTTTTATCTGCACTTCATAAGAAATAGAACAGCTCATTTTATACATTGATCTTTTTGGCTTACAACCTATATCTACCTATTTGCAACCCCCCCCCCCCCCCCCCCCCCCCCCCCCCCCCCCCCCCCCCCCCCCCCCCCCCCCCCCCCCCTTGCAAGTTAAAATAGAAAACTTCAGTATTAACTTAAATTAGTATGTTGTTTTATAGGTGATAAATACTCAACAGATTGGGATAAGGCTTGGTCAAGCTTCAAGAAACGAGGAAGAAAGACATTTTTCTCCCAATTCTTACCTAATAAGTACGTCAGCTGGAATCCTAGGCGTTCCGAGTTCCCACTTTCTGAGGAGGTTGATCCCATTAAAAGAACAGAGAGGTCAAATCTTACGTTATGGACTAGTCCAAGTTTTACTCTAGCTGGAGCTATTGTTATAGTTACTTTCCTTATAATTTACACAATTCTTGCACCAGTTAAGTAAATCCTATCCCAAAGGTACATTAAGAAACCTATGCTGTAAAATCGTTAATTTACTTCACTAAAATGAGAACTGGGATTTTGTAAATTGCATATCACAAGTAAATGTGAAAAATCCATTGATGTTCATTTTTTTTTAGTTTCGTCACCTTTATTTGTTATTGTTTGTGGTGTCGAATTTCATCCTTGCGCTATATGCGCTACATTAATACTTATTCACGAAGGAATACACGGTGCTTGCTGCTGTTGATACATTGTATGAATGGTTCATTTGACAAGACTTCTGCTTCTTGTAGAGAAGTTTTTTGAAAAAGCTAAGAGCTCGTTTG
This sequence comes from Osmanthus fragrans, assembly GCA_019395295.1. Classification (NCBI taxonomy): domain Eukaryota; kingdom Viridiplantae; phylum Streptophyta; class Magnoliopsida; order Lamiales; family Oleaceae; genus Osmanthus; species Osmanthus fragrans. Next base: position 2,615,641 of record CM033343.1, read on the forward strand.
ACAATAATTCTAATTTTGCTTTTGTTTTTTATAGAATAGCTTTTTGAAGATATTATTTTGGTCATTTTCTCTAAAAGTTCTTCTAATTATGTAAGCACTTTCAGAAAATTATTAAAACAGTAAATCTAGTGGAACTCACACCGTGTCAAACTGAAACTCAATTCACGTGCAATTCTGCCCCCCCATTGTTCTGTTTTTTTGTGCACCAAATTTGTTATGTTCTTTCTTTGGACTTTTCCATAATTATTTTGCCTTAAACGCTGAAGACCAATTCCCTTTCTGATCTTCCGTACGGTACATTGTGGCATTAGTGTCCTTATCACGGGGGAACATTGGATACGTGGGGAACGTGGATAGTCAAAAAGATCACGTCTCAATGAGGTCATATGACTTGGTCTTGTCTCAAGACAAAGCACAGAAGAGACACTACTTGGATAATTGGTCGGCACGAATTCCTTCAATTGGTCATTCCATCAATATTTCTTATTGAAAATTTACAGTCAAGCTAATATGGACAAATTGACTAGAACTTAAACTTGTCAAGCGACCAACGTGAATTTTGCTAAAAGTTGGTTCATTGAATTCTAATTTCTAAAGCGTCACCTTTCTCATTTATCCTTGTGTGTACCTTATGGCAAGCATGATGTTCCCCATGAATTTCCATAGCTTATAAATTGATCACACACTCAGAGCCCAATATAACCAGGCATAATATTCTCCTTTTGGTTTATTTCATACTCATTCCTGAGATCTTGGATTTACTACATTTATTCATCAATCAGAGCTGGTTCTCATTAGCTCCAAGTATATATAACTCAACTGCAAATGGCCAAGAATGAGGAATGCGCCAAGGCCCCAAAGAAACCCAAGGTAAATCTCCCTCCAAAACGAGGCCAGATTATAATCAAGATATTTCATCAAGCTGTGAAGAAGTTAAGCCGAGTGTTTAAAGTACAACACTCGGAACGCGATAAGAAAGCCGAGTAAAATGTACATTAACGTGCATTGCTGTAATGTGTATCATGGCTTCATCTTTGTTTTTATATTCTGCATTAGAAGTGATTAATAAGTCCCAGTTGGGAATGATTCTACTTGTTCAATTTATGTCTCTCAACTTGGATCTCGATATCCATGCTTTAAAAAGATATATAAAATAATGCGGCTTAGAACCACTGGTGTTAAAATATCAGTCTAATTAAGTGATACTAAGTGTCATTAAATAAAATATATAATTAAATGAATCACATTATTTCATCTTTAACTGAACCTATTGTATAATGTCACATAAACTGGTGGTCTAATATTATTGGTGATAGATAACATTATTCAAAGTTATATTATAAGCTGGAGGGATTCACAGAATTTCGAGGCGTAAATGTGTAAATATATTAACTAATTCCATACCATAACTCACTATATAAGGGCAAGGCTGGAGTCTGCTTGCATTAATGTGAACTTTGTTACATAGAATTGAACATGGCCGAATAGAAACAATCATCTAATTAAAAAACAAAAATAAAAATAAGAAAACCGTTGGTCCCAGCAAGGCTGTAAGCAAAAATCGTCAAATCGAAAAATCAAATCGAAACCGTATTTTGGAAACCATCGGTTTGGTGCCACGTGGACCCGTCAACGAAATGGTTTTGAACCAAACCAAACTGGTCAAAAACGGTTTGAGAAATTTTATTGGGGTTTAAAATCAAACCGGACCGAAAAAATATATAAAAATTAAAAAATTAAAAAAAAATGAAATTTTTCTAAATTGTAACTTGTAAGACTTTTGTGTTTGACTTTTTATTTATTTTTAAATGAGGCTCATATTTGGGTAATTTTCATAAGTAAGAGAATAAATTTGACCCATTTCAATAATAAGAAAATAAGTATCAAATTTCAAAAATCGGATTTTTATTAAATTTTATTAATTAAATATATTAAGGTCACGAATTTATATAATTTTGTCACAGATTCACAATTTAGTTAGTCACATATTATTTTCGGTCACAAATCAAAATTTTTAAATGTCAAAAATTATTTTACGGTTATAATTCAAAAAATTCATAGGTCACAATTTATTCATCGGTCACAGATTTACAATTTAATTAGTTACATATTATTTTTCGATCACAAATCAATTTTTTAAATGTCACTTTTTTTACGGTCGCAATTCAAAAATTTTAAAGGTCACAATTTTTTCCTTAGTCACATGTGAAAAATTTATAAGTCACAATTTTATTTATCGGTCACATATCACGAACATTACAAGTCACAAGTCACAACTTATAATGTTCATAAATTATCAAAATATCGGTCACAAATTAACAAATTTTTAGGTCACATGTTATTTTTTAGTCACAATTCATCTTTTTCTTGGGTCACATATTGTTTACTGATCACAGATTAATCAATTTAAGGTTACAGTCAACCCAAAAATTTGTGATGACCAGCAACGCTAGTGACCACCATCTCATTACCGTCTAAACCACCACCACAACCGTCTAAACTACCACCACTACCACCACCACTGAATATTGACAGCACCACTGCAAGACCGCCACCACCACCGTCGCTCCACGCCAACCACGCCCCACCCAAAAAATAAAAAAAAAAATTTAACACCCACAACAAACATCACTACCATCGCAGCCACTGCCACGACGCCACCGTCGTCGTCATCACCACCACATCCATTCCAAGCATTATCATCGTGTAACCCCTGTGCACTCAACCACACCTACATAACACAGTACCGCAACCACAACAAACACACCCACGCCAACGACAAACACCGCAACACCACTGCACCCAACCACCGCACCCACATCACACACTCGCAACTATGACCAACCACATCGTTATCGCATACACCACTGCGATAACCACGACCAACCAACACAACTGCGATAACCATGACCTCCAACCATGACCAAACTGTCACCGCATACACTATAATCTATCGACGGAGCAGAGGGGAGGAGAGGAGAGGAGAGGAGAGGAGAGAGAGAGGATGGGGCTTGAGCCAATTGAACTGGACCTATTCCTTCCAGCAGCGAGCTGTGGTCTTCGCGGCGGCGACGATTGCTTCTTCTGGCCGGCGATTTACATCGGTGGTCGCTTGCGGCAGTGAGATGGAGAGTTGATTTGCAGAGAGAGAGAGAGAGGGGTGAGACGAGAGTGAAGAGGGTAGTTAGAGAATTGATTTAGGGTTTGATTATTAATTAATTAATAAAACATCTGGTTTTTGAATAATGAAACATCCCATCTGATTTTAGAACTCTCAATACTTAAAGAAAGGTTTTGTGTAATTTCCACCTCATATATTTCATAGGTTTCTAAACTGAAAGTCTAAAACGATTAATCAAGCAATCTCACGTTATATTTCATATAAATTGCTATCACCAAACAATCATCAACTTATATAAAGTGCATAATACTCCAATGATTAAACAAATTTTAATCAAAATCAAAATCCTTCATTGAATTAGACATCTTTTAAAAAATTATTGCAACTTCTGGTTCTGTCGATTATAATTTGTAGAAATTTAGATGAAAAGTTTTGATCGGATCAACAACTATGTAATCAAAGTGAAAACAAAATAAAAATTTCGGATCTTAGAAATGAAATTATATATTGTAAATAAATTTATTTAGGTATAGATTTACCCAATATTCTAATTTAATTTGAGAATCAGTTAATCAAATAATTATAAGAAGAGAGAAGAAAAGAATCTAAGAGAAAAAGAAAAGTGCTGAGGTTTAAAATAAAAAAAGAACCTTATTATTTTTTATAAAAATGATTGGAGATTGAATCATATATTTTACCAAAAAAATAAAAAAAATCCTATGAAAATCGTCCGATTCCCATACTAGAACCGAGAACTAGACCGGAATCGGTTGGTTTTTAATAATGTCCAAAAATCAAATTATTTTTCTAAATGGTTCCGATTTGGTTCCACCGATTCTTGAAAAAAAAAATGCATACTCCTAAATTAATGACATAAAAGTAGACATGCAAAAAAATACGGCGAAATCGACGGTTTAAAACCGGACCAAACCGTTAGGTTTAAGTTTGAATTTTTTTCAAACCATTCAAAATGGTTTGGTTTAAGTTTAAATTTTTCTCAAATCGGTGCAAACGGTTTGATTTGAAAATATGTCAAAAACCGATAAAATCAGATCACTTACACCCCTAAGTTTCAGTACCAAATATATGTCAAAATTTTCCGAAAATATACTTCTCAAACTTACATAAATGGAACAATATGCTTAATGGTTTTTGTATGACTTAGTGGCTCGATGGAATGACATGTTCGATATAAAGGACTGGATAGTAATGATGAAGAAAAAGAAATTAAATTATTTTACAGTCGAATCATGTCTTGTACTTTCAATCAAACATACAGTTAAAGAAGTTAACCATTCCAATGTTACAAAGGATGAGTGCTTCCACTTTATGATGGATACAATTGTAGGGCGGACAAGAGAAAGAACTCTGCATTATCTGCAGCCAAACATAGACAGTGTTAATGGATTTAGGCCTAATTGAGTTTGGGTCAAAAACATGTTCTTAATTGCTGTCAACTTCTGTTTTTCACGAAATTTTATGTTTAGTACTTTGAATTAATAAAACTGAACACAACAAAGTAAGAACATGCAAGCAATATGGTTGGAATTTGGTTAAGGATAAATTTAGAAAAGTCACTTTCATGTCAATTTCAGCCAAATATTCGAATTTGATTCGATAGTCAAATTATAAATGTAAATAGACTAACTTGTTTTACTTATCGAGTAGATTATTGTGTTGAAAGAAAAATAGAGGAAAACAGGTCTGAATTTTGCCTAAATTCGTTGCTCGCCTATCGCTTGAGCAACAAGTAAACAATAGGCGGGTGAAAAGTTTCTGTTAAACTTTTGACACTAGCGCTCGAGTGAGAGACTAACAACAAATTAGCGGCAGCAAGTGATGCTTCCCTTTGTAAAGTTGCGAGATTTGGTATGCATCATTTCACCCACAACCCCTTATCCTCTATAAATAAGACCATTTGGACGTCTATAATGCATCACATATCACTTTTGCATTAGCCATTACATAAAATCTCTTGCAAAAACTCTTCAAAATCATTCCAAACCCATTTCTTCTTGTAGAGAGAAAGCTATGTTCTAAGTTCGCTGAAACTCGTGGTCTGAAGTCTTCTACTAAAAGTTGAATCCGTTGTATTTGGAAGACAAGTGCCACACGTCGTTAGCACTGTTGCGGGACAATAGTCTTTAAGGAAATAATGATTATCACTTGCCTCAGATCTCTTTCTCCTTTTTTTTCTTGTTGATTTACACACCCTCCACATTTGTTGTGTTTAGTTACGTTCCAGCGAATTAAACATTGCTATTTCATTTGTTCTTGTCAAAACAATCCTTTCCTACCAAATACTCAACAAATTTGTTAGTAGTTCTCTACAGTACACTTGGTCATCGTAGTATATTGAAGGTGCCATATGGTCGAGGAATGGCACGCCTCCTTCAATATCGTCTTCTATAAGCAACAAGAATTCAACTTCGGCTCATTTGACATAGTTTTTGCTTCTTGTAGAAGAATTTTTAAAGAAAACTACCTTATTTTTGTTTAAAAACTAATATTTAAAATCACTTCCTATTTCGAAAGTGCTTTTAGAGGAAGTTATATTAGACCAATTTCCTCTAAAAACTTTTCTAAATAGTAGAAATATTATCATAAAATTAGTCAAATGTGTTAAAAAATAAAAAACAACTTTTGGATCTCTTTTGATTTTTTAAAAGCCACATCAAACGAACCCGAGAAACATCAACACTGTGTAGAGCGTATAATTTGCTAAAACCTAAAGAGCATTATTAATCATAAATACGGCAAACTCAGCAAATCAAAAACTAGAAACGCAACTGAAACTTTGGATATCATAACACTAACCACATAATTATTTACATTCAAAAGAGTTAATATCATTGTCTAGCTATCAAATTTACATTATCAAAATAACAAGAACATTAGCGTCTCCTAAAACTCGAATTCTTGAAACCTCCGCGGAACGCTCTCTGGCATCTTTTTTCATCAACAGGCAGTTCGGGCTGGGGAATATCTTTAAAATCAACAAATTGTACCGTTCTTTTCGCCTTCTTGGCACGTAGACTCGTCTCCTCGAACTTCCTTTTTGTGGCCTCAAACTTCACTTCATGATCAGAACCCGAACCTGAAACTTCGTTTCGACTTCTTGAGTCAACTTTCCGCTTTGCATCTTCAGTTCCAACCTTTCTTTGAAACTTTTTGCCTTCACTCTTATTTTCTTGGTCATCAACCACGGATTGAATAGTCCCACAACCCTTTTGATCTTTGGCGCCAAGATTTATAGGTTTTGAAGTCGACTCCTCACATTGATCTCGATCATCAGGACTGTCGCAACTAGTATTCGAACTCGATGAAATCTCAGAATCATGATCCGTACCGTCTAGGGGAGACGCCATTAAAAGAGCTTCAATGATTCGAGATCTTCTCGCTCGGAACTCCTCTGGTTTCTCCAATGCAGCCACCGCGATTGATCCATTGATAAAATCAAAAATATTTTCCATCCCTACATCGTTAACAGAGTACGTCTCTTGAAAAAAAGTTCTCAGCTCAATCCCTTTACCCATTCTTGAGAGTCTCCAATTTTTTTTCACTTTGAAACTATTTTTAAGAATGTTTAATGTCTCATGCATTCTCCCTTTTATAACATTCTATGAGAATGCTAATCCTTGTAGGAGAGGTATTTAGTAATTAATGAACCATATTGTTTCCTTATTTACTAGCCGTTATATATTAGAAGACTTACGAAGGTTAGTTTTGTTTCCCTTTTTCTGCAAGTGAACTACCCTAAAAATTGTAAAATCATACAACAGTTTAATCTATTTAAGAGTCAGTTTAATCTAAAAATTGATTCGGTTGGTTACGACTCTTCAAGTGCAAAAGGTGCAAAATAAAGAGTCACTGACGTTTGATAAGGTGCAATCTACTATATCACCAGTCTTGAAAACATACGATCTAATGATTTGAATTAATTTTGCTAAAAGATGCAAGTGTTAGGTAGTGACACACAAAAATCTACAAATAGGACCCTTCTAATTCCATTTTCTTCCCTCCAAATCAATTCCAAATAATTAATTTTTAATTCTTTCTTTCTCCAAATTATATCGAAATAATGTCCGAATTATATTTGAGTTTCGTGTTCGATATTTATTAATTGATATCTTTCGGTTTAGAAGAGTACAATCAAGCGGTGATTCGATCGGCAAAATTAATATTGTACTATATTAACTTTGGAAAAAGCGCTTGAGACAAGACGTTCGTTTAATCCTACTAGCATCAATATAGTGGTGAAACCTATCTTAAGGAGATTTGTATTCGCATACTTTACTTCGTTTCATCTCCTTTGAATTTCTGCATTTTCCTAAATGTCAATAAGTCGTTATTTTGCGTACTTTTATGCATGTTTCTTGAATTCGATAAGTCAAAACTCTATCTGATTTTTGCACCAATATTTTACGATTTTATCGTATTTGCATGCACATATTTTTTATTAACGGAATATAAATTCATGCACCAATTTATCCAACCTTAAGATCATCCCCTGCTTCTTTGTTCCATATGTAAAACAAGCAAATTGCCAATTATCTTAAAACTGAAAAACAGTGTAGACAATCACTGTGTAAGATGTAACATGCACACATATTCCCAATAGTCCATGATATGTCCAAATCTCACTTGCTCCCCGTATATAACTGAAACCTCAATTCATGTTCAATTGCAGCCCCCCATTGTTCTGTTTTTTGTGCACCAAATTTGTTACGTTCTTTCTTTACACCTTTCTATATTTATTTTGTCTTGAACACTGAAGACCAATTCCCTTTCAGATCTTCCGTACGCAATATTGTGACTTTTTTTTTTTTTGGGTAACGCATGCAATATTGTGACTTTCAGTGTACTTATTATGGGGAACATTGGATATGTGGGGAATGTGGATAGTCAAGAAGATCAAGTCTCAATGAGTTCATATAACTTGGTCTTGTCTCGAGACAAGAAACAGAAGAGACACTACTTGGATAATTGGTGGATTATGTTATGAAAAAGTGAGAATATATAGTATAAAATTAAGAATAAGAATAATGGAAAAATTTAAGACAGGCAACAAATTACAAGTAGAGGATAAGAATTTCACTATATCCAAAATAATTACAAGAGTGCGACTACACCGAATGATATGATGTTATGAAGTCCTAATATACATCATATATATATAATATAATATAACGGGTTTATATCACCACAGACCCCCATTTTTCTCATAATTTTGGTTTCACCAATTTGTCGTACCGCGAACTTTTCGAATTGGGTCAAATGGAATCCGGATCACCATACTCTAATAGATTTCTTTAATGAGACGTAGTGTTGGTAACTAAACTTCAACTTGACTTTGTCTTCAAGTTGGTCATTCAATCGATTCCTTATAGAAAATTGATACGAGTCTAGCTAATATGGATGACGTGACTACATTTTAAACATGCTAAGAGACTAACATGAGTTTTGCTAAAAGTTGGTTCATCGAAGCCTTCCCAAATTTAGATTTTAAAGCATCACATCTCATTTATCCTTGTGTGTACCTTTATGCAAGCACGATGTTCCCCATGAATTTCCATAGCTTATAAATTGAGCTTCAATCTCCTGGAACGCACACTCAGAGCCCTATAACCAGGTATAATATTCTCCTTTTGGCATATTTCATACTCATTCCTGAGATCTTGGATTTACTACATTTATTCATCAATCATAGCTGCTTCTCCAAGTATACATAACTCAACTGCCAATGGCCAAGAATAAGAAAAACGCCAAGGCCCCAAAGAAACCCAAGGTAAATCTCCCCCCAAAACGAGGCCAGATTATAATCAAGATATTTCATCAAGCTGTGAAGAAGTTAAGCCGAGTGTTTAAAGTACAACACTCGGAACGCGATAAGAAATCCGAGTAAAATGTACATTAACGTGCATTGCCATGCTAAACTATGTGTGATATGGCTTCATCTTTGTTTTTACATTCTGCATGAGCAGTGATTAATAAGTCCCAGTAGGGAACGATCGTACTTGTTCAATTTATGTCTCTCGACTTGAATCTCGATATGTAGTCCTTGGCAAGCAATACTATAAGCAGGAGGATTCACAGATTTTTGAGGCGTAAATGTCTAAATATATGAACTATTTTTACTAGTAAGTGCAAGGCTAGAGTTTGCATGCACTAATGTAAACTTTGGTACACATAATTGAACAAGACCGATTAGAAACAATCACCTGATTAAAATATAAAAAAGAAATTAGTAGAACTGTTGGCCCCTTTTTACACCTCTAATTGGCCCTAGTACTGACACGTGTCAATTTTTTTTTTTTTTTTTGCCCCAACAATATATATAGTATTCATCAATAAGAATTTTCAAACTAGGCTGTATTTGAGCTCCATTTTTTGGAGAATTAATTTTGTAATATTGATTATTTATTTATTAATTTAATTTTTTGGGGGGAGAATTGTGGTTAAAAAGTAGGAATTTTTTTTTTTTTTTTGAATTCAAGTGTAAAATTATTTTATAGAAAAAATATGTAGTTAAAAATGGTTTTGGAGAAAAATATTTTCAGAGAATGGGTCTCAAACAAGGGCTAACATGAATGGAACAATAGGCTTAATGGTTTTTGTATGACTTAGTGGCTTGACTAAAGTTCTTATGACACGTTCGATACAAAGCATTGGATAGTAATGACGAAGAAAAAGAAGTTAAATCATTATATAGTCGAATAAAATTGTAGCTGAAATGGCAGACAAGAGAAAGATTAACTCTGCATTATCTGTAGCCAAATATAGACAGTGTTTAATGGACTTAGGCCTAATTGAGTTTTTGTCAAAAACATATTCTTCATTGATGTCAACTCCTGTTGTTTTCATTAAAACCGAACACAATAAAGTAACAACATGCGAGCAAGTTTGTCAGTAGTTCAACTTGGATAATTCGCGAAAACCTAAACAGTATTATTAATCGTGAATAAGGCAAACTCAGCAAATCAAAACTAGAAAAGCAACTGAAACTTTGGATATATATCGTGACAGTAACTACATAATTCTTTACATTCGAAAGAGTTAATATCATTGTCTATCAAATTGACATCATCAAACTATAAAACAAAATAACAAGAACATTAGCGTCTCCTGAAACTCGAATTCTTGAAACCTCTCTGGCATCTTTTTTCATCAACAGGCAGTTCGGGCTGGGGAATATCTTTAAAATCAACAAATTGTACCGTTCTTTTCGCCTTCTTGGCACGTAGACTCGTCTCCTCGAACTTCCTTTTTGTGGCCTCAAACTTCACTTCATGATCAGAACCCGAACCTGAAACTTTGTTTCGACTTCTTGAGTCAACTTTCCGCTTTGCATCTTCAGTTCCAACCTTTCTTTGAAACTTTTTGCCTTCACTCTTATTTTCTTGGTCATCAACCACGGATTGAATAGTCCCACAACCCTTTTGATCTTTGGCGTTAAGATTTATAGGTTTTGAAGTCGACTCCTCACATCGATCTCGATCATCAGGACTGTCGCAACTAGTATTCGAACTCGATGAAATCTCAGAATCATGATCCGTACCGTCTAGGGGAGACGCCATTAAAAGAGCTTCAATGATTCGAGATCTTCTCGCTCGGAACTCCTCTGGTTTCTCCAATGCAGCCACCGCGATTGATCCATTGATGAAATCAAAAATATTTTCCATCCCTACATCGTTAACAGAGTACGTCTCTTGAAAAAAAGTTCTCAGATCAATCCCTTTACCCATTCTTGAGAGTCTCCAATTTTTTTCACTTTGAAACTATTTTTAAGAATGTTTAATGTCTCATGCATTCTCCCTTTTATAACATTCTATGAGAATGCTAATCCTTGTAGGAGAGGTATTTAGTAATTAATGAACCATATTGTTTCCTTATTTACTAGCCGTTATATATTAGAAGACTTACGAAGGTTAGTTTTGTTTCCCTTTTTCTGCAAGTGAACTACCCTAAAAATTGTAAAATCATACAACAGTTTAATCTATTTAAGAGTCAGTTTAATCTTAAAATTGATTCGGTTGGTTACGACTCTTCAAGTGCAAAAGGTGCAAAATAAAGAGTCACTGACGTTTGATAAGGTGCAATCTACTATATCACCAGTCTTGAAAACATACGATCTAATGATTTGAATTAATTTTGCTAAAAGATGCAAGTGTTAGGTAGTGACACACAAAAATCTACAAATAGGACCCTTCTAATTCCATTTTCTTCCCTCCAAATCAATTCCAAATAATTAATTTTTAATTCTTTCTTTCTCCAAATTATATCGAAATAATGTCCGAATTATTTTTGAGTTTCGTGTTCGATATTTATTAATTTATATCTTTCAATCTAGAAGAGTACAATCAAGCGGTGATTCGATCGGCAAAATTAATATTGTACTATATTAACTTTGGAAAAAGCGCTCGAGACAAGACGTTCGTTTAATCCTACTAGCATCAATATAGTGGTGAAACCTATCTTAAGGAGATTTGTATTCGCATACTTTACTTCGTTTCATCTCCTTTGAATTTCTGCATTTTCCTAAATGTCAATAAGTCGTTATTTTGCGTACTTTTATGCATGTTTCTTGAATTCGATAAGTCAAAACTCTATCTGATTTTTGCCCCAATATTTTACGATTTTATCGTATTTGCATGCACATATTTTTTTATTAACGGAATATAAATTCATGCACCAATTTATCCAACCTTAAGATCATCCCCTGCTTCTTTGTTCCATATGTAAAAAAGCAAATTGCCAATTATCTTAAAACTGAAAAACAGTGTAGACAATCACAGTGTAAGATGTAACATGCACACATATTCCGAATAGTCCATGATATGTCCAAATCTCACTTGCTCCCCGTATATAACTGAAACCTCAATTCATGTTCAATTGCAGCCCCCCATTGTTCTGTTTTTTGTGCACCAAATTTGTTACGTTCTTTCTTTACACCTTTCTATATTTATTTTGTCTTGAACACTGAAGACCAATTCCCTTTCAGATCTTCCGTACGCAATATTGTGACCGTTTTTTTTTTTTTTGGGTAACGCATGCAATATTGTGACTCTCAGTGTACTTATTATGGGGAACATTGGATATGTGGGGAATGTGGATAGTCAAGAAGATCATGACTCAATGAGTACATATAACTTGGTCTTGTCTCGAGACAAGAAACAGAAGAGACACTACTTGGATAATTGGTGGATTATGTTATGAAAAAGTGAGAATATATAGTATAAAATTAAGTATAAGAATAATGGGAAAATTTAAGACGGGCAACAAATTACAAGTAGAGGATAAAAATTTCACTATATCCAAGATAATTACAAGAGGTGCGACTATACCGAATGATATGATGTTATGAAGTCCTAATATACATCATATATATATATATATATATATATATATATATATATATATATATAATATAATATAACGGGTTTATACCACCACAGACCCCCATTTTTCTCATAATTTTGGTTTCACCAATTTGTCGTACCGCGAACTTTTCGGACTGGGTCAAATGGAATCCGGATCACCATACTCTAATAGATTTCTTTAATGAGACGTAGTGTTGGTAACTAAACTTCAACTTGACTTTGTCTTCAAGTTGGTCATTCGATCGATTCCTTATAGAAAATTGATACGAGTCTAGCTGATATGGATGACGTGACTACATTTTAAACATGCTAAGAGACTAACATGAGTTTTGCTGAAAGTTGGTTCATCGAACCCTTCCCAAATTTAGATTTTAAAGCATCACATCTCATTTATCCTTTTGTGTACCTTTATGCAAGCTCGATGTTCCCCATGAATTTCCATAGCTTATAAATTGAGCTTCAATCTCCTGGAACGCACACTCAGAGCCCTATATCCAGGTATAATATTCTCCTTTTGGCATATTTCATACTCATTCCTGAGATCTTGGATTTACTACATTTATTCATCAATCATAGCTGCTTCTCCAAGTATACATAACTCAACTGCCAATGGCCAAGAATAAGAAAAACGCCAGGGCCCCAAAGAAACCCAAGGTAAATCTCCCCCCAAAACGAGGCCAGATTATAATCAAGATATTTCATCAAGCTGTGAAGAAGTTAAGCCGAGTGTTTAAAGTACAACACTCGGAACGCGATAACAAATCCGAGTAAAATGTACATTAACGTGCATTGCTGTAATTCCATGCTTTACTATGTACATCATGGCTTCATCTTTGTTTTTACATTCTGCATGAGCAGTGATTAATAAGTCCCAGTAGGGAACGATCGTACTTGTTCAATTTATGTCTCTCGACTTGAATCTCGATATGTAGTCCTTGGAAAGCAATAATATAAGCAGGAGGCGTAAATGTCTAAATATATGAACTATTTTCACTAGTAAGTGCAAGGCTAGAGTCTGCATGCACTAATGTAAACTTTGGTACACATAATTGAACAAGACCGATTAGAAACAATCACCTCATTATTTATTAATTTAATTTTTTTGGGGGAGAATTGTGGTTAAAAAGTAGGAATTTTTTTTTTTTGAATTCAAGTGTAAAATTATTTTATAGAAAAAATATGTAGTTAAAAATGGTTTTGGAGAAAAATATTTTCCAAGAATGGATCTCAAACAAGGGCTAACATAAATGGAACAATAGGCTTAATGGTTTTTGTATGACTTAGTGGCTCGACTAAAGTTCTTATGACACGTTCGATACAAAGCATTGGATAGTAATGACGAAGAAAAAGAAGTTAAATCATTATATAGTCGAATAAAAATTGTAGCTGAAATGGCAGACAAGAGAAAGATTAACTCTGCATTATCTGTAGCCAAATATAGACAGTGTTTAATGGACTTAGGCCTAATTGAGTTTTTGTCAAAAACATATTCTTCATTGATGTCAACTCCTGTTGTTTTCATTAAAACCGAACACAATAAAGTAACAACATGCGAGCAAGTTTGTCAGTAGTTCAACTTGGATAATTCGCGAAAACCTAAACAGTATTATTAATCGTGAATAAGGCAAACTCAGCAAATCAAAACTAGAAAAGCAACTGAAACTTTGGATATATATCATGACAGTAACTACATAATTCTTTACATTCGAAAGAGTTAATATCATTGTCTATCAAATTGACATCATCAAACTATAAAACAAAATAACAAGAACATTAGCGTCTCCTGAAACTCGAATTCTTGAAACCTCTCTGGCATCTTTTTTCATTAACAGGCAGTTCGGGCTGGGGAATATCTTTAAAATCAACAAATTGTACCGTTCTTTTCGCCTTCTTGGCACGTAGACTCGTCTCCTCGAACTTCCTTTTTGTGGCCTCAAACTTCACTTCATGATCAGAACCCGAACCTGAAACTTTGTTTCGACTACTTGAGTCAACTTTTCGCTTTGCATCTTCAGTTCCAACCTTTCTTTGAAACTTTTTGCCTTCACTCTTATTTTCTTGGTCATCAACCACGGATTGAATAGTCCCACAACCCTTTTGATCTTTGGCGCCAAGATTTATAGGTTTTGAAGTCGACTCCTCACATTGATCTCGACCATCAGGACTGTCGCAACTGGTATTCGAACTCGATGAAATCTCAGAATCATGGTCCGTACCGTCTAGGGGAGACGCCATTAAAAGAGCTTCAATGATTCGAGATCTTCTCGCTCGGAACTCCTCTGGTTTCTCCAATGCAGCCACCGCGATTGATCCATTGATAAAATCAAAAATATTTTCCATCCCTACATCGTTAACAGAGTACGTCTCTTGAAAAAAGGTTCTCAGATCAATCCCTTCACCCATTCTTGAAAGTCTTCCAAATTTTTTCACTTTGCAACTATTTTAAAGAATGTTTAATGTCTCGTGCATTCTCCGTTTTATAACATTATATGAGAACGTTAATTCTTGTAGGAGAGGGATTTAATGACCAAATTGTTTCCTTATTTAATGAACCAAATTGTTTCCTTATTTAAACTAGCCAGTTATACATTAGGATACTTGAAAAGGTTAAATTTAATTCCCTTTTTCTGCAAGTTATCTTTTTTATTTAACTACCCTAAAAATTGTAAAATCATATAACAGTTTAATTTTTATTTTAAAATTTTTTAGCTCAATAGATCGATTCTAAAATGATAATGATTAACGCTTAAAAAAAAAAAAAAATATTATATGCTTTAAAAGAGATGATAGTGTAAAAGTTGCACATGAACACTATTATGACCTCTCTAGGGGCTACGTTAACTGCTACTCGACTGATAACATAGGGTTTGATCAAAATTGGGGAACGTTGAACTCATCCATCCAATGTTAAGCCCTACTGTACTGGTCAAAACGTGTAACATTATAACATAAATTACCTGTCTCAACGACCAATTTAACTACACTTGTCAACATGGAAAAAAATAAAACAAATAATCTCATGTACAACAAGTTCATCTCCCCTGTGTTGGCAAAATTTGAGAAAATCATCAACTCCTGGGAAGAACAAATGCAGGAGAAACTTATTTGCCACATCGTTTAAGAAACTCAATGGAAGCTTGCTCTATGATTGGGGGCGGACCCACCAGTGGACTAGTGAGTCCTAGGACCAACTAGAAATTTTTTTAAATTTAAAATACTTTACAATTTTGAGATATAACATGTTAGATGTTAGATATAAGTACAGATTTTGGAATATAACATCTATAAAGTATACTGTAATTTTTTATTATAACATGTTAGATATAAGTACAGATTTAGATGGAAAATCAGAAATCTATTTTTGAAAATGAATTTTAGTTAATTAAGATTTGAATTTAGAGAGTTGTTGAAAGTTGTGATTTGTTTTGATATTAAGGTGTTGTTCTTTTGTCCGTTTTGCTGGTTTAGTTGTATGTTTGGTTCTTTCTGAGGTTGTTAATTGTCAGTAGCAACGAAGTGCTTTCACCTCTTGTAGTAGATCCGTCTAATTGTTAAAGAAACTGTTTGGTAGCATGGGTTGAGACCTCGAAATTGGATAGAAATTCTTGTCTACATATTTGAATTTGATATCGAGCAGCCTAACACAATTAAAAAATAGTTCTGATTTCAGTTTGTCAGCCTACTGCTGTAATTGGTCGGATGAGCATTTCCGAGTTAATAATTTTTTCATTTTTGCAGCAATTTAAGAATGTAAAATAATATGTATTTCAAACTTCTATCATTTTAATTGTACAGGTTCTTTAATCATTATGAATGTTTGTGCTACCTTCAGCCCCGAACCCCCGTGCTCTCCCCTCCTTCATCTCAATATATTTCATTTTAGGACCCACTAGCTCTAAAATCCCAACCCCGCCACTGTCTATGGTCACTGGTAGGATCACCATGTCATCCATCACTAGTTCAAGAATATGATCTCAAATTTGAGATACGTCTCCTTCCAACCAATAAAAGAAGAAGAAACAAATAAATAGAAAAAATAGCTAGTATGATATCCTATGATTTTTATTTAAAGCATACCCAATTTGGCCAGAGAAATTAGCATTCAAGAAAGGTTTCTGGTCCTTGTTCTTCTTCATTTCTTTTTGGCATGGTATGTGATATAAGGTCCGACACTGGAAGCTAGAGAGATTTACTGGCAGTAGTGATAATGAGATTTCCACTTTGCTAAACCAAATAGTGACGACACCTTCCATTTAATTTAATTTTTATTTTATTTCTGAACTTTAAGTCCAAACTCTCACTTAATTACTACACTATCTTGATTTTACTCACTTGATTAAATTTGGTTCTGTTAAGGCTATGCGTACATAATCCTTTAAACAATAGTACACCCCCCTCAAATAGAAGGGGGCCCGCACACAATAAAATATTCGTGGGCCTCCCTACATGTGAGGGAGTATAATGCATTATGTACACAATGAGGTGTACACATAGTATAATCCTTTTCGAATTGAAAATGTAAATGGGTTTTTAGTTAATTATATTAAATGTACTTTGGTTACTACAATTTTTATTTGTCTTTAGAAATCTCGTACAACAGAAGCATTCCCATTTGAATTTCTTGTCAGTTGTCGAATATCAGAAATTCAAATGGGAGTATTTTTGGCTGTACAAGATTTCGGATGACTATTAGAAATTGAAGCTATTAAAATGCAGGACAATGCTAGACGTACTTAATTTTTTTACCTAAAGTTTTACCAACTACTCACAATAATGGGATGGGGACCACATTTCAGGATTTTTTTTTTCTTTTTTTTTATTCACGCGAGACCTATGTACACGTGAGAGGGGGTAAAACTTTTGGTACAAAAGTTAATATGCAAATAGAATAATTCTAAAATACATTTATATTGCATTTTAGAATACATTTATATTTCCACTTTGAAAACAGCAATTGAGGAAATCAATTTAAACTCCCTTTTGGTCGGGATTAAAATCAAAATTTTAGTAAATTTTAATAAAAGTTGATGAAAAATATAATTGAAAAGTTGTGACGTATAAAAAATATATGATTATAATTAATTGTTGACTTTAACTTAAATAAAAATCAAGATTTTAATCCCATTAGGCATGTGCTAAATATGTTATTAAAATCAAAATGGGTTAATTTCAGAAATAGTCACTGAAGTTGCAAGAAAATTACAAAATGGTCACTGAAGTTCAAAACTTTCAGTAAAGGTCACTGAAGTTTCAGGCGCTTTAAAAAACGGTCACTGAAATTTGGAAAACTTTCAAAAATGGTCACTGAGTTACAAATACTTTTTCAGTTTTTTTTGTGACTTTTGCGGCAACTTTTCGACAACTTTTGACCACCGAAATCGTCAAATTTTGATACCGTTGGAAAGCCCACAATGTCCTCTTCAATTACCACAAAAAATCTTCTCATAACTCCAAGGGATTCGACCGAAAAATTGCCGCAAATGTCGCCCAAAAAATCTGAAAATCTAGGCAGATTTTCAGATTTTTTGGGCGACTTTTGCGGCAATTTTTCGGTGACTTCCGACCACTAAAATCGCCGGATTTTGATATAGTTGGAAAGCTGACAATGTCCTCTTCAATTATCATCCAAAATCTCCCCCAACTCCAAAGCATTCAACCGAAATAAGTCCACAAAGTTAACATCCCGAATCTGGGCAGATTTTTGCCTTTTTGGGTAGCCGACTTTGTGGGCTTATTCCGGTCGAATGCTTTGGAGTGGGGGGGGGGGGAGATTTTGGATGGTAATTGAAGAGGACATTGTCAGCTTTCCAACGATATCAAAATCCGGCGATTTTGGTGGTCGGAAGTTGTCGAAAAATTGTCGCAAAAGTCGCCCAAAAAATTTGAAAATCTGCCCAGATTTTCAGATTTTTTGGGCGATATTTGCGGCAATTTTCCGGTTGAATTCTTTGGAGTTACGAGAAGATTTTGGGTGGTAATTGAAGAGGACATTGTGGGCTTTCCAACAGTATTAAAATTTGGCGATTTCGATGGTCGGAAGTGGCCGAAAAGTTGCCGCAAAAGTGTTTGTAACTTAGTGACTGTTTCTGCAAGTTTTTCAAACTTCAGTGACTGTTACTGAAAATTTTGAATTTCAGTGACCATTTTGTAATTTTTTTATAACTTCAGTGATCATTTCTGAAATTAACCCAAATCAAAATACATGTCCTCGTCTAAATGGGTTATTTGAGATAAGTAGGAGAAAAAAACAAAATAAAGATTAATGGATGGTCCTTTCATGTAGACATATAGGACGGTCCATTATGATAGGAACTCCTACTTCTCCACTTAGGAAGCGTGTTTGTAATTGATGATATGACAGTGAGTAGGCGTGCGATTTAACACATTGTTGGCCACGTAATTTCTCCAACATCCATATCTGCAGTAATTAAAACGAATTCTATTCGGTGAGTAACGGAACAAAGTTCACTGATTAATGGAATGCTTGATAAAGTTTGTTGAGTAAGTTGATATGGTGCAAAGTTTAGCCCCTATTTGATAGTGATTTTTAGAAAGAAAATGAATTTTTTTGATGTGATGGATGGTGAATATGTGATTGAAAAAGAAGAAAAAATTATTGATGTGATGAAAATATTATTTTATTAAAAAATATATGGTTAAAAATGAGTAGAAAAATGAAAAAAAAAAAAAAAAAAAAAAGGTACCAAACAGGGGCTTAGTGGTCATTGAAACATTTAACTCCGAAATTTAACAGTATACTCTGTTAAAGTTTTTGAAAATCAACAAGGGGAAAGAGTTTGCAGTCAGAACTTGAAAAAGTGCGCAACACCTGCTTCTTTTTTTTTAAATTGACCAATCAAATGTTAACACGTGTCCACTTGGATTTAAATCTTGTTACCAACCCTGTTTTTGTAGCATAACTCGATGATGAACAAACGCTGCCCTAATTTCCCGCATCAATTTGGAATCTGTAAAAAGATTCCCATTTTTTTTTTTTACCCGTTCGTTAATTAACGAAAAGCTGAAAAGGTCACTTGGTAACGGTTCCTCCCCATCACCACCGGGAAAGTAAGATCCCCTCCAACGACGCCGCGAAAACTTTCCCCCACCACCACCAATGGCGGCCTTGATCCGCGCTCTCAGATCCTCCTCCTCTTCTTCCACTTTTACTAATTATTTTATTCGAAGGTCTCTATCCACGGCCGCGTCAGCGACCGCCCCACCCTTAAAATCGGAATTATTTACTCCCTTCATGGATACCAAGGGCAAACATGTTCAGTGGGTGTTCCTGGGATGCCCTGGTGTCGGAAAGGGTACCTTCGCCAGCCGCCTCTCCACCCTCCTCGGTGTTCCCCACATCGCCACTGGAGATCTCGTCCGGGAAGAACTCTCCGCCTCTGGCCCACTTTCCAAACAGGTATGCCGCCCGTTAGGCCTTAAACTGTGTGCTTGTGTGTGCCTATATATAGTGTAAATATATCTACATTGCCAGCACATGTTGAATATAACTTCTGGGATGCCGTTGCAATGGGGAATTGAGATATTTCTTTGTTTGTTGTTAGATCAGGAGTTTGTCTTATAACTTACAATTGAAGTTAAGGTCTTTTTCCTTTTTAAAATGGATATATTTATATGCATGGTTTTCAGGTTTGAACTGATTTCCATATATTTGTGTACAGCATCACATTTGACACCTAAGGAAGGTACTGCCCAACTATGAGGTACATCAGCAGGTGTTACAATAATACGTAATCTGTCTGAATTAGAATTTGAAAGTTGAAACCTGAAGAGTGTTTCATGGAAAATTTGAGTGCTGTAATGTAATAATTGGCAATGTCTTACTTATAACAGAAGGGTCCTTCTGAACACCACAAGTGTTATCCCCGGTTGTATGTCTTCTTAGACAAGCCTCTTTCTTGTGTACTTGTACATTTATGCAATTGTCTCGAGTATGTGTAGTAATAGTTCCTAATGGTTAACTACATTGACAAACATGTACTGATTATGATGCAGTTTGGGTCCATCTTTTATATATTTAAACTTGGAGTTGTATGTTGTTGATACATCCTTCTTGTTTCTCTTTTGCAGCTTACAGAGATCGTGAACAAAGGGGAATTGGTATCTGATGAGATAATTATAAGCTTGTTGTCAAAGAGGCTTGAGACAGGAGAAGCTAAAGGTGAATCAGGATTTATACTAGATGGATTTCCCCGAACTGTTAGGCAAGCAGTAAGTAATTTTTTTCATGTATATTAGCTTTTCTCAGACTCACTCCTTTCAGATTTTAGAGTTGCGCTAGTGATTAACTTTCAAATCCTCCATAAATTGGGCATGGTTGGGCTCCTTGTTTTATTTTAGAAGGAACTTCTTAATACATTGTGTATGCTCTGGTTCACAGAGTTGAGAAAAGAGAAGAAAAGATAGAAAAAGATGTCAATGATTTATGTTGTTTTGATTTCTTGTCGGTTGCAGTTAATGATTTAGCTCACGGTTGTTAGACTATGATCTTGTTTCCTAGGTCTCCAAGCACTTCATTTATTTAGATCTTGTTTGATAAAGATTTTTTAAGAAGTGAATCTTTAATTAATTAATTTATTTTTTAGGTGAATGTGTAGTTAAAAAGTAGGAAAAGTTATGGGGAAACATAAATAACGATTTTTTTTTTGTAGAATGTGTGGTTGAAAATGAGTTTGGGAAAGAAGTGATTATTAGAGAATCAAAATCGAACAAGGACTTAAAGTTTGTTTTGTATTCCGTGCTTTGACCAATGGTACTTCTGGACATCCACTGGTATTATGTTAATATGATCAGGGTTCCATTTTCTTTCATGCTTCGTGTTCATTTTAAAAAATTGCCTTTAACCAGTTCTCCAAACGTGCACTTGTCGATAGAAAATGGGAAGCCATTGCATCTCTCCATTGTATGAAGTTCATGTGCAATTCTCAATAGCTCCTTTTTTCTACCTGCAGGAAATATTGGATGATGTAACAGACATTGACCTGGTGGTAAATCTCAAGCTTCCAGAAACAGTACTGGTCGAGAAATGCCTTGGACGAAGGATCTGCAGCCAATGCGGGAAGAATTTCAATGTAGCAAATATCAATGTCAAGGGTGAAAATGGAAATCCAGATATTAGTATGGATCCACTTCTTCCGCCTCCACAGTGTGTTGCGAAGCTCATTACTCGTTCTGATGATACTGAAGTTATTGTTAGAGAAAGACTCCGTGTATACTATGAGAAGGTACACTATTCTCCATCTATCAAGCTTTTCTTTGCTCTTCGAATGGGAATGACAGGGGTGAAGGGGGTATAAAAATAGAAGATTTCTTCTCCAAGGTATCTTAAATTATATGATTTCGCTGTAGAAAAAGTTGGGTGAAGGAGGATTTGACCTAACCTAGGATGGACAACATACACTAAACACCATTTTGTGAAGTTTGAAAATCAAACTCATCCAAATGACATTGGGAAAATCCTAATTACATTCTCTCTTCAAGTTGAATTATGTGCCCAAGTGACTTGGTCGCCAATTACATCATTAATTTGAAAACTTCAATTATATTTTAATCAACTTTTAAGTTTCATCAGCATTTCCTCCTTTGCTGTGGGTTTCTATAAATCACATTGATTGAGTAAGTGCTGGGAAGCATTTTAACTGCCAGCTTCTTGACCTAACCAATGTAAAGATGCCTTGTTCATGTAATAACTTGGTTTTTTTTTTTTCCTTTCAATTGGCTGCCTTGGGACTGTTTAGACAAGGTATTTGGCTTCTGGAAACAACCATGTTATGTTAAGAACTTAAGACACTAGCATAATGATAGAATTGATGTTTTCATTCCTTAATTCAACATAGCTAAATTACTGCAGTAATTTTTGTTGCCCCAGAGCTCACTTATTCCCATTTAACAGTTGCTTGCTGGCAATAAATTAGTTATTCTTTTAAAAAGTATTTGTCATAGGGAAAACGTTGTTTCTAGTGTACTGCATTTTTTTGGGGTGAACTGATTGTTGAAGTGTGATTAAAAATCAAGAAGCCGAGCATTTAAAATACGGCTGTCTTTGGAAATATCTCTACTTCCTGGTTAAGCTTATGCGCTTCCATTCCTTTTGGGGTATAGAGTCAGCCAGTGGAGGAATTTTACCGTAGTCAAGGGAAGTTGATGGAATTTAATTTGCCTGGTGGTCTCCTGGAGTCATGGCCAAAGTTGCTGGAAGCACTTAACCTTGATGAGTACGAGGATAAGCAGTCCGCTGCAGCGTAGATTTCCATCAATTTCTTTGTGTGAGGTTCACTGCATGCCAATTTTTTTGCCAAAAACATTGAGCATTTATATATTTAACTTTAGTACCTTCTATTCATTTTTCTCTACTGAAGAAACATAACAAAACCGTGGAGTTACACAGAGCGAATTGACCCTGGTGCATATGCTCTCAGTACTTTTTCTTTTTTCTAAGAGTATTATTGTAATATTTACCCGTGAGGGTTGAAGAACTAGACTGTTCATTTTTTATTTGAACAACGTCATTGGTAAATTCAAGTAAAAGTTAAATAATATGTTCCAAGTTTCCAAAAAGTATTGGATCCAATGTCTAGTAGGGTGTTTATCTTAAGCTTACCTTCCAAAAGAATGTTAAATTCAGATGTAAAAGGTTGTTCTATTGTGATTTATGCTTCTGTACGGCATATCTTTTAAGGACAGATTTTCATAGCATCTTAGATGAATAGCTGATTGTTTTCCCTGAGATATATTTTTCATAGTTTCCAAAGTAATTCTGGTTTTATTTTTCTTTGGCAAATATTTTTGTAATGATTTGAGCCTCGCGCCCAAGCTATTATATCAAGAAAAATTCTGTTTACAGAGAGTATTTTATTGTCCAAAAAATACCCACCCACCCTATTGTGTGTTGTCTGTATAAGTTCTGTAAAATAATTTTCTGTACACCAAGTGTGTCTCTTATACCAAACATATTATCCGCTTTGAGAGGGAATATTCTCTCTTACCCTATCACTGCTTTCTGTTGTAACCCCTAAGATTTGAATCCAATACTTCAGCCTTGTAAAATACTAAACTTGATTCTTGGTGCCGACTTAATTAAAAACAAATTCTAATAATTTTGAGCGCTGTTTTGATGATGCAAAGTTCGACCGATACCACCAAGTATTCTACTGATAAGTACTTCTCACCTCAACAGTTGCCTTATGCAATGAATAATTTTTCTTTTCTCTTTCAGGGGATATTATAATCATCACTCGTGGTGTTCAAAGATTTCCTTAGGCAATGAAATCTTGCAGTTTCTAGTGAAGAACTTGAACAAATTAGAAGAGGGTTATTTAAGACATTCTAAAAAAAAAAATTCAAAAAATGTTTAGGGTAATTTATCACCACAAATTTTATTAAGTACACCACAATTTTCTTATTTACTTAAAAGTAAAATTACATAATTAGGGTATTAATATACATTTTAATTAAATAAATTATTGTTACAGCACAAATATAAAATATTTGACATCATAGCTCTTTTGGCAACTTTTCCTTTCTTTCACAACGGCAAGATAATTCATTTCCAGTTATTCTAACACCAAAAGCTGGAAATAGGTACTCTATGCATGTAACGATAATTAGCCTAAAGGATAAATTCAGTAGACAAGTGTTACTTTGAAGGACTATTGATATATTTTCATTCATTTGATTTTGAGCTACGAAAATAGTTTTAGAATTTGTTAGTTTTTGGAATAGTAAATATATGTAACTAATTGTGTTTTGATACCTTGACGTTATGAAAACAGTTTTAGGAATTTTTTTTTTTTTGTTTCTGCAATAATAGATATTTTGGTACTTCAATATAGAAAAGAAATGAGGTGGTTCTTTTAGATTGGATTAGATATGAAAATTATTGAAAGGAGTAAAGCTTCATGGTTTGGTGCTGGTCTATGCTTCTTTATCTCTGTGGTCATAGTTCTCATCGTCTCTAGTTCTTAAGTATTTTTACTTCTAGAATGAAGGGAGGGTTTTTTTGCAGAGATTTAGAGATTTTGTCCATATGAATATGGTTTGGTGTTCTTCCCGATCTTCGATTTCCAATGATTGTGAAATAATGAGGGAAAATGTTGATAAAATGAGGATTAACATTGGTGATAAGTGTACCGCAATGTCGTATTCTTAGTTTTCAATTTTTTTTTATTGAATTAGGAGTATAATTATAATTTTATCGTGGTTTATTAAAAAATATATTTTAATTGTAGAATGATTATAATGTGGTGCAGTAATTAAAATTTGTAGTGGTAATATATTTAACCAAATGTTTATCTTTCTTTAAAAACGCCTTATGATATTGTCTATGCTATGGTTGTTGGCTATTTCCTAGTTATCGACCACAAAGTTGGTGACAACAACTTTTCTTCATTCAACGTATCTATTGCTAAATCTGTGCAAGAGATGCGTGAAATTGAGGACGTGGCTAAGAAAATCCTATCCGTAGATTTATTAATACATGTATGGATGATCATAAATCAATGTAGCACCTTCAAATGAGAGAAAAAGAGGAAGAGAAAGAGAGAGAAAGAGACAGGCATATAAAAGTTACCAAAAATGTCGAATTAGTATATGTTTAATAAGTATAGTTGTAGCATAATCAATCATACTTTGGACAAAATCTGAGGTTCTCGACAATATCACTTTTTTCACATGTTACAAATGAAACAAATGCTACATCGTATTGGCTTGAAACTTTTGGACAAGGAAATCGAATGAACAAACTTCATATTTAAAATTTTGAAAATCAAAAGAAGATTTCATTTTATAATTTTTTGAAATTGGATTATTGAATTTAATTCTAGCAATTTATTTGGTTTGTTAGTTTGAGTTTATCGTTTAATTCGAGAGATGCATCGTGTAATTTTTCATGAATATGTTCTAACAGTACTATAAACCTAATCCGACAAGTCAGAATATAGTCTAAAAATAAGTTAAAAAGGCGACGTCAAAATTAGAATTAACAAATGAAAATAAGATTATTAAATCGGTGTGGACCACCATAATTATTTTTCAATCGAAATAATGTTGCCTAATTTATGTCTCAAAAACAAAAATTATTGACTATGCCACTAGGACTTTACTACAATAACAGAGGTCATGACAGAGGCCATGACAGAATACACACAAGCACAGGAGCTCGACATTTTTTATTCACGGGTGGAACCCACGGCTTGTGAGGGACTGTCACCCCTTCGGTCAGTCCTTTTCGGTCAGTTCGGCATTTCCAATGCCACTACGGTTAAGTACAAAAAGGAGTTGCAGCGGCCGGCGAGCGTCTAAGATATCAAAGGCAATTGCACGTGAGTGAAATTTCAACTACCAGTCCCAGCCACTCAGTCTCAGAATATGAATAGATAAGATTGTTGTCCTCGAACAGGGCCACCTGCCAAGTGGCGCCCCTATCCGAACATGGTCGAGGTGGCCGAATAGATAAATTAGCATTTGGATTTGGGTTCTTAAATTAATTAATAGAACCAGTCATTAATTAATATCAGATCCCTATTAACTTTCTTGTCAATAACTCCACATATATCAAATATCACTTGGATCCATACTCGATAAATCCCTATTGAATAAGTTCGATCATTTACCAAACAAATTATCTAACCCTTTCTAAATAACCTTGACCATTTACCAAACAAGTCATAAATGTTTTGGCATTAGTGACGAGATTGACAGACGTAATTTAAAGTGGTCATATTCGATATTATCCTTTCTAAATAAGCTCGATCATTTACCAAACAAGTCATAAATGATTTGACATTAATGACGAGATTGACAGACGTAATTTAAAGTGGTCATATTCGATATTATCCTTTCTAAATAAGCTCGACCATTTACCAAATAAGTCATAAATGTTTTGACATTAGTGACGAGATTGACAGACGTAATTTAAAGTGGACCATATTCGATATTATTCATTCTAAATAAGCTCGACCATTTACCAAACAAGTCATAAATGATTTGACATTAACAAAAGAAATTGATATAGATTAATTTTAAAGTGGTCCATACTCGTTAAACTCGATGCTCAATAATACATTTTATTTAAGAGTGTGTTAGATTAACTTTATTTTTCAAAAAAAAATGTCATTTTTCACTCAAAATCCAACTTTTGGGATGTTTGATTTACAATTTTTTTTCATGAAAAATATTTTTCAATTTTTGGTTATGTGATCATATTTTTCTCAAAAACAATATAAACATTTTCTTTAATAGTTTTTATTTTTTAGGTAATTCACTCTCTCTTATCTATTCAATTTTTCTCATCTGTCCATCAATAAAAAATAGACAAATATAATATTTTTTAGGTTACAAATTAAATTAATAAAAAATATTTATTTAATAATTTTTACATCTAAATAATTGAATTGTTCAAAATTTATTTTTTTCCGTACAAATTATCTGCTGGCAATGAAAAGAACCTGAAGTTCTTTTCAGAGGAAAAAAAAAAAAAAGGGTTCAAATCAAATCAAACCGTCAAAGGAGATGAGACAGTTAGTTGGGGCGAATAATTAGGCCTCAAATTCAAAATTTGTCTTTACAGCTCCACCACCACTCATCGGGAATTGTTCTCGTGTTATAATGAAATACCAAATACTAGAAAAAATGCTATCAACAACACTATAAATTCCTTAACCTCTGCAAAACTTTTGCAGGATCCAGATAGCTAATCCAGAAAGATATGCCTGCAAGAATGGGGGGACCAACAAGAGTAAAACTTTCTCTATGATTCTATTTTTTACTACTTTAACTGTAAATTTAGGGAATTTCACATTTATTGAAACACCCAACAATATCTTTCTCTCTGTGGGTTCTTGTTTCATCTGTACAAATTTCATCTTATTTTTGTGGGCAAGTTTTGAAATCAAGATTTGCATTTGACACTTCTCGACTTTTACCATGAAGGTCCAGTTGAATGGTTTGTATAATTTGTTCTTGTTTGGATCATTGGATGGATTCATTCAATATAATAATTATATTAATAATGATATTTGTTACTACTTTATTACTGCAAGTACAATACAGTAAGGACACTATTATAATTTGGGTTACATTTTATATTTTTCTTCTTCAATTGTTGTTTATAGGATGGATTCTCAGTTAATTTTTAGGTTTGGACAATAAATTTGTCGATAAAGGGTCTCAGAGATGTATAAATCGCGAATTAAGGTAGTCGAGGCTTTCCAATTGTTCATGGGACTAGATTAATTAAGCAGTGGATTAGTGCATGTATTTTGAAGTTTTTTGTTCGAATTTCATAATACTTCGATTATTCTCCTATTTAAGACAATGTTTCGACAATTCAATAAGGAGTTGTCATCTATGTAAGGGATAATTTTGCAAATTTGTTAAAAGATAATGTCGCTAAATCATCTGACTAATTCTTGATTTTCTGTCTGGTTGTAGGGATCTAAAACTCAGATGCTAAACTATGTTGAAGAAAACTCTGATGATCAGTTGTTATAATTAAAAAGATGGAAATTAATGAAGCAGGGAAAATAGTAATAGCTAGACCAGTTGCATCAAGACTAGGTTTTTCGGGTTTTAGATCTTTCACGGAGCTTCATTGCACCACTTCACCTCCTAATGCGTTGTCCAAAACTGTAGTTGCAGCAATTAAACCGAGGACAGTGCGGTTTAAGCCAGCAGGGAATCATAATTTAGTCGAGATGGATTCTTTTGAGGTGATCATTTTTCTTTCACAAGTTTTTCAGTTGTCAGCATATATGTTCTTCTTATCGTTTCAATACCTGATGATTCCAGGCTGAGTTATCCGGTTCTGAAGATTCATGTGCATCTGATAACATCCTTAAATCAGAAATCACGGCGAATGTGATATACAAACCAATTGCGAAGCTTGTATCGAAGACAACCATTTCTGTCTTGGCTAATTTGGTTAGTATAAATACTGTGTTTATATTCGCAATAGTCAGTGCTAATTTATTATTTGGAAATGGCTTCATTCCCTCAGAAAGACTCGTGAATCTGTCTTCCATGGATATAAAATGGCTTTGTGCTGCATTTGTACACGAATGTCATTAAGATTAAAATCTGGGTTTTTTTTAAACTTTTGCCTTTTGCAGGGGAAGGACAACCTTACTCGTCTACAGAAAATACCCGAAGCTGATGCTCAATCACACAACCAAGAGAACAACCGATTGGACCTTACATCAGAATCTTGTCAGAATTTTGCTTCACAATCTGAAGCAAAGGGAACTGTTACACAAGAAAACTCTCGAGCTGGTAAGAATTCTGTATTACTCACAAATGATGGGGATCGTCCTTCATATGATGGGTATAATTGGAGGAAATATGGTCAGAAGCAAGTCAAAGGCAGCCAGTATCCACGAAGTTACTACAAGTGTACTACACCCAATTGTCCAGTGAAAAAGAACGTAGAAAGAACACTAGACGGTAAGATCGCTGAAATAGTCTACAAGGGTGTTCATAACCATCCAAAATCTCAGCCTTCAAAACACACCTCAACCGATGGACAAGGGCACGGATTTGCATCAGATGCTATTAGTAATGAAATGAAAAATCCCGTCCCATCTAACCAATCGAATGAAAGGAATGAATGTTATGGAGTTAGATTTGACAATAGAAAAGACAATGAATCATCAGGCCATTCAACCTGTCCCAGCCGAGTTCTACCATCTAAAGATCTGATCATAGATGGAGCACTCAATATTAGTGTGTCAACTCCTGATGATTCTTTTGGTTTAAGTGAGGAATTTGAGGAAGGAAGCAAAGATTTGGGGGCTGAAGGTGATGAACCCAAAAGCAAAAGGAGGTAATTTGATTCTTTTACCATTTGCTAGTACTAATGAGCATTTCACTCAACATCAAATGGCAACATATAAACTCATACTTTTTACAGAAAGATTGTCAATTACGTTTACCTGAAGTTCAAGGTCACTGACGTCTTGAATTTCTTTTTCTTTCCCAGGAAAAAAAGGAACCAATCAATAAAAGAAGGCACGCGTGATCCTCAAACTGCTTACCCAAATTCTGCAGATTGTGAAGTTCTAGGGGATGGATATCGCTGGAGAAAGTACGGCCAGAAAGTTGTGAAGGGGAATCCATATCCAAGGTTAGCATTAATAGGCTAGATGTAAAGAATATGATACCACTTGCTTAAATAAAAGCCATTGATCGATTAGTTGTCTTTTTCAAAATGGGTTTTTACTAAGCAGGAGTTACTATCGATGCACTAGTCTCGACTGCAATGTACGCAAGTATGTTGAAAGAACATTAGATGATCCAAACGCTTTTGTTACTACATACGAGGGTCGACACAACCATGAGATGCCAATAAAAAATGCAGATTCAGCAACATCCAAGACAAGTATGAAGAATAAATCAGCAACTTAAACCACTCAAGGAACTGACTTCCAACTAGGGGATTCCTCAAAGCCTTGCTGCAATGGTGTGGTCAAATTGAAATTAATTTAACGGCTTAATTCCTGATAATTAGAAGGGGTAGTTGATTAGTCAAGTTCTTGCTACTTATTATATCATCTGATTTACAATACTTGATGATCATCCATATACTTCAATGTACCATTTTCTTGCTAGTTTTACAATACAATTTCAGGCCCATATGAACTCTTTAACAGTTATGCTATGCTCCAAAATAGAGTTCATTTTGCTGCATTTGGTACAATCTTATACGTCCAAATGTTAATATAGATTATGAACGATGACATTGCTCAAAAGATTGTTGGTAGTGAAAAAACTTTCAAGAAAATAATAATAAAAATAAATAAATAAAGAGAGAAAAACCTTGGTATATATTGCGCATACCTGATATTTGCAAAAAAAATTAGATGAGTTACCATTTAAGATGAATGTCTTCCCTATTTTACAAATTGCGATTTCTCTCCCATCCAACATACTGTAAAATTGTTCATTTTGGAGTTAATGTATATACTATGAAGATTAAAAAATTTTAATCTTAAAAATCTTATTCTGTTTAGCTCAATCCTGTCACAACAATTTGAGCAAAACTAACTCATTAATGTTGATGCAACTGCAATTTTCCACATGAATTAATTTATTGCTAGTTAACAACCAAGATCTAGTTTATCACAAACAAGTGAAGAACAAATACAATCCAGTACATAACATAAAAATGTTCAGTTGCCGTAGTTTTCCAGCACAATTTATCACTTGGCCTGCAGAAAAAGATATTTGATGTGCTAAATATCTCGATTTGAATGAAAATACTATAAAGATGTAACTTTTACTGAGTGAACGAAATTACCAGATACCAGCTTGTATAAAGTTCGATGAGTGCTTTAGGATTACACTTAGTGTTCTTGTATGCATCAATTTTGTTAATCTCCTGCATAAGCCTTAAATATTAACAAATGTACCAAATAATCTCATGTTTCAGTAGTTTCATCAACCATAGGATTGTGACTGAATTACCTCTATGTATGCTGCTAACTTAGGCCTACCAGATGTGATATCATATTTCCACACTTCTTGTGAAAAGATGTGAAACCTTTCAATGAATGGAACATAAACAGTGTCCACCTGGATCAAAACAAGATTTATTTGCTTAAGCTTGGGACCCGTTTGGCATAACTTTTAAGAAGCCAAAAGCTACATTTGGACCCGTTTTGTTAATTTTATTTTTTATAAAAGTACTTCTTCTAGTTAGTAAAACTGGTTCAATGCGGCTTCCTTTGAAAGCTCTTCTAGTTTAGACTATGATAAACTAGAATAATCTTTCTTGCTTACCTGACTGAAGTGACCAAGGAAGAATGGCCCATCATCGAATTTTCCGAGTGCAGTTTCTAAATAGTCGAATTCACCGCCTAATGGAACAATTCTATTCAGATCAGGTTTATACTCGAGAAGTAAAATTGCAAAAGTAAAAAAGTAAAACTCAATTAGCTCACCAGCTTCTTTAACTGGATCTCCTTTGAACGAAGTGGACACATTGTTTATGAATGTTCCACAATAGGCTATCAGCTCTTCTGCAAAGTTCTGTTTGGCAGGAGCCTGTAGCATTCATCGTACCACAATAATTTATAATCCCTTCTACCATTTTCGAGAGCAGAGATAAAAAATCACATTGACACCTTACATCTGGTAACAGAGGCGGTCCTTCAAAGTTACTATCGAGGTATTTAATCAAATCCAAGCTCTCTCCAATGACTTTTCCATTGTGCTCCAGTGATGGCACCTGCAGAATGAACAAGGCTTGTTTGGGTGTACGTGCTTTAAGAAAAAGATACTATCTTATAAGAAAAATAAGTCTCATGAATCTGTGTAGATAGCAAGGGGAAGAAACCATTGTTACCTTATTTTCAGGATACAACTTCTCCTTGTACCAACCGGGCTTGTTTTGAAGGAGAATGGCGATTAACTTGATCTTGTCATGTAAACCCTGAATAGAGAAATGTTTTACAAATATATTGCAACTAGTTGGCGTTTGATCAAATCCATGCTGGAAAAACTCGGTTTGAAAGTTATAATCCAAGTTCTTACCAATGTATCGACTGTGTACCAATTGTTAACAATGTCATATCATTGGCTTAAACTCATGAACCCCATATCGAATGATATATAACACGTTATAAGTGTTAATTAGTCAAATCGCTTTCCAATTTACGGAAAACTATGGTGCAAGATAAGAAAAGTGAATCTCGTGAATACTTTAAATGATACAAGTAACACACTACCATGACAACAAATATTGGCATTAGAAATCAAAGTAAACAATACCAAAATGGGAAACTGGAAAAAAAGTACATAATAAACTCGATCAAATAGAGTGATCGATCACAGACCTTATAATTCCTGACAATCCACACGCGTTGGCAAAACGGACACTCGTAGTTGAGATACAACCTTCAAATACAAAACCCGTATCATATTCCAGGATCATGAACCAAAAATTGAACCACGTCGCAAAATGAAAGAACTTTACAATATAACTTATTCAAACCTGGGATTTTCCCTACCTGTTTAAAAGCTTAAACTATTAAAGAATGCCACATCTGTTCTTCTAAGCTTTCCTAAATAGATGGTAACATATCAAGTTGTACTAGCTCGTCTAAAAGTTAACGACTTTGAGTTCTTAGCGAGGACAAGGATATTAATTGGAAAGAAAGAAAAACAGAGGGAGAGGGTACCTAGTGGTTCCATCAAAGAGTGGTGGTGATTCAGAAGTCGAATCCAAGATTGGTGGAAGAATCTCTTCAACGCTGCTGTATATTTACACCATCAAATTCAATAAATAGATAATTAAGTAATACTACTGGACATATACAGTGATGGATTTTTAACTCACTAGGCAGCCATTGATGTTCTTGATCAAGCTCAAGTTTGCAGATAGTTGACTCGATATATTGAGTACTTATGATTTGTGAATTGTTTATTATTGCTTGCTATTGGGATCCAAGATACCTTTTGTTTAATATATTTTATACAGGATGATGGGAAAGTGGAGAAATGTTACATTTGTCAAAGTTTATACAGAAATGTCCATAATGTTATTTAGCACCACAGGTGGTAAATATTAGTTTAAGTGACATTCAAGTATCATTAGTTGATTGATAATTTTAAAAGGGACATGAATCCCATTTAAGAGCATAGGCTGAAGTTACGCAGAATTATTCAGGTTTATTTTATTGTAATCAAGGATGGTTATTAGAGATTTGGTGCTTCCCGTGCTTCAAGAGTTGTGTTTTCACTTGCCGCCCCTTGCTGACCTCCGCCTCATCCTACTGGAGCAGAGTCGACAATCTCATAATGAGAGAAAAAAGTGAAGAATCTTCTTTTCGATCATGACTCTCCCACTCTAGTCGTTGCTTCTTTTTCTGCTATTTCAAAAGTTAGACAAAAAGATTCACAATCTCTGTTCAATATCTTTGAAATCAGAGATTCTTACCAATTCTCGGTTCATTTTCATTGGATTGGAGATTTCCATTTCGAGTAACACTATCCATCTAGACTGATAATTATCATTCGTGTAGATGACATATTAAGTAACATTAATTGATATGTCATTTTCATTGTCCCTACATTTTAAATAACATATAGATAGCATTATTCAGGTGTACAAGTTCTTTACTTACAAGTTACAGATTGCTTGTTAGCTATCCCAGCAAAGCTCCAAGAATTAGCTCATTCAAATCTTGGCTTAATAATGTGGCAATAAATTAAAGGAGAAGACTTTCCATCTTTAGTTTATTTGTAAAAACAGTACATTACAGCTATTATTATATGTATTAAAAAAAACATCAATTTGAATCAAGTGGTAAATAAAGTATATATCCTGAGTTGTCAAAGAACAAAAATACATGTAAACTAGTCCGTACAATCAAAAGCGATGGACCTAACTAGGGACAAGTAAAAAATGGTGTTTTACACATCAATTACTGTCAAGAGCGATGGACTAAAGTCTTAACACCTCAGTAGAAATATATAAATTCACTATTGATATGAGCCGAATGGCAAAATTGAACAAGAAAAATCTACAAAAGATGGAGGCAGTTTGTTTCTTTATCCATCCTGTACTTTTTTCTGTCAGATTTCTTTATTAAACTCAGCAACACCCCAGCAGTAAGAGATGTAGCCACAAATCCAAGGGAAACCTCAGTAGATACATGGAAACCTGGAGGCCAATTAAATTAAAAGCATAAACTTTGCATGAAGATCAAATATATTTGAGAAAGAACCCGTTGCATTGAGGGACACTTACCAAAGAAATCAAGAATCATCTTGAAACCGATAAATCCCAGAATAGCACCAATGGCTGGCTGAATAAAGTCAAAGAAATTACATGATAGAAATTGACACGTGGGAAAATCAGGCTACTTTCAATTGACGTAAGAACTCAGTGAGAATAATTATCAAAACACTCCAGGAAATGCAAGAAACTGCTGTTCTTTTTGCCGTTAGCACCAACCTTACCAGGTGAAAGGCCTTTCAAAGAGAGCCATCCTTTGGTGCATCCAAATTGGCTGGAAAGGTGGGAATAAAGTGGGCAGTAGGAGTTGTTCTAATCTGTCGACTGTCATAGCAATTCTAATTTGGGTTATCCGGGTGAATGAAACGTTACAGTGATTTACTCCACAATCCGAGCAAGGTGCTTGAACTGGTTCTCTATGCACCAGGATCATATGGATTGTAGGGCTAAGACTGAGATATTGTAAATTGGATAACCCAAAGTAGAACTGCTAAGAAAGAATAAAACAAATCATACCACCAGCTTTATTTCAACTTTCCTGTTTTCAGCTCATGTTGATGCACCAGAGGATGGCACTTGTGGAGAGGTTCACTAACATTTGAACTTTCGCAGTTTGACTAGGTCGGGGAGAATAAGAACTTCGAATCAAGTTAGATTATAATAAGAGTTGTAATTTTAATAACCCATACTAAATTATGGCATTTTAGCCTAAGATAATATTTGCATGAGATTATTTTTAGATAAACTGATGTTAAAGTGATGATATTCTTAGTTAGCTTGCTCCTTTAGCTGGCTTGTGACCCATTGTGGATATCAGTTTGTCAAGGACTCTGGGCAAGCATGTCACAGCAAGCATATTAAGGTCAACTAATACAAGAAAATCTCACCTGCAAATACTCCAAATCAGCCATACTCTCAGAAATGAGTGTATAATATGACCTTAAACCTAAAAAAGCAAGATTGTTAATCTTCTATACCAAAAAAATAGATGCATCTTTCTATGAAGCAATTAGCTTTTGCACTTGTTATTTAAATAAAGTTCCATTGATCCAGATAGCAGTCTGGTGGAAGTAGCAAGAATATTCGTTACACAAATCTGAAATGTAAAGTAAAAAGTTCATGATCCAGGGAAACTTACTATCATTGTTCCAGAACACAACTCAAGAATATGTTTCTTCAATAGTAGTTTTTATATTATCAAAAATTAATTTTGGAACAGAAAGTAACGGATAACATCAAATCCACATTGACATCTACTCTTTATGTACTGAAATGTAACCAGCTCTAAGCAAAACTGTAGAGGATAAAAAAGAACAATAGAAGGACAAGAATGTACCTAAAATGGCGAAGAGATTAGAAGTGAAAACTATAGAAGGATCTCGTGTCACACCAAAAACTGCAGGTATAGAATCCACCTGAAAAAGAAATTAAGGCCCTGTTTGGTAGCAATTTTTCCCAAAATGCAATTTTCTCTCTTCTTTTCAACTACACATTCTTCAATAAAATAATATTACACGCAAACCCAAAACTTTTTCTTAATTTTTAACCACACATTCTCCATCAATTAACTATTCAAAAATGCATTTTCTCTCCAAAAATGGCTACCAAATAGGGGCTAAATAGCCAGCGAATATAAAATGTCAAAGCCTGAGTTCTTTAGATGTGAAACAGATACCCAATGAAAATGAAACCTACAGCAAATGCAATATCACTGAGTTCAATAACTGCAACCGTCAGAAGCAAAGGTGTAGCCTGCCCAAAATGTTTTGACTCCTGTTAGAAATCAAGTTAATGATCAATTCAAGACAGAGATCTTCATTTAAATATGTGGTGCTACATATGAATTTAGATCTGCTACAGGTACATTCATATTAGAGATGTAAAATGGGTTGGTTCAGCCGATGAACCACCGACCAGGCCAACCTAGCTTTTGACATGACTGGACCAGACTGTTAAAAAAGTCATCAAGCCGGGTTGGTTTGCATGGCCATATGCATGTTTAATTCAGGTCCTTCCAAAGAGTTAGACATCAGCGAGAGCATGTTGAGCATAAGCCGAAGTAGTTTTTGACAGAGAATTTCTTGGTGTACTTGGTAATACTGCAATCCTAGAGACAGTATTGCTCAACAACTCATGGCATTATTAACTGTCTTTCCATATAAAACTTACCTTCCACACATCATTCTGAACAGTTATAAATTGATTGCCATCATAGTTAGCTGCAAAATTGAGAATATAAAAGTTAAGAATGTCTAAAACTTAAACAGGGAAATCAAAAAATACAACCCCCTCCCCCCACCCACCCAAAAAAAAGTAGTAGGGTAATAGCCTGTGCAAGTTAAATTACAAAAATTCAACTACTAGACATGGGGTTTTAACTTCCAATCGCACGAAGAAAACTCCAGCCCCTTTGGTTGGACTTTCGACTAGGGAGGTCGGGTAACGAGACAGAGAGAGGCAAGCACTAATTTCCGGACACACCGGCAATCCCCCACGAATGATGAGACATGTCTATTAGATTCTGAAAGGGCCAGAACAAGAGAAAAAGAGAGAAATTTGATTGATGAAGAACGAGATGGTGGGATGCTGAAAAGGAAACAATGAACTGAACTCCAACCAATTTTTCTAAGAAGGTTTCTATTGACAAGTTTGTGGAGAGAGCATTGCATTGATGAAAGTCCAAGATTGTAATGGTTTCATATATTTTTGCCTTTCTTTCACTTTTCAAGAGCTACATAATGTGTGCTACCACAAACAGAAACTTCCAAAAGTGATTATAGAAGTCATATCACATCCGGAATAACCTCTTCAAATTGACATGTACTGCGAGTATCAATTGAACTCAAAAACTTCCAAACCAGAAAACAAGCAAGGAAAAGAGTACCACTCTAGGTTGCATGTTAAGTGTGTGTGTGTGTGTGTGTGTGTGAGAGAGAGAGAGAGAGAGAGAGAGAGAGAGAGAGGGAGAGAGAGAAAATTACAAGTGACGGGGATGAATTTCTGACATGTCCATTATGCACAAAATATCAACTTAATTGTTCTGATTTTCTTCAGAGAATAACTAAGAAAAAGAATACATCCATATTTTAACATCCCCCAAACATTAACAAAGCACGCTCAAAAAGAAAAGGAAACAAGAGTTAGGCAAGCATAGAATGAACAGAATAAGATATTTTGATGCAATGACAGCATGAATCAAGGTAAAAGATTCATGACCCTAACTTGTAATTCCTATAGATTTTTCCATTTCTGTATAAAGCAGTTTGGGGAGGATCAAACATCCAGAAGAAATCTGAATTTGAATCGGCATAAATCTCGACTAAACTGTTTAACTTTTTGCTTTTGGCACCGAGCAATGAGTAAATATGACAAATGGTAGAAAAGTTACCATGACAGCAGTACAGAAAGATGAAACCATTTTCCTTAATAAGATTGATAATTAGGAAGCTACTAATTAAAGAACCACACAACTCAAAAAGCTATTTACTATAGCGTTATATTTATTTTTCTGAAGGTTTTTTAAGTGCATGCATTGCAGTCAAATCCCTCCAAAATTGCGATTTGTACAAACAGAATAAAAACATGCAACTTTCACATTATATGTGACCAGCATAGAAACTATACCAACAAGTTGGAAGTAAATATTTTCTTAGTTCGTCTGAATTTAAATAATGCTTGATCATCCACAAATTTGGCAAACTGAATCTCCAATGATCTCTCAGAATGTAGCCGAGTATTGAAGAGCAAAAGATGCCAACAAAAGAAACAGACACAGTAACAGCTTCAATTGATTACATGTGCTCAGAAGAGGAATAGCACCTTGAATGATGAGAAGAGTAGTATCACTGCCAGGAGTAGGTTAACTGCCTCGAACCTCTAAACATATCATGAGAAAACAATTGCTTGAACATGTGCAATTAAAGGAAGCAAAGGTGAAATGTTTGAATGTGTACAAGGATATGATAATCAATTCATTTTTATATCTATCCATCCATACATACGAGCATGCATATACACGCACGGCATAGTACAGAAGTTACCTGAAGAGTCATGGTGCCAAGAAGTATCAAAGTCAATTGGAAGATTATTGCACCAGCAATTCCATAAAAGAGCACCCGATTCTGTTCTCCCATCATGACATGGATTTCCACCAAGGAATGAGATAAATGACAGTTAAAACATCAGCATATATTTCTTAAAGATGCAGAAATTATACGCTGTATTAAGCATGATGCTACACCTGATATGTAAGTGGCACTTTGAAATACTTGAATATTAAAACAAAGACAAAAAGATTGTCCACTGATAAACTCTGCTCCAGTAGGTACCTGAAAATTAAAAAATAAAAAATAAACACAATCACACACATTTCAAGCCAGAACTGAAGATGGAATATCAGATTTCATTTGAGTACATTAATCAACTTGGAAACCAAAAGTAATAAGAACCAAACATGAAGCAAAAATATAAACTCGTCAACAACTAATTCTACATATATTTGGCTTTCACCTTAGCAAGGTGATAAAAAAAATCTTGTCTTCAAACTAAAGAAAGATTTACATTCTCAAATGTCACAGAAATACGTTTAGCCCTTGTTTGGGCTCCCATTTTAACGAGATTATAAGAAAAATGTATTTTGGAATAGAATTTTTTTTTGGAGAATGTGTAATTAAAAAGTAAGGAAAAGTTTTGGGGTTAAAGTGTAATATTATTTTATAGAAGAAAATGTTGTTGAAAATGAAGAAAGAGAAAAATGTATTAAATTATAATGGAGTTCAAATAGGGGCTTAAACAAAGAACTACTGATCCCAAGGGGTAAATGATAAATTTCGGCAAAAAAAAAATCAGAGCTGCAAGTAAGATTTTGGATTTTCCCATCAGGAAAAAGTGTTTCAAGCACACTGGAATCTTGTTTTACTAAAAAATGGACATTAAATTTTTTATTAATGCAAATAAACCAAATGATACCGTCTACTAATATCTTCTTATGTAGAAGCCAACCAGCACACATTGTATTTATCACACTGACCTCACTAGAGCTTAACTGTTCAAACTTCTATCTGCTTTTAAGGAAACTTAGTAATATGTCAGAACTACTGCTTAAATAACTTGTATGGAGCCACAGAAACACAACTTCATATAAAAATATAGTATGCTGGTGGGCGGTTCATGCTCATACCCAGCAAAAAACTCGGATGCCTTGCCAACTCCATCTTTGAATCCCAATCCAACGCCAAATGCCACAGCTGAGAACACCTACAGCAGCGATTAACTATATTGACTTCAATTTAGGGCATTCACCAATAGAAAGTGAAAATCAAGATGTAATTATAAATATGAGATCAAAGTACATACAAATAAGGCTACAGTTCTCAATGACGAGGCGTAATCTACACTCTTCGGAGCTCTCTCTTCTGAATTACTGATGGAAGAGATGTTGTCTGAGCAATCAATGTCATTGACACCATCATGTGATGGAGCATTCGATATCTTTCTCCCTGCAAAATTAGTTCACCTATCACAGCACTATTTACATACGAGATGCCAGCATTTGTCCTCATTTCTCATAAAGTACATAATTCTTGATCTTCAAAAGCAACATTTCCGATAATTTTCAAAAAAAAAAATTATCCTGGTCACCGATAAGTTTGACGAAGAAAACATTGAGCAAAACATGCGCTAGTGTTTGGCCATGACAGAAAGATGATGAGTGAATCTCCAAACTATTATGTAAGGGGAAGCATTTTAAATTTTACAAGTTATTACTGGTTTGATTATATAGATGCTAAAAAGTGAAGTAATCAATAGTTATGATCTCCATTCTGTTAGGACGTTGTGGTACGGGGCACACAATTACAACTGAAGAAGAAATGAGAAAAATGAAAAACCACGAGCAAATTGTAGAAAGATTAAACTATTGCAAAAGGATTACAATAATTTCTCTTAAAATAAGGAGAGCACAATTGATAATACCCTCTCTTATAATAGGAGAAAATACTCTCTTACTAATAAAAAGAAAAACATTATTTAGGAGAAACCTCACTTTTTTCTCTCTAAAATTTTCTCTCTTTTACTTATCTAAATTGGGATTTTTTTCTCTCCAAAATTGTATTGCTAATTATGTAGTCAAATACATATATATAGAGGAGAGAGGCGGTTAATTAATGGCGGTGAATACAGCATATTTCCAGCAAATTTGTGATAAGCATTTGACCATTCAAATGCTTAATGTAGAAGATAAGAGATTTTTTTTTATTCTTTAAGCCAAAAAAAAAAGTGGTTTTACCGCCACACATTCTCTACTTCAGTTCCCCCTAAAATCCAAGATCAAATTCCATGGTATCGATACTGACAAAATAGATGAGCAGAGAACCCAATGCAAGAAAATTATAAGCAATCGTGAAGAAAGTTACTACCACAGATCGAATATGAAGAAGGCAATGGAAAATCAACCATTCAATTTATAAATCAGTAAAGCAGTAAATGCAATGGAAATCAGACATTCAATTTATGAATCTATACAGAGCTCCAATCACACAAAGTTTATAGAACTACCCAAAAATTTAGCCCGTGTTTGCTACACACATTTTTTTTTAATTTTCATTCTCGTACTCATTTTCAACCACACATTCTTCAATACAATAATATTCTACATCACATCAATAACTTTTTTTTTCTTTTTCAACCACGTATTCACCATCTATCACATAAAAAAAAAGGAACAATTCTCTAATTCTATATTGTATACCTGAAGCAGACGATTCTTACTCCTGCTCAGTTTTTCTTGCGCAGACAATTATTGAATAACTATCCTTCCAATCACAACTGCAAACACCTATAAACATCACATCCACAAAATGTAAAAACAGAAAGCCTTAAAATATTTTTAGAAAAATACTATCGTACCTGAATAAAGGGGGTAAGAGCAACGAAGAGAGAATTGAACTCGAGCATTTTTGTGGCACGAAATTGTTGACGTTTTGTGCAAATACAAGTGGTAAGTAAATGGAGTTCGAACTGTATTATTGTGGAGAGTGGAAGCCAATTTCATGGCTTATATTTGTTGAACTGTAAACTGGGGTATTTGGCTTGGACTGGTTCGGGGGAGACGACGAGTCTAAATACATTCGGCTACAAATCTCAGTTATCCACCTCGTTTTAGGAAAGGCATAATCGTCAATGCAGTCAAACTTTTTATTTGGCCTAATTTTTATTTTTTATTTTTTTCGATAATTATTTACACTATAGTTTAATTTTAATAAAGCTCCTCAATTTTAGCTTATTTTTACACTTATATCTTCAACTCTTTTATTATATTTTTATCATTAACC
Organism: Osmanthus fragrans; assembly: GCA_019395295.1. NCBI lineage: Eukaryota > Viridiplantae > Streptophyta > Magnoliopsida > Lamiales > Oleaceae > Osmanthus > Osmanthus fragrans. Next base: position 2,657,221 of record CM033343.1, read on the forward strand.
TTTAATTAATTACTACATATTATTTCTGATGACGATGTTCAAATGAGCCAGCAAATATTTTGAAATTATTTTGCCTTTGTTGTTTATTTTGTTAATTAACAATACGAGAGACAAATTACTATTTTCTCTCCTAACTAATTTTTTAAAAGAAAACCGTCATTAGAAACGACATGCAAATTAATAAGAGGTCGAGGATAAAAATGTGATGAAAGAAAGTTAGGGGCATAAGTGTAAATGAGCAAATGTTAAAACAATCATTACAAAGAAAACATTTTGTAGATAACAAAAATTGAGATTTGAAATCTTTATTATATTTTTCCGAATAATCCTATCCAGCACCAGTGGTGCAGTTGCTACCTAAACTGGTACTTGACACTAACATTATTCTATTTTTTCCATCGAGGATCTTGAAAGCCAATGGAGTCTTCTAATTACTGCAACGATCATTCTTGAAAATAATGGAAGTAATCAAAAGAAATAACAGAATAAGAAAATTCTTGCAATTACTTTTCCATATTTATAAATTTGGAAGAAACTGATCATAGTAAGAAATAAAGGATTGCATAAATCTATGAATTAGCAGATGTAGGAACACCTCCTCCTGCTCTAATTGAAAAACTCGAACTACGAGAAGGTGTTCTATTCATAGAACACGGATCTAGAAAGACGACCACAACTGTGATATCATCATGGAAATGTCTCCTTACACCTCTGTCGATCTTCTTCAAGTCTGAGTATCTCATTTCTCTTTTCTTCGCTGCCACACAAAGAGCAGCTTTAACAAGTCTCCGAGCAATGCCCTGCAAAATAAGCAAAAAGTTCGAGTTAATTATCTGAACCTAAGAGAATCAATCACTATACTGGAGATTAATCAGCATTTCTACTAAGCTAGAGGTTACATAAAAGCAACTTCTTTTGAAAAGTGTGTCCACTTTTTAGAAATGTTTGACTGATAAGCAACTTTTAAGCTCAGTCTAATATAAACATATTGATAGTATTGTGAATTTGTGATGGGACGATGGGGGTAGTTTAGCTTTGGTATACACTAAGCTAAGACTCTTTATATCTAGTTTGAAGAGTATTTTCTTTCATTTTTCCTATTTTTTCAATTGAAAGGTCAAAATTGCTGTCACCAGTGGAACCAATATGAAAATATGATCTTCTACATTGTTAGGAAAAGCTTACTTGACGGGGGTAGCTGTGGACAATATTGACAGCTTCCTGGTTGCTAAGATGCTCCCATAAACCATCAGAAGCAAATATGAGAAACTGATCCTTGGGATTGAGCTTGTGTAAAAATATCGATGGCTCTGCACTAAGGATTGGTTTATAGAAGGGTTCGGATAGCCTAAATCTTGCCAATAGTGGTTCTTTATTGAACTCCGGCTTCTTAAGATAGGCATCGCCAATGGATCTTGAGACCTGTTAAGACGATAAAAAATGCCATTGATAGACAATGTAACATAATGTCCACCTACCATATAAATCATGTTTGGAGATTGCTGGATCAAAATAATTTATAATATCCAATTTGAAGCAAAATATTTGCTTAAAAAGGTAACCCATAAGAGATATTCAAGAGATTACCTGTATAATACCTTTCACGCGCCAAACTTTGTGCTTTGGAACCACAATCTGTGGATCATCAGGATGCAATAATTGTAGTTCAGCCCTAACAGATTCAATATTAGCATTGTGCTCTGTTGATAATTGAATAGCCGTAACTCCTTTAACAGCCTTATCTACCTTGCCTAACACAACACGAGAATCTCCAGCATTGGCAATATAGAGAAGTCCATTGCATATTACCCCGACCAAACAACATGTTCCCACTGATGCAATTTGAGGTTTATCGAGCCATTGCTGTCTCACTAGAGAAAGAAATTCCTCCTCAGTTGTCAAGAAAGCCTTTTTAATAACATCCGAAGATATCTCTTGATGATCAGAGACAAGTTCTGTTTCAGATACACTAATTAGTTCACAAAAACGCCATTATAGTTCTTACTGCACTTTAATAACCTATATTTCACATCCATTTAAGTTTAGCCGAGGAAGTATTACGTTTTCAAGCAAGAAGCCCTCAACTTGGGCAAAACAAAAGGATCTATAATGCTAGAAATCTACAACCCTTCATTCAATTTTTGCTATAACATTAAATTTTTCCTCGTCAATAAAGCTTCATTACATTCGGCGATCCATGCAGAATCAAGTCTAATTTGCACCAAGTATTTGATAAAGACAAAAAACGATGCAGCTGTTGTTATGAGTTACCTTTTGGTAATAATATAGATAGCTCGTATAGATAGTAAATAAAAGGTAAAGTGACAGAAGTTAATAGAGCTAGCAAAACTAGGTGGCTATCGTTATAAGTTACTCTCTGTTTGTTGCTACATTTAATTGGTAGATAGATTGAGCATGGAGCTTAAGATATGTTCTAAGATTGCACATTTTACTATTTTCTTTTAAGTGAGTTTCTGTTGTATGAAAAACAAGCCATACGTCATGTAATTCTGCAAAAGCTCTAGCTCATCTACTTAAGTGGAGGGCATTGATTTCTGGTAATTTAGGACCATGAATTTCGTCAACTACAATTCAAAGTAGCAGTGAAGTGCGCAGCACATTTACAGCTTAAAGCTTGAGACTTCGAGGAAAAATATATCGATGATTAGGCAACCAAGGGAGAAGAAAACATACTCTTGAGATTGGGGAATAGGTTTTCGTTTACAAATCGTGATGTCTCTGGTCCACCATGTCCATCATAGACTCCAACGAAAGTACCATATGGCCCTGAACTAAGCGAACTTAATGGCCCCGATTCAAGCTGGCTCTGATCCTCCAACAAGTTATTGGCTTGAATTACTGCCATTGAAAACTCTCCATTTACATGAGGTCCCAAATCCTTATACCAAAACAATCCATCAACCCTTCCATTCGGATCACCCCATCGCCGGCTGCTGTCTCGTCCCCACCTACTTCCATCACCCTCCACCAAAGGTTTCCAACAAGGCTTAACCATTTTTACACAACCACTTACAATCTACATATCCAAATGATCTAAAATCAATCTATAATAAAATAAACCCTACACACATCCACACCATTACCCACCATCATCATCCAAAACAACCAGCAAATAATATATTTCTGAGGCCCAACACTAATGTTGGCTCAATTCTTAAAAATATGCACAAAGAACCAAAAGGGAATGGGCAATTGCTCCCCGGAACTGTGTCCCAAAGACAAGAAAGCAATAGTTATTTAGGTGAGTTCAGAGAATATGGAGGGGTGTTGGATTTGCATACCTTGAACCTGGGTTGAATTTATTTGGACCTTCCACGGGCGTGTAACCTTTCGACAACAGCCTTAGCTGTAAAAAACCATATAAGATTGATTGTGACAGTTTGTTCCTGGATCAGGGGATCACAAAGGGGCAAATGGATAACAAAAAGAAACTGGGTTTTGGAATTTTCTTGAAAGAAAGAAAATCTTTTCAGATTGGTGTCAGAATGAGATCTCAGATTATTATAATTATTACGAATTTATGATCGTGGAGAGTTGAAAGGAAGGAAATAAAAACTGGGAAAGAGATTTTCTTTTTTCCAATTTAAATTAATGGTTTCTTCATTGACAATTTCTTTGTGTTTAATTCACAATCTCCTGATTTCTCTCCGCTTTAATGTCTCTGTTTTTTCTCTCTTGTTTCATTTGTTTATTCTTGTGGCCAACGGTTTTACACTTTTACTTGCATGGCCAAGATTTGTGTTTGTTGACACTAGCAAACCACCATTTTAGGCAAATTTTGCTCATCTCATTTTTCTTAAAATTAAGGCTCTCTACGTGTGTTCAACCAGCTTATTTAAGTGAAAAAAACAACTTATTGAAACAACTTATTGAAATTCACGTTTTTTTTTTTTTATCACATTGGATTTCGTATCACATTGAATTTCGAAGTCCCATATTAGAAGATCAACATAATTAAGATGAATAGTCTAATTCATTATATTTGATTATTATTTTCATATTTAAATGACAAAGATTTTACACTTAATCCTTTTGAGAGTCGATATCTCTTAAAAAATGTCAATCAAGAAATCCTCAAAGTTAAAAGCAATTCTTTATTATATTTTTTAATTAATCAAAACATTCTTATAGTTTTCTCAGAAGTTGTTTTGTTCTAAATTAAACAAATTCTTAGTTTTATGAGAAAAAAATTAGGTGAAATTGATGATCAATTGAGTCAGTATCAAGAATGTGCAGAGGCCCTTGACATTGAGAAAGTGATTGTAAGTGATTTTTTTTTTTTTTTTTTTTGTTTTTTTTAAAAATAATGCATTCACTGGATCAAGAACACCAATTAAACTCACCACTGCAACTGCAATTTTATGGGGTAGATTTAATTGATGATGGTCCCCAAGAACTTGAAAATTGCCAGCAATTTTCACATCATTAAAGTGTGACACTGAAATTCAATTATTCATATTCTTTTTAGTAAAGTTGTGGATGAACGAGAGTACTATCTTTCAGTTAGTTCAACAATTTTTGATGTCGTGTAAGTAGAATTCAAATTCACGTGAAGTTCTGACCATCTATCACGGATGGAAGTGAAATTTATATAGAGAAAAAGAGATGAATAATTGTTGTAGGATATTCTTTATAAATTGTTAGATTTTTTATGAAAGCATGTGATTTCGTGTTCTGTGAATAATCGAGATATTAAGAAATACTTGTAAGATTATACAACATGAACTAATCTCTTTTTACTACCTTTTTTGTGACCATCTTTTGTCCAAAAAATAGAAATTCAAGAAAAGTTATTTCTTAGGGTTTGTTTGACAACTTTTTTCAAAATCATTTTTTTGTCAAACTCATTTTTAACTGTATATTCTCTCAATAAAAATATAATTTCACCCAGATCCATAACTTTTCCTACTTTTTAATTATACATTCTCTAAAAAAATAATTTTTGCTTTCAAATAATTTATCCTAAACAAGCACTTAGTAGCTTTTGGTCTACCAAATATTACAAATCAGTTGGCTCCCAGTTTGATGGCACCTAACTTTTCAAATTTTTTGCCATCCCGTTTTTCTTCATTGTTATTGTGTTGCCTTTGGCATGTCTACCAGGATTAATTCCATGGAGTTTTCTGAACAATTCTCTTGATCTTCATCATTTTTCTTGGTTAACCTCTTCTTCACTAGAAGATTTCAAAACACAAAATTCCAATTAATTCTTGAACAAAATTATCGAGAAGTTAAGAACTTGTAAGAACATGACACAAACTGGAAAATCTTCAAAAACACATGATTATGGAGACAATGTAAGACACAGCATGTTTAACAATGTTATCAAAAGTTAGTGTGCAAGCACAAAAAGTACTGTCTGAATTGAGTTCTATGAAATTACTTTAACTACTTGCATTCCCTATGTCTTTGGATCATTATAATCTTGACTCGACTTGAGTTCGCTTGACTGATCAGATATGGTACTTTTTTGCAGAATTTTGCTCGAAATTCTTCCTGACAGCAGGGGACTTTAGATTTTCAGGTGAGTTGGCTTATCTTCACTAGAACTCGAAATCTCTTCGACTACATGAAAATCATGGCTTTGACTGGATATACTAACTTGTGAACCATTGCACCTCAAAATTTCTGAGGTTATGGGGGAATCGATATTCTTCATCGACTCTATGGTATCAAAATTTTTAGAGTTTCTGATTAGGAAATTTGAACTATTTCTATTTTGATTTTCTTTACTGCTCGAAGAAGCTGCTGCATATGTAGATGATAAAGAGGAAACCTCGCTCACATCGTTTAAAATTGATGTCTCTACTTCTTGTAAAACATTCGATATGTTGTTGGATTGAAGCTTTTTCTCAGCTCTGTTTCTTGATTTTCTCTTTACTTCCAACAGATTTTCCATCTGCCTTGTCCACTCCTTTCATTTTCTATCCTTTTCTTTGCCCTTTCACTTAAAGAAACTGAAGCATTTCTTTCTTACAAGTTGCTTATTATTAAAAAGACAATGTTCTGACATGATGCACAAGAACTGAAGTTGAACCCTTGAGCACTCGTTATTGGTTTGATTACGTAGTAAAAAATGTAGAATTTAGCTCAACAATTAGCAATTCACCATTACTTAAAGTTGAATACAAACAAAAGAAAAAAAAATTAAAACATCATTTTTTAAAGACTGTCAAACCCGGGGCTAGAGGTCAGTTTTGTGTTTTTATTTGAAATTAGAACACATAACGACACCAAATTTTTTATTGAGTTTGTGGGTGGGCAAGTGAAATCACATGATATTTGGTCCATTTTTCAAACCTTCATTCTCTTCAATCGATGCTGTATTGAGTTGCAAGGAACTTATGATATTTACAGTTAGTGGTGACAATGAACTGAGTTGAGTTTACTTAGCCCTTAAACACACAAGTTCAGCGTGGCCCCTATAGACGAGTCAAGTCCACAAACTAGGCTCGATTCACTTGGATCGTACTGCGCCGTCCACGAGTTCATGATCCTACTCTTTAAAAAAAAAAAAAAATCAAAATAAAACAAATCTGGTCCCATGATCTCGTTAAAAAGGATGTTCGGCTCGATTCATGGCTCGTCTCATAACAAGCTCGAGCTGGATAAGCCAAGCCCATGAGCGATTCAGTCGATTTGCCACCTTTATATACAGTATTTCACAATATTAATCATATAAAAATAATAGTTAACGACTTGCATACTATCCATTCTAATTTAAATCGGAGTGTAATAAGCTTGAAGCAATTAACGAAGACAAAAATGTGGTCCTTATTTTGGTGAAGATTTGTATTACTTGAAAGGAATGGTTTGAGGAATAGTCATGACTTGGTCTAATAATCTTGTTTCAGAAGCGAAGCCTAAAAACGATTGGTCAGATTAGGGCATGGAGTGATTATGAGCCTTCTTTATGTTGAGACTCAATTCAATTTTTAATCGAGTTAAACTGAATTTCCACATTAAAAAAAGAAAAAGAAAAAAGTACCTACTTTTATGAATAAGATTGTACAATAGGAGAGGATTTACACTAGCCACTTTAGAGGCATACTCCTGCTAGGCATGTGAACTGGGGTCACAATCTACATAGCATCGAATATTTTAAGTTTCTATTTGACATGTTGTATGATTGTTCAAAATCAATAAAAATACGTGTGGAATGGAAGTGGAAATAAATGGTCAAAATCGTGATTTATGCGACCGCATAGACCCCACAAGGGTGTGATCGCATGGTTTAGGCCCTGCTTTTGAACAACCTATGCGGTCGCATAGGGAAACCAACTAGCCGTTAGGGCGTTTGAATTTTGGTGGCTTTTCACTTAGTTTTGACACCACTTCGTATGGTTATGTCTAATGGCTATATGTGTGTGTGTGTGTGTAGATCAAGAAATGATTTGAGAAAAACATAAGATCATAGAGTCACAATTGAGATAATTTTTCGTCATTCCATAGTTTGAAAATTCCAATTTCTTCTCATACTCAATTCTCTTTGTATTCTCAAGTTTTGGAGGATTAAACTTGTACTTGAGTGTTAAATCATTGTCAAGACTTGATAAATCCTGCAAATTATTTTTCAGATCCCTTCAAGCATCTAAATTTTAATCCTAGAGAGGGCAAATATCGTTTGAGGACAACGATTATGTGTTCGGATCTTCTTTATCTTCATCTTATATTTATTTCTGGTTTTGTTTTTGTTTCTTCTCCGTTTTCTCCTCTTTTCGACAATAGTATTGGCAACATGACATTCTTAAAATTTTAAAAATATAATTCTGAGTAATATTTTTTGAAGAATGTGTTATTAAAAATTAGGTTTATATATAGAATATTTTATTGTGTGATTGTGAAATTAAAAATGAATATAAGAAACAAATTAAATTAAAGTAAAGGATGTATGCGTTGTGCCTTCTGATTTATTAAAGGCACTACTAACACACGATGACGATGTCCACAGAAAACTCAGAAGTCATAATGCTGCAAAGAACTCCAAAAAAGACTATATTCCAACCTTATTATTCACCCTGAAATCCTAAGACTGTTATTTCCAGCTTCTTATTTGGAAAGCACTGCAGAATCACTTCATCCATTTTGAGCACTTCTATATATCAAATGGTGATGGTTGGCTTTACAAAGAAAAGTCAAACATAAATCCATCATTATTGTGTTTCTTGAAGAAAGGTAAAAAAAAATGATAGTAGGTGTCAATTTCTTTATATTTAATTATAAAAATATCATTTTTTTTTACATATCAAAAATGTCAAATTTTATACATTTTTACCCTCGCACTCCAACAATTCTACAAAACTCTGAAAATGTCAGATGTGTTTGTGTATAAAAATGGGTAAATACCAAACTTCTCCAAAACGCCTCCACCGCACCTTTCTTCCATCTTTCTCCGCCGCCTCTTCTCCGCAGAACCCGACCCAGATGCCAATCCCAACTTCCTTAAACCCCTTCTCATCCAACCCGTTTCTGATCCAAGTAGAAGCCAACCCCCTCCATCCCAAGAAACCCAATCCCAACCCGAATCTCCACATTAACAAAACCCAACCCTTTTTTTCTACAGTTTTTTTTTTTTTTTTTTAAATCACGATTTGGATAAGTGATATCATTTCCTACTTTATGATTATTAATTGAAGAACCACTGCCTCTTTCAGCATTAGTTATCTAATATTGACTTATTTGGTTTATACGTGCACTATTAATTATAATGTCAAAAGTTAGTGGGTGGTGGTGGATGATGCAATTAGTTTGGTTGTTGAGTCGTGGGCAGAGGGTCCGGGGAGTCCTGGACCCTCCATTTTTTTGACAATTTATTTATTTATTTATTTAAATTGAAAAAATTGAAGAATGACAATTTTTCTTTTATTATAAATAAACTTGGGAAGAGAGCTAATCTTATTTCTTCCACTTATTTTAGGTTAATTCTCAGTTTATTAATAATGTTTACACTGATACATTATCCGCAAAGAAGGTAAATGACTCAATTTGTGAGCTTTTATTTTCTCCCCTTTTTGTGATTTCCTTAAAAAAAAAAAAAAAAAAAAAAAAAAAAAAAAAATTCAGGGCAGACCCCGTTTCCCCACCCCTTTACCTATATATTTTCAAATCTGGACCCCCCATTTTTAATAAGCTGGCTTCGCCACTGGTGGTGGGGTGGGTATTATTTGTGCATGCCAGTAAAATTTTTGGTGTTCCTTTGTTGGACAGCAGTTGCACCTCCATTAAGGTCTGTGTTTATTGTGAATGCCAATCTATGTAGAAATGAGTTTATTGTGACCTACCTTAATTTTTTGTTTTCAAATAAGATCTGAAAGTGAGATTTAATGCAGTTGTTTAGTGACTTTGGGTGTAGCCAGTAAGGGACTTGCTGAAATTTTCTGCCTTTAACTTCTTGTCCATGATTCTAAGGAGCATGTAATTAGGGAACTTTTGAAAATCAGATATACACCACAGTTGATCATTTTTCCCTTTTTGCATTTTTTTTGTTTCGAAGAATCTTTGGACTATTATCCATTTTAGTGGGTCTCAACTATTATCCATTCTGAGATTGAATGATGTTTTGCAGCATTATATATGTATGTTTACTTGTGCCCGTGGATTATATAATTAACAACTGAACTCTCTTAGGCTCTGTGTGATTTGAGTGTAGTAGAGGGAAAATAGACTAGAAGGGAGTGGAGATTTTTGTACTTAATGTGATGGAAGTGCTTGAAAGTTTTATATTTGATCCTAGAAAATCAAACAGATGTAAATAGAGTTCTAGTTTGGAAATGAGTACCATGGAGCCCCTTTTTTGTAATAATATAAATAGTTTGAGCTTTTGCACAGGTGATATAAGTTGACTGGGTTTTGGTGGGGTTTTATAGTTTCATAATATCCGCATTTGCGATTTATGATAGCATTGATAGAGTTCAAAGTGCAAGGCGGCATTCAGCCTCCTAGGCGGTACCAAAAGTAAGTAATTGATGGGAGTTACTTCTGCCCCCAACTCCATACATGCTTATAATAGTAATTGTTAGAGGGGCGCCAAATTTCTTCTTCTTGCATTGCCCTATCCAGTCATTCACCTTTTTTCCATTGGGGGCGTTGTTTGGCGTATGACACTCTGACTCAATAGTTTACCGCATACTTTATTAGTGAGTTTTTCGATATCCAGTGTCTACTATCAAATATTTGTAATAGAAGTTTTGAGGTTCACTGCTTTATGTTTAGTCAACTTTTGTGCTCATTTTCTAGACATGAGGCAGGTATGTGAAGTGGAGTGAGCCGCTCTTCCTTTTCTTCTTCGTAGATTATATGCATAATAGACATTGGTTTAGTATTTATAGTCGCCAAAAGGAAGGGTCGTGATTTGTTCTACTCCTATTTTTCCGTGATAGTCTATTCAAGAACTTGTGTTAGGGGGTGAAGGGTGATGTAATGTTTCTTTCTGCTTATGTTTTCTTTTTATTTGAGTTTTGTCAATTAATTGAATGTGCTATGTATCTATCTTTGGAACTCGTTAAATAAGGTCTCTATTTTTGGGAACCTGCCATGACATCTAATTTATTGGGAACCTTTTGTTTTTAGCTTATATGTGAGACTCTTTTGGCCATCTATTGAGATGGGTCATTGAGTTTGGGTTGATATGGGGCTTCATCCAAATGATGAGTCAATCCATTTACGTTTAAACTAGGTTTGAGCATATGCTTGTTTTGGTGAACTACGCACAAATAAGCTTGGCTATTTTACATTTTGTAGTATGCATGTATGCCTTTCCTAAAGAAACAACATCGTGGTAAACTATTGGGCCCGACATATGAAATGTCGTTCCCGACAGTTGACCAAGTAATTCTCGACAGATAAGTGAATCCTTTTTGTGCTTATGTTAATGTATTGCTATGTTAATTTAGTTTGATGAAGCTGACACCATTGACATGAATCATTTTCCATAAGTTTAGGATCATATGCAATTCAAACGTATTATCTTGGGCTTGCAGAAAATGGAATATCTATTGCATCTTTTCACTTTACTTTCTACTTCATTTATCTTAGGGCTAATTTATGTCATTTATATGTCTTGAGCAGATTGAGAATTGTGTGTTTCTTTTAATGAGGCGTGTTGCTGCTTACTGATAAGTGCATTTTACGCACTTATTTAGGTCACAAAACATGGGCAATTGATTATAATTATGTTGAAATATGACTTAATTCTATGTAAATTGCGCTTACAGGACTATATCGATGGAAATAACGAAAGTGAATGAAAACGAGCAAGAAATGATCAAAACGGAAGAAAACGAAAGTTCAAGGACTAACGTACAAATATTCAAAAGTTAAGTCGAACCAAACGATGAAGATTTGAGAGTACTAGAAGTCAATTGGTTGAAAGAAGATGTCAAATGGATGAAATATCGTCAAAATATGATCACACATCAATTTCTAATCGAAAAATTATACACCAGTTTTTAGCCTCATATTGAGACTCATTTTTGATATAGTAAACTCGCAAGGAACAAGTATTATATATAAATTATGTTATTTTTAGTATTGTCGTAATATTGTTTTATATTTTTTTTATCATAACATCCATGACTAAAAACTCGACATTCGGCTTGGGCAAAATTGCGCGCGCACTGAACACCAATCTTGGCTCCGCCCTTGCTTATATGGTATGCAGCAAAACAGAAACAGTTGAAATAATAATAATAATCTAATTTTGATTGTGCTTAAAATTGAGTTTGGGATGTGTGATGTTTGCCACGTTAACTTGAACTGTTATGTTTAAATTCTATAATCATGTTTAATTTTTGGTCTGATTAAAAAATTAACTTGTAGACTGTCGTTAGCGTTTTACCTAAAGATTGACCAATCAGTTATGATTTTTAAGTCATACAAGTTATAACATAGGTATGAACTTAAGTTGATCGTATGTGAATTTTTCGTTCGAGGAACTCAAAGTGCATTTTTGTCTTCCAAATTTGGACATTACAATAGATAAAGATTTCGACTAAACTTTTTTTTTTACTTAGTTTCTGTTTGATATAACTTAAAAAATTGATAAAAAGTTAAATTTGAATCAACAATTAATTTTAGCTACATATTTTATGAAACTTGCAACTTTTCAACAATATATTTCATCTTTTTTTTTTTGTTATCAAAATATATTAAATTTCTATTTTTTAGCTACATCAAACAATGGTTTAATATTATTTATCTAGCTCATGTTTGGTTGAGATAAAAAATCAAATTTTTAGTAGATTTTCGAGAAAAATTGATGAAATGTATGATTAAAAAGTTGTGAATCTTAGAACGTATATGAATAAATTTATTGTTGATTTTGACTTAAATTTTAATCAATTTTTTTAACTGAACCAAGCATGGGTCGAATCTATTTTACTAAACTAAGGATCACATTAATAACCTGCATAAATGCATAAATTTAGAATTCATAAATATTTTTGTACCGTCCAAACTCTTCCAAATCAAATTGGTATTATGTTTATCTATAATGTATAATATGTTAAATATAAATATCATATCAAGTGAGAATTATTATTTTTTGCCGATTTTAACCTTGTTGCAATTCAATTATTTTAATAATATATTACTTTTCGTTTTTCATTATGTAATAAATACTACAATGCTTGTCATGTATGAATTTTGTGTTATTAATTCTCAATTAATTAACATTTACATTAATACAGACTTAATAAATCTTGATTTGATGAATCTTAGCCCTCGTTTGGCCCCTATTATTCCAAAATTTAATAGGTGAAATAGTTATTTATTTATTTATTTATTTTTTTTTTTTTTTTGAGAATGTATGGTTAAAAAAGAAGGAATAATTTTTGATTTATGTGTAATATTATTTTATGAAAATATGTGTGGTTGAAAATATGAGAGAGAGAAATAAAATTTAATTTAATGGGGGCCAAACGGGAGCTTAATTTATATAAATCTAGTCACTATAGATAAATTTATTTCTATTCACGTATCTAGAAATTTTAATGTGTGTTTAAATTCATGTATTATCAATTAATTTCTATGCACCAAATGTGGTGCAAAAAATTGCTCAACATCACAAAAAATTTGAATCATAGAAGTTGAATTTTGAGAGTGCAATTTTCTTCTCATAAATTTCAATTCTAAATTTTATTTTATTTAGTTCATTTGAGATTCATCAAATCTTCCAAACAAATTGATATCAAATATTACTTTTATAATACTTGTAAAGTATTTCAGAATATTGCATGTTCAACTCTGACTAGTAATGAGCTAAAGAGTAAATTTATCTCTATTTTTGGACTGAACATTTGTTTTAGGATTCATTTACACGTATACTCTCCTGTCACTATTGATACAGGTACCACAAATATCAATTATTCAAATCTCTAATAATCCCTAACCTGAACCACATACAACACATTTTTGTGATCATGAATGAGTGGTTTTCAATTCTTCCGCAAATCCTTCATCATAACCGTGCATTCTTCTACACATTCTTCTACTTGAGTCGAAGCAATCACATTTGACACTCATCTCGAAAGTAAACTTGAGACGTCGAGAAAAAATAATAACTTTATGTCGCACTAATTAACTAATTTCAAGATTTTACAAGATGGGCTTTAGTGATCAATTAAAATAATGTTCATGAGCATTTATAGTACAATTTATCTCTCTGCGACCACCGATTTGACAAGATGATAGAACATGATTATCATCTGTCAAATGTATTATGCACCGCTCATCATTATTTACCCATACTTGAGTCGAGGTCATCATATCTGGCACTCGTCTCGAAAGTAAAATTGAGATGTCGAGGGAGAAATAGTACCTCTATTTTGCATTAATTTATCAATTTCAAGATTTTACATGACGATCATTAAATCAATTAAGCATGTATAGAGCATTCACGGTAAAATCTATCATCGCCATCTCCAATCTTCATGAGATCCTCTAGCAACCGGTCGATCTCGCTGAGAACGTCGTTGGTCGGAAGTCTGCTCCGGCAACAAGGACACGTGTTTCTCTTCTTCAACCAAGGCAATATACACATCCAATGAAACAAATGATTGCATGGCAATTCACACACGTCTCTTCCTTTGATCATCTCTTCTTTGCATATTACGCACTCCCTGCCGCCGCCACTCACCTCCACCGACGGCAAAGAAACCACCGCCGCCACGGACGTCGCTACCTCCCTCCCATCCTTCCCTTCATCACCACCACCACTATCACGACTCATTACATTAACAAAATTCCTACATTTAACCACCTTCTCTATGTACTCCATCAGAACTTCACCATTGGATGCTCCAAAGCTAGTCAATTTCAACATTGTATCAGCCACATAATTACACAGAATCCCCCGCCAGAATGACGGAGGCGATTCAAGAGCTTCCGGTTCATTCTGATGCAACTCGCAGAGAAGAAGTAAAAGAAGAACCGCATCGAGGTCCCGGAGTTTCATTCCGGCGGCGGCGTAGGATGGCGCGGTGGTATTATCCCTCATGAAGTGGTTTAAAACGGAGAGATTAAGCAATAGATAATGGGCAATTAGAAGGGACTTCTTGTGAAGGGAGATAGTTTGCAAGTGCTGTAGAGTGAAGGAGAAGATGGTTGGGGAGGAAAGTAGAGAGAAGAGGCGGCGGCGGTGACGGTGAAAGAGGGCGGCGATGGAGTGGCTGAGATCTGAGATATGGGAAGAGGATAGAGTAGAGAGTGCCGCCATGATTATGGCTTCTGTGGAGTTTTGGTTGGCCATTGTTGGATCATGTGCGTGGATGAGACTTCAATTGGCCGTGTGGAAGAAATTGTATGAGTTCAGTTCTTGATACCCGTGGGCGGGGCCTTTATAAGCAAATTACTCAAATTAATTTGATGGGTCCCACTAATTTCCTTGATACTATTATATCTGAATAATAATCTGTACATTACTATAATCACGCACAAGTATTAATCATAAGAATTCATGCTGAATAAAGTTATTTAGCACCCATCTATATGAGTCGAATCTTTAATAAGTCGTTTTAAATGGAATTCATATCCCTACGTGAAAGATAATATATTAATTTGACACTTAATATCAACTAAATTGATGCTTAATTCTGATGATACTAAATAATCCATTCACAATAAATTGGACAAGAAGTGAATGAGTTAGGGTAAAGCCACTTGGCCAGGCTCAATGCCAGGCCAAGTGACAATGGCGCCCTTGTCATGGGGCATAGTATTGAGCCTGACCTCGTAGCAAAACTCAATGAGTTAATATGACATGGTCTTTAATAAAATTTAAGGCAGAATTCATAATTTTTTTACTATTCTCATTAATCTACTTAAATATCTTAACAATTTTGCCTTATTCCATCGACATGGCATAATAAACACGAGTTTTTTTAAGCTGACGAAAAAATATCTCAATTATTTAAATCGTCTTTTTCTTAAGTCCTGATTAGGCAATACCTCAATTATAATTGCATTGATTTTAAATAAATATACGAGATCTGCACCACTTCGACACAGGAATGTTCTTTAAAGCAACATCAGATCCAAAGTGATTACCAATGGAACAGTTGAAAGTAAAACAAACGTAGACAAAAGTTGATTCGCGCCTTGGATACCATTATAATTAGCTGTCCATGTTGGGGATCATGAGTTCTATTAAAAAGCAAGTGGGCTTAATTAGGAGAAATATTTCGATACGATGATATGATATTTCGGACTTTGAACCATTCAAATCGTGATATCTCGAAATTCGATGTTCACTTTATTTTTCTTACCACTTAGGAAGCTGATGTGTTATAATTTGCATGGTTTGAGATTAACAATTTTATCATATGTGCATATTAGATCGTCATATTGAAGTTTTTCTCCTTAATTAAACCAAGTTATGAACTTTTAACGAGAAATCATTACCATATACAAAAAAGGGAAACAGAAGTAAAATACTGCCAAACAAACTCTCTATAATCATTAAATAACCACACGACATGCATGAAAAATCGGGTATCCCAAATGAATTTACCCTAAGATTTTTGAAAAGTTTAAAACTGCTAATGAGACTAAAAAATAACTTTTACATCTGTTTAGATAATTTTCTGAAAAATATTTTGTCTTAAAGAAAATTTTATTATATAAACAGAAATAAAACCAAAAACAAAAGTCCAACCAAATGACCCTAATTATCATACATCAATGCATTATTCTAAACGGGGCATGCAAGGGGGTGAAGTGATGGAGTAGAATGGAAGGGAGTGGGTGGCGGATTGGGGATTTTGTCCACAAGTTTGTGTCCAATTTACAGTCCTTTTATTTTCATTATCTCTTCTTTAATATGTCGAAAACAACAAACAACAAAGTATAAACAAAACAAGTTAGCACATTCTTTGACTCAATATAACTTTTGGCCCTACAAAATAGTAGTTTTAATAATTGAAAAGGTGCCAATGATCCCTAAAATACTCTGCAGTTATCAAGAGTTTGTCGCCCTGTTCACTTACATGACCCCGCCCTTATCTCTGGCCACCATCTCTTTGGTTTTGGGCACTCAACACCAAAGTGAAATGCATGTGATTACATTTTCCAATTTGGGTGCATTTGGTACACTATATTGATTTTAAAGGTCACACTATATTAGAAAAGATTGTATTATTGCACATGTCAAACTTTTTAAATAGAAATGAATACGAGTGATATCGGATGACATTAATAATTGTCTACGATGACCAACAAGGTGAAGGATAATCAATAGGCCCTCTACCTCCACGTTAGGTCGTCAACCACTGAAGCCCTCTACGTCCACACTAGGCCGTCGACCAATATAGGGCCCTCTACATCCAAATTAGGCCGTCGACCACTATGAGGCTCTCAACGTCCACACCGGGCCATCGACCACTATAAGGCCATTTACGTCCACGCTAGGCTGTTGACCACTATGAGGCCCTCTAGGTCTACGCGCAAGCCGTTGACTACTATGATGCCATCTACCCCTACGCGATCGATACAACACTTAACCATGAAATCATCATCGAATCGGGTGGGGATCACTAAACGATTATCACAGATATAGCCAACTGCTGATGGGGTGAAAGTCCTCCACTCGGAATGTGGGGGTAGTAGAAGGGGTTACATGGGACACATGACACTATAACTGCCCAGCAGTTACATGGCTCTTGTCATCTATAAATACCCCTAAGGCCAGGGGCGGATGTAGCTCATGGCGAGCTAGAACGGCCGCTCTAGCTGGAATCGTCGAAATTTTGGGCTTCTGCCGGGGATGGAATGAGGGAGACGACCGGAGAATCGGAGATGGTGGCTGGATTGGGCTGTGTAGTGTAGCCTGTGTTATTTAAAAATAAAATAAAATAGGGTCATATCATTCCAGGTCCAATTTCATCCCTAACCGCCCAAACCCAAATCCCAATTCCTAACCCATTACCCACACCACACAGCCACACTTGGCACTCCCAAGTCCCACAGCCACGAATCACGATTGAGGATGAGAAGACTCCAAAGTCCAAACCCTACTCTTCCAAATTTTCAGAAATCCAGTTGATATACACACTTACACAAGCGAAGTCGAAGCCACGAAGTGCAAAAACTCGCTTTGGTTGGAGAAGTGGAGCTGTTGGACTGTTGGAGTAACTGGCGTGACGGCTTCTGGACCTTCTGGTGCGTTTGCAGATTCGGACTTCGCAGATTCGGTCTTCGCAGCTTCGCGTCTTCGCCAGGACTCGCCAGAACCACGACTTCGACCGTTCAACGTAGGAGGTAAATTCGATTTCTTTTTGTGATTTGTGGCATTGTGTGGACTGAGACAGTAAGACTGATTGTGTGATGCACTGATGCTGCGAGCCTGTGAGCTCAATTGTGTGAATGTGTGATTGTGCCGTGTTTATGTGACTGAGTTGTGAATAAATTGGATATTGGAATTGATAAATTGGATAATGGATATTGTATTTGTGAATTGTGAAATTGGATATTGTAATTGTGAAATTGGATATTGTAATTGTGAAATTGTTTATCAATTCTAATTGAAAATTAAATTGGGCATTTTGGATATTGGATATGGGAATTTGGAATTGATATATTGGATATTGAAATTGTGAAATTGGATATTGTAATTGTGAAATTGGATATTCTAATTGAAAATTAAATTGGGCATTTTGCAGAATATTGAACGATTTTTTCAACCGAAACAGAAATCTATATCTAGTAATCCTAGTTCTAGCTGTGTAATCCTAGTTTTGCAGAATATGAAACGATTTTTTCAATCGAAACGAAAATCTAAGCTTACAATTACAGAGTAACGTTACATTGTATTTTTTTTTTTTTTTTTTTGTATTTTGAGATTTTGGTTGTATTGAACTATATTTTCATATGTATATAATTTTTACGTTTAGTGTACTTACATATATATTAAATAAATTTTTATATTATTTAATCGAATTTTCATAAACGACCGGCCGGATCGGGTGATTGTCGACGGTCGACGGTCAAAGTCAACTTCCGCTCTAGCTGAATTTTTATGCTGGATTCGCCGCTACCTAAGGCGAAACAGGTATGGATCAAGAAATTTTAGCTATCTGAATACACATTTCATATTTTCTTCCTAAGTCTACGTTCCCTAGTCCATTATTAATTCTCACGTCGGATGTACAATGGGGAGAAAGCTCTGGCCTCATTTTGTAGGTAGAATTTGTTTATCGGAATAGCATATACGTCTCGCATCGCCAGAAGGACACGAATGTTTGTTTCATAACTACTTCATCGTGTATAACAAAATATATGACTCATCTTTGACAACTTAAACTTTTTAATGACATGATTATATTTAGGTTCTAAAATATTGACTAATATAAATCCAGGCCGTTGTGGTTTCGTAGAAGCCTCGAGAATAAATTTACAAACTCATCAATATCCAAGCACTTTTAAGGGTGGATTTTATCAATTTATAACGAGATAAATGATTAAAACTAAAGAATTTTCTTCCTGTCAAAATCCCTAGAATCTTATATTTCAAAGAATGGCAGAAATTACAAGCAGACATACAAATCTAATATATAGTAACAACAATTTCGAAACTACATCCTTGAAGAAAATAAGAACGACGAAGGAACAATCTTGTTCCATTATGACATTTGGCTTCGCTTTAGAAATTCAAAATTATTGTAGAGATGTACCTAACAAGACTACCCAACAATTGAAAAATCCTCCTCAATTACCAGGATTTAAGGGGTCCATACCCTTTATATTCCCCGCAGGATCATAGGAACACACAACGTAAACACCCTTTTGATCGTCACAATAAACAGAGCCACTGCACCCAACCCTTGTCGTAGTTTTCCATATCACATTCAAATAATGGCCACATTCACATCCATCTGTCTCCGGTTGGCACAGGCAAAGATTCTTGGTATGATCGAAAAACTGTTGTTCATTGAACCATTGTTGTACCACAGAAGCCGGTGTAAACTCTGAATATTGCATCCAGAAAAGATTCTCACCATATTTTCCGGGAGAATGGTGCCTGTAATCGCAATCTACCTTGCGCTGCTCCCCCCATGAACGAGCTGCCGCGGTTAAATTCGCGTCCCACGTCAATGGCGGGACGCCAACTTTCGTCCTAAGGTCATTGTGAGCTTTGACATACGCGGCCTGATCCTCGTCGTATTTAGGCACAAATGGGGGCGAAGGGGATCTTGTTTGGAGGTTGAATACTCTCATCACCCTCTTCTTCAATAAGTTTCTTGGGGTGTCATGGACCACTTTGGCTTGGGAGAAAACAATGAAAGTGATCAAAATCAAACCTGCGAGACTTTTAGCCTTCGACATTTTTAGTGTATTTATTCTGGCAGATTCTTGATTTTTTTTCTGCATTGATTGCCACACTCACTCTCGTAAAGGGCGAGAAGCGGCAAATGAGGTGAAAAGGTGGAGAAGGAGGGGAAGTTATATAATTTGATTTATGCTTTTAAAATTGTATAATCGTCGGAGCAATCTAAGGTAGGGAAAATTTCCCGTAAATTTCATGTTTGGTATAAATTAGCGAACAATATCAACTTTGCAATAAATATAATTTTATCCTACGTTTGGTTTTGCTAAAATAGTTACAAAAATTTAAATCAAAATTAACACATCTTTTGATATCCATCACGTCAAGTCATCTAGACATGTACTATAGCCTCCCGTAATGCTAAATAATATTATTTTTTTCACAATAAACTTGAATTTTGCAATTAGTAAAAAATCTCCTTTGTCATCCAACTTTAGTGCACGTCTCAACTTGATCACCCCTTCTACAACTAGTCACTCAATTTTACTTTTCTTCAAAATCATACAACAAAAATATTGCAGGTTTTAATTGAAAAACAACAATAATAAAAAATGCAACATGCATGTATATTACATTTTTCACTCGTGTTGTAAAAGAAATATTTATCAAAAAAATTTCAAACCCAAAATTTTACTTTTTGAGCAAGATTCATTTAGAAAAATGATGATGAGTAGAGCTTCTAGTAGTAGAGTTTTTGACCATAGAGATTTTGATAGAGAACTTTCATTTAAGAGTAATGCTAGTGTGCCAGAAAGAGTTTGACACCTTAGTTGATAAATACTCACAATAAGGGTGGATGATGGGCATTTTTTTTACTTTTTATTCACGTGGATCCCACGCGGGTCCCGCACACATGTGAGAATAAGTCAACTAGGGTGTCAAATTCTTTCTGACACACTAGCATTTTCCTTCATTTAAAAGCGGTGGAATATTTGATTGTGAATTCAAAAAATGCATTTGAATAAACTTTATATTTGCTTAGTC
Source organism: Osmanthus fragrans (assembly GCA_019395295.1). Taxonomy (NCBI): domain Eukaryota; kingdom Viridiplantae; phylum Streptophyta; class Magnoliopsida; order Lamiales; family Oleaceae; genus Osmanthus; species Osmanthus fragrans. The sequence continues at coordinate 2,678,042 of CM033343.1, forward strand.
GAATTATATTTAGAAAAATTAAACTTTATATATATATTTTAATGTATTTTGTAGATTTCAAAGCTTAAAGTAAAATACATATCCCTAAAAGTTTAATTAGAATTGTTTTAGAGAAACTCAAAATTTGGACTTCTTTAACATAAACGTACTCTAAGTGTAAGCATCGGTGGTCAACGTATGTTTAATTACGTATAAGGAGAGGTCGAAATTCTAGAAGAGGTGGTCTTTAAAACAGTTCAGATCATTTTGAAAATAATAAGTTTTACATGTTTTACCGAGAAGGTCTACGGTTCGAGTCCGTATCGAGAGCCTATAAAATAAAATGAAAATTCAAGTATAGTAATTTAGAAAAATATAATAAACCAAAAAAAAATGTAAGAAATACCAAACTTAACTAACCCTTTTGTAAAGTCGGTTTACTATTCCATCCTTCACATTTGTTTGGTACAACTCCAACTGCAAAGCGCACAATCTGCTAATATAACGACCGTTGAAAAACGCGCGCACCCAAGTCTCCTCCCCCCACGATTGCTCATTCTTTACGCCAGCTTTTGACTTAAAAATTAATTTCGACAAACCCTGATTTCTGTATAGTAATAAATTTAGTATTTAAAGGATCGATCTTAATCAATTGCAGCGACGACGATTGCTATGATGGTACCTCGTGTATCGATTTTTTTCTGCTACATTCCAGGTAAATTTCCCCATTTTGATGCATTAATTTCAATTCGAATAATTAATTGTTTATCTAATTCTGATATAGGTTTTTAAACTGATTATGCAGTCTGATCTTTCTCGGTTTTCTTATTGTTTTTGTGGGGAGGGGACGCTGAGTTCTTTTTTTTTTTTTTTAATTCATTTATGGAAATCATAAATAAAAATATATGTAAAGGATTTTTGCTTCTATGGGTACTTGGGAAGAGTAGTATTTCTGCCAGTAGAAACCATTTCTGAGAAATTAAATTGGTACACTTTCTTGTTTTTCATGCCACTGCAATAAAATAAAAATATCAAAAAAATCTCAGATTGTTAGTTATGAAACCTGATAGAAGCGTAATTGAAGTTCAGAATATCACAGGAAAAAGAATCTCATTTAATACTAGTTTAGAATTCCTCATTTTTATTAGAAATATATACTACCACATATTTCACTTGTTATATAAGCTCACACATACGATATTGTCCACTTTGGGCCTAAACTCTCATGACTTTACTTTTGGACTTACCCAAAAGATCTCGTATCAATGGAGATATATGTCCACATTTATAAACTCATGATCCTCCCATTTTTATCCGATGTGGGACTTTGATCGCATACCCAACAATCCTCCCTCGAACAAATGACCATCGAGCCTTCTCTCAAACGATCATCTATCCGTCCATCTTCCTCACCAGGAAAGATTCCCGCTCCATCAAGGTCAACTACTTTTCTCCACCGCGTTGAGGCACACGCCTTATGTGAAGCACCTGAGCACCGCCTTACCTCGAGAGCTTGCTCTATCCAGATCAACTCCTCTTCATCGCGTTTGGGCACACGCCTTACGTGAAGCATCCGGAGTACACCGTCTGTCCAATAGAGCTCATCCACGGATCCTATCACGAGCTAACCGATGCACCACCTTCGTTCGGCATTCCGATGATTTATCTACATGGCTAATTCTGGGCATGGCTCTGATACCACTGTGTTGGGAATTGAACCAATAATGCAACAAGTAGCGAAAATAATTCACCCTCAATGTGCAGAATTAAAATGACAGTAATATAATCTGATTCCAATAAGGCAATAACACTCACATACACGACAAGAAATTAAATAGTGAACACAAAAATTTGTTGACGGGGAAACCTATAAAAGGAAAAACCCTGAGATCAAGTCCAGTAAACCTTTCCACTATCAAAATAATGGAATACACAGTACACCTTCTCCAGAACACAATCTAGAGGCTATCAATACATCAAGAACACATATAGTTCTTGTATATCATCAACAACAACATCAAAAATGCATACACACAATACAAATGAGAAAATATCACTAAAGGTGTGTGAACAGCCCAGAGAAATGGAGAGGAATTTGGCCGATCGGCTAGTGTCAAAATGTAGTTTTCTTTGCCAGGAACAACATACTGAAATATCAGTTAAATCGGACCACAAACGAAACCCCGATCTTTGGCAAGAAGAAGTGGAAACCGTAACTTTCTCTCTCACGTTCTCTCTGTCTGAAAAAAAAAAGAATGAAGCCGTTGCCTCATTTTTACTCTCTGTCTGAGTTTGTATCATTTGACTTGGACCTTTATTGTTTTAATTGGTTTGGGCCTTCAATTGCAAATGAAACCCACTTGCAACCAAATCAATTTTCCTCACGTGAGAGGGAAACAGCCCAACTAATTGGTATTAGAGCTTTGGTTGAATCTCTGTAGTTTTTTGTGAGAATTAAAATGGAGGATTCGACTAGTGACATGATTAAACTCACATCTTCCAATTATTCTATTTGGAAGACTAGAATGGAGGATATCTTGTATTGCAAAGATTTATTTGATCCCATTGAATGGAATGGCTAGAAACCCGATTCTAAGACTGAAGAGAATTGGAAGAAGTTGAATAGAAAGGTTGTTAGGCAGATTAGGCAGTGGGTTGATCAAAGTGTCTTCCATCATGTAGCCAAAGAAGTAGATGCATATAGTTTTTGGCAGAAGTTAGAAGGTCTCTATGAAAGAAAGACTGCACAGAACAATGCTTTTGTCATCAGAAGGCTTGTAAATTTAAAGTACAGGGATGTTAATGGTGTTGTAGAACACTTGAGCAGCTTTCAAGAGCTATTGAATGAGTTGTCTACCACGAAGCTTACACTAGATGATGAAGTGAAGGCTTTACTTCTGTTGAGTTCCTTACCAGATAGTTGGGAAACTTTAGTTGTCTCTATAAGTAATTTGGCTCCAAATGGTATGATCACTGTTAAGATGGTAAAAGACAGTATATTTAATTAAGAAGCTGAAAATAGAGTCGAGCAAGTCCTTTGAAATGAAGGATTTGAGACCTGCAAATCAAATTCTTGGTATGAAGATCTCTCGTGCCAGGATGAATGAGAAATTATGGCTATCACAGAAAGGTTATATCGAGAAGATATTACACAGGTTCAACATGGACAAGGCAACACCAGTAAGCTCTCCACTTGCAAGACATTTGAATCTAAGTTCAAAGCAAAGTCCTTCAAGTGAGAAAGAAAATGAAGAAATGAAGAATGTGCCTTATGCATTAACTGTGGGTAGTTTGATGTATGCTATGATATGCACAAGGCCAAACATTGCACATTCTGTTGGAGTTGTCAATAGATTTCTTTCTAATCCTGGAAAAGAGCACTGGACAACAGTGAAGTGGATTCTCAGGTATCTTAGAGGGACTTCTAAGGTATGTTTATCTTTTGGTATCAGCAAACCCGAACTTGTTGGGTTCACAGATGCAGATATGGCTGGTGATGTTGACTTTAAAAAGTCTGCTTCTGGGTATTTGATCACCTTTTTAGGGGGAGCAGTTTCATGGCAGTCAAAACTACAGAAATGTGTTGCTCTATCCACTATAGAAGTTGAGTACATAGCCATTACTAAAGCTAGCAAGGAGTTGCTATGGATGAAGAAGTTCTTACAAGAACTGGACTTAGAGCGAGAGAAGTATATACTATATTGCGACAGTCAGAGTGCTATCCATCTTAGTAAGAATCCAACATTCCACTCAAAATCTAAACATATTGAAGTGAGGTATCATTGGATTTGAGATGCTCTAGAGATGAAGAAGTTACAGCTTGATAAAATTCATACTGATGAGAATGGTTCAGATATAATGACAAAGTCATTGCCTATGGAGAAACTACAAATATGTAGAAGGAAAGTGGGTTTGATAGAGTCCCTCACGTAGTCGGGAAGGGAGAGATTTGTTGGGTTGTTTCCCTCTCACGTGAGGGAAATTGATTTGGTTGCAAGTGGGCCTCACTTGCAACTAAAGGCCCAAACCAATTAAAACAATAAAGGTTCAAGTCAAATGATACAAACTTAGACAGAGAGTAAAAACGAGGCAGCAACTTCATTCTTTTTTTTTTTTCAAATAGAGAGAACGCACGAGAGAAATTTACGGTTTCCACTTCTTCTTGCCAAAGAACGGGGTTTCGTTTGTGGTTCGATTTAACTGATATTTCAATATATTGTTCCTGGCAAAGAAAGCGACATTTTGACCGGAGCTGATCGTCCAGATTTCTCCATTTCTTTGGGTTGTTCACACACTTTAGTGATATTTTCTCCTTTGTATTGTGTGTGTGCATTTTTTATGTTGTTGTTGATGATATCCAAGAACTATATGTGTTTTTTATGTATTGGTAGCCTCTAGATTGTGTTCTGGAGAAGGTGTACTGTGTATCCCATTATTTTGATAGTGGAAGAGTTTACTGGACTTGGTCTCGGGATTTTTCCTTTTATAGGTTTCCCCGTCAACGAATCTTTGTGTTCAACTATTTAATTTCTTGCCGTGTGTATGAGTGTTATTGCCTTATTGGAGTCGGATTATATTACTGTCATTTTAATTCTGCACATTGAGGGGTTGAATTATTTCCGCTGCTTGTTGCATTATTGGTTCAATTCCTAACAATTTTGCATAACTATATATTATTTTCGCACTAAACTTAGCTTTGTAATCTTTGTTGATGAGTATTTGCGAAAAATGGGGATCAGATAGTCATTTTTTTCTCCTAATCAAGCAAAATTTCTCTAGACATTGTTCTCTTTTGTTTCTGTTGAAATTGGATCATGATAGACATATGGTGTTTATAACATCAAATAACATTGGTTAAGATTTCTTTTTTCTGTGCAGTGTTTATATCAGCTGCTACCCTTACACTTGATTCCATTGAGATATATAAAACACATGATTGGTTACCGTCCAAACCTACAGTTTACTTCCTGTGTAAAGGGGAGAACAAGACAATTTTACCTGATGTGAAGGAAAAGCATCTCTTGTATACCTTCAAAGGTGAAGAGTCTTGGCAGGTAAACTGATCAGTGAATATTATTTCATTTTTATAGAATTTCCCCCTTAAGTTGTTTTGGTGGGCTAAGGTCAAGTTGATATATTTAATGCCAAGTGTAAATGCCTGTTCATGCTGATACAATGTTGAGCCCTCTCCTTCCACCCTCTTTCTCGGTTCTTGCTCCTGAAAGAAAATAGCACCGCACATTCAAAAGTTACTGACCTTCCATTTTTACACCATATGTTCTTATGAATATGCCTATTTTTCCTGTGTATGGAAAACATGCTGAACTCCTGTATTCGGAATGTGTCAGAATGTTATACTCAATGATTTGTGCCAGAGTTTTGGTGACGTTGGATAATGGATACAAGTGTTTCATTAGGTTTAGTTCTTGTCTCCGTTTTGTTCTATAGAGCTCGAGTCTGCTGGCTACCTGCACACTGAATTCATCAATTGTTTTTAGTATAGAACCTGATATTTGTATTAGATTTTCACTTCTTGTGTAGTATGGAAGATTAACACTGAGAAAGTAATCTTGCTTTTGCTCTTTTCAGCCCTTAACAGAACTGCAAGATAAGAAATGTAAGCGCTGTGGATTCTATGAAGAGGATACCATTAAGTCAGATGATGTATTTGATGAATGGGAGTTTTGCGCATCTGATTTTACGAAGTCCGATGGGAAATATATTCATTTGAAAGACAAAGAATTCAATGCAACATTTTCGTGTCCAGAATGTGTACCTTTTGGAAATGGTGAGTACTGACTTTGCTCTTCGAATTTTACGCATCCTTCACTTCACACATTTGATGTAGGTGTTTAGCCTGTATGCATCTCGATGGAATAACTGGTTTAATCATTCATATAAAGGAAACCACTTTCTTTTTCTGATGGAACACCATCATTTTAAGAACATTCTTATGTGCTTTTCTAAGTGTCATAGAAGGCAAGTGAAATACCATCTGCCTGAAACTTGCCACATCCCAAGTTGGTGTAAAAGTTTGTGAAATGAAAACATAATACCTATAGTCATGGTTTTCAGCCGTTAATGATTAGATTGGCGAAAAAGGATTCATGCAGAAGGCCCCAGTTTCTTAGGAACAAGGTTTAGTCTGTTTGTTGCTGCTGGTGTGGGAAAGGAACAATAAATGGAGTTCGGTTGGCTAAAAGTAACTATCTGCATGTTATAGAATTCAATAGTGCTACACGTACATAATGTTACACATAATGCATTACATCCCCCCCCCCCCCTCCTCACATGGAGGGGTCCCACACACAATAAAAAAATTAGCTAATACTATTCATATGAGACAGGTGTGGCAACACCTAGTGTACAAGTATCTTTATCCTATAGAATTAGATCCCTTAATGGTAACATACTTGTAACAAACCTCACGTGTGAATAGATTTGATATTTCAACTATGTGATTCATTTACAATTATAAAAGTTTTCGTATTTAAGGTTCTTGGGCACTTAGCAATGCCATGTTTAAAATAACTAGTAGTAAGCATGTGCGTTGCATATCTTCTGTATCGGAAGAATAATATGTGTAATATTTTTTAAGTACTAATAATTTTTTTTTTTAAGTAATTGATATTGTTAAAAAATAAGACATGTTAATAGTGTATGTCATTTCATGTTAATTATATACGTAGTATTATTATAATTTTTATTTTGATTTTATATGAGTTTTTATTAATCATATACTAATAATTAGTAATAATAGTGTTTAGTGGAAATTAATTGACTTAATTTTAAAAAATACATAATTTTAATTTTAATAATAATTCAATTTAGTTGCAATAAATTTAATTTTAAGAGTATTATTAACCATAAACATAAAAATTTTATGGTCAAATGAAAAATTAAATATATAAGAATAAATGAGGGTATATTAGACATAGCTAGATATGTAAGGGTAAATTTGGTAATTAAAAGTTTCTCCTCAATCCACACTTTTAATATATAGTAGATGTAAAATATTATATCTTCTGTATAGCTGATTGATAATGCTGGTTTGGGTACTTTCTTTATCTTTTGTATAATGAGTTCTTATCTTGGTTTATATATGTGTTCTATAAATGAGCATGACATATGCTGTTGCATGAATGCAAATTTGCATCTTTAATTCTTATATTGTCTATTGTATGTTGTAATTGCTAGCTTCAGACCATTCCTCTACATCTGAAAACAGCTCAGGTGGAATGCATTGGGCTCTAATTGTGCTTATCAGTGCTGTAGTTTCAACAGTTTTTATTGCTGGATTGGTAACTGCATTCAAGTTTTGGCAGAAAAGGAAGAGGCAGCAAGAGCAGGCACGGTTCCTGAAACTGTTCGAAGAAGGTGATGACATCGAGGATGAATTTGGAATTGGCCCTCTTGGCAGTGAAGCTTGAAAAACAATTGTTCTCCTGCTTTTGAAGTCCATTTGCAAAGTTGTGAGATTTTCTATAGGAGTAGATACACAAGTGTGTGATTGAAAATAACTATAAACAAAAAAGCCATGTAGCATGGTCCTTTTTTCCTTTTTGGGGACACGGGTGAATGCCAAGGAGATATAGCAGCTGTACATGCATCGCAATTAAATGTGGTTGAATAGAGGAACTGTTGAATGTATCAGAAGTTAGAATAAGTATACTATATTCTTCAATTCTTTTTTAGCAAGAAAGAAATTTCATATCTTTTGAACTGACATTTGATGTAGATATCCATTATTCAACAGCGTTAAGTACATGCATGGAGAAAAATAATTCAGAAGGCGGAGAGACAGATAGAACACCATATAAATCTGCTGGTTCAACCTGGGTTTCCTGGTAAGTCGCTCAATGCACTAGCATAGTAACCAAAGATTCCTTCACACTGTATCATCTCATTAGATTCATCCCACCTGTTATTTATGTGGAAGCTCTTGGTAGTCATGGTCATGAAAATCTTCCATACCACCCACTCCTAAACTAAAACCACCATACGTAGACCACTGATCATCACCATAGCTGAGTTGGATGTCGTCGTTAGATGTATAATAACTACTCAAATTTTCTTCGCCCTGACAATGATCGTCTTCATATCTAAGCTGCTGCCATATGCGTCATATCCTTTGTCAGAATAGATGTCATCTTCACCCCAGTAGCCACAAGCGTAGGATTCATAACATCCAAGTGAATTCCCACCACTACCATAAGACAATTGCATTCCCTCATCAGCTTCCTCGTGAATTGAGGAGTTAGAATCATAATAGGCCTCTCTTGAGAAGATGAAAGTGGCTGTTCATAAGGGCCAACATCACCATATCTACTGTCATACCAAGTGAGATAATAGGAATTATAGTCGCCAAATTCAGACTCAGGCTCAAGCTCAAGCTCACTACTTACAAGGCTGTAGTTGAGCATCACAGTACGAAGAAATTCTCCTACCTTTAATTACCTGGACACTGAATTGTACTCTGTGTGTGTGTGTGTGTGTGTTTGTTTGTTTCATAGAAGAAAATGTATAGATATAAACACGTGGGTCAGGACAATGTACTCCTAATATCTATTAGGTATAGTAATTTGAGGCAAAGTCAAAATATAAGGAAGCCTTTTTTGAATTTCGTGGTAGTACAAACAGTTTAAGTGCATTAAGCATTGAATATCATAAGAAGGACGATGCTACAAACGAAGAAAAGATGGTGAAGAGCATCTAATACCATGAATTGACAAGTTGACATTACATATTCTCTGGATGATGGTGGAACACTCGGCAAACTATGTCACACATTACAGGCTGAATGATATCTACGAATATCAAGAGTAGGGATGGCAATGAGACGGGAACAAGGTGGCGCTATATGTTCCCCGCCCCAGTCAGGGCTCAGTGCAGGGAGCGAGGCACTTGCCATCCCTAATCAAGAGTCATTGTTGTGTTTAGATACATTCAATTTGCACCTACATTAATTTAGGAATTGCAGCTGATCAAAGGATGTGTTAAGATAAATGTCCTTATTTGGCACTTGGCAGACTCATTTGTAGCTAATCACTTGATAGCAGCCAATTTCATATCGATCTTTAAGCAAATTAGTGAAGATTGTGTAGTTTTGAATCTCGATATTTGATAGTTTGGTGGAAGTTACTCATAGAAATCATCATTTTTATGGAGTAAAACTAAGTTTACATGAACAAAATACTGTTCTCGTATATAGAAACTCACAGTTGTACAATACTTGTGTTGCAATTGAAGGAAGTCCTTCAGTCTTAATCTTTGAGGCTGGCATCTATACACCAGTTAATAGACACTGGAATGTCCCATATCGTATTTTAGTGCATTGGACTTACCTTTGATGCTTCCTATCCTAAAACGTAGCCATTATCTCAATCCTTCAAAACAAAACTTTATGTAGATTCTTTTTCTACAATATAAAGAACTGTTTCAAGATGCCAAGTTGTAAATCTAAAAAACTACCAGTGTCAATCTGTTTGTGGGTCATTGCCATCCATATCGTACGTGAAGGGCGAACTCCATAAAATAGGAGCCATTTATCTGTAAAAAAGTGGAGTCCGATAATCTCCAATAGAACCATGATGTTATTTTACTCATTTTGCATGAATCAAAAGAGAGACAATCATGATTGGGCTTAATACTTTCGAAGAGAATGGAGCCAGGGTAATTAGAAGAGAAAATAGTAAAGAACTAAGCATGCTATGGTAATGCCAGTAAGCATCATCCTCACATATAACGCAGTGCAACGAGACAATTTCACAGCATTCAAATGATTTCAACGAACTAAATCGTCAAACTGAAGTATCAGACCAACTTTGTGACTACCAACCAATTTCACGGAACTAAAGCCCCCGTTTGGCCCCCTTCCTTTTAAATTTTAATGTTTGGAATAGTATTTTTTTTTTTTTTTTTGAATTGTGGTGGAAAAGAAGAAAAAAATTTCGATTTACATATAATATTATTTTATGGAAGATTATATGGTTGAAAATAAGAGTGACAAGAAAAAATTGAAAGAAAATGGGGCCGGCGGCTAAATATGGAAAATGGATTCCTTCCAAATTTATTTTGTCATTGGCTTCCGGACTCGGTTAGAAAAAGGAAGGAATCCCTTTCTAGTTAAAGAAGGAATTTACAATTTTTATATCATTTACATTTCATTTTTAAGAATATTAACTAAAAAAAAAAAATCAATTTATCTTATTTTGATAGCAAAGAAAACTGAAAGGGTGTCAGTTTTTCACCAGTTTTTGTTTTCCAGTTTTCCCTTGCCTCTATGAAATAGCATTCATCATGATCTTAATGAATTAAACATGAATAAAACCCGACTCAGGGATTGACACAGAAAAGGTAAGGATTCTGGTTTTGACCAGGACGAACTGGAGGTAAAATAGAATTCATTAAATATATTTTCCATCATTTTTCTATTTGAACAGGCCAGGGTTTTGTTCAAATAGTCTTTGGCATGTAACCAGACCAGTTTATGGTTTTCCTAGTCCAATCCGGTTTTTCCAACACGGGTTCAAACCCGATAAAACTCAATCAAGCAAGATATAAAGTTAGCTGAGAAAGGCTCGACGGCAGGGTTAGTAAAGTTCTCAGTTAAATTTAAGATGACAAAATGAAGTGGCAATCAGATTCAGCAAGCAATAAATTATAACCCATGCCATTGACAATCTGCATAACATTACAGAGATAATTTGTGCTTACCTTACCATCAGAAGTTATTCAAATCATTAAAGAAATGCCTTAAATTTGGATTAATCTATTACGCTTCGCATTTTCTGGTAACCATCTCATCCGCAGATCCCATTCGAGGACACTAACCAAGTGATTGATGAACCGAAAACTGACTGGCAAATAAATAGTTACCTGCATAGGATTGAACCATGATTATACACACGATAATACTAACCTCATTTAAAAAATAAGAACCCTTCAAGGTTTTATAAAGCACCTAGTTGATACGTCATTGTGAACTCGTGCTCCATATTGCACGATTGAAATTATCCAACTCTTTCGATTGTAATCCATACACAGCTTTAATTGTATCTACACAAGAACTGGATTCGACAAATGTTCATCAAAAACTATGTTCGCTGTTTGCATTGGTGAATGGTTTTCAAATTTCATTGCAAAGAAACTGAACACTTATGAATGAAGAAGCATATAACTTTCACAACGAAATTGTTTTCCTGTCCACGGTAGACAGGATAATGCTACCCACTTGCTATTGTGGCACGAAAACCTTACTTACGGCTCTTTCCAAAGTAAGGTTCTCTCCAAAGTTGGCAGGATAAGCCTTCTGACTGTGGGCACAGGAAAACAGAAGTGACTTTCACAAAGCCTAATGAGAGGTAATAATGGGAATTGCTAGGTACGTATAACCTGCAAGCTTCCTTTTGGAACTTTTTCGTGTCAATTCCATACAATTCCTTGAAAATTCCGGGCTCCACTCGACAGAAATACGGACGATCTATAGTTAAAAATAATGATACAAGAAAAAAAAAATCAGCTTATTCTAAGCACAGTAACAAACAAAATCTTAAGGACGCATTAGTGAAGTGAAATTAGAATTAAAAACGATTTTTCAAATTAGTATTCGAAAAATGACAAAACTGAAGGGTGCAATTTATCACCACCAAACATGCCCAAGAGAAATGAATCTTAAAATAAAAAAATATAGATATTGACCTGCATAAATGGAGCATTTTCTTGTGCTTTTTTCATAGTGAATGCACCACCCATCTGGACCAATCAAGCTTTTATATAACTGGAACAGATCACCAGGTATGAGCAGCTACAGTTTCTCAAATTCCAATAAACCCACACAAATACACACATTACACACACTGTTTGAGCAAGAAAGTTGCCGAAAGGGACCGGACCTCGATGTCAGAAGGGTCCTCAAAGATTTCTTCAGGGTAGGGGAAGGCGAGGCCCTTCTCGAGTTTGCAGCAAGCACCGCAGTTCTGTACACACTGCCACACAGGATTTTTCTTCTTGATACCAAAGCCAAGAGCAGAGTTTTGAGGGAGATTCTGGTTTTGGTCTGTTGGTTTCCAGATCGAAGATCATAAACGATTTAACAAAAACATACACAAAACAGTAAACAACACCAAGAATTTTTCGCCCTTAGGCCCGGATGTTCACCCACAAAGGGCTACTCACCACGTTGAGCATCTACTAAGTAGAATCTGCTCGAATCCACTAAGAATCACCAAGAACAGATACAAATGTACGAATGAACATCAAGGTTCTTCGTTTTGGGTTTTCTCTCTGCCTCTCTAACTAGAAGATTACAATACTCAATTAGTCATCTTCAATATAGTACACTCAGTACAAAGAAATCACAAAGATTACAGAAAACAATCTCACAGAACCACTCAGTAGAGGAACAGTCGAGAGAACAAAGGGAGGCGAGAGAGAACCCTAGAGAATACAATGAAAGATTAGTCTCTCGAAAGGTCTACTGAACCATCATATAGTTCAACCAAAGATCCGGATCAAACGGCCAATACAGTGCCAAGTGTAGGATCCACAATTAATCCCAACAATCAAGCAAACTCGTGTTTTCACAAAACACGTTAATGGTCAAGTGTAGTGATCCGGTGGCCCAACACCTTAAGGCCCACAATGGAATAGAGAGGCAGCCCAGTTAACAATCTCCACCTTGCTGATCTATTCTATGGATTCCTAAATGGATTCAAGTCAATTCAAGAACTTGTTTCATTTGCTCTAAACAACCTGTAAAAGAAAAAGAAAGAATCAGTTTAAGGTCTCAAGAAAAACAATTATAAAACAAAGAGAGAATCCATTACCTTCATGATATATTCAAAATTTTCAGACAATTTCTGAATTTGTTTAGAGGTAACACTTTAGTACCAAAGTCTGAAGGATTGAATTCAGTTGGGATTTTCACTAAGTCAATCACACCTTTTTCAACCATATTCCTTACAAAATGGAATTTAATGTCAACATGTTTAGTTCTATCGTGATAGACGGGATTTCTACTTAAATGAATGGCACTTTGGTTATCAGTATTGATTTTAACTTTATCATTCATAAAACCAATTTCATTAAGCAAACCCCTTAACCACAAACCTTCTTTAACAGCATCACAGGCTGCAATATATTCAGCCTCTGTAGAAGATAAGGCTACCAGTTTTTGCAGTTGAGACTTCCAACTAATACAACCATCACACAGGGTAAATACATAAGAGGAGGTAGACCTTCTTTTATCTAGGTCACCTGCAAAGTCAGAGTCTGTATAGCCTTTCAAAACAACACCTTCTTTACACTTTTGAAATTTTAAGCCTAATTCAGTTGTACCTTTTATGTATCTTATCATCCATTTAATAGCTATCCAATGTGTTTCTCCAGGATTAGCCATAAATCTACTAAGAGTGCTTATACCATGAGCTAGATCAGGTCTTGTGCATATCATAAGATACATAATAGAGCCAACAGCATTTGCATAAGGTATATTATTCATTCTAGCATATTCTGTATCAGTTTTTGGGGATTGATCACTAGAGAGTTTGAAATGATTTGCAATAGGTAAAGACACAGGTTTACACTCAGTCATAGCAAACTTTTCAAGCACTTTAGTTACATAAGAGTTCTGATTTACATACAAAGTGAGGTTCTTTCTATCTCTTTTAATCTCCATGCCTAGAATCCTTTTTGCTTGTCCTAAGTCTTTCATTTCAAATTCAGTTTTAAGTTTTTCTTTAACAGAGTTTATTTCAGAACTGTCATGGCAAGCAATAAGCATATCATCGACATATAATAAAAGATAGATAGAGTCAGGTCCACCTGAACCTTTGAAAAAGAAGCAAGGATCAAAATTACTCTTAAGGAACCCCAAATTTTGAACATAAGAATGGAACTTCTTATACCATTGCCTTGGTGCCTGTTTTAGCCCATAAAGAGATTTCTTTAATAAGCAGACTTGATCAGATTTAGGATTGATTTCAAATCCTTTTGGTTGATTCATGTAGATGGTTTCATCAAGATCACCATTTAAGAAGGCAGTTTTAACATCAAGCTGGTCCAATTCCCAGTTGAAATGAGCTGTTAAAGCAAGTAAGATTCTGATGGAAGTGTATTTTGCAACAGGTGAGAATATTTCATTATAGTCTATACCTTCCCTTTGTGTGAATCCTTTAGCTACAAGTCTGGCTTTATACCTTATACCTCCTGAATTAGGTTCCCCTTCTTTAATTTTATAAACCCATTTACAATCGACAACCTTTTGAAGTTTGGGCCTTTTAACAAGAATCCATGTTTTGTTTTTAATTAGAGAATTCATCTCCTCTTTCATGGCATCTAGCCAAAGTTTAGATTCTTTACAGTTAACAGCTTCTTCGAAGGTTGTGGGTTCAGAATTAACAGATTCAAGTTCAGTATAGAAAGTAACAAATTCATCTGTGTTAATTCTAGAAGAAGGGAACCTATCTCTTCTACCTCTATCCCTGGTCAATTGATAATTGCCAAGGGTATTTTCCTGAGGTTGATTTTCAGCATCAGATTCATCAGATTCATGTTGAATTTGATCTGTATTAGATTGAGTGGTCTCCACCTCAATCAAATCATTTTGTTCAGTTTGGTTGTCAACAGGTCTTTCCACTACAGTTTCTTTAGTAGTAGAAGCTTTAAGGGTATCAAGATTTGAGGAGGTTTTACAAGGGAAATTATTTTCATCAAAAATAACATTTCTACTAATGATAACCCTGAACCCACCTGTTTCTTTAACCCACAATCTATAGCCCTTAGTTTCTTCTCCATAACCCAGAAAAACACACATTTTTGGGATCTGGGTTCAAGTTTGCCTATACTCTGGTGAGAATAGGCAGCACAGCCAAAAACTTTTAATTTCAAATAATCAGGAGACTTCCCAGAATATAGATGTTCAGGGACTTGAAAATCAACAGCACTTGAAGGGATTCTATTTATTAGGTAAGTGGCAGTCTTAAGGGCTTCACCCCAAAACAATTTTGGAAGGCCAGAACTCAGTAACATACATTTGACCTTTTCTAATAAGGTTCTATTCATTCTTTCAGCAACACCATTTTGCTGAGGAGTGTATGTTACTGTTCTGTGCCTTAAAATTCCAGATTCTTTACAAAAGAGATCAAATTCAGAATTACAGAATTCCAAACCATTATCTATTCTAAGTGCTTTGATTTTCATGTTTGTTTGATTTTCTATAATCAATTTCCACTGTTTGAAGTTTTGGAAAGTTTCAGATTTGTGTTTTAAAAGAAAAGTCCAGATTTTCCTTGAGAAATCATCTACAATTAAGAGGTAAAATCTGAAGCCACTTAGAGTGTTTACAGATGCGGGACCCCACAGGTCAGCATGTAAATACTCAAGTATAGAATTAGATTTGTGAATCCCTGTTTTAAAAGGTAATTTATTTTGTTTTCCAAGAATACAGTCTTCACAAAATTCTAATTTTACAATATTATCTTTTCCAAAACTTCTCAGTTTATTTAGAATAATCAGACCCTTTTCACTAATATGGCCAAGTCTCCTATGCCATATTAAGGTTTTATCCTCATGATGTTTTAACAACTGCAGAGCTGTTCCCAACTAATGGTTCAGCTTGCAGAGTGAAGATCCCATTGGATCTAGGAGAAGAAAATATTTCTCGAGAATCAAGAATTATTCTAGTTTGACCCTTGTGAATTCTGATTTCATATTCATCATCAAGTTGACCCAAAGAAATCAGGTTTCTTTGAAGATCAGGCACATACCTGATATGAGAGAGTTCAAGAAGGCTATTATTTTCTAATAAAAGCCTAAGGTTTCCAATACCCTTTATTTGGCAAGTCATATTGTTTCCTAACTGGACTTGACCACCATTAACATCATTAAAGTCAGTGAACCATTCTCTAATGGGACACATATGAAAGGAACAACCAGAATCTAAAACCCATTCACTCAGGTTTTTTCTGGTTGTTGTACATAGTACAACACCCTGGATGTCATGTTCATCATTGCAGACAATATCTGCAGAACCATCCATGTTTATTTTTCCTTTCATATCAGATGCTTTCTTGAAGCAATCTTTTATTAGATGTCCAGTTTTACCACAGTAATAGCATTTTCTAGGTGGCTGTATAGGCTTTGTTTTGTTCTTATTTTGATTTCTGAATTTGGTAAATTGGGGTTTTCTCTTGTTGTGAGAATTAAAGTTGCATTGACTTTGTCTTTTGTTTTGGTTTGTCTTTTCTCTCACACTTAAGCCTTCTCCAAATTTAAAATCTTTGGACTCAGATTTCAGTTCAAGTTCTTTGTTTCTTAGAGATGATATTATAATGTCAACAGTAAGATCAGTTCTCCCATATTCTAAAGCATTTCTTAGTTCTCTGTATTTGTCACCTAAGGCGTTTAACAGAGCAACAACCTGTTGATCTTCAGATATCTTCTCATCACAATCAGTTAATTCTTGAATTAGTCTAGTGAATTTGTCAATGTTTTCTTCTAAAGTGGAGGAAGGATCAAATTTAAAATTGTAGTACTGCCTCAAAAGGTAGCATTTGTTGGGCATAGATTTTGTTAGATATAGAGATTCTAACTTGGTCCAGAGTGCTAGTGTGGTGGTAGTTTCACCAATCTTTCTAATTACACTATCAGACAGGTGCAAGAATATAGAACTCCAAGCTATTTCATCTAATTCTTGTCTCCTATAGGCACTAATCTCAGCACCATAAGTCCCATCAATAGCCCCACCACATCTCTGTTGTAACAACAGAGCCCTCATCTTCTGTCGCCACAAACTAAAATCACCAGTCCCCCTCCAAACCTCAACATCAAACTTATGTGCAGTAGACATAATTTCAAGCAAGGTATTTATCAATATGTGTAACTGATTATGCAAGAACAACAAGAAACAATTATATTACTTAATTTGCCAAAATGACAGGGCCTAAGGAGTGAAGACCCGTGAGTCCACTACCCCCTCAGATTCCCAGACCCTCTCAGGGGATCTTGGACAAAGGTAGGTAGCAGTAGGTCTATTACCTTAATGACCAAATCAAGAATAGACAAAAGCAGTTTATAATTGACTAAGAACGAACTAAAGATTGAGTAAGAATTTAATACCAGAGCTGAGTACACAAAGTCTCAGAATGTATAGCAGGTTTAGAGAAAAACCAGAATGCAGCACAGGAAGCTTACGAGTCACAGCAACTCAGTTCGACTCAGCAGTGAGTCACAGAATTTTATCAGAACACGGAGTGAGTCAACTCGACTCAGTCACTCAGTCAGAGTTTGAAGCACGAAGTTCAGAGATCCAGCCAGAAAATAGATCGAAGGTTGGTTTCAACCAGTACGTTCAGAAACCCCAATTTATTTTTCAAGAAAACAAGAACCAGTTGAAAAATCGTTAGATCCTTTAAAAACTAGGGTTTAAAAAAAAATTTGAGAAACCCTAACCCTAACCCTTTGAAAACGGGGGCTCTGATACCACTTGTTGGTTTCCAGATCGAAGATCATAAACGATTTAACAAAAACATACACAAAACAGTAAACAACACCAAGAATTTTTCGCCCTTAGGCCCGGATGTTCACCCACAAAGGGCTACTCACCACGTTGAGCATCTACTAAGTAGAATCTGCTCGAATCCACTAAGAATCACCAAGAACAGATACAAATGTACGAATGAACATCAAGGTTCTTCGTTTTGGGTTTTCTCTCTGCCTCTCTAACTAGAAGATTACAATACTCAATTAGTCATCTTCAATATAGTACACTCAGTACAAAGAAATCACAAAGATTACAGAAAACAATCTCACAGAACCACTCAGTAGAGGAACAGTCGAGAGAACAAAGGGAGGCGAGAGAGAACCCTAGAGAATACAATGAAAGATTAGTCTCTCGAAAGGTCTACTGAACCATCATATAGTTCAACCAAAGATCCGGATCAAACGGCCAATACAGTGCCAAGTGTAGGATCCACAATTAATCCCAACAATCAAGCAAACTCGTGTTTTCACAAAACACGTTAATGGTCAAGTGTAGTGATCCGGTGGCCCAACACCTTAAGGCCCACAATGGAATAGAGAGGCAGCCCAGTTAACATGGTCTTTTTTTGGGGTCTTCGAGGGTGGTCTCTGCCGCCGCGTCCTGTTCGCGGCCAAGCGCACGGCAGGGACACGCGGCGAAGCTGGAGCCACCATCATTGCGCGTGACATTTTCAGTGAGGATTTGAAATGATTCTTCAATGGCCTGAGTAGAGTCTGGGAATGGGATTAGGATTAGGATTAGGATTAGGATTAGGATTAAGAATTTTTAGCCTTTAATTATTTAATAATATTTGTATTCACCGAAGTTATCCAATTTCAGTTTATCAAAAATGAAAAAGAAGAAAATAGAAATAAAACACAACCAACTCCACAATCTGTCCTTCGTATTCGGCTCGTCCCCTCGACTTATCTGGACTAGATCCATTGTTTGTACTCGTCTAGTAACAAGTTTGAGCGCGTTGAGAAGTTTCGATAGAAATATTCTTCTACCAACAGAGTCTACTCCATTTGTCACTGAATCAAATAGCATTTGAAGACCTTTATTTCACTAGTCAGACCAACTCCAAGAAAAATTGGATAGGCTCGGCTCACCACTGAACTGTGCCCACGAGCTGGAAACAATCAAAATTTTCAACTTTTTCAAGTGATCGTTAGGGTTACCAACTGTCGCTTTGACAATTTTGTTTTTAACTCTAGATATTCACCATTTTAATCCATTTCTTCACACCAATTCTTTACAATCCATCATTTACATTTTGTAATCTAAATTTCTCGATTCTCAACTCAATTTCTTATTATTCAATTCGATATACTCATACAAACATAAGTTACACAATCGTTTATTTTTTAATTTCATATTTTCTCACTTCAAGTTCAACTCAATTTTTCATCTATTATTTTTTATTTTCTATTTATACATTCCAATTCCTTTTATACAAATGATCCCATTAACTAAGTTGAGTCTATGTTTGGTGGCAATAACACACAATTAACACTATAATCCATGTCTCCTATGTCCGATAATGATTTTACCAATCTTAATAACATCCTATCCGATGATTCGAGGGTTCAAAATTTGTATGTGAGTAATAATCTAATTGATTTGGATGATATTGATGAAGAAGAAGAACTAGAAAAAGTTGATACAAGAGGTAAGTGAAAATCCAAACAAACTACAAAATATTGCGAACACTTCAAATTGATTTTCACATGCCATCTAGTAGACAACAAAGTAAGAATCAAAACAGTATTACATTACTAGTTTTAAAGTTTTTGAACATCTTTATCATATTGTATTAACTTTCAAATACATTAAATTTTAATTCTCGAATTACATATTCTAATTGAGAATTCACAAAATTTATCAGCGTCCTTCTTAAATTTTGATTTGAGAAAAAAGAATTAAGGATTTATTTTGAATATTTTAAATTTACATGATCAAATGTGACCTGCCAAAAAATTTAATATTATACACTAACAATTAAAATGACTTCTAATCTACATCTACAATAACATAACAATTACAATATATTAAAAGTGTGGATTGAGCAAAAACTTTTGATTATCAAATTTACCTTTATATATTTAGTTATATGTCCAATATACCTCTAATTTATTCTTATATATTTAATTTTCCATTTTACCCTTACATTTTTATGTTTATGATCGATAATATCCTTAAAATTAAATTTATTTCAACTAAATTTAATTATTATTAAAATTAAAATTATTTATTTTTTAAAATTAAGTCAATTAATTTCCACTAACACTATTATTACTAATTATCAATATATGATTAATAAAAACTTATATAAAATCAAAATAAAAATTATAATAATACTACAAATATAATTAACATGAAATGACATAGACTATTAAATCAATTAATAAATATAAAAAAATTATATATATACAATTAATAATGTAGATAATGCTTAACTTAGAAATTTCTGATAAAAGAAATAGTTATAATTTAGAGAAGAAATAATTTTCAAAATGATCAACATATCTACGGTGCAAATAGTGTACTGATCGATAAAATTTTTCAATTACTTAAAAATTGATGGAGATCTCATAAAGTACGAGATTATTGATTGCCTACTAAAATGGAGCCATCGAAAAAATGAGATTTTATAATAGCTATAAACTAGGCCCCGTTTGATTCCCATTTTCATTTTCATTCTCATAATTAATTCTCATTTTCAACCACACATTATTCAATAAAATAATATTTTTCATCACATCAATAACTTTTCCTTCTTTTTCAACCACACATTTCCCATCATATCACTATTTCAAAATTCATTTTTCCCAAATAATGTCTATCTAACACTCTAGATGTACAGATTCCTTGAGCATGTCGTACTAACAAGAGATTGAATCCTTTACTAAACTCAATGTCTTCTCCTTTAACAATATCAATTACATCAATTACTTAAAAAAAAAAAATATTGTAAATATTTAAAAAATATTACGCATATCATTCTTTCGATACATAAAATGTGCAACACCCGTGCTTATTGCTAATTTTTCAAATATGGTGGTAAAAAAATTGAGAAGTAACAAGTGGAAATAAAATCCATACAATTGAGGGAAACATGGAGGATAGAAGAGTTTTAACAGAGAGTGATTGAAAGATGGAATGATATAATGTTATTTGACAAAATGTGATTAAAAAAAAAAAGACTACATTTAAAACAATCCCAAAGTGTTTCATAACATTATGTCAATCATGTCATTGTAACATGATTAATTGAAGAAACAGCTAATTTTTGACAATTACAAAACTGAAGAAATATCTAGTAACATACTGAGAGAGGGCGAATAGAAAATTTAGTCTACATCATTTCAGCAAGTTAATTGGAAAAGTTGAAAACTAACAATTCAGCGTATGACAATGTCAACTATAATTAAGACAAATACACACAATCTCACAAACCTACATAATCTGCTAGAACCTGCCAGAAGTTCAGAAGGTAAAATTTTTAAGGAGATTCACTGCCTCTGTTGGAAGGTACATTATCCTCCTCATCAACCGGACTCCTATCGTCCCGTGGACTAGGGCTGCGATTGTCACCATTGGCGCCATAAGGGCTGTCTTCGTACCTCCTAACAGCAGGGCTTTCCCTTTCAGGACTTGCTGGACTTCTGCTCAACGCCTTTGGACTTGGACTGTACCTATATTGCTCGGACTCTATTTCCTCCCTGATGGGAGATGGACTTCCTCTTTCCATTGGGCTGTCTGCATCAGGTGTTGGGCTGCGCTTCCTCGTTTTGGAGGGAGGAGTGCCACTCTTCAGCATGGGGCTTCGACTCCTGGATCTCCTTTCTTCATACCCAACAATTTTTCCTCTTCTAGGAGGGGATCTTGACCGGCTGACAACATAATACAACCAATGAAGTTGAAAAATTCAGTACTAAATCATTGACAAATATTTTAGCTGAACTTTTCTAATGTGGTTATTAAAACTATATCAAAGAAACAAAACTAACCTGTAGCTACGGCTTCGGCTGAAACTTGGACTCCTCCTGCCACGACGAGGAGGAGATCGGGATCTGACAGGTGAGCGTGAGTAGCTCCGAGCTCTTCTGTCGAAACATGAATGAATCAAATTAACAAAAAACAGGTGCTTGTGCAGAGAACCTAACAAGCATTCACGAAGGGACAAGACAGGTTCATCGATAAGTGTAGGCAGATCGAATGAAGAAACAACTTGTGCAAGAAAGATGTAAAATTGACAAAACACAGCATTACTATAGCCTAAAAAAGTACTTGAGCTTCTGAGGACTATTCTGACAGTTCCTTTCAATATGGCCTCTTTCCCCACAGCGATAACACTTGTTCTTCCAGTCTCCAGCCTTGCAATCTCGGGCCCAGTGGCCATCAAGGCCACAATTAAAGCAACGTCCAGAACCAGGAGCCGGACCCCTGCCAACATACTCTCGAACACCTCCAGGTCCACGTGGTACCTACACCCGCATGATGCAAAATTAGATGAATGATATACATAGATAAAACCATGAGAAAATAATGCAAATGGTGAACATCAAGTGCTTAAAAAATAATATCCAAAACCCACCAAATCAATCATAAAGTTCCCAAAAAATTTTAAAAACCAAAGTTTACTTACCCCCTTGGCAAATTCCACAGTAATGCGACTCCCATCAACATCTCTTCCATCCAAGTGATATCTAGCATCATCAGCATCTCTTGGATCACTGAATTCCTGTAAAATAGGGTAGAGACAAAAACCGAACATGGAAAACACGATTGTGTAATTTGACACATATCAAGCCTAATGCATAAGATGGAAGATATTAAGATTTTAGAAAACAATCATAATGAAGAAACGAGTGATGATACATACCACAAATGCATAGTCTCGCTTCATATCCACGTCGCGTACTCTGCGGAAATGGTTGCCAGAAACAGTAAGGGCATCATAACTTACTACGTACTGGGATTGCATGAAACTTGGTCCTCAAGACGAACTAAACACCATTGATTGTTGCAACCATAAAAAAAATGCAAAGACAATATAGAAACAATCGCCAAAGGCTCCTAACAATCGGCAAGAAATTCCACCAAGTCCACCCTCTCACCATTGACCACCAGGTTAGGCAAAGGCTCAGAAACCTTCAACAGAATCATGCGAGTTAAACTCAAAGGAACCTAGGACACATTTTTCCTTCACAAATAAGATGATTACAAATATGCCTGAGCTAAAATTGTGCTCGGAAAGAAACAATATTCTCACTTACAGATAAGTAGTAGAATCACACCCCTCACACTAACAAGCCTATTGTATAGAAACCGGGATAGAGGCAACAACAAAGTATGAAAAGGTTGAAAGAAAATTATTAATGCCATCACTTAACATTATACACGCAACTTTGAAGAGGAAAATTTAATTCACAAGGTGGAGAAGGTAGACAGGTTCCCATGACCATTAGATACACTTTGCATAGATGAAAAGGTGGGTTTTTTAATTCTATTTTGCTGTTCCCCATGACAAAGGCCAAACAGACATTAATGATATATTTTCAAAGGAAACTAGAACCACTATTCTAAAGAAGGATATAACCATTAAAAGCCCCTAAAGGATAAATGGGCAGCAAAATCAATGTTTTAACATTATGATAACAAAAAAGGAGCAAAGGACATTGTTAGAATGTAAACAGGTAATATAAAAATTAAATGCACTTTGCCAGCCAAATTTATCTCTTAGGAAAGGGATGCACAAGTTATATAGGAACAAGTTCACAAGTAAACAATGAACTCCCACAGCAACTACTCAAATATGCATGCGTCTAGTCACGAGTAGCAAAATGAAAAAATAACTGATTGATTTACCACCTAGAAGGACACGCTTTTTAATTACCTTCCATATTTACTGAAGACATACTCCAAATCCCGAGAACGAGTCCTTGAAGACAAGTGACCAACATAGAGGCGAGTGTTGCTGCCATATCGATCATCATAACGAGGCATTTTTAATCTGCAACATCAAATTTAAAGTCAAGAATTAGAGCAAAGACAGAAAATACGATCTTGATTGATTAATGAGATAAGACTAAATATAAAAAGCCAGTGGAGATTGTATACAAGACTATAACTACCATACATCAAGATTCAAGAAGCAAGAAAGATGAAGCAGTCATTTTCAACAAAATGCTTTTTTTTTTTTTTTTAAACACAAGTGCAACTTCGGTTAAATGCGACCAAATCAGAAGCAAACAAACTAAAGTTAACATCACTTTCATACAAGTAGTGCTCTAAAATTTTGAACTTTGGTTGGTTAAAGATCTTACATTTTTACCTTGCTTCTAGTCTATATAAATGCAATCCCCGTGATAGAAATGACAAAATAAACGAGGCTCATACAACTAAAGGGGAGGAAGGAAGAATAAAAAGAGGAAAGACAAAAAAGTTCAATTCTTTTACACCCAAAACTGCACCAATTCCATACCAGTTGAACATGTGAAAATATCTATATAAACAAAGATTAAAATAGTCAGGGAAGGCGAACCATTAAATTTTCCTACTTTTATGCCAATCAGGTAAATAAAAATTGCCGGAGTTAAAAAGATAAATATAATAAATTTTTTGGACAACTGGAAAAAAAAATAAAAAAATCCAACAATAAATGATTACAAACACAGATAAAAATTAAAACGAAATTTAGCCTCGAAATAGATCCTGACGAATTACCAGAGCATATGACAAAAAAAAGGACTACGAACGATTCATTACCAACGAATTAGTGAAGATTAACGCAAAATCTCCGTGCAAGTGCATACACACCTGTATAAATTCTAAAACACGTAAAGATTACCTCTTGATTGAAATTCCCAAATGCCGCTGACACAACCCTAATCATTCAGTTTAGCGTGAGGAATCTAGATGCCTTTTATACTATGAACCGACATGATTGACGGCCACGATAATTTTGCGTAATCGTAGGGTCATAAATAAACCAAAAATGGGCCGGGTGGATCAGTTGATTTGTAGATAAAGCCCTGAACATTTACCCATGTTTGGTTTTGATAAGGGCTTAAGCCCCTTGTATAGGGGCCTGTTGACAGGGGGGAGGGGTTACAGGCCCTCACTGTAGCTAGGCCCCACCCATGTATTAAAAAAAATAAAATTCAGCAGACCCTCCCATGTGAGTGCCCTGTCAACCCCCCCTGTCACCCACCCCTGTACGCAAAGCCCTCCTCTTTGATAAGAGACCAAATTGATAAATTAGATGAATTATTACAAAATTTGTCAAATTAAACATTCAAAAATGGTTTGATATTTAATTACAATTCATTTAAACTCTTATGAAACTTTTAGTTTGAAAATAGGCCCAAAAAAAAACCTATTCCAACGAACTGTTCATACCTAGATAAAATGATTTTTTTTTTTCAATATCTCTTTTACTTCATTCTCTTTTTATATTTTCTTGATTGATTGTCTGATTTTTCATGAATTTACTATTTTATTACAAAAAGACGAGCAAGACGAGCAAACTAACCTAGTGTCAACAAATATACGTATTCTCATGTCATGCAGAGAATTATAAAAAATGGAAATCTCCGCCCTTTTTTGATGAGAATTAAAATTAAATTTTTAGTAGATTTTAGTAAAAGTTGATAAAATATGTAGTTGAAAAATTGTAAATCCCATGAAATGTGTAGTTAAAATTAATTTTTGAATTTAATTAAGATAAAGATTAAAATTTTAATTTTAATTTTCATCAAAGCATCACTTGGTCAAAGTGGGTCTTCCAACTTCGAAAACTATGGTGATTTGGTGCAAATTCTTTCTTCCTTCTTTGTACCTTAAATTAAATAATAAATCAATAAAAAATTGTAAATGTGATTATTTTTGTTCAAATTTTTAAAGAATACACAGAATGATGTCAACCGAATGTAAAAACTATTACTCTTGACATAGTTTGAAATGTAAAATTATGGAATTCATGCGATTATTGGCTCTCGTAAAACTAGGAAATAGGTAGCAATTAAATACTCAATTTTCTAAAGTTTTATCAACTTTTCAATTCGTCAAACTTCAATTTTAACTACACATTTCATAAAATTTACAACTTTTATTAACTTTGAACCACACATTACATTAAGGGTTCATTTGATTGGCAAATGTTGAATGATAAACAAATTTTATGTAAGTTGGAAATCATTTTCCATGAAATTGGTTGAAAAGAAACTTAGGATCCGTTTGATTGCAACGGTGAAAATTGGGTGGAAAGAAAACGAATTGCAGGGACACTACAGGAAATATCATTTTCAACGACCATATAAATTGTCGTAAATTATACGTTTTTGGTTGTTGATGAAATTCAACGACCAAAATCAATTGGTCGTTCCTTGATCGGCAAAGGGGTGTTGGCGAATGTATTTAACGACTAGAAATATGTTTGGTCGTTGAATGTCGTATTTCGGCAACTAAATGCTTAATCGTAAAAAGTTTGTATTGACAACTAATTTGTTTTTCAACAACCACTTATTTGGTTGTTATATCAACTATTTTTGTCGTTAAAATATAATGAAAGCAACCAAATTTTAGTTGTCTTTCATTTCAACAACGAAGGAAATGGTCGTAAAAAATTAGAATTGACAACCAATTTTATTTCAACAACTACTTGATTTGTCGTTGTATTAATTATTTTTTGATAAAATATCATTGAAAAAACCAAAATTTAGTTGCTTTTTTTTCAACAACAAATAAAGTGGTTGTAAAAAAGTTTATATTAATAATCGAAATATTAAAATAAAGAGAAATATAATTATCAACGATAATATTAATGGATTCATAACTTTCACACATTCACAACAAGCCACAACAAATCTTTTCCACAATCATAAACAATTATAAAAAGTGAAAAAAGTCAATTGTAAATCATATTAACAAGAACTAAAGTTTTCCTCGTATTAAATAAATTAAAATATTCCAACATCAACTACAAATTTATGAAATATCATGATTTAAACATTGTCTTCTTTGAGTTTTTCTGTTGATCAACGTAGCTAAATCTCTTGCCCAAAACTTGCTCACATATTTCAGATTCTTTCAAAAGCATTGGTTGTTCATTCGAGTCTAATCGAGAATTTCGTTCTTGCAAAAGATCGAGCATTTCATTCTGCGGACATATAAAATATAAATAAATATTAGAATTATGAAATATATATTATATTATTATAACAAATAACACTACCTGCATAACGAGACTGCTTCTTTAGTTGTCCACCCAAGTTCATTGCCTTCTTCAGCAGTAAATGAACTTAAGATATTATATAATGCATCAATCACATAAGCATTCATTACCTTCTTCAGAGGCATGGATCAATCACAGATATTATATAATGCAAGAGAGATGAAATATTTCGTTAAATTTCAGGAAGATCTAATTTGGGAGGACATATCATTACCTTCTGCAGTTGGTTACAATAGATATGCCTGAATTCCTTCACGTGCTTCTTGATATATTCCTCTAGTTTAGGGGTATCTTGCCTTCTAAAGATATCCCAAAGAGCACCACAGTCATCATCTTCAATCCCTTCAACCGCAGTCTTAAAATGGGCAAAATCCTCTCACACCAGCAAGGGCTATCAAGCAAACACAGTACAAATTGCGAATTCCAGAGGTTCAAAATGTACATTCATCAATGACAAATGAGTATCAAGCTATGGTTCAAAGACCAATAAGCAAACTGCACTGAGTTTGGTTGCATCAAAAGAAATTCCAGCACCAAAGAACTATAATATATTTGCACAAAGTATCCCTCTCATTCATGGAATATAAATGAGAAAGCATGAAAGAAATATGATTTCTGCTAACCTCATTTACGATTCCATCACCTCCAACATATATAATACCTACAAATACATGAAACATCAGGTGGATAGTCAAATGCATCAGTCAAACTAGATCAAAATCTTATTACAACGAGAAAAAGGGACAACAAATACCATCGGGACATGTACTAAAGTCAACACTGGCTGCGAGTTTTCTAGCATGACCAGCAGCAGTTGTTTTGACCACCTCTAACTCGAACCCAGCAAGCTGTAAAATAGCACATCAAGGAAAGACTAATTTAATTCTACCTCCAACCACAAAAAAACATGGGCTAGTTACTTGAGCTAAATAAATGTTGCAATAAAATTGAAGAAGTTCAGCAATCCATCTGTGACTATCAACCTAAACATCATTCTACAGAAATCTGAGACAATTAACATACTCAAAGTAAACTAATTCAATAAAAAAAAATTAGATGAAGATGAAGAAACCTGTATTTCTGGATAGACACATTGATATATACCAATTTGAAATCCAATTAATCAAACGAGTGCGTAAACCACTAAGTTCAGTCACTTGCCAGATTAACAAGAAAACCCAATAAATTTTTTTAACAATCAAAGCTCTGGCAGTACTTCAAATTAAATCCTAAAGTTCAATTACAAACCATTAAAACTCTCAACAAATCTCTCGACTATAATGCATAAATCAAATTGGAATACCCAAAACACCAGCCATAACAACTGGAACTATCAGCTTCATCACAAACTCCGGTCGCTTCACGCCCATAGACGCCACACCAACACCACTCTTCGACGTGCCATATGCCGCACCCATACCTACAAAACAATAACTATAATTAGACAAGTCGATATTGAAATTGGTATTTTGACCATAGATCTGTAGATAGGGTAAGTACAAGAGAAAACTAGGGTAGCCGCAGCACCGAGGAAGCCAAAGAACAGTGCCGTTTCATCGCCGCTGAATGTCGATGACATCTTTTCTTCTGTGGATATGCAGAGATCAGATCTGAAGATTTCTTCAGGTTTTATCGAAGTGTTTGATGTTGCGGTGGAGGGAGAGGAGCAGGTCCCGTGACGGAGAGAGGAAGAAAGGTGGTTCTGTCGATTTCAGCCGGTGGAGATGATAGAGAGTAGGGGGAAGAAGAGAGGAGAGGCAGAGACGAGAGGAAGGGGAAAAGTCAAGGTTAATATTAAACTGATTTGATTTAGAGGATGAGAAAAAAAATAAAAAAAATTGTGAAAAGCTACTTTCGCCATGTTTTTTAAACGTTGCGAAAAATAAATTATTTGACTTTGAAATGAAATTTGAAGAGATTAAGTGAATTTTTAGGCGGGAAGCGAAATTTTAAGATGGAAAAATGAAATCACAATTAACAACTTAAAAAGTAGTCGTTGAATATCGAATTTTTCTTTAATTTCAACAACGAGATAGAATTAGTTGTTATTTTAGTCTATTAACGACCAGACAATATGGTCGTCGAATGTTTACTATATTTTTTGTATCTTTAACAACCAATTACATTGTCGTTGATTATGAACAAATATTTTGGTGGGAATTTTTTATCTGGCGCTCACTCACAACAACCAATTTTAATTTGGTCGTAGAAATTATAGAATTAACAACTATTTTTTGGTTGTCATAAAAAATTTCCAACTAATTTAAAATTTGATTGTTCATCATTCATTTGCTACGACCAACTAATTTAAAATTTGATTATTTGAGAAGAATGAATTTTGAAATAGTGATATGATGGGAAATGTGTGGTTGAAAA
The DNA here is from genome assembly GCA_019395295.1 of Osmanthus fragrans. Lineage (NCBI taxonomy): Eukaryota > Viridiplantae > Streptophyta > Magnoliopsida > Lamiales > Oleaceae > Osmanthus > Osmanthus fragrans. The sequence continues at coordinate 2,707,159 of CM033343.1, forward strand.
AGAAGGAAAAGTTATTGATGTGATGGAAAATATTATTTTATTGAAGAATATGTGGTTGAAAATGAGTAGAAGACTGAAAATGAAAATGAGAATGTGGGTCAAACGGGGCCTAAGAAATCATTATCCATGAAATTGGTTGAAAAGAAACTTAGGATCCGTTTGATTGCAACGGTGAAAATTGGGTGGAAAGAAAACGAATTGCAGGGAATTGTAATTAATGGTGTTTGGTTGGTATAATTTTCTACCTAATCCGTTTGACTTTATTTTTTTATGCAAATTGTTACTTTTTGGGATAATTTTTTTTAAAATTTGTATTAAAATTTGTTTGGATTGCCAAAATGTAAAAAATAAAAAATTGAAATTTTTTTGTGTTCGTTTGACTTTATTTTTCATGCAAATTGTCAATTAAATGAATAATTTTTTCACCATTGGATTTAGAATATGTTTCCATTGCCAAAATTTTTTTTTAAAAAAAAGGTGAAAAATCACTTTCCCATCTAAATCATGAGAAAATAAAAGGTGGAAAATGTGTTTTAAATAGTTGTACTTAGAAAATGGGTGGAAATGAATTTCATGGAAAAGTTATGTAATCAAACACCAAAATTAAGCATGAAAAAAAAATTGATTTTTCTTTTCCACCTATTTTGATGGCTATCAAACATAGCCTTAAAGTGGTTGTACCTTGGAATTGGAATTCCTCGGACGCAACATTTTCCATGGAATTCAATACTATCAAATGGAACCTAACTTTTATGAAAACCCTCGAAAAACTTTTATTAAAAACTGAAGGTAATGATAGTATGTTTACAATATTGATAAAATCGCTCGATCCTATCACTCTTAATAAACAATTTAGAACGATAACAATACTATAAGGTTGGACGGACTTGTTAATCTCTTGAAACTAGCAAACACAATTTTGAAAGAACTGAAATTTTGAAGCTATTGAATATAAAAGTAGTATCTATCAATTCTAATTACTTCCTCTTGTTTTTGCTTCCAAACAAGAGCGCAAAGTAAAATAAAATTCTGAAGAAAAATCCCAGAGCAATAGTAATCCAGAGGCAATGCCATTTATCTATATCAGTAACTCCAGATTGCTTCAAAATATCTGATCCTGTTGTCAAGCATGTTGAGCTTGTAATGTTCATTCCCAAAGTTTTGCTCATGGATTTCAGTAATTTGAGCTTGATTTCATCAGGCACAGCCCTTAATGGAGAACTGTCGAACACCTGAATACCGCGAACAAAACATTTAGAAGGATCTTCGAATTCATTCTGTAATACTCCTTGGAACGGGTACTTCACTAGAGAGAGATAATGGAACCAAATCCAGTAAGGGGGAATTCGATCTCGGGATATGAAGAAGCCACTGAAGAGCACGAAATAGGCTAATATGGCGACGACAATTGTGTAAGCCATCATCACATTGAAGATAACTCCAGAAAGGAATGTGACAAATGAGCTTCCGGCCCAGAAGGACGCGAAAATAAAGGTGAGAAAGAAGAGGAAACCCGAAGCGCCACCGGCTAAACCAACAGCCCAATAGGTTATTACAGCAAATGCAAATGAAAGGACTAATAGAGAAGGGAGGGACAGTAAGGCATGGGAGACAACATAAGATGAACGACGATAAGCATTGTACGCAGTTTCTCTCATGAAAATGTAACGTTGGAGGAGAAATACTGGAATTGCTTCTGCGCAAGTGTAAAAAGTTGTGGACACGGCGAAGGCAAAGAACCCTAATCTTTCTTGAACTCCTTTTGGGGTATTATCAAGTTTCCTAAAAAATTGTGGCTAGGATAATTCCGGTTACCAAAACTGCTCCAAATCGTACTCCGAAAAGCTCGGGAGCCCTTCTTGAATTTCTGATTGATCTTTTGGCTATAACAAGAACTTCAATCCAGAAGGGGTTTGCAAATGTTGGAACTGAAGACGAGAGATTTGAATCAACATTTGTTGAACCCGAAACCAGTTTCCCCTTTGAAATGCTTGCACTTATTGCATCTTTCAGTGATAGTCTTGGTCCACTTGTTCGGCTGATTCTAGGGTTCTTCATTTGCCAAGACTTGTTGAAATCCACCAAACTTTTGGTTCCACAGGGGGTTCCTTCAAGCTCCCGGATATAATCAAGAGAAAATTCAGTCCGGTCCTCGTTCGCCGGAATTGGGTGCCCGTACTCCAAGAAGAATCGTGGTAGGGTCGTCGGTGAGCCACTAAACACCGTCTGTCCACGTGAAAGAATGATCATACGGTCCAACAGGCTGAGAATTCTATAACTTGGCTGATGAATTGACATGATCACTATACTTCCACTTTGAGCAATTCTTTGCAAGACTTTCACCACCATGTATGCACTTGTTGAATCAAGTCCTGATGTGGGTTCATCAAGAAACAGCAGAATAGGGTCATGAATTATATCAGTTCCAATTGAAACCCTACGCCTTTCGCCACCAGAAACTCCTCTATGGCCTTCATCTCCTATCACCGTCTTGGCCGCAGTGCGGAGGCCCAACTGATCAATCAGTGCTTGAACTCGAGCTTTCTTCCGAGACTTGGACATAGACCTTGGAAGCCTAAATTCAGCAGAGAACATAAGGGTTTCTTCCACAGTTAACATGGGGAATAAGAGAGATCATCTTGCATCACATAAGCTGATATAACTTTGAGAAGCTTAGACTCCAACATTTCACCATTTAAAGTGATGATCCCTTTGAGACTTTCTCTTGATATACGATCAGCCAAGGCGTCGATCAACGTGGATTTTCCAGATCCACTTGCCCCAAGAACAGCCATGATTTCTCCTTCTCTAGCTTCCCCAGAGATGTCATTCAGCAAAACTTTGGTTCCCGATTCGTCCTCCATCAAATTCCCGGAGGCCGAAGTCCTCCTAAAACACGAAGGAATGATTTTTCGACGAACTTCCACACTGTATATAAGATTATGAAAGGAAAGAACAAAGGGCATAGAAGCAGGTTGATAAACATGATCATGATCAACCTCAAAAACTTGGTGTGATGGTGGACTGCTATCATTAGTCGAGTCTCCCACTCGCTGTAAAAGCTCACCAAGTGTTCTAGAGACGTTATGTCTTGGTTTTCGATCGAATTCTTGAAGTTCCATGGCTTGTCTAGGACCCAAAAATGGAAGGTCACTGGCCATCGACAAGTTATTAGCTTCACCTTCACCTTCACTTCCACCAGGCATGAATATATGGTTTTTGAAAAGAAGATTTGGGTGGGATTTTGGGGGGGTTCAATTCATATTGTATACAAAGCAATGAATTTGTTTACTCCATCTCATTACTCTGCGTACGTGCATTTGTATGTACTTCATGCGATTAAGGACTCGTTTGACAAGACTTTTAAAAAATTAAAAGAAGTTTTTGAGATTCAAAAGCTAGTTTTTAATCCATTTGTTAATTTTATGAAAGTATTCATTCTAGTTAGAAGATTTTTTTTACAGGAAATTGGTCCAATATCACTTTCTTTGAGAGCACTTTCGAAATAAGAAGTCACTTTAAAAGTTATTTTTCAAATAAAATTTAGAATAATTTCTTCCTATTATTTTACAGAAAGCAAAAATAAAAGTGAAAATTATGCCAAACGACCCCAGGTAGTTTTCGTGTAGAGATTAGGTTTGACTTTGACAGTTGAGCAGGTGAGAAGTTGCACTGCCTTTCTACTGTTTCTTTATATTGTGAGCGAGAATAGTTCAAAGTCTAAAAGGGTTCCAACGGCCCACGTCATGTTTCTAGTACCTAAGGCATGTTTTGGATAAAGTCTATAATATTTAAATAATCTTTTTAACATATAAAGATAATTTATTTATTTTTCTCATTTTTATATTAAAAAAAAAGTAAATTTTACCAATAAGAAATTGCTTGTTTTAAAACATAGTTTCTTTTCGTTTTTACTTGTGAGCAAAGCTTTTAAGCCTACCTAAACATGCATGCTCCTAATAATAGATCATAGAAATACGAGTCTACGTGACAGTGAGATCATGATAACATTATCAAAAAAATCAGAATGTATCTGTATTCATCAAACAATATTATAGTTGCTACATAAACTGATACTAAGAATCACTTGTACTGATTAACACTACTCTAAAAATATGAATCAAAAGATTGGTAGGGTCCCATAAAAAGATTGATTTTCCCTTAAAGTGTCTTATGGGCAAATCTAATATTAGTGGGTAATCCTACTTAATTAGTATCATCCAATGCAATGTATTGGTAGACTTAGATTATATAGGAGTTCTTTGACAAAACTTTTGATTAAAATATTAATAAAAGTTTTGGCATGTTTTGTTAAAAATACACAAAATACATTTTTAAATAGTATTTTGACATCATTTCAATCACATATTTTTCAATAAAATAATATTACACGCAAACTCAAAAAAAATCTTATTTTTACCACACATTTCTCATCAATAAATTATTCAAAAATATATTTTTATGAAAAGAATGAGACTCAAATAAGGGCTGAATGTTCTGTACTTCATGTCACTTTCAACCCTTCAAATAAGCTATTTTTTCATTGCACGATGATGCCCAATATTAAAGAGTTCATTTTCTCTCGTTTAATAGTTATAGAGAAAATTTTGACTTTAACTTCAAATATATTAATATAAAAATATAGTTTAATAATGTATATTTCAAGCTAATGGTACGGTGGCCAAAATTTTCTTATCTCTATTGCACACGTAATCCAATTCTTTTCTTTATTAATAATAAGAATTATATATAATTAACTATCTTTCTTATAGTAGGTATGGGTGTTCATCTACTACCCCACTATTTTTGTTTTGGGATTATTTCAAATCGAGTTAATTTTTTTAAGTATTAGTACCTCTAATTAGGGTTTTACAAGATTTGACCAGTTTGCTAGTGTAAACACATAAATTTTTTTATTATTAGGACAATCAAGACATAATAAATTATTTTAGTTTTCTTACCGGAAAAGAAATAAGATCTTTGGTTGTCTTGTTTGCCCCGATATTGGTATAGCACATTTGGTGGAGTTGTGCAGAATGGACTCAGATATAAATAAAGAAAAGATGTGGGAGATATTTATTTGTTGCTCTACAGTAAAAAAAAAAAAAAAAAAAAAAAAAAAAAAAAAACCAACTTTATCAATCCAAATCTCTTATACATCACTCTCTATATCATCGTAAGGGTCTGTTTGATTGTAAGATGAAATTTGGGTGAAAAGAAAACGAATTACAGGATATTGAATTGTCTAGAACTTGTTTTACCGAGAATTGTCGATTAATTATATATAATTGGTATAATTTTTTACCTAGAAATTTTTTGGTATTCGTTTGACTTTGTTTTTCCATGAAAAATGTCTATTAAAGTGATAAATTTTTTTACCATTAGTTCTAGAATTTGTTCCAATTGTCAAAAAAAAAAAAAAAAAAAAAAAATTACCGTACCAAATATAATTTTTTTGGTTTTATTTTCCATGAAATTTGTCAATTAAAGTGATAATTTTTTTTACCATTGAGTTTAGAATTTGTTCCAATTGTCAAAAAAAAAAAAAAAAAAAACCTGGAATTACTTTTTACACCAAAGCTGTGAGAAAACAAATTCCATGAAAAGCTAGAAAATGCTAAAAGGTGAAATTCCAATTACCAAGAAAAGATGTGCAATCAAATAAGGCAAAAGTTGAAATTGAAATTCCAAATTTCATGAAAAATCCTACCCTATCAAACAGGCTGTAAGTCTAATTTATTAAAATTCATAATTAATTTATTAAAACCTTTAAGCCCGCTAAATGAAATTTTTAACACCTTTATGTCACATTCCCTCTTGTCCCAATGTGCACCAATTCCAAGTCTTGTATATATATCATTGAAATAGTCTACCTTGTAATTTTCGGTTTTGTATAATAATCATGTCGTGTTTGTTGTAGAGTAAAAATTCATAACGATCAATCATAAAAGAATTAACTATTAAATAAAGATTTGGACAACTTTATCTCGTAACTAGAAATTTTAAGATTCAATATGGGTTCAAACACTAATAAATTCAAACAATCAATTCAATCCATCTAGAGCTAAAGGAGCACATGAATTTCAAGAGTCGAGTTCTTAAACAAGTACCATTTTGCGAGGACATGTACAGCCACATGTAGATTAGGTCGATGTTGATTTAGCTGAAAAAATTGATAAATTTAAGTCAAAATTAATAATTAATTTTAATCGTATATTTCATGGAATTCACAATTTTTCAATAACGCATTTCATTAACTTATATTAAATATTTTTTTTTTTACCAAAATCAAATGGGGGGTAAATATAAAAATAATGACCACCATATAACATGTTGGCGAACTTCTTTAAACAATCTCGACGCGTTAAGATGAAATCCCGCGACTCAATAATTTGGTATTAAACATGATACATCGACAACTTTTAACTTTTTTTTTTAGACAAGTTGAGTGTAATCGAATTCAAAATAAGAAGCGTGACGTTATTATCAAAAATAAGAGGTGAAGTATGTAGCATGTAGGTTTGATAGTTGATTATGATGATTCTTAATGATACAAGAAAATGGTTAAACATGAGGACACGTTAGTCAAAAGTATAAAAAGGTTTAATCATTTGTGACGAAATAAAACACTTAGTCAAGAATGAAATTAAGTTTTGAACAAGAAATGAAATACTCATGACTCGTGAGCCAAGCCATACCCATTCCCTAGTGCATGTGGTAGTTATTAATACCCGCTACAAGTAACAGTATTCGTAGAATTTTTCAACATATTCAAACAAATGATTAAACACATTGTTTGAGTTTGTATTTGGATATATAGATTTGAATATGATCAAGAACTTAAACCTTATTTGGTATGGATTAAAATCAGATTTTTAGCAGATTATGATAAAAAAAATTGATAAAATATATAGTTGAAAAGTTACGAGTCTCGTGAAATTAGTGGTTAAAATTATTGTTGACTTTGAATTAAAATTTTAATAAATTTTTAATCTATATCAGACATGGGCTTCACGTCTATGTGGCTTAAATCCCTAGATAATTTATTTGTAGGAACTATAAGAAATTTTCCACAAAGATAGTTAGATCAAGCTTCAAGATAGTTTTGGCATAATTTTGTAGGGAGATGAGCATGGTAGAACGGTGGTTCCTCATTTTAGCCCTTGTTTGATTTAGATGAAAACCAAATTTATAGTAGATTTTGATAAAAATTGATTTTCTAAGAGATAAAGTGTTAATCCTGAAATCACTAGTCTTCAATCTGACATAGGCTTCAACCATGTCCGCCTAACATGTTAGCCAAAAACTAAACGTACAGAATCATGAAATGCAAGCTGAATGAGGTTGACATGGCTACAAAGAGCCACGGATTAATCCAATGAGACATCACCAGGTAACGAAACAAAGTGTTATAGTAATATAGAATAATATAAATTATATTTATTACAGCAAGAACGCAAACAAACAAAGAATGAAAACTGCAGAAATATATTAAGCGCTGAGAATACTGTAAATCTACAACCCGTTGCCTGTGTGTATACATTTTTCTCAATATAGATTCGCCCCCTCACCATAGATGCTTAAGGTTTATTTTTGATGTCCGTCCTCTAGAATACAATGAAAAAATCATTAGAATCTGAGCTCTCAATTTCTACTCCGACAAAATGAATTTATGTTAGAACAGCACTACCAAAACTTAGACGAAAATTATTATTATTTTTTTTTGAAAATTGGAACTGAAAATTACACAGAAGGGTATGTAATTTTCTAGTTTTGAACAATGGAAAAAATGAGCTTAGTTATAAACTTGGTCCCTATGAATAATGAGTAAATTTTTCCATTAACTCAATGCTAAAATGACAATAACCATTGAAGTTTCAATAGTTTCAGAAGCTAAAACATCAATTGGAGAAAGCAAAAATTAGAAAAACGTGGACATCCCGAAGGGGCCAATTTTTGCTCCGTTCAGTCCAACATTCGTGTACGCAAGATTACATGATCAGTTATAACAATGGTGCTACTTAATTCTATGAAAACTAGAAGGCAATAAAGATAATAGAAGAGAAATTTAATTTCTACAACATGCCTTGTGCATTTGGGTGAATGATAAGTGCGTTTTACGCACTTATTTAGGTCACGAAATATGGACGATTGAGTGCAATTATGTTGAAATATGACTTAATTTTATATAAATTGTGTTTGTAAGACAATATCGATGGAAATAATGAAAAGTGAGTGAAAGCGAGCAAAAAAAGACCAAAACGGAATAAAGCCAAAGTTCAAGGATTATGATGCAATTATTCAAAAGTTGACCCGAAATCAAAGGGTGTTGGAAGGAAGAAAATGAAGAAAGAAGCCAAAACGAGGAAGAACGGAACTCGAGGACTAAAGCGACACATTCTGGAAATCAGTTGTACCATGCGGCCGCATGGTGCAACCTTCCATGCGGTCGCATGACAATTCCAGAACGTCACAGGAGCCCCAACAAATGAACCATGCGGCTGCATGGTAGTTTTTACGCGAAAAATCCTGCTTTCCTTATTTGATTCAATCACCTATGGAAACACGTCTTGGACTCCTTTTTAACCTTAGACTCGACAAGAAAAAAGGGGCTACGCAATTTTGAAGAAGAAAAAGGTGATTTTGGAAGCAAGAACACGAGGAACAAAGCGAAGAATCATCAACCACTCCAAGGAATTAATCGAATATCTTCTCGGGTGATGACGTTTATTCAAATATTCTTTTGTTTTTCTTTGTTTAGCATGTTATGCTAGTTTTTCTTATACTAGGAGATCGATGAACCTTGTAACATGATATTTTAATCTTTAATTTTATATTTTTGACATTATAAACACGTTTTTGAATTGTTGAATGATTTATATGCAATTTAATTTCTTTACAATTATCTGCGCAATGATTGTATGAGTTTGGTGATTTATTTCCTGCATTTGAAAGAAGGACAATAGATTCGACAATGTATAAATCATCAAAGGGTCCGATATGGAATAACAATATACCGCTATGCTCTATGTGAATTTTTAAATGTTTACAAAACTTCATACATTCTTTTATGGTGTATTCGTCATAGAAATATAGTCGGATCGCATGATAGGATATGTTTAACATTACTCGAAAGATATTGTTAAATTCAATAGAAACATTGATTATTCAATATACAATCGTGTTGTCAAAATATAGAACTAAGATTGAAATAAATTGTTGCATGGGGATTCGTGATCCTAGTGCGTTTTTCTCATCTTAAGTAAATTAATTTGCATTCGAATTTCATATTGCATTCTAGTATAATTCGCATCTAGTTTAGCCAATTCATTCATAGTAGGATTTATTATCTAGTTCGGTTAGACTTTAATATAAAACACATCAAAAACTTATCTAGTTTCGGTTAAGGTCGAGATAATTATCATTAAACTACTCAATCTCTGTGGGATCGACAATCCGGATTCTAAAAGTCCACTTTATTACTTGTAACGAACCGTACACTTACGGTGATTTTTAATCGAATGGTATTTTCGTGAGCAGTGAACACTAATGGGATGTTCTAATTAGAATATCGGATTATTGAATATCTTACACAATCCTGCAGGAGCGCTGATCTACGAGAAATGCATGACTTAAAACTTGTAATATATGTATTCGGTGCGTATCTTCAATTTTCAAAAGCAATGCAGAAATTAAGAAAGATAGTATCATTTGCAAAAAGATGAAAAGCAAAACAGAAACACTAGGCCTGACCTTTAAAGCTGCCTCAGTAGGCATTCCATTGGCTACAAACTTGTCTGACTATAAAACACTAGTATCATTGCATATTACAACTATTTTTGGCAAGGTTTTAAAATGTGTAATGCTTGACAATACATTTCGATCGAGTATCAAGCATTATAAGAATAAGCATTATAAGAATATGCGTGCTTATGCGACATATATGAGTAATTTTGTGTTTTTTAATTTTTAATATTTTAAACTAATATATAAATAAATAATGCGTCCTTTAAATTTTTTCTACATATTCTTCAAATTTTCAAAAAATAAAAAATAATTTTTTTTTATTTTATAAATACTACAATTACTTCAAGTTTATATACATTTTTCAAATTTTCAAAAAAAATATATTGCTCGAAATCATAAATACTACAGTTACTTGATAATCAATTCCTACCATTAGATTAAACAAGAATATTGACTTAAAAAAAATTCTAAACCTTATCTAGCTCTTTATCGAATTCCAATTCAATCTCCTCTTCTTCATACAAATCATCTTCTGTATCATCTAGTGGTGGCAATGAGTCGAGCCGAGTCGGCTCGGCTCGTGAAAAAAAAGTCGAGCTCTGCTCGGCCCATGAGCTCGTGGCTCATGGGTAGGGACGAGCCGAGCTCTAGCTCGGCTCATGAGCTCGGCCCACGAGTTCGTCTTTTTTTTTTTTTTTTTAAATAATATATAAGACACATTTTCTAAATTTTTCGAGTCGGCTCATGGCTCGTCAAATCGAGCCCACGAGCTGCTCGTCGAGCAGCTTGTCTGATATTTTCAAAGCTCGGCTCATGGCTCGGGCTCTTTTTTACGAGCCCAAGCGGCTCGTAGTTCGTTTTAGACGAGTCGAGCTCACGAGCTACTCGACTTTATTACCACCACTAGTATCATTCGATACGAAATAATCTTCATCGGGCTTCCTTATTTCATAGAGCAACTCAAAAATTATTTTTATATTAATGTCAAGATAAAGATTTATGCAGAAGCAAAATTCTAAATATTGTTTTATATAATTGATGTGCTTAGGCGTTTGGGTCAATTTGATGTTTATTGGGTCAATTTAATTTTTTTTTTTTTAAGTTATGAAAATGGATTGAATTTTGTTATACTAATTCGAACATATTTTTAATTACAAATGCGTGGGCATTTTGGAGAATATGCTCGCATATGCTGTCAATGAAATGAGTTGACCGCATTATCATACGCATACCCCATATGCGATGCATTTTCGAGAATATGCGCGCATATGCGTGTATTTTAAAACACTGATTTTTGCTATCAGCTGAAGATTAGGATCCATACCATCCATTGGCTAGTCCTGAATTTTACCATCAAAAGGATTATAAGTGGTGCCATCCACTTTAAAAGTCCTAAGTGCATCGGCCAATGCAACAAGTTTCATCTTCCGAGTGCCGAGCAAGTTGTTATTGCAGCCGGTAAACCTTCTGGTGTTGCAACCATTTCAAAGTAATACGTGCATTTCTCGAATGATTGCACTTATTAATACGGCCATTTCAAAATAATACGGTTGTATACGATCTTTTGTTTTACGATAATATTTATTACCAGTTGGTTAAAGTCATGTTGCACTTATAAAGCTTCTCAAACAAGCGATTGCTTTAGACTTTGACATGTGGACAATCTAGCGTGCTAGAAAATCTTGACCACACACAAATTTATGTGTAAAGATCAGTCGGGACACCTAATTATGTGTAATAAATCTACAAGTCAATACTTGAAGTTACTATAGTTATGCATCATGTAGCTAAGTTTTACTCCAATTACTTTTCGTGTCGCTAAGTTTAACTGTTTGATTTATAGACTTAACACTTGAGCAAACAATTCCCACCTTGGATACTAAAAAACGATTGGCTAGACACGCTATTTTGCTCCATGCATTCTTTAAGTTTCTTACATACCAATTTGTGAGAATGGTTCTCTTAACCTACCATTATTGTAAGCCCTTGGATCAGATTGTTTGGTAGATATTTGGCTAGCTTGTTGGAGAAGCTTTCTCTCATTTGAATCTATATATCCTACCAACTATCTCTCTCTCACGTGGGGCAATGCTAGGGCAAAAGGAAGACCCATACCTTCTTCTACAACTCTTTCTCTTCTCCTCTCTTTCTCTCTCTCGTTTTCTACCTTGTTCAAGAGTGTAGTAGTAAGCTTGAGGTGAGTTTTGGTGGATGAATACCTTGGTAACTTAGGCATGAAATAGGGCTAAGTGGAGGAGGTGATTCAAGAGTGGTTAGGGTCGGTTTTGGAGGGTTCTTTGCCGGTTTCTCATTCTCTCTTTTGGTGGGGCGATTTGCATAGCATGGGAGCTGTTCCTGAGCCTACAAATCAACCATAAACAAGGAAGAAGAAGCTCCAGATTTTCGGCCATTGTTGGAGCTTCCATTTTCAGATTTTCGGTTTATGTTCTTGGTGGTTTTTCCATTAATGTATATGATGTATTTGGTTGTTTAAACACCCATAATCCTAACAAACTGGTATCAGAGCCAGGTTGGGGTGTTTTCCGGCCAAAAACAGATCTGGAACAACCCAGAAAATGGCCTGAAAACGAACCAGAAAACAGGAAGGAGAAGCTGTCCAGAAACTGTTGAAAAACCAGACCTTCAAACGCGATTTCCCGCCAAACCAGAAGGAATTTGGAAATTCCGAGACCACCGGGGTGCTCAGCAGGCCGAGGAGAACATTCCTAGGTGGTGCGTGAAAATCCGATGGCGGACCCATTTTCCGGCGACGGCGCGTGGGAGGTTTTTCGGCGACGGTCTCTTCAGGCAGAATACTTATTTTGATGTCCTGAACGTATTGATGTGTTTAGTTTTGTGTTTCAGGTTATACAGAAAAAGTTGGACCATTTTGCCCCTGGCTTGACGTCTTCGACGGCTCGGTTGTGAAACTTTGGTATATTTACTGTTTTTCAATAGTAATTTGGTAAGATTATTCTAAACTCTCCGTTAGGATAGGTTTGTTATATTTTATCGGTTTATGCATGATTGCTTGGTTGCTTATTTGTGAATTCCGTTGATTGAATTCTTGTAATTAATTCGTGACCTGAAGCATATTTAATTGCATTATACCTGTTTCATCGTTGTGCTTCATTCCTGAACGTTGGCTTTTTTAACTTTGCATTTGTATTTTATTTGATCATCTGGAAAAGATTTTTTCAAAACCTTGTCTGTTATGTCCACGAGTACAGGCCACTCTTTTACAGAATCTGTAATGGGTTCGAGGGTCGAATTATCACAATTCGATGGAAAGGGGGATTACTCGATTTGGAAACAGAAAATGAGGGCTATTTTGGTCCAACAGAGAGTTGCTAAAGCTCTTGATGATCCTACTACATTTTCTGATGAGTTAAAGGCTAAACCACATGAAATTGAAGACATGAATGAAATTGCTTACAGTTCTATAATTTTGCATTTATCTGATAACATTGTAAGACAAGTTGATAATGCCAAAACTGCTAGAACTTTATGGACTGAACTAGATGCATTGTTCTTGACTAAAACTTTACCTAACAAGATATATTTGTTGGAGAAGCTGTTTAGTTTTAAGATGGATCCCGGGAAGGATGTTGAGGGGAATTTGAGTGACTTTAGCATAATTGTTAAGAGTCTGGCTCATAATGATAAAAATTTGCCGATGAGGATTTAGCTGTCATATTGCTAAACTCTTTGCCCGAATCTTATAGAGAAATGAAAAATGCCATAAGATATGGTAGGGACACTCTCACTCAAGCTATTGTCACGGATGCTTTAAAATCAAGAGAACTTGAATTAAAAAGAGACAATAGAACTTATTCTCGTGAAGAAAGCTTATTTGTTAGGGGAAGATCTGAAAAGAAAGAATTTAACTTCCATAACAAGAAGGGGAGAGGGAAATCCAAAATGAGATCCAAATCTAAAGATAAGAGCGGTAAGAAATGTTATCACTGTGGAAAGTTGGGACATTTCAAGAAAGACTGCTTTGAGTGGAAAAGGAAACAAAGAGACTCAAACAATACTGATCAAGATAATGCTGCCATTGTGTCTGAATTTGACAGTTTGCATGTCCTTAATGTGTCTGAGGAAGAATTTGATAAAAATTGGATCCTAGACACAGGGTGCACTTTTCATATGTGCCCTGAGAGGTCTTGGTTTTATAACTATAAAGAGACTGAACATAGGAAGGTCTACATGGGGGACAATAATTCTCAAAATGTGGTTGGAGTTGGTGACATAGCCATCAGGATGTATGATGGGGCCGTCACGCAGCTTAGAAATGTTAGATATGTTCCTAATTTAAAGAGGAACCTCATTTCCTTAGGTTCTCTTGAAGATGAGGGATATACCTTCAAGTCTGGTAACAAAATTTTGAAAATTATGAGAGGTTCTCTCATAGTTATGAAAGGACCTAAAAGGAATGGGTTGTACTATCTGGAGGGTAGAACTGAAATACCACTTGATTCTAGTCTTCTTACTGTGAGTAAAGACAAGACTGAACTTTGGCATAACAGAATGGGTCACATTGGGTTTAAAGGGCTAAAAGCTTTAAATAATCAGAAATTGCTTGGAAAGGATGATATTGAAGCAATGGATTTCTGTGAAACATGTGTTTTGGGTAAGTCCCATAAGGTGAGTTTTGAAGCTAGCTCTCATAGGACCAGCAGACCATTGGACTATGTCCATGCTGATTTATGGGGTCCGGAGAAGCACTCCACATTTGGTGGAAGCAAGTACTTCTTGTCCTTGGTGGATGATTATTCAAGAAAGGTTTGGATTTACCCTTTGAAGGTTAAGTCGGAAACCTTTGAAAAATTCAGAATTTGGTTAAAGTCTGTGGAAAATAAGCTAGAAAAGAAGCTTAAAACTTTGAGAACTGATAACGGGCTTGAATTCTGTAATTTTGAATTTGATAACTTCTGTAAGCAGAAAGGCATAACAAGACACAGAACTGTTAGATACACACCTGAACAGAATGGGGTCGCTGAGAGAATGAACAGGACCATAATGAACAAAGTTAGGTGTATGTTGATTAGCTCTGGCCTTGCGAAAGGCTTTTGGGCTGAAGCTGCAAGTACTGCAGCTTACTTGATTAATAGGTCTCCGTCCAGCAGTATAGGGTTTAAGACCCCACAGGAGTTGTGGACGGGAGAGCCTCCAAATCTGGAACATTTAAGGGTGTTTGGATGTGCTGCATTTGCACACCAATCTGAAGGAAAACTTGAGCCGAGAGCGGTCAAGTGTGTGATGTTAGGGTATCCCGAGGGTGTGAAGGGCTATAGGCTATGGGTTTTAGGGGTTCAAGGTATTAAGATTATTAACAGCAGGAATGTAGTCTTTAATGAATCTGAGATGCCTTGTCTAAAACAGAAAATTGATGAAACCAACAAAACTGAAACTGAGAAGAGTATTCAGACTGAGGTGAAGCTAACTAAGCTTGATTCACCTACACCTGGGAATGAGATTAATGACCCTATACATCAAGAACCTAAAAATGAAGATGAGGCTGAAAATGAAACTGAACTTGAACCTGAAGGGGTGACTGAACTTCAAGAAACCATTGAACCAGTTGAAGTTGAACATTTTAATGATCAGTCACCTAATCAAGATTATCAGCTTACTAGGGATAGGGGGAGGAGGCAGATCAGGCCAAATCCTAGATATGAATCCCTAAACATGACTGATTTTGCCTTAGTTTCAGGTGAAGCCCTTGAACAAATAGAACCTGATAGTTTTGAAGAAGCTGTGAATGGAAAATATTCTGAAAGTTGGTTAAAAGCTATGCAGGAGGAAATGAAATATTTGAGTGATAACAGAACCTGAAAACTCATTAAAAAACCTAAAGATCAGAAATTAGTTCCTTGTAAGTGGATTTACAAGTTAAAGGAGGGTTTGAGCCCTACTGATCCGGTGAGGTTTAAGGCGAGGTTAGTGGCTAAGGGTTATACTCAAAGGGAGGGTGTGGATTATAATGAAATATTTTCACCCGTGATTAAGTACAAGACAATCAGATTAATGTTGGCTCTTGTGGTTCAATTCAATTGGGAACTTGAACAACTCGATGTAAAAACTGCTTTTCTACATGGGGAGTTGGAAGAGGATATCTTCATGAGCCAACCACAAGGTTTTGTGGCTAAGGAAAAATTTGATTATATGTGCAAGTTAGAGAAATCTTTGTACGGGCTGAAACAGAGCCCAAGACAATGGTACAAGAGATTTGATGCTTATGTGCTGAAAAATAGGGTTTAAAAGAAGTGAATTTGATGCTTGCTTGTATTTTAATGACATAAAGAGCGGTTGTGAGGTTTACTTGCTGCTTTATGTGGATGATATGCTGTTAGCTGGACCTAGCAAGTCTCAAATTAATAAATTGAAAGATCTTTTGAAATCTGAATTTGACATGAAAGATTTAGGGAATGCTAGAAAGATTCTAGGGATGATGATAACAAGGGACGTGGCGAAGAATAGGTTAACTATTTCACAGGAAGCTTACTTGAACAAAGTTGTGACAAAATTTGGTATGAAAGACAGTAAAATTGTGAATGTGCCTCTTGCCAGTCATATGAATTTATCACATGCTCATTCGCCTAAATCTGAGTCTGAATTAAAGGAGATGGAAAATGTGCCGTATGCTAATGCTATAGGTTCTGTCATGTTTTCTATGATTACTACTAGACCTGATCTTGCTTTTTCCATCAGTCTCCTAAGTAGATTTATGTCCAATCCTGGTAAGCCGCATTGGGCTGGTTTGAAATGGCTATTGAGGTATTTGGTTGGGACTTTAAATCTGGGCTTAGTTTATGAGAAAAGATCTGAGGGGTTAACTTTAAAAGGCTATGTTGATGCTGACTTTGCTGGTGATAAAGACAGTAGGAAATCAACTACAGCATACTTCTTTACCCTAGGTGACAATTGTATAACATGGAAGTCACAGTTGCAGCCTTTAGTTACTTTGTCAAGTACTGAGGCAGAGTATGTTGCCATAACCGAGGCGGTTAAGGAATGTATTTGGTTGAAATGAATCTTAAAAGAATTGAACTTCATGCATGATACACCTATTATGTTTACTGATAGTCAAAGTGCTTTATTGCTTTGTAAAAATCCTGTTTATCATGAAAGATCTAAACATATTGAGGTGAAGTATCATTTTATTCGTGAGAAATTGTCTCAAAATGAAGTTAAACTTGTTAAGATTCACACTGATAGGAATCCCTCTGATGTGGGAACTAAAATTCTACCTGCAGGTAAATTTAAATTATGCTTATCTTTGTTACATATTGATACGGGTTAATTTTTCTTGCAGGTAGTGGGCGATGATGATGAACAGTTCTTCCATGTGCAAATTCGCAATCAAGAGAGTGTGTTATGAGAACCAAGGTGAAGAATGTGAGAATGGTTCTCTTAACCTACCATTATTGTAAGCCCTTGGATCAGATTGTTTGGTAGATATTTGACTAGCTTGTTGGAGAAGCTTTCTTTCATTTGAATCTATATATCCTACCAACTATCTCTCTCTCACGTGGGGCAATGCTAGGGCAAAAGGAAGACCCATACCTTCTTCTACAACTCTCTCTCTTCTCCTCTCTTTCTCTCTCTCGTTTTCTACCTTGTTCAAGAGTGTAGTGGTAAGCTTGAGGTGAGTTTTGGTGGATGAATACCTTGGTAACTTAGGCATGAAATAGGGCTAAGTGGAGGAGGTGATTCAAGAGTGGTTAGGGTCGGTTTTGGAGGGTTCTTTGCCGGTTTCTCATTCTCTCTTTTGGTGGGGCGATTTGCATAGCATGGGAGCTGTTCCTGAGCCTACAAATCAACCATAAACAAGGAAGAAGAAGCTCCAGATTTTCGGCCATTGTTGGAGCTTCCATTTTCAGATTTTCGGTTTATGTTCTTGGTGGTTTTTCCATTAATGTATATGATGTATTTGGTTGTTTAAACACCCATAATCCTAACACAATTTTAAGATTAGATGTAATTGTAACAGTTGAGGGCAAAACCTTTCTAGATATAGACTCTAGAGAGAGAAGGCTATCTTCGACTACATCATTTAAGTTGCTTACAAACTAGTTTTAAGAGTACATGTAAACATAACCAATGTTATTAAACCCGGACCAGACTAGCCAGTTCGATACTAAAACCGTCGAACTGGACATTGGTCTGGTCCGAGTCCTTCAATTTTTATACTGTGCCTGCAACCCGGTAAAAACTCAAAAGAACCGCGATTTTTCAATAACCCGCTAGCCCAAATTTGAAAGAATCGTCCAGGCCAAATATTTGATATAAAAACCCATCATCTCTCGTCTTGTCATTCACAAATCAGAAGGATACGATGCCCTAGCTTCGGTCATCTTTTGCAATTCCACTCCCAAGAATGCAAACCTTCAATTTCAAGTTGAATTAGTTGGAAGAAGAAGATGTAAGTCTAGAATTTAAGATGTTCTTTGTGAATTTCTATTTTTTGCCATTAAAATATGTGAAAAAAAATTCTGCATTGGTGAATTTTGGAAGATTTTTACCAGAATTCCATATTATAGTTGTCTCTATGTTGAATGCTATGTACACTAATTGTGATTTTAATTAAATTTCATGGGTGAATATGGAATCTATTTTTGGGTTAGCGTCTACAATTTATTCATTTTTGTTGAATTAGTGAATAGCGAATGCATGGGTTACTGGTTTCACTTGGAGGAATTGGGGATGAATACATTGTAGAATGAATAATTTAAAATCATCAGAAAATAAATGTTAAGATTTAGTCACCAGCCCCTTGGTTAGCCGAAAAGATCAAGCACAATAGTGGAATTACATACTTACTGTCCTCCATCCCTTCCAAGCTAGGAAATGAAATAATTCTTGTGGCAAGTCATGAACTCAACCTGTAATTGCGAAATCGTGTTACCATTGTAGAAACTTTGCATTTAGCGGTCGAACCACATGGTCACCGGTTGAACCACTGACCCGCTACATTTAGCGGGTTAGTGTCCTGGTCGGATCTGACAACTATGAATGTAACATTTTGTAGGCCAAACATGCTCTTCTTATGAGTGAATTTTGGCTTGTGGGCTTATAACCACATAAACATGCTCTTCTTATAAGTGAATTTTAGAAATTAATTCTTAAATATATAACATTTGATAAAAAAAAATAACAAGATTCAACTCCATGTATCAAAAATAGAAATTTAATACTTAATGATTTTTAATTTTATTATAGCAATTCTTTTTTTAAAATAGTAATTATCGGAAGGGTATACAAATTCACAATTTTTATTGTATATCTATACAACTTTGTATTTTATCATCTAATAATATTACAAATTACATGGAAATTCAGGTAATTAGAGATTAATACTACCCTTCATAATTAGCAAAAGAAATTAGCAAAAATAAAAATAAAAATTCCAACTTGTAAGTTTTCCACCATCTTTAATTTGAATCTCCAATTTTAACATCGCGATTAGTCCTTCATGGTCGAAACGAAAAAAAAAATTACATTCCCCTAAAAACATTCGATCTTCAGTAAAAATGCTTCCCGGCCCGCCCTTTCTTACTCGAGATTCAGGAGGTCCAGAATGAGCACTGCAAGAGCTACCCAAGATTCTCAAGTAACTCAAATAGGAGGAATTTGGTGAAAGGGACGAGGAGAAATGAATTAGTAGGAAAAAAGGGAAGGAAATGCGTGGTCGAGAAGGTAGAAAAATTTACGATCTCAACTCCTCCAACCCCAAAAGATAAAAGGGGAAAATGGAGAAATCCAACTTTACTTGAGGCTGTCGGGTCAAGAGTTTGAATTCTGAAATATGGATTTGGTTCTTGGGTAAGTACAAGTGTACAAACAGTCTTTCACCATGTACCTTTGGAGGCATAACTTACAATTTACCTCCTTTATCAAGGCTTAGGGCAGGACAAGTGGGGGCGTCAGTAATGGAGCGTAATCCAAAAAAGGAAAACAAATACAAAAATATCTACTGCTAAGTGTTTGTTAATCATTGCTTTGGAATCAATGATGAACCGTGTTACAGTGGAATCGCTAGTGAAAATTCTGGTCACATTGTTGTTTATGCATGCGCATCTAGTTAATCATGCCTATTCACAAAGTAATTTATTGCCATATAAAATCATGGAACCTTAATACCAACTAGATTGGATAAATTAAAGAAATACTATCTTAATTGTCCAATGAAGCATTGGACCCACCATTTGGTTAGACGATGAAGTAGTGGATCCAGGGGTTAATTCAGGAATTCAAGTGAGTTAGGACGGTCGTTGACGGTTAAAAATCGCAATAGCTAGATTGTTTATTAATATTTAATTAAATAATCTAATTTAATACAACCTAAAATATTAAGAAAAAATTACAATAACAAATACATGATACAACCTCACTCCATAAATGTAAATTTAAATAACTGCATTTTTCAGGGTCTCATATTTTAAAAATATTGCAAGATTGCCTCATTTTCAATTTTTTCAAAAATCTATCACTCCATGTATATTACTAGATTGTCATTTAACCAGACATATCTTATTTTGTTGCTCAAATCACTCTTTTGTCATTCAACCAGATATCTCGTTTTAACCACAGATTCAAATTGCTCGCTTGACGCAGGCGAACGACAATTGAGCAAATGCGATTGTCCAATATATCTATATACTCATTTTTTTTCTATGGAGCCACCACGAGCTTGTTAGGTGCTGACTCCGCCCTTCAATCCAACACTGGTTAGACGGGTGTTGAAGACTATTGGAATTACTCATTTAGATACTAGCAATTGTTGTTACATTACCTGATAAGGATAATTAAATTAATCTCATATTCTTTCATCTAATTTAATTTTAATGAATTTATCCACCAACGAAATCAGCACTATTGGGGCTAAATAACCTTAATAAAAAAATAAATGCAATGTTATCCAATTAAGTGTTGGACCACCACTGCATTAAACACCTCTTTGATTATCTTTAAATTAAAATTCTTTATTCTCATACTTATTTTCAATCATATATTCATATGATAAAATATTTTGCATTTAAAACCAAAAAAATAAAAATAAAAATCATACTTTTAATCACATATTCTCCAAAAATCGCTATTGAAAATATCATTTTCCTCCAATTTTTCTTTATAATGGTCAACAAACAAGGGTTAAATAATAAAGTGGTTGGTTCAGTATTAACTATGATGTTAAATACCATTGATGCCATTTGGATATTAACATTTATAAACAATTAATATTAATATTATTCATCAACCGTGGTGATGATAACTATCAATTTAATTGAGAGTAATATCGTGATTCATTATCCAATAAAGGAGTTACATTTTGTAAGACATAGTAATAGCTAATTATGAATAATTACTCATTTACTCCCAACAGCACACATCATCACCATAAAATATCAAATTCCCCACATTCATATTCACTTTCCAACCTCTACTCTCTATTTCTGTGTAAATCAAAAGTCTTGCTCTAATTCCATTAACTTAAATTCTTACCCATCTATCAGAATTCAGAAATGAGCAAAATTTGCATATCAAACTGTGTGAACGACGCAAGAATTCCTGTGAGGGCCACCTATGTCAACCTCTACAAGTGGCCGGAATCTGATGCCGAGTTTATGAAGTCAGTGGGGGCCACCGACGTGCACGGCGGATCACGGTTGCATTCCAGGGTGGTGGATAGCATCTCATGCAGGCAAATGTATCTCAGGAGCTATACATTTTCCAGGAAAGAGACAGTGCCGGAGAGGACCAAGAAGTGTTTCGGAAGGGTCAAAGATAGGGTGGCTGGAAGAGGGAAGAAGAGAAAAATCCGGCGGTGGAGACGGAGTCGCCGCCGCCGTCTGGTGGTGAGGAAAGTGAAGGAATTATCATGCGCAGCCCTGTGTGCCATTTTCCGGAGGTTGCTATCTTGCACTGCTACTGTTGATGTTGTGGATCACAATCTTTAAAGTATGCTATATTTTTACTTGAATTATGCTAATTTACCTTAAATTGGATGATCAAACGGATGATTGATCCTCACATTACATGTTGGTCCTGCGTGAATTTAAAAATGTCGACCTCCATTTGTGAGTGTTTGGTCATTTCCTATGTCAACAATTATGTTCGTGTAGCTTGATTGTTTTTACTTTTAATTAATTTATGTTACTTTACCGTTTTTCTACATAATTTGTTGGATTTAATGTGGCTCTCTCATTAAATTTGTATGCAAATTTTCAATTTTTATAATATTTCTTTAGAAGAATTATGCTTGCCATTCAATGGTCCAGTCGGATAATACTCGTTTTATGAACTTAAACTATTTGATATTTAAAAAAACAAATGATTTTGTGAAGTTACTTAGTGCATGTTTGGTAAATTGTTTTTTTTTTTTTAAAGTAGATCAAACTTCATTTTTTAACAACTCGTTCATTGGACCAACAATTTTTTATCTACTTTTTAATCACATATTTATTGTCCCACCAACTTTTATGGTGTTTGTCTGTTTGACAAAGATTTTGATAAAAATTTCACATATTTTGATAAAGTTTATTAAATGTATGATTGAAAAATTAAAAAAAAAAGTTACGAACGTATTAAAAAAAAGAAATTTGACAATTTAAAAAGTTGATAAAATTTTAACAAAGCTTTACCATACACGTACTCAAGCAATCTCACACGAACCCTTAATTGAGAACATAGCCATCATGAGCATTCATTCTGAAAAGGAGACGAAATGTAATGTCTCTAATTTATCATACGTCGCTAAATTGCTCTCATTTTTAAAATTTATTTTCAATCACATATTTTATAAGATTCATATTTTTTAACCATACATTTCATTAAATTTTATTAAAAACTACTGAAATTTAATTTTCAACAAGACAAAAAGGGCTTAATATTCCGAGCATTTATGAAATTTTAAATAGGTCATCTTAATCTTAAACAATGAAAAGTAAGTAACCAATTGTCAAAGGAAAATATAACGGTCGATGAATTAATTAGTGCGGGCAACGGCAAGAAAATTGAGGGAAAGGTTACCGCAATTAAAGGAAAAAGGACATAATCATTATAAACAATTTAAGATAACCAGTTATGTTTGACCGTCTTATGATGAATAGGTATTTAGGTCATCGGACACCCCTCAGTTGTTCAACCAATGATAATCATGAAATAAATAAATGTCACCAGTTCTTTATTATATTTATTTCCACCATATTTCTAAATAAATAATTAAATAAAGGTGTCATGTTTCGAAATTTATTGTGAAAATGAAATTTTAAATCACAGTTACGTGCATGAATGCACAAAATTTTAAGCGGGATTCGGGGATCAATTTGGTTCCCTAACGTGGGTTTGGGGAGGGAGTGACGGGCGACTCGAAATCTTTATGTGAAATCAAAGATGTCGATTTCGTGTCAAGTTGCTTCCCCTGTCATAATTTCGAACAAAAAAAAGATTGTAATTTTTCTCAACCGGTTTAAAAAGTAAAAATGTGGCCTCAATTGGTTGAAAATGTAGAAAGTGTGGCCTTGACCTTCAATTCATAGAAGTGAGGTTCGGCTCCCAACGGAACCAACCTCCCACTTCATCGCAATCAGCAAGTAGTTTTACACTTGAGAAAATTACACTCCACTAGGTATTTCAAAAATCAAATGCAAAACTCAGATAAAAAATTAATAATTAAAATATTATATTTACAAACCTTAAATCATTTTTCTCATATTCATATCCACTCTCTCTTTCTACTTCTACTCTTGCGTCTTCTCTCTACTGTCTCCACTCTCTCGTCGCCACCGCCGATGTCTTCCTCGCTTCTCGTCTTCTTCCCTGCCCCGTCACCACCACGAAAGCCACAGCAGCAGCGGCGCCGTCGAAAGTCACAACAACATCATCACGACATTCGACGATGACGATGCCACTATTCACGACGATACTTCAGCGGCTGTCGCGCGATGTGCTCACCGTAAGGAGGCTGCTATTGAGTTCTGATTTTGTGATCTCCAAAGTTGGAGATTGATTTGTAGTGTATGCAGATGATGATGGCAAGTTTAGGGATTTTGTTGTTGGGGGTGGTGGCTGTAGTGTGGTGAGTTTAGGGATTTTGTTGGTGGCTTTGGTGGGGGATTTTACAGGCGATGGTGGTGGTTGCTAATGTAGACGGTGGGGGATATGGTCGTGCGATGCAGTGCAGTGGTGGTACAAGTGGTGGTTGGTGATTGTTCGAGGCGGTGTTGGCAAGCGTACGAGGGAGGTGGAGGTGGAGGTGTGTTGTTTGGTGGGTGTGACGGTGGAGTGTTGCTGGGTGAAGGTGGATCGATCATGGTTTTTTTTTTTTTTTTTTTGTCTCTTATTGGTCGATCTGTGACCAATTATTGGGGTCGAAATTCGGGGTTTCTGGTATATGTGACCAATTATTTATTAATTTGTGACCAAACATCCAACTATGACTTAAAAATTGTGACCAAATACTCATTTGTGACCTAAAAATTCGATAATGTGTGATTGAAAAATTTCTGTGACCAACAATTGAAAAACTATGACCAACAAATAATTTGTGATCTCGATATAAACCGTGACCTGTAAAATTTTTCTCGAAATAATTTGTAACTTAATAATTTGATAATATGTGACCAATAAATAATCTGTGACCATTAATTGTAAAATTGTGATTTTATTGTATTTAATTAATAAATATATTTAATTAATTATATATAAACCTGATTTTTGAATTTTTAAACTATATTCCTGATTTTTGAATTGATATAAACTATACACCTTAATTATGAATTTTTCCCTTTACACTTTGATAAATTTCATCTATTTAGGCTTTAAGTAGCTATATTAGGGACAATCTTGGCCCAAGGCAAACAAAGCCACTGCCTTGGGCCTCAGGATTTCAAGGGGTCTAAAAACAAATGGCCCATAAGTTATTACCCATGAGTATATGAATACACTCAATACGGATATTATGTCAGTATTTTCACAATTTAATATAAAAGCAAGTACGCGCATAACATAATTTTCTAGTAAGATAATAAACTGACCGTCTCATTCTCACTTATGTCATACTCATTCTCAATCTCCACTTAGGATATTAAGCCATATGACTGATTCCGTGTAGATCTACATAATAATTCTCTATGATATTATCCACATGATTCTTCTTTAATTTGGATCACAAATATCACATAAAATACTACATTTATAAATTAAAAAGTGATAACACAAAATCCCTTGGTATGTAGAAAAATTCATACATATTCGTTAAATTTCTTGTATACTTAAGCAACTTGGGACTAAAAATTCTTGCGAACGGATCTCGAATGCGTCGAAAAAAAATTTCTTTTCTTTTCCTTTCCTTTTTCTTTCTTTTCTCTCCCCTTATTTCTCTCTCTCTCTCTCTCTCTCTCTCTCTCTCTTCTCAATAATGCGAGGCGGCTTCATTCATAAATTTCTTGCCAGCCTAACAAAATTTAAAACCCTATTACTTATCTGTCGTGAGTCCCTGTCCACCTAGCATTATTGTTCTTCAAAACCATCTGGCTATTCATTAATTATGAAGGAGCGATCATACGCAAACTGTGACTAAAATCCTTCCTGCTATCCCCTTTTTCCACCACAGAATAAGTCCAAATTAGCATTATTTTCCAACCTTAAAAAGGATAAATATCACCTCAACGATTAAGGATGGTGCACTATAGCAATAAAGATAATAATCCATAATTTTCCAATCATGCTCCTTGATTTTACTTAGATTAGTGTGTTCGTGATCTTGACAATGCATATACGACACAGAGACATTTTGTGCAAGAATTTTTAGCATTACTAAACCACTAATCTGCTACAGATTGAAGGGAAACAGCATCTGAATATGGCTCCACCATCCAGATGATTGCTAAGATATGCAGAAAAGGACAACACTACATTGTTCACAAATAGACAGAACATCACAGGATCACTTGAGAGAATCATAAAGAAATAAAAGCTCTCCCTCTCTTTCAATACGACTTATAATATGAACTAACTTCTTAACATGGTTCCTTCATTCCAATATATATCTATTCTATTAGTCTGTTTGGTTCCAATTAAAATCTGATTTTAATCTAAATCAAAATCAAACAATCAATATCAACCACATCTTTCATGGGTCCCACAATTTTTCAACCACACATTTCAAAAACTTATATCACAATCTACTAAAAAATCTAATTTTAATCCCCACTAAACACCCTATAAATCTCATTGAATTACTTTATCATTCAATTTTTTCTCAATTACAATTATCCTATTTCCCAATAGTCACAACAGGATTTAGCCATTCACACGAGAGATGAATCATGCTTCATACTTTGATACCACACGGTACATTTCTAAATATCGAAAATTGCAAAATCTCACCACCAGCAAGACCCGGGAATCATTAGTTTTTTTCTTTATCATACACTCATGGGATTTTTCAAGCTTCATACTTCAATACCAATTCAACATTAATATAAACAAACTGCAAAATTTTACCACTACCCAACTCATATTTTTGAGAATAACCATGTATCATAGGCTTTTCATTTATTTCTTTGTTCATGTCATACACTCACAGGTGTGAGTACTACTAGTTAAGTCGACTCCATATTCCTTAATCCCATTCATTGCATAACAAAATCAGTTATTATCAATGAATTTCATATCTAAGAATGTAATATTTCATAACTGCTTAGGGAGAACATGAATAATGGGACTAATAGGGGGTTAAGTGATCATTCTTTAAAAATAATCACTTACGAATATTATCAAAATTCTCAAAATACTAATTTGGAAAGGCCTACTTTGACGAGCCATAATATTTGCTACAGTTGGCCATTTCACAGGTCATTTACAATGTGGAAAACTAGGTCAGGAGCACTTTGAAATGGTACTAAGAATGTAATATTTCATAATTGCTCAGGAAGAACATGAATAATGGGAATAATAGGGGGTTAAGTGATTATTCTTTAAAAAAAACAATCGCGTGGATGCTACCCCTTATTACAAAAGAGCCTCCAACAAATATCTTGTGAAAATACAGCTTTCTACGAGTAATACCCAAAGTAGACGTCTTTTACTAAATTTACACCGGCTCAATATTACTTGAATATGACAAGATGGGACAAAGTCATCAAAAAGTTTTTAAAAAACACAAGCCCACAAAAAGATTTTTTTTCACCAACTCGGCAACTCCTCATAGAATGACTTAATAAAATCCATTTCAAGTAATAGTTAGGGAAGAAGATTTTCTTCACCATACAGCAAAGTGTGTGGTTAGAAGTATGACTTAAGAATAAAACCAAAGAATTCTTGCCGCATCATTTAATAGTCGTAATTCGTAAATCACAAGTCACAACTATTGGTTCTAATGCGCCGTACATAACTTAACACAATAGATTGGAATGAATATTAAACCAGGTCATCTGGAACAATAAGAAAACAAACAATTTGAATTGAATTCTAAAACTGAAGCACTTGGGCATGCAGATGCGTGTTCAAGACATGCATCAGAGTTTTTACAGGAGAAAGGCATATAACGATCCTAAAACCTGCTGCAGATAATTCTTAGTTTTCGATTTGGAGTCATTCCATTCATGAACAATTAATGGATCAAACAATGAGCAAGTTACTCTGAAAACAACGAGAGGGATTAATTATCACAAATGAATTACTAAACATTGCCATTCTAAAATTATAAATGCATTCAACAAACAGATTCTGCAGAGAAGTAACAGTATTCATTAGCAAGTAATTAGGAATGCATATAATAAGAATGAAGTAGAGTAAAATCAGTGGCCGAGGTAAAATGTTGTAACATTTCCGTTTTTCAAAAGTAATGGCCATTGGAGGATAAAATCCAGAGCTCTTCTAACAGAATCAAAGAGAAGAAGAAAGAACAAAATAAGTCAGCGAATCAGATCTTTTTCAGCAATTACAAGTATAATTCACGAAAAGTCAGAAGTTTGTAAATTGTAAATGTGAACCACAGTAAATACACAAAGGAGTTTCAACTAAAACAAAAGAATTACCACTTGGATATCTGATCTCAAAGCTCGAAATCTTCATCCTGAAGAGATAGTTCAGCTGCCTCTTCCTCCTCATCATCAAGCACAAAGTACTCGTTCTTCTCAACTGGCCTAAACATGTAAAAGATCACAGCATAAAATGCAAGACTCGCAATCTCCTCCGTTGCATTTGCAACCCACTGGTACTTGTAGGATGAGATGGTCCTCAGCGCAAACACTACAATCCTCGTGAAGTACAAGAACCCAATAACCACGATGTAGAACTGCCTAAAAAGGGTCAATTTTGCCAGGTTTTTTGCAGCCTTGCCGTCAGTCTTTGATGTCTCCCTCAGAGACCTAATAGACCACACTATCGGGAAAATAATTGCGCAGCAACAGATAATATCCACCAACAGGAAAACCTGATTCCAAGTCACCCAATCCTTGATAAATGGCCCAGTCTCCCCAATCACAATGGACGCTACATTTGCCAATACCTGCAACGGGATCACAATCATCAACACCTTCTTCTCCTTCTCCTGCAAGAAGGGCTTCAGGAAGGACCACCCAGTACCGATCAACACAATCACCGAGAACAACAACACCACCCTAATAAACTGGAAAATGTAAAACAGCACATCCCATCCATGAGGAGTGCCCGTAACCTTAACATAATGCTTATCCTCTGCTGCGCAGAGTAAATTCAATGCCTTCATAATCACCAGAAGCCCCATGACGGCATGTATCCGATACACGGACTTCTTATTCCTTAAACAAACGTGGCCCCATATCGCCAAAAATGCGAAATATAGAACGGAAAAGAAGAAATACAGACCGGGTAAAAGAGTAAGGCCAGCAGAAAGATAATCCTTGACGCGGCCATCGAGGTTGTAGAGCTCAGTATGGACGTCCATAGAAACAGTTGATTCCGGGGCACAATTTGCGAAGAAAAGAGAGTATTCATTTGGAGAAGTAATGGGGTACGATTGGTTGAATAATGAGTGGGGTGGTGGGGAGAGGTCCCGGAAGGTGAATAGTAGTTGGATGTACTTTGAATCGAGTACGCAAAATGAAGGGTTTTGACGAAGCTCGACGAGGACCTGAATTAGGGATTCCTCGGCGAGGAGGAAGAACCCCAGGCGAGATAGTTCAGGGGAGGCGAGGGAAGAGATAACTGACACGGAGGAGACTGATATGGTGACCTGGCCAGTGTGGGTGAAGCCGAACCGCTCGAAGAGGATCATGGACCGGGAGTCGGAAATGATCTTGAGGGACTTGATCTCGGCGGTGGTGGGGCGGAGTATGGTGAAAAGGAGGAGAATCGGGAGGAGGAAATGTAGTAACTTAGTCATTTTTGATGAAATTGCGGTGGCTAACGGTAGTGCTGTGCGGCGGAGGAGGAGGTGGATATGAAAGCAGGATCACGCTGAAGATGAGTCGGTGGCGGTGGGGTATTTTTATTACCGAAATTGCCCTTCCATTGTTGGGAATGGAGTAGATCTTGCCAGGGTTTATATAATTATGTGACTGCTGACCAAAATAAGAGGGGGAATTAGCGTAAATGGTCACTAACCTACTGGATTTCTATGCAAATGGTTCCTAACCTTTTAATATTGGCGGATGCATCCCTAACATTTCACTCGACGAGCGTAGTTGCTCCTTTAGATGGTTTCCATCCAATTAATCGTTAAATTTGTCAAAATGTTTGAAATAAAGACTTGTTATAATTACCCCAAAATTTGCATCAAAGTTTATAGACTAGAGATCATTTGTACAGAAATCAAATAGGTAGCGACCCAATAGTGCCAATTCCCCAAATGACGATAAAAAAGTTTGAAATTTTGAGGACTGAATTTTGGGATAATTATAACGAGTCCCTAGCATATTCATGAAAATTACTTTTTACTTAATTTTAATCACATTTTCACAACTAATTAGGCTCAAAAAACTTCAAGTCAACACATAATAATCATGAATTGCTAACTAATTGAATTCCATGCACATTATAATTACTTACTTCTCGTTTTACCTTATTTTCTAAAATTTATTTTAAATCACGAATTTTATAGGATCCACAACTTTCATCAATTTTTCATTCATTTATTTCATTAACTTTTATCTAAAATTACTAATTCTTCTTTCTGGGCAAGGTTTGACGAAAAAAATTCAGTTGATGTTTCAAGACTATTTGATTGATGACCATTGATTTGATTATCAATACCAACTCTAGTTTGTAGAATAACTGATTTTTTTTAGAATTTTTGTGGCAATTTTTTGTAATTAGGCCAAAAATGAATGTGGTGGGTAAAGTTAGCAGCTTTATTACTATTAGCAGCAATAAATATTGACAGTGAAGAAAATAAGGAAGGGGAGTGTTAAGAGAATAAATCAAGGGATGATTATGGATAACTTGCATTATGAAGATTTGCACAAAAATATATGATGGAGGAAATCAAGGAATCATTGAAACAAATTGATCAAGATGATTGATGACGATATGCTTGATTTTAGTAATTATTATTTATCTTCTCATATTTAGTTGCTTAATTTTAGGAATTGTTATTTATCTTTTCATATTTAGTTTATTGAGTTGTACTATAAATATGTGATTTTTCAATGAATAAAATTACAACTCCTATTTCTATCATCTTCATAATTTCTTCTATTACCACACCATTTCACCCATTTGGTGGCGCAGTTGACATAATCGTAGTTAAGCAGCACGATGGAGCCTTCAGGAGCACGCCTTGGTATGTAAATTTCAGGGTGTTTTTAACGGGGTGGAGAAGATTGTCCGAATAGAAGTTAATGGAGTGGAAGCCGATTTTCATTTGTACCTTGATAATTCTGGTGAAGCATATTTTGTACGGGAAGATAACTTTGAATAGGACAAGACAAATGAGTAGTGGTGGAGCCAACTTATTTGAAATGGGGGGTCCAGATTCGAAAATATATAGGTGAAGGGATGGGGCTGACGGGGCTTCAGAGGCAGCGCCCCCGATTTATTTATTTATTTTTTTTTTTTTAAGGAAACTACAAAAATGAGAGGAAACAAAAACTCACTAATTGAGTCATTTACCTTATCTGCGGATAGTACAACATAGTTTTTGTAGACAAGAGGCTGAGGATTTGAATAATGGTGAGGTAGAGGTGCGGGATGAATGTGTTACTCTTGGTATGGACAGATTAGAAAGGACTGAATCTGATCATAAGCGGATATTCTATAGATCAACGTGATACAGATAAACTGTCGATACAGAAAATGACACGGTAGAAACAATATTGCAGCTGACAGAAAATAAAGATGGATGTCTTGGAGGAGCCGAGGCCTGTGTTCAACACAGTGTCCTTAAAGCAATATTCGCCCCTTCACCGAAGTGTTGCGAGCGCTTGCTTCCCAGGATACAGCGGCGTGAACTGCAGCGAAGCAGTCGAACTGACAGAGTGCCGAAACGGAAATCACCAAGCGACTGGAATGAAGCAGGAACTCGAAAGCAGGAAGCAGAGAGATTTCGTGTATTTGTTGTGTGTCTGAACTAAGGAGATTGTTCCATATATATAGGCAAGGAGGAGCCTTTGCCTCTTAATGCAGTCATTACTCTGCCATTTTAATTCAGCCATAACTCTGCCATTTTAATTCTGACGTTTTGGAGTTACAAAATAGATGGCCACTTTGAATGAAAACGTAAAAGTAAAATTCCAAAATGTGGCTTGCACTTCGTGGCCAATTTTCAACTCACTCGGTCCGACATTCGTGTACGCAGGTCGCGCCCACACAAGTTCAAGGCTCGAAGGCCAAGTCGGTCCAAGATTTGCACCCCCCCTGCGGGCGCGTAGACCACGGAGGAGTCTCTATGCAACAAATGGTTACACCTTCAAATTGTTAACCATATATAAATTGGTCCACAAACTCATTTTTATCCGATGTAGGATAACTATTTAAGTTTTCCCCATTTTGCCACATTTTTCAATGTGGGATGGCACTATTTATAGTCCACATATATTCCCACTTTTCCATTCCTAACCAATGTGGGATTGTAATCCCTTTTAAAGGCTCCTCTTCAAAACCCAACTTTTACTCAATGTGGGACTAATTTCACATACACAAGTGAAAATCTATTTGCCAATCAATATATTTCCAACAATCCCCCACATGAATGGAAATTAATAAAGACACGGAATACTTGGTGACAAAGTTCCACAGTTGAAACCTGCATAGGATAGGTAGGTGTGACTCTTTGAACCTTCCCTTATGAAAATACATTTGTTTTACTAGCTGATCAGTAGACGTGATGTCTTTGAACTGTTCTGCCTTTTGTGTAAATGATGATGTACCTCACACAGGATTCTTCCTAACACAATTCAGTTCTCATGGTTATGTTCTTTTGTGGCCATGAACATATGCCTGGTTCAGTGAGAGTTATTAAGAATTGAGCCTCACAATTCCCTTCGAAGCGGCCCCACTTCTCTCTCACTTAGGTGATTTCTTAATTAAGAGTAACCCACATTACTCCGCTCGGGTTTCCGACGCAAAAGAATCATTAAAAGCCTATTGCTTATCCTCTTCCCACTGGCATCACTGTTATTACAGGAATGGACAGGAGATAACCCCCACAGTGATACAATTAAGTATTTGCAATTAGGTTTTCTCATTGAACCTAGATCTTGGGATCTCCAGTCAGCTAGGTTGAGTTTCCATTACAATAACTTATTCTTCTAGAGGCTTTAGTCCCATTCCTCTTGATGATTTAGCAACTAACTCTCTATTTAACCCTTTGATTAGCGGATCCGCAATGTTATCTTTAGACTTTACATAGTCAATAGAGATAACTCCAGTTGAGAGTAACTGTCTTATGGTATTATGTCTACGACGTATGTGTCTAGACTTACCATTGTACATGTTGCTTTGTGCCCTTCCAATCGCAGATTGACTATCACAATGTATGCAAATTGTTGGTACAGGTTTCGACCATCTTGGAATATCTTCTAAGAAATTGCGTAGCCATTCAGCCTCTTCACCACATTTATCTAGAGCTATAAACTCAGATTCCATGGTAGATCTCGCAATAACTGTTTGTTTAGAGGATTTCCATGATATGGCTGCACCTCCCAATGTGAACACAAATCCACTAGTAGACTTTGAGTCTTTGATATCAGATATCCAATTCGCATCAGTATATCCTTCAATAACTGCAGGATATCTGGTATAGTGCAGTCCATAATTACGAGTATATCTCAAGTATCTCAGTACTCTTACTAGTCCTTTCCAGTGGTCAGACCCTGGATTACTAGTATATCTACTTAGCTTACTAACTGCGTAAGCTATATTTGGTCTTGTACAACTCATTAGGTACATAAGACTTTCAATTATTCTAGAATATTCTACTTGAGAAATACCATCGCCTCTATTTTTCGATAGATGTTGACTTGTATCTATCGGTGTTCTAGCCATGCCAGTATCACCATTATTGAATTTTTCCAAAATTTTGTCCACATAATGCGACTGACTTAGAACGAGTCTATCTAATGTTCTTGAAATTTTAACTCCAAGAATCACATCAGCTAAGCCCATATCCTTCATGTCAAATCTCGAATTTAACATATCTTTGGTGGATTTAATCATCTTATTATTGCTACCAACAATAAGCATATCGTCAACATAAAGACATAAAATGATATAACCATTTTCAGTGTCTTTAACGTAGACACATTTGTTGCACTCGTTGATTTTAAATCCACTCTCCATCATGACACTGTCAAATTTTTCGTGCCATTGTTTTGGTGCTTGTTTCAAACCATATAACGACTTCACCAATTTGCAGACTTTCTTTTCCTGCCCTGGAGATAAAAACCCCTCGGGTTGTTCCATATAGATTTCTTCATCTAAATCTCCATTCAAGAATGCAGTCTTAACATCCATTTGATGTACTTCAAGATTTCGTAAAGCAGCTATCGCAAGTATCATCCTAATAGATGTTATTCTCGTCACTGGAGAGTACGTATCAAAGTAATCAAGGCCTTCTCGTTGCCTATAACCTTTAATTACAAGTCTAGCCTTGTACTTATCAATAGTTCCATCTGCTTTCATTTTCCTTTTGAAAATCCATTTGTAGCCTAGTGGTTTGCTTCCCGGGGGAAGATCAACCAACTCCCATGTGTGATTTTGTAGTATGAAATCTATTTCACTTTTAATGGCCTCTTTCCATTGAGGTCCTTCTGAAGAGTTTATAGCTTCTTTGAAGGTTTGAGGTTCAGTTTCTAGCATATAGGTCAGAAAATTAGGACCATAAGATTTTTCTGTCCTTTCTCTTTTGCTACGTCTTGGTTCAACATCAACTTCCTCTTCTACTTCTTTGTCTTGATTATTCTCAATCATAGTCTCATATGTCCGTTTAGAAGAGCTTGCTTCTTCTTTGGACTTACATGAAAATACATGTTCAACGAATGAAGCATTTCTTGATTCCATTATCGTGTTTTTGTGTATATCCGAAATTTTAGAATCAAACACAAGAAACCGATAAGCACTACTGTTATGTGCATATCTGATAAATATGCAATCAACAGTTTTGGGTCCTATTTTCACCTTCTTTGGTGTAGGTACCACCACTTTTGCAAGACACCTCCACACTCGTAAGTATTTGTAGGAAGACTTCCTTCATTTCAATAGTTCGTAAGGGCTCTTTTCTTCTTTCTTTCGGGGTATCTTGTTTAGAAGGTAATTAGCTGATAACACAGATTCCCCCCACATGTTCTAAGGTAACCCAAAACTTAATAACATTGCGTTCATCATTTCTTTCAATGTTCTGTTTTTCCGTTCAGCAACACCATTTTGTTGTGGTGAATAAGGTGCTGTTGTTTCATGTTTAATTCCGTGTTGTGCACAGAATTCAGCAAATGGTGATTCATATTCGCCACCTCTATCACTCCTCAACACTTTGATCTTTTGTTGAGTTGATTTTCAATTTCAGTTTTATAGAGAACAAATTTCTCTATAGCTTCATCTTTACTTTTAAGCAAATACACAAGACAATATTTTGTGCTGTCGTCAATAAAAGTAATAAAATATTTGTTGCCTCCTCTTGTTTGTACGGATTTTAAATCACACACATCGGTGTGAATTAAATCGAGAGGTTCAGTTCTTCTTTCAACGGATTGAAATGATGACCTTGTCAATTTTACCTCAACACAAGTTTCACACTTATGTTTATTATCAATTTGGAATGTAGGTATGCAATTTAAGTTAATTAGTCTACGCAACGTGTCGTAATTAACATGTCCTAATCGACCATGCCACAAATTGGATGACTCAAGCAAGTAAACGGAAGAGTTATTCATTTTATTGATTTTTGGCTTGATAGCCATTACATTGAGCTTAAAAAGCCCATCACTAACATAACCCTTTCCTACAAACATTCTAGACTTAGACAAAATAACTTTGTCCGACTCAAACACCATACGGAAACCATGCTTGTTTAACAGCGAACCGGAAACCAAATTCTTGCGAATCTCCGGCACATAAAGCACGTTGTTTAGAGTCAGCTCTTTCCCTGAAGTCATCTTTAGAACCACATTTCCATGGCCCTTTATTTCGGAGGTCGCTGAATTTCCCATATACAACTTCTCCCCATCCGCTGCTTCAAACCCACTAAACATCTCCTTATCGGAGCAAACATGTCGGGTAGCGCCGGTGTCAATCCACCATTCTCTCGGATTTGAACCCACCAGGTTCACTTCAGAAATGACAGCTGCAAGGTTGATGTCATATACACCTTCAACCACATTTGCTTCTTTTTTTTTCTTCGGCAACCGGCACTCCGTAGATTTGTGACCGATCTTGTCACAATTGAAGCATTTTCCTTGAAACTTGTTCTTGGAAATTTCCCCTTTTGGCCCCAACTTGGGCCCTTTGCCACCAGATGACCCATACATGTTCTTATTGGTCTTGAAACTTTGGCCATGCTCCACAACATTGGCTTTAGCCACAACCGGATTGAACCCTCTTTCAGAGCTTTTGTTGTCTTCTTCAATTCGAAGTCTAACAATTAGTTCCTCAACGTTCATTTCCTTTCGCTTGTGCTTTAAGTAGTTTTTGAAATCCTTCCATACAGGAGGTAACTTTTCGATTATGCAAGCCACTTGGAAGGATTCACTCACAACCATTCATTCGGAATGAATTTCATGCAAGATCACTTGTAATTCTTGTACTTGGCTGATTACAGATTTGGAATCCACCATTTTGTATTCCAAAAATCGGCCAACAAGAAACTTCTTGGCTCCGGCATCCTCGGTTTTGTACTTTTTGTCCAAAGACTCCCATAATTCTCTGGCCGTTTTCATTGAGCAGTACACATTGTACAATGAATCAGCTAAACCGTTCATCAAATAATTTCGGCACAGGAAATCAGAATGCTTCCACGCATCCAATGCACTGATTGCTTGAATGTCTCCTTGACCCTCTTGGAGCACCGGGGCATTTTCAGTCAAGAACCTCGCCAGATTCAAGGTCGTGAGGTAAAATAGCATTTTTTGTTGCCATCTCTTGAAGTTCGAACCATTGAACTTCTCCGGCTTTTCCCCGTGATTAACCGAGACTGTCACTGTTGGACCAGTAGCCAGACTTGACATGGGAGCCATAGTCCTAGTTCCACTCGGGCCAGCAGCTAGACTTGGCATACTAGCCAAAGTCTGTGTTACTGGAGCCACATCAGAACTTGGCATAGCCACTGCCTGAGTCATAGTTTCATTTCCGGAACTTGGCACAGACACAACGTTATTGGTGGGTGTATTCTCCATTTCTGAAACACAATCAGAATATCAGTACCAAATAAATAAAGGGCTTTATGATTGTAGATCAACGTGATACAGATAAACTGTCGATACAGAAAATGACACGGTAGAAACAATATTGCAGCTGACAGAAAATAAAGATGGATGTCTTGGAGGAGCCGAGGCCTGTGTTCAACACAGTGTCCTTAAAGCAATATTCGCCCCTTCACCGAAGTGTTGCGAGCGCTTGCTTCCCAGGATACAGCGGCGTGAACTGCAGCGGAGCAGTCGAACTGACAGAGTGCTGGAACGGAAATCACCAAGCGACTGGAATGAAGCAGGAACTCGAAAGCAGGAAGCAGAGAGATTTCGTGTATTTGTTGTGTGTCTGAACTGAGGAGATTGTTCCATATATATAGGCAAGGAGGAGCCTTTGCCTCTTAATGTAGTCATTACTCTGCCATTTTAATTCAGCCATAACTCTGCCATTTTAATTCTGACGTTTTGGAGTTACAAAATAGATGGCCACTTTGAATGAAAACGTAAAAGTAAAATTCCAAAATGTGGCTTGCACTTCGTGGCCAATTTTCAACTCACTCGGTCCGACATTCATATACACAGGTCGCGCCCACACAAGTTCAACGCTCGAAGGCCAAGTCGGTCCAAGATTTGCACCCCCCATGCGGGCGCGTAGACCACGGAGGAGTCTCTATGCAACAAATGGTTACACCTTACAAATTGTTAACCATATATAAATTGGTCCACAAACTCATTTTTATCCGATGTGGGATAACTATTTAAGTTTTCCCCATTTTGCCACATTTTCCAATGTGGGATGGCACTATTTATAGTCCACATCTATTCCCACTTTTCCATTCCTAACCAATGTGGGATTGTAATCCCTTTTAAAGGCTCCTCTTCAAAACCCAACTTTTACTCAATGTGGGATTAATTTCACATACACAAGTGAAAATCTATTTGCCAATCAATATATTTCCAACATATTCTATGAGTTTCAAGATGAGCAATCATCTCGGGAGGGTTTGAGCGAATTCGGAATATGGTTCGAGTAGCTATGATAATCTAGATAGTGTGCAGCATGTGATAGAATCAGAGAATTTTAATTCAGAAGTAGTTCTGGTAAGTGTAGATGGCCACGTATTGACAGCACCCATTTCATCGTTTGAGCGGAATACTGAAAACGTCCAAAAAAACGTGCCTCAGTTTAACGTCAGTCCAGATGAAGGGACCGGAGAATATCACAAAGAAGAATGTTCACGTGATGCTGGTTATTTAAGAGATTAGGATACAACCACATATAAAGTTAGTTCAAGAAGTGAATGCGAGATAAACAATGGCAATCTGGCTTCCAAATATGAGCCGGGGCCTTGTTAAGGAGATGAAGAGCATCTCCATCATGTACAAGAAACTTAGAACACAGCTAATGAAGATAGAAAGCTCTACCTCGATTGTAGTTCAGAAATTATGTCGAGTAGTTTTAAGAGGAACGAGATATTCAAAAGCCGTTTGGAGCTCCCAAATTTGGCAGAGCAGTCTACAAATGCTGATCAGCAAAGTATGAGGTCTTCATTCGAAATTTCTAAGGTTTTTGAAGATCCTCATGAAAATTCACCTCTAAATCCTAAGACAAATAATGAAAGTGAAGAGGGGAATCTTCAAAAATCAAGAAATGAAACTGGATTATCTCCCTCAGATTTTGGATACACCAGCAATGATTCTATGGTTTCTGAAAATCCACATGAAAAATTCGCCTCAAAATCTTCAAAAATCAAGAAATGATACTGGATTATCTCCCTCAAATTTTGGACACAACAGCATTGAATCTTTGCCAGAGTTACAGGTTGAAGTTGCAGTCCATGAAAAAGATGCATTTGATACGGATCACATGGATTCTGATAGCAACCCTGCTCAAGATGTCATCAACGATCAGGATCCAGAGAAGCAGATGGATGTAGAGGTAGAAGCCAAAGGAATGCGAAGTGTCGAAGAAGCACCTACTTCTGTAGATGAATGCAGTAAAGCCAAAGACATTGAACCTGATACTGAAGTGCCAAACGAAGCTATGAGAACAGGCTGGGACAAGTAAGTCAGGCCATCTGGCTATAATAATAAATTTGGACTCACTGTTGTAATTGATTCTTAATCCGATTTCTCACCTTCTCCAATCACATTCATTTACTTGTCTTCAGAGTTAGAGATATCTCTCTGTGGAAACTTGCTTTTTGCTGGCATGGGTTTGAGTGCAGCAGCAGAAGCCTTTGATACAAACAGCATATCAGCTGAAGAACTTAAACTTTCTGCCACATCAATTGTTAAGAAGGAAAACTTAATTGTTAGAGTACGAGGAAAGTACTTGCCATGGGATAAAGCTGTACCCATCATTCTTGGTATGGTAGCTTATGGTTTGGATTTACCTGTTCAGACGGAGGATGCAATTCCTGTGGAACAGGGAACCCCAAAAGCAAAGGAAGATGATTCTGGATTGATTTCAACTCCTTCTGTGTAAAGACTTGGGGTCCATCTTAAAAGGTCAACCTTATTAAGAGGAGTAGCCCAAGGCCTTTATAAATTGGCCTATGTTTACATCTTTATTCGATGTGGGATTATATCCCTTAACATGCCCCCACAAGATGGTGGCTCGTTTTGAGCAGACCAATCTTGAAATCCATATGCTCATATTTTTGAGTCTTACAAGGATCGAATCGCTCGTTGGAGCTTAATGGGCTCTGATACCATGTAAAGACTTGGGGTCCATCTTAAAAGGTCAACCTTATTAAGAGGAGTAGCCCAAGGCCTTTATAAATTGGCCTATGTTTACATCTTTATTCGATGTGGGATTATATCCCTTAACATTCTGGACGCAGATGGAGGCTCTGGCCTATCCCATTTAGGAAGGTTAAGACTCTCGATCATTGTGGTAGTAACTCATCAAATGAGGAGATCTTTGTTGATTCTGAATCTGTCTCAACGAGCCAACCTGAAGAACTAACATCCTCACCCCATAGTGCCAGTGAGTCTCTGTGTAAGCAAGTTACAAGAACTAATGTTCCTACTACTGATTAGATAACATCTTTGAATCTCAAAGAGGGGCAGAATATGGTTAATTTTATATTCTCTACAAGAGTCCTTGGACACCAGAAGGTCTATTATTTGTTCCTTGATTAATGTTTGTACTTTAACTTAGATAGGCAATTGGACTAGACATATCCTTTTTTGTTGCTGAGTCACACTTTCTAGAAACATGTTGAAGCTCATATATATTTGTGGAAGTGGAATACACGGATTGTAATTTCTGATGTCGATGGTACAATTACCAAGTCAGATGTATTTACTTCATACGATCTATTTTGCAATGACAGTTTAGATTTCTTTATATGTAGATGCACATATGCTTCCTTTTAGTTACAATATAGTACGCTTGCAGCTTGTACTGTGGAGAACAAAAGAATAAAAACTTGGATGCCTGTAATATAGACAATTGATCAAGTGAAAGCTGATTTTAATCTTAATGCCTTTCACAAGTTCTTATAGCTTATATTACAAGAAAAGCAATCTCTTAAATTTAGTATTGTGCTTAGTAATGTGTGCTCTTAGCAATATCTTGTTTTTCGAAATTATTGGGAGAGATGTAAGAAATGACTATACTCCTTATTCAGCTAGAACTGAATAATGTGACATTTTACTATGATGATGCTAGAAGCCTGGCCTATTTTGAGTTATAATGCTCACATTAGATCCGGCCATTAATATTGTTTCTAAATACAATTATATTTTTATTCATGCCTCAGGCAAAGCAGAAAAGTCCTTCGCTATACAAGTGAGCTCGTCAAAGAATATGGGTGAGACTAAAATGTGACTGGCTACAGTTACCTAGGAAAATGCATATGCAAGGGTACTACATATTTGAGGAGTTAAAATAGAGTGTTATTTCCAATTACTTGATATTTTGCATAATTTTAATGGTAGTGACGTACGATGCAATCAAACAATTATAGGAGAAGGTAAAAGTCAAGAGAAGAAGAGAAAGGGGGGGTGAAGAGAGGGAGGATATATAAGGAGTGAGATAGAAAGAGAAGAAGAGTTAGACATACAAAAGCAAAATTTAAGAGAGAAAATACCTCTATATCATTATCAAATTTGTGTGAATTACAATGCATAAGCTTCATTTATATAGCTTTGAATTAATCTTAATTGAAGTTGAAAAATACTATAAAATTTATGAAATCATTAGCAGAAATGTGAGGGGCTTAATGAGAGGATGGAGGATTGACATTGTCTATTTACAATAAATAAAGTTAAAGAGTTCATCTCGAGGGTTGTGGTTACTAGCTTATGGGGGGCACAACATGTAGGGTATCAATTTTTGGGGTCATTAGGGGCTTTAGGAGATGTGTTAGTCATGTAGGACACTAGAGTTTTAGATACGGAGGAGGTTAGTGTAGGATTATTCTCTGAACAATGACTGAAACATGGTAAGCCACGAGCCTGGCTCGTGGGTTCGTGCCGACAAGCCGCTCGCCAAATGGGCCGACCCGCTCTGCTCATGCTCGGGCTCGTAATTTTACGAGCCGAGTCGACGAACTTCTCGGCCTATTTGACACCCGTAACTTCTCAACATATAAATTGGGTGTTCTCTAAACATATAGAGGATGTGTTGAGGGTATGAATGAGAAAGTTTCGTGATAAGAATAGCAAAATTGTTTAGGATTTTATTCCGGGATGCATTGTATGGTGTGCGTGGAGAGAAAGGAACAGCTATTGTTTTGAAAATCAAACACGGACAACAGAGCAAATCAGAAAATTATTTTTATCTTATACTTGGTTTAATGTTGCGGCTACTAATCCTATAGAATGGCTGTTAGGCGACATGTCGGAGAACCTGTTAGGCGACATGTCGGAGTTGCTTCAGCCGTTCAGCTTGTCAGAGGCCAAAAAAAAGGAAAAGATGAGGTACTGCGACAAGGAAAGAAAAAAAGAGAGAAATGAAAGAAAAAAATTAGGAAAAGAGAGAAGACAGTCATAGGCCATGGGAAAAAAATGCACGATAATGATGGAAAATCTTTCCTTTTCCAATGTAAAATTTAAATGGTGGGCCCACCAGCTGTAAATTTACCCAATAAGTCTATTTTTTTCTGCATTTTTGTACTTCATAGCTGTAGAATCCCTTAAAATAATAGATAAAAATCGGTTTTAATCATTTTTTGTACTATTTTACCTTTCAAAAAAAATCAAACTTATATATTGATTCAATAACTATAAAAAATAATTACTTTAAAATATAAAATTAAAATAAACTAAAAAAAATAATATTGTAGTTAACGTGTCGGCGACGTATCGTGTCGGAACTTTTTTCAAAAAGTTGCGTGTCGGTGCTTCTTAGGAAAACATAATGTCAATTTTTGTTTCTGATTATGACTCACAGTTGCATTTCTATATTTCTGTTTTGATGTCCTTGGCCAGTTTATGCCTTTGGTTGGGAAGGACTGGACGCATTCTGGAATAGCTCGTCTCTTTGTGCAATAAAGGTAATCACATCAATTGTTTCAATCGTCTGTTTTATGGCATTTGTATTGACTGGAATTCTGCCTAAACAAGAGGGCTCTTAATCCACAGTTGCTTTTACAATAAGACTTAGAATATTGTACTACCAAATGCACGTTCACGCGCACGCGCGCGTGCACACACACACACACACGTATGTATAAGAATTCTTGTTGTGTTTGTATTGTGTGTGTATTTGAAGTTAGGAAGGTTGATATGGACTTGGTAGTCTTGGTTCCAAAATCTCATACGTAATAATGGTGAAATCAGTAAGGTAAAATCTATATTCAAAAGACATAACTGATTGAAGTTCATTATATCTGAAAACACAAGCTCGTGGCAATGGTAAAATAAAGCCTACTAAAGCACCAAGGTGCATATAGAGTGTACTATGTTCAAGTGTTTCACAGACATTATGTTGCAAATTAGATTCAGATAAGGAACTTACCAGTTACCACATATTAATTTCTTCTTTAATGGAGCATATGATCCCATGTAGTTCTGGATGCCCTACTCAAGTTGCTATAGAAGTTATAATCTGGTTAATAAAGTAGATGATTATTTATTTATTGTTTTTTTTTACTTTCTATTCACGATTGGGAGGTAGTCTTGTATGCCAAGATCTTTAGAGGTACAGTATGAGGTGTGATGCCTCCTAAACTGGGGAAAAGATCTTTCACCAAGATAATTATGTATGAGAGAGGATACATTTGGAAGAGCTGTAATAAATTATGAATTTCTCCTGCCTAGAGATGTGAAGCAAATCATGTTAAATCAGCATTTTCGATACACAAGTCTATGTTCTTGGATAAAATACACGCGTTATGCAATTTACAATTTATTCATGAAGTAATTATATATAAGTTCCTGACAGAAAATTGAAAAAGTAAAACAGAAGTTTATGTATAGGAATGCTCATGGTTTTTCATCAATAAAGTGCCCTGTAAACTAAAAATTTGTATGAATTTTACTACTGTTTTTGGACTGTTGAAACTTTGCTGCATTATAAAAAAGAATATATATCCATCATATCTTTTATTTTAGCAGGTTCCTCAAGTGCTGGAGCTTCATAAATTGTTTAACTAGAAGATTCATATTTAATTTTTTTTCCTTTATTTAGTCAAAAGAGTGGAAACTTCTTAATCCTATACTCATGCATAACTTTTTTAACTATGCTCAACTGAAGCACAGTAGAAGGTCCACGAGTCCATAACGGCATAACCCATGCATAAACTGGGAATATACTCATGTTTCTCAAGCCTTGACCATAAGTTTTTCCGTGTTCAATTATTTAATATAACATTGAGTTTTGCACAAGCTGTGAATATCTATTAAGACATCTGTACTTTTTATGCAACTGCTGTTATTTTGTGCATGCTGGATGCTCATTCCTTACAAGACATCTGTACTTTTTAATATTTATTGGAATTTCTTCATGGCATTTATTAGGAATATTAAAATGTTTCATTTTTACTGCAGGAGAATGGGTATCATTTATTGTTTCTGAGCACACGAGCAATTGTTCAATCATACTTGACTAAAAGTTTTCTTTTCAATCTTAGGCAGGTATACTTACTCTGACCAAGAGTGCTAATGGCTTTTTAAGTTACATAATGGTATTTCCTCAAGCTTTGAAAGGAGATTTCATGTTTAATCTATAAAATGGTTTTCATGTATTTAAATCTTCCATATAACCTGTGTTTCTTTGATTTTCTTTGGTCTCTTTGTGATTTGTTAAGCATTTTTATTTGTCCATCTTTATTTCAAAGTTGGGTTCTACTAGTTAATGCTATTAAGTCATATTATTTGAGTGCAGCCACTAGTGCCACTTTTTAATGCTATTATGCGGTTGAAGATGTAATTTAAGTGAAATTTGTTCAAATGCTTGCAGGATGGCAAAAGCTTACCCATTGGACCTGTTGTTATTTCCCCGGATGGCTTATTTCCTTCATTGTACCGAGAAGGTGAGTTTCATTTCCTTGGAGGACCACTCACTAGCTCACTATCTTCATTGAAGTGTTTACCGTTTAGTAATGCATAGCATTAGAAGTTAATGAATTTTATGTACTGCAGCGAATTACTTGGACAGGAAACTCATTGATTTTTCCAAAAATTGAAAAAATTACCGATGCGGTCCCCAACCTATTTTAAATAGAGCAAGGAGGGTCCCAACCTTCAATTGTTGTACCAACTGGATCCCCAACCTTTCGATTTTGTAGCACATGTGCCAAACACGTGGTTTCATCTATTTGGATTGTGAAATGTCATGTGAGTGTCACATGACATTTTAATGTCCAAATGGACGCGAACTGTTCACTGGAGACCTGCATGCTACAAAAATTGAAAGCTCGTGGAATCAGTTGTTGCACGTTGAAGGTTGGGGACTTGCTCATTGTACTAGAATTGGGTTGGTATGTAATTTCCCCTCAAAAATAACATTGCTCTCATGTAAGTTTATGAAGATTTTATTGCAGAAACCTAATAAGTTAATTATAATTTAAATTTAATTACACATTCACAACTACTACCCACTTATTATCCATAAATTTTGTGGGATCAATATTTCTACTTAGTAACTGTAGTCGTTTCT
This sequence comes from Osmanthus fragrans, assembly GCA_019395295.1. Taxonomy (NCBI): domain Eukaryota; kingdom Viridiplantae; phylum Streptophyta; class Magnoliopsida; order Lamiales; family Oleaceae; genus Osmanthus; species Osmanthus fragrans. Next base: position 2,751,847 of record CM033343.1, read on the forward strand.
ATCTTGCGGTAGAACTTCACTTTTAAAGGGCAAATACTAGTTTGAAGGCCTTCGTGAAAAATCTTGGGGAGAAGAGAAGAAACTATATTTAGGACTTTCCTCAATAGCTACTATTTTTTATCTTGTTTCCATTTTAGAGCTCTTTGGAGTTGTATGAATAAATGCCAAGTTAAGTTGGATTTAGAAACGATGCTAGGATGCTGTCATACCCATTTGCCGAGGACTTGATGCATGTCATCAAAGATTTGTTTGCATGCGGCAACACATTTTTTTTTCCCACAAGTGCGATATCTTGGTTTATTTTTGGTGTCTCTGACGGAAATATTTTAATCGGTGGCAGTAATAAGAAGGGCTCCTCACGAATTCAAGATTGCCTGTTTAGAGGTAAATGTTAAAGAAGGGATACAAGCTTTGTGTACTATCCTGCTGTATATGTTGATTCTTTGAAGTATATAAGAACCCAATTTTGCAGGATATCAAAGCACTTTTTCCTCCTGATTATAATCCATTTTACGCTGGTTTTGGAAACCGAGACACTGATGAACTGAGTTACCGGAAAATTGGGATCCCAAAGGGCAAGATCTTTATTATTAACCCGAAGGTAAGTTAAAGTCCCGTATGTTCACTGGGAAAAAAGTACATTTATTTTACATTCAACCATAAATGTATTTGTACTTGCAGGGAGAGGTAGCCATTAATAATCGTATTGACGTAAAGTCATACACGTCATTGCACACTCTGGTAAATGACATGTTCCCACTAACGTCACTGGTAGAGCAGGTACTAATGCAGCAGAATGTCACATATTTTTCAGCTTTCAGCATGCAATAACATTCCTTGCTTGCCTGTTCAGGAAGATTATAACTCATGGAATTACTGGAAGACGCCCTTGCCTTCCAGTGATGACTTGTAGTGATGATTTGCTTCTATTTGCGCATTGGGGCTTCACTGGCTAGAGATGTTGGCAGATTTTCCCACATCAGTATTCTTGTGATCATCACCATTTTTTTTCCTTAGATCCCTCCAGTTTTGTTGGAAGAATAGGTGATAGCATGCTCATTGTTTAAGTATTGGAAAACTCATTATGTAATGATAAACCTATGATGTTGTATGAATCAATCAGTCCTTTGTTGTTGCTTACCTTAAATTCTTACTTCCCTTTCCCTTCATTTGGATGTTTTTCCTTTCAAGTACGCAATACTCAACACCGTCGTGTTAAAACAATTTCACAATAATGACTTTGTTTGGGTTATGATGCCAAATCCAACTCAAACAGTTTGGGCTATGATGAAAAGGGCTAAGCCTACTTGCCAGTATTCTATTTCCATTGCCCGATAACACAAATGAAGAAGCCCATACCCGAGCCCAATAGAAGTGATAAGTGTGCTGCTCTGGGCCGTAGATCACTTATTAGAGATCAATAGTGATGCCTTTGGGTATATATAGTACTTGAGGGGTCAATCTTTGCACACTTTATGCATTCCCGTTTATTGAGAAGTCTCTAGTTTCTCTGAGTCTTTCTGGTTCCCCTTTCTTTCATCTTCTTCGTGATCTCCTTACTGTTTTTGTGTGAATCTTGAGTCTAAGTGATTCTGTGTGAAATGAAAGGATTGAAATCTAATCAGTGGTCCATCGAAGTAGCTGTGATATCATCTTGAGGGTTAGGGTTTTGTGTTTTTACATTTGTATAGAAGGGTACAATATTCCGAGCCCAAGTTCGATCAAACCATTGATGCTGATGTTCGATAGTTAGAAGGATTTGTTTCTTTTTCTTGGTGTAAATCATACAAAGTGTAATATTGTTACTGTGTTTTTTCGATTTCTTGAACTAATAGACTTTATGGTTATCCGTTATCGAAAGGATCAAGAAGTTGAAAATGGTGGAGGATTGTTCATTCATAAGTGGTTGAGTCGTGAGGGCAGTAATAGACTAAAAGATACTATGCAATTCTTCCCGCAAAAGATGGTAATGGTTATGGTACGTTCGATTGGGAAGCTTGCATAGGATTGAACGATACTATGAAAAAAAATGTTCTTCAAACATGTACTAAAAAAAGGGATAAATGAAAACAATGTAAATTGGAACTTTTCCTTATATTTTTATCGTCTATAAGATCCAGGTGGTTTCTTGAACAAAAATTAATGTCCCGTTTGATTTTCATTTTGATGGGAAAATGTATTTTAGAATAGTAGATTGATGGAGAATGTATGATTGAAAAATAAGGAATTTTTTTTATTTGCGTGAAATATTATTTTAATGAAGAATTTATGGTTAAAAAGAATATAGAGAAAAATGTATTTTCACAAAAATAGGAATCAAACGGAGTGTAAATTAAATTAAAAAAAAAAAGGTAGAAATGTTTGGAACTAACTAATTGAGACAAGAAGAACAGAGTTGATCTATGCTCACGGGGGGTAGGATAATAATTCCACACAAGTGACATGCCATTGATGCATTAGGGGTTAAGTCATATTTTTTTGACTTTTTTGAAGAAAATTAAAAAAAAAAAAAAGGTTTCACCTGCCAAGTGGCCGCTATAACTCTTGTCCAAACAAGCCAGAATAATTGATTGCACAATCCAATTTTGGTTGTTGAAAATATTATTATATAAAATAAAAGGTCATGCACAGCCTACACTGGCTACACATTGCAGCCGAGGGTATTTGTGGGAATTTGCAAGACCGTTGAGCGCGAAACGAAAGGCACGAGACTCGAACTCGTCTAACGCTCTTCTTAGCTTCCTCTTTCTTCTCTTCTCTATCCAATGTTTGATCAGTTTATTCCTTCTTTTATTTTTTCTCTACATTTAGACTCTATTTGTTTAGTGATTATACAAGTCAGTGCATTTAGATTTTGGATATGTCGTGGCTTCGATCGGCGGTGAACAAAGCGGTCGAAAAAGGTGGTAGCAGTAATCTTACTCGCACCGTCCGCATTTACGCCGACACCGTCGTCCAACAGGCTGGCCAAGCCGTCGCCGGTGGCGCCAAGTTATTGCAAGACCGTATTGTAATTCAACCAATCTTAATCTCTGCGTGTTTATTATATATGTGTGTGTGTTAGATGTATACATTTAATTTCACATTGATTAAAGATGTAAACATAGGCAATTTATAAGACATTGGGCTAATTCTCTTAATAAAGTTGACCTTCTAAAATGAATCCAAGCCTGAATATGGTATCAGAGCCCATTAAGTTTCAATAAGCGATTATATCTTGTAAGACTAAAAAATATGAGCATATGGATTTTAAGATTGATCTGTTCAAATGAGCCACCATCTTATGGGACATGTTAAAGGATATAATCTCACATCGATTAAAGATATAAACTTAGGCTAATTTACAATACATTGGACTGCTCCTCTTAATAAAGTTGATATTTTAAGATGACCCCTAAGTCTTAACAACATCACATACATACACATGCACAAGAAGTTAATTATGTTCGACTTGCTCGCGTGCACTAAAATCATTGATAATTAAATGCATTTTACTTGAATAAATGTGTTGAACACTAATTAATCGCTTAATATCTCCAGCAAATGGGCAAGAGTCATTATCAATAAACCTCTGAACTTTCTGCACTGTTTAGATTCATTTTCTAATGTATGCATATGACACACGGAGTCGAATTCTTTTTAGGAGTTCTGTTATTTTAAAGTTATTTATAATTGGAGGCAATAACTTGAATTTTTAGTTTGTATCTTTTCTATTGAGAGCAGCTCAGAAAGACTATGTCCAGGTCCAGCTGTAGCTTTGATCCTTGAAATCGAAATCATAATTCAGACATATAATCGTACCTATACTTTGATCCTGATCAGGAAATTCACTTTCACTTTTACAAGGGTGATTGTGGTCAATGTGATACAAAGAATTGTAAAATGTGTAATCATAAATTAAGATACGATGTATCAACATGGTAGTAAAGAGTTTTAAGAACGCATTTTGAGATTGGAAGAAGCTTCTAAGATCCTTTTGCATCAGTGGACAATAAATGATGACTTAGTACAATATAGAGAAAGCACAAATTTAATTCTCAGCTTGTATATATACATGTTATATCGGCAAATTTATTTTCCTGATCATTTATATAAACCTAATTAAAATTTTCTTAAAGAATATGCTTACACGAGTATTCATTTGGATTCAGAATAGGTCGGTTATTTATTAATCTTTTATTTTTTCATAAATTATTTAAAGGTGTTAAAGATATTTATTGTCTTTGATTGCATGGCATTGTAGGCAGCTCGGAATTTCCAAAACTTTAAGCTTGCAGTGAAAAGATTAGAAAAAGTTTCCGTTTCGTGCAGAGGGGCAGAAAGAGTTCAGTTACTAAGAAGATGGTTAGTTGCCTTAAAAGAGACTGAGAGACTACAAGAAGCTGCCAACACTGAGCATCTTGATATGCCTAATGAATCAAATGGGCCTCCAGCAAAGCCAACTGCGGTGGGTGTTTGAAGTGTCTCATATTTTTTTTTCTGAACTCATATAAATTTCTTAAGAATCACAAGCTCTTTAAACAAATGTGATAGCCTATTGAAGCTTGTAGATTGCACTTTTGGTTCTTGTGATTTAGCTACTGTTGTTCAGGTTTCAGAGGTGAACTTGAGTCACATCAGTCTTCCACCAATGCACAAAATTCCTTAATTATTTCCATTATGTCAGTTTTATTCGGATTATCTCATCAGAAAGAAGAAAAAATCTCGGTCAAACTGTCTTGAAAAATGTAGAGTTCTAGGCTACCATTTGCAGGCTGAAGCAATACAATAAAAAATTTCAACGCCCATGATTTTAGTCCTCATGATTAATGCTCAGTAGTTACCTACCCGTCTAGCTTGTAATTAACCAACAGATCCTTTTGAATTAATCGGAATCTCAGATTTGTTTCCAACTACTGTTATGTGCTGATACTCAAATTCATTATGGCTATGAAAATCAAGAAAATCATATCCTTTCAGTGCCCTTGAAAAGCCATGTTCAGTCCATTCAATTTTCAGATTCAATTAGATAGTATTTTACATGCACTTCCCCTATCCGTATATTTTTTCTATAATTCTATATTATCTTTCTTGGCTTTTTGTTCTCTCCATGTTAGCATAAGTTACATATGTGTAATTCATTATAATAATGGACAGGTTTTGTACTACGATTCGGATGTTGGTGGAGAACCAATGTACTTTAATGTTGTTTTCCTTCACAGTCAAGCCCTTGAGGGCATAACACTGTCCATGGTAAGTTTAGCAGTTTTCAGTTGCCTTTTTGGCTTCTCAATCATTTTAAAACTTTCCCTACTAGATTTTGTAGGAATTAATCCTCGAGAAATCTTTGATTCGGGCTCAGAAATCAACCAAACGAACACCACACGACTCAACTCGACCCAAAACTTTCTTCACCTTCGTTGCCTCTTTCTACCCACTCCGGTTACCCTTCTTCTAGCCCACAAAGGACACACAAGGGGGTGGTAATGTGCAAGCTACAAAGGGGGAAAGAGAGGAGAAGACAATGGTTGAATATTGCTAATGGAACCCATCTTATCCGGCTGCCCCTCTTCCTCTTCTCGGCTGCCTATCTCTCAACACTCTCCTCTCTTGCACACAACACACAAAACGGCTACAGGAATGTAGGTATATAAATGGGTATTAGGTCACTTAATTTGGGCCAAACATTCCTCTCCAAGATGGGCCAAACACATTAATTGGATCACCAACTAAAATACCAAACTAACCAACTAGACAATTGGGCTAAACTCTTGGGCCATCCTAAAGTGTCGATCATTTTCGAGTCGAGCCAAATCTATGGTGTCGATTAAATTCCCAACATCTATTTTTCATGATCGCCCGGATTATTGGGTATCAAAAAACCCAACAGATTCTTCTTATCTCTGTCTCTCCGTCCATTCTTCTTAAAGACACATCCTCTAGATTCTAAACTTCGTTTTAGCATATTTAGAATAACCTGAACTCTTTCCAATTCTTATTTTCTGTATTCCAATGAAGAAACTTCCATTCTTCCTTGTGCTCTGTATAGCTTACTTTTCTGTAGTAGATTTATAATTTATTAGGGGGGATGATTAAATCATTTCTTTCATTTTTTTCCCCTTCTCGTTGCATGTACAGTTAAGTATTAAGTTTCCATTTGTTCTTTTTAACTGATTGGGGTAAACCATACTGACTCTTTTGTCTGGCACTCTGGCCCAGATTCTTGAAGAACCCAATGAAGAGGAAATTTCTTTGCTTCTGGAGATATTTGGGTGATTCTTACTTTAGTCATTTACTTTAATATATTGAAGTTTCCAAGGTCTGGCCTAAAGGGCGGGCATGAATGATCATTATGAAGATTTTGAAGTTGCTTGTAGTTTTCTATGCATCTGCCTTGGTGAAGAATTAAATATGCATATCCTTCTCCTCTTCTCTGTTTTGCATTCAGAATGTGTCTCGAGGGCGGGAAGGAAGTTCATACTGTGATTATAAACATGGTACAAGATTTGGCAAAATCTTTCGCAATCTACAATGATGAAGTGCTGGTAAGGTCATTTAACTGCATGCTTTTAATAATTTCACTTGCATGACGTTCAATTAAGAAATTGAAACATTTGTCGATATTTTCCATTGTCCTTTCTTAATTTCAGGCAAAGAAGGAAGAACTACTTCAATATGCACAGGATGCTATAGCCGGATTGAAAGTAAATGTTGAGACAGTGAGGTGGTTAAGAGCATACCTCCTGTAATTTTATTATTTGAGTTCCCTTATGTCAACAGAGAAATGTGTCTACAGTGAGGTTTAGGGATAGACCTCCATTGATTTTATTAATTCATCAAAAAGGTTATAGCACACAGGGTGGGGGTGAGTGGGATGTAATCACCTTCTTAAATCATGCCATGGAATACTTCAGAAATTCAAGGGAAAACCAAAACCAAAATATTATATTGTGAAAACTTATCCTTTACAGTTGAAGAAGAGTTTAAATTTCTTATTGAAGGAGCATCTGGTTGGAAATATCAGATTATCTTTTATTATGTGCCTTATTTGCCTTGTTTTTTACTCTGAAAATATGTCCAACTTCATGTGCCCTACTCTGAAAAATCCAATGAGGATTCAAACCCTGCACAAGAGCTTCCAGGTTTCATTACTTTTTCAAAGCAATCTCATGAACCGCTACCTAAGTTCATTCAGTTTGTGTTATATCTCTGCATTGATGATTTTTCTTGCAAGTGCTAATGATGAAAAAAAAAATTTAAAAATAAATAAAATGGTTCTTTTTTCTCAAAATATATTCAACTTAAATATTCAAATTACAGATTCTTCTTAATATTTTAAATCAATGATATTTTATTATTTAGGTTCTATTTCCAAGCATAGAAGATCTATTCTACACATGTTCACTCTATCCAAATTTATTGAATTCATCTTTTTGTTACTGTAATTGATAAACCACAGGTCAATTTAAGATCTCTTTTCATGCAACATTATGTAGAACAATTCTACTAGAAATCAGTTATTACTACTAGTTGTAGGATTTGAATATTATTGGTAGTTAAGATTCCTATTACTTATAGGATTCATTTAGTTTCATTATCATAGTTGATAGGATTCCTACTTCTATTAGAAATAGGTTATTTGTTTCCTTTCCTTTTTGGTGATTAAATTCTTTTACTTAGTCTACTTGAATTACGATATTACCTCTTATTCCAATGCCTATATAAGAATAGGGCTAGAGTAGTTGTAACATAGCTCATATTCTTTATTATATAATATTCTTGAATGTTTTAGCTTTTTCTTGTTTTACAAGATTCAACTTCCACTGTTGCACTAAATTGGTATTAGAGCTAGGATGTTTACCTGACTAGATGGCTAAGGTCAATACTAATAGAGTCCGAGCCATCGAAGACGAATTGAGGTTCGAAAACATCGAGCAATGGCTTGACATGTTGACAAAACTCTTCAAGATGTTCGACAGACCTTAGTTGTGTTCATCATTGAAGTCAGATACAATCTCTGGGGATAACTACCAGCTTCAGTAGAAGACCACCACAAGCATGTTGATTCAGATTTTGGCGATCTACCATGGGATGGTGAGCAATAAGTTATTAAGGATTTTGTGAAGATCCCACGGGAGATATAAAGCAGCCCATATTGAAGCGTGACAATTTAGAGAACATGATGAACAATTGAAAATGAGGTATGCAAGGTAATCATAGACCATGGGAGTAGTAAGAACATGGTATCCAAAGCATTTGTTAAAGACTTAAAATTAAATATGAAAAAATACTCATCCTGCTATCAAGTTCCACTAGTTCAAGGAGAGCAAAAATTTCAAAATATAGTGATATGTAAAACTTCACTTTCTATTCAAAAGTACTACAAAGATGAGATCGTGTAGACTGCGGTAGAGATGGACGATTGTCATATACTTTGGGGACAACCATGATACTGTGATTAAGATTCAAAGGTAACAGATATATGTTTTGGTGGTACGCTAAGAAGATTGTTTTGTTTCCACTTATGAAGTAATTTGTGAATACTAGTGTAGACAAAAAGCAAAATATTTATAAGGAGGTTGGAAAAGATATCGTTCGTCCAAGATGATAGGATGTTGTCGACCGTCATACTGCAATAGAGGTAGAAACTCATTTACAGGTTGAAATCCCGAGACCTGCTGATCCTTGGTACATGGAAGTTGACAATGAATACAAGCATGAGGATGAAAAGCATTATGGTGAAATAGCAACTGAAGACCCGAAGTTCAAGTTGTATTATGATAATGAACAAGTTGAAGTTAAAAAATGTTAAAGCAAAGAAAAGGGAACTGGACTTCATAATCATGAAGGAGTTGAAAGCGAGGCTTGTTAAATTGATAATAAAAGTTTCGTTGACCTTTTCTACGATCCCTAATGCCAATAAATTACATAAGTACTATGATGCTCGGACTCGGGTACGTATCTAAGTGTTGGATCTTTTATTTTCTAAACTATAGGATATGGGGACATGGCTAAAAATAGTCTAAATTTTAGACGTGGGTACTTGGGTACACCTTTCAAACTTCAATTTTTTACTAATTCAAGATGTCATTTTAAATATACCAAAATCAATTATTCACAAATAATGAAATTAGTATTGAATAAAGGGTTAAGACGAATAAAATAGAATTTTGGAGTTTAGTCTTCAATTATGAGAATTACTAAATGTTATATAAAATAGAAAATGAGGGACTGGATTGCAATTTGAACTTAGTGGAACTCATTTTTAATTTTATACAAACAAAACCCTAAACTATCAATACATAGAGGGAAAGAAGGAAAAAAAATGGAAAGAAAAATGAAAGAAGAAGAAAAAGAAGGGAAAACTTAGAGTCGCCGCCTTTCTCTACCCTCTCGGCGGCAACGCTACGTTTATAGAGAGCGGAAATGGGAAAGATGCAAAGGGAAAGAAAAGGGGGGGGGGGGGGGGGAAGAAGCAAAAACGACGAAGTGTCCGATTGAAACTTGGAAGATCCGACACATATCCCATACCCATGTCGTATTGTGTCCGACACGGGTACTCCTACTATTTCGAAGAGTCCGAGCATCAGAGCATAAGTATGAGCGACTGTATGAATCTGAATCCCCATGCCAGTTTCTCTGTATAAGAAGCATTAAGAATTGAGAATAACACTAGTTGCATCTATCGAGAGTGGACTCAAGGATGAGATATTGAATCATGCATTGTTTATGAAGGAATATCATGTAGGAAGTGTCCATGATGTAAAAAAAAAAAAAAAGGATAGGAGTAAAGTTGACTTCAAACAATGCAACTAAGGAATATAACGATGTTTATAGAAAACATTAAGAGATGGACATGCCTCCAATATTAGTTACTGTTGAAATTTTTAAGTATTTTCCCCATGTTACATTAATTTTTTTTTTCTTCAACCAAACTCGAGGATGAGTTTTTTTCAGATGGGGGAACTGAAGTAGGACAATTCTATTAGAAATCAATTATTACTAGTTTTAGGATTTGAATATTATTGGTAATTAGGATTCCCATTATTTATAGGATTCAATTAGTTTATTATTTAGGTGATAAGATTTCTACTTCAATAAGTTATAGGTTATTTGTTTTCTTTTCTTTTCGGAGATTAATATCGTTTGCTTAGTCTACTGGAATTAGGATATTACCTCTTCTTCCAATATTAGTTACTATAGAAATTTTTAAGTATTTTCCCCATGTTACATTAATTTTTTTTCTTCAACCAAACTCGAGGATGAGTTTTTTTCAGGTGGGGGAACTGATGTAGGACAATTCTATTAGAAATCAATTATTACGATTCCCATTATTTATAGGATTCAATTAGTTTATTATTTAGGTGATAAGATTTCTACTTCTATAAGTTAAAGGTTATTTGTTTTCTTTTCGTTTCGGAGATTAATATCGTTTACTTAGTCTACTGGAATTAGGATATTACCTTTTCTTCCAATGTCTGTATAAGAAGAGGGCAAGACTTGTTGTAAACACAACTCATATTGATTATTATTCAAGTTATTCTATATAATATTCTTGAACTTTTTAGTTTTTTTCTTTTTATTTTTATTTTTTTCTTACAAGATTGGACTTCCGCTGCAGTGCTTCAACCACTCGTGTTTAACTTTGCAAACGAATTTTCCTTAAAAATGGGAGACACAAAGGAAAAACAGATGTTTGAAACCATTTTTAGAACAACATAAGGGGAGGTGTTATTCAGTTTAAGTGACTTCAATTTATCCCATATGCTTTTTGGGGATTGAACTTGAATCTAGTACTGTGTTGATGAGTTGGTGTTCAAGCAACCGTTTTCTTATACTTTCAGTTGTGGAGTTGGGAAGAAATGTTTCTCCTTTTGAAGACCTTGAATTAGTGGAAATCTATTCATGGCAATGATGCTATGCATGAGTTTTATGTTTTTATGTGGCACACAGTTATGGATGTAATGCCCATGTTTATGCCTTTGCTTTTGCAGTAAAATTACCATTCCAGTTATTTCTTTATTTATATCTTATATGCTCTCAGAATAGATTCTGAAGTCTCGAACATACATCAAAAACTAGATGAAATGAAAAACCAGCTGCCTCTAAGTGAAGGCGGATCTGAAGAATCTGTGATGTCAGCAGAGGTTAGGTGTTATTCATCCATTGTTTTTGAATTTTCTGTGCTAACTCTGATAAGAGTTTATGGATGCATCAGTTACGAGCTTGATGAATCCATATTTTTAACTTTTTTTATTTTTAAGTTGTATTTTAGAAGGAAATATCTTCCAGCATAGGTTATACATCTCATATGTTTCAGTGCTCACTTTAATTTGCAAAAATAGCTTTTCAAGTGGGATCCTTACATCTTTCAGGGTTTTCGAAGATTTATGCGAACTTAATGTTTCCTAGAAACTGGGAAAGGCAAAAAAAATATGTTGTCTCCTTCAAAATGGCCCATCTAGTTATCACTTATCAGCTACTCTGCTTGAAACAAAATAAGATGACTTTTAATGGTTATTCAACTTCTAATCCTGTTATGATCAAAGACCATGACCTTATGCTTAGTGCTGTGAAGCTTTAATTACCACATAGAACACAAGTGTTCATCTGGAGGCATTAATGTTATACTGACCAATCATTTGCTACTCTCCTTAGGTATAAAGAAATGGAAAATGACTAAATAGAGCTGTAAATGAGTGAAATTAAACTCACTTCAGCAAATCATTTTGAATTCTCTAATCTTAGATCTCAATTGTCTTGTTTCCTCGACCAGCTGCTGGTAACTTGAAGAAGATAATGAGTGAAATTTCTTAACTCATTGAAGTCAATTTTTATTTCCCTCTCTCACAGACTTTGAAAGAAGCACTTGCACAAATCAGATTTTGTTCCAGATTGGAGGAGATCCTATTGCAGAAGAAATTCTTGAAGACTGGAGATTCTCCAAAAGTTCATTCGCAAAAGGTATATCGCCTAAGTATAAAATCTCCATGCAATTAGAACATTGGAATATTCACCAATGTACTGAATTTTGGCTGGTGACCCATATCTGAAACCCATATATTAAATAGCATTTAATAGTAACGAGCAAAAAAAAATATGGGTAGAAATTATTATCATAATATGTAGATATTTCTATCTTTGATCCCAAAATGAGGGTAAATATGCATATTACACATAGCTTGGTCAGGTAATGTTCTTTGCTTTCTTCATGTCTGTTATGTTTCTTAAACTCCTTTAGTCACTGTGCAGGTTGATAAGCTAAAGGTACTATCAGAATCTCTTGCAAGCTCTGTCTCAAAAGCAGAAAAGCGCTTGTCAGATCACAGGTGTGTAGTCGTCCCCATCTTCCCTATATGCACGGTCTCTTCCTTCCAATCACTCCAGGGATACACTATAACAATCTGGGTGATATTACTGGCCCAAGATCACTAGCATGTGAAGTTGTTACCAGCTAAAAGAATTACTAAAGAAAAGCCCCATGTATTATAATTAATCGTCGTAAGTTATGTATCTTGGCTTACAATTCCTTTAGTACCTATAAAGTAATTATTCTTCTTGAATGGTGAACCTTAAACTAAACAACACAAGTGGACCTACGTAGGGAATCATGGCTCGACTAATTTGGATTTTCTCATTCACAGTGTGAAAATATACAAAAAAAATCATGTCAAATAATTTGGGAGGACTATTGGGAACTATTGTTGGATCGTGTACTGTTTGAGATTAAGCTAGGTTTGTCAGACTTTTTGTCATCAAATATCGGTCATTGATTATTAAATCAAAGCAATCTTTACCAATGATTGTTGTAACAAATAACGATTTTCAAGAAGGAAAGTTTACAGGCTCCCTTTGTTCGGTGGTAATGAGGTATCCTATCATTTGCATGTTCTGCAGGGTTTCACTCATTGTGATTGATCTTGTGAGTTGTGACAATTAAAATATGGATTGTAGCTCAAATTGCTCTGCTTGACCAGTGATACAAGTTTACTCCTAAAATGGATTTTGTCATTAGCAGCTAATAAGGATTAAAAAAAAAATTTAATCCATAATATTTTTCAAGTTCTGAATTATACGAATATAAATCTCATATTACATGGAGGTTGGATGGCTTTATTCATCCTCCTAATCTATGTAAATGCTCAAAAAAAATTATAGTATAGAACATAGTTTTAAATGACAATGACGAAAATATTTTACCTGACATCTGATTGGATTACTTCAATTTATGTGATTCTCACAGAGCCATTGAGACTAGTTTTTTAAATCAGAGGGTTGTGTAAATCTTCATGGATAGGAGTTCCTGGGTTATTTTTGTTCCCAACTGGTATCTTATCTAGAAGATTATATTTTACGAAAGGGGTTGAGAGGCAGTTCTTTTGTAGTTTTCATCTTCTGCATTTCTGAGAGTCCTCACACTTTAGATATGGCCTCCTTTTCTATCAATAAACTTTCATAATTTCTTATCTTAAGAAATAATATCTATATGAAGACAATTTTTCCTCAAGTTGTGGTAGTTATTTGCATTTAGAAGAGAAGACATTTGTAGTCTTCCTAGAAATTTTAACCTTTTGGTTCAAATCCAAATATTGCCACTTCTGCATACATGTATTTCAGCAGACAAGTTTTAATGTTTCTCTTAAATATTTATTCATTATGCAAACAGATTACAGAAAGAGGAGGCTCTTAGTTTTCGTATAGCCAAAGCTAGTGAAGTCAGCCAGCTTGAAAAGGTTAAATGTTACTCAGCAAATTTTTATGTTCATGGGAAATCTATATATTTTAACTCCGAAATGGTCAGAAGGAAGAGGTACATCTGAGTCCAATTATTAATTGATTTTGAGCCTCTGATTTTTAATTATTTGATGTCTTCTGTTAAGCTGACCTCCTAATCTAACTGTTATGTCAAACTTATTTCCTAACTTCTATTTCAAAACACCAAGTTGTACGTGTACTTGTAATTAGAACCTTTATTTGCTCACACTTGATGCTTTAGTACTTGATGTTTTAACTGATACTTACAGGTCACTATTCAATAAGTGAAAGACTAGAGCATGATAAAGAAATTTCTCTGAAATGGTCTTCTAAACGAACTACTGGTACATTCCCCATTAAATTGAAAATGATGAAAAAGAGAAATGCCTAAACTCTGGACAAATGTATTTTAAAGGGTGTTGCTAGCTTTTTGGTCTTTATTTGTCTTGAATGCATACATGCCGCTGATGTTTTAGTCACAGACGGTTAAGTATATATTCCTTTACCAGGACCTTGTTGCTGAAATTGAATCACTTCAGAAACGAAAAGATGAAATTGAAGCAGAGCTGAAAAAGGTATTTATATTCTCTCTCTTTCTCTCCTAGCTCTGTCTGTTTGAGAAATGGTGTTAAAGTGAACTTATCTTCATATTGTTGCATCATCTACATCTAGTTGTGATATTCTGTGCTATATGACAGGTTGCACTTAGATATAATGTGAAATAGGTAAGGGCAACTGGACATGGATATAATATCTATATATCTACCAATATCATGGCCTTGTTAATAGTAGCGGACAATAAGAACAAAACACCCAGAATGATTGATCATCTCTAGTTCTATAGGATTTCAATGCCTTATTCAGTGCATTATCTGGAATTAGCACCTTTGTGTCGTTCACTTGAAATTCCATGTATGTGTTAAGATTAAAAATGCTTTCTAAAGGTGAATAATGGGGGTGAAGTGTTTGTGGCATCACTCTAAGTTTAGTTTTAAAAAAATCAAATTCAGAAACATCATATCATTTAGAGGTTCAAGATTTCTGTAATTTTATAAATATCTATCTAGCCATTCAAATTATAATTGCATATAATTCCGTCTTGACTAAACTGTGTCATGTCTAATGAGTCTCTTTTTAGGTTAACACTGCCTTGACTTCTGCACATGCCCGTCTTCACAATGCCAGGGAAGAAAGAGATCAATTTGATGAAGCTAGTAATCAAATTCTTCAGCATTTCAAGTTAAAGGTAAAATAGTGTTTGCAAGCTTTGATTAGCCCAATTTTATATGCATTCACAAATATTTTGGAATTTATTTACTCAAGTCTCCCATATTATAAAATTCAATTGTGTACTCTAATTATTTCCAGCAATAATTTCTAAATTCAGGAGGATGAGCTGTCAAGATCTATTAATTCATATAGCGCAGAAGCAGATGTTTGCAACAGCTTTTTTAATTTTCTTGAACATACTGGGGGTTTCCAGTCCTCACACACTGAACAAAAGGAGAAGCTGGTCAAGTAGGTTCTCTCCTTTCTCTAATTATGAGGTCATCTCTGAACCATAATTCTCATCCGATTGCCTAAGTTCCTTGGATAATCCTCTGCGATTCTTGACCAACAGAATAACATCACGTCTTTCCTCTTTTCATTTAAGAATCATGGACACTCTTGAGAAAGCTAGATCCCCAAAGTTGTACATGTCATATCCATGTTACACACACTCTTTTACGCAAATATCTGACACTTCTTTTGACTGTCAAAAATAGAAAAATAAAAGCAACCTTTTAGTATACACACATGGAACACTTCTTTAATATTGAACAATCTGTGACACTCGACTTTATGATATAAAATGAACTATATGAGTATATGGTATAAAATGAGAGTTAAACTGTAATTTTCTTCACAGATGGTAAATATCTTTGGTATATGTAAATACACAAGGCCTACGAATGAGGGGATGTACATGGTATACTAGACATATATGTAATATAGTATTTCAAAATTCTTTAGTGCATCCTCGTCCCTCATCGTGACATAACAACGTAGCCTCTTTTTTATCCTTACTTCCCAGGTTATATACATTATTTTCACCCTGATATTCTAATATTCCCTGTTTTACTTATTGTCAAGTTTTTTCAATGGTTCAGTGAGGAATTGGAGAAATTCAAAGAGTACTTCATTAACTTCGCTATAAGCCTTTTATCTACTTACAAGGTACATATGTAATTGTCACATGAATTAGATTTGACCGATAAATGATACAAATATTTTAGTTTTTCTACTTCCAATTATGTCATGGACTCACCAGGAAGAGTTGAGGCCTTCTATTTCTGCTACTAGGAAGCTCGTGGAGAATTTGAAAAGGTATCACTTGATTATGGAATATTGACGTCAACTTGAAGTGCACTTCTAATATAAGATTCTGCCAGGTTAGGAACAACAGCTTTTATGAATGAGGAAAAGCTAGAACTTAATTCAAGGAGAGGCCTTGAAGAACAGTACCAGGCTATGGAGGCTAAGGTATAAATTATCTGTCAGAAGTGTCTTATTTTCTTTTGGATGGGTACGTCTAAAAGGCCATTCGTTTCGTTTATTTTCTTTGTTGGATGGTTGGTGTTGCAAATTTGCAGTTTCTAACCACATTCAGCGTAGTAGAAAGCATAGAGAAACAGTTCTGTGCGGAAGATGACAAGTTTTCAAGGTGAGTTGTGTCATCTTTCATTTGAATTTTATTATGTATATAAGACCACTAGTATCCTTGTGGAGTACAATATAAATCTGAATGAGAAAACATGTCTCATTCTTATACAGGAGAAGTGACACGAGAGTGAATGAATTATTAGAGGCACTTAAAGGTATCAAAGAGGAATTTGAATCCATTGAGAGACCCATTTTGGAAATCGAGACCCCAACTTCAAGAGAAGAGACGCCACCAAAGGCTAAGACCCCAAGAATTCCTTTTCTTTCTCCAAGACAGCCTCCAAATGACAAACTAGAGATCATTCAGGAATCAACTTCAGAAAATGAGGCACATAATGGAGGGACATTAATGGGGCTTAGTCCCATAAGTCGACTATCATTAACTCGCAACCAGACCTCCGAAATACCAGAGCTCACACAGGTCGAGAATCTAGACTCTTTTACAATAAAACGAAAGAAGTCTGCTGCAGATACGGAGGCAGAACTGTCAAGGTTAAAATTGCAGCTGGAAGTTGAGGACCATAGCAGAGGCAATTCTATGGATGAAATTGGTGATTGGGAATATGATGTGACTGAGAAGGAATCGAAAAATCTTAAATAAATATGAAACGGACTACCCCCTGGGAAAATGATTTTAAGCAACCAGAGCAATCACTTCTGCTGTTTATAATTTATCCGCAGCAACCATTCTTTTTCTTGCATTGATGAATCAAGAGAGTCTAAGTTAGCAATCCAGGACGAGACATAAAGCCTGGATAACATTTTTTGGACGATGAAACTTTGTAAAGCTTAGAGTTTTCTCGAATGCTTGTATATTCTTTTACCATGTAAAAACTATATTGTATTTTTTCAAATTATTGTCTCAAAGGGTTATTCTTTTACCAAATACACTCTAATCTCGACTGATAATTGAGGAACCGGGGAAGAATGTAAGTATTGTTGATGTGTTTATCTTTTACGTCCTTCTATTTTTCATGTTACAATCAGTCATTGATTTGAATTGTTATTCTTCTTTTGAATGCCTCAATCAATAGTATAAATGCTCGTTCTGTTACTTTTGGAAGCTTTTTCCATAAGATTTTTCTTCAATTTCTCTTTTGGACAGGCTATTGAAAGGCACCTCCACTTTCAGTTGTCAAGCAGAATTACACGTCAGTTTCACTATACAGCAGCAAGACGACACAGTGGCCAAGTGCAGAAAAGAGGTCAGACTGCCCCCTTTAATAAAAATATTGTCATTTTTTCTGCTTTTCTAGCAATTTAAAATGCATTTTGGGCAACTCGCAGTGATTGTTTTCATCTTTTTAGTTTTTACCCAAAGCAGCAACTTGTTTAACCAAATTTTAGTGTTTGGAGTTTGGACAATAAACAGACATGGTATTTATGTGATTTAAGGAAACCACCGAGGCTGATTTAAATTTTTAATGGTATCTATGAGATTAAAGAAGAAAGATGTGCTATCAGATCCTTGTTCGACCATGTCCGTTTAGTCATATGCAACTGACATGCTATGAAATTTGTATATACTTCATGACCTTTCATTGCTTGAGGAGGGTATAATTGCTTCCTCTTCGAGCCAAGTTTATCTTTATTCGTTAGTCATTTAGCTGTTTAATGATATTTGTTTGATAAAAATTGAATTCGACATGGAGCAAATTGAAAGTCTACATTTTTCAAAAAAAAAAAAAGGTCCCTCTAACAACATGAAATGATTTAAAATAAGCCGTGTTTGAGCCACATTCTCTAAAAAAATCATTTTTTCTCAATCTCATTTTCAACCACATTTTTTAATAAAATAATTTTGTACATAAACTCGCCACATAATTTCCAAAAAAAGGACCATGTGGAAACTTTGTCACACAAGTGATAAATTTATTTTTCAGTAAAATGTTACTTATATGAGAAATAAAAAGGCCAACGAAGTTTAAAATTGGAGTCTCAAAAACTGTAAAAAGGTAATGAAAATGGCAATGTGTCAATGGGGAGAATCATGAGAGTTAATTTGTTGCTATTGATTATAAGATGGGTTCAAAAAACCAGGTTTCGAGGAACGGGTTGATTTCCACTTCTCACTATTTGATTCAAAAGTGACGTTTTTGGACTCAACTGGAAGCCTAATCCTATAAAAATCCCAAGTACACTTATAAAATTTTAATTTGTATTCCATGGTCAAGTCCTTTGTGCTGTGTTTTGTTCCTTCCAAAAAGTAAAATAGCCAATATAATAGATGATATTGTTGGAATTTATTGGCTCGAAAGTTTTATGATTAAAGTTCTAGTTTGAATATTAAGGAGGAAAATATCGGATATGAACTACCGGTTTTATACAAAAACTATTGTGTTTTTAGCAGAACAGAGGAGAAGAAAATTGATTTTCATTCAACAATTTTACTTCATTTTCTTCTAAATTTTCTGGTAATACACGGCTGTATATATAGCCATTTTACAAGATATTCAACCAACTATTCTATCTACCATGCTACCCACTATTACTAACTTATACCTAGACAACACTATAGCTACTACTACACCATACTTGTCTAACTTTTACACATCAATACAAGTTAGACCATAACCAAAACATGTAACTAAATAGAAACTAAAATATAATGTTAAATGACAACAAAAATGTCACACTAACTTCAACGGATATTTTACTTGCAGTTTACATTATCAATCGAATCAAATATATTAATATATACATCTTATAATAGATGATATTTGACTTGCAGTTTACCTTATCAAACAAGTCATATATGTTTATATATACATCTTATATTCCTTGCACTTAAAGGGTACCCCCTAACCTTCACAGAGCTCACCTCTCCATAAGCATCTTCAGTCACTCAAAAGCTACTTTGATGAAATGGCCACAAATTCTTCACCTTGTTTTTATGCAGATGAAGAAGAAGAAGAATACATAGACATGGATTTGAGCTTTTCATACTGCTCGTCAAATTCTTCCCCACAAAGCAAAGATTTTGAGTTCCAAATGTCCTACATTTGCAATGACAATGGCACCACCACTTCCTCAGCTGACGAACTCTTCTACAAAGGCCAACTCCTCCCTCTCCACCGCCCCCCACGGCTGCAAATGGTTCAAAACCTCCTCCAAACCTCCACCACTGCCGCCGCATTTGAGACCTCCAAACAGGACTTTAAAGAAGAGAATCATCACAATACACTATTCATCACTTGCTCCACCAACACTAGCTCCTCAGCAATGGAGTCCTGTAGACTGAGTTGTGAATTGAACCCGGACGAGAATTTCATCGAATGGTCTGCTGAATTAAGCAGTTTCATCAATAAGCAGCATCCAAAAAGTTCTTGGTCCAAAAAGATGAAATTCATTAAGCAATCCATACTTGTTCAGAAGCTCAAGTCTTCAAGGGCTTATCTGAAATCTCTATTCGGCAAGTCTACATGCAATTTAGAAGTCGAGAACTTGCCAAATGTTGAGGAATCTTCAAATAACGAGTACATTAAGTTCACCAGGCAAAAACCATTTGTGAATATTGGGAGTAATAATATCCGCAGGAGGTCATTCTCCGGGGCAATCCATCGACACTCTGCAACTAAGTGTTCGTCTTTTTCTTCATCTATTACTTCTTCTGGTGCTTCCTCTTCGTCTTCTTCTTCTTCCTCGTTTAATTCCGGTGGTTTTCAAGAATTACATTTTCTCAAGAGGAGTAGCAGTGTCACTGAGATTGAATGTTCAATAGAGGCAGCCATTGCTCACTGCAAGAAATCTCAACAGACTTCTGAGTCAAGAAATAATACATCAAGGGATGCTGCATTTTGTTCAATCTAATTAAAATATGAAAAACAGAAAGGGGTAATGTATAGATATGTGCAACTTAGTTTGAAGCAGTTTCTTTTTCATCAATTAATTACTACGACAAATTAAATTCAGACCTCTCTCTTGTATTATTCTCATTCTCACAATGTTATTTGAATTCCAGTGAAGCCTAGGGGCAAGCAATTCGAGGAAAAAATCAAGCTGTTAGACGGGGATAACATTTATTTATATAAATTTAATCTTTAATGGACCTTTTACTCCACTATAAATTTAGTCCTGTGGCTGTGTACAGTTCGTATTTAGAAAATTCCAAAATCCTTGCTTTAGGACCAACAAGATAATAAAGGGAAAGGATAAGAAATTACTGTTTGATTGCAAAGGTGAAAAACGGATGGAAAGAAAATGAATGACAGGGAATTGAATTGTCTAGAAAACGTTTTTACAGGGAATTGTAATTAATGGTGTTTGATTGGTATAATTTTCCACCTGAAATTTTTTTTGTTTTGTTTTGTTTTTTATGCAAATTGTCAATTAAATGGATAAATTTTTTTATCATTGACTTTGAAATGTGTTCCAATTGCTAAAAAAAATAAAAAAAAATTGTCAAAAAGTTGAAAAACGTTTTCCCACCACTATGATGAAAAAACGTTTTCTAACTTTTGTGCATCAATCGCTTGTACCTTGAAAAACGTTGAAAAACTTTTTCTCTGGAAAATTAGTGCAATCAAACAGGTGAATAGTAAAAAGTAGAAAAATGTTTTCTACCTTTCACAAAAAACTACGACAATCAAACAGGCCCTAAAAAAAGGGACATTTTTTCTAGGATCAGAAGATATTTAGAAAATGAGACTTTAATATGGGAACTTTTTCACAATAGTTGTCTTAACTTTTGTGCACTGAAATAATTACAACTTCACCTCTGCAATTGGCTTCTGCTTTTATCAGAATTGATCTGTTTTCCACGTGAATGAATTTTGCTGCTTACAACAGTCATATTTTTGCTAAAAATCATTTCCAAAAGCTGAAGCAGACAGGCCCTAAAAATGTAGAGGCATAAAAGTATTTAAGAAAAAGTGAACAATAGGTATCTTTTATGTTTTTTTCATACGGAAAAAATCACTATTCACTTATTCTACAAACATCTCCATATGGGCGTGTTCAAGTCAAACATTTAATGATTTCCAAAAAAAAAGGTCGAACTTTTACCAAAAAATAAATAAATGAAGTGTGATATAGTTTTAAAATAGACAATTAACAAGTCAATATTTCATGATTTCTTTCAAACAAAACAAAACAAAGTAAACCAACACAAACACTAGAAATTTTTGGCAACGATAACGAAAAAAAGAATTGAATTCCCAACTTTTATTCTTTCTTTGAATGGTGAAAGAAGAATCTTTCGCCAAAAGAAATAAATTTTAGAATATTAATATTTTATTAGGTTGTGTTACTATAACGAGGCTCCAGAACACCACTATGTTGCAGCCAACTAGCAAGCCAATGAGGGCCACACTCCATATCATCCTCTTACTTGACCGATACTCCACATGTGATGTCGAGGTGAGACCACATGTGAGGTAGCAGAGGCAATGCACTATTTCCACCGAGGTGTCATGTAGAGATGGACCCTCCATGACATAGGAAAGGTGTTACGCATACTGTACGGAAAGAGGTTGAGGCTACTAGCCTCCTCATTAAGCATCCCCCATGTCAACTACTTCTAGAGAGCTTTTACACAAGATCCTCTTATGATTAATTGATATGACATCTCTACAACAGAAGTTTAAAAGTCAAATTGGCAGGCTCCAATTTAGAGGTCGAACTTAGTCACTAGGGTGGTAATTTTTCAGAAACATTAAATGTTGCCCAGGCTTATGATGTATGGATTGACACCTAGGAGAGGACACTTCAACCTTCAAAATGAGGCAATGTGTCTTTCCATCCAACAATCAGTATTTTACCTCTACTACTATAAAAGCTCATACTATAAGTGACATTTCAAAGTAATGCAATTTTATACATTCAACTATAACGTTGCTCTTTCTCTTGCTTACATATTGATATATTACCTCTGGTACCTGAACACCTAAATGGCTCATGTTTCAAACATATCTCACACCCAATACACTACTTTTTATTCATTGAATTGATTGTCGGAATGCTCACGACAGCCTCCCCACCATCAAAAGAGGTCACGTGCAACTATGGCATGTCCAAAGTGTGCAGAAGTTAGTCTACGTGGAGGTGAGTAGAGTCGAGATTTGTTTGTCACGTTACCCCTACAAAAATCGAGGTCAACAGTTTGTTGTAAAAAGGTAAAAAAGCGATAAATTTCAACATGATTTTAACTCTACAACTTATTGGAGCTCTTTCATCTTGTACAAAGTGAATGACTTTTCATTTTACTAGAAACACCGTCAAGTCTCGACGGGATTTTTAGGTCTCTACATATGCTTAGTGGGAGGTTTGGATTCCTCCACACTATCTAAGAATTGATGTACATATGAGAAGAGGGCTCAAAGAAAGTTTTGAATGAAAAAACATAAATAAGGAGATACTCTCTCTTAATGACACAAACATAATGAAACTAAAAATAAAAATCGAGGGATTACCTCACGTACAACCTCAATTTCTATACAAAAGATTGAAAAATAATGACCAAAATAACAAGAAAAGAAAGTTGAATAGAGAAGTTTGATATATTGACAAACATATGAGCTTAAGGGTCGTATACTCCTAAACGATTATGACATTGACTAAACATAGTTTGGAGAGAGCATGTCGTCCTGATCCTAGGCATAGTGAATATAATAGTTCTTTATTTATTTTTTTGATTTTGTAAATGTTTAAATTTGTGGGTCGAGACATTGAGTTGGAATGAGCATGACACTTATTTTTTTTATTTAATTTATGATTATGTATAGATTGTTCCTCCCTTCCCAAAGGAAAGAGCGTGAATTTCTCTTTCATAAACTGGGTTATTTTCAGAGCGTGTCTCTATAAATTGGAAGTGGTTACCACAAAAAAATAATTGGCTAAAAATTTGTCCAGTTTAGCATGCCAATTATCGTTGAGATGTATCGACATGGCTAGCCTGTGGTGTAAGTAACGACTCGAGCTTGTGTACAAACTGTTAAATATGGTGTACTATCCACTTAGAAAGAATATGCGCTCATTTTACCTTCATGTATTTTATCGCATTAAAAATCCTAATCAATGACCGAGTTTTTAAGATATCTTAGCGAAATATGCATATCTAAAATTAATTTTAATCATACATGCATGAAGTCTGATTTCTTTGAAAGTCGTAAATTAACCAAACAATATTACAAGTAGCTTATAAAAATAAATCCACATTCATGGAATGTCAAAAAATTGGCCTAAATTTATTTTTTACTTCATAAAATTGTTTAGAAAAACTTAACCCACGCCAAAAGTTTAATCCAATTTTAATGTTAGTCCACACTAAAATGCATTTCTAATCCCATCTTGATAGTATATGTCAATCTAAACTTAATTTCAATCGTATATATACATAAAATCGAAGTATAAGTAGCTCTCATAATACTTCAACATTCATAGAATGTCAAAAATAAAATTCTCTAAGGTCACATCTATATATTGGCTACTCTTGTTTGTTTCCTTTCGAGATTCTCAAGTCTCTTTGTCTAATGAATATGCCATTCGACCCGTAAGCTGGACACATCCCAATTCAGAGTTCAAAGGAGCTGTAGAAAACCTAAGTTCATGCACTTCTAAAGTACAAAGGGATATGAAGAAGCTTGCTCAATACAAAAACCAGTCTATTAGTGCATCATTTGGATGGATATTGCCAAATTTATACTCAAATAATTGAAATTTTATATTTAATAATGTGTTATACACATAATTTTGTCTAACATATTCTTATTGGGGGTAGGTTGAATGTGTTTTCCCAAAGAAGTGAATTTAAAAGATAAGCTGAACGTTGTTCATGTTTAAATACACCATTAAAATTGGAGGGATCGAGGTCAATTGTATTGAGGCAGCGAACCACATTTTATGTGGCATATCTTAGCCCAAAGGCACATCTCCAGGCTTGCTAGAACAAGGTGGACGATGACGGACTTAAGGTACAAATTTTTAATAATGTTAAAGTTTTGGGTCGGTGGTGTTATATCGCTAAGGCCAACAAAACCCGTGTACACAAACAGGACAACTTGGCATCTAGTTGCACTTTGACATCACTATGAGCCTGTTTGGTAGAGCTTCCACTTTTTGTAGAAGTTTCTGATGAAGTTATATTAGACCAGTTTTATCTCAAAGTTTTACTAGTCAAACAAAGTATCTTCACAAAATTATCCAAACACGTTCAGAAACAATTTCATATTCTCAAACCAATTTTGACTTTTCAAAAATAACGTCAAATGGACCCTATATATCTTAAGTAATAGGAAGGAAATGTAAGTTGTAATTGAAGGATCATGTTCCATCAACTTCTGGTGTTGTTTTAGCACTATTGGACTGATTCAACTTTAGTTCGTTTATTGATGTTGCATCTTGGCCATAAGTCCAAATGCTCAAATTAAAAGAGAAGAAAAAACACTACAAATGGTTCAATGCATTTGTAAGTGCTTGAAAGCAAACACTCGAGACCCCATGTCTCAAAATTCCTTAAATATTCCAACGTTCAATGCATTTGATAAGGATTTTGAACCAAATCAAGAAGCATTGATTAGAGACCAGTAAATTTTGATAAAAGTTGATGAAATATACTGTTGAAAAATTGTGGGAACAATAGAATATGTTATTAAAAATTAATTGTTAACTTTGACTTATATTAACATCTAGATTTTAATTTGTACTGAATAGGGGCTTAATTCATCCAGAAAAATTTTTGAAAAAAATATATATATATATAAATTCAAGCATGTTGGGTTGCTTCTAAGTTTCAAATATGGAATTCTATAGTTTACAAATCTTTTATAAAAAAGTGAAAAAAAAAAAAAAAAAAGCCTCGAGTTTCATACGTATGGACCTATATGATTATGTTATAAACGAGATATGTCAACTGTGTGACAATGGATCTTGAAATAATTGGGAAAAGCTTTAAATAGTTTTGATTTTACTTTAAATTTTAGCCTTCAATTTTCATTTTTCTTTTAATTTGCAAAACTTCTAGTAAAATTGTTGCCATAGGAGCTCCTAAATGTCAAAGAGAGAGAGAGAAACAAATTAATAATACACGTGTCAATTCAATAGTGAGAAGAGATAATTAGTTCCATACTCCGTTAGTACTAGAAATTTTCTTGTAGTTGGAGAACTTGAAATTTGGAAATTTGTGCGACAATCAAGGAATTCGTGGTTAATAAGGAATCTTGTTATGCAATAAATAAGGTAGCGCAATCAATTATAACATTTGGGCCATAAAGTTGCCATTGTTTTCTAGCAAAAGATTAGTAAGAGAAGACTCGGGTTTGGAATTAATTATAAAATATCGTAGCAAGAGATTATGAAGAGAAGCATGTTCATGTATTATTCACCCACTCCCCGAAATGTTCTAGTATCGGTTCGAACACGGGACCTTCAACTCTACCAACTTATTGTAGGATATTGAGACAACTTTGTTCAAAAACTAAAGATGATGACATAAATACAAAATCCAATGACAAAAACCTCATTTTTGAAGGTTGAGAATTCATGATCACACTACGTGAAATTTTGAGAAACCCGACTCATCATCATTCATAAAAGCAATTATAATAATCAGTTAGAACATGGACATTCTGCACAACGCAGAAGGGAAACACTTTGCATACATACAATAGACCGATCGACCTGAGAAAATTTAATATCCTCTTCTATGTTTCTCTCCTTACATAATTTTGTCCTTAATTCATCCAAATAACTCAGTTCCAATAACCCCGACACATTGGCAAAGCCCATATTTATCGCTTAGGCAACTAATTGAAAAGAATATGATAAATCTCTCTCTCAAAACACAATATTATTTATGCCCTGTTTGGTTTTGTTAAAAATTAACTCGAGCTGCACAATTGTGAGAAAGATATAGATGTGATAGTCGAAGCACTAGATGGTTTAATCGCATGGTACTCTAAGGTGACAAGGTTTCACTCTTCTATAGTCAAAAGTATTTACTAAATTTGTTAAATTAGACCTCTGCTTGAAAAAAAAATTATTGGAATAATCTTGTTGGTAAATGGTTATTCTAACAAGACTTGTTAATGGTGTTAATCAAGTGATAATTAATTTGGACCATGCTTATTGTACATGGCCTGATTACTTTAGTGTTCAAATTTTTTGAGTTTAAGTATTTAAAATTGTTGGGTTAAGAAAAGTATATTCAAAAGGTGGTTATCCCAACAAAGTTAAGGATTGTTTAGCATAGATTTTTTTTTTTTTTTTAAAAAAAATATATATATTATTTTCAATTATACATCCTATGAGGCTTACGATTCTTTTCACTTTTCAATCAGACATTTTCAAAATATCATTTTTCAATTGAAAATTTTGTGTCAAATAAACTTTTAATATTGTATTGTATTTTATTGTATTAATTTGAAAAGGGACGTGTTTTAAAAGAGATATATCCAATTATTATGTTATCATTAGTGCAACAATAATACTATTCATAGTTAGCGATTTCAATAGTCATTCTATGTGGCATCTTACGTGACATAATTTTAATGATTTTAAAAATGAATAATTTTTAATAATATCATGTCACGTATGATGATTATCTTAATCACTGATTATGAATAGCACTACTCTTAGTGCAAGCACTAAGGCAAAGGAGATTTGTGAGCCTCTCAATCCCCACTTCATTATCTTCTTTAATATTTTGTTTATCTTTGGTTCATATTCCGAAATATTCAAAGGCTTAAAAGGGTCCAATACTCCATAGACTTACAAAGAAGGGAAATTTTCATAAATCCTACTTTAAGAATAGTGTATTTCCAAAATCAGAATTTTAAGTTTGTATTTCCAAAATCAGAAATTAAGTTTCAAATTTTCAAAATCAGATATTCATTTAAAAAATATTTTATTAATTAAACAAATTAAGATCACAGATTTACATAATTTGGTCACCAGATTCATAGTTTAGTCACAGATCGAAATTTATTAGATCACAACTTTTTTTCGATATCACGGATCGAAATTTATTAGGTCACGGATTTTTTTCGATGTCACAGATCGAAATTTATTAGGTCACAGATTATTTTCGAGGTCACGGATCAAAATTTTAATAAGTCACAATTTATTTTTAAGGTCACAGGTCAAAAATTTATTAGGTCATAGATTATTTTCGAGGTCACATATCAAAATTATAAAAAGATTTATTAGGTCACAGATTTGTTATTGGTCACATATTAGTCAATTTAATGGTCACAGTTAACAAAATAATCTGTGACCACCGCTCGACAACCACGCAACCCCGCCACCACCTCACAATCACCACCGCCACCACCACCTCACAGTCGCCATCGCCACCATCTCACCAATAACCACCGTCTCCACAACCATCCCCAAACCCGCTCAAATCTGCCACCACCCTGCAAGCACCACCTACACTAAAAAATCCCCAAACCATAGCCACCACCACGAACTCCACCACCTCGAACTTCACTCCACCATCGCAACGCAATCCACAGATCCATTACCACAAACCGTGCATTAGCCAGAGCCGTTCCCACCTTCACCACCACATTCACGCTCGCTGTGCCCCCTACAAGGTCGCCGGCACCACCACCACATCACCTACGCAAATCTGCCACCACCACACAAATCTGCCACATCATCCACGCAACCATTACAGTAGCACATCATCCACACAACTATTGCAGTAGCAGCGTCATCCGCCACATCATCCACCATCACCACCACATAAACCGTGCAAATCATCCACGCAACCATTGCAGTAGCAGTGTCATCCGCCACATCATCCACCTTCACCACCACATCATCCATGGAACCATTGCAGTAGCAGCTTCAAATCCGCCACCACCACGCAAATCCGCCACCATACAGATTCAAATCCGCCGTCAACATCGCCGATCTGGAGAGTAGCAGCGTCAAATCCGCCACCACCACACAAATTCACCGCCATACAGATTCAAATCCGCCGTCAACATCGTCGATCTGGAAAGTAGAAGAGTCAAAATCCGCCGCCACCACGCAAATCCACCACCACCACGCAACCATTGGAGTAATGGCCTCGATATGTGCAGTAGCCATCGGAGTCGATTTGTACAGTTGTAGCGTCACCGAAGTATAGTTGTAGAGAGAGAGGGACAGAGGGAAGGCGCCGCCTACGGGTGTAAAGAGAGAGAGAGAGAGAGAGAGAGAGAGAGAAATTGAATATTTTTAATAGGGTTTATAAATATATATAATTAATTAAATTAATAATATTATTATTTAATAATAAAATATTTTCAAATATTAATATTAATATCTGATTTTGGAAATTTCAAACCTTGTCTCTTATTTTGGAAATTGAATTTTGAAAAGTAGGATAATGTGTAATTTCCACTACAAATAAAGTACATAACGCTCTAAAAGCCCAACAACTCTAGCAGCAATCACGTCCACTTTTCACTAAAATGTCCCACAAAAGGGACTAACTGCCGAGGAGAAAAGGGACTTTGTTACACCCTAGAATTTGCGAAGTCTTCATGTAAGCACTAACATGAGAGTAAAGGTCACATGGTTTCCAACAACGAGACACTTGTTAAAGCTGCACGGTTCTCCATCATGTTTTTCGAAGGTATGGAATTCATCTATCCTCGCCTTCAATGTTATTACCATCACTCCAGTGTTTGTACAACATCACCTTCCATCAAATGCATTGCCAATCGAAACAAATTCACGAATTTCGAACGATACGTACAAGAACTCAAATAATTGACAATCGAAGGTTACCATGATGTTGTACCTTGGCTTGGATGCACTTTAGGCGAGAAGTATTAAGCCCTTGTTTGAGTCCCATTTTACCAAAAATTCATTTTTTCAAAATTCATTTTCAACCACATATTCTCCAATAAAAAGATAAAAATACACGTAAATCGAAAATTTCATATGTAACTCCTCATTCTTTGAGTCATCACATCAATACATGAATACAAAAGAAAGCATATTGAAGAGAAAAATCCAATACCCATAATCAAGAATAAAAAAGAAGGAATTCAAGAATCAAGATTATGAGTCAAGAAACAAAAGCAAGAACAATAATAAAAGAATGAAAGATTCAAGATTAAAAATGAAGAAATCAAAGATGAAAATATTGCAGTTCAAGATTCAACATTTCCGGAATCAAAATACAATAATAAATAATCATTATCAAAGAATTAAGGTATGTTTCGCATTATTAATATTCTTGGTGATTTGACATGGAGAATTTTGGCAATAAAGGAATTTAAGTTTTCAAGTTCTAAAATTTCAAGTTTTATAAAATTTAAGTTTGAACAAGTGGTATCAGAGCCGACTCCATATTAAACTATTGGGATTAAATGAAGAATTTTATGGTTGATATTCATATATTGAATTTTGGAATCTTTTAATTTGGAATATGAATTTTAGCTATAAATTTCGAAATTAAGAATTTTTAAAAATAGAATTTTACGGTTAAAAGTTATAATTTGGATTTTCCAATTTAGGATGTGAATTTTAACCATAAAATTCAAAAATTCAGATTTTTTGGGATTTTTCGAAAATTCTGGTTCAAAACGAAAGTTGCGGCGACCTTAGCGCTACGTCCGAGTGCAACGGTGCCCCGCGGCTGTCATAAGGTAGCATGACAACATAGCTCCGATCCCCAAAGCCTCAGCATCGGTTTAGCGCTTGGGCGCTGTTGCACTGGTTTCCTGTTCAAGTATTATTTTTTTTCCTTTTGGCCATAAAAGAGAAATAAAAATAAAATATAAAGGAGAAATCAATTTCAAATCTTGGTACTTAATATTTATTTCGATTTACTCATTTTCTAAAATATATTAGTTGAGGCAACATATTACCAAAATAATTTCTCTTGCGTAAATTAATTTATTTGGAATATTATGAAGTTTGTGTGTACATAATTCATGCAGATATTCACCGGCCCAAATGAAGGTCAATTTTGGCTGAATTATTTGCACACATAAAGTAATAAATATATGACAATTGTAAATTTTTTCATTATGTAAATATTAAGTTGGTGCAAAGATAGATTTGATGTGTGACCGAATTTATTGTCAATATTTGATTATTACATCAAGAGTATCACTTACAAGTTAATATTTTTGTCCAAAGACTAAATATCAATATTATGCTCAATCTCTTGTAATGGGACCTACCATTATTAGAAATTATTGATTGCCCAATACAGATTCTCATTGAACATATTATTTATGTTTAGGTTCTCTATCGGTTAATCCATCTATTTCTACAACATCTGACAACATCAATTTAATTCTTGTACTTGAACCAAAGTTTAAGGGAAGGAAAAGAACGTTTGTATCTAACAGAAAAGGATGGAAATCTCAAATAGGCTATTTAATCAATCCCATTTCTGGCCTTCTTGACGGCATGGATCTAGACCTTGTATTAAAGACTGAACAATCCACTACTCTTACGGATAAGAGTTACGCTAATAAAACGGGACTTGAATAAGTGGAATCATTGAAACTGCATAAGTCTTATGATCATGAAACGTAAAATTCCAGCAACATTCAAGGGCCAATGAATTTCTTAAAGAGATATTCTAAAACTCTCTGCAAAAAAAAAAAAAAAAGTGATAAGGTCGAAACTAGTACGTTTCTAGCAAATTTGTTTTCACTAAAGCATAAGGCTAAATAAATATACGGGAGTAGATCATGGATGTGTCTCATCTTGCTTCAAAATCAATGGAATTAAAGTATGAACTATCTGATAACTTGTTCGTGCATATGGTTTTGATTTATCTTCCTGCACAATTCGATTAATTTGAGGTCAGTTACAGCTGTTGAAATGGGAAGTGGACTCTTAATGAGTTCATTTCATACTGTGTGCAAGAAGAAAATTGTCTATGCACGGTTGTCTAAACAGCTTAAAGTCAATTGATGCTGAAAGATTCATCTATATGGGACGATGGCAAATCAGTTAAAGTTGATGTTATAAGGACTTTTAGGTTATTATTAAAGATTGGTTATTAGTTGGATTTGAAATAGATATGTGTGGTACCGTCTTTTTGACGAATTTGGTTTCTGTTTCTACATTGAACGAATTCAAGTACTTTGTTCAATTGAAAATAGTCAGTTTGGCATTTTTCTTAACTCAAATATTATGGGTGCCAATTCTTTATCCGATTATGATAACCTATATTTGTTTAATATAGTTGTCTCTTAAAAAAAATTACATTTGAATTCACATGGTATTAAACATAAATTAACCAATGAGAATTTCGCGATTAGGTCACATCTCTCAAAAGAGAATGAAAAATCTTGTGTCAGAGTGAATTTTTGATTCCCTTAATTTTTCAGACTCAAGTGTTTATATTAATTACATTAAGGAAAAACAAGCAAACATAAAGAAATTTCAAACACTAGACATATTCAAGGCATACGAGACTAAGGTTGAAAATCAACTCAGTAAAAATATTAAACAAATCAAACCTTACCATAGTGGTGAATACTATGACATATATGACGGATCAGGAAAACAACGCTCAGGGCCTTTTGCTAAATTCCTAGAGAAATGTGGAATTGTCTCACACTACACTAGAATCTCTCTATGTTGAAGCACTAAAGATTGCAGCTTAAACTCTCAATAAAGTTAGAAGTAGAGTAACTCTTAAGGTGTTACAAATTTTAAAGATCCCACTATTAGGTCAATTTTTTAAATGAAAATGTCTAATTCCTTGAAGATGTAGAGTTTGTGAGGGGGGAGATTTTAAGGTTAAGGATTTTATCTTTAAAGAACAATATGTATATACCTCTTCTATTGCAATTGACAATGATTAGGAGTAGAGACAAATTTTTGCTCCAGATCTTGTTCAATAAGCAATTTCGGATCAAGAAAATATTACAAAATCTCTCATACACAATCAAAAGATTATTTCAGTAGAACAAACTCAACAACCTCAAGAATAAATGTCACTGAGGAAATCCCCTAAAGAAAAGAAAAAGGCAATTTGGATAATTTTATAGTCATTTTTCAAAAAAAATAAGTTTGGCATTGTATTGGTGGAAGAAGATCTAATCGATCAACTTTCATCGTGCAATGCAAAGGAATATTTCTTAAGAATGGATTGATACCATGAATAAAGAGATAAAATTCATGAGTAACAATGACGTTTGGGAACTTGTCACATTGCCTGAAAGAATGAAGCCAATTGGTTATAAATGGTTATTTAAAATCAAGAGAGATTTGAAAGGTGATGTGGAGAGATATAAAGCTCGTCTTGTTGCAAATGACTTATCTCAAAAGGAATGCATTGACTTTAAAGAGAATTTCTCTCCGATTTCTACGAAAAACTCTTGTAGAACTATTATAGTACTTGTGACATAATTTGATGTTGAACTACATCTGATGGTTTACAAATTAAAGAAATTCATCTATAAATTTAAGCAGATTTCCCGTTAATAGTATCACAAATTTCATCAAGAATCATCTCATTTGGTTTTGAGATAAAGACAGTTGATGATAGTGTATACCACAAGTTTAGCAGGAGTAAGCATATTTTTAGGTATTGTATATTGATGACATTCTATTTGTCAACAATGATATAAGTTTATTGCACAAAATCAAGATATTTCTGTTATGAAATTTTGAAATGAAAGATCTTGGTGATACCTCTTTTGTGTCAAAGATACATATACATTGAGATCGTTCTCGAGAATGTATTTGAATTATCACAAAGAGTTATATCGATAAAGTTTTTAAATGATTTGTGATGTATGTATGTAAATCAAGTAATACCCCTATTACTAAGGAAGACAAATTTAGTCTCAATTAATGCCTTAAGGATAAACTTAAAGGAAGTGAAATACAAAAAATTCATTGTGCTTCAGCAGTTGGGAGTTTAATGTATGCTAATATTTGCATACATCTGGATATATCATTCATTGTTTGAATGCTAAGCAGATATTTAAATAACTTTGGGATTGATATTTGGAAAAGTAGCCAATTAAGTTATTGGTATTTATAGAGAACTATGAATTACATGATCACATTCAAAAAAATAGACCAATTGGAGATCATTGAATATTCTGATTTTGATCGTGGAGTATGACTGTAAAATTTTGTCACTAGGCTGCATATTTTGAATGGATTCGAAGGACCACTTTAGTTATTCTATGACTAGCAATCTTGTATTCTAACACCAACTTGACGATGTCAAAACTTATAGACATTAAATTTCTAGTTATTAAAGAAATAATTCACAGTGTTCAAGTTTCTGTAGAATATATTAGGACAAACTTCATAGTTGCGGATTCACTTACTACAAGGTCTTTCATGAGCATAATGCTGACGTGGGTGTTATATCTTTTGATGATATGATAATTTAGTGGGAGTTTGTAATTGAATGTTGTCTGTTTTAGACACATAACTTTATCCATGAATATTCGATTTATTTCAAAAATAAAGTATTCAATTTCGTTACTCTCTGATTAAAATTTATGGTTGATCTTATTAAAGAATAAGGTCTGACCAGTTGAAAATAGGTGTGGTTGGATCACATTGCATGTAATTTATATGGTACACATCCACACTTGATATGTACCATTTGATTGTGGTTATATAAGTCACCATTGAGGATTTAGTTATTATAAATGTAACAAAGATCGCTTTGATCTTATATTGACATAACATAATTGATGGACGGATTGTTCGGAGATGATTTTGGTTATGACAACAAACGACGTCATAATGTTATACACATTTATAAGGTAACATATGTGGTTTAAGTGAGAAATTGTTGGACAAATTTTAATTTACCATGTGAGCCTACATATTTAATTAATTGTTGTATAAGACTATCTTAAAATTAAGCCCAAAATCAAAGTGATCTAATAAATAATTAAATTATTGAGCTTAAGGCATCTAAATAATGTGTGGGCCGAATTATATGTGTAGGTACTAGATTTCTTTATAATTGTATTTTATTATAGACGAAATACATATTAAAACTATTTATAGGGTTATGGTCAACAATTCATATGTAATTTCTCATTTTTTGTGTCATCTCATCAACATAATAGTACAAGAGAAAACACATTGAAGAGGAAGATCAAATACCCACAATCAAAAATCAAAAATAAGGAATTTAAGAATCAAGACTATAGATCAAGAAGCAAAATCAAGAAAATAAAAAAAATCGAAGGAGGCAAATTTCGAGATTAAAAGTGAAGAACCAAAGATGAAAAAATTGCAGTTTAAGATTCAACATTTAAGATCTGGAATCAAAATCCAATAATAAAGAATCATTCCCAAAAAATTAAAGTATGTTCCACATTATTTATTTTCTTAGTGATTTGACATGGATGATCTTGATAATAAAGGAAGTTAAGTTTTTAAATTCTAAAGTTTCTAGTTTTATAAAGTTTAAAGTTTCAACAATATGATCTTTTTTATAGTAGGGTCTTAGAGATTTTTTATGTCAACAGATGTCAACGGAACTAATTGATAATGCTCGACTCTACTTTTCCGACATGCTCATTATTTCATATTAGTCTTGTACAGATGTTGTAAATTTTTCTAAAAATTGATCAGAGTGTGGCTGAAAATGAAATTTAAAAAAAAAAAAAAAAAAAAAATGGAGGCTAGACATAGGCTTAATCAATTGACTTCTATCAGTAACGATTAATGGGATGTGTAGAAATAACTTCTTCAATGACCCAGGTTTTAGGTATATAGTAATTCGATTTGTTATTAATGCTGTTTCAACTTGTATCTTTTTGTATACCCTACTAGTTCAGGTTATAACTGGGGAGGTCTTTCTTTGTTATTTAAATATTCACAAGGAAGATTGCTTTATCATTTAGAAATTTGACTGAATCTTGTTTTGAATGTTTGATTGACCCTACAGTTACATTTTAAATCCTTAGTGTCTAGACTCTAGAAGGCATTCAAATAGCTCCTACTGTTACCAAAACATATACATACATTAGGGATGAACACAATACAATTTGGACGATTTGTGACAAATTTTCAAATTAAATCACTTTAATTTCTAAATCAAACCAATTCAAATAACTTTTTTTTTCTTTTGGTTCGATTTATAATCATGGTTTAACAAAAAAAAAAAACATAAATCATAAGTATTAGTCTAAAATTTTTCGTTAAAACATAAATAGTTTCATTAAAAATATTACAAATGAAAGCTCTATAATTCTAATTATTAAAATATGACAAGGTGATAGAAACATTTTAATGCAACAATTTTTTCAATTTTTTTTTTTAAACGGTTTATCAAAATGTTGACGGATCTACGTTAATCCAAACCAACGATTTTAAAAAAAAAAAAAAAAAAAAAAAAAAGAGGATTTCAGTTTGATTTTACGGCCTGACAATTTCGTTGTTCAACCTTAACATACACTATACAAAATAAAATATTTTTCACTATGTTCTTTATACTCCGTCTCACAAAATTTATGAATCACTTATAAATGATCACACTTCATTTTCAATCATACGTATCAATAGATCCACAAATACCGTCCACCAATTATTTCTACATATTTATATATTTAAGCTTTTATAAAACTGATATAGAGTATGATCACCATTTTGTTGAAAAACTATAGCTGACGACATAAATGTAAGAAACCACATATCGCTTAGAATCAAGATCAGGAACCACCCCCTTGGACCTACCCATTTTAAACATGTTTTTACATAATTCGCCAACTCCATATGAATGCTCTAGCATTTACTCGAACTCGGGACCTCCAACTCTTGTACCAATCTAGTGTAGGATAGTGCCACATTTTTACCTAAAAGGAACAATTCTACTACAGGTACAACTTTGTTGGCAACGTGCAAGGTGACCAACATATTTGCCATTGATTTATAACAATACTTAAAACAATCAATGACACATATTTTTAAACATCATTAAATGTCAACAAATGTATACATTTTGAATGTACAAATAAGATAATTCTAAAATTAATTCATAGTACAAATACACCATATCCTATATCACCCAGAATCAAGCTCGAAATTTCCCTCCGGGGCATAGCTCAGTGGTGCAAAGGATAGGAGTGAGGTAATCTCAATTGAGCTGACAGCCGGAGTGTGAGAGTTCGATTCTTACATTTTACAAGATATGAAATTTGACTTTTTATGGACACCAATATGGCAGCTCTTGTACCCTGACCTGCTAAGACACATCCCACGATTTACCTCCTCCACAATGCTCTAGGGGCGAGACGGTAGAGGGCCCTCAAAGTTGAGGTTCAACCTTTAGAATCAAGCTCGAAATTCACTACAAGCCTAGTCTGTCGGGTCCACCCTATTTTAAGCATTTTCCTGCATTAAATTTCTTTTCAAAGGGAGGTTTTTGCATAAATTGATTCCAATAGACTAAAGGAGGAATCAACTAATCTTAGCAGACGCCGTTCTTTTTGGATGGTTGAAAGTACTATGTGAAAACACTTTATAAGACATGGACCTTTCTTCTATTCTCATTCAGCCGGCAGGCCCTGCCTCATTTCTTTTAGAATTGTTATTTTTTGGCGGCAAATAAAAACAAAGATGGGGAATTATTCCAGCTTAGGTAGCAACCGTTATTTGACTAGGATAATTATTTGAAGAATAGACGTGTTAATCTTCCAACATTCTGGAATTCCAAAAATTGAAAACACGCCGTTTTCAATATTAAGGACCGCAAATCAAATCGCTAGCCGGTTCTGGTCAATGTGACAACATCATTGCTTACTTTTTAGCGTACTTATTGTTTGATTACTTATCCCGCAATCTTCTGGCTTCATTTGTGGTTCCTTAACCTTTGCGAAGTCCCCGTCACGTGTCTCTCTTTTTGTCCTACTTTTCTCCTCACATTACTACAACCCTTTTAGCCATTCATTTTTTTCCAATAAAAGCGATGTTTGTGGACCCAACATATAATCTTTATGAAAAATATTGTCTATGTTGACAACTAATGATCATCAATATTAATTAAGTGACATTAAATTAGTGAAGTAATCACCTCTTAAATATGGAGTATCGTGTTGTGTACACTTACCACACGAGAACTGATTTAAAAGTAAATGATTTGATTTGTTTTGATGCAAGTTAAGCTATCGCATTGACGGTAATATTATATTGAGAAAACTATATGCATTCAATCTTTATAGTAATAAGCTCGTTTGTGCATATACAAATTTTGAAGATATAAAGTACAGAAAACGAAGAACATATTTATGAACATATAAAATACATAAAAGAACCTTACTTGGTGTACAGGGGGTTTTCACAGGGTGGCTAAAGAACCAATTTTTTTTTTAATACACATGGGACCCACTCTCTTGTGAGGGCCTGTAAAATCCCTGTGAAAATTACCCTGTACAATGGGAATTATTCTACATAAAAACTCAACAATGACAATTAAGCACACGGATCATGTTCATCATGGCTTATCCGAACATATGAGTGGTGAAAATAATGATACAAAATTTTACGATATCAAGGTCCCTGTGAATGTGAGGACGTAGGCTCAAATGACAAATAACTCCCTGAATCAGTGGTCCCAAAAAACAAATCCGACAAACGATGTCCAACATCCTCAGGGGCAAATCTGACCACAGCTGTCGAATTTCTTTCTCTTCGCATTGCTTCACTATGAGCATTGTAAAACGCCTGATAGCCCCGAAATATTTTTCGGGCTAATCTCACTTTTATATCATCTCGGAGCTTGCTATCAAGTACAACGCACACAGATTGCTTCCGGTACACCTGGTCAAATAACGAATTAAATTTCCTGAAAATTTCCTTGACTTGTTCCCGCGTACTCACAGCCCTTGGATCCTCCGGCAGAGCGTTGGTGACGTGGCTCCATCCCAGCCGTTCATAGGTCGCTGCAAATTGTTGGACCTTAGCATCGTGTTTCGACAGCCACTCATCGCCGAGGAGGTATTTCAGATTTGATGTTCGGACCTTTACGACAATGTGTTGAAGATTGTTGGCTAGAAACAAGTAAGAAAGTGAAACGTCTTTGTAATACTTCGCTTTGACGTCAAGTTTGCAAAGGAGAACCAGAATAATCCATGCCATGTGTCGAGTAATTGGTGGTGCCGGAGAGTCGTCCGAATCGGTAAATCCGAAGAATGATTCCGGCACTGAATTATTAGACGGAGGTGGTTGATCAGCGAGGATATTGGAGAGAATATTGCTATAATCAGAGAGATTTGACAAATAATTCATCACTTCGATCGTGAGATTATGAATTCCGGCACCGGCAACTGGAGATTTAGAGGAATCCTTGAGGATCGCCGATTCAAATACTTTTAAAGCGGTCTGTGCATACTCGCCGAGCCGGACGAGTGACGTTAGCGCCTGAGATTTGATGGTGGATGATGAATCGAAGGAGAATATAGAATCAATCTCCGGCCATTGATCAGAGATGCCGGTGTACATGTCCAGCATACGGAAAACTTTATCCGGCAATTTTTTGCTGTTTTTGGCCACATTTTCTGGAAATCCGAACAAAATCATGGCTCCTTCTTTTGTAATTTCGTTAAAACAAGACTCTCTGATCGAATCTGAAGAAGCAAACACATGATCACAGAGGATTCTTTCTCCATTGAAGAGAGTCTTCACTGCAGTTCTCACTGCATTGAGCCAATGATTGATTCTCAATTCCAGAGCATTCCAATCCATTTTATGAACTTGCGAAGAACTTAATTTTACCACACCAAGTTTGAAAAGACCTTCATCAACAATCGATTTTCGAATAATTGTGTATATTTTCAAACATTCTTTGGCATATCCACAAGAAATCATACAATCTGCAATTAATTTTAAATCTGCCATTGCACTACTAGAGGCGTCTTCTACTTCTGTTATAGACTCGTTCACAATCCTGATATCATCGTCGTCGTCGTCCTCATCATAAAAATCTGATACGCTCGACCGAATCGAGGTAATAGAGGACCGCGTGGAAACGGATTCAGGATCCAAATGAGCTCGATTCATGGACAATATCTGATAAAACTCCTTCTGGAGTCTTTTCATGGCAATCTGCATCAAATTTTGCGCACGGACTATTTTTTCCGAGTTAGAGTTTCCCGTGATGAAAAGTTTCATAGCCTTTTGTAGATTTCTCACCCACTTGAGGAATTCTATGGCTTCCTTGCGATTATCGTAAAATAAAGAAGTTACCTTGGCAAATGTGGTTGATTCTGGGTTCCATTTCATGATTATAGGCTCAGCCATTTCCAGAGTACGATTCATCACTGACTCGGAAAAACTCGGCCTAGACGGCGAGAATCCAAATCGCGATGGCGAAGGAAAATAAGATACAGGGGAAGAAGAAGAAGAAGAAGTTGATACTTTTGGTGAAAATAACAAACTTCTCATCCCTTTTCTCGGCATTTTTGGTAAACTATGATGAATTTATGAAGAGTTAAAGGTTGGGTTTTTCTTTGGTTTGTGGGGAAAGAAATTAATGCAGTTTTGACGAGTGTTAGTGATATATATAGAGAGAAGAAGGAGAGGTAAGGCTGGAGTTGAAATTTAGCTTTAGAGGTTGAGTTGTTGGAGTCGGACTTTTGAGAGTATTATAATGGGAACAAGGAATCCACGTATGTGTTGACGTTGGATACTCACATGTGGCAAATATTTTACATCGTCATCGCTAACGAATTTACGACTTTTCATTAAAAATACTCGCATGGAGGGATGGCCTATCAATTCGACTTTTCATTCTTTCTTCCAATATATAATTATTTTTTCTTCTGTGTTTCCACTTTCCAATTTTAATTTCTCGAAACTCTGAAATTTCTCCCTTAATAACTCCATTCACATACACCCTGTAACTCCATTCACATACACCCTTAATGAAATTTGAAAGAAATAATAATATGGGTCTTTGTTGGTATTTCGAGCGATGATAGAGAGGGAATTTCGAGCGTTCGAACCCCCTTTCTCATTCATTCTCCATCCTTTCATATAGGTTGACGAACTTGAACTCACCATTTCTATCGTTTCAAGTTATAATCATTCTAACTTAGAGTTCTATGCCGCCACTTTTTTAAAGAATCTGATTAGTTTGTGAGATTTGTTACGATGTCATAACAAGTAGGCCTTGGGTATTTATTCTAAACAATCCAGTCATTTTTTTAATTGGTTCGTTTAAACGGTGTACCGTCAAGGAGGAGCAGTTCGTAAAATTACACATCGTCAATTTTAGATCGACAACGAAAGTACACATCGTAATTTTACTCAATGTAATTAATTAAGTTTATGAATAGTGTTGCATTTTTCTTGGTCTTTTTTTCCATGGTGCAGTGGTCACTGGTCGTAGTCTCTTGCTTGGAGGAAACAAAGATTTGTAAACTAGAGAGAACTATTCATGACTGGTAATTAAGTCAGGCGTGACGTAGTTTTCAAATATGTTAACAGCTGCCTTTTTTTGACTGCCCATATTATTGATAACGATTTTGTGTCACTTCTAATCACTTCGAAAAATATCGCACTCATACCCAATTATATGTGGATTTTGCTATTACGTCAACCTATAATTTCCAGGTTTTCGTCCTGATTAAAATTTAATTCTTTTAAATATTTGTGTTGTATTTTATTTTATTATTTTACTTTTTAAAGCACAGAGAATTGACAAAATCATTAGTTTGTGAATATGTAATATACTAGAATGATTGAAAATAAGAAACGATAATCTATGTTAATAGCGGAAGGTAATTCCATTTAAGAATAGCTATTTTCGTCGAGAGCCATGTGAACATCGCATGACAAATTCAAAGAACATGGCATCAGCCAAAATTAACGTAAATATTTATTATATCTTTAAATGTTTCAATATGTCAAAAATCGGATTCAATTCTTTCTCGCGTTCAAAATTGATGTATAAAACTTTCATCTCATTCGACTCAAAAATCGAATTGCTTCCACCAGGTCTCTTCTATAATCGTAGATGAAGACACGTATTTATACCCAAAAATTAGGTCGAAATCGTGCCATAATTACTTTTTCGATTAGAAGTTGATTTCAACAAAAAAAAAAAAAAAAAAAAAAAGATTCCCCTTATTAGACCTACATGTGCACTTGCACAAGCTT
Source organism: Osmanthus fragrans (assembly GCA_019395295.1). Classification (NCBI taxonomy): domain Eukaryota; kingdom Viridiplantae; phylum Streptophyta; class Magnoliopsida; order Lamiales; family Oleaceae; genus Osmanthus; species Osmanthus fragrans. Next base: position 2,793,328 of record CM033343.1, read on the forward strand.
TTTGGGTGTGAGAGCACAGTTAGCCAGTTTTGCTTTCTTTCTGAATTTGCTAGCCCTTGAGATCGTGAGGTACAAGGGTTAACCCTTGTTCCATTTTGGTCCCTGACTTTCTTCTCCTATTTAGCTCGGGTCCTTTCTATGTGCAATTTCAATCTTTTTTACATTTTAATCTTCCATTTTAATCTTCCATATTCCACAATTATTCGTAATTGATCCGATGCAGATTTAGAAAGTTTACAATTTAGTTCACAAACTTTTCAATTGTTGAATTTAATTATCGAAACTTTTGAATTCCTTCCAATTGATTACTTACAATCCCGATAATCTTCAATTTACATCGAATCAACCTCAATTAAGCTCCAAACCATCCTATTCACGCCAATCGAATCCATTATGGAATTTTATTTATAATTAATATGCTCTACACAATAATAGATAAATACCCGCTCAAATAAAATAATTTGCAAAGTTTTTCGTAAAGTTATAGAGTATAACTAAAACCAAATTTTTCTCTAAATTAATAGTAGGAGAAGCTTTATCAACATTTGATTGCTCGAGTTATCGTATAAATTAGTTGTTAGAAGTATTTAAGCAAAAGAAGAAAAATTCAATGCCACTCTAACGTGGAAGATTTAAGCCCACTGAAATTTTCTAACTAAGCCTTTGTTGAACCTCATTTTTTGAAAAAAATTATTTTTTTCAAAACTTATTTTCAACCTCACATTTTTTAATAATAATTTTACACGAAATTTTTTTAGAAAAAAATTCTTACTTTTTAACCCCTCAATTTCAAAAAAATAAAATAAAAAATTACTATTTAAAAATATTTTTTTTTTCCCGCTCAAACAATGGCTAACTGTGCTCATAAGAAAAGGAAATTAAACACAATTTTGGTCATGCACGTTTTTATAGCTAACTGTAGTCAGTGTACACATTAGGAAAAAGACCTTTCAGTTCCAATTTTCTGAAATATATACTGTTCACAACTGGCTTTCTTTATATCTTCTTTGAATAAGAAACAATAACAATAAATATTTTTACTTGCTCTTTAATTTGCAGGAAAGGGACAAAGAACTTTTCGCTAAAAGACCACTTCGAGCATGTTAGAATGAATAATGATATTCATCATCGCTCTAATAGTCGTTTTACATGACATTCGATATGATAATTTGTGATTTGATACATTAATGTAGTAGTTTTTTTTTATTGTCTCAAATATTAAATCACTAATCGTCATATGTATGCCACTAGGGATGTAAGTTGTTCGATTTTACCGATTTTTGACAGATTTTCAAACAAAACCGTTTACACTGGTTTGAAAAAAACTCAAACCTAAATCAAACTATTTTGAACGGTTTGAAAAAAAAAAAAAAAAAAAAAAAAAAAAAACACTCAAACCTAAACCTAATGGTTTGGTCCGATTTTAAACTGTCGGTTTCGCCGTATATTTTTTTGTCTACTTTTATGTCATTAATTCATTGAATTCAATATATATTTATATCTTACTAGCAATAAATTTAAAACAAACTAAATATATCTACTATAAATTTAAATGTCAACTAAATCAAAGTAAAATCAAAATAAATTAAAACATAATTTTGTGTTCGCCTTTTTTAGGAGACAATCTTATATTTATGAGCATTTATTTTTCACCACAATAAAATGTCGAACAATTCTTCAGTTAAATCTTCACATCGATCGGACAAGTAATCTATCAAATCATTTTTCTCCAACCTAGTGGGCGAGGTTTGATTCAATTGAAATGAGAAATGTATGGGTTATGAGTTTCTGCTTCTGCCGTTATGGACTTATAAGTTGGGGCCGTTCACCGTTGGACTTGGACAGTTGGACTAGAAAATTACCTATTCCTTTGGTTGAAAAACATAAAATTGAGATTATTATAATTTATATATAAAGTATAAATTAGGATTATTAAGTGATAATAATAATTTGAAATTTTGGATGAATTTAAAAAAAAAAAAATCATTTTTTTATTTTTTTATTTATATATATTTTTTCGCCCGTCCGATTTGATTTTAAATCGCAATTAAAATTCACAAACTCAAACCAACCATTTCGTTGACGGTTTCACGTGACACCAAACCAACGGTTTCTAAAATGCGGTTTCGATTTGATTTTTCGGTTTAACGATTTTTGCGTACAGTCCTATATGCCACGTAGGACGACTGCGATAGTGAGCGACTGCAAATATCATTATTCCCTTATAATTTTTATGGAACTCTAATTTTCAAAACTTGAAACATATAATTACTTTCTTGCCAAGATCATCCATGTCAAATTTTATTTTTTTTTGAAAATTTGGGACTATTATTCCAATTAGTTATTTTCTTTTTGTTTTATTTGAATATGATGGTAAAATCGTCTTTTTATTTGAAAATTGATGAAAAAGACATTTTGCGCAATAAAATATGGAAATAGGGGTGAAAATACCAAAAAATAAAAGGTGTAATATTTTGCACAATTACATTAAAAGTTAAGAATATTTTGTGTTATTTACCCAAAACAAATTTTGCAAGATTCTTGCATGTCGTTTCTTGCTATATGTAAAATGTGTCAATCGAAAAATGTCATTTCAAGACTCAATTGTTGTCATGCTTGAAGTTTGAATAGAGAAAATAGCTATGTCTCCTTTGATGGAAATTATAATTTGTATATTTTAGAGAATTCATAATTTTTCAATCACACAGTTCATTAATTTTTATCAAAATTGACTAAAAAATTGATTTTAATCTCACCAAATAGGGACTGTATCTATTGACTAGCTAATAAAAGAAAACGTAACCCTCGTTTGCTATAATTAAAAGAAAAGTATTTACTTTATTTATTTATTTAAGGTGAAACCTTTTATGTGGGCCGCGTGTGAAAGATACTTTCATGAAAAAAAAAAAAAAAAAAAAAAAAAAAAGTCCCCCAATCCCAAATTAAGTTGATATGCAATGGAACTTTGGCATTGTTGCACGTAAATTTAGGTTAGATATTCCTCAAAGCCGTACGCGTACGGACTTTAACTTTGCAATAATATTGATGCTGATTAATTGACTATTACTTTGCAAGAAAATGACACTGAAATCTTTGAGATTTGTTTAGGTCATTTTGTACGACTTCTAAAGTAATATATGATATGCTAAAGTAATTTGAATTGTTAATACGTTATAAACTAATATTAAAAAATGTAAAATATTTAATTTCAATATTTGGACGTTGCTATTAAATCTTACAAGTAGCATGATGATGGCCGGTGCCATCGATTCTCTAGGACGATAGTTTGTCACCAACTATAACCATTGACAATGTACTAAATTGTTATAAATGGTTTCATAAGCATCCACTATATATGTTGGTGTGGTTTTATCAATTACGGTTATTACTGCAACTAGTTTGATATAATTTCTACTTTGAACCATGTTGTCTGTCTTGACTTTGGGATAGACTTAAAAATATGAATAAAATCATAGGGAAATAATTTTTAGCATTGTTCTTACTTCTTATCATGTTGCGTAAGCTATGACTATTTTGGTAGGCTACACCTACCCAACTGTTGATATGTAAGTTCAAATTTGAAAGACATAATTTCTAGTCTTGTTGTTACTTCTTATCATGTTGCGTAAGCTATGACTATTTCGGTAGGCTACACCTACACAGCTGTTGATATGTAGGTTCAAATTTCAAACTTTGAAATTTGATGTATATTATGTCTCAGTTTGTTTGCCATTTATTCCTCATTTGTAGAATATTTTCAGTTTAAAAGTATACAAATATATTAATTCTTATTTTATTTTCATATTATAAATTTATAATGGCTTATCATGCCAAAGGTCCATCCAAGTTGATGGCACAAGATTGAATTTACAACAATTAAATTTTAAACTAAGATCTCTAGCCTAAAATCATGGAAATTGACCTTTATGATTGCGTTTGAAACTTGTTTGGAATAAAATAAGAAAACATGGCCATTTGCAAATAATAATAATTAATAAGTTAACAACAACAAATTTATTCTTTTCACTATAAAATAAAAGAGGCAAAGTAAGGGCGGACACGTGTCACCATTTCCCATCGTCATAATTCCTTTTTTTTTTTTTTATGCAATTCAAAAAACAGAGGAGTGAGCCATACCCATAACCATGCCATACCCATTTTCCTCTTTCTCCATTTTTCTACGCAACCGCAGCCGGCCACTCCTTCCATAAATTTCGAGACTTTTCTTCTTCTTTCTTTTCTATTTCTCCCGGGACTTCTGGTGCTTTTCCACTGGAATTCGGAGCTCCGACTCTGATGATATTGCTAACTGGGACCCGGTCGTTCTTGTATCAAGTATTGCTAGAACGATTCTTAACTTCAAGAGTCAAAAATTCGGGTATGCTAACCACCTCCTTTCCCTTTCCCTCAATTTAAGGTAACTGAGCCCATCCTCTGTACTCATTTCTTCTCTTTCCTCATTCTCTCACGCAACCACCCACTATTCCTCCATTTTTCCACGTCACCTCCAATTTGATCCCACGGGCGCTGGTGATAGTTTTCTTGGAGGGCTTGTTGAGGAGCTTGTGCAGGGGTTGGAGGTGCCTGAGGCTGCATTGTTGGGGAACTTTTTTGGGTCGCTTACAGTTGGGGAAATCGGGCTCCCCCAGTTCGATTTGAAGTTATTGCAGGTTAGTTAAGAAACTTGTTCAAAAAAATGGGTTGCTATTTTAGAACAATTATTACAACTTTGTGATCAGATTTTAGATATTATAAGAACAAACATTTTCTCTTAAATATTAATATTAATGAACCAATTAATGTAATTTGCATTGCACTGATCCTATTATGGATTTTACTTATTTTGGATTTTCTTCTTTGTTTGATGCATGAATATGAACAATACTGTGGGAGCCTATGTTTTGAAATCTTGAATTTTGATATTATTGATGTTGTCAGTGTATCTATCCTGAATCTCTCAAGCGTGAGACACGGAAGCGCGAGCCGTGTCTCTGTGAGAAACGGAGGCATCGTGCATGTCTCTGTGAAACACGGAAGCGCACGGTGCCTCCGTGTCTCACGGAGACACCGTTGCGCCTCCGTGAGACATGGAGGCACCGTTATGCCTCGCGGTGCCTCCGTGTCTGGTTCTGTGTGAGACACGGAGGCGCACGGTGCCTCTGTGTCTCACACGGCGAGGCTTTTTGCCTTTTTTTTTTTATATGTAATTCTTTATACACGTAATTCTTTATGTTTGGAAATTTGATAGGGCGGCGTCGGTCGAGGATGTTGCACTCTCTTGGACAAAAGAAGAAAACAAATTTCTGGATATAGTGAAGTTGAAACCTTCCTCTGTGTAATTCTGGGATGAACTTTTCAATGCTCTTCCTTGCAAAGGCAGGGAATAATTGGTGAGTCACTACTACGAGCAAGTTTCGTCCTTTACTGAACTACTTAACTGAACCTTGCAGCTAACTTTTTTACCAGCTGAAATTTGGTTGAACATTCAGGAAGCACATGCATTTTCCATCGTCAATGGCTATTCTCTTGATGTCTTTGTTGTTGATGGTTGGCCATATGAGGTATTTCCATTCTTAATTTTTATTAAGGTTATGGCTAGAGTGCTTTGTTCCTTTACAAACTACAACATTCTTCTGTTGTGATGAAACATGTTTGAAAGTGCTAATTATATTTATATGCTTGTAAAGTAAATATATATTCTCTTGTGAAACTTTATGCCTCTGTCTTTCCATATCTTCAGACACAGTTAGCAGATGACTTCTTCTCTATCTTTTATAAAAACAAATCATGAGAAAAAATTATCAATAACGAACTTATTTTTTAAGAATCTAGCAAATTATAGGAAGACAAGAACAAGAACCTAGGCATCAAGAAATCCCAGTTTAATGAAAGTGATAACCTAGCCTCTCTAATACCCTCATAAGTGGGTTTATGTCCGGAATTTTCTTGTCGTGAATTACGATGAAGGGATTTTCGAGCTCGTGTCTATAAAATAAAAAGAATCATATGAAAGATCCTAAATGAACAGAGCTATTAATTAAGATGAGCTTCATATCAATAGGAATTACATACTGCAGTGAAGGTAAGATTTTCTAAAGTAGATGATATTAGAAAGTTAATAGATTAAATAGTGCACCCGTAAAGCCCAACAAATTCACTTATGGGATTCTTTGTATTATAATTACATCTGATTGCTCAATAACCTTCTCCGGCTTTGCCAACTCAATGACCATGATGCACAATATCAGTGACATGTCTCCATTAAGGGGATATCTCCATTCTTCTTAATAGGGGATATCTCCATTATGAATGGAGATAGCATCTATCTCCATTCTTAATGGAGGATAGCCCCCTATCTCCATTAAGAATGAGCAGATATGGTTGGTGGTTTAGTTTATGTAGAAAATTTATCAGTTACTTCCTATTTGTCTTCTTGTACTGCTCCTATTATTCCAGGTAACGTCAATATTATACATGTTAAAAACAATTAGCATGCTACTTGACCATGTTTTCCATCAACTGCTCATGTCTAATTTCCTGATTCATGACTGTTGTTAATCAAAGAAATTATCTCAAGTTTTAACACCTCATCTTAAAACATGAATTTACTTAACTCTGGTTTGCAATATTTAAAATGGATAATGACAAATGTATAAAAATTTGAAATTAGCTATACCGTCTGTCTCTACTTGTACCATGATTGCCACAAATTTTAATAATTTCAAGAGTACTATCTATCAATTTATACTCTTTATTGATAGTGTAGTCTTTTTCATGCTTTTGAGGACAGTTGATACAAAAAATACATAAATAGTCCTTGCTTTAGAGTTTTATTTAGGCAGGTAGAAATCTGATTGAAGCTGATATCTGTTTTCTTGTAAATACGTTGCTCTCATTTAAGCTAAGTGAGGATGGAATCTGAAGCAGAAATGAAGGTTAGTACGAAAAGTTTCTGCGTTGTTATTTTTAACATTCGCGTGATGCTTAATATGCTTCAAGGTTGAACTTCTAAAGGTCTTTAGTTAACTTTCCCAACCTTTAACTGAATATGAGCTGTTGATTTTATAAAATCCCATAATATGAACTTCTTTATTCCACATGCACTATGATTTGTAGATTGTTGATGGTGAGCCATTTGTTGCTTGTGATGTCTGTGCATTTCCAGTTTGCAGGTCTTGCTATGATTATGAGAGAAACCATGGGAATCAGTCTTGCCCTTAGTGCAAAACCATATACAAGAGACACAAAGGTTGATATTTACTGTAGGCATGTTGATCTTTAGTAATTGACTGTACATGAGTGTGATCACATCTATTGAAGACGATATCAATATGTTCAATGGTTATATTATTACCGATGTTTCATATTTTTTGAATTGTTCCACATTTTTTCCACTAATCATGTTTTTCTCTATGTCAACGACCTAATTACTGTCCTCATGAAAATTTTCATTCACATCTTCTGGATCACTACGGTTGATGCAGTTTGATTCTAATGCATCCTCCACCAAATGGGTATTATTCTTATATTCCTGTCCTTCACATTCCAAAAAGAAAGATGATGTTGGCAAAGGCAAAGACATTGTAGTCAATGGATGAATCGGTCAATGAGTTTTTTAATTATACAAGTTGGAGCAATCATGCAATTTAGAAATGGTTTTTGTCGTTGTCTCACTCTGCTTTCAAGTGCAACATGTAGCAAAAAATAGCTTCTGCATTTGTAAATAACTTTTAAAATATTAGTTGTATTTTAAGCTACTCATGGAGCAGCATTTATCGACCGAAACTTTATATGTACTTTGTCTCTATAATTGTTTTACCTTTAGCTTCTATTTTCATTTTGCGATGGAATCTTGTTACCCAGTATATTCATTCTTAGAAGTAACAAAATATTTATGTGCTATAGTCCAACGAAAACAGGTATAAAATTATATTACTGGGAATACTGTTTTATCAGATTCAAGTGGTACAAAAGGAATATGGGGCAAAAAAACTTTCTTGCCAGTATATTCACCAGTAGCAATTTGTGCACAAATAACATTACATTCAAAGTGTTTACATATTAATCTTGTTCCATTACACAATCCATTACTATTTTGTACTCAATGCATGTGAGTTGCTTAGATGGAACAACGCATTTTCTGTGGTTAGTTTTCTAACTAACTATTTACGAAAGCAACTTTTGTTACTCTTGAGTATCAACAATTTGTTTCATAGGTTTGTAGGCAGATTTTTTTGGTAATCCTTTACGAGTCTAATACACAAGCGTGCTTTACATTTTTCTGATGTCCAATATTGTTTTGGTTTGGCAATTTTTGGGATTGATCTTAACCAGTAACATCTGTATTATTTTGGTGTCAGGAGTTTCTCAAAGCTATGGCAGAAACTGGGCAAGTCACCCTTTATGGTGACCACCCAACACTGACCGAGATTTTTTCATTTGCTAGATGTTAACTCTCTTTCCATATTATTATTACACTTATTTCTTCATTATTCATTATTCGCAATAGTAGACAACTACATGTTTGATAAAACATGTAGACAACTACATGTTTAACATTTACAAACTAATTCACGAACTAACGTGCAACGCACGTTACCTTACTAGTTGTTATAAAAAGAAAGAAAAAGAGAAGAGAATATAAGAATCAAAAATTAAGTGTGTATTATTAAGAACCAAATACCCTATATTTATATGGTCTAATAAGAGTTACAATTAGAATAAAATAGATCTTCTAAACTAAATAAGATTTATTTATATATCGTGATAATACTAAATAATCATCAATAGTTATCTCATTATTTTACAACACTCCTCATTTGATGATTATTTGTACAACAACTGTCTCATTAAAAACCTTGTTTGATAAAAATTCAATGATAGAAAAAAAAATCAAACGAATGAAAAAAGAATACAATTATTTTGGAATATTAAAAAATAAATGTTGCCTCATTAAAATCTTGCTAGGAAAATTAAATGGGATAAAACCTACAGCTACTCCTCCCTGATGTTGATTACTGAAAATCTTTAAATCGACGCATTCTAATTTCATGAACCAATTTCTTGAGTGTAGATATCGGTAGTGCTTTTGTGAATAATTCGACAACATTGTCACTTGAGTGAATTTATTGAATATCGACGTCGCCATTTTTTTGAAACTCATGTATATGAAATAATTTTTGAGAAATATGCTTCATTCTGTCACATTTGATATAGTTTCTTTTAAGTTGTGCAATACAAGCTGCATTATTTTCATACAAAATTGTTGAACTATCTTTTATTGAAGTTAACCAGCATGATGCTTGGATATGAAGAGTCATGTTCCTCAACCATATACATTCTCGACCTGCTTTATGGATTGCAATAATTCCAAAATGATTTGAGGATATTGTTGTCAATGATTGCTTCAGAGATCTCAATGATATAGTTGTTCCTCCACGTGTAAACATATATCATGTTTGTGATTTTGCTTTACGTGTGTCAGAGAGATAACTTGCATGTGCATATCCCACTAAAGCAGATCTCAACTTTTAAGAGTAAAATAATCTCAAATCAATCGTATCATTTAGGTAACGAAAAATATGTTTAACATCATTCCAATATCTTTGAGTTGGTGTATAGTTATATCTAGTAAGGAGATTTACAGAAAACGTTATGTCGGATCGAGTGCAGTTTGTTAGGTAAGTTAATACTCCAATTGCACTAAAATATGGTACTCCATGATTAAGATTTTTTTTTCTCCATCTTCACGTGGACGAAATTGATCATTTTCACATCAAGTGATCGAACAACCATAGATGATGCCAATGGATGCGCATTATCCATATAAAATCGTTTTAAAAAATTTCATGTATATGTAGATTGATGAACAAATAATCCTTCCGTGAAGTATTCAATCTGTAACCCGAGACAAAATTTAATTTTTCCCAAATCTTTCATCTCAAATTCATTTTTCAAATAATTAAAAATTTTGTTGAGCTCTTCAAGAGTTCCAATTAAATTTAAATCATTAATATAAACTGTCACAATTGCAAATACAACATTTTTTTTTTATAAAAACACATGTGCAGATATCTTCATTTTTATAATCCTCCTTAAACAAATGTTCACTAAGACGATTATACAACATGCGTTCAGGTTATTTCAATCCATATAATGATTTTTGCAATTTAATTGAGAATATGGTTCTCTGGCATGTATAATTTGTTCCTAGTACTTTAAATCTTTCGGAGACTTTCATATATATATGTCACTATCAAGTGAACCATACAAAAAATCAATTACTACATTCATAAAGTACATATCAAATTTTTGTGACATGGTCAAACTAATAAAAAATCTAAAAGTGATGGTATCCATTACGGGAGAATATGTTTTCTCATAATCAATTCCTGGTCTTTGTGAGAGATATTAAGCTACTAGTCAAACTTTGTATCTTATAATTTCATTATTTTCATTTCTCTTTCGTACAAAAATTCATTTGTATTCTACAGGGATTACATTTTCAGGTGTTCGAACTATAGGTCCAAACACTTTTCGTTTTTCTAAGGAATTCAATTCTGCCTGTATGACTTCTTTTCATTTTGGCCAATCATTTAAATTTTGATAGTTTTTAACTGACTGTGGTTCAATATCCTCATTTTGCATAATATCAAGAGTCACATTAAAGGCGAAAATATTATCCATAACAACATTATTTTGTTCCCATAATTTATGAGATAACATATAATTTATTGAAATCTCATAATTTTCGGACACTTGTAGTGGTTCTTCAAGGACCATATTTTCAATATTTGATTGATCAATTTTTTTTTAATGTTACTTTTTCTGAAATTTTTGGTTGATTTTTTTCTTGCACTTTTCTTTTTTGAGGTAGGAGTCTTTTGAACCAACTGGTCAACCACGCTTTTGACGTTTTTTAGATTATTTTTACAGCAGATTGTCGTTTAGGGACATCAATTTTTGTTGAAATATTTTTTACTAGAATATATGACTTTATCGCTTTTCTTATATCAACAAATATATCAAGTAATTGATTTGCAACTCTCTGCAAATGAATGATTTTTTTTTTTCAATCTCTTAATTCCTTCCCCTAATGCTAAGAGAATTGTCCAATCAAAATTGACAATAATTAAATTGCGTCATAAAATATCACTCATTTGGGATAAAGGGTTCAAACTACGCATTTATTCTCAAAATTCTTTATTTTCTATTTCAGTGCATTGTGGTTGATCAATTTTATATACACTGCACTATCAAAATAAATAGATGAAAAAATTAGGCTCTAACCATTAGTCAATTATAATATGGAGAACTATGACGCTGACATGATACATAATAGAATTTTCTACACAAAAATGATAAATACTTTGTTCTCAATTAATTTGAGATATTTAACAAACAATAGTATTAAATCATTTATCGACATCCCAACTAACACTTATTAAAATGTTGATTTTTATGTCCACTATCATCAACTAGACAGGTCTTTATTATATAATTTTAAAATGATACTCACAATTTAAAATTTGATCAGTAATTTCAGGTTGCGAATACCATGCAATCATCTCGCCCTCGTTTGATTCTCATTTTCTCCAAAATTCATTTTTCTCTCTTCTTTTCAACCACACATTCTTCAATAAAATAATATTACACGCAAATCCAAAACTTTTCCTTAATTTTTAACCACACATTCTTCATCAATCAACTATTCAAAATGCATTTTTTCCTCCAAAATGGGAATCAAACAGGCCCCTAATATATGTATCAAATCTATTAGATACAAATAATATTTAGATGATCAATGCGGCTAATTTGTATTTTTACCTAGAAATCAATCAATGTTATTCAGGAATATTGATATTAGCGATTCGTTCTACATTTCGAATTAAATAATATAATATTAAAATTTGTGTTCTACATGAGTAACAATGCAATATTCTTCTCAAATCTTTCTATAACGTAAGTTGTGTTTATTCGAGAACATCAAAACTATATTCGTTTAAAATATATATATAATTTAAGTTATGATACTTCAGGAGCAACAACATGATAGATTATATATTTTAAAGTTTATGATAAAACCTTTAAAAATATTTAATCATGTTAAAAACAGAAAGAATATTCAATAATAATCATAAACATGTATATTTAGTAAATATAAATAAATAAAAGGATATAAAATGGATTCCATTTTTTTTGTAAATCATATTCACAATTTTCTGTAATTGATATCGTTAAAAGTAGTTCGTATTCACAGTTTTCCATATATAAAATGGATTCATGATTTTTCATAATATGGACAGGTAAATTACAATGTTTAGGGTAATTTACACGATTTTTCATAATATAAAATGAATTCATATTTTCAAATCATTATACATACAGACAGACATGAATTGATGGTCTCATGAATTTGCATTTTTCCGTGACATTTACGCCAAACAAACAAGGATTTGGAAACATCTACCTAAACACGTGTAAAAACTAAAAAGCAATCATTATGCTTCATTTAAATAATCATTATGGATTTACATACAAGTGAAAGTGCAAAGAACAAGATGAAACATCATCGCTTTGATTCATATGTATCTAGAAAAATTCACATATCATCAAATTAATTTTGGGACAATACTTGAATTACATGGACTTGTTTCACGGGTCTCTACAAGGTAACATACAAGGTGGAGTCCACGTAAAAAAATTTAATACATGTAGGCCTCGTTACAGTGAGGGTCCTGTAACACATTTTCCTGTACACATGACATATTCCTTAATATTGAAACACGTGATCGGAAAAATTTATCACATTTTAATTAATTTACTTTGAATATGAGATAATCGTACCGATAGCGTGTTATAAAGAGTAGAGGTGAACGCGATTTTGTTTGGGCGGCGGTGTTATATTTTCAACTTAAACAATTTCAAGCAGTTTAGAATTTTTTCATATCAAACTAAATCATTTTATTTTTCAAACCAAACCATTATTTGCAGTTTGATTCGATTTTAATTCACGATTTACTTATCGACATTATAGTAATATGTTTAAAACAAGTTAACATATAAATTTAAACGAAAACTAATAATATTCAATGATAAATTACATTCATATTTGTCTGAAATTCGATATATATGGAATGTGTGTGCATGGATCAACTGGCTTCGACTCAAATAATCAGGTAACCCTTGGACACATATCATGGATCAACAGACTTCAACCAAACTTATCAAAAATTGGGTCAAAAATTGAAATTTGTCTAAGCGGAAAAACAATCAGATTCCAGAAATAGAATTCGAAACTTCAGCTCTTATGCAGTTGCCTCAGTACAATATTTTGTGACTACTTTATAGCTTTCAAACTCCTATAATAGAGGGAAAGTTGTACATAAATGATGATTATAATTGAATGTTGAAATTCTTGGTCTTCTTGTTGATTTAGAATAAGATAGGGAAAAAGCACAGAAAAATGTGATGTCGAATGGTCTAGAATGGATTTAACTGGTTGTTATATTATATAATTTGAATTGTTTATGAGGCTTTCTCATATCTATCCAGATCCATAGTGTAATAATTTTCCACTGTCCTCGAAAAATCATTGCTAAACTAGTAGGATAAAGAACTTGAGAGAGTTTTACTTACACGAGCAACATTTAGAACAGAAAACTATAGAATCGACAAATATATATTACCAGCTATTCTTTGAACTAGATTTCAGCATGCAGCCTTTACAAGAACTATCAACATTGCAACCTAAAACCATAAGTGCAAACATCCATTAGTTCTGAAAATTGACGAAAAATTGAAGAAATTCGTCAAAAGTATTTACTGTAAGTAGAATAAGTGTCTATATTAAATTCAATTTTCAGTGAAAAAGAGAAAAATAAAAACAAGAGAAAAGTAAGAACGATACTGAAACAAGAGAAATTTGAGGAATCTGAGGCAGTCGACGACTCGACGGTCCCCCTCCCCCACCCCCACCCCCACCCCCACCCCCCTTTCTTGAGAGTCGGAATTGTTAAAACAGTAGAATGGAATCAATAAATATCTAAGTTTGGGTTTGAGTTGTTTTTTTTCTTTTCTTTTTTTAGGTTTGGACTGTAAATTCAAAGATGAGATTTATTGGCCCTACTTTAGAGGTATCATTTTTAATTGGTTTACATTTTAAATTCTAAAAAATATACTTTAATAAAATTATATATGAGAATTTATAATTTCATACAAATATATTTTTTTTAATTAAAAAAGTGCGATTTGGTTTTGTTTTGTGCGATTTTTGAAAATCGAAACCTAAACCAAATCATTTTGAAACGATTTGATTCGGTTTGAGGGGAAAAAAATTGCGAGTCCATGTGGACCCGAACCAACGATTTCAAACCAACGATTACGATTCTGTTTGCGATTTCGCGATTTTTTTGTATAGCCCTAATAGAAAAAGAGAAGAGAATATAAGAATCAAAACTCAAGTGTGTATTATTAGGAATCAATGCCCTATATTTATAGGATTCAAAATAAGAGTTACAATTGGAATGAAATAGATCTTCTAAACTAAATAAGATTTATCTATATATCATGATAACACTGAATAATCATCCATAATTATTTCATTATTTTACAACAATTCTTATTTTATTGTTCGGACCTTCTATTTTTCCTTATGAAAGTCAAGAACTATCTTCGTCTTTGCTAAACGTGAACATCGTGATTCACGTTATTAATTTTAAAAGAATTTAATGAAAAAGAATTTATAGAATAGCGAATCACAATTAGTTAGCTAAATTAACGGATTGTAAATGTAATTATACATTTTTCTCTCAAATTCAAATGCCTACATTATCTTTACAGAGTATATACTTCACACGATTTTTATGATAATGAACAATACCAAGGGGTCAAAGAAATAAAAATTTACAATAACCATCATTCGGGTTTAAAGTTGTTGACCTACTATGAAGAAATTTGTGACCTACCATTAATCCGTTAAACAATTACACTAGAAAGGTGTTTGATAGAGATTAAAATTAAATTTTTTAATAGATTGTGATAAAAAAAATTTGAAATGTGTGGTAGAAAAATTGTGAAACTCATAAAAGATGTATTTAAGATTGATTGTTTGACTTATTAAAATTATATTTTAATTTAAACCAAACAGGCTCTAGATATCACCACTTTTTTTTTGGACCATACTAGTTGTACAATCCAGATTGACAACACCGGTTGACAATCACTCACATGGGATGGAGGCCCACGATGAATAAAAAAATTGTGGACCCCCCTTCTGTGAGATAGTTGTCAATCGGGATTGTCAACTTGGGTTGTACAAGTAGCAAATTTATTTATTTATTTTTTATTTTTTATTTTTTATCTGAAGCCACATTTATATCCCTGTGAACACATAAATGATTACGAAGGCACGTGTGATCACTTTTGAAAGTCACAATTCTTCAACATTCACCACGTAACCATAAAGTTTTTTTATTTTTTTATTTTTGCCACAAGTCACAAGATTTTTACCATAAAAACAACAAAACATGGAGGTCACAATGGTATTCACAATTACCAAACAATTTGTTCTTCGATTTTAACAACTTTTTCAATTTTTGTCCTTCGATTTTCGTGAGTCTTGATCATGCTCGTTTGTAGAAGCCGAAGTGATTATCATGGAAGGATCCTTCTCTGTTCTGCGTGCCTTATGAAATGAGGAAAAAAAAGGCCAAAAAATCCAACTGAAAGAACATGAAGGACGTTCTCTTCGTATTTCAATTTTGTGTTTTGAGTTTTGAATTCGTTTTGTGTTTTGTGTTTTGTATTTTGGGTGTCTATTTTGAGATTGTTGAAAACTCGTTCTTTTTGTCATTTTTAAAAAATATTTTTCAACATGTATTTTTTGAGTTTTGAAATATTTGTGAAAAAAACAGTCAAAATGTAAAAAATTATTTTCTATTTTCTTCACAAAATTTTCAACCATTTTCAAAAACTCGTTTTAAAAAATGGGAAAGAGAATGCGTTTTCAATATTTTGAAAAATCAAAAACAGAAAATGATCCGAAAATAGCAAAGAGAACGCCCCCTAAGGTTTGGAATTGAGGTTCCAAATTTGAATCGACTTCTCAAAATATGGGTGTTGAGGATATAGTAGCTTGACGCGATTTTAAGAATTTAGGAGATAAAAATAATTTAAGTTGCATTATAATATTGGCAAAACTGGAAATTTAGAAAGAAAGAAAAAAAAAGAAAAAAAGAATTAGCCTTAATTTTCATTTTTTGAAGTAAAGAACGATTTATTTCGATTGCTATGGGGCAGTTGGGTCAAAATACGTCGTGATCAGTTTCGTTTAGAAATTTTTTCTATTCATACTTTATTTACAAATTCTCAAAAAATATATTAGAAAAATAAAAATAAAAAATTGAAAATTACAAAAGTGGAAATTACACGTACCCTACTTCTAAAGTTCGCATTTCATAAACCATATTTCAAAATTCAGATTATAATTCAGATTTAATATTGTATTAAATAAATCCACCCAAAATCTCTCTTTGTCTCTCTCTCTTCCCCATTTTGATCTCTTCTCCGACGATAAACTATCCACCTGGACGGCACCACGAGAGCCCTGTGACAATGACTTCACCACAGTGGGATGAGCGACTCTACTGCAGTAACATCTCTTGTTTTTTCTCTATATCGCCCATTTTGAAATCGTATCCGAAGAATGACCACCTACTGTGGCGACACTGTGAGAGCTTGGACACCAATCGCGAATATGCAGGTAGCACTACATATCGAGGGCGCTGCAGATCGGGTTTCCTCCATTTTTTCTCTAGTCACAACAGCGTTTGTGGTGTTGGTCATGGTTGTTGGTTTGCTGGGTGGCTGTGGTTGTGTGAGATTTCAATGTTGTCTTTAATGTGTGTGAAAATCCAATGGCTATTTGTGGTTTTTGTGTGTGGCGATGATGGTAGATCTTTGTTGTTTGGGTGGGTTTTGTTAGATCTGACGGTGGACCTGTTGGTGGTGGATCTAGCAGTGATAGTGGTGATTTTATAGTTGAAAATTGTGGGTGTTGGTTTGTTTGATATGGTGGTATTGCTGTCGAGAGTTGGTGGTGGTGATGTTGGCGGAGGTGCGACCGAAAGCAATGGTGGTCATAAGTGTTAATAGTAATAAAAAATTATTTGATTGATTGTAATCAATAAATTGATTAATGTGTGATCAATAAATAATATAAGACTAAAACCAATCTCATTCTCTTGCGCGTGTCGCGTAGGAGAATGGGCTACGCTTTGCCTTGCATGGCAAGGCAAAGCATTAAAACGCTCAGCCCCCAAATGGAGCTGACAATATATATATATATATATATATTTTAATTTTATCCTTTAATTGTTTTGTTTAATCCTGTTTGGTAGTCATTTTTCTCATTCTGCATTTTTCTCTTTTTTTTTTAACAACATATTTTTCAATAAAATAATATTACACGCAACTTTTCTTTAATTTTTAACCACACATTCTCCATCAATCAAATATTCAAAAATGCATTTTCTCCCCAAAATTGACTATCAAATAGAGACTTAGTATGCAAGGCAAAGCTAATTTAACACGCAAGACTTAGCAGGCCTTGCGTGTTGAATATATGTTGTCAGCCTGGCAGATCTTGAGTGTTGAATATATGTTGTCAGCTTTTTTTTTTTTTTGTTAGTTATTTACCTATAAAAAAAGTGGTAAACGTTTCATACTTCATATACATTGCACAATTGATATGCAAAAAGAAAAAACACTTCATTCATATATATTTCACAATTATTTTTTGAGGCTTGTTTATATCTTTCCATTGAAATTTCTGGTAAGTTTTTTTTCTCTTATTTTTTTCTTAAATGTGTTTTGTTATATATAAATGTACATTTTTAATTTTTTTAATTTCCTAACATTGTTTTAATTTTATTTTTGTTATAATTATAGTAAGTTTTAAACATGTTAATGTTTAAATTATTTCACAAACTAAATAATTTTTCATATTAATTTTTAGGAATGGAAGGGGATGACAATGTATTTATTCCACAAGTGAATGTTGGTGCGATTCCGATATTCAGGCATGAATTTAAAACGCTTGATGATATGTATAATTTTTACAATGAGTATGCGAAATTAGCTGATTTTAGCAAACGTATTGGTAGTAGCCGAAAGAATCCACAAACAAATGAGCTTGTCTGAAAATCGTATGTTTGCTTTAAACAATTTTTCATTGGGCTGTAATGAGCAAGATATCAGGAACCATCGACGAGATCGGCGACGAGAAGCCATTGGACGTGATGCAGAAACATTGATTGTGCATTTTGAGTTGGAAAAAAGGAGTCCTAGCTTCTACTATGCCTATGAGACTGACGAGGATAGTGTGTTTACTCGTTGTTTCTGGGCCGATGCAGAGTCTATGAGTTCTTATGTTTATTTCGGAAATGCTGTCGTTTTCGACATAACATATAACACAAACAAGTATTCGATGGTGTTTGCACCATTAGTTGGAGTAAATCACCATCGGCAATCTACTGTTTTCGGATGTGGCTTATTGAGTGATGAAAAGATCAATTCATTTATTTGGTTATTTTTTAAGTTCGTCGAAGCAATGCCCACCCAACGAGCCCCCGGGGTGATTATTACTGATCAAGATGTTGTCATTGCTAGAGCAGTTGATGAGGTTTTTCCTAACACAATTCATAGGTTCTGTCTGTGGCATATTCTAAACAAGTTCTCGGAGAAGATGAGTCCCGCGTTGTACAAGGAATTATACCACGGCTTGGTGAGTATTATTAAGCAGTCGGAGTCCCCAGAGGAGTTTGAATCCCGTTGGGCTGATGTGATGGAAACTACTGATCTTGGTGATAATGAGTGGCTCGTCAACATGTATGAAATACGAAGTCGTTGGGTACCTGCTTACGTGAAGCATATATTTTATGTCGGGATGTCAAGCAGTCAACGGTCAGAAAGCAACCACGCGTTCTTCAAAAGATATGTCAATAAGACGGATACACTAATGGATTTTATCACACAGTTTAGCAGTGCTCTAGCTCACCAACGACATACCGAATTGGTTGCCAAGCACACTAACTTGAATGAGGTGCCTTGTCTGATAACAACATTTGCCATGGAAACCCAAATGACGCGTATTTATACAAAGACAATTTTCCTGTTGTTCCAAGATAAATTAGCTCAGAGTAGCTACTACGTTTTCTCAAGGAAATCAACATACGAAGGTGTCAAAACGTATATTGTAACGCATTTTGATACCGAAAAAACACATCATCGCTATCGTGAGCTGACCTACTTCAGGGCTATTGACTTCATAGCATGCAGCTGCAAAACATTTGAGTTTGAAGGATATCCATGTCGTCACATGCTGGCATTTATGCTTAGGAAACAGGTGATGTTATTACCAGATCAGTACATTGTAGGTCGGTGGGCGCAAAATGCAAAAACAACTCCAGTCTTCGAACCAACGACAACCTCAATGGGTGGTCAATCATTGATTTCTTGACATGGGATGCTGACACACATGGCAGCAGAGTTGGTGGACGAATGTGCTTTGACTGACGCTCGTACGACGTTAATAATGGATGGATTTCAGAACTTGAAAATACAGGTAAAAGCTATGGATAATGGAAGAGATGTGGGAATCAGTGGGGTTATTAGCAAGAGCAGCGAATGTGCCCAACTCGTGATTGATCCTATTTCGGTTAGGACAAAAGAGTGCGGGAAGAGATTGAAGTCATTCAAAGAAATAGTCATGTCTCAATCGAAGAGAAATTGTCGTGTTAGTGGTCGTAGTGGACATGACAAAAGAACTTGTCCAATATTACAGTCGAGGTTAGTTGATCGATAAATATTAACTGTTGCCAGTATTTTATTTTATTTTCTACTATACTTATATTTAAATTTATTGTATGTGAAACACTTTTAGGAGTCAGCTGGTGGACGAACTGTATCATCTACAGTACTCTTGGGACGATACTCAGGAAAATAGATACACTGGTATTGCTAGCAGTGATTATGGTGCATTTCATGGGTTTGACGATGATGACGACCATTAAACCACTTATTGTTGTACTCGCTCGAATTAAATTTGAAGAAAATTTATCTAATTTATGCAATGTCTATTTTATTTTGTCCGAATGTGTTGCAATGTTAGTACAAATATCATATGAAATTTGCGGTGTTATTATTAATATAAAAAAAAATGTAATGTACGTACATTAAAAATTATTAATGCAAAATAAAAGATCAAAATAATACATTACAAAAAGACCAAAATATAAAAAATACTATGTCCCTGTTTGGTAGTCAATTTTGGGGAGAAAAATGCATTTTTGAATAGTTGATTGATGGAGAATGTGTGGTTAAAAATTAAAAAAAAGTTACTTTTAATATTATTTTATTAAAAAATGTGTGGTTAAAAAGAAGAGAGAAAAATGATTACCAAACAGAGCTAAACAAAATAATTAAACGATAAAAAAAAATTAAAAAATATATATATATATGTTGGCTGACAACATACACTAAAACATGCAAGACCAGGCCTGGCGTGTTTTAATGCTTTACCTTACATGGCAATGCCATGCAAGGCAAAGCGTAGCTGTCGTGCAGGAGAATGAGACTGTGACTAAGACATAAATAAATTGTGAACAACAAATAATACGTGACTTATAAAATTTGTGATTTCTAATCGATAAATAAATTGAGACCTTAAATTATTATTATTTTATTTGTGATCGAAAATAAATTATGACTATAATTTTTTTGATTTATGATCGAAATATAATTTGTAATCAATTAATTCGATAATTTGTGATCAAATTGTATATAATTGTGACATTGATATATTTAATTAATAAAATAAATGTTTAATCAATTATTTTATAAATAAAATCATAAAAAATCTAATTTTTGAAATTCTAAACCTTATTTCTTAGTTTTTGAAATGTATTATACTTAATCTCAGATTTTTTCCCATTATAAAATTGAATATTCAGTCGTGTATACATTTTTCTGAATCGAACAGTTACAGTACAATACGATACAAGCAAGCTTCACCAGATTCACACATCTCAACCAATGCAGTTAACAAATTCTCTCCAAACGATCTGAATTTTCAGCTTTTACTTAATCAATTCCATTAACAAATTCATAATCAAACGCCATGAAGCAATTGCAAAGGCAGTCAGGAACAAGAAGAGATGAAGATATTCCCATATCCCAAACCTCTCTTTACTCTCCCAAAGCCTTGAAACACCCCAGATCCATCAGTTATCTCCTCAAAGAACAGCGCCTTCTGTTTATTCTTATGGGCATTCTCATTGGCTCCACTTTCTTCATTCTCCAGCCTTCCCTCTCTCACCTTTCATTAGGAACTCACAATCACCTGATTGCCAGATCGAATGCATTTTCTGGGAATCGTGAATCAATTACTTACTATGATCACAATGGGGTGATGGAAAATAACAATGTCGAGAATAAGAGTAATTATAAGTATTATAATGGGGTGGGGAGAGTGCCGGCGGGGATAGGAAGGAAGCGGAAGAGGATTGTGGTGACTGGCGGCGCCGGGTTCGTTGGCAGCCATTTGGTGGATAAGTTGATTGCTAGAGGCGATGATGTGATTGTGATAGATAATTTTTTCACTGGAAGGAAAGAGAATGTGGTGCATTTGTTAGGGAATCCGAGGTTCGAGCTGATCAGGCATGACGTTGTAGAGCCAATTTTATTGGAGGTCGATCAGATCTACCACTTGGCTTGCCCTGCTTCTCCGGTTCATTACAAGTATAATCCCGTCAAGACTATTATATCCTTAATTCTATGGTTCTTATGAATAATAATCATTATCACCAGTCACTGGCACACACTGTTTTTTTTTGTGTTTGGGGGGTGCAGAGTATGGATAATTGCGTTAATGGTTATTCCATGAAGAGATACTTTAGCGCATGAAGGTGAATCTATATGTATGCTGAATATGAATTTAGGTTCTCTGCGCATGCATGAATGTGTATGTTATCTTCAGAGTTTTACTGCCATGGTTTGGCATCATATAATTAAATTGGTTCTATGTGTGTTCACAAGTGCAAGTTAGGCTGTTTTCTTGTGCGCGCTTGTGGGCATGATAAGTTTCTCTTATTGTTATACATATCAATTTTAATATGTTTGTTGGGTTCTCATAAGAAATTTTGGATATACACAAATGCACACCAGCATGTACTGCAGTCATGTTATTTATCATTGGAATTTGAATTGAGATCTTTGACATGTGATTACAAGACAAATGTGATGGGTACCCTTAATATGTTGGGCCTTGCAAAAAGAATTGGTGCGAGATTCCTTCTTACTAGTACGAGTGAGGTTTATGGTGATCCTCTTGAGCATCCACAGAAAGAGACGTACTGGGGACATGTGAATCCAATAGGTGAGTCATGAGTGACAGTCTTCTGAATTTTAATATGTTTGTTGATTACTAATTATTTGCTTGTGGGAAGCTTATGATTGATTAATCTCAAGTAACTAGGTGTACGGAGTTGCTACGATGAAGGGAAACGAACGGCCGAAACATTAACTATGGATTATCATCGTGGTGCTGGTATCGAGGTAATAAATCTATTCTGTAATGTGTCTTCTTGATTCTGAGCTTTCTGTCTAGACAATTTGGCTGTCGCACTAGAATATACTTTAGTGTGTATAACTTGGGAATGATCATTTTTCACTTAAGATGTCATTCATCTAGTGAATGGTGTTAGTGTTATTTATTACTCTTTATATTGCCTAACCTTAGTAATTAACTGTAAGAGCTTATAAAGCATGTAAATCTAGCCCCTCTTCTGGAAGAAAGTCCCACCCATGCACATGGAATTGCAAAGAAGCTGCTGTATATTATTGGATTTTCCTTAGTCTAATTGATGGAAAGACAGCCAAGCAGAGTGTCATGGATCAAAGTTGATAGATTAAGTGACATCTTGTTCGTTTGGACTTGAAGTTTAATGTATATTATCACATCTCTGGACTAAAATAATTTTCTTGGCCACTTGATAATAAACTTTATTCTGTTTTTACTCATTACTGCTTCGGAGTTGATCAGCCTCCAAGATCATCTTGCCATACAAAAAATAAAAAGTGCCTTTTGTTTCTATTCTAAATTTTTGTAGAAAGGGGAAGGATGGCATAATTGGTGTTGCACTAGGTATTCAATTTTAGCAGGAAATCTTGTTCTGTGTTGGTTCACATTCTTAGCATAAATTTTCCTTGAAAGGTAGAGTATAATGTGGTTCCATTTCAAGAAAATAAATAGAATCCTAGTGACTTTTCTGAAAGCAAGCTGGGAATTGCCTGAAGTTCATCATGTATGAGAACAGGCCTTTTTTTTTTCTTTTTCTTTTTTTCAGTTGCTTATTATTTTTAATTAAAAAGTTTTGGTTTCAGTAATTATCCAAATAATTTGAGAATTGAGGAATTTTTGTCATTATGTTTTCGACTGCATAATGTCATCTCAAGATTCTGGCATGTAAAGTCTAGGTGTTTACTTAATCGCTTCTTATTATGAAGCAATAATACTTGTGATGGAGATTAGTTCCTGTACAAAAATGCAGATCCCTGCTACTTATGCAGACATGTGTTCCAAATTGGGTTAAGCTATTGTTACGACTTATCATCCTCCTCTGCCTATCCAGGTGCGCATTGCACGTATATTTAACACATATGGACCTCGCATGTGTCTAGATGACGGCCGTGTTGTCAGCAACTTCGTTTCACAGGTTTGTCTCCTCTATTGCTATTCTCGAAAATATAATTAAGATCCATCAAGTAGTTACACTATTACTATTAGATAACCTTTATAACGGTTTTATATCCATGAGAGATTCTTATTACTGCTGCTATGTTGTGCAGGTTATACGTAAGCAACCTATGACAGTGTATGGTGATGGAAAGCAAACAAGGAGCTTCCAATATGTCTCTGACTTGGTATGTCATGTTATTATTTTACTAATGGAATGTAATGTGCTTGCTGGTACCACCTTAATTACTCGGGGGGCCTCTTTTTTATAGCCATGCAAGTCTGCTTTAACTGGGAATACTCTTGCTGGAAAAAAGTTGTAGAAATCATGCATTGCCGAGTTGGTAACTAATCATTTAGTCGGGTGGTGTTGCACGTGCCCACGAGACTGGTTGGATCTTAATTAGATTTAAATTATCTAATTATTTATTAAATTTCTGAGTTGCGATGAAACATATGACTTTTAAGGAGGATGAGAGCTAAATTAATTTAGGCATCTATGGGATGAAAATTATGTAGAGAGTTGCTATAGGCTTTTGCTTCAACATTAATATATATCTTGCAATGTACTTGAATATTCAAACGAGCAGTTAATTGGGCGAAATTGTACCTTCTTCAATTTCTGTCTCTCTCTTCCGCCCTCCCTTTCTCTCTCTCTTGACTCGTGAGTGTCTTACTTCCTATGAATCTATATACACAGACATCACCTTCTCATAGAATGAGTTCGTTTGGGTGATGGGGTAGATGAATATTTTTAGAAGCAGTACTGTAAAAATCAGAATGTAGAAAAATATTCTCTTTGCATGAATAAATGATGTTAACAATGGTACCATATGTATTTTCCTGATGTTAGGTTGATGGACTAGTGGCATTGATGGAAAACGAGCACGTGGGACCGTTCAACTTGGGTAACCCGGGAGAATTCACGATGTTAGAGCTTGCAGAGGTTTGTCCCAGATAAATCTTTGATCTCCATTCTGACATTGTAGTTACTGGTCTAGACTCTAGTTTTTGGCACGATAAAGCTGATTTCTCCCTGAAATAACAGGTTGTGAAAGAATCCATTGATCCCGGTGCAAAGATTGAATTCAAACCTAACACTGCCGATGATCCTCATAAGAGGAAGCCAGATATCAGTAAAGCAAAGGAGCTTCTGAACTGGGAGCCGAAGATTTCCTTGCACGAGGGGTTGCCTCTAATGGTCACTGATTTTCGAAATCGCATCTTGAATGAAGATGAAGGGAAGGGAAACAAATAAGAACATGGCATACATAACATGTATAGAATAAGAACATGTCGTGTATGTTTTGTTTTGTTTTGTATTTTTTTTTGTTTTTTTGTTTTTTGTTTTTTTTACCATATTGAATTGGTATCTTTATTTTTTTCTTTTTCAATTCTTTGAAATCTTAGCAATATGCCACCCCATAACAAGCGGCTATAGCTTACCCACTGTAAGAACTGATCATTTGTCTTTAATATGAATACAGTTTTGGGCATGTAGTATTGATGGTCAGGGATGAATCCAGAGTTTGAGTTCAGATAGAGCGAACTGTGAACGTTAAACGCTTATGGTCAACGGTCAACTTCCATGATAACGGCGTTGTTTATTAATATTTAATTATATAATATTCAAAAAATTGTACGGATTAGAACTAGAAGAACTAGATACACCACTAGAACTTGAATTATGTAACGACTTTCATTTCGGATAAAAAAATCGTTCTATGATTTTCAAAATGTCCTAATCTATTTTTCAATCAAACATGCAATATATTAACAAAATATCAATATTCAGTTTATAATTAAAGTAAATGAAACAAATATTATTATATTAACAAAATTGAAATCATTTATGTGCTTATATCAATTTTATGTGCTCGTGTGATCTTACATTTTCAGAATCGATTTTTTTTTTTATGAATGAAAAGTGAAGTTTCTATTAATTAAATAAATTTTGTTGAAAGACTTCTTATGACACTAAGATCAATTTTCCTACAAAATCATTCATTATTAATTGACCAAACTCTCAAATCAATTTATTAGAAAAATCGATAAAATAAACATATATTATTTTGTTTCGTTGAATGTTGGAAATTAATGTTTGCTATGATGGTAAAACTGTCAATATGCTTTAGAAATGGTGACAGGTCCGAATCCTCTTCTTTGTACTTATTTTGGTAAAGAAAAATTATTGGAATACAAAAATTACACAACATATTGTGGCCCATTTGATTTCCATTTTTATGAAAAAAATATATTTTAGAATAATATATTGATCGAGAATTTGTGAGTGAAAAATAAGAAAAAAATTTATTTACGTGAAATATTATTTTAATGAAGAATATAATTGAAAAAGAGAGAAAAAAATGTAATTTAACAAAAATGAGAATCAAACGGGGCTTGTATATGATTAATTGGCACACTATAAAGTAAAAAATAATAAAAAATGAATAGCCTGAAATTACGTTGGCCGGCGACTGTGAAGAGGGTTTGTTCAAAGTCAAATGTCACATCCTTTAAGAATAACAATGACATTTATAAAGAAAAAAAAAACCTCTAATAATGACAGTAACATTTTAAAAGACAAGTAAACAGATATGGGTGATGCTTGTGTAGAGTTTCGAACTCAGAACCTCAAATTTAAAAAGTGGAAGCACTTGCCAATTGAGCTTTCAAGGATATTTGTAAATAAAATGTATTACCAGTTATATAATATAAATATTTTATCTGTTATCAATAAAAAAAAATTCTCTCCTACGGATCCAGCACGAGTGACCGCTCGGACTTGCCTAAGGCTAGATCCGCCAATGATGGTGTATTCGTCAGAATAGGTTAGAAACCTCTACAATCATGGAGTGAATCTTCGTAAGGCTTTTTTGGGCTACTTTCCTTTTGAGTTTAAACATTTTGAAGAGTTTTACTCTTGGTATCGTCACGATTAGACAGTAGGAAAAGAATTTAAAATCTTGTTCATCGTACTGTTTTATCTTGTTTAATATTATATACCTAACATGTTATATCAGAATAATGCAAATCAAAACCTTGTTACCTACATTATAATCAATTCCTGTGTCGACTCAACTTTAATATTTGTTTCTCGCAAGAGTTTGATAGAATCTAAACATTATGTGACATATCTCACCTCTTTATTTCCTAACTTTAATATGAATAATGATATCAGTGAATGTTCCACAATTTTTTTCATCAGAGCAAACACATGGTGGGCACAAGAAATCACATTTTTAGACAGATCGACTTGAACTTGTAACGAGCTTGAACCGAGTGTAGATGTAATCTGGTCAGTTCGAGCTGGTCCATTTGACCATTTTGCTTCTCTAAGTACCCTACACTCCTTTCTTTTCTTTGTGTGGACCTCTTCTACCCCATCTCTTCAATCTAATACCTCAACCTTAACATCTCAATTCTCACACCAGTAATCTTACCGTCATCTCTCTTTTTTTCTTTCTTCTTCTTCGATCATTTAACTCGGCCTGGGGAGTGTCGAAGCCATAGACCGATACAATCCCATCATCAAAGACTCGAGAATAATCGGAAAATCACTCGCACCTTGCAATTTTCAGCAGCCACCTATTAGTCCCAAGCCGTGCAAAAAACACCACAAGAAGAACCCGAAGAACTTTTTTAGGAGAATGCTGAAGAAAAGAAGTACTTGAAGCCAAATGATCAGAATATAAAAAGCAGTAGTTTGGAGAACTCTTTAGAGGAGAATGCTGAAGAAAAAAAGTAGTAGTTGAAGCCGAATGATCACAAAATAAAAGGCTGTAATTTGAAACAAATGATGATAATAAGAATAATTCTATCAGTATAAAAAATGTTAAGGGATATAATTCCACATCGATTAAAGATGTAAACATAGACCAATTTATAAGGTCTTGGGTTACTTCTCTTAATAAGGTTGACCTTTTAAGATGGACCCCCAAGTCTTTACATGGTATCAGAGCCCATTAAACTCCAACGAGCGATTCGATCCTTGTAAGACTAAAAAATATGAGCATATGGATTTCAAGATTGGTCTGCTCAAACGAGCCACCATCTTGTGGGGGCATGTTAAGGGATATAATCCCACATCGATTAAAGAAGTAAACATAGACCAATTTATAAGGTCTTGGGTTACTCCTCTTAATAATGTTAACCTTTTAAGATGGAGCCCCAAGTCTTTACATGGTATTAGAGCCCATTAAGCTCCAACGAGCGATTCGATCCTTGTAAGACTCAAAAATATGAGCATATGGATTTCAAGATTGATCTGCTCAAACGAGCCACCATCTTGCGGAGGCATGTTAAGGGATATAATTCCACATCGATTAAAGATGTAAACATAGATCAATTTATAAGGTCTTGGGTTACTCCTCTTAATAAGTTGATCTTTTAAGATGGACCCTCAAGTCTTTACAAAAAAAAGGTGGAGTTGCATCAGGCCTGGAGAATTTATCAGCCCTGCGAGTTCTACAAGGTACTTGTTGAGTGACAAAGCTTTCTCGGGCGGGTTATCGGATTCGGAAATTGGTTCCTGGAGAACAATCCAAGCTGTCTGAAGCGATGAAAACAGACAAGTTCTCCGATGCAAAACCCCTATCTTCAGAACAGCCTATCATTCCATTTTACGAGCCAGTTTGGCCCAACTTAAAATCCTAAAAAATATATCTTTTTTATTACAAATTTTATTTCTGTTAATTCATCAATATAAATGTTTCTGTAATGTGGCTTGAATCTTTTTGCAGGTGGTTGTTCTTAGAGTGTCACTGGATTGTAGAGGACAGCGAAAAGAAATTGAGAAAACATCTCTCTAAAATGGAAGGTAAGCATATTCATTCCTAACAGTATTTCTGTGTCTTTTTTTCCTTCAATTATTACGATAGTACTCTCATCTCGTTTAATTCCAAGTTGTGGTCGCCAGCACCGCTCAATTCCGGCACCTCAGAATTAAAGAATGATAACATAGCTTCATAGTTTCAATACAAGCATTTTATGCAAAATGGCATCTTAAATTTAGCTGGTGTAAATTAGATGTATTATTTATGAATTATCACTTTCTTGAAACTATTAATTTCTCGAATAATTCTTAGTGTACAGGGGGGCTTGACAGGCCCCTCATGTATTTAAAAAAACAAAAACAACAAAAAAAATTAAACGGGACCCACCTGTGAGTGGCCTGGCAGGGGCCTCTGTACAGGAAGCATCGCTCTAATTTCTCTTGGATATTAGTTTTGGAATTAAGCTTGGTGTACAGATTCATTTGCCAGGCTCTTTACAGGGTTTTTTTGAAAATTTAATTTATTTGCCACGTGTTGTCAATTAAAAAATGGGGAAACTATAGTGGAGGGAAAGGAATGAGAAAACCACGTAAATGCCTTATTTCCCTCCCAAAATAGCAAAACCTCGACCTCTTCTTCTCCAGCTCCGGTAGATAGCTTATTTCAACTCCGGTAACTCCCCGACGATCGTCGCCTGCCATCCGACCAGCCGTCCTTCAACGTGAGCCAAGATATCTTCTCCACCTCCAACTATCTCCCACGTGAGGTAAACTTCCGGCAACGGTTCGAAATTCCGTTGTGGGTTCACATGCATATGAAAGCTGAAGTTTATAACTGTTCATATGCATTTGTGGTGTTAGGAAACGATGCCCAATCAATGTTGAAGCAAACCACAAGATTTGACAAAATTTCAACAAACTCAATATTTTGGGTGAAATTGAGATTTTCAATATATGAAGAATGAATTGGATTACTTGAACAATCCTCAAATTAATCCCAAGAAAGAAATAAAGCTTTTATTTATACCCAAGAAAGAACAACCTATTGTCTTGTAAAAATCTCTCAAAAGCTCTCTATATTTCTCTATTTTTCTAATACAATGAATGGGGGGGAAATTGGGCTTAAATAGGAGTCGGGGCGCTGCGGCGCCTTGCCTTCAGTCCATGGCGCCGCGGCGCCCCCCCTTCTTCTTCCCACATGTGGAGACCTTTTTTGATTTTGTAACTGAAAGCAAAAAAATGGTGATGTGGACAATCATTTAGATTACACAAACCTTCTATTTAGGGTGGCTAACTGATAGTTACATAGATGAGTGAAATTTAATCTAGCAAGTCTTATTTACTTAAATTAATTAAATGATGATTGTGTGGACTGCTTTACTAGAGTTTATTTTTTCTGCAAGCTAATAGACTATGTAATATTTGCTGGACGGAATTGCAAGATTTGTTGAATTAGCTCTTCAGCTAGAACCTACGTCTATGTCAAGAGGATTCATATTTGTTGAAGAACTGATTGGAATATGAAATACACATCATTTGTTTCCTTAATTCTAAACTTTGATAAACTCCATGTATTAATTCATCTGTTGCTCGAATTTGATGAAAGTGTTCTCTTGCAGGTTGAACAAGAGTGGCTTCATTGTAGGAAAGAATTAAAACAGAGTGCAGAAGCATTTAAAGACTTAGATTTGGAAGCAAAATATGATGCAACTTTATTGGTGAAAAGAATTGTACACAAGGCTATAGCTAATCTACCTCCAAAAGATGACGAAATTATTTGGGACTGCTTAAGACAAAAAAATTCTCCATGGAGTGCTTCTATCGAAGATACTGATTCTAGTAGTTGGTACCAAGAGCTTTTTACTGGTTGGAACAGTGTTATAAATTACGAGGAATCTGAAGAATGTTATGAGATCTTCTGCACCACCAACGAGAGTGTAAGCGTGAGAAAATCTGTTATGGAAAAATGAGAAAACAATGAAAATGTTAATGCGCTCAGGCGGAATGTTTTATATGAGGAAAGAAAACTTGATGAGGATGGTGGTGAGGTGCCGCCGGAGGTGGGATGTGCTCGCCGGTGTTTGGTCGGCGTTGTGAAGTGAAGAGGGGATACGATTTTGGAAGAGGGATTTGGAGAGGTAGTACATGTTTGAAATTGGGGATTATTGGGGTGAAAGGGGGATGGACAGACGAGTTTTTAATTCATTGTTTTTAATTTTTTTTACCTTTCCACATAGCCATGTAGACAGCTTGTAGGTAGTCACCTTGTACGCCAAGCGCGATTGTTAATTTTGGAAAAATGCTGGCTTTACAAGCCCTATTTCACAGGGCCTGTACAGGCCAGACTCATATTTTGGGGTGGGGCCCATGGGGGTATTTTTTTTTAACAAAAAAAATTATCCACCCACCCCCCTGTATGTGAGTGCCCTGTATAGGGCCTGTGAAATAGTGCCCTGTACAGCCAGCACTTCTCTTAATTTTGAGGCTAGCTACGTTGGATGAAGAAATCTTTGATAATAAATCTCGTCTCCACTTATTTATAAATATTGTGATTTGTGCACATTGTGAATCTTTTTACAGTGATTAAATTTTGTTGACATGCGGGATGGCCTATACTCACATTGGCGGGGTTCACTTTTTTTGGATTTTTTTATTCATATGGGACTTGCACGCATGTGAGAGGATATCAACCATTTGGTCATCCATTTTCGAGCAAAGTAGCATAATTCATCTTTTTAATAATTAAGCTTGTCACATCATATCGCTAAATGACTCATTATGGACACTAATAGAGCATCATATATGTAAATCATAAGTAAAAGGCTTCATTGTTTTATTTGGTTAAAGAGCTAATACTACATACCCAGTATACATAACCATTATTTAGATCGATTGAGGCATGTAGAAGATTATTAATGGACACGATGAGCTAGGAGAGAAGGATGAAAGAGCGGTTGTGATGGCGGTGGCGGTGGTGGATTTTGTGCACTTCCATGGGACGGCCCAGATCCATGAGTGGGCCCCTTAGGTAGCTCCTGATATACTCTCTTGTCCTTCACCATTGCTCTTGCATTTGCAGTATTGCTGCTGGCAAACCCTAAAATCAGTAGTGCAAGCAAAACTATTGCAGATAGAAGTTTTAGGCCAGCCATCTTATACTTCTTCTTCAAATTTGATTTATTCTGATATTTCTATTCTCCATTGCATGGCCTTTAAATAGATGAGAAGAGCAAATTGGGAAGGGGATAAGGTTGAATAAATGTAATTGTTTTCATTTAGAAGAGTATTAAATTTTCATTAATCCATGCTGACCTGGTGTGTTTATGGATGGATCATCTGAGCCCAAAGTCAAATTAATAATTATTAGTGGAAATTAAACAACGTACTAATGAATTTTGTGAATTTAAAAAGATGTTCACATAATCTATAAGAATCTCAATAAAAATGGTGAAATTTCAAAGGATTCCCTCAATTGAAATTTTAATAATTTTAAAAGTCATTCTAATAGGGTGTCCTTAATTGAAATTTTGATGGATTTTAAAATATCTTTTTAAATTCAAATATCCCCAATTAAGATTTTAATGAATTTTAATATAATCGAGGTGTTCCTGATTGAGATTTTAATGAATTTCACTTAAAATCTTATAAATCTAGGTATTCTCAATAAGTCATGAATTTATAAGGATTTCGTTAATGAATGGAGGGATTTCAAAACATTTGGATGAATTTCAAACTTAAAAATACATTTAACAAATTCTTTTTGAGATTTCTCTATTTTTAATGAGATTGTTGTCGATTTTATATATCGCAAGTGTACGGATCGTAACTAGTAATAAAATGGACTTATGAGTTCGAATATCATTCCCACAAGGACTACTATCTATCAATTGTTCAATTATTATCAACTTTAATTTGACCGAAAACAAGTAAAGTGGTTATTTTTTTCTTTTCGTGTTTTTCTATTTTAAATATATTGAAATAAATAAAATTGATTTTTTAATATGATAGTTTAAGTGTTAGGTATCTTCAACTTAGATTTTACTGATTTTTTTAAAATTTTAAGTATATCCTCAATAACTTGTGAATTTATAAGGATTTAATAAATTAAAGGCTTTCAAAATATTTGTATAGATTTCAAGCTTATATACAAGTGACAAACTCTTTTGAAATTTTAACATTTTTAATGAGATACTAATGAGTTCTTTGGAAATCTATTCAAATTCACTATTCTTTTTTTATTAATGAAATCCTTATAAATTAAAATCTTAATTAAGATACCCGAATTTAGTAGGAATTTTAAAATTCATTAAAACTTAGTTAAGGACACCTAGGGGTGGACATTTTTTTTACTGGACCGAAACCAAATAGAACTTACTTGTTCGATTTTAGTTCATCTACTAAATGGGTTGATTTTAGGATCATACATTAATAATCGATCGATTACAATTCGATTATCTATACTATCGTGAGAACCAACAATAAATTTGGTTCTCCCAAATCTTTATTTTTACTAGTACCAAGATGTACGATATCTTTAAACACCATACCCCCAAATTATCGCATGTTAAAATTTCTTTTTTTTCATACGTTTTTTCTTCTTTCGTTTAACGTGTAATCGAAATTCAAATATAAATAATTTTATAAGCATTTTACAAATTCATAGTTCTAATGCAACACAATTGGAAAAATATATATTTTTATCGTTATTTTGAAAGTAGCTGCCCATCAAGAATCATGATCCTGAAGAATTAATAAAAATAATTGGCTATTGTTATATGAATGTTCTTAAAAATTAATTCTCAATCGAGATTTTACCGTTTATAATGTGTTTAATAGTTTATTATTTTTTTCGCTTTTATAAGTTGATCTTGAGCTTTGAAATTGATTTTTATTTATTGCTTTTTTTTTTATTATTTTTTGTATTGTTAGATTATAATAATGACAAGTGTTTCATACTCTATGTTTGTCTATTTTAAATTTGACAAATAATTTCCTACTTTATTTCTATAATTTACGTCAATATAAAGAATCGAAACCGTATAGTTCGATTTCAGTTCGGTTCTATAGTTGGATGTAGAACCAATGGTTCTATTTCTAAGATTCTCATTGATATTTGGTTCGGTTTAGGTCCCTTCAGAATGGGACCGAACCAGATCACATTCATTGCAAAAATAAAAATAAATTTTTTAACAATACAGTCATAATTAATATTCATTTATTAACCATACTTTGTAACATTTCATAGGCTCATTACTATTCTCTTAAAAAGTTACTAAAATTTTTCCCTAAACACTTAGAGCCTGTCTGTCTTTCATTATGAGAGAAATTAAAGAATTTTTAGTAGTATTTTTTGAAAAATGTGCAGTTAAAATTTAAAGAATTTTTATTGGTTTGTATATAGAATATTTTATTGTGTGAATGTATGGTGAAAAAATGTTACTGTAGCAAATAATTTAATTTATTAAATGATGACAAATAGGAGCTTTATTCAAAAAAGTTAACAATTATCATGCCCGAACGTGTTAAAATAGAGACTACCATATTACAGTAGATGAGCAAATATAGTATTGATTAAAAATATTGAAAAGAAAGTACTAAGAACGGATAGATAAAATGTAGTTCTACTTAAAACCTACATCCAATGCGGAAAATAGAGAAGATTTTACTGTTTGAGCTCGTAGCAGGCTCCACTATTTACACAAAATACTATATCTGGGCACGATCCGGTCCAGTTCAATTCGATTCGATTTTGAAAAGAATCGAATCGAATCGAAAATTTTCTGGTAGTTAGTAAACGGAACCGTCGAGTCCAAATATAATTTTGGAACCATTCGGGTTCGATTCCATTCAATTCGGTTCGATTCGGTTCGGTTCCATATTATAATTAAATTTTTTAACATTTATAACAACAATGCAGTCTGACTTATTTAATCTTAGTTTTTACAAATTAACGTATTCTAATTTAATAACATATAAATAACAAGTTGTCTAATAAAATTAATTTTTCAATGTATAACAAAAAATAGATAGTAAATTAGTAATATTAAAATATCGGTGATCCATATAAATTAAAAGTCATAAACTTATAGAGATAAAATATTTTAAAGTATTGCTAATACAGTAATACTTACCAACTATTTGATTTAACCATCAATTACTTGAATTGACATACTGGATATTAAGAAACTTTATAAAAAAAATTGAAAAATCATAATTAACAAATATAAATAAATTAAAAATTATTCGACCAATAAGATTTAATAAGGAAAAAAATATAATATATATTTTATTACCTATCTTAATACTTTCATAGAACTCAATCTCTTCAATGTAAACTCAATCTTTGCTAATTTATTTTTAAAAAATTAAAATAATTTAATTTATCCCATATATAAAAATTTAAAAAAATTATGTTATTTGGTTCTTCGGTTCTAGGTCTAGAATCGAGAACCGACGAGAACTGAACCGAACCCGTTGGTTCTCGATTCAAATACTCGTTCGGATATTTTACTTACGAAGAACTATTCGATTCGATTCGAAATTTTTGCCCAGTCCTACAAAATACAATTAGAAAGAACAAAGAAACCTCCACATTTGACTTTTCATTTTTTATGTGGAGTTCATAACGATTATATTTTTTGGTTTCATTTTACAAATAATATGGATCAAAGAGAGGCATAGCCTACGTTCAGATCGTAGGTTGACATCCGCATGTCAGTAACAATGTAGCGTATGGTGTCTGCATGGTTTAGAGGTGAAATGACTGGAAGTGTCCGTTCCTGGGTGTACAGTGAATAGCCATGGATCATCACGAAATGATGCAATCTAGACCACACAATCTGAAGTGATGTGATCTATTGGTTCAGATTGATCCGTCCTGAATGGTGTACCCATTCACTCGAACCACTCGAAAATTTATGAATAGATTTCCTCACACAAAATCAATTCAATATAAATTGATTTGTAAATTCTCTCATATTTTATAAAATATTATGATCCTTTTATTTTGCTGAAACAAAATTCCGCTCGAGCATTTTAGTTTGTAGTCAACACTTTGGTTCGATTGGCAATATTGGTATGGTGATATTGACTTTGGAAGAAGTATTACATCTTGAGAGACAGACGTTCATAACCATGTTAGCACCTGTATAATGGTCCTTTTAAAGGCAGTCCTCCCTCCACCATATTGAACTTCTGATGTGGGACCAAAAAACTATCCCCAATTACCAAACAAACAACTGAAATCATTGAACAAATGTAAAATGGTCCCCAAAAAATCATACATAAGCAAAAACAATTTCCATCTGAACAAGATAAATTATTTGGAAATATTGATTTTTAGTTTTTTAAGTTTAAAAATAAATTATATGATAATAAATATCTAATTACCAAACATTGACTTATATTTACTTTGAATTAGTAATACTAAATTTTTTTTTTTCGGATCGATACCCGGGTCGATTATCTAAACATTGATTTTGACAACAAAAATTGGTTAGAATCAAAGCAAATCAGTTAGTTTGAACCATAACTTTCAATTGATTTTTGTTATTAAAATCGAGAACGGTCAATTTTGATCCAATTATCGATTTTACTTCCAAGAATTGAATACCCATTTTTTTGGAAAAATATAAATACAGCTGATTATTGATTTTAAAATGAAAGAACGAAAGAGCACAACATTTGTTATAACACTAACAAGTGAATGAAAAATCCATAGTCTTGATCACGATGATAATTCTAAGACTTTGCATGGACAAATGGCAGACAAGTGAATAGAAATTGATAAATTACATTATTGTGTGTGCACAATTATCTCTCATTATTCAAAATCTATCGAACTAAATTGATTTCATCTTTTAAAATTAAGGGTTCGCTTGATTTGTGTTTCAATTTTTTGTTTTGACTTCATTTTTTATTTTATTTTTTTGTTTTTGTTTTTGTTTTGAGTGTCTATTTTAATAATTCTAAAAATGCATAAGATTTGACATTTTGAAAATTTATTTTATAACATTTTATTACATGAAATTTGATTTTTCTAGTAAAAATAAAATAATTAAATATATATTTTTTTAAATGGTTAATCTTACAATATTTTTTCCCACAATAATAATAATAATAATAATAATAATAATAATAATAATAATAATAATAATAATAATAATAATAATAATAATAATAATAATTGATTTCAAAATATAGGAAATAAAAATAAAATGAATGACGTGGACTGTAAAAATATTTTTTTTAAAAATTCGTATGTAAATAATCATTAAGAGCTAGAATTATTTTTATTTTTTATTTTTATAGTCTTATTTTCTCTTGAAATTTTTTATAAATTTATTTTTTCGATTTTTTTATTTTTTAAATTTATTTTTTTAAAAATTCGTATGTAAATAATCATTAAGAGTTCATTTTTATAAATTAAAAATTATTTAAATAAAATTTTATTTAAACGCTTATTTTCTATGCTTTAATTTTTTTTTTAAATTTTTTTTTTCAGAATTTTCAATGAATACACTCAAAATGTAAAAAATGTATGTTGGATTTTATGTTATAAGTTTAATATTATTTTCTAAAATGTATTTTCAAAAATATTATAACAAAGATATTTACAGTATTTTGTAAAACTGAAAATTGAGCATAGTTTAAAAAGGGCAAACCAAGCACACCCTAACATTATGAATACCAAATAATTAATGGCACAATTAATTCACAATCTCATCACCTCATTAATTATATTCACGTGATTCCTCTTGCCTATATAATGATACCAAATATCGGAATATTCGTACTTTAGTGATTGTGTTTTAAATTTATGTAATAAATAAGTTTCTAAATTACAGATAAACTTTTGAAGAAAATCCAGTCTCCAACTACTCTCGTCTCTCGCTACAAAAATTGAAAGTTAGAGACTCGTTTACTAATAAATATGAATAAAGACTCCAGAAATACAAAAAGAAATAAATTCCACGATCGGTGTATTAACCACACTAAAAAACGAAGCCGACGAGTGCAATTTTCCTTGGATTGCACTAAATATACAGAATAAACATTTACAGAAGGTTTACAGAGAAAACACATTAGAGGCGTGGGTAATTTATTTTTGTCAATATTTTAACTCACATGAATTCCATCCTATATGAGTTATCTGTGAGAGTTCTGGCAAGGATTATTCTGTACACTCAAAATAATCCATTTTGCTTTCCCCAAAATTTCACAATAGATTATTTTCCTTGGCGAATTTTTCTCCAGTCAACGGCTATTAAATTTTTGTAAAGAAGATAACTTTTGTACCCATGGGTCAATAAATACAAAAACTATTCAAATACGAAATTTGGATCAGATATACAAAATGGGTATCAGATTAAAGCCAGATTGGGCCTATGTAAAAGCTAACGGACTTCACAAATTCACAGTAAAATCAAGATGAAGATCATTGGACAGAACCTGCCAGCAGTCGCCCTCTTTCTTATACTGGTTTTGGGCTTCACCTCTACCAGTACAAATGCTATGAAACTTCAATTCCAATCCAGCGTAGAGAAGGAACAGAAAGGGGAAGTGGATAAGTATGCAACGGTGTTCTCGAGCGGACCTTCAACGCCAACAGAACCGCCTCACGATGGGAGTTCAAGTTCGGGGCCTGGGGGGCCACCACATGCAAATGGAATACTGCGAAGGAAGGGATTGGATGTTCTATCTCAATCCAGCATGAAAGAGGACGAGAAAAGGGAAGTGAATTATAAGCATATGTTCTCGAGCGGACCTTCAACGCCAACAGAACCGCCGCACGATGGGAGTAGACGGTCAGGGCCTGGGAGGCCTCCACATGCAAAGTGAATATTGCAAAGGAAGGGATTGGATGTTCAATCTCAATCCAGCAGGAAGGAGGAGGAGAAAGGAAAAGTGAATTATATGCAAGTGTTCGTGAGTGGACCTTCAACGCCAACAGAACCGCCGCACGATGGAAGTCCAAGGTCGGGGCCTGGGGGGCCGCCAGATGCAAATGGAATGCTGCGAAGGAAGGGATTGGACGTTCAATCTCAATCCAGCAGGAAGGAGGAGGAGAAAGGAAAAGTGAATTATATGCATGTGTTCGTGAGTGGACCTTCAACGCCAACAGAACCGCCGCACAATGGGCGTGGCCCGCCGCCGCTGCCATCATCTCGTGTAGGAGTACTTAATATGCAACCCAAGAAAATCCCACCTCCTTCTAGGCCAGCTAGAAAACATAATGTCATACCTCCAACCCCTAGTTAATCACATGCTACATATTTTCCTGCAGACATGATCAAGATATGTAAACTTAAAGAAATTAATAAATGTTTGGCTTAATTTCCTTTCTTGTCTTCTCCATTTGGTTCTTTCTTTCGACAACCAAAATCTTTGAACTTTTTGACGACGGGATCCATTGAGCAATTATAGTCCAGCAAGTTTAGTTCCAATTTAATTAATTTTCGTTATGTTTCTCTTCTAATAAATTATTATCATGGTTAGAAAAAAATAAAAAGAAATAATGTCAAAATTTTAATTTTTCATATACATTTCCAAGAGACAATATATGTAAGGTAAAAGTTATTAAAAACAGTACTAAAATAACAGAACTAATTAATAGCTAATTAAGTAAAGTAACATCAATCTTTCTACAAAATAAATAATCTTTCTAGGAATTTACAAAATTTGTAATAACAAAATAATCTTGATAAGGAATAAATAGGCTTTCTAATATTGAAGAAGTTGTAACTAAAGACGTTTATAAAATAAGTAATGGTAGTAGACTTACAAATTGTAGAAATAAACTCTAAATAATCCTTGAAGACTTGGGAGTTTTTGTTTAAAAATGAGTTGATATGATAATAATCAAATAATCTTGACACGTCTTTTTGTGTCATTCTTTTTGTGTTTTAAATAATTAATAATAATAATTTATTAAAATTAGATTTTTACTTCAAAGTAATATTTGAGGTTAATTAAATACTAATTAAAAAATTTGCATAAGCTTCGCCTAAGGTTAGAGCTTATCTTTATCATTTAATCATGCTTTTCTTATGTATATGATTTTTACATTTTAGTGCATTTATATATTGATCGAAGATTCTTTTAATATAAATTAATTAAATATTTATAAACAATCTAGCTATATTGGACCATCGCTCAATGACTACTCGACTCTCCGTCCTAGCTCACTCGAGCGGCTGGATCCGTCCCTAGATGTGATGAGATTTTATTGAATCAAATGATGACAATCAAGAAGAGATAAATATAAGAATAATAATAGAGTTTTAGATAAGAAGTTAAATTAGAGTTTGATTCAAATTACGTTATTTAAATTAGATTAGTAGAATTTTGTTTGATTTAATATTCTTCTCTTCTTTGACCTCTTTTCTTTTCTTAATATAATTGTGAAAACTATCGGTGGTTGCCCTGCGTGCATATACGTGACAGTTACATCAAATAACAAATTGCTACATGTTTTCACGTAAGGAGACTACCGATAGTCCTTACTATGAGTAGCATTATTCATGGTGATGTACACGTATTTTTCCTATTTTATTGTGTCGAGACCATGATCTAAGAAATTTTCTCCACCATAACGAATTAGTTGAGAAGAATAGGTGAAATGATAACATTCATCAAAGCATCCAATTTCAATATAGTAAATAATCAGCCAAAAAAAGACGGATATAAATTTAGTATCCTTTTTTTATGACAAAATCCAATGGGAATCGCTGCAAGTATGAATTTCCAGTTATTTCTTTAGCTGACATATTAAAACTAGGCTAAATCGTCCATCATAGATGCGAAGCAAAAAGGAAAGATATGAATGGGTATGAAACTTGTACAAATAGGCGCTTTACCCCGTAATTAGCAACAGGATCATGCCATGAGTACATAATTAAGTGTTCATAGAAGTGTTCACACTCTCACATGAGGGTGGATCCCACTGGACACTTAATTATGTACAAGAAGCATTATCCTTAACAACAATAGAAAAGTATATTACCTTGAGCAGGATCACATGAAAAAAAAAAAAAAAAAAAAAAAAAAAAAAAAAAAAAAAAAAAAACTCACAAGTTTTTACAAATTACTCACAGCAAGGGGGGTGGACGGTTTTTTTTTTTTTTTTTTTGCAATAAAATACTCAGATGGAATCCACTCCATATGAGAGTCTTGTAAAACATCTGTGACTTTTTTTTTTTCTGTACAACTAGAAAAATTCTATTACCTTACAACATGTTCAAAAAGGCATTCTTCAAGTTTATGGCAATTTCTTGACACAAAACATTATTACAATTTACCCTAAGATGCATAAACTTTAAATAAGATGCATGGAATATATAAGTGTGCACCAATTGTGTCAATGCTATAAATAATCTGAATCCAGAAACAAAGAACTTGAAACCTGCAATTCAAATTCCTATCTTGTAGGAAAACCAGTGGTAATTTCAACAGAAAAACCCATTGGATCATGGGTTTGGACTCATACTTGGCGAGTTGATTGAACGGATTCAGAAAGTTCACTTCGTTTTTATCTCACCGTAGCAAGGTCTACCACGATAATACTTGGTTCAATATCTTGGGCAAATAAAGGAATTGGCTTGACGTTGCGTACTAGAACTCATTAAAGCCCTATTTGTATCATTATGTGCGATAAAAGGAATGAGGGAAGCTACAAACAAAGAAAATATTGAAAGGGAAAAATACTTCCTAAAATGACCCTTTTCCAATGCAATAATCAAAATTCTTGCTTATGTGAACGATTTGCCTGAGAGTTTTTATTCTTTTTATCCCTTAAAAGTTCTCACAATATTGTTTGAACTTGGGATTGAGTCAATATTGCTTTAATGGAGATTAACTTCCAGGTGACAAGAACAAAGTAATTAACAACAATAAAACAGCACAAGACGGGGATTTAAATACTATGATCACCAATATATTACCTTACAACATGTTCAAAAATGTGTTATTTAAATTCCTGGCAATTGTGTCAATGCTAGAAATAATCTGAAAACAGAAATAAAGAAGCTAAAACCCACAATCGAAAATCCTAATCTGTAGGGGGAAAAAACCACAGTATGTTTAACAGAAAAACCCATTCGTCTCAACGAGATTTTATTCAACCTCTTCAATATAAAGGGACACAAATAACCAATTTACTGTCTTCATTTCTATCTCAACTTATCAAAATCTATCGGGACAATGCTTTGTTTCAATATAAAGCCATATTTCCTTTCATAAAACTTATTAAAGCCATATTTGCATCATTATGTTCGATGAAAGGAATAAGGGAAACTCCAGTAACAAAGTATTGCATGAGAATAGTACTTCAAAGATGAACCTATTCCCATGCAATAGTAATGAATTCTTGACAGTATCGAGCCAGAACAGCTTGAATATCTTGATTCAACGCTAAAGAATTTCCTACCACTACATCATATCTTTAACATAGTTCCAAAGGAGCAGAATGCTCGTCTTTAGATATCTCTCTATCAGATTTTCATGGCATAACCAAAAGTTTTGTACCTCATCAAAAATCTTTCAAAGTACATGGGTTCACAGGTTTAGACATGATGTAATCCAATATTGGAATTTGAAGACAGTTTTGCACTAGGTAAAAACAACAAAGCTGATAAGGCAGCAGGCCAATGATTAAAATTGTATTTCCATCATAACTTATTTTTAACATTGGAGTAAATTCCAAGTTTAGTTTTATTCTTTCACTTCTAAAACAACCTCTTTCATCTGCCTGTGTTACCAACTACTCTACACCAGTTTGTTTCAAAAACTAAATAGAAACTCTGTTATCAGTTTATCTATCAACATTTTCTCAATTTCATTACCTATTGCATCGATCTCTCCTTTGAATTCTAACCATTGCATCTCTATGTCAAGTATTCTTGCCGGTACGTCCCTATCTGCTTCAAAATCATGGCCTGTTAACAATTTTTGACAAGCACCTCTGACCACTTGTTTCTGACTGGTTAAATTGACACTCTTTATTTTTGGCATCACCCAGGGGTACAAGTCAACATGCTGCTGGAACGCCTCCAAGAGTGCTGAATTTATTCTGTCAAATAGAAACCTTCTTTCTTCCCTCAAACCAGTTATTCCATCGTTGTTGTATTTCTTCTCGAGGTCGTCGAACAACCATGGACTCAAGGGGCATTCTGACGAGTACCAAAATGTCCTAAACATAAAAAGGTGGGATTCTTCAAAGCCAGAATCCATTAGCACATCAAGAACATAAGAAGCTTTCCAGTCATCTGCTCCTAACATATAGTTTTCCTCAAAAACCATATGTGATGTATGCGCAACGTCATTTTCGCTTGAAATGAGAGTGGGTGCCTCAACACATGCTTGTGACTCCATCTTGAGGAGTTGCAGTTGCAGTTGCATTCGTAGTTCTACGACAAAGAAGATAAGAGAGAATTTTTAGCAAATTATAATGGTATAGGAAATTAAGATAAGGAAAAAAAAATTAATAGAAAAGAGAGGGAGAATGAATTTATCATGAGAATTAGCATGGACAATGTGAGAATTATTATGCATATAGTAAAGCTCGGTGGATATCCATAACACATTTACTATTACAAGGAGCTAAGGTAACTGAGCGACTGATACAACAAATAAATAGAACCTACATATGTAGGCTTCCTCTGAGAAACATGACCATTTCCTACAAAGACAGAACATCCTGGAATTTGTCCGTGGAAGCAGTTGACTGAAGCATGTACTGATTAAAATAGCAGTGATCCAATACTATCAAGTGCCACGTGTTACACACCAACTTAGCTTATACCCCTTATTGAAGTAAAAATCAAAAAGTTACTATTTCATTATGACGGGGACACAATCTATTTCCAAATTCTGCTTTCCATGTTTTCTTTTCTTAACAGGCATTCAAAATCACCTTTCTCCCCAAATTTAATACGAAAGATCCTACTCCACTGCATGAAAAAAATATATATATTGTTGCCTTCAAAAAAAAACTTCCGTATATTTATTCATGCTACACCACCATCCATTCTAAATAGTTACAAAAGACAAATATATAGTGATACAGACTCAAGTCTATTCCTAGAACATGCAATTAATTAATTGCCAAGAGTTCCCCCAAAAAAAAAAAAAAAAATCTAATGGTAAAGAGTAAGTAGCTTCGCACCATGAAGTTCAGCATTGACTCTCTCAAAGCATTCAGAAACAGATGATGCATCTTCTGTGAGAGGAACCTCAAGGACAGAATCTGGACTAGGATCAGCCTGCAGCGAGTTTTCAGAAGAATCAGGATCTGAACCTTGATGGGGTGGTCCCTTGTGTGGTTCCTGGAACATCATGAAAGGCTTAAATGAATACTTTTAACATGAATAAATCTTTGCATCATTTAATAAAAGAAATCCAACTGTACTATCAATTATGGATCATACAATCACCGGAAATAGTTAACAATAATGTCACGCCTTACTAGAAACGTACATGTGTAACATCTCTTGCAAACGTTAATTACGAATTAACTTTCTGGTGTGGTTAATACCAAAATTTTAACTGGCGTAACACGTAAGGGCAATTAAAATGTAATGCATAATTATGCAACAGATAGTGATTAATAATCTCAATTGAGTTGTTCCAACCCCTAAAATCCAATAGCACCTACTTATAAGGAAAACCATAACAGACACCATTTGAGTTGTGTTTCTCTAACAATATATTTGCATATTATGTATAAAAAAAATTCACATGTTGCATTATTTCAAAGAAATTATGAATAGCTTTCCTCGGCATATAATAAATGTTAAGGATAACCATTATACCTTGCAGAAAAACTGGTTGCGGCCTTCTGAATAAATTTACAGAAGTTGACAGCCAAAAAGAACTGAAAAATTACATTATAATGCACTAAATGTCCTCTCACAGATGTGA
This sequence comes from Osmanthus fragrans, assembly GCA_019395295.1. NCBI lineage: Eukaryota > Viridiplantae > Streptophyta > Magnoliopsida > Lamiales > Oleaceae > Osmanthus > Osmanthus fragrans. The sequence goes on from CM033343.1 coordinate 2,837,814, forward strand.
CATGATTCAGTCAGAGATTGAAATGCAGTAATAAATACAGCAGCAATCAGCTATGGTAAAAATTGTTAGAATGCTTCAATTTGAAAATTTTCTATTATGCATTTTTGTGGTATATAAATTTGTTTTCAGTATCTTTCAGATCAGTAACATCATCAACACATTTTTTTATCATGCCAATCACAAGCAGAAATCTTAGCAACTATGATGCATATAGACGGACACGATGACATGGAAGTGGTACTATACGAACAAGTCATACAATAATTGTCAAAAGAAAAAGAAACAAAAAGTATAGGACACGGCAGTTCTATGTATAGATATGTGTGCATGCACAATTTAGACTTGAATATGGACAAATCTATACAAAGAAAAACTATATGCAACATTAAACGAGTTAAAATTTAAACCGATATAAAATTGAATTGCATTTTCCGCAAGGTAAATATTTTACAATATTCAAATTAAGAAATGGAAAATACAATTCCTAAACGTTTCAAGAGAAACCAACCACATTAATTTTAGCCTCTCTCTCTCTCTCTCTCTCTCTCAACATGTTCTATAAGTATTGCATCGCCCATGTGAATTGGAACCTCTTTAGGTCACCCAAGATATCTTTCAACCGTGTATCATGTGTTTCTCAAAAGCACATTATAATATCCTAAACATGTAGGATATCTCAGTCCAGCATTTTTCATTTTCTTTATTTTTCCAAACAATGCCCAAGCCGTACCTAAACTTTACCATACCTGATTATGTCAAAACAATTGACAACCCCTTCCAAAGGAATGTCCATCCATTATAACTACACATCCTCTAAAGTTTGAAAATATAATAACCGCCCTCTTTAGACCTACTCTCACATGAAGAGCACGGGCAAAGGGTGTGAAGACATAAATAGACACTCTTGCAATATCTCCTTAATTCTTTGATGGTATTACAAAGACTACGGTGCTTATAAATAGAACCTAATATTGAACGCTAATGTAGTATGTTACTACGGATACAAATTTTTGGATATTTTATAGATTTTTATTTACTCGTTAATGTAGAGAACAGGCGAACAAAAGTCCCACATCAGCTAGACATGGAAATGGTTTTGGGTTTATGATGGAAGGCTACTCCTAATGTATTAACCTTCAGGTATGGAACACTTGAGTCCGAATAAATTGTATCAACTCCATATTTGGCCATGTGGATGTGCAAGATGGATCTCCAAACATGTGCGGAAGATATGGACTCATAAAAGTCTTAGGTTGGCTCTCAAGAAATTCGTTCCCATGAAAGGCATTTTCCCCTACCCCAGGGGAACAATTGGGCATTGGGGGAGCGTAGAGAATGGATTCCCGTCCTAGTTTGAGGATGGACAGACGGATAGATTATTACTTGGGGTAGGCGGTCAATATCTTGTAGTAATTCATTCGAGATAAATTGTTGGGGAAGTCCTTCATGAGTTAGACATGAAGATGGTCATGGATTTATGAGGGAATTGGCTACTTTAATAGGTTAACCTCTTGGGATCGAACCCTAAGTCTCAAAATTAAAATGAAATGAAACAATGTAATAAATTTTGCTTAGTTGAGTTACACAATCTACATTAACTTAGAATCCATTCACTAACAATAGTAAATGCTCAAAGTCATTCCAATCACCTTAGTAAGTCTCTTGTAATCTACATTGAATATTCATATTTATTTTCACTCAAATGTTTATTCCTTACTTTAAAGTAGATGATATCCATATATTTCAAGTACAATGTGAATGAGCTTGCAAGATTTGTTGAACACGTGATTGAGAAGTTTTTAATGATATTAAACCATTTCACTTGGCCAATGATGTAAAGAGTATTGTTATTTGGCATGTGTTCTCTTATTGTTAGTATCCACAAACAAAGCTTGTAATGTGACCGAGAATACCTGCTGGTTGTTAAACTTAGATAATGTTTATCTAACCCTTAAAGTTGTTTTAGAGCTCCTATTTCCTCTTAGTAGTTTGGTATTTATAAATCTAACTCAAGTTTTTCTAGCCAATTTTGGCTCAAATCTAGATCAATTGTAAAAAAATGTATTGGTTTTAATAAAACATATATATTATTTGAATTGAAAAAGGTACATGAAATTGTAGAAGTAAAGAGTCCATGTCAAATGGCAACCAACGGTAAGATCCCTAATATGCATAGACCACGTCAGACGACATCATTGGTAAGACAAGATGCTCACAATGCCTCCCCAATGATTGATAAATTGCATCCACTCATACAAGTAAGATCCTTGTAGCAAATCCATTCGCTAGGGGTAGATAGGGGAAAAAACTTTGAAAAAAGAGTCAAAATAACTCCAAAATCAAGCCAATTATGGCTAATTAGGCATAAAATTAGTTACCAAAGTGGCCAATCCGTAGAGCTTAAGTTTGATTATTTCATCCTCCCAAGTTACCAATGAAATCCGCAAATTTTTAATGTAATAAAATATTCAACAATGTGTTATATATGGTATGTGACTATTACATACTAAACTATAAGATACTCGGTGTAAGCTTATTGAGAACTTCAATTTTTTAGAAAACGTAGGGGATTAAGTAGATATTTTAGAAATTTTAAAGGGATGACGGCTAACGATATTGTTTCCGCCAAAATATCTTACCAAGAAATGTTAGTTTTGCTCATAAGAATATGTTATATGAATGTCACATTTCATATTGTTTCATCTTTCGGTATCACTTGAACTTCGAGATAATAGAACAAGTATTGCATGTATGTAGCTCTAGTTAGTCTAGCTCAAGGCCCTCCAAAAAAGAAGGAAAATCTGGTAGGGCTTTCATCGCAATCTAGTTAGATTTTTTTATATATGATACTAGTGTTCGGCCTGTCGAAAAAAAGATCAAGCTCATTTCGTATAGAAAGAAAGAGGTGGGTTTTCGGGTTGGACAGAAATGGAATCCTCGATTACAGAGGGGTGCCGGTACCATGCTCTTCTCGTAGGTTGATTCCCCTATGCATCCCCACTAAGGTCTCGTAAACGTGCACTTCCTTTATGCGGCCAGCCACTTCACTAATGTGAATAGGTTATACAGAGTTTATTAAATCATTTTTTCCAAGAACCAATTCGATACACCTCAGAAAGTGGAAATTAGGGATAATTCTAAGTTTCACCACTCACAAGTTTTGGGCAAATTCTATCATATAAGTTCAAACGTAGGTCTTTATCATTTTTCCTAGATATACGGGCAGAACAAAGGGCCTGGGACTCCTTAATAATTTCAACACGAGCAAGATGACACTCGAAGTCATAAAGATAACTGGGAGGACTTCGATTTCGCTGAGGACGAGCACGAGATGAGATGGCCTCAACATTTTTAGACAGCAGAAATGATGTCGTTTGAAGTTATGGCAGTATTGACAATGTCATCATTAGATACTGAAGTTTCATTTGAAAAAAGATTAGCTGGAGCATCTTGGAAACTTGAACTGTAGCTGGAATTTCTTGAGTTGCAACAGCTATGGCGTTAGAGGCTACGACATCAACAAAATGGACTTATTTGGAATGTCGCGTATGCCATGAGATACCGGCTGCTAGGAATTTGTATTTCTTCACAACAGAATTTAATGCTTAAACCAGGTTGCATATCAATGTGGTCACCTGAGATTAATGTTAAAGAAGCAACATTATTTTCTGTTCAAACCCATTCATCTAGTAAAAGGAAATACTGCAAAACCTGGGAGGAATAGTTCAACTCCTTTTGTGAATAGTCATACCTGTACTAGCAGTCAAGAGCAAGACTATTCATTCTTCCACATCTGGCAGGCACTTCACCACTCTTTTCAGATATTTGGTTCTGTTTGGTATCTTTTCCTTCATTTTTGGGATTAGTTGAAGTCGATCTTGGATTGTTATCAGTGCTACTTTGAGTGTTATAGCGACCTGCTGGAGTGAAGCCTTTTCGCTTGGAGTTGAAACCGCCTCGAACTCCTCTATCACCACTTCCACGACCTTGTTGGCTGAAGAAGGTTAGGGCATTGCACAATGTAAAATTTTCTTCCTCTTTCAGAGCAGCAATAATTTGTTCGTGTCCTTGGAGGGTGAGGACAAACTGATTGAAGGTAGGAAATGGCGTTTTGTCACCATGGCTAGACAAAATACTAATATTTTGGTCTAGGCCACGAGCAAACTGGAATACCTTGTCAAGATCATAGACAGGCTCTTTAATGGCAGCAAGATTGGCACATATCGACTTAAACTCTCCTATGTACTCATCTAAGGAACGTGAACCTTTCTTAGTAGTCATGAGAATGTCCCTTCTGAGCAGCCTGTCTTCTTCAATGGTTATTGGATGTAATTGTTCTTCCAACGAACTCCAGAGAATGTAGGTTGTTGCATCTTCATCAACGGATGGCTGGGCTTCTTCTTTTGTCATACCAAGAAGCCACGAGTTGAGTAATCCATCATTGATTACCCACAAAGTATAGGCTGGATTTACAGTCTCTTCCAATTGCTGCCGCTGGTTTTGCACTATCCTTTTCGAGACGACGGAGCACTCCAAGGCTATGAGCAAGATGAAGGATCTCTGAACGCCCCATGAGCTAGTCGTTGGATCCTAGTCTGATGGACACTAGACTTGCAAATTAGTGGAACGCCTGGATGGTAAGTTTGGGCTCTTCCCTTTCCTCTGAGAGATGAGAGCAAAAAGGGCTACTGTTTTGGGAAAGCTAGCGTTTGGGCTTGTGAGTTTTACAGCTCTGATACCATGAAGACTTAGATAGTTTTGGTGAAACTAGAGCTGTGTATTTTCTTCATTTATAGAATACTGCTATACAAGAAATGGAAAGTTACAACAAATCAATTCAATGAGCCATAATTAGCACGTTCAACCGACCATGACAATGGTGAATCCAATTTTTTCTTTCCCTGATGAAGCTTGAGACCTTTCCTTATTAATTCTAGTAGAACTTGCCAACATCAGTGGGATATTTTCTTGATTATCATCACATTTTATTTGCTTGGTCATCACATAGCATTTTCCTTTTTGAAAAACATTCCTTATCACTAGGGTCTGTGTAAAAGAGGGTCTGTTGAATAAAAAGTTGAATATTCTAATTGTCGGTCCTAATTCTCAATATCTATGAGATTAGCAAGTCCAAATTCTCGACATTGTGTGTAAATCAACAAGTTTTTGGAAGCCTATCTTCTAATACTCAAATGAATCAACATATATTCCTGAATTTCATGTTTTCACATTTAGATGCATGATTCCATGCTAAACCCAGTCAAAATAATGGAAACTATTTAAAGAAAGAATGAAGCCAAAAAGTACTTGAGCTCATATCTTCTGAACTCTTAAGCCTTCATGTATTATACACAGCATTAAAAAGTGCATTTTGCGTACTTATTTAGGCCACAAAATATGGACAATTGTCAATGAATATGAAGAAATATGGCTTAATTAGGTATAAAGTGTGTTTGTAGGATAATATCGATGGATACAACGAAAAGTATGTGAAAAATGACCAAAATTGAAGAAAAAGAAAGTTCAGGGACCAAAGTGCAATTAATTAAAAATTTACCCGAAGGACATATTGAGCATGAAACCAAATTAAGTGACAAATTGGTGAAATCATGAGATGTTAGAATGAGAAAAATGAAGAAAAGAGGTCAAAATGAGGGAGATCAAAGTCCAAGGATCAAAACGACAAAGTTTGGAAGTTACATATGCCATGCGGTCGCATGGCATATCCCCCATGCGATCGCAGAGAAGGAGGCAGGAATTCAAGTTGCCAAAACATTTGAACCATGCGATCACATGGTTAGATCTGGCGCGAGATTTTCAGTTTCATTTTCTGATTCAACCACCTATGAACGTATCTTGAACTCCTTTAAAACCCTAATTCCGTCCAAAACAAGGGGTTACGCATTCTAAAAGAGAACCAAGGTATTGAAGCACAAAGAACAAGGAAGAAGAGGAAGATTTATCCCAAAATTCAAGATTTACTTCAAGAATTAATAGAGTGATGTCTTCTCCAACATATTTCTTTTGTTTTCTTAGTTTTTCCATGCTAAGCTAGACACTATTGTGCTAGGTGAATGATGAACCATGTGATGTGATAATTCAATTCCTAAATTTACATTATTGACATTAAAACGCGTTTTTAAATTGATGAATGATTTATATACATTGAATTTTGTCCATAATTAGTATGCACATGGTTATGTGATTGTGATGGTTCATTTCATTCATTTGAGAGAGGTGAAATAGGCTCGACATGGTATAAATCATCGTAGAGTCCGATAGAGAATAGAGATTTACCTCTATGCCTTACGTGAATCTCTAAGTGTTCACAAAAATTCTTTGCTCCCATCATAAAGATATAGTCGAGTCGTGTATGAAAATAGGTTCAAACTTAATCGAGAGAGTTCTGAATGAAATAGGAATATTGATTCTTCACAAATCAAATGTGTTGTCAATTTGTAGAGTTATGGTTGAAATAGATCATTGTATGGGGATTCGTGAACCTGGTGCATTTCTTATTTAATCGTTACATCACTTTGCATTCAAACATAAAATTGCATTTAGTCTAATTTGCATTTAATTGAGTTGATTAATCCATAATTTCTCTCATTACTTAGTTTAGTTATAATTTAGTTGCAAAACACATCAAACGTTTCTCGTTTCAGTTATGGTCGGAATATGTAGAATTAAACTATTAAATCTCTGTGGGAACGATATTTGGATTTAAAAATTCACTTTATTACTTGAAACGAATCGTACACTTGCGATAATATAAGTCGAACACATTTTCGCGTATCAAGCATCTTTCCCCCACCCCCCAAACCCCTTTCCACAAACTAAAATGAATTTCTTTCCGAAGTAGTTTACTTGGGATGAAGAGCAACTGCCAATAGTTTGCATATGGTAAAAATAGTCAGCATATGTCACTCTTCAATTTCAAACCATTACTTCGTAGCAGCATCTTGTTTCACTATGTCCGTGTATCGAGATAATCTTGTATATATCATTGCATATGCAAATGTGATTCTCTTTCCTCATGGATCATCAAATAATGTAAAAAAGGGTAATGTCTCCTCATTTCTACAAGATTGAAAAAAGTAATCCACCATCATTTTGTCAATTTTTTCCTCAGTGAACCTATAATTTTATTGTGGCGTTATTTTATTTTTTGTAACAGATGAAATTATTTAAAGAAAAGGAATTACCAATATTGAAGAAGTGGTTTCTAGAGATTACTAAATATAACATTCTAACATAATTCCCCTCGCTGAAACTACTAAACCTTAAGTAGTAGGATAAATTGTGGAAACAACTTAATACTTCACAATAGCTCTCCTCTAGAAATTATAAGAGCACAGATCAGCACAGAACCTGTTGACAGGTGAATCCACTTGATGTTGGTTACAAATAAGGGAAGAATCTTGAATTGCTGGCAAGATTGAAATCTTCCCCAACTTAACCAACTGCTGACACTAAAACCCGAAACATGTGTAGAACTTAAGTTGAAAGCAACGATCATTTACTACGAACAACGGAATGTATTCGTAACACCACAGCTAGGAAACATAAAAGCAACTAACACAACTAGGCATGTTTGTATATTAACTAAAATTTTGTAGTAATAAATAAAAAGCGACATTCCTCAATTGAATGTGGTTAATAGAAAATAATAATAATGATAATGATAATAATAATAATAATAATAATAATAATAATAATAATAAAGAAGAAAAAACTCATCCAACAAGGTTAGTTATGAGGCAAGGGGAAAATAAGACATTTAAAAGCAGTGGGCTTGCTAGGTTTTTGCAATCACTGCATTCATGCTTACGGATAAAACTTGTTTGAAGAAAGTGAAAATCCAAACCTGGCAACTAGGAACCCCTTCGTTGTGAGCAATAGTGTTGACATTTTCTACCTCTGAAGATGACTGCTTCAGGGACAACTCCGGAGATTTTAAAGATAACTCAGGACTTGTACAGGTGCCATCCACTTTTGCCATCTGAGACATGGGCTGTTGTTCGGATGGATCTTTCTCAAGGTTTGTCTCCATTTGAATCTCAAACCTGGCTTCCAGTGAAGAGTCTGTCTCCCCAGTAAATGCATGGTGACATGAAAGAGGTTTCTTGTTCCTGGATTTTAAATCTTTGAATGTAAAATCTTCTTTCGGATACAGATTTCCCTTCACAGTCTTACTTGTACTGTGACTCACTGCATTCCAGTGCATTAGATATTCGTCTAGAGCAATAGCATCACAATGTGCACTTCTTTTGTGAATTCTGCCACTACCTGATGGTGGAGGAAGGGATTTTGATCTAGATGAAGATCTCATAAGCTTGTCCTTACAACCATCCCTACTGCTGATACCAGAAGGCCCATCCCACATAGCAGTTCCATTTTTTCTAGCAAGTCGATCGCATTCTCTATCGAGATCCACCTTGGCATTCACATTTTCAAGTTTTGTTTCTCTATCAGGAATGGCAAGCATTTCACCCAGTGTGCTACCCTTGGCAACCATTTCCACGTCTTGATATTTGTGAGTTGTCTTGCACCTCTCAGATAGTCTCTTCTTTGACTCCCTACTGACGAATGATGACTCGAGTAAATCAGAAGAAAAATATTCAGACCAGTTATTCCGACAGAAGGAATTTCTAGATGACACATTAAATAGATCTAACTCACTGCCTGAATCACTTTCATAATCATCACATAGACTCTCATCCCCCGCATATCCTTTGACTCTAGAAGACCTTAGATCGATCCTTCGATCACAACCGTGTCTTATATGGTTTGTAATTCCCCTTGCTATTATTCTAGCTTTTCTTGACATGGGCTTCAAGAATCCCATGTCATGGGAGGAATCTTTTTCTCTCAACGATAGTGTTTCAGCACCTCCAACAATTGGATATTCCTTGAGCTTTCTGACATTGGACAGAAGACCATGTGAGAAATCAGGCAATGAAGGAGATGAACCTGCATAGTGCATCTTACTGATGTTTGGCTTGAGAACAACAATTCTAGTGGGAAGAGTGATTTTTCTCATCATCATCTTCTGAATGAATCTCTGACTTGCGAGAAATGTGAGCTCTACGTTGACTTTGCGAGTCGAGTAAAAGACCATCTTCACGTTTCTCATCATAGGCGAAGTCATGTTTACACGAATTATGTACCCCTGATTCCCAAGCTTTGACATTTCCTTCATAATTAGCAGAATTTGATGGCTTTAAAACTGCAATATGACTGCTCGGTGAGCTGGGAGGACGGACTTGCAAATCATGCAAATGCTTTGCACACAAAGAATCTGGTTTTTCTGGAGAAATTTCAGCATTAAATCTGTATTTGAGTCAACCATCTCTAGCGTGTCATCAAACTGTTTTAAATCCTGAAGCTCTGCATCTGTTGAAAGACATTTTGCATCCATGAATCCCTGCTGAATGAGTTCCACCTCAGATTTTGAAAGCCTTGATCTTGAACTCAGTATTGTCGAGTAATGTTGATTGCTGACGTGTGAAGCTTCCAGATCTTCATATACGTCTTTGAACTCTAGCTTCTTCATTGAGCTTCTCCTACTTGAACGGTCATCCAAAAGTCGACCACTCCACTGAATGCTCATTGATGCATTTTTCTGTCGATAGCTATCTGATGACCTTGATCGTTGTCTATGAACATGTCGTGGACTTGGCAGCCCATCAAGACTAATCAATCTAGGAGTATCAGTTGGTGATCTTCTATTGGCTTCAACTTCTTTTGACTTTTCTTCTGCCAGTAACTCCATCAGCGTTCCAGTGGCTTTTCTCGGAAAGCTATACTGGGATTCAAGCATGAACTGCAAGACCAAGTCAAAATTATCCAAATCTTTGAGTCTACAGGCAAAGCAAAAGTGCCGTAAAATACCTTAGCACCTCATTTACATCATCGATGATAATTAGAAATTCAGGAAGGTGAAAAAACCATATAAAGAAAATAGACATCCACATACCTTATCCTTTCTTGTGATTCCATCGATATAAGAACTAGAATCAGATGACGATTTTGAAATAGCTCCCTGTTTCTGAATGTGTCTCTCAATCTGTTGAATTTCTGAATAGAAATTTAAATTATGTCACAACTGTGCAATGAATGAATACATGGTTGCGAGCACAAACTCATATACATCTGTAATCAAACCAGATAACAATTCAACATATTCATCCAAAACAAATTAGCAAAACAGCAGAACGAAATTCTAAAAATAAGTAAACAGTACAGTCAGAAAATTGGGAAATTTTAGGAAATTCTAATAAAATTAGTACAACTCCTCTTAAAGGACTAGACCAGCAATTATAACTCATAATAAGTAGAGAATTGGATAAAGGAACACCATAATGCCGATGCCACTACAGGAAAGTCAACAAAACTTACTTTAGCAAAGCAGGATAATCAACTCAAATCTCATTAAGCTTCCCGAGGGAAGGAAATGGACTCGACAAAGACTCCTTTTTTTGTTGCTTAATCATAAACAAATTAATTTTATATAATAATACCATATGCTCCGAAAAAAAGCGAATTTATTAAACAGCGGATTATGAAAACAGAAAAGATAAAAGATGAGCGGCGTCTGTTCTTCAACTACTCGCTTTTTTCACACACACGCCGAGAGAGCAGAAAGTGGTTGATGGGAGAATTCAAAGAAAATAAAATTCGCGGGTAATATTAAAAAGGGAATTTTTTTTCTTTTTAAAATCTGGGAAATCTCAAATTTAATCAAAAACAGCTTACTGGATTTTAAAATTTTAAAATATAATTTCAAAATTTTCATTTTTCTTTTCTTGATCATTATCCAGTAATTCAAAAAAAAAAATCGAAACGAACTCGATAAAATTTATTAGAATAGCTTTGATGAGATTTCGCAAAATTTCTCTTCAGACAAAAAAAAAAAAAAAGGAAGAAGAAGAAGAGGAAGAAAAAAAATTAACGATTGACCGTTAACGACTGAAAAAAACTCAAAAAACGTTTCGCGATTTGGATTCTTATTTCTTCGCAAAACAAATGCGTAAACAAAAATGGGGAGGGGGTGGAGTACCTTCAAATTCAATGTTTGTAATACTCCTGGACCTCCTATGTCGAGCTCTCTCCATTTTCTCTTTCTCGAGAAATTCGAAGGCAACGGACAAAAAAAAAAACCTTTTCTCTATTGAAAAATGAAAACTAGAAGGGAATCCAAATTCTCGCAAAATAGTACATTACAACGCCACCTCGTAATCCATCTCCATCTTTTCTTCAGCTCATCTTGAGACGTCTACAACAACGAGAAATCCTTGTCATCATGATCTTCTTCCGTACACATTCTAGAGACAGAAAAACAGAGCATGAGCAGGACTATTCATGCAAATAATATAGCGACACACACACAGATACAGAAATGAGAGAGCTGTATCTGTATGTATATACTTTACATTTTTATGCAGTTTTAGAGAGAGAAAGTACAGATAGGAAGAAGCAGGCGGACATTAATGAGGACACTGTGAGAGAGAGAGAGAGAGAGAGAGGGAGAGAGTGTGTGTGTATTTTGAAATAGAAATAAATAGCAAGTTGACACGAAGGGGGAATAATAGGGACTGGACTGGACTCTGCCGGGGTTGGAAGAAGTGGGGCCCGTTTGCCGATAATTGTGGGACCTACGTGCCACGTTTAGGATAAATATTGTGACACGTAAGAATTGCTCTTTTATTTTTTTGGAATTACGTGTCTGTTCTTAGGTTTTGGTGTGAGTGTAAATTGAAGGATATGTTCAAGATGGCCAAGATTTGAATACGTTTCCACTGAACTATCTCTAATTCTCCTCCTTAAAATTCGAATTCGGGACATACTAGCTGTATATTTTTTTTCCATCTTTTGCCTACTTGAATGTGATCATGGGGCAAGAATTGCTCTTGTTGCGTGGAGGCATGGTTGCTATAGCGGGTGGGGATTTTATATATTTCATGTTGGGTCCCCAAACTATTGTTAGAGTAACCATTTAGTCTTTTATTTGTCTATAAGGAAAGAAACTGTCAAAATTATCGGTTAAATATGTTATGTGAGGACTACATAATAATTTAATAAAATTATGAGGACTATAATGCATCAATCTTTTTACCACCCTGAGGCCTTGGATTCCAATTTATTGTGTGGTGTGCATTATGATGATTTTAATTGCATCATAATCACTAACTAATAAGTTGTAGCTGTAAATAGATCCTTAGTTCTTAAATGACGTTAGGATTACTTTATGAGTGAGTTGTTGTCTACAAAACCAATTCAAGCTTGGCAGGTGATTAAATTAAAACTTAAGTGATTATAAATTTTGAATTTTAAGAAATATGAAAATAATTAATGGATAGTAGTTGTGGGTCATATGCAAAATTTAAAGCGCCAAAATTTTAAATTTTTTGGGATTCAAAATAATCAAGATAAGCATGCATTTATAACATTTTTATAGAAAGTAAAGATAGTATTGAATCCTATTAAAGAAAAAAAAAATAAGAAGTTGGATTTCATTAAATATATTGTCAAGTCTTATTGAATGCATTTATAACATTTCACTAGGAAATAAAGATAGTATTAAATAGTATTATCAAGTGTTATTGAATATTATGTACTTATTTATTTCTTAAGTAATCAATGTTAAAAGTATATCTTTTCCAAGTGGAAAAGTTCAAATTTTAGGATTCAAAATAAATTAGATAAGCATGCATTTATAACATTTCAATAAGAAATAAATACCATATTGTTGTTACATGTTGAAATAATTATTGCTCAAAACGACTTAATATCAGTTTCAAAGGGTCATATTACTTGCTTACAAGGATTGCACGCCAGCTCAAAAAGGCTCATTGCATGCCAACGAGTCCACTAGTATTTACATCAAGGCCACTCAAGCCCATCCAAAGCATAAAATGTCTCGGCTACTGAAGCACCATCTAGCAAAGACGCGTCCAACCCTAGTATTGCACTCCAGCAAGTGGACATTATCGTAAATAAATAATAATGTGGACGGGAGTCTATGTATCCATCTCACGATTACTAAGTATTTAATTTAATTCCAATTAAATTCAACTTTAATCGAATTGCAAGATTTGATGGATGGATTATATTAAAAATTAAAACATTTAATTAATTTAATTAATTAGTTGGGAAGCAAATATGAAACTCAAAGAACGGCCAGCACCAGGACTAGGGGCGGAGACAGGGGATCAACAAAATTTCTAGTAGACTGATGCATTGAACAAAAAGTTTATCTAGAAAAAAAAATTAAAAATTAAAAATTAAAAAATTAAAAAAAAAAATTTGCCTTATAAAAATAAGAGGAAATTACATTTAGGGAGGTATTTAAAGATTCAAATTTAAAAATAGGATAGATGGTTTATTTATACAAAAATCAGGTATTAATAATAATATTAAAAAATCAAATTAATTATATACATTTACAAACCCTAATTTAAAATCATCCACTTATCCTTCCCATCCCCCTCTCTCTTTCTCTCGCTCGCTCTCTTCTCGCTCTCTTCTCACTCTCTACTTAACCAACGTTCGGCGTCGCCACCCACTCTCCGAGACCGCCGCCTCAGCACGGTGATAAGTGTTGTCGCGCGAAGCAGATGCGACGCACACCTCTCCATTCTCATCTCTGTTCTCCCAGATGCGGCGAGAAGCAGATGCGACTGTGAAGCAGATTTGGAGATTGTGGTGCAAGTGTGATTTGAGGATTGTGGTGGTGCAGGGAATTGTGGTGATGGTGGTGCACGGCGATTTGATGATCTGGTGGTGGTAATTTTGTGGTGGCGACTGTGGGGATTATTGGCGGCGATTTGATGATCTAGTGGTGGTTGTGTTTTTTGGCGACTGTGGGGATTGTTGGCGGTGATTTGAGGATCTGGTGGTGGTAATGTTGTGGTAGCGACTATGGTGTAGATGGTGTTAACGCGATGATGGAGGTGGTGGTGGTGTGGACGATCGCAGGGGCGAGGGTGAGGGTGATCAAGCGTGATGGTGGTTCCTTTACTGTGCCGATGCTATGGAGATGGAGATTTGCAATGTGTTGACGTAGGCATCGGTGGTTGTGGTGGCGAGGCGGCAGTTGCGGGTCGGTGGTCACATATTGGTGGTGGATTTTGAGCGGGATCGGTTTGTGACCATAAAATTCAATAAATTGTGATTAATAAATTAGTCTGTGACCTATTAAATTCTGATTTGTGACATCGGAGAGAAATTGTGACCTATTAAAATTCATATTTGTGATCTCGAAATTAATTGTGACCTAAAAAATTAATCTGTGACCTATTAAAATTTTAATTTGTGACCTCGAAAATAAATTGTGACCTACTAAAATTTCAATCCGTGACCTCAAAAATAATTTGTGACTAATAAAAATTTTAATTTGTGACCTCGTAATAATTTATAATTAATTAATTTAATAATATGTGACTAATAAATGTATTTGTGACCAATTTGTACAAATTTGTGACTTTTATATATTTAATTAATTAATTAATTAAATCATAAATAAAATTTAATAAAAACCTGATTTTTGAATTTTAAAACTTATTACCTTATTATTGAATTGACTATACTAAAAATCTTAGTTATGTATTGTTCCCTAAAAATAATTGGCTTCATGGGCTTTCCTCCGCCTTGACTAGGACTTAGAATCCTCCTAGATTTGACCATCTTACTACCACAGCAAGACTTTGACAACACTTATTCGGATATGAATATCGATATTCTTAATTCATTTAACAATCTCTCTCAATTAGGACTTAATATATTCTCACATATAAACGTACTATATTTTTATGGAGGATGAAAATATGTAAAGATACATTATATCACAAGAACATTTAAAAAAAGAATAATGCAAAGTATATCGATATCCCATATATATATATATATATATATATATCAGACTTTACATTAGTGATTAAATAATTGAAAATGCATTAAATTATTAATAATCATTTAAAAGCATATACGTATTTAATGTCAAAATTTTAAAATTATTATCAAAACCATTAAAACATAGGATTCAACATTATCCTAAAATCATACAATTAGTCAAGCATCATATTTTTACAAAAACACAAATTAAATTGATACAACATCACCCAAAATTAACGTGTAGAACGTAGATAAAAAGAAATCTTGAATTGTTGAATCTCTTCAATGGCTAATTGATCGATCTCATTCTCATTCAGTCATTCTTCAATCCAAGCAATTAATATATAAACCATGTATGAATGTGTTTTGAATCAAAAGCTTATATGAAGCTTGTAAATAATATGACTTTTCATATCCTAGGCTTCCTCCAAGGTCTTCTTATTTGCATATACATATAGAAAACAAAATCTTTCATATCGAACAAGCCTATGCGATCGTCTGGTAAAAATCACTGTGATCGCATAGTATAATGTTAGGACTTGCAACTGGAAATTTACTCGAACTTGCAATTGCAAGAGATCATCATTGTGATTGCAAGGAACAAGTTGTACATCTTGTTCATGTTGGTACCAAACTTCCTCCTTTGGCTCAACTCGAGAGTCTTTTTATGTTTTTTTTATATCATCGGTCCTTCATCTTCTAATCTCTGTACTTTGATCATCTTCATCCCATAATTATCCGTAATTGATTCACTACAAGCTTTTGAAAATTTATAATTTCGTCCACAAACATTCCAAATATTGGATTAGCTTCCAAAACCTTTGAATTTTTTATGATTGTCCTCTTAATTCTTCTAATTAATACATACAATTCTCATAGTGCTATGAATCAACTACAATTAAGCTCCAAACATGGGTGAATTCACATCGAAGTTCAATTAGGACGGAGTCTGACTGTTGATTGTTGATCATTGATCATTGACCACCAACAATCAATAAGCGTAATAGCCCGGCCGTTTAGACAACTACATTTTACGAGGTCTCATATTTTGAAAACGTTGAAATATTTTGCCTCATTTTTAAGTTTTTTAAAAATATTTTTCTCCATGTAAACCACCAAATTGTCATTCAACCAATCATCTTCCATTTTGCTGCGCAAGTTACTCTCAATTAGATTAATAGCAGAAAATATACTTTCAACACTTTCAGTTGCCACATTTAATATCAAAATCAAGGTGATCAACAAATAAACAAATGGAAAATAACAGGAACTTCTATTTTCAACCAACTTCTGATTTATACGAGATATACTATTGAGGTTAAAAAAAGTTTCATCCATTCTCACAAGCATAAGAAACTTGTCAATTTGAAGTCTAAGTAATAAAAGTTCTTCGCTATTGAAATCCAAATGATAGAACTGAACAAGATGTAGCAATTTAGCCTTATCAAAAGTTGCAAACAATAGGCCGCATCATTTTATATATTGTACTTCAACTAATAAAATTCATAGAATCATTCTTTCCGAAAACACCTATTATCATTCTCCATCGGTCTTCTTAAAAAAGTCATGTCCATGTGGTTGACAATGACTTTTCTCCATGTATGTCATCCTAACATCATCTCTGATATTAGAATTATATGACTCGATAGGGGGCGTTCCCTGGATCAGATACAATATTATCCATATTGAATTGAGTCCGAGACTTCTTTGTGTTATTTAATAACTCTTGTGCTCGATTAGAATCAGTGGCGAGACTAGATGCAAAACTAGAACTAGAAGAATTATGTATTGATTTTCGTTTCGATTGAAAAAATCGTTTCATAATCTGCGAAATGCCCCAAATTATTTTTCAATTAGATTTGATTAAAAAAAGAGTACTGAGTACACACGAGTTGAATTGAACCCAACATCTTCTCAATTAATTTTTTTCATTTATCATAATTTCTTAAACTTAAATTCTCAAATTAATGATCATAACTCATAAAACGTAAATTATTTATCATAAATCACAATTATCCTTAATAACTCATAAAACATAAATCATAACTCATAAATAATAATAATAATAATAATTGTCATTTTATATGAATATGATTAATAAGACTAATAACACAAATTACAGACAACATTCAACAAGTTAAGTAGTCAACAACATAGAACAAAAACAAAATAAAAAAGAGAGAGAGGGAGAGATAGAGAGAGTAAGAAAAATACGCTCACCAGTCAAAGGTTGCTCGAAGATTCCAAGACCATAACACATCGGTGGCGGCGATTCCTCATCTCCTCGTCATCGCAGCCTCACCCGTGACGTCGATAGCAGCAAAGTCGTCACTTGTTCATAGACTCTCAATTCGTACAAATTGGAGACACACAGCTGTTGCCTTTGAATCAAATGAAAATTGTGGAATGGAATTACGAAGGGTAAGGGTTTGCAATTTCAACCTTCAGCTTCAAGTTTGCCTTTTACGATTTGGAATTGGATTGGAGTTGGATTTGGACATTTGTTGTTGATTTGGGGGAAATACATATGACATATCCATGGACCATGATTCATTGATTTTGGCATAATGTTTTTAAACAAAAGGAGGTACCGAACATTCCGAAGGAGCCAACATGCGTAGCCGCACCCCCTCCTCGGATGCTGGTTCCGCCACTGGCTCCAAATCATCTTCTTCACACCAATTGCATCCAAGACCATGCCTTTTTTTTTTTTTTTTTTTTTTTTTTGTATTTAACATATTTACACTAATTTATGTAGAAATCTGCTAATTTAGCAATAAATAATTATGTTTAGAAGTACACTTATCACCTAATACTTGAATTAAAGGACATTTGGAAGTCTCGTCCAAAGGTGAAAATAAAGGCATTGGCTTGATCTTGAACATAGACGTCATTTTAGTGCATTATGACACAATCAAATCAACATGATCATTTATAAAAACACGTGTTTACATGGAAAAAAATTACCTGACCTGTCGCAAAAACTCAAAACTCAATCAACATATTAGAATTTGAACTAATACATAACTTACAGCACAATGATGAGTGTTTCCACTCACAAAATTGACTAAAAAATTCCAAAAACAAATGAAAAATTATTTAAAATCAAATGGTTAAGAGGTTAAAGGAGGAAAAATCTTAGAGATCCCATCTTTCACTATAAAAATTTGCCTCAAATCAAGGTAAATTAGGATTGTCACTCTTGAAAATCTTAGTAGTCTCTTATCGAAATGTTCTTTCCACCAAAAATATGTCAAAACCCTTATTCTTTATTCCTTCGTACAAAAAGTTCATTAAAAAACCCGAAAAGTGGCAAAATCTTGCCAAGACTCTGGCAGAAAAATTTCACTACTGACATTAAAAATTAATTTTTATTTTAGAGGTCAACAATATTAAGAAAAAAATAAGTAAAATTTTATTAATACTATGTTCTTATTATGGACTTCATGTTTTATTATGTTTGTCGTGTTTGACGAGGTGTGTTGAATTATTCAGCTGATGTTTGAACCTCATTTTCTAAAAAAATCATTTTTTTTTCTCAAACTCATTTTTAATCAAACATTCTTTAAATAAAATAATTTTACACGTAAATCAATTTTTTACTTACTTTTTAAGCACGTAATCTCCAAAATTTTACTATTATACAATTTATTTTTCATAAAAAAAAATGAGACTAAAACAATGCCTTAAATCTCCATCTTGGAAGAATTTATAAATAAATAGAAATGAGTAATTAATAAGTGAATAATACTGATAGATTTATTAAATTATATGATCGAAAATAAAGTTTAATCAATTATAAATAATTTATAATTTATTGTTTTTTCAAATAGAATGGATAAGCAAAATAGCGTATGAGCTGTTTGATTCTCATTTTTTGCAAAAAAAAAAAAAAAGCATTTTGAAATAGTGATTTGATGAATAATGCATGGTTAAAAAAAAAATTGAATTTACATGTAATATTATTTTATTGAAAAATGTGTGGTTGAAAAGAAGAGGAAAAAAATATGAATCAAGTCAGATAACCCAAAGTTTACCATACAACTTGTGACTCCACGGACCGTATTTGTAGGTAAGAGTTGTTCATATTTATAGGCTTTTATATATTATTTTTTTCACAAGTTTTAGCTCCTTTTTGGTGTAAATTAAAATAAAATTCTTGGTAGAAAATATATGGTTGAAAAAACTTGAAATTTTAATCAAACCTAATAGGAAGTAAATTTGTCTTCTGTTTAGGTTAACCTCCTGCCCTAATAGTCAATTGATGATATTACAAAATATTTTGAGCTAAGATAAAATCAATTAGGCTTCTGTGACGAGATGGATATATTTACCTAAATAGTTTTGACTTAAAGAGAAAGCTAAACCTAGTTAATTACCCTAATTAAAAGTAAGTTAGTAGGTCC
This sequence comes from Osmanthus fragrans, assembly GCA_019395295.1. Classification (NCBI taxonomy): domain Eukaryota; kingdom Viridiplantae; phylum Streptophyta; class Magnoliopsida; order Lamiales; family Oleaceae; genus Osmanthus; species Osmanthus fragrans. The sequence goes on from CM033343.1 coordinate 2,857,115, forward strand.
AAATCCACTAAGATTAATTAATTAATTATGGCCTAAATATGTGTTAGAGTTTAAAACTTACTGTAATATTATCAATCACTAAATTAATTTAAATGTGTTTTTGACAATCGAGCGTGCTATTGTCTTTAATAAATAATCATAATTGATAACTACATATTCTCACAATAAAATATTTTTCACGCGAACCCAAATTTTTCCTACTTTTTAACTACACATTCTCCAAAAGTTTAATATTTAAAAACACATTCTTCCCAAAAAAAAAAATTAAAAAAAAATGGTTATTAAACTGTGGCTAAAGAATATTTGTTTTAATACTACATTAAAATTGTAAAGGTATAAAAGTTACTACGTAAAATCGATTAAAATTGCAATAATTGGAAAATCAAGGGAGTCATATGTAATAAATATATTGATAATCCCTAGCGGCCCCGGCCCCGGCCCCAGCCCCGCACTCCTTTTCAAAATCAAATTTTCCCATGTTTTTTATCTAGATAATTGGACATGTATCGGGACAACGAATATAATATAATATTTCTTTCACACAATTATGTTTTATTATTCAAAATATCGAGTCAAACTATGATGACTAGAACATTGAAACACTTCGTCCATTTTTCAACGGTATAATTGAACCTGAGAATAAATGATTAATTACCTATTCCTAAGAAAAATTGAAAGAATTTGGTGAAGATTCTGTAATAAATGTTCGTAGTGTCATCGAATAGATACTAATCCTAGACAAAGGTCCACAAAGATAGAAATTGTTGATTTCAATCTTAAAACCATGAAAGAAATGAATGCGTGCCCTTGGAACGACCCAAATATGTCCAATCAAAGCACTGGCAATCAAAAAACAGCAAGCATTTAGGAATTTGCCGTGTGCTTTGCAGACATTATTATCTAATATGTTTTCAAACGATTATGCTTCTCCTTTTAGAAGAATGCTGTGATCCCAACGCTCTTGTTCTCAATCAATAATGAATAGCAGGCGCTTAAAACAGTAGTGTGTTAACACAAAGGCACTAATTAGGTATTCTAATCATATATCAGAGGTGCAAAAATGATCTTTTACTCATGATAGATAAGAGTTATCTTGCCCTACCGTTAACGTGAACGTTTGAGCCTACAATTTTTGACAATTCAACGTTGAATTGTCAAAAATTGTTGAATTCTTGAATTGTCAAAGATTGTAGACTTGATAACTGACAGAGGTGTCACATCAACCGTTGACATGTTTTATCCTACCCACCATGGGTAGGAGATCATTTCTAATCAAAGGTGTTGGCCAGCTCGGTTGTAGAGAGACAAAGCGGCACAGCACACCTTCAAAAGTAGGAGAGCTCATCGCCCAACATGAGCCTCTGGGTAGCCCAGCCATGTTTGATGCCACTAGAAAACATACTAACAGTGTAAAAGGCAGTGTCTATATTGCCACGTATATTTCAGATGTAAAGAACCAGCAAACAGTCTCTAAGAGGAAACATAATTTAACACTACTCTAGCAAAAGACAGACTAAATCGAAACCCAGCAAAAAATTATAGTCAACATAACTTGCAATCTCTCATAGCCCTGGAGCCACCCTCTTCCTGGTATTTTGTAGCTGCTAGTATAAATAATTCAAACTTAGTTCAAGCAAGCATAGGGGTCGTTAAGCTGAACTTTGTATTGTTTGAATTACCTCTCATTAGAGTAGAAAACATAATGTGGACGGCAATACGACAAAGATGTACCAAGTCATACATAGAGATCAATTTCTATGACAGTTTGAAAACTTCCTTTCTCGATAGTAAAAGTCCAAATTTGATTCATAAATCCACTTACTAAACAGGGCTGTATATAGCATATGGATAGAATTGCATATCCAAAGGTATAGACGTGCTAAGCCTGATTTTCAATGAACTTGTGCTAGAGACGCAAAAGCACAAAATTAATGAGTGAACATCAGCAAAAAAAAAGAATGAGAAGAAGTTAAACAATAAGTCAACAACGCAAAACGGTGTATAGCTTTGCATAGCATAAGATAAGCTACAGTTTAGAATATATTCTTACAACATAGTCTACCGTTAAAACTAAGTGCTCTGTCCTCCCAAATTGCACAAGACTTTCTGCATAGATTAGATTCAGTGCTCTAATCCCCAAAGTAAAAATAGCAAGACATGGAGATAATAATTTATAGGGGGAACATAAATCACTACAACACGGGCTTTATCAAATACTACAAGGCACAAACCATTATGTGCATAAAAACTATGAGAACATGGTAATTTTGTCGAGTTTGATTCAACTTAGTTAAACAGTCAAGGTTCAACTTATAAATGGTCAAACTTCATTTTAATCAACATCCAAACTCACTTCTATCTATTTATAAAACCATTAAGAATTCTTCCCAAACAGAGGACTACGAAAAAATAATGAGACAGGCAATAGCTCTGTCGGGAACTCTTTATGAACCATATTTCTTTCTTATAAACCTGTAACCAAATCAAATCAGCTTCCTTCACATCTTGTATATCATTACTGATCGTCTAACATCCCATAGAAGCATAAAAGTAACAACCTTTTGTCGATCAATTTTACCATAGCATCAGTATAGTTCAAGAAATCAAACCTCCTAAATTTTCCTGCCAAGCCACAAAATTATTTCCAAATGATTCTAATTTCCATCAATATCAACCGAATTACTAAAATATCATAGGAAATTCTACCTTCTAAACCAATATTAAAGACAGTATCAGCTGTCAACAAGAAAAAACATTGACAAAATAAATCATCTCTCGAGGGCTTAAGAAATGAATGGCACCATTACAATATCAAAGGTAACGACTCTTAGCCCTTTGCTGCAGCCCTCTGATTTTTCATTTTCTGACCAAGAATCTTGGCCGCGATCAAATTATCATCGAAGTGCCTCGCATAAGGGTGAGCTCTAGGGACCAATCTCCTAAACTTCTCAAAATTCTTCTCCGCGTGGACATCTTTCCTTAATAATGTATAAATTATGCCCTGACACAAATACGGTCGGAAATCCCTCGGCTCCTCCTTCACCAACTCCTGATAAACCTTCAAGGCCTCGCCATATCTACGCTCCATAACCTGAATTTGAGCTAGCAACAGCTTAAATTCCCTCAACTCAAACATCTTATTCTTCTTCTTACACAATTTCATTACTTCCTCGACGCTCTTCTCAATTTCTTCCAGTTTCTTGCTAGATTCCTCCTGCGAGGCCGCAATCAACAACCCGGCGTATGCCTCCACTTGAAAAGGGTCCTTTTTTAATGATTCACCGAATCCATATTTCGCCATCACATTATCTCCAATGTAAATATAGAAATGGGCTTTCATCAAAAGCCACTTGGTTTCCTCTGGCTCGAGCTCTATTAACTAGTCGAGAACACCAGTTGCTTCAGGAAACTTTCTGCTGTTTAATTTGATTTCCGCCAAGTTCTTCAGCGAGTCAATGTCATATGGATTCGACAACAAATGTTCTTCGAGGAATTTCTCTCTTTCTTCATCTGCAGGCGCATCTTTTGTAGTAGTTTCCACAGTAGGCGGTAATAAAATTGGAGAAGCAATGGCAGGTTTGTGAGTAAAGTAAAACTGGAAAAACAGGAGAGAGACGGCAGCAATGGTGGAAATAAGGGTCGTTTCGAGTGGGGCCAAAAACGAAAAATGTGAATTCTGAGCAATGGATTTTGGCACTTTTGAGTAAAAAACTGGAAAATTGAAGAACTTCGGTAGTTTATTAGGGTTTCCGGGGTTTGATGTGGAGGCTTTAATAGGTTTGTAGGATAAAGGGGGAATTGGTCGACGGGGGATGCTGAAGGAGAGGCAAGAGAGGGATCTGGAGAAATTTAGACAGTGGGGATGAAGTGAAGGGGTGAGGGGCAGGTGGCCGTGAGTGAATTTAGCAGTTGTATGGTTCATGGTGACCATGGCCATAGGGCTTACAGGGTTTAGCGGGATTTAGGTGGAGACGGAGGGTTTTGGGGATTTGACGGACGGCCTAAAATGAAATTGCCTTAAATTGCCTTATGGCTCTAAACTTCCACACATGTTTCTATTATGTCCCTGTACTTTAAATTGTTTAATTTCCAAATATGATTTTCATCCATCCCTACATCCTTCCACATGTGGTGAACAATGGGTGGATGAGGCCCGAAGAAAAAAAATAAATAAATGAGAATTTGTGATAGTTTTTTAATGACAAAAAATTATCAGTTGTTGAATACTCTCTTTTAACAATAGCCACTTTTCTAGTTAACATCCATCATCTGTATGTTATAAATTGTATTTTTATCGATTTGCACAGATCATGCAAGAAAGCTTTAACATCTCAAAAGTGGATCATTGAGTAATATCATAACTGAAATTGAGGAAGCTAAAGTCAAGGGCTTCATATCGTTGTCTAACTCAAATGAAACATTCACCATTACTTGTTCAGGTGGGGAACTAAAATGATTCGATAAATTTTTTGAGATTTTTTTACTTGTTTCTACTTCATGAACATCTTCTTTTAATTCTTGAAGACTTTTGATCTCTTTTCTCTCGTTCTTTGCAAAATGAACTTACCATTAAGCAGTACCTATAAAAAATTGGTAATCATACAAACTTTACCACATGGTCAATGAAATAATTTACCTATGCATGTGCCACTATAAATCGTCAGGCTCTAAAGGGTTACACATTTTTTTTTTTGAGATTGAAACTCATAGTTATGGACCGAAGTATTGAGAATTAAAAACTTTAGATTTATTTCATCAAGTGCAATCAATTTTGGAAAGAAGAAAATGACATTTAAGAACACAAGGGGACGTTCTCTTTGTATTTCAGTTTTATGTTTTGTGTTTTGTGTTTTGGGTGTCTATTTTGATATTGTTGAAAACTCGTTATTTTTGTCGTTTTGAAAAAATAATTTTCGACCCGTGTTTTTTGAATTTTGACAAATTTGTGAAGAAAACACCAAAACGTAAAAAACTTGTTTTACGTTTTCTTCACAAAATTTTCAGCCGTTTTCAAAAACTTGTTTTCAAAAATGGGAAAAAAACGCGTTTTCAATATTTTGAAAAATCGAAAACAGAAAACGGCCCGAAAATTGCAAAGAGAACGCCCCCTAAAAGATTTATAGAAATTCACCTCAATGGGAGAGTACCTCATTTTTTCGTCGCTTCAGTAATTAATTATTATGAAAAAAGTTTACAAGAAAAATTACACAAACCCATCTTCTCTAATTTCTCTTTACTTTTATAATGATAATGATAAGATTCTAATGACGACTCCCTAATTACAAGACATATTATGACAATTGAAATTAAGAATGTAAAAATTCCTAAACTGGCTTTAATAGAATTTTGGTCCAGAAGCAAACCTCGAGGAGGGGGACTTCCTACCCGCTTCCAACCGTGATGGCACCGACTCCGCTCGATGATAATAATTAAATTTCACGACTTAACATCGAGTCTTTTGTATGGAACACTCAAATATTACAAGAGGAGAAGCAACGAAAGAGGAAAACATAAGTCACGCATTGTTTGGAACATATTTGATCAGAATTTTTCCATGTGTATAGAATGTAGTTCACAAAAAATTATCAGAAATCTCACATGGGAGGTGGGTCCCACATGAATAAAATATTGCAAAATATTGACCACCCCTGCTGTTGTGAGTGTTCTGTATCGTTTCTATTGCCTCCATTTCTGTACGTGTAACTTTGCTGATTTGACCAAGGGCAGAAAATACTTTGTGTAAAGTACACAGTAGATAGTCTAAGTTGAAGAAATTGATTGTTCATAAATAAGAATGCTTGTCGATATGCTTTTGTTTGACTAAAATTCGCGATAACAGCCACTAGAAGAATAATTATTCAAGTATTCAAGTATTTCGTATTAAAATATTCGTGGACCCCTCTCCATGTGAGAGGGGTGTAAGCTATTTGGTACACCATAAGGTGTACAAATAGCTTTATCCTTTAAAGTAGGGATACATTTATTATTTTTCAATTTAGCATTCTACACACGCACCCCATGTATAGGTTGGAAGCTGATGCATACACGTAAATTACATATAAATGAGTAACAATGAGATTTGACTTAAAATTAAAGTTTAATAATGTGCTAGTGACCTTACCTAAGTACAATAATTTTTGAAACGATGAAAACAAAATTTTATATAAATAGAATTTTTGAGAGGTAAATATAACCCATGTTTGTTATAACTGCAAAAAATAGTCCATGTTTGGTACTCATTTTCATTTTCATTTTTATTTTTAATCACACATTTTTCAATAAAATAATATTTTCCATCACATCAATAACTTTTCCTTCTTTTTCAACCATATATTCACCATCACATCAACTCAAAAAATACATTTTCTCCAACAAAATGGGTATCAAACAAGCCCTATAATAAGTTCTTGTTTAGTCCCCTTTAAAATTTAAAATTGTTTATTATAGTACTATTGATCACGAGTTCGATTTCTCCTATCAACACTTTTTCGATCCAGTCTGTTGCATTGGACTTGCCTAATGTGATTAACCTAGTTGACATGATTTGCAGACTATTGTGTCAGCCTGAGAATTTATCCAGTGCTCATTTTAAGGGTAACGGTTGCGGATTCCTCGTAAAAAAATAAAAAAAATAAAATATTATACACACAAATTAATAAAGTTTCTTTATTTTTTTAACCACACATTCTCAAAAAAAATACAATTCAAAAACTCTTTAATTTTTCAAGTAATTTATTTATATATTTTAAATGTTGTAAAAAAACAGAAAAAAAGAAAAGAAAAGCATACTAGACACGTGATATCATCGTGCACTCCTCATATATAAAGGTCGCTTAAAAGTTTCTCACGCTAAAACCCTAGAATTGGCTGCCCGCCTTGCCTTCAAGGTTTTCGGCCTCTGTCTCACTCCTCCGATTTACTTTCTCTACCTCCGATTTACTGCTTTATTAATATGCACATACTGAGATTTATGTTGATTCACACTAATCTTAACTTATTCTTTTGATTCATTTTGAAGGTAAACAGGTAGAGATTATTAGTGTTTAGGGTTTCTTTGGTCCCAAATGGCTCCAGCTAAAGGTACATTTTTTTTCTTTCATTCAATTTGAATTTTCATAAATTACAGCTCGTAATGGACTTTTGTTATTACTTTTTTTTTTTTTTGCCTATTTTTCTTATTAGCCCAATCATCGTAGAAATTATTGATTAGTTTAATTTGTATGTAATAAGCATTTTGTAAAGTTCTATGTTTTGCTGTATAATTGTGATTTTAGTAATGTGAAACTTGATGCTTTACGGGGTAAGGACTTGATGAGGTTGGAGGATTTGGTTTTAAAATGAAACGATTATGTGGAACACTCTAACATTGTCATAATAAGGAGACAATTGAAAAGTAGAGCATATAAATGAAATGAATATTAAGAAAATACTAGTCTATGCTTGGAAAGAATTTATCAATGGTTTAATTTTGTAAATATATAGGTATCGGTGGATAAGTGGATAGTGGAATGTGTGCTTGAAAATAAAGTTTGAGCATTTATAAATTGATGCCAAACGGAGGCTTGGTATCGATTGGATGTTTGTATTATTCAGAATGTACTTGACAGGAATTTTTGGTCAAAGTAACTCTTAAGTCAAGAATGAAGAAACATTGAATTTTTTCCTATAATTTTCAGTTGGTTAAAGGTTGATTTCCTCAGATTTAAATTCTCTTTTCACACATACCATTTACTTAGAGCATTCATGTAGAGTTATCTTCGTAATTCAGTTATGTGAGCATGCTTGTACTAGTCTCTCTCTCTCTTTTTTTTTTTATTCTGTAAATACTGCATAAAAGATTATAGACACCTGGATTGGATTGATAATTCGAATAAAATAGGATATCTACACGTATCTTGCTCTTCTTGTTACCTGTTTCAATAATACATTTCTTAAGAGTGCTACACCTGCGTCATTCTTTATGTTACTTAGTTTGAAGTTTAACGTGTAGTTGATCAAGCAAAGAAGTCTGACCCAAAGGCTCAGGCCTTGAAGACTGCTAAGGCTGTGAAATCAGGTTCAACAGCCATTAAGAAGAAGTCGAAGAAGATAATTACTAAAGTTACATTCCACCGACCCAAGACATTGAAGAAGGATAGAAATCCCAAGTACCCACGGATTAGTGCTCCTCCTAGGAATAAACTTGATCATTACCAGATTCTGAAATATCCCCTCACCACTGAATCTGCAATGAAGAAGATTGAAGATAACAACACCCTTGTGTTCATCGTTGACATCCGTGCTGACAAGAAAAAGATCAAGGATGCAGTCAAGAAAATGTATGACATCCAGACCAAAAAAGTCAACACTCTTATCAGGTAAAAGGGAATTCAACTGCTCTTTCTTTTTACTATCACTAAGCGTTATTTACTTTTGTCATTGTGTTTTTTTTGATGATCATCACTAGATATTTAGATATTGGCAATGAAGTTTCACATTTATTTTCACACATTTAATAGTACCATCTTGTTCTCCCATTCTCATTATTACATCAAATTGACATAGATTCATCATGGGTTTATGTACACTGAATTAAATACATAGAAGAAATTCTGAAGATGATAGAAATAGGAGTTGTAATTTTATTCATTGAGAAATCACATATTTATAGTACAACTCAATAAACTAAATATGAAAAGATAAATAACAATTCCTAAAATTAAGCAACTAAATATGAGAAGATAAATAACAATTACTAAAATTAAGCATATCGTCATCAATCATCTTGACCAATTTGTTTCAATGATTCCTTGATTTCCTCCATCATATATTTTTGTGCAAATATTCATAATGCAAGTTATCCATAATCATCCCTTGATTTATTCTCTTAACACTCCCCTTCCTTATTTTCTCCATTGTCAATATTTGTTGTTGCTAATACCCTCCCTCAAACTTTGCCGGGGTTGGAGGCAAAGTTTGTTGCAAAAATGAAAGTTGTTTTGGACATGTTGTGGTGGTGTAAATTCGCTTGTTTTTTTTTGCGAATCTTGTGTATCCCATATTGCATGGGTTGTGTCTCTGAGAGTTTGTTCAGAGAATGTTCCGATGATTCGGACTTTTTATAGGCAATAAATTCATACGTTGATTTGTGGTATGAATTTTTGTTGTTGCCGTGTTGTTTGAATTTGGTGCGGGTAGCATATTGATTTGTATTGTCTGGATCTTGAATGATATATATGGTGGAAGATAACTTGAGAGGAGTGAGAATCAAATTGTTATGTGTAGGAAAGTGAGATCATGATGAAGACAAGGGAAAAAAAAACATTGATGGACGAGTATTTATTTTTAAGAAAACTAGAAGAAAGAGGAAGATGAAAAAGTTGGCCGGACGAGCGGCACTAGGCCGCTCGCCGGAAGCGGAAGTTTGGAACCTGCTCTGATACCAAGAAGAAATTCTGAAGATGATAGAAATAGGAGTTGTAATTTTATTCATTGAGAAATCACATATTTTATAGTACAACTCAATAAACTAAATATGAAAAGATAAATAACAATTCCTAAAATTAAGCAACTAAATATGAGAAGATAAATAACAATTACTAAAATTAAGCATATCGTCATCAATCATCTTGATCAATTTGTTTCAATGATTCCTTGATTTCCTCCATCATATATTTTTGTGCAAATATTCATAATGCAAGTTATCCATAATCATCCCTTGATTTATTCTCTTAACACTCCCCTTCCTTATTTTCTCCATTGTCAATATTTGTTGTTGCTAATACCCTCCCTCAAACTTTGCCGGGGTTGGAGGCAAAGTTTGTTGCAAAAATGAAAGTTGTTTTGGACATGTTGTGGTGGTGTAAATTCGCTTGTTTTTTTTTGCGAATCTTGTGTATCCCATATTGCATGGGTTGTGTCTCTGAGAGTTTGTTCAGAGAATGTTCCGATGATTCGGACTTTTTATAGGCAATAAATTCATACGTTGATTTGTGGTATGAATTTTTGTTGTTGCCGTGTTGTTTGAATTTGGTGCGGGTAGCATATTGATTTGTATTGTCTGGATCTTGAATGATATATATGGTGGAAGATAACTTGAGAGGAGTGAGAATCAAATTGTTATGTGTAGGAAAGTGAGATCATGATGAAGACAAGGGAAAAAAAAACATTGATGGACGAGTATTTATTTTTAAGAAAACTAGAAGAAAGAGGAAGATGAAAAAGTTGGCCGGACGAGCGGCACTAGGCCGCTCGCCGGAAGCGGAAGTTTGGAACCTGCTCTGATACCAAGAAGAAATTCTGAAGATGATAGAAATAGGAGTTGTAATTTTATTCATTGAGAAATCACATATTTATAGTACAACTCAATAAACTAAATATGAAAAGATAAATAACAATTCCTAAAATTAAGCAACTAAATATGAGAAGATAAATAACAATTACTAAAATTAAGCATATCGTTATCAATCATCTTGATCAATTTGTTTCAATGATTCCTTGATTTCCTCCATCATATATTTTTGTGCAAATTTTCATAATGCAAGTTATCCATAATCATCCCTTGATTTATTCTCTTAACACTCCCCTTCCTTATTTTCTCCATTGTCAATATTTGTTGTTGCTAATATACATTACTGTTCATCTTTCAAATGCGAGTCTAGCTACGCTATAGATAAGTACAACTGATGAGCTTATCACCATGTGACTGGCATTGGCATTCACTTCGTACATGTATTTTTATTAGCTTGCTCTGCCTTGTGCAAACAGACACCACTCGTCACAATCTCAGATGCTTATTAATTTTTGGTGTGACTGACTGCGTTTTTCTGTTATCTCCTGTTTCAGGCCAGATGGGACCAAGAAGGCATATGTTAGGTTGACACCTGATTATGATGCTCTTGATGTTGCTAACAAAATTGGGATCATCTAAGTGATTGGCTCTTCAGTTTTGAGGTTAAGCTTGGAAGGATTGGACTTTTAATCATTCTGGCTTTTGTAGAACCGAATTCATTTTTGTTTTCCGTTTTGATGTTCAGAGATGGTTTTTTGCTAAGTAATATTAGACCTTGGTATCTTGTATAACCTTGAATTTTGTTCTTTGGCTTGCATTTTTGTTTCTCATTCATTTTCCTCATTGTTCTCGGTTAATGTTTAACGGAACTTGATTTGTCAAAGGTAAAATGAAATATGGTTTTGGTGGCTGGAAATGTTGCAGTAAAAGATTATTTTGCAGATCAATTTGCTCCTAACAAAATTACAATTTACCGAACTTCAATGTGCAATAGTTGGGCTAAATTCAAAATTTTCTGCGAGAAATGTATCGTGACTATCCAGGACACGTTCAACGAAAAAACTCAGAACTCTGGAAATCTCATCCCTTTCTCCATGTCTTTTGTCTCCTGTAACGAACACGTGAACCTTGCTTTTAATTTCAATCCAGCTGCATCCGGGAATCCTCTTTAGTCCTCTATGCCTCATCTCTTCCCTTACCTTCAATACACTATTCCCATCTTCCAGCAGCAGAATGAGCATTTGAAATCATTACATATGATGAAACATCTCCAGGATCCAATTCCAAGATTTTCCGGGCTGCAAATTCCCCAAGTTCTAAGTTTGAATGGATCTGGCAGCCTCCCAGGAATGCCTTCCAAAATCCAATTCCTGGCTCAAAAGGCAAATCATCGATAAATTTCTCCGCTTCTTGAAACCTCCCAGAGCGAGACAGTAAATCAAGAACACTTGCATAGTGCTCTGCTTTTACCTGGCTAGGGTCCTCGAGTCTAGCCTGATTGAAGTATTTATAACCTTCATCAATCAGGCCGACGTGATTACAAGCCAAGAGTATACCTAGAAGGGTTACATCGTTTGGTTGGACGCCTGATAACTTCATCTTCTTGTACATTTCTAATGCTTCGTTTCCTTTTCCATTCTGCGCATAGCCACATATTATAGCATTCCAAGAAACAACATTTCTTGTCCGCAGTTTATTGAATACCAAAAGACCATTTTCCATGCTTCCACATTTTGCATAGAAACTTATCAAAGAATTTGCAAGAAACAAATCGAGCCCTCCAAAGAATTTTACTGCACAAGCATGAAAACTCATCCCCATGCCGAGTGCTCCAATGTTAGCTGCTGCAATCATGGCACAGGGAAAGGTACAATCACTAGGCATGACACCTTCTCTCAACATCTCAACAAAGAAATTTACTGCTTCTTCATTATGTCCTATTTGGCTACAACCACTGATCATATTATTCCAAGAAACGACGTTTCTCTCGGGCATCGACCAAAAGATCCGAATAGCTTCATCTAACCGCCCTTCTTTCATATAACCACGAATCAAAGTTGTGTATGAAACCACATTTGGTTCATACGTATCCTCAAATGCCCTTTCAGCATCCTTAATATTGCTTAACTTTACGTAGAGATCTAACATAGAACTACCCACAAAGACATTGGAATTAAGACCAATTTTTTTGGCCAAAGCGTGTAACTGCTGGGCCTAAGTGGAGATCTTTTGAAAGAACACAGGAACGAGTTACAGTACCAAAAGTGTACTCATTCGGTCGGATATTCAAATGAAGCATCGTTGAGAACCAAGTTATTGCTTCTTTATGCTGGTTTTGTTTGGCGAAGTTGCCAATCAAAGCTGTCAAAGATACAACATCTCGTCTAGACATTTCATCGAGCAGTTGAGGAGCGTCTGAGAACTCATTCGACTCACAGTCTGATTTACAGGGTTCTGGTTCTCGAGCCTGTATGTGGATTCTTTGTATCACGTGGGAATGATTGTGAAGTAGAGCGTACAAATTTTTGATAAGACAATGTCTACATGTTGTGATTTTCAAGTGTGCCGCCATGCCGGTGGCACAGGTAAGGGGAAACGGGTCCTAATCTTACGTAATATATATCAAACAACAAATGTCCCCAGCTCAAATCATTACATGTTCAAATTTTTATACATAATTGTAGCTAAATTTAGTTTGCGTAAAATGAGAAGAACTTTGATCATATATATGTATATATGGCTGTAATTAAATCATAATACCTCGGATCATAAACCATTCAAACCATTGTACCATGACATCAAGATCTCGGACACTCGAAATATCATCGATCCTACCGTAGACAAATATGATTGTTATATTTAAGTCGTTATCGTGTAATTGTTGGTACATGGTTGTAAAAACATGCGAGAAATGGTTGTTTGTAAACAATAAATGAAAGACACTAGTTTAATCCACATGAGTGTGATTAAACCACGAATATGGGAAGTGAAAGTGACAAATTTATGCAGTAAAATATACTGAACAAATAAGAAAGAAAATGAAGAAAAGCAAATCCGAAGCAAGTGATGACACTCTTTCCTTAAGACAATATTGTTCCGCAAACGGTGCTTATGGTTCACGACACTTGTTCTAAGATACAACGGATTCGACTTGTGGTAGTAGCACTACAAATCACAAATTTCAGCGACCTTTTGACTGATTTCACTCTCTAAAAGAAGAACTTTTGGAATAATTTTGGGAAAGTTTTGACAAGAGAATAATGTAATGCTTAATGCACAAATAGTATGTGATGCATTAGAGACGTCCAAATGGTCCTGTTTATAGAGAATGAGGGGTTGCGAGCAAAGTGTTGTGAGCCAAAACACAACAAACGCGAGAATCCATTTCGCCCGATTTTCGCGCACTTTCTCGATCGAGCGGCACTTACAGAGAGTTGGTGGCTCGATGTCGCTCAAGCGGCATCTTCGTTCGAGCGAAAACACTCGTCACTCGAGCAACAGTGTTATCTAATTTCCTCTAAATTTTCTGTCAACTTTACACCGCAATTTCTCATTTATCCGAGATTGGTTTCAACACGCCAAATATACACGGAAATCAAAATTTTCTTTTAGGGGTCGATTCCCGTTTCGAAGTAGCAAATCATTTGCCTAAACGGATTGAATTTGAAATATTTGACCGAAATTGACATGAAGTCACACTTTTCAATGTTTGATTTTTAACCAATTTTTTTTCAAGTTTTAAACCAATTTTCATCGGTAATATAGCTTCACTCATCTAGTAGAGGTCAGACATGATTTGTTACATTGACTATTCTAGGTTCAAGATGTGTCAATTAAGGTAGCCAACGAACTTTCACTATTTAAATTATTATTAATTATCTAAAAATTTGAATAAAGCTTGTCCGGAGCTACCTTGGTCGGACCCGAACGACAATTTCTCCAATCTGTCTATTATTCGTCCGAATCTTCTAAAAAAAAATTGAACATCTTTTCGTAGTGGTTATGTTCTTCACGGGTGATTATTTGACAGCTGGATTTCAGGTTCAGCAGACTGAAACAATTGAGGTGGTTCAACTCTTGCATCAACACTTCAAAGCGCGATTCACTGGCTTTCTTCTTAGACATTTGCCCTTCTATACAAAAGATTACTCATAAGTGTAATAAGTACATAAAAGATAAAAACCCACTCATTTTCATGGTTTAATGATATTGATAAATCTTTGATGATTACTTTTTTTTATTACAACTTTTTCAATGGATATCATTTCTTGATATTAGATGAGAATCAGAAGTTGGGGTTTAATATCATTCCCAAAGGTGAGATTTCTGGAAGAGGATAGCATGTAGAAGAAGTACAAGTTAAGACAATAATAAATACATGTTAGCAGTAGTAAAATTAGTTGCTAATGATAAATAGGTCATAGTTTAAAAAAATTTGCTATCTAAATTTATAAATACCCTTTAAACAACAAAATGTTGTTTAGAATTAGAGTCACTTGAAGATGTTATAAGGACGTCTAGGAAGTGTTTTAAACCGTTTAAAATATAAAAATATAGAAATAAATAGTGGATAAGACCACAAGATTGATTTTAGAGCTAGATTTCTGATTGTTAAACAATCAAAAGTAGTTTTAAGTATTTGATAAATTCCACCGCAGTGTGAAGGTTCGATTCTTACCTCTTACAAGATATGAAATTGGACTCTTTGTGGGCACTAATATGTCAGCTCTTGTACCATGACTTGCTGAGGTATATCTCGCAATTTACTTCCTCCACAATACTCTAGGAGTGGGGTGATGATGGACCCTCAAGGTTGATGTTCAACCTTATTGACTATTTGATAAATTATAACATTATTTAGGAAAGAATTGAACTATCTGATAGGAGATATTGAGAGGAGTAAAATTGCAGCCTTTTAGATTATGCTTATATTCTCCAATTAGCTATAATTAAATAATCAATTTAAAACTAGTTAATTAAATTAATTCCTTTTCAACTATATGGACTATGTTTTTTATTTTATAATTATATAAATTTTGAAAATTTAATATATATTTTTCCCATTTAAATTAAATATAGTGAATGTGTAGTCTTAAATAAATATCTAATCAATTTTTACAGTACTCTCAAATAATAATAATAATAATGCAAAATGATCACGCAATAATCAATGTCTAGTTTAATAATTGTAAATAGGCACAACAATAAATCAATTGTTTTTGCCAAATGCTAAAATGTTTATTTTAAGAATGCAACAATTTTAAAACAAAAATTCATCAAACACTAACTCGATTCTTTCAGTAGCCGATTATTTTATAGAACTACAAGAACTGATTTTCTTAGCATAATAGTACGTCTAAGTGGGTATACTGATGGGTTTCTTCAAATGTGTGGATATAAGTGATTTGAATATTATAAACAATTTATAAACTTGAGCCAAACATTGGCGATGAAGTTATGCCCCTTAATTTTTCAATTATCCAATTTTCAAAGTACTATCAATAATTAAGATTCTTCCCTTAAAAAAAATCCCAAGTTAGAAAACCATTTTTTTTTTCTTTCTCAAATCTTATCAAAATCGCCTTCAAAATATGTCGTTCAAAAGTACCACAATATCCAATCCCTTCAAAATCGATCGTTCAAAAACCCCAAAATTTATCCCAAACCCACACAACATTAAAATCTCATCAAAATATTAATTGACAGTTTCAGAAAAATAAATAAATAAATCCTTTTAGTAACATTTCTAAACCCTAATCCAAATAAATATTCCAATTATACACGACTTTGGGCCACTCTTAGTCCATTAACGTGGTTCGGACTTTAAAATAC
This sequence comes from Osmanthus fragrans, assembly GCA_019395295.1. Taxonomy (NCBI): domain Eukaryota; kingdom Viridiplantae; phylum Streptophyta; class Magnoliopsida; order Lamiales; family Oleaceae; genus Osmanthus; species Osmanthus fragrans. Next base: position 2,873,217 of record CM033343.1, read on the forward strand.
AATAATAAAAACTCCCGCTTGACGCCTTCAGTTCAGTCTCCCTTACCTTCAATTCCCCGCCGCCAATGGTAATGACCGCCCCATAACGCTGCCGTTCACTACCGTTAGCCGCTGCTCCCTTTCCTATTTCCGCTATTCGAAAACCTAATTCCCGCATTTTCGCTTCAATGAGCATCGAGGCTCCTGAGAAATTTTCTCCTGATTCGATTCTCGATCGTAGGGAAAGTGGTATTCTTCACTTCGTCAAGTATCATGGACTCGGAAATAATTTCATATTTGTAAGTTTTGCATAAACTGATGATATTACCTTGACAATTTGGGATTTTTTTTTAAGTCGGACTGTTTTCAGGTTTTCTGCTTAACTGAAAAAAATTCTAGCTTTGATTTCAAAAGTCTGTTTTAAGGGAAATAACTGGTCTTTTGTTAAAGGTAGAGAAATGATAATCTTTATATAATGATTAAACATATAACTTTAATTGGTATTGTTGGTATGATCCCATTTTCCTTCTCTACTTCAAGTCCACGCACTATATAAATAATCATACATGGACTTCGGGGACTAATGTTATGCCCCCCATAAATGGGAGCTCTGACCGTGCGGCATGTGGCAGAAGCCCGCACCAATTGTCGAACCCATATAATTCCGAACCCACGATAGTTGAGTTTTGGCCGAGCCTTCATGGGAGCTGACCCCTCTGGCCGAACCCCAATTGGACGAACCCCTATTAACCGAACTCTCATGGGAGCCGACCCCTTATAGACGAGGCGATTTAGTAGAGGCATTTCAGGGAAGATCTTCATACAAGATCTCATAGCAAGTGGGTGATGTGACAATACACTGCAATGACGGCTTCAATCAATCGTACAAGTCAATCCTAGACTTAAATGTCAGAACTAGGGCTGCAAATGGTCATAACATTAAATGGATTGATGCCTATGACAAGAGGCCCAGCTGCTAGGATGAGGCCACGTGTCTCTTCATCCAATGGTTCTTACTCACCTTCTTTTACTATAAAAGCTCACCTATTGTGTCATTTGAAGGTAATGCTAAATTGACTTCTCAATACTACTTAGCAATTCTCTCTATATTTTACTGTTCTCCCCAAGGCCGACCCCCTTATACTTCTTGGAGGCTCACGTTTTAGCCTTCCCACACTCATATATTTCCACTCCAACTGACTTGATCGTCGGAGTGCGCGCGACCGGCTCCCCCCCATCTTTGGAGAAGGCCATGTGCAACTGACGGTTTGTCCTAGTGTGCAGGAACAAAGGCTGAACCGGACGTGAGAGGCCCTGGGATCTGTTGACAACTCATAGGTGCAATTTTTGAGGTCAACAGGTATGTTCTTACTTAAATTAAGATTGACATTGGTTGATTTTTTGTTTATGATCCATCAAAATGCTGATATTTTAGAGTTAAGCATAAAAGTGAGTTCTTCTGTTATTTCTCCCCGAGCAATGCTACTCGAACATTGGCGATGACTGCATGGGTGACCGCATGTGAGTATGGGAGAAAAAATTATTTTATTCACATGGGACCCGCAATGCGATGATCTATGTGCTCACCCCAATGGTAAAGTAGCATTTTTCGTTTCCCCCCTCTTCTTTTCTAGGAGTTAAGCGTAGCCTTATTAACTTTTATATTTAGATATGTAAACACAAGTGAGAATTTGTAAATTTGTTAGGATAGGTTTGATATTTCATTCTATCCTGACATTTTTGGTCTGTTGATTTGGTTAGGTTGATAATCGAACACTGACAAAGCCAGACATTTATAAAACACTATACTATTAATGAAAACAAGTCAACATTACTATGATTGTAACTATTTTTCAAAATTTGAGAACTTGATATAATTACATTGTCATCATTTTTTTCAAATATACATCACTAAACTCGTAGTAACAGCAATTGGAATAATTAAATTCGATGTTATAAGTCTGTAAACTAATGGGTACATCTAATTTTTTTTTGGTCACAACTAATTTTTCTGCAAGATTACGAAGACCTATTAACCCTTTGAGATCTTCATGAGTGCGCATATAAATAATATATATCTGAATTTGCTCCAGTGTCAAGATCTCTATTGGTTTAAAATTTTTTAGATAATATTCACAAAATTGAATTAACTTTTCTTTACCGAAAGTAGAAAATGAATTGTGCGGACACAAACATGTGACACAAAGGAGTAAGTTGCTATTTATCTCGGCAAAATGATCTTTCAACTCTTGTTCACAAAATGTAAAACAACTAACATTTGCTCCACTGAAGCATTACCAATATCATTCACAACAACGTTAAGTGTTTCAATTAGAATAACATTTACATGAAATATTAATTGTAGATTTTCAGGAGCTTTTTTCAAAGAAACAACCTGAAACTCATCATCATGATCACCTATATAGAGCAATAATTCAAGAAAATTTCCTTAATTTCTTCAATGTTTAGATTCGTTATGTCCACGAAATAAAATCTATTGTCGTAAATACAATTAAACCCTATCAATTGATGCATTTAGAAGAGTTTGATACGTTGTTTTTTGTTTTTGACTTATTCAAGGAAGTCGTCTCTATATTTTGTTTTTGATTCACAGAAGCCTCATACTTAGTTCGCGCATAGTTGTCGCACTATCACTTTTTCCAACATGAGTTTGAATAGTTCCTTTATTTTTCCAATTTGAGGATCTTATATCAATAAAAGAATCACCACCACCATGTTCCTCAATATTTGATTTGAAAAAAAAAAAAAAAAAAACAATAGAAGCAAAATACATCTTTTGCTATATTATATTCAGGAAAGTCATTAAACCAAAAAGTTTTAAATCACCTAAATGATGTATCTTCAAATACTTAATGTGGACACACATGATTTAGAAGCTACATGGACACTTTACACATATACTTAGGTCTGGGCACGATCCAGTTCGGTTCTGAAGAGAATCGAATCGAGCCAAAAAAATTTGGGTAATTAGTAAACGGAACCGTCGGGTCCAAATATAATTTTGGAACCGTTCGGGTTCGGTTCGGTTCGGATCTATTCGGTTCCATACTATAATTAATTTTTTTAACATTTATAACAACACTACAGTCTGACATGTTTAATCTTAGTTTTTACAAATTAACATATTCCAATTTAATAACATATAAATAACAAGTTGTCCAATAAAATTAATTTACCAATGTATACAAATAACAAAAAGTAGATAGTAAATTAATAATATTAAAACATCGGTGATCCATATAAATTAGAAGTCATAGACTCATAGAGATAAAATATTTTAAAATATTGCTAATACAATAGTACTTACCAACTATTTGATTTAACTATCAATTGATTGACTTGTCATACTAGATACTAAGAAACTCTAAAGGAAAAATTGAAAATCACAATTAACTAACATAAATAAACTAAAAATTGTTCAACTAATAAGATTTAATAAGAAAATATAATATATATTTTATTACCTGTCTCAATGCCCTCATAGAACTCGGTGTCTTCAATGCAAACTCTATCTTTGCTAATTTATTTTTAAAAAGTTAAAATAATTTAATCTTTCTCATATATAAAAATTAAAAAATTAAAAAAAAAATCGATTTTTATTCGGTTTTCGGTTTTGGGTCTAGAATCGAGAATCGAATCGAACCCGTCAGTTATCGATTCAGATACTCGTTCGGGTATTTCAGTTACGAAGAACCGCTTTGTTCGGTTCGGGTATGATTCGGTTCAATTCGATTATGGAGATATGCCCAGCCCTACATATGCTCTTCGAATTTCATCTCGCATATTAACATTATAATTATTGGAGTTCTTAATCCACGATCTGAAGGAATTTGTACTAAATCAATGTTATCCTGAACATCTCTTTTATCTCTAGTATCTAATTTTTCTCGAACATCTATTTTATCTTAAACACTTGTTTTACCAATATTTTTCACTTCACTTGAAAATATAGAATACTGTTTTAAATATCAAACCATCACGATCGACAAATAACATTCCAAGATACAAGAAATTTGTGTATGTGTGTTTATCTGTCTATTCTAGGTGTTGAACGGAGTTATGAACCTACCATCAGTATTTGACTTGGTTAAATGGTTTGGTAGTTGGCAAAGGTCGACAGAGGTTGGCAAGCCTAGGGCCTGGTTGACTGGCTCAAACTGTGGTTTGGGAACAGTCACTTGAGGACCTGAGGTCAAGAAGAAGAGAGGTGGTATGGATGTCATCGTTGAGATGAAGGGGAAGGAGATATTTAACAAACCTTATATAGAGAATAAAGAATCAAGATGAATGATTTTGATTTGAAACTTTTTCTATTTGTTCTATTGTGTTGTGCAAAAAGGGAGAGGAAATAGAAAGGGCAGTTTAGAATTTGGGGAAAAATTTAAAATTTAAATTAATAATAATAATAATAATAATAATTTTTTTAGAAAATTTTGTGGGATCACTTGACCCATATGACATCATATGCATCAACCAAACGTTCAAAAGTTTCCAGTTCTTCTACCATTAAACTATCTAATGGATAAATGCTTTGGAGAAAAAAACAAATTTAAAGAAGATGAATCTTTGTCACTATAATTCGAAGAAAAAAATTGCAATAGTTAAGAAGCCTTAATGATTATCTAAATGGCATATAAGCATCCCAATCTTTTTGAGCAAAAATGAACATCCAAAGCATGGAAAAATGAAAAGAAGTAAGGCCAATGCAAATTACCTTAGCTCTACCATCCAAATTAAATATTCTTATGGTATTGTTCGTGTCATTGATGCCAGGCATGCAAATATCACTACATTAGCTCCAATGCTGGAGTTATAAAACACAATTTCACCTGTCGTGGAATAATTTTAGGCTCCACTGAATCTCAATTACATTGGCAGATGCACATGGTGTCATGTCGGGTCAAGTGACCTTAACAAAAAAATTTTGATTTTTAAAAAGTATTTCTAATTTTTTTTTTTTTTTCAATTCTAGACTTTGCCCTTTCTTTTTCCTCTCATTTTGCACAATACAACTGAAAATATCAAAGAAAAGCTCAAATCCAAACCCTTTTTGTATCTCTATTTTCTACCTAGGGTTTGTCAAATCTCGTCTCCCCTTCATCTCACCGACATCATTCACCTCTCTTCTTGCTCTCAAGTCCATAAGTGATTATTCTCAATCTATGGTTTCAACTAGTCAGTCGAGCTCAAGCCTCTGTCGACACCAAGCCGTTGAGCCAAGCCAGATCGTAGAACTAGGTCTGTAACTCCATTCAACATCTAGAATGGACATGTAAAACATACAAGAGTTTCTTGGAATGTTATTTATCAATCTCGATTATTTTTTCTTTAGTTTTTATTTTTATCAATTTTATTGAGATGCTTGGGTTATTGATGTATTATGATTAATGAAATTCATAATGTGAATATTTAAATTAATGAAATTGTGTTTTTGCTAGAGAAATGAGTGTTAATTCCAAGTCTGGAATTCATTCTCACTTCCAAGTAAACAATAGTTTTCCCTAACTTGGTGATTTTGGAATTGATTGTTGTTTATCGTTAAAGTCTATATTATGTTTTGGTGAAAATTGGAATATGGTGTCTATTGAAATTAAATAATTGATTGTAAGCAGTGGGAATTAATTGTGCTTTTACATCTTTTATGGGCCCCACAATTTTTCAACCACACATTTCAAAAACTTCTATCATAATCTATAAAAAAATCTAATTTTAATCTTCAACAAACACCCCTCATAATGTTGATGTTGCGGATGGAATTCGAAGAACATATGTACAAAAGGGTCCATCGTGTGTCCACAAAGAATTTTGAGATTCATCGTTAACCTTATTGGTTTAATGACTTTTTTTGAATGTTTGGTATATAATATAGCAAAAGATAGTGTTTTTGTTTTATTGTTTTATTTTTAAACCAAATAGTGAGGAACATGGTGGTGGTAATTCTTTTTGTGGATGTAAGATCCTCAAATTAGAAAAAAAGACAGAGTTCGAACTCATGTTGGATAAGGCCTTAGTCTAGAAATTACTCTTAATCAATCTGGTGATACAGTTGGGGCTTCACTATAGCTCTTTACTTAACTTGATTTTTATGTTTTCAGCTATAAATGATGTCGTAAAGATGATTGCCACTGATAATACTAGTTGTGAAAAAAGAGGTAAAGCGCGTCTTTGGTTGGGATCAATGCCGACATTTGATTTTACATTCAGTCTACTTCTTATGAAAAATGTATTGGGCATTTCAATGAATTGTCGAAAATATTATAAAAGAAATATCAACATACTGTCAATGCTATGAGATTAGTGAAAATATGTAAAGAATGACTCCAAGAAACGATGGACAACGAATGAGAATAATTTTTTAGAACAGTTTTTTGTTTTTGTTAAAGGTACAAAACTGGTGTTCGAAACAAGGATGATATGTTTATACCTCTTGCTTGGTTGTTTAGTGCGGAATACCCAAGGATTTCCTCGGATTTCTTCCATGTCGTTATAGATATACAACTTCAAGCGTTGAATAATTATTTATCTGAGGTAAATATTGACTTCTTTGTATTTCATGTTTTTGTTCGAATAATTCATTTTCTGCTTTTGATAGGGACAAGTTAATTCAACTATCTGAGTATTATTCAAAGATTTTAAACCAATAGAGCTCTTAACAACTGATGAGCAAATTTAAACATATATTATCGATATGTGCACTCGTGAAGATTTTGAAGGGCTACAGCCTACAAGGTCTAAGTGACCTTGCAGAAAAGATGGTTGCGACAAAAAAAATGAGGAGTATCCATTAGTTCATAGGCTTGTAACGTTGACATTAATTTTTCTAGTTGCTATTGCTATGATAGAGAGTATTTTCTGCAATGAAGATTGTCAAGAGTCAATTGCATAATCTGATGGTAGATCAATGGTTGAGTGATAGTTTGGCAGCGTATATTGAAAACGATGCATTTTGCAATATTAATAACGATGTAATAATCATACAATGTTTTCAAAGTATGAAAATTCGTATGCTACGATTTTAGTAATGTATTGACTTATATTCATTAATGCTATGTTGTTTTTAAAAAAAAAAAAAATTGCGTCTTAATTTTTGATCTCACGATGGAAAATGTCTAGCTCCGCACTGTTTTTCAAGGATATGCTTATGGAACTCAAACAATGAAAAATAATGTAGTAAACTTTACTGCAAGTAATATTTATAAATTTGTTCACTTTCATGTGGACCTGGAAATTCTCAGACTAGGCTCTATATATATCAAGAATTCTTATTTTTGCATGTTCCCAATCTCCTTTTTATCGGACTGTAAATGAGTGAGTTCTGATTTCAAATTTTCCTTTTATTGGCAGATAAAATGTGAAGAATTTGTTTTGTTTCTTGTTTTCCTTTCATTTGCTTACTCCTTACAATATTTCATTAATCGAATAGGGCCTTTGCGTGTAAAATAAATAAGTGATCCAGTGTTCACAAATCTGTTTTTAACCTGGTCCTGATGGGTTCTTTTTTCTTTTTGTTGTCACAGATGTGTGGCAATGGAGTTTGATCTTTTACGAGATTCATAGCCAATCTTGAAAATTCGAAGGAAAGCAGAGTTTACATAATGTGTTTCTCAATTATTTTCAAGTTTTTCTTGCACTAGCATATGATTGCCTTGTAAGAGTGAACCACCTTGCTGTCTGTTACAATAATCTGTGAGGTTTAAGTATTCAACATTTTATATGACATTTGTTGTTTGGAAGCGATTATGATTTAAAACCGTTTTCTCTACATTTTGATGATACGATGTGGCTATGTACAGGTGCTGGTTTAATTGTTCCTGAAATTCAAGAATATGGAAAGGTGCTCTGAATTTTCTTAATGTAACTGAGTAACTAAGTTATTTTTCTTGTGGGTTGTAAATGTTCTAGTAAATACTCTTGGAGTCAACTTCCTTGTAGTTGCTTTATGTTAGAAATGCTTTGCAGCATAAGAAAGTAACATTTTAGCTTCATTGCTATGATATTAATTTACATGTCTTTGGTTAAAATGTAAGGTTAAAGTTGATATGTGAGAGCCGATTCTGAAGGCATATGAAGTTCCTACTAAATTACCTGCAAAGAAAGATCAATCTGTAGTTAAGTCAAAATTAGATGTAGATGGGATAGCCTGGAATGTTACATGTGTTAGCATGGAAAATCCTCAGTGTCACTTTTGGTACAGGAGTGAATCAAGTATGTATCTCTAGAAGACTGTTTTCTGGTTCAATAGGTCAGTGAAGTTCTTGTGTGATATAAGATGATATACACTCTCTTTTGGCTTATTATGCAACAGGATTTGCAAGTTGATGAACTAAAATTTAGAAGTAATTGGACCAGAATTTGAACATTATTTGATGTTCCCTGCTCGAACAAACTCAGGTACCAGTTTTACTTTCAATCCAAGAAAACTGCATCTGCTACTGGTATTGCTAAGTATATATCCTGTCGAATCTACCCTAAATACTGATATGGTTGTGCACAGTTGTACTTGGATGATCACTGACAATTGTGTGATGTAGAAATGAATATCTGGTGTTGGCTTAATGTTGCAGGATCTATTAGAAATAGGGTTGCGATCATATATAATTATTATGCACTTGCAAGATTTGATTGTAATACAGTCTATTATCTTTTGCAGAATTTGTCCTTCTCTCTATGCACCTCAAAATGCAGGTTTGGGATCGAGGGGCAGGTTAGCATTTATCCATTTCGGTCTATGCATTATCTAAATTAGTGGCACTATCTTTATCCAAATACATTCATGCAACCAAATTTTCCAATTCCACTAACTTTGCACTTTCCTCAGCCACCAACCCCTGCCATATTCACTGCTATATCCACCTTGGCACTCACCATCTCCAAACTGTTTTCACTCTCTTCTCTGTTTACAATTATATTCCTTGAATTTAATGTGCGTGTTCCTTAATTTGTATCTGTAAATTGTTGTGCATGTTCATAAGCTCTTCATATTCGGCTATGTCTGTATCATTCCCATGCATCAATGTGTATGTGCGTAAATTTTCTTGCGATTGATACCTTAGATCAATGGATTCTTTCAATCCATTTGACTATTGATTTTTCATCCCTATTCTTATCAACCATACAAATCGCTTATACATCTAGTGCGTATCTCTCAAGATCAACTAAATTTTACTCAAATTTTTGAATTACATAGTTTGGCTCTGCATGTCATGATGATTTTTCAAACTGCCCTGCCCTCTTGAATATGTAACTGTTGGAGATGGACGTCCATTTGATCTTGTTAGCACCAGTGTAGAGAGCGGAATCCTTCTTAAGTAGATTTGCATTCGCATACCTTGTTTCATTTCGTCTCCTTCTAATTTTGGCATTTTCTACATTTGAATAAGTTGTGATTTGCTCATTATTATGCACTTACCATGGTTTCGGTAAGTCATTGCTCTATTCGTATTTGCATGCACGTATTTTTATTAATGGAATATAATTAATGCACCAATTTTTCCAACAGTAACTGTGACACGAACCTGGGTCTACAGTTGCAACACTAGCATGTAGAACATGAGCTCGTGCTACGGTGTTGCTGCCGTGCTCAAGGGTCAAGCTGAGAGGGTAAGTTTTGAACGGATGTCGTTCAGCATTCATTATAAATTTAATCTGTTTTTTTTAACAAGTTCCCCCCCGGATACACATGTCAGGAGCTTAAAGAATAACCACTTGATAATGATCAATTCTTGGTTGTTGTCCTTTGCTTTGCCTTCTGCACAGCTCTCATTTTCTCCTACTTGTGTTTTTCTCACTCTTCAAAACAGAGTTGTACTGCCGACTTGGCTGGAGGACCTCGGAAGTAATATTTTATGGATCAATTCTATTCTACATCCTTTGTTTTTAGATTGGGAAGAGAATATTTTTTGGGCCATCAGACTTTTGGAAAATGAAGAAGCAGCTCCTATTGGTTCCAGTGTTGTACTTCGAGACGAGGGGCATGTTTTGGTACCATTGCTACGTACACTTTGAGTAAAATTCAAACCTCGAATCAAGTATCCTCTGGAAAAGGGACATATTTTTTTTTTTGTGCCATTGCTACTTATACTTTTGAGTAAAATCAAACCTTAAAATCGGCCTACAAGATAAAGTATTCAATGTGCTTATGATGCTGAAATTCAAAAGTACGAGTGAAAAGGTATTTGGGAGGTAAATTTCATTGTCACATCTCCACTAAGAAGAGTACTTGTGACCTTGCCAAGTGGCTGAAGTAAACTCTAATGCATTTTAGAAAAAAAAAGTTAAAAAATTGCTTCTTGGAAGGTATCTTTCAATTTCATGAGTATTATTAAATAAATGTTATTAGCATAGCCATGGTCCCCTTTCTCATAGAAGACCATGGCACTAAGCCACTAACGACGACCAAATCTAACCAAAATCAATTGTGGAATAGTTGTTTACCTACATAAATATCGTCCTTTGTAATCTGATGCTTATAGGCTGTTTATTTTTTTTATTTTTATTTTATCAACATAATAATCACTCGGACCGTCCTTGGATGGAACATAAAATGGGAAATAATTTAATTTCCCTTTCAATGTCACTATTTAAATATATCGGTTATAATAGTAATTTTTAAACCTACATGGCTTTTTTTTTATTTAATTATTTAAAATATTGAGGACTGAACTGTTAATTATTTGACTTTTACACGAAATTATTTGACTAATTGCAATTATTCATATTATATAATCTATAAATTTTTGCCTGCAACTTGCACAAAGGTCAACTTATGGAGTTATGAAAACCACATATTTGTTCTGACTTTGACTAAACTTTAGACATTACATCGATTGAGGATTTTTCATTCATAAGTTCATGTTCTTGTTGAAAAACCGACAAGAGAGGTTCCTTTGGAGGTTCTTGTCATTTAATTAAATATATTCTTTATCAAACTGGCTAATTAGCCTCACATGGTGCTTTTTTCAAGTCAACCAATCATTCTACTTAAGACTCTTTGTTAATTTATATATCAATAACTTAACTAAAAGCAACTAGAAAAACATAATTTCACAATTTAATCTTTATACTACAAATTAGCAAGTAATTGGAGTTTGACTTAATTTTAATAACTTTTTCAAAATTATAAAAATAAATTATATTTTTTATACATTCCATGTACTACTCTTTTTAAAAATAACATTTTCAAAGGTCATGTTATGTTTCCAATTTTCCTTTATCTTGCAGCTTAATTGGATACTAATAGGCGTAGACATTTTATAGTAATTTGTTCTAACTCGAGACATAAACAAAGACAAGAATAATCAAACTCACTGAAGGACTCGATGTACAAATAAGAAATATATTTTGATATGAAATTGATATATACATACATCATTTATATTTATGAGATGATAAAATATTGTAAAAGCTATATCGAGATATGGTTTGCATAGAAAGGACGTATTGGTTCATATAAGAGTGCACGTAGAAATATCAAATGGGGTTTTCAGTGTACAAGCAAGTTTTGATAATATCATTGTCACATTTACATATGTTCGTGATTGAATGATTTTATGGTTAGTTCTATTTACTTTTCTATAAATAGTGTAACTTCGAAAAACTATAGCGACTTTGCCACTTGTTGTCGCGCGACAGTCGACTTGCACGCAGGCATATGCATGCCACTTGTGGATGCAACAATTAGAATCTTGGATATTGTGTGCGAGAAAACATGGAAATGCAAGCTTAAGTCGTTATGAACAATAATCTAGAATCCAGATTTCAAACATTATAATTCAAAATTGGAAGCTCTTTTCACACACGAAGTTTAATCATAAAATGAAATCGTCGGCCATTCACTATTAGGTTAGGAGTCTAAATCAAAATGCACCCAAAAAAATTTATTTTTTAATTGTTAAAGAAAAGAGGTTATGAAGAGCATGACACGAGTCATTAGTTAACCAATCGATATTATGCTATTATTTTTAGTGTTTGGTAACTTTTGTCGAGATATCAAAACTCATTTTGGACCACTCTAGTTTAATTCTTGAATGGTTATACATTATTGGTTATACGTTGTTTTTGGCCCAACAAAACTTCCTTAAGTATAGTTAAAAATATCGTAATCGAGGTTAATTAATCGATATGATTCTCCTCCAAAGTTGGAAGTTTCTTAGGGATGAAATCACTGATTACATGCTTAATGAGTTTATAATTTAATAATGAGAATCATGTTTTTCATAAATTAATCTACATTAATTGCACTAAGCCTGTTGGTGGTGGTTAAAGTCATGGTGTGGGAGCTAGTTTGGCATCCAATAATTGAGAATTTCTATCGTTTTAAACTTAATTATGTGCTTTCGTCATTGCTTAGCTTATTATGGTGCAACTTTTGTCTTTTAAGTTTTGTATACTATAATGATGTTCTTCTTTTAACTGTTTGGACTACTATTTTCAATAAGATTGACCTTTCAAGCGGGACGCGAACACTGAAATTTAACTTGATATCACATTCCAAAAAGTTCAAATTAATGATTGATTGTCTAAAGTCTAAATGAGTAGTTCAATTTCAAGATTGGTGTTATAAAATTAATTGTCATCTTTTGGGGGCTTAGATACGGAATTAATAATCTACTATAAGAGTTCAAATTACTCTTCGAACTTTTGCAGTGAAACTCAACGATCTCTTTGTGTACTCTTATATTGAATTGAACCAACTCTTGTTTTAAGCTACAACTTTGACATCATTGATGATGAATATTGATTGGAATATTATTAACTTTATATTAAGAGCAAAACATATGAAAATAAATTGTTATTTTTATCTTTTTTGTTGTTGAGAGATGGGAGAGTCAAAATGATAAAAAAAATTACCTATAAATCTTCTCATGAAATGATTGATGATTTCACGATCTGTCAATAACTTTTCGAAGCCATGTTAGTTGGGCAAGTTGCCAATCATTTGCTGCCTTTTTAAAGCACGTTATGTGTTCAATAGGAATAAGTAAAGTGGAAGTGATGTGATTGTGATAAAACACCTTAAAAGTTTGATTAATCAAACACTTGTACAAACTAAACTTTTTTTTATTTTTTATTTCAATAACATGAACTTGCCATTACAAATGCTATGCTAATGATTTGATCGTTAAAGGGTCTTTGACTATAAATTCTAACAAGGACTTAGACGTAGGTTGTTTTGCGAATGTGTCATGGTCCGTGTACAATTTTTTTTTTTTTAGTAAAAAGAGGAGGAAGAACTCATCACTGTGAAGTAGAATTAAGGTTATTTGATAAGTGTAATTTTTACACCTATTTGGATCATTAAAAGGGTATATTTGAAAGTCAAATTGATTAGATTACAAATATAGATCGTTGTAGGATATATTAAGGTTTGAATGTCCTTTGATGAAAAGAAGGGGAAAGTGGCTATGAAAAAGGAAGAATTTCAAAGTTTGAGAACTAAATCGTAAATAACTAAACGTGATTCAGACCAAGAGATGATGATTAAAGTTTGCGAAATGGAGATTAATTACATATGCTTGTGCAATCGCATAAGTATAATTAGGCCAAATGGGGCAGTTCCTCCTTAGAAGGTGTTTGTAAGTGATTTTTTGGGAAAGAATTGATTTTTGAATAATGATATGATTAGAAATGTGTGGTTGAAAAAGAAGGAGGAGTTATTGATGTGATGAAAAATATTATTTTGTTGAAAAATGTACGGTTAAAAATAAAAATTGATTTTGAAAATCTGTACCGAACAAGTCCTTAAATGCAAACTCTTTATGACAATCATCTTAAATGCAGATTTTGACCTAATTGTAGACCCTATAAGTAGAAAACTTCAACATACATTGAAAGATATCTCTCACATCATGCAATACATCAAATCTTGCAATCAAGGGAAGTCAAATCATCATTCTTTTGGGAAATCAAGAGACGAGATATGAGAAGTTCCTCCTTTGAAGATTAAATCTTGATTTTTAAGCAAAGATTGAAAAATGCAACTTGCAATCGGAGCCAATTGGAGATTAACTAAGGCTTCGTTAGATAGCACATTATTTTTTCTGAAAGTTAAAATTCAAATTTCAACTTTCACTTTTGACTTGTTTGATTGGTTAAATTTTCCATGAAAAACGTTTTTCACCTTTCGAAATTTTCCTTGATTTCAAGGAATTTCTTTTTTCACCACTTTGATGGGAATTGAAATTCCAACTTGTTTTTTTTAGCAACGGAAACAAATTCTAAGATGAAGTGGGAAAAAAAAATCCCTTTAATTGACAAATTTCATGTAAAACAAAGTCAAACGAACACAAAAAAATTTCATTTTTTTTTTTACAATCTAAACAAATTTTTTCCTCAATAGTAAGAAATTTTATTCTGTTAATTGACAATTTTTATGAAAAACAAGTCCAACGGATATCAAAAATATTATATTTTTCAGGTGAAAAATTATACCAATCAAACACTTTTAATTACAATTCTCAATAAAAAAAATTCTAAGCAATTCAATTCCTTGTAATTCATTTTCTTTCCACCCAAATTTCATCTTTCTATCAAACGGACCCTAAGAGAAATTCAAGAGATCAAGATTTCATGCCCCCCCGCCACCCCACATATCAAATCCAGATAATATCTTATAAACCAGACATGAACTCTTGTAACTTTGTAATGTTAAGCTAAATTTTCAGTTGCTAAAACATAGATAAATGTTGTCATGAAGTTTTAATATAAATTTTTATATTTTGACGCTCAAGATGTGTTTACCTTGGATGATTATTATGGAGTTTAATGTTTTTTAATTACTTGATTAATAATTGGATTGATGTGTGATTTTTATTGTTATCGACATAAATTATAAGAAAGATAACATGTTATAACAATTGTTGTGAAATCCACTAATGATAGAATATACAGCTATGCCTTACCTGATTTCAATAAGTGTTCTAACATTTTAATGTATGCTTTTATGTTCGTATCTTTCATAAAAATATAGGAATGTCACATGAGATGATATATTTAATTCTCCTAGATAGAGTTTATTACGCTCCTATTTGATTGTCATTATTTGAGATAAAAAAAAAAAAAAGTGTTTTGAAAAAAAAACTCTTCAAACATGGGCTAAATGAATAACGAAAATTGAACAATAATAATGAATAAATATTGTCACGGTATGAATTACGAAAGTGTTTATTTTTTCAAATTCATTTTCAATCACAGATTCTTTAAATAAAATAATTTTTTAAGTAAATTCATAATTATTTCTTACTTTTTAACTACAAATTCTTAAAAAAAATTCACTTCTCATAAAAATTTATTCTAACAAAATCTCTACAAGACAAGGAGTGAGTTTTACTTTCATAACGTCCCAGTTAAAGTCAATATGTACGCAAACTAGATCTGCCTTTTATTTATTATTGTTTCCAAGATTAATTAGTATCATCATTATTAAGAATATCATATCCTAATTACATTTTATTAGTTCAAATAGCACTATTCCAGAATTGAAATAAAATTTTGCTACAAAAGGTATCTTTCTTAGTGAAGTACAAAAATGTCAAGTATACAATTATTAAAAAAAAAAAAAATGGTATTCCTTGACAAATTTCAAAGAGGACGATTTTTTGGGTCAAGTTGACCTGTCTCAATAGACGTAAAATCATGCACACAAAAATACAACAGAGCCCATTTGACATAGTTTCTGTTTCTTGTAGAATACCTTCCAGAGAAACCATAATTAGTGTTTGAAAACTAATTTTCAAAAAAAAATTCCTCTTCCTAAAGAATTTTTAAAGGAAAGAGTACTTTTGACTAATTTCTTTGTGAGAATTAATGCACAAAACTTACTAATTTGAGTCTGATTACAAACTTAAATTGAACGAAAAAACATTGCAAAACATAATAAATGAATTATATTCATCATACAAGTCCACGTTTTCATGTGTGTCGACCAAAAAGTACCATATTGACTCAATACAAAGATAATTTCCATAATTTCCATACATTAATTTTTTACAGCGTAACTTCAAATCTCAACATTTTTAGGCTGATGATCTTGGTTCAAACTTTCTTTTTGAGGGAGTAACGAAATTCTTTGATCCTGGTTTTCTGTTAAAAAAAAAAAAAAGAGAGAGAGAGAGAGAAAGAACAAACCCTAAAAGTGATGTTGACGATGATTACAAGAGTCAAGAACGTAGCCTCTTTATTTTATATAATGTCCTGAGTTCTGAGTATAATACCTATCGTCTTTATCCTATATATTATTCTGCCTCTTATATGTTGTAGTGAACGAGTTGTTGCATCAACATAATATTATCTAACCAATGATGTTCGTGTTTCCAAGCAAAGGAGCATAATACAATATTTTTGTGACAAATGGTACAATTTTATTTATAGGGGCATTTAATAGAAAATTATTAAATAAATTTAATTGGATATTGACGAAGTCAATTTCGAATGAAGTAAAGGACACCTGTTCATTATTCTTTGGCTTTAATCGGCCCGCAAAAGATTACTTTTTGTAAAAGATAATTAATCAATTCATTATCTTAATTAATTAACATTAGTTTTACTTCTTTTTTTTTTTTTTTTTTTTTTTTTTTTTTTTACCATATTGAGTGCGTACCAGAAGATACAAAATGACAAAACCCTGATAATTAGCTTGAATCCAAAAATATTTATCGACACGTTAGTGTATAAGACTCGACATAATAAAAAAACTAACGTAAATATTTGTTCGTCGTTTTGTTTATTCTATCATGAGTAACATCATGTAAAATATTGGTGTTAGCACCAAATCCGTGACAATATAATAATATCCAAATGACAAATTCAAACAATATTTTAGTCATAATTTATTGTTTTTTTGTATTGTCATGTAAGCTATGTTGGGTTTTGTGGAGTCTAGTTTTGTTTTTGATCCAATTGACGATCCGACCCAAATAATGTTGCGTAGGTCTTTAAGGGAAATTTTCCGAGGCTTAGTCCATGAGCGCTCCGACTAGAGCTGCCCCCAGGAAAAAAAATTTCCTTCTTTTTGGTCAGATTTGTAGTCCATTGGTGATTAGGATTAAGATGTATATGAAGAAGAACAAAATGTAATCGCATCCTTTCTTTTGATAATAGTGAAATCCCTGCAACTTAGTGGATGTAGGCAAATTGCCGAATCACATAAATATCGTATTGTGCGTGTGATTGTTTCGTTTTCTTTGGCGTACGTTTTTTCTCTACTTTTATTTCTTGCTGATTGGAAATCTCGGGTTGATTCCCTACAAGCTATTGCTAAATATTAGAGGTGCACGCACCAAGGAAATTTGAAGAGTATTAAAAAGTATTAACTAGGAAAATTAAGTTAAATATTTTGTCATCTAGTATGCTTTGAATTTACCTAGAAAAAGTAATTTGTCGATTATTTTTAAATATATTCTATCAAATTTAAGTTAAAGATGGATGGATAAATTTGCGACTTGAAGAGGTCATGAAAGATGTGTAGATAGCATTACACGATGAAATATTAATATAATGGGTAATTGGCGCAAAACGTCCATATCTTTCATATTTATTATGGAAAACATTCATACCTTTCATTTTTTAGTGAAAAACGTCTCTACCTTTCACATTCTTAGCCCTGAACATCATTTTCAATAATTTTTAATATAAAATGATAAATATACCCTCCTATTTAAATAAAATAAAATAAAATAAAATAAAAATAAAGAATAAATTGTAACTATAGCCCAAACCTTTTAAAAAGTGCAAATAACCCACCAAACTTTACCTTCTTCCCCACACCTCACCCTCACCCCACTGTCACTTGCCTGCCATTTTCAATAAGGCATTATTAAACAAATTCCGGCCAGAACACCTCCTTCTCCGGCCAAAAACAGTCATCACCACCGCAACTCCATAGTTACCTTCCAACCCATTGCATATCCAAAAATCAAACCAAGAAAACTTCCTATTTTCTGCGTTATATAGCTTGGAACAGAAACCTAATTCCAATTCAAAATTCTGCTTAAGAAATTGTGGGATTTCTACGTTATACAGGTTGGAACTCCCTCCATAGCTCAAACCCAATTCCAATTCTCCAAAATCCTAAACCTTATAAAAGCCAACAATTTTTCAATCGATAGTTAGAACTCCATTTCTCAATTTCTCAACCCACAAATTCTAGGTTTTTTGAAATTTAGGGTGCAATATTGAGGAGAGATCTCACAATGAGATTCCAAATCCCAGATTCCTCCTACAAAACCTGTCAAAGATTTCGTGAGCCACTCCGAAATCTACTTGGCAAAAAGAGATGGTGTAGACAAACTGTTGAAAATATCGCGTTATGCTACCAAATTAAATCTGGCGTTCTCAGTCATCCCTAATACCTAAAATCCATTAATTAATCTTCTCAAACCGAATTTAGCCTGATGGCATCACAGGAACGAACACCATTCTCTATCTTTCTTTTTTCCCCCTTTCCTTCTTGCTGCATTATTATTTTTATTATTTGTTTATTTGAAAATTTCTTCAATGAGTTTCATTTGAAGCAACCACTATGTTCCAGAAAAGCTAAGAATAACAATGGCTTCTCTCTCTCTCTCTCCTCTTCTCCCCAAGATTCCCTCTTTTATCGAGTGTTTTAAATGGTGAATATATATTAAATGTTGGACTCGTTTGCAATTTTAATAAAAAGTTTGGTGGATTATTTGCAATTTTTAAAAGGTTTGGGTCTATAGTTACAATTTATTCTTTATTTTTCTTTTCTTTTATTTTCTTCTATTTAAATATGAGGGTATATTGGTCATTTTATATTAATAATTGGTGAAAATGACGTTCAACGCTAAAAATGTAAAATGTAGGGACGTTTTGCACCAAAAAACAAAAGGTAGTGATGTTTTCCACAATAAACATGAAAAGTAGGGACGTTTTGCGTCAATTTTCCTAATATAATAATATTTTTCCGATCTAAGTTATCTCTAAATTGAATCATAAACTCACCCGTGAAATAAATCACTGCACCTGCCATTGGTAGTCCATTTTGGATTTTTTATTTAATATAATATAATAAAAGTAATTAGAATAACTTTTAATGGATTAATGGGGTAGTTAATATTAGGCATGATTTGTGCAATATTCTAAATGAGTGGAGCCTTAAGATTTGATCAACATGAGCTTTGGTTCATCAACCCTCACCAATGAGCCTATCCTCAATTTAGCTTATGTCATCATAAATCACAACGTTCTTTTCTTTTTATTTTTTGGAAAGTTCTCAAAAAGCTACACCTAATTAAAGGTACTTTCTTGCTAATATCATCCTGCGATTAAACTCGTTAATAATTTATTTGCTTACTTATATGTTCGTACAACTTACTTCTCTTTTACTTTATGAAAAAAGAGTTACTTTTTAAAGTAACTTATGCATTATTGTTTATATCAGTGTTCTAAAAGACGTAATGCATGAAGGTCAAACTATGAGCTAGAAGAGACAAATACATAAAAAAATATTTTCTTATTTTAATTTTTAATCAATCAAAAAATTATTTAATAATTAAAAATAATACTACCAAACATTTAAAATAGATTTATAGGAATTTTATAAATTTTTCAAAGTTTTTAACAAGAGGATAAGTTTCAAATGTAAATACTAAATGGTAAATAGATATGAATTTTTGAAAAATTTTCTTTGTTCAAAGCTTCAAGGGGTTGTTTTGAATTTAGGGCAGACGGAGTGAAAAAATCAACCTTTAAGTTTTAACTTTAAAAAATTGTAAAAAATAAGAATATAGCGCGCCTTTTAGAACAGTGGTTGTTGTAAGTAACTTATCTATTTTTAACTTAATATTAATAAATAAAAGAATAATTATTCTAAAATTTACTTATTTACATGTAAGTAAATTTTTTAAAAATAAATACATCTACATATTTCAATTCAATTAACTTTTTTTCATTATTCATGTCATGGTGATAATAATACGATAGATCTCGCGCATTATTTTAATTTGATCAACAATGAAGATAAACCCTCGAAATTAATTTGAATATGAATATTATTTACGCTAGACATTAAATATAATTTAAGTGATCTTAATTCGATCATCAGTTTTAGTTAGGGCTATCAATGGATTGAATTTTGATTCTAATCCGATCCGAATCCGATGAAATTAATGGGAGATGAATTTATAGTCTCAATTCGATAACCCAATCAAAATTTGAATTCGATAATCCGTTAACTAAATGAATCAAATATGGATATAGGTCAATCCGATCCGATAACAATTCGATCCGATTTTTTATAATAATATAATATATTTTATAAAAGCATGTTTTTTATTTTTATTTTTTTACTTTTTTTAACTGCTAAATGATTTAAAAAAAAAAATACAAAGAGACGTTTTGAAAATAGTATAATATTATTAATTGGGATATTTATAGAGTTTTTGATTTTTTATTAATTAAAATAAGTTAGAAAAATAATTATTCTAATTAATAAAGTAAATAAAAAATCAAGGGATAAGGAAATTATAATTTGACTAAACCAAAGAAGCTTTTTTAGTTTTATTTTGTCCCACATATGATGTTTACTACAAACACATGAGAATTGTAGTGTATAAATAAGTGGGACATTAGTTATTAGGTAGTTCAACCTTTTGGGCCTTTTAATTTATACACAAGTCAAAAGGGTTTAAGAGGTTTATTATTTTTTAATATTAAAATTTTAAAATTTAATCGAAAAATCCGGTTTTGGATCATCCGATTTTTGGACAAAAAGGTCATTTGGCCGATTTTTTTACCCATTTTTGATTAAGTAGGTTTTTAGTATTAATCAAATCGGATTTTGGCTCGGATCGGATTATCAGATCGGATATTTGATAATATAACAAATCGGATATCGATTTAACAATCAAATATCCGTCGGATTATTGGATCGGATCTGTGAATTATTCTTATAGGATCGGATCGGATATGGGTAGATCCTATCCATATCCGATCAATTGACAGCCTTAGTTTTAGTAGCATAAAACAAAATTAAGTACAATTTGGGTTGGTAAGATTTAGCCCCTGTTTGGTTTGGATAAAATTTGAATTTTAATAAATTTTGTTAAAAGTTGATGAAATGTGTTATTAAAAAGTTGATAAATTTTTTACATTCTATGAAATATATGGTTAAAAATAAATTTGGAAATTTGAGTTTTAAGAAATAGAAGACTAACAGGAACCCATCCAAATTTTTTGCACGTGAAGTCACTCTGGTTAGTGGTAAACTTAGCCCTTGTTTGACACAAATTTTAATCTGGGGTTTTATCAAAGTCAAAGTCAAAGTCAACATTATTTTTAATAACGTATTTAATGGGTCTCACAACTTTTCAATCACACATTTCATCAACTTTTATCAAAATTTGTTAAAAATCTTATTTTAATTTCGTTGAATGTCAGTAGGGTCCGAAATTCATTCCTTACTTAAATAGGAAGGTGACAGTCATCCCACAATATGCTAGCAGTATCAATCTAGTGACGTGGTTTAGAACAAGTCTTTGTTGATCCATGGGGTTTTTGTTTTGGTTACAAGAAGTTCTTTTTTGCTCACTTGCAGCGCCTCAACTCGAGTTTCCGCTGTAGGATTGAGTGAGGTGACAAGACCTAATTTCAAAAATTTCAGGAGGGGGAGATGTAAGAAAAATTACCAAATTGACCCTTTGCCCAAGTATTATATTTGATTATTTACTAAAATCGCCCCTTGGAGGAGAATGATGAATTGTTAGTGTGGACGATTTAAAAGATATAATCGAAGGACATGTATGGTTAAGTTCAATTTGTATACTTGGTGAAATCAAGCATATCTTAATCAAACCCTTTGTAGGAGCTCAAGGCGCTCTTGTATAGTTTGAGGAGGCTTACTTATCTTATAGTTTAGCGGCTTTATCCATCTTTGATAGCATTGTTTGTTGTTTTGTCTGGTTCAATAATACCGTTTATCCTAGCGAGTTTTATGGACCTATTGGGCCAGAAGCTTATCAAACTCAAATATTAACTTTTCTAGTTAGACATAGGCATTTTAATTGGTATATATTTATTCAACATTTTTTCCTATAAGTTATGGAGAATTGCACCCTTGGTCCATAACCTTAAAAGAGCTGAAAATTGGTCTCTAACTGTTACGCCTCCCCCATGTAAAGCTCACATAGAGTAGGACCACCTATTCATGTGGAGGGTGGAGCTTGCATGGATGCCACATAGGATCACATGTGCACATCATAGCCCATGTCATTTCGTTCAAATAGGAGGATTGTCTAAATGATTCGACAGCTTGGGTCGCCTAATTTGTTGATAACCTCTGGGAGCCTCGACATGCCTATCATCGAAACAACTAACGAATCTCTAACCCTACCTTAAACCTCTTTGAGCATTGTATGAAGATATAACCCCAATCTCGTCGATTTGTCATGAGACTTGAAAAGACCTAGCAAGGCGATGGCAACCCCAACTGACCCTTAAGACTATAGGAGTCCGATCTCATGAGACGAGGCAAAGAGCCAAATAATCCTAACACTAAATATAACGACAAAAGGGATTCCACGTACTCTTTCAATAAAAGTCAAAGATTTATTAATATCCTCATACTACTCCTCATTATAACAATTTGAAGCATTTACACTTGTAATTTTGTGGAACTCTTCCAAGAAAATAATTTATTTAAGTTAATGACGTATTTGATATGCAATACTTCAAAAAAAAAAAAAAAAATGTTACATTGACAATATTTGGATGTGTTTTTGTACAATTGACAAAAGTTTTAAGATTAATTTTATCTAGTGCAGTCAGGGGCGGACCTAGGAGGTCCCATAGGGTCAAGTGACCCCATTTTTTGTTTTTTAAAAAAATAAAATTGTTTAACTTATTTATTTATTTATTAGAAGATAACTATAAATTTTGATTGTGACCCCCCTAACTCGAGTCATCTGGGTCCGTTCCTGAGTGCAGTTCTATACTTAGTTATTTGATTCGAGTTGTAAGCAAAAGACCATTGTCCACGCAAAAAATACTTAGAGATTTTTGTGCAACAAAATTCTAAATGGTCTATATAATTGATCATATAATCATGCTTATATAAATGCTTTTTATACAACGTCCTTAACTGGGACGGTAAGAAGATTAGCCTTATACAACATTTTAACTCTTTTTTTTTCCTTAAATATGTTATTCACATTAAGCTCC
This sequence comes from Osmanthus fragrans, assembly GCA_019395295.1. Taxonomy (NCBI): domain Eukaryota; kingdom Viridiplantae; phylum Streptophyta; class Magnoliopsida; order Lamiales; family Oleaceae; genus Osmanthus; species Osmanthus fragrans. Next base: position 2,896,392 of record CM033343.1, read on the forward strand.
TATTTGATGTCCATTGAAAGAGTCCCCCCCCCCCCCCCCCCTTTTTTTAAGAGAAAATGTGTTTCGAAATAATGTTTTTTTTTTTTAATAATGTGTAGTTAAAAAGTAGAAATTTTTTTGAGTTTACGTGCAAAATATTTTATTGTGAGAATGTATGATTGAAAATGAGTTAAAAAAGAAGAAGAGTATTTTAAGAATTGTAGACAAATGAAGGCTAAGCCTTCATATCAATTCCTCAAAGTAAAATTTGCAATTTGTTTTAAAAGATATCTAAAGTGATTCAAGAGAGAACTTACTTCAAATCACATCATATGGATGGCAGCATAATATCCCTTCTGCCCAGTATTAATGCAATAGTGCAATTGGAAGTCACAAGAAAAAAAGTAACTGTTGACCTCGTTTTCTGTTAAGTGACATAGAAAACAGATATCGGGCCCACTATACACATAAACAAATTCCAACGCATATGAATAGGTTGTTAGTCTACAACACTCCGAATTTGGACATGTGAGAAGCTTTATGACATGAGACATATGTTCGAACTCCGACAATATATTTTAGGAATAATTGTGTAATAATAACCAATCGTAAACAACTCAAAGAAAGCAAAGTAATCTAAACTCTACCAAAGCAAGTGTATAATCAGCAAGAGAAGAGACAAAAAATAGCTTTAAGTGTATCGAATTTCATGCTTTCAAATATCAATAAGGATGGGGTTTTTATAGTATTACATATGAAATGACGTCCAATGGATAAAGATACGTGTGACTTCATCTACCTTACCAAAGCATGACACCAATTTGAACTCACTAGTCTGTAGCGCATTTAATGTTGTTAGAGCAACCGCCTTACAATCTAAACTGACAAGAATTTGACATTCCATTCATTACAAATGTCTCATCAATCATTCCAAAAAGATTTCATTCATAAATTTAGGATATTCACGTTCAGGTCTCCACTTGTTGTGGTTGGACTTCGATTTTGACTTTTATTGAGCTTCATCACTTCGGCAAGTAGATGCTCTTAAGTCTCAGATACAGTTTTGGGGCTTCGTCGCTAGCATGGGACTGCATTGGTGAGTATGACTTTGGTGCTTCGGAGCTACAGATAGGGCTGTACAAAAAAACCGCGAAACCGCAAACCGAACCTTAACCGTTGGTTTGAAACCGTTGGTTCGGTTCCACGTGGACCCGCGGTTTTTTTTCCTCAAACCGAACCAAACCGTTTCAAAATGGTTTGGTTTAGATTTTGATTTTCAAAAACCGCAAAAAATCAAACCGAACCGCACTTTTTAATTAATTTTTTTAATGAAATTATAAATTTTCATATATAATTTTATTAAAGTATAATTTTTAGAATTTAATCCAATTAAAAATAATACCTCCAAACTAGACTTAGAAATTCAAATTTCGAATTTATGTCGAAACCCAAGCCCCCTAAAAAAAGGGGGAGGAACTCAAAACCCAACTCAAAGTCTCAAAACCAAAACATAGATTCTTTTTAATTCCAATATGGTGTTGCAGAAAGGCCGTGTCATCTCCCCCCACATGCGTAGCACCCGCATTACTGAGTGTCTTGTTGACGATGAGAGTGTTACTATCCTCTTCACCGCTCGCAATGACCAAGGTATGCATACGTGTGTTGTATACATAAGTTAGGCATACTTGCATAACGCAGCACAAATTTATAATCAAGTGGAAAACAATTAATGTAGTGGGCCGAATATTTCAGTTATTAGAATGAGTTTCTATGCCTGCAAAATTGTAAATAACGGGTTTTGATTCTTTTGGTTTGTTATTTTGAATAATAGGTTTTTTCCTTTATTAATATTTTTTATTGGGGGGTAGAAATAAGGGTTCTCGTATTAATATGTTTAGCTTTAAAGAGATAGACAAATAATTTTTTGACGCACACTTTTCTCTTGTCAATTATTTGGTCTGTAGTATGTATATGATCGCTTATTTATCTTTTTTTGGGCGTTAGAGATTTTTAGTTCTTTTCGTCTTTGACTTGAGCCAGGCGGCCTTAAGATAAGTTTGAAAACAGTTTCATCTAATAATATATTTGACATGAAAAGTTCCTCTAGGAAGGAGATTACTATGCCTCCGTTTGGATTAGGTATAAATGTGAATTAAAATCTAAGAAGTCGACAAATAATTTTAACCACATATTTCATTGGACTCATAACTTTTCAACCACATGTTTCATAAACTTATATCAAAATCTACTAAAACCTTATTTTTCTCTAAACCAAAAAGGGATATGATGAAAAATTGTCATCTAGAATTTGAATTTTCCTGCTTTAAACCACTAAGAAATTCAAGTGGACAACCACATTTTGTCCAATAGTCATCATGTCAAGGGATGTTGAACTTTCTTTGTTTAATGGGTCAAACATTGTCCGAGTAAATGTTTGATGCTGCTTTTACTATACATATTTCAAAAGTGATTGTTGATTTATCTTGTGTTGTGTGTTTTATCACGTCTTAGTTGTCTTTGTTTCAATCAATCATCGTGTGAACCTTAAACAATGCATCTCGTAATTTTCATCTGTTTAATGGGTTATGGTTTATTGTATTCATTTTCTTCACTTAGAGTATTTATTTAATATGGATAACTGTTTGGTTTTTGTTTATATTTCTTTTTTAGTTGATCTAGTGATGTCCGGTACTACTGTCATCCTTCAAAATGCAAAGATTGATATGTTCAAGTGAATTATGAGGCATATAAAAGATTGATTAGTGACGCCCGGTACCTAAGAGGTTTGTACTTTTATACTTATTCTGATATTGTTGTTTGTAAAAGTTTGAGTGATGCTAGCTTAATACTATCTTTTTTGCTTTTTTGTTATATATCGAATTTCAGACAAATATGAATGTAATTTAATATTTAACATTATTAGTGTTCGTTAAATTTATATGTTAACTTGTTTTAAATATATTACTATAATGTCGATAGGTAAACCGCGGATTAAAACCGAACCAAACCGCAAATAATGGTTTGGTTTGGTTTGGTTTGGTTTGAAAAATGAAATGGTTTGGTTTGGTTTGGAAAAATTTCAAACCGCTTAAAATGGTTTGAGTTGAAAATATAGCATAAACCGCCCAAACCGAACCGTGTTCACCCCTAGCTACAGACCCCAAAATTCACGTGGCTTCATCACAAGGGCTCTGGGGGGTCGATCATATGTGGCGAAGCGTTATAGTAACAATTATTATTCTTTATATAACAAATCTATGTGTACCATTGTACGCACTCGACCCCAATTTGGCATTAAAAGCTATGAGTTGATGACTGATATAATAGTTTGTTAAATTAGATTAACATTAAAAGTTCAAATATTGTGTTGTCTAAATATATACGAGGTAAAAAAGGTAAACAAATTAGTTACAAGCCACATATCTTTAAACAAGGAGTTATATCATGTTCCCTTGAATGTCTTTGTTGTTGCCAATTTGATCCCATGTTGGACGAGTTCAAACCCTTTTAACTCGGTCAAAGAAGCCTACTTGTTAAGGAACTTAGATATATCGCTCAGTGCCTTGGATCAGTACCCATTTGCTGGAGGTCGGAGTCAGACTACGAAGAGATGTTATGAGGACATGAGGAGATGTAATAAAAAAATAAATCATTATGACGCAAAAGAAGTATCATCTCTTGATGACAGTGTTGCCTAGACAAACCAATCTAGAGGGTGTCAAGATGGATTAAGGCACAAGCCTAAGCATCGTCATGATCCCATCTACCTGACCAATCAATAAAATTACACCAAATAGACAGTGTACTACGTTGTGCATGTGGCCCCGTCACTCTAGCAAAACCCATAAAAGGAAGAGTAGTGTATGAAAAATGGGGAATTTTGAACAATAGCAATTTTGTGGATCCTACAAAATTTGTAAATAAAAATAAAGTTTAACCTGCTTGTGGGCAATTATAAACTTTAGTAAAGGTTTACTTAATATTATTTATTGATTTAATTGCGAAGAATGTTCTTTTGCATGATTAAATATTAAAAATTTAAAACACATTCTTAGTATTAGGTGAACAACAAAATGCGAAAGAGATAATAGAAATCTATCCAAATGCATGCATTTATTACAGCTGACTTCAAGTTTATTATTGATAAAACTAACTTTGTTACACTTGTCGATTAGTTGACGAATACGTAATTTTTTTATAAATTAAATCCCGAGTACGTATTTGTGATCTTCGGGTAATTCCATCTAATGCAAAAAATAAAAAATAAAAAATAAAAATTACGTGTGGACTAATTAATATTTGGCTCAATCGGCTGTGTACAGATGTTTAAGTGCTTAATCACCAAACTAATGAGGGATTTATTAATTTAATGATTATCATGTAAATTTTGAAAATTTATGACATTGAATGTCTGCCACCTTTATAATAAAATGGTCAATTTACTTAGTTCATTTTCACTCTCTTAAATTCAAACCACTTTCGGAGATATTTATGTTAGAAAAAACGTACGACATGTTACTGCATTGACAAGTGTCTTTGGTAGATATTTGAATCGGATAACGAAGCTAATCCCCATTTTGCAACACTGTGTGTTGGCTAATAGAAAGCAATTGATTTTTTATTATGATCCTATGAATAATTTGGGTACAATCTTGATTTAACGTCAGCAGATCTTTATTCTTTAGATATTTCATAGTTTAATGTCGTATTTTTCTTTATTATTATTGATCATGCAAAGATTGAAGATCAACTTCCATTTCTAAGTTGAAGATCGATTTACTACTTCAACAATAAGTTCAAGATTAATGATTTGATCTTCCCGTACAACTAGTTTAATTCAATAATTTATGCCAAAATTTACGATAACAATGAAATGACTTTTAAGAAAGCAGCTAGTGACGCGGCACGAGTTACGTGCTTTTTGTAGGGTATTGAAATAAACATAATTGTGAAAATATTTCAAATAAAATAAATATATTAATAATATTAAACATGATTAAAGTAAAACATGTTCTTAAGGTCTTGTTCTAAAGCATTTTTGCTATTTTTGCATTTATTATATCGATTGAGTCATTAAGTTTCTACGTTTTTCGCAAATTATTTCAAATGCTCAAGCATAGTCATATACATACACTTCTACTTATAAAAAGTCAACTTTGAAATCAAATTACACTTGTTTATATAATTAAATTACTCCGTTCCTTGTGATTTTAAGTTACCGATACTTTGATTGAACGTGATTAAATCATTGCATTAGGTTCTTACATAATTTATTTTCAATAAGTACATTAAGCCAACTCACTTATATGCTCGTTCCTTGTAAATATAGTCTTATTTAATCCAAAAGTCATGTTAATATTATTATCTCAATCACAAACATTTTATGTAACTGATAATGATTCTCGATATTTTTCTGACCACGGATATTTAAATCTAAGCCTTTGTTTGGTCCCCCTTTTTTAAAATTATTTTTTTACAAATTCATTTTTAACAACACATTTTATAGCAGCCATAATTTTTATTAACTTTTTAATCATATATTTCATTAATTTTTAATAAAATATAATAAAAACCTAAATTTTAATAAAATTTTAGTCGATACTAAACATGGGTTAAGAATCTCCCCATGTGAAAATTTTGAAAAAAAAAAAAATGGAAAAAAAGCAAAAGAATAAAGGAAATTTGATATAACCTTTAATAGAGCCAAGTGGCCTCTTCTCCGATGGTCAATTTATGGCATTAGTCACCAACTTTTTAGGTTAGAGATACAGTACCCTCTGCAGTGGACTTTTAATAGTATAACATTAGACCAGTAAAATCTCTACACGTAATTATAAAAAAATCACTTTTTCAGTCCCCTATAAAATAGCCTAGACTACCGTTCATGTACTTCAATTTCAATTTTCAACCCCCTCTCTCTCTGTCTCTCTCACCATTAACTCTGTATAAATCTCTACACATAACTGACACTTCTGGTTTTTCCGAGGAACGCCCACAAAGGCAAAATCCTGGTGCCTCCTCTTCACCACCAACCAATAAGCAGACTCAAAAAGGAGCTCAAACAAAAACGAAAAGGAAAGGTCGACAAAGAAGGCTAAAGAAAAGACCTCTTTTTCTTAAGAATCTCAAGTACCACATCTGTCTTAACTTTGACCATTCATTCATGTAAGTTTATTGAAATTTTTTCATGTTTTTTTGAACCCTTTTCTTGTTCAAATTTATCTGTTTCATTGCCTTGATTTCATCTACAATCTGCAATATTGTCATTCACTGCATTCCCCAATTATGCACTATCCCATTTTGCTATCCCCACCTCAATATTATGCATTTCTTGGAACTTATCAACTCTTTATACAAAACCCACAAAAATTTTCGATCAATTTTCATAGTTGACGAAAGGTTTCACCGACATATATTGATCTAAGATTTTGAGTTAAATAAAAACTCCAAAAGGTAACTTTTGAGGAATCTGGTTTATACCCAAAAGCATATATGCTTTGCCTTCTTCTTTTTTTCCCCATTATTAGTTCATCTTCTCCAAGCTGTCTTTCTCTGTAAAGTCTACAGTATTCTTCAAGAAAAAGGAACTCCCTGGCCTCTCTCTTATAATATATATTTTTCCCGTTTACCCTTTATTAATATACTTGCATGAACTTATTCAATTTTATTATACTACAAGTGGTATACATACACAAAATTTTCCATTTTTGTTTATTTCTTAACGTGTTCGATCTTCCTTCCTGTCTCCTTTTCTCCTGCCAATGGTTTTTATATTCCCAGTTGAACTCTAGATTTATCACTTCTTTATATTATACCCTTTTGAACAATCAATTGTTGGCATGTATTATCTCTCCTTAAATGTCGATATCAAATATTTTTATATATCAATAGATGATTAAACGTAAACCGGCAGTCTTGTTTTTCTTGCTTAAACTTTCACTCATTATAGTAAAATTCACAAGTCTCTCCTCACTTCCATCCAATTCTTGCTAACGGAAGCCGACTGCTTTCTTTCAGCTCCATTCGTGTAGCAAATCAATGAAAACAGACGAAAAAATTTCTAAGGTACTAAGGTCTACTTGTATTGAATTTTTAGTAGAATTTGTTTAGAAATTAGAATAAGATTTAATTTGTTATTCTGTATTAATAGTTATGTTTTTTGCAGGCTTCATGGCCAAAAGTGGTAGCCAGAAAATGGTTGAACATAAATAGTGGAACAGAAGAATATCATTCAGACTATAGAACGAAAGGTAGATTTTCTTCACAATTCTTACTATTTCATATTTTATATATTTTATTTAGATCACTTGTTAATATTACATTAACTTTTGAAATCAGCTTTTTCATATATGAGCGAAAGAAGGAAAAGTTGCTCCGACGAGGCACGCTCCGTCGTCGTACCAGAAGAATTATCTGGTAAGTGTTGTTTGCCTCAGATTTATTTATTTTTGAATTATTATGATTCAAAATGTTTTTTTTCCCCTTTTTTAAAGTTCTAACTGCAATATATCAACAGTAAAAGAAATATTTTTCTTGCACTTATTTGCCACGTGGAAACAGATGCTAGCTTCTTGATTGTTGATTAGGCCAATTGATTTTGTTTTTAGCTATTGTTTAGCTAATCACGTCCTAATCTGATTTATGTAACCAGAAGATTGGTTGATGGGACCAAGTAACAAAATCAGTCGGCCAGGATTCCATCTGCAGGCCGCACCATCACCTATCAACAATAGCCTCGACCACAGCCTCAGGTGAGGCAAGAATAATTCCATGTTTATTCTTTTTTCTTAATATTGTCCAATACAAAGAAATTCTCAGGATATATTGAAATATATATATATATATATATATATATATATATATGATCTCTTAATTAGAAAGCAAATCATGATTAGGAAGTGGGGGTGGGGTAGGGGTTTTCTTTTAGTAGATCAACAATAAAAAAGGTTCCATACTAGTTGCCTAAATCATTGAGCTACAACTTTTTCCATGTTTAGTTTCAAATCATGTGGCCTTGATGTTATCACTAGACTATTCTATGGGGGCTTAGCCTTTCTCAAATTTTTAGCTTGTTATTTTAATTATAAATTATGCTTTGGGGTCTATTTGTGCTTCAATTATGAAAATTTAATATTAAAATTGATATTGTTGTAGCTAATAGTTTTTAATTAATAATCTTTTCGAGCATATATTTTCTACCGTTAATCAAAAACCTTTGTAAGTGTATAATTCGATTTATAATTATACGCAATAATTTTACTTGTAGGATGTTCATGGGAACATGGAATGTAGGAGGTAAGCCTCCACATGATGGATTGAACATGGGAGATTGGTTAGGCACTCCAACAAAAGCTGATATATACGTACTCGGGTATGTTGATTCTCCCTTTTGTTCTAAATTTTGAAGCTCAGTGAAATTGTATTTATGAAACTAACAAGTCTATCTCATTTTGTTTACGAAACAGATTCCAGGAGATTGTACCTTTGAATGCAGGGAACGTACTCGGCCCAGAGGATTGTGCTCCGGCAGCAAAGTGGCTTTCGTTGATCAGACAGGCTCTGAATGGTGAGCCGAACAATTCTAGTCACAGTAATACTGTTAGTTCTACATTGAAACAGTCTCCGGGCCCAAACGATCAACAACAAATGACTCCGAATTCAAGAGTCAGCTTTTCAGATTTGATGTCATTAGAAGATGAGCTTGATCATGATGTTTTCGAAAGATTTTTGAGTTTGAGATCAAGTTCATATTCTAGTGAAGAAGGTTCATCTAGTCCACCAAGTGAGCCAGCTACACCTGGTACGGTACAACATCAATATCGACTCGTTGCCAGTAAACAAATGGTTGGGATCTTTCTCTGTGTATGGGTTCGTGAGGACTTGTCTCAGCAGATTAGCTCCTTGAAGGTTTCTTGTGTTGGAAGAGGCATTTTGGGATACCTTGGAAATAAGGTATAACCAGTTATACGACGTTTTAGTTTGATGAAATATTTCAATATAATTGAGAACTAATATTTTTTACACGTGGATTGTTTTCTTTATGGAATTTTAGGGATCAATATCTATCAGCATGACATTGTATCAAACAACGATTTGCTTTGTGTGTACTCACTTGACCTCGGGAGAGAAAAAGGGCGATGAAATTAGAAGAAATTTGGACGTTTTGGAAATTTTAAAGAGAACAAGATTTTCTCATTCATTTCAACTACCAGGAAAACCCACTCCACCCGACAACATTTTGGATCATGAGTAAGTTCTTTTAGTGCTTATTCAATGTTTAAATAGAGTACAGATATATGTGGATTATTGCTGATAAATTTTACTTCAATGTTAATCCAGCAAGGTATTTTGGCTAGGAGACTTGAACTATCGACTTGCATCTGTTTGTGATGAAACATATGAGCTACTCAAGATTAAAGATTGGCAAGCACTTTTAGAGAAAGATCAGGTAAATGAATTTCCATACTAACATTTCTCTAAAAAAATGAAAATTGGAATGTAAAGAAAAGAAAATTTATCATAAAATTTTCTTTAAAAAATTATTATTATATGTTGCAGCTTAGGATAGAACAAAAGGCTGGTAGAGCATTTGATGGTTGGGAAGAAGGCAAAATCAATTTTGCCCCGACTTATAAGTATGTTGCCAATTCTGACAATTACGTTGCTCAAACATCCACATCTAAAGCAAAGCGCAGGACTCCTGCCTGGTACGATTTCCTAAAAATCTTAATAAAATTTTTATACTGTACTTAAAAACTGCTTTTTTATCCGCTTTCTCAACTCATGTCTAAACATATTATTATCCTAGCATTGGAATTTTCCAAGTCAACGAGTTAGAAATTGGGACTACTTGTGGACAAAAAAATTTCAATGAGTAATATTTTTGTCTTCATAATTTTATAACAAATTTGGTCAAATAAACTAGTGGTGGGTGCATCTTAAGTAAATGTGTAAAGAACCTTTGAATTTGAAAATTTGACAGAATTCCAAGAAGAGGTTTAGGACACATTTGAACGGCGTCACATGATATTCAAATATATTTTTTTCTATCTGAATAATATTCCATTCATTAGCACCGTCCAATTACCCAATATGATTCTTGTTAAATTAAAACATGTGATTCCAAGATTAAGAAAGTCATAATTACCTGCTTAAATTTGTTAAATAATAGTATATCTAAGGGCTTGTTTGAGAATTTTTTTGAAAAATCAAAAGTTATTTTTAAACATGTTTGAATAATTTTCTAAAAGTGCTTTGTTTGATCAGAAGAACTTTCAGGGAAAGTTAAGCTAAACCACTTCTAAAAGAAGTAGATGTATAAACAGAAATCCTGTCGAATGGACCAATGTCAGTTCGTCAAAGATTTAGCCTTACCTTGACTAAATGAAACCCGTTTTTCTATTGATTCTCCTGCAAGTAGGAACGTGTTTGATGGACGAAGTGTATTAATAGTTTGATTAGTTCTTTAATATTTATTTTTTGTTTTTCTTGAATAAATGGCAGGTGTGACAGGATTTTGTGGAAAGGTGAAGGGTTAAAGCAAATGTGCTACATTAGGGGTGAATCAAAATTCTCAGACCACAGACCAGTTTATTCACTTTTTACAGTACAAGTAGATACTGTAACCAAAAAGGAGAAATCCACATCGATAATTGGTTCAAACACCCCTGAACCATCAACAACAGATAAATTACTTTCAGAAACTGCTGTTTTATCCGCAACAAAAGAATTCATGTTCATAACCAGGGCACATAGTTGCATGCAGAAAACCTCAAGGTTCTCTCTCACAGCCCGACAAGTAACCAGCCAATAGAAGACTCCCGCATGGAAGTTACTGACAAATGAAAGACTGACACTTGGGTACTGTGATTGACAGAAATCACCTACCTTTGAACTCTCCCCCGTGTCTCAAGCAACCTGCAAATGGGAACAGCAGAGAGGATAAAATAACGCTCGGGTCACGACAGAATGGTGGGTGCTTGCTGGGTGATGGAAAGTTGGAAACGTGGTTGTACAGTTGAACACAGTGGTTCCCCAATTGGATTTTGAGCTTTTGAGGAATTTGCTTCGGCTTTTGCAGAAGCGTGTTTTAGTTTTTGCATTTCCTGGTTAAAGCTGAAGTGTTAATAAGAGAAAAGGGTGGATTTTTTTTCATAATAGGAACTATTGGAGTAAAGAGATGAACTATGAACTATAATTTGACGTAGTGTTATGCTTATTGGCCAAGCTTTTAGATTTGTGGAAATTACACAAAACCCAACTTTAAATATTGAGAGTTCTAAAATCAGATGGAATCTTTCATTGTTCAAAAATCAGATATTTTATTAATTAATTAATAAATTTTACACAATCAAACCCTAATTATATCTCCTCACTTTTCTCTCTCTCTCATCTCACACTCTCTCTCTCATTTCTTTCGTCTCCTCCGTCTCCTCTCTCTCTCTCATTCCCGTGGCCGCTAATCACCGGCGACTAGTGATTTCATCCTCTCCGGCGACATCTCCACCCCCTAGTGTCCGGCATCGCTGCTCCTCCGTCTCCCAGCCCCAGCACTCGCTGTCAATTCGTTTCTAGATCTCTGCTGGGTGTTGCTTCTTGTGTGAAACTGAGTGTCGCGCCGTCGCGATCTGGTGTGGATTCGCGTTTTGGTGTTGGCGGAGTTGGATTCGAGTTTTGGCGTTGGGAGAGTTGGTGTGTGGTGGTGACGGTGGGTGGTGGTGGTATTTGATCTATGAAAATGTGGTCACGACTGGTACTGTGATGGCGACTCCACCGTTGGTGGCAGTGACGACTCCACCGGTGGTGGTTGGCGGTGGTGCAGTCACCCACAGTACCGGTGGTGGGTGGTGGTGGCTGTGATGACGGCGTCGTGGTGGTGGTGTTTGATCTATGAAAATGTGGTCATGATTGGTGTTGTGATGGCGACTCAACCGGTGGTGGTTGGCGGTGGTGCAAGCTTTGGAGTAGTGTGGTGTTGTGTGCGTGGCGGCGGTGGCATGAGGTGATGCCAGTAGACTTGCGGTGCTGCTGTTGGGATGGAATGAAAATTTTGTTTTTGTTATTTTTTGTTTGGGGCGATGGTGGTGGCTGTGGCAGCGACGGTGATAGGAAGTTTGGGAATTTTTTTGTTGGTCGTGGTGGAGACGCTGGAAAAGGAATTGTGACCAAGTATTGGTGGTGGATCTTGATTGAGATCGTTTTGTGACAATAAAATTTGAGGAATTGTGACTAAAAAATTAGTCTGTGACGTTGGCGGTGCGGAAAAGTGTGATTGTGACTTCCATTTGTAACTCGAAATTGGATATGTGACCTGAATATTGTGACCGTGACTTTCAATTGTGACCAATAATTTGATAAGTTGTGACTAAAAATTAATTCGTGAATTGTTATGATCTATAAATAAATTGTGATGAGTAAATTTTTGATATGTGACCAATAGAACAAATTGTGACCTGTAAAATTTTTGAATTGTGATCTCGAAAATGATTTGTGACCTATTGAAAGTTCGATTAGGGACTTCAGAAATGATTTGTGACCTATAAATTTTTCACATGTGATTAAGGAAAAAATTGTGACCTTTAAAATTTTTGAATTGTGACCGTAAATTTTTTTTGACATTTAAAATTTTTGATTTGTGACCGAAAAATAATATGTGACTAATTAAATTATGAATCTGTGATCGATTAACAAATTGTGACCTATAAAATTTTTGAATTGTGACGTAAATAATTTTTGACATTTAAAATTTTTGATTTGTGACCGAAAATAATATGTGACTAACTAAATTGTAAATCTGTGACCAAATTATATAGATCTGTGACCTTAATATATTTAATTAATTAAATATATATTTAATTAATTAAATTATAAATAAAAATTAACAAAAATCTTATTTTTGAAAGTTAAAACTTATTTTCTTATTATTGAATTGGACCAAAGTTATACTCTTATTTATGAAAATTTCCCTTTAGATTTTGTTGTTGATCCATTATTACTTTGGACCTTTATGGTCCAACGCGAAGACACAAAAACAAAGGCCGAGTCTACCAAGGGAAAGCCCAAAATCCAACCCCAGCTAAGCCCATGTTTGATTTGGATAAAAATTAAATTTTTAGTGAATTTTAATAAAAGTTAGCGAAATATTGTGGGGTTAAACAATTGATAAAATTTTAGGTCCTGTAAAATATTTTATTGAAAATGAATTTTAGAAAAAGTAACGTTGTTTTTGTTTTTTTCCATTTTCAAGTCGTTTTCTGTTTTTAGTTTTTGAAAATGCCCAAAACGTGTTTGGTCTGTCGTTTTTCAAAATGCATTTATGAAAACAAGGAAAAATTTATAACTGAAAACTCAAAACGATTTTTTTCTGTTTTGAGTGTTTTTAGTTAAAAACTCAAAATGGGGAAACCACTCGAAACACGCCATTTTTTTTTTTTTTTTTAAATGTTTACCCAGGGGATGCTCAGCAGTACTTCTAAAATAAAATGTTGTGATATGATACAATTTAGTGAAGCATATTAATTTTAAAACTCACAAAACATTTTTCAATTTTATTTTTTTTTTTTTTTTTGGTCGTTGATCAAAATTTGGAAGAACTATTATTTCCCTTTTTTTTACTGTCCAAGTGACAACAAAATACATCCACAAGGATGAAGGACGGACTAGCTATTTTCTTTACAACAATTCCTATTTTTGGTCTATAAATTTATTATTTTATTTTTATAGCAAGAAAAAACAGTAAATTCACCAAGTTTAAAATATATATTATCTGGTAATATATTAGCATAAAATTATTATGTTTTACTAAATAATCAAATTAATTGAATAAATGTCATAAAACAATTTCAATTTTTTTTAAACCAAACGCATTTTTTATTTTTCTGTTTTGAGAACCGTTTTTTAAAATGACAAACCAAACACGTTTTCTATAATCCGAAAATAATCTCTCAAAACAAAAAACTAAAAATAAATTAAAAACTGAAAACTGAAACGCAAACCAAACACCCTAATTTTTTAGAAATGTAGGACAAATCGGGACTAAAGATGCTATTTGGAGACTGACACTCAATATTTTAATATTTTTTTGGTTAATAAATGAATAAATGACGTAATAATTATGGTATAAATCATATTCACTTAGAGATTATAAAATGCTTTGTCTTCAAAAATCGTCTAATGGCGTGCTTGGGAGTTTTTGGGTACTAGTACTCACCATTTTTGGATGATTTTATCAACGATTTTTAAAACAGTTCCCAACTAATGCTTGAAAATTTATTATTTCACGGTTCTGAAAGTTTTTAAAAGAATAAATTACATATGTGCCCATGTGAAAAAAATTGTAGGTATATGAATACATAATATGGAATAAATATATATGACACTCTTTACAATTCAATATAGCTTTACATATTTCACTCAATCCATTTTCTATTGTGTATGTACCAACCTTTTAACTAATTATTATTTTTTTGAATGATGTACAAGGTGTTATGATGTCTCGGGAATCTAAGAAACACAATGTGCGGGTTTTTTTTTTTTTTTTTTTTTTTTTTTTTTTTCTAATTTATATAGGTTTTTAAAAGTGTAAATGTTATTTCACCCAAATTGGTTAATAAAAGAAAGGCTGCCCAAGTGATGTGGCAGCTCCTATTGGAGGGGTGGCTGGTGGGGGCTGCCACAACACTTGGGCAGCTCCTTTTGTCACCCAACTTGGACTTTCTTGCACAATTCTTTCAAAAGTATCTTAAAATCGTGCTTGAAAATTTTTAAAATCCCAAAATAAAAAGAAGTTTTCAAAATGAACATGGAAACTGGACAGCAGGATCACAAGTTGGCGTCCAGTGCTATAAGGCCAGTTGACAAAACACGAGAAGGATTAACGAAACTCGCTTACCTGGCCCTATGAGCCTGGTGCCTTATGCTTCGACAATCTAATTTCGAACGTGCATAATTTTTATCCATCACTTGAAATTGAGATTTTTTTTTTTTTTTACTCCAAATTCAATTATCGTTTTAATAGTATATCATTTTTTTTAAAAGTTTTTTTTTTAAATTTCTAATACTCTAGATAAACATGTAAAATATACTTATCAATGACTAATGCAACAACCACCAAGTTAATAATTCCAAATAACCATTTCATGTTCGTAAGCGCAAGAAAGTAATGTGTCCTTAAATAAGCTCCTCGGGCAATTAAGGTATAACGGCATCTTACTCTCTTACGAATTTAAACTCCAAATTGGCGCTTTTTATTTATATACCATCTATTACTATTTACCTTTTGTGTGTGTAAGGATCTCTCATTTTAAAGGAAATAATAACCATTATCTCACAATTTCTAGTGTTCTCCTAAAACCATTTTGAGTGTAGGGCCCTACTTGGCGACCCCCATTATTTTTTTGGTGTTGAGGTCGTCTCCGCTCTCTCTAGTCTTCTTCTCATACAACATAAATAAATTTGGGACATGCTTCTACGAAGATCACATGGTTGGGGCCAAGCAAAGTTTAATTTATATTTATCGAGCCTAGTTCAAGTCGAGCTTGAATAATTTGGTCAACTAGTACTGTATTTGATAGCTGTACCAACAGATTCTCAGTGAATTTATATCAAGGTTTACTAGTATAAAAATCTCTTTTAAATTGGACTTGTTACCATTCTTAGATAGATGTTGCAAGAGCTTTCAAAGATTCATGTTGAACTTGTATCTAAACTTTCAGGTTTTACCTTATAATATATTGTTCGATTATCTTTAGTACTGTATGCCAAACATCATAAACTGAATCAAAAACACTAATTTGTGTTTGGTAGCCATTTTCAGCAAATTTTAAGAGTTTTTTTGACCGTTATACACTAAGAGTGTGTTTGATGTTGATTTTAATGAGAATAGAATTTTTGGAATAGTGATTGATGGAAGAATGTGTGGTGGAAAAATTATGAAAAGTTTTAGATTTGTGTGTAATGTTATTTTATTTGAAAAATGTGTGGTTGAAATGAAGAAAGAAAAAAAAATGAGAATGAGAATGAAATAGAATGGGGGCCAAACTGGGCCTAACATGACAGCTGCTTTTACTGACAAATTCAATAGAAATTACCTTTGTACCCCTTTGCATTTATTTCATTGCATTCTAAGAGTGGCATATAAGAGAATTTGCTTGCTGCTAAGTCAAAAAGGACTGGGGCAATGGGTCCACGTTACTATTCTAACGGTAAAAAAAGTTCTAAAAATGTCAAGAAAATGGGTTCCAAACAAACACTAGATAAGATTTAAGAACGCAAAAAAGGATAACATCTTCCATGCTTAGGATTGTGTTGTTCTTACACGATTTTAACTCATTACTGTTTTCAAACTTGAAACGACTTTGAAGCTTGACGTCCCTTATGGAAAACTGTAAAAAGTTAAAAATACGTAAGTCAATTTAGTCGTTCAACTCCAGCAACAGCTCCTTCTCTACGCACGTTATCTATGGTAACCTCGTCACAACTTGAATGTCCGTTAATGGTGTCATCATCTGTAAGATTCACCATTTGTTTTACTGGAATTTCTTGTTCTTTGATTGCTGGAGACTTGTGGTCATTTTTTTTACCCCAGACGACAAAATAAAGGCCCATAACAATAACAATTGCTCCAAACACCCTGCATAAACGTAAGACATTATTAGCTTAATATGTACATACATGTAAATAGAGTCGGCTATAATAAGCTAAAAAAAATTTAAATAAATTTAATTTACTGAAAAAAAAAACTTCAATTGCTAAATAAAGTAATAAAATCAAAAATATGTATAGCCAACAAAAAAGTTTGTAGGCAAGGAAATATATTAATAAATTTATCTCGTCGACTTAGTCTTTGTCGTTAAAATAAGTAAGAAAAACAAGAGGAAAAAAAGTTACCATAAGAAGTTTTATTGCTAATTAAATATAATAATTTAACACAAAGTTTTCTGTTTGTAATATTTAATAAAATATTTTGATAATTTTTTGTAATAATAAATAATAAAATTAGGTTAAAATTATAATTTATTTGTCGATAATATTATAAATAAGAAATGAAAATAAAAAGATATCTCAAAGAACATACGAAATATTCTCTTAGTAATAATAATAAATAAATAAAAACAACTAAAATTTTGTCAGTGACAAACCACTTTGTTAGTGGTCGCTGACAATGTTGGAACCGTGTCGACGATAATCGACAGTGTTGTTGTCACTAATTCCATTCGAATTATATATATATATATATATATATATATATATATATATATATATATATATTTCTTGTCGTCAGAATCACGAACCATAATACTATTAGAGACTATCGATATAAATTACTTCACTAATCATTTACTCTATTTATTTTTTCAAAAATTTGTTATTATTATTATTATCTTATAAAGGGTCTCTCAAAGATTTTGCCTAAAGTCCCCCAAATTGTTTGAGCCGCTTCCGCACATAGATACACATATTTATTTGCATGAGCACCCACACTCGAATCATACACGGGCTGGCAAGTGTCTTGATAAATATTGCATACATACTCTAAGTGCATGTTTAGTAAGAAGTGTTAGATTACAATGTCGAACTAGAAAAAAAAAAATTAAATTCTTTTTTTAATTAATATTGTAAATGTTAAAGGATATAATCCTACATCGACTAAAGATGTAAACATAGGTCAATTTATAAGGTCTTAAGCTACTCCTCTTAATAATGTTGATATTTTAAGATGGACTCCCAAGTCTTAACATGATATCAGAGCCTATTAAGCTCCAACGAGCGATTCGATCCTTGTAAGACTCAAAAATATGAGCATATGAATTTCAAGATTGGTCTAGTCAAACGAATCATCATCTTGTCGGGGCATGTTAAGGGATATAATCTCACATCAATTAAAAATGTAAACATAGGCCAATTTATAAGGTTTTGGGCTACTACTCTTAATAAAGTTGATCTTTTAAGAGGAGTGACCCAAAATCTTATAAATTGGCCTATGTTTACAGTAAATATTGTGCAATATACTGTATTAAAAGAGAGAAAAGAAAAGAGAGCGAGGGGCTAGTAACTACCTTCCTAAGTACATTTTCTCGGCCAAGATGAAAGAGCTTACGATGGCAACAATAACCATGCTCAAAGGGCTAAAAGCAGTTACAAACACCGGACCTCTTTCTTTCATTACAACTCCTTGGACGTAATAAGCAATTCCTGAACAAAATATACCCTACAAAGAAGTTTAATTAGATGGCATATATTTATTAATTTAATTGATAATTTATTTATTTATTTCTTCAGAATGCGTATGTCTTACACTGTAGACAGCAGCAAGGAGTTTGGAATCCCAGCCTATGGACCAAACCGCTGTATTCCCCCTCTCGACTGCTACTGCCACTATTGCTCCTTGAACTGTTCCTAAAAAGCATATCCAGGCAGTGAGGGAGAGTTCGGCCGGATATGTCTTTAGTGTGACGGCCTACAAATACAAAATACGAGTTATATACTCATATGTAATTCGACTGTACAATATAATAAGCAAGATTAAGATTTTTAATTATTACCTGCAAAATCATGAAGCTAGCCCAACTGAAACATCCTATTGTGATCATGATGGAGCCCTTGATTGAATGCTTGAGAGTCACTCCATTATTTTGGTGTTCATGGCTGCTGCTTCCATTTGTCCATGGCAAGCCAATATCGGGGCCTCTTACTAATGTCATGATCATGGCTCCTGCAACAGTAGCAATCGTTCCGACTATCTTGGCTTGGCTACGGATGCTCATTAATTGTACCTTCTCTAGCCTAGAATAAATAGGTACATTTAACGATTTAAGCTAAGATTACATTATCGTATCAAGAAATCCGTGCGTAGCGATAATTACCTGAAGAAGCAGGCCATGAGGAATGTAATGGCAGGAAGAACATTTGCCATGGCAGCAGCAAATGTTGCTGTTGTGTATTTCATTCCCAAGAAGTATAGGTTTTGATCTATAACTGGCCTGTTGTTGGAAAAAAACATAAAAGCTTATTATATAAGTATAACACAATTTATTGCATGTGACATGCCAGGAAATGTAGACATTCATATATAGGTACTTACTCCAGTAGGCTCATAAGCATTAGTTTGCCAAATGTTAAGAGGGTCATTCTTGGCCTTACTTTCCTGCAAAATAATACAAGTGTTTGGTTTATGCATGTAGACATAAACGTACATATTTGATATATGTAAAATAACACGTACGGCACATGCAGAGGCGAAGTTAGGACTCGACTAAAAAATCTTATTCTTTGGTAATATTGTCCATGGTCGGGGGAGGGGGTAAGTTTGATAAACAGGATTAGACATTACGATGGGTCAAAATCATGCATTTGTCCCTTTCTTATTACGTCTAGTCTTATCCAATTTAACATACTGAACACGAGAATAGAAAAGGAGAAAGAGATTAACTTGTCGAGGATGACAGCAAAAGGGACAATAACAAGGAAGGCTACGATGTGCCGATAGACTACAAATACATAATTGCTCATCCCCTCATTTAATGCGGCTTTAGAAGCGATATCCATTCCAGCAAGCCCAACTTGCAGGAAAACTACAGCTAAAAAAGGTTTTGCCCTACGAAATAGTACTTGAAACTTCATTTATCTCTTGTAATGTACCACCTTCGACTAACCTGTAAAATAATCCCCGTAATGCATTAACAACGTAAATTAATACACAGAACACACACTAAAACATTTGAAAACACCATGACGTACAAGTTTAAGCTGGAAGATTTACCTTCGCTCTTAAATTTAGCCCAAGAATATCAGTGCAAGCTAGACATAATTTTCTCCCTCTCTTCTTCCCAGAATCATTTCTTCAACTTGTGCTGAATTTTTATTTATTTATTTTTCTTGATTAATGTGATAGAAAGCCCGGGGCAACAGCTATCTTATATGCGGAGAAAAGGTGCCAGGTCATGGGTTAAAGCAGCTTTATACGCAGCTTTCAAACTCTCTTTTTCTCAAATAAATAAATAAAGTACAATTATACAACATGTACAATGATGATTAATAAATTTTGTTGACAATTTTGATTTGATATCATCATATTTATCTATTTCAAAAGTTTTAAAAAATATTTTTAAATCAACTGTCTAGATTTTGCCACATCAAACATTGTTAATAAATATTGTCAATCATTATTGTACAAGTAGATTAATTCTCTATGTTATTCACCGCCACTAAATTAAGCCATGTCCTTTTACTCTCAATTCTTAAACTCAATAATGGTTGAAGGATATTGCTACACGTACAGAAACAGAAGAAAAAATAGGAAAGACATAAATATGTGGGGTCTACTTTTTGTAATAATATTGAAATCAGATGGGACCCACATGTTTGTGTTTTCCCTATTTTTCTTCTGACTGCTATAGTTCTGTATGTGTATATTAATTGATAATGGTTTCTCTCTTGCTACATAAACTAACGTGAGATGTAATGTCCTTGTTTGGTGCAGCTTAGAAGTTGATAAAAAATTATATTAAAAATAACAATTAATTTTAACAAGTCATTTCATGGAATCTACAATTTTTATCCACTTTTTAATATCATTCTTCTACTCATTTTCAATCACACATTCTTCAATAAATGATATTTCTCATCATATCAATAACTTTTTTCTTTTTTTTCAACCACATATTCACCATCACATCATCCAAAAAAATGCATTCTTTCTATTTTAATGTGCATCAAACAGGGGCTTAATTTATGTTTCTATCGACTTGTTTGAATTTAACTTGAATAATTTGGCTAAAATATTTGTATGTTTGGTATGTATTACGGGAAAAGACTCTTGTTTGTTTTAGATTAAAATATGATTTTAATTGAAGTCAAAGTCAAACAATCAATATCAATCACATCTTTCTTGAGTCTCACAACTTTTTAATCACACATTTCAAAAACTTCTATCACAATCTATTTAAAATCTGATTTTAATTATCACCAAACTCCTTCTTAATAATATTGTGCAAGAAAACGTCAATTTCATATGTTTATTGACCAAATAAATAATTGATTTTATTTAGGCAATTAGATAAAAGTTGATCATAAGTTCGTTTTTACTTCCACTGTTTTGATGACGTGATGCACCTTTATTAATTTGTGATTTAGTGTGTGAAAAAAAAAAGTATTAAAAAATTATTCTGTTTGATTTGTTTGCTTTGGAAAGTCAAGCTTAAATTTATATTTTACTAAATTAATCTGTTATCTGTGCTCTGATCGGTTTGTCTTCATTGTGTGTGTGTGTATTTTTTTTAAAAGTAAAATTAGGACTCATTTGATAAATTTTTTTAACTTAAACACTGTTTTTCGAGATTAAAAAGTTATTTTTAAACATGTTTAAATAATTTTTTGAAATTTTTTTATCTATTAAAAGAGTTTTTAAAAAGGAAAATGACTTTACTCATAAAGCTCCTGTATAAAATGTAAAGCATAGCCCTTGGCAAGATGACTCATACACTTGTTGGATGACCTTTTCTTCCCCATGCACGGAGGTGGCATGGAGAGTCTTGTCATGTGACCCCCAACTTTTGGGCTTTTTTTTTTATTTTTTATTTTTTATCACCATTAAATTTTCTATATATTTTGTCAAATGAAATCGAAATATTATATTTTTAATACTATTTTGAAATGCTCACGACCTAATTTTCTACGTTATTAATAAAGTGTGAAACGGCTAACTATAGCAAATGTTACAGCTTGTCAAAGTAAGTCGTTTTAAACTAGTATTTCAAAAATTTCGATAATATACTAACTTTAAAAATCTCAGACAATCGTACGCTAGTCGAATCCACAAATTGTCTACCTCATCTTGAAACTTGTTTCAAGAACTATATCATAAACATATCGAATGGTCCAAACAGATATCGAAAATAGTTAAATGTGCATAAAATGTGTGTCTTAAAAAGATGCGTCTAACTCGTTTTTTATTTTGCAATTATTTCATTAATATTTGTTAGTTTTGGCAACAAATTTTTCAATATAATTTACATAAATTTATTAGGAAGTTTTACATATGATATAATATCAAAAAATTTCGAAATGTTAAATCCGAAAAAGTCATACCTCATGTAAATTACAAGTTTGATTGTGTCTCTCTAACTCAAAATGTATATATCCGTCACTACTCATGAAACAACTTTAATTAAGATGTTAAATCATTATTTCTATAATTTCATGTAGTCGCATCTAAATTTTATGAAAATAATTAATTATTATTAGTGGTTTGTGACGGAAGTGATCATGTACGCTGCGGACAAGTAAACAGTTCACTCCACAACGAATATTCTCTTGATTTTTTTTAATTCTAAGTTTTTGTTATTAATGAATAAACTAACTTGAAACTTGATTGGTCAATGAATAGCACAAAAATGGTACAATCTTTTGGTATTAGATAATTGATACTAGGACCCTATGCAATCCACTAAATGGCCTTGCTTTAATGTCCCTTTACGCTGTTTCCTTTGTGCTCTCTGCATTGGCATTGCACCAAACATCCCTATTTTACATTGAAAGTTCATGCCTTCTGGGATCTGACTATACCCACCTTATATTTTCCAAATGCATCTTTGTAATTATGTTTCAAAATTATGGTACATGAGAGGTACTTCAAATTCAAACTTTTTTTTTTTTTAAAGAAAAGATAGACAAGGAAATCTATAAAGTAAGATGAATAATTCATATGATATTGTAGGGTTAATTCGCTAGTGGCCACTAAGCTTCACATTGTTTTAGGGTCTATTTGACACAACTTTTAAAAAATTAAAAAGAATTTTTGAGATTCAAAAATTGCTTTTGGATCAATTTGATTAATTTTATAAAAGTACTTCTTCCTAATTAGAAGACCTTCTAGAGGAAAATTACTAGGGTTGGGTAAAACCCCCGAATCGAGAGATTTTTCTTAAGTTAAATACCCGAACAGGTATCTGAATTGAGAACTGATGGGTTTGGTTCGGCACTCGATTTTAGATCAATAATCGAATAAGAACTGAATCTCCCTAATTTTTTTAATTTATTTATTTTAAATAAGTCAAGTTATTTTATTATTTTTTAAATAAATTTGCTAACCCAAAAATATAATTTTCCTACTTCTAATTTTTAGTCCAAGTCCAACTTAATCAAATTGACCTAAATTTTATCCAAATATGTTATTCTATAATAGTGTCGTTTCTTTTGGAGAAATCGAATTGAAATTCGACGATGTCTCTCTTAATTATTGTAAACTCGCTATCGTCCTCTTCTTGTGATGAAAAATTCAACAAAGAAAGATGTAAAAAACACATAAGATTGGATTACATTATTTTGTAAAAGTTAAGATTGTACATGCCATTTGTTGAGATAATGTAGCTTTATAAATATTAAAAATTAATTATAGTACAGAACTTGGGAACCGAATCGAATTGAAATGAATTGAATGGCTTGAACGGTTCCATAATTAAATTTGGACACAACGATTCCACGTACTAAATACCCGAAAATTTCAGGTCGGGTTCGATTCTTCTTAGAACCGAATCGAATCGAACCGAACCAAACCGTCCCCAACCCTAAAAATGACACAAATTGACTTCCTCTAATAGCTCTTCGGGAAGAAGAAGATATTTTAGACATTAGATTTCAAATAACAATTAAAGTAACATCCTCGTGTCCTTAAATTGGTATTAAAGTTAAATTTTATTGCAATTTGATCACACCATGCGCCCTTTATTTTGACGAATGTACAAATGGACTTGTCAATCTAATCATTTGTCGACTAGATTGTCATGTTAGCTCTATCGTTGGTCAAGCTAGAGAAAATGTATGGAATGATCAAGTTGAAGTAAACTTGGAATGTCAGCAAACTAATTGTAATGAAGTTTAAGTTCAATTATTAACTAAAAATACAATGAAGTTCAACAAGTTTTTTTTTTTTTTTTTTTCAACTTGATTTGTATAGTCATAGATAGAAAACCAGCACGAATCTTGTTACGGAGTGTTTGTAGACACTATGGATAAAGATTTTGAACACGGACATTTTGTTAATTCAAAAAATCCTAGGTAACAGAACGAAACTATACGAATAATACGAATCGGATTCAAAACAAATATAACAATTAAATAATAAAAGATTGTACTCTCAAGTAAACAAACTCTTTGTCTTCCAAACAATATCAAGAATCTTATGTGCACCCAAAAAAACAAATTACATTTTCTCCTCCTTTATGTTGGGAAATAAAATGGATGAAGGTAATATATATAACACGATATGAAGTACATGATCGCAAACAAATAATAAAATAAAAGGCAGAGAATTAATTGGCAGAGGAACAAAATGTTTTATTCAATTAACGAATATGAAAAAAACAAATACAATAACTTTGCCTACACTATTATTCTATATTTCGGTAATACAAAACTTGTTAAAAGAGTTTAGTATTTATAGAGGAACATGTCAAACCCTAAAAATACCACAAAGATAGAAACAAGATAAAAAAAATTAATTTGGGATAAATGAAACAATATTTTTTTTTTCCAATAAAAACGCATAGAATAAGGGAAATAACATTTTCCCAAATAAATCCAATCTAATTTGGGTCAAAAATCCAACAATCTCCACCTTGAAACAAATTTCGATGCAACGAACGAAGTTTCAAAATTTCTCCACCTGAAAAAATAAATACAACTGCAACAAAAAAATTCGAACTCTTCAACAAGAATCAAACTTTTTTCAACACAAAAATATTTTTCTTCTTCCACGATATCCAACACGAATACATGAACCCAAAGACCGAGTTTCCCAAAATTCAAAAAAAAAAAAGTAAAAATTATCAAACATTGTCGATGCACACACTGTAGCAAAATCAACTCTCAATATTTTCATGGAATGCCTCTAGCTAGTTTCAACATCTTCAAAAACACTAAAAGTATATGCAACCAAATTAATATCCACATACCTATCTCAAATAGGTCTATTCCTAACAGTTGAATACAAAGGAACCGCAAGTAATAGCAGCTAGGGTTGGGCAAAAATTTCAAATTGAGTTGAATCGAATCGAGCGATTTTTCGTTAGTGAAATAACCAAATGGGTATCTGAGTCGAGAACTGAATAAAAATCGAATTTTTAAAAAAAATTAATTTTTATATATGGGATAAATAAAATAATTTTAATTTTTCAAAAACAAATTAGCAAAGATAGAGTTTGTATTGAAAAGATCGAGTTCTATGAGGGCATTGAGACATGTAAAAAAAATATCATATTTTTTCTTATTAAATTTTATTAGTTGAACAATTTTTAGTTTATTTATATTTGTTAATTGTGATTTTTCAATTTTTTTGTAAAGTTTCTTAGTATCTAGTATGGCAAGTCAAACAATTGATGGTTAAATCAAATAGTTGGTAAGTACTACTGTATTAGCAATATTTTAAAATATTTTATCTCTATGAGTCTATGACTTCTAATTTATATGGATCACCGATATTTTAATATTATTAATTTACTATTTACTTTTTGTAATTTGTATACATTGGTAAATTAATCTTGTTGGACAACTTGTTAATTGGACCGTGCCTAGACCTAATAGCAGCAAAGCGGAATTACCCATATATTTCAAACTTGATTGAGTAATATTCTTCAATATAGACCCGAACCAAATTTTAAAGGTATAGTAGCAAATTGAATCTCCACCACAGTACTAAATCTGTACTGACTTTTATTCAAAAAATTTGTCCGACCTTGCAAGATGTATATTGGGACCTCTTTTGCCTCTCCAATACAACATGAACACACTTCTAAACCTTCAAAACTCCACATCCTCTAGAGAACGTGTACCATTTTAAATTAAGAGTACTTAACGAAATGAGATTTTTCTTTAAGTCTGGAATATATCGAACGTGATCAAGTGTTCTACATTTTTCATCCACCAGCTTCAATCCGACCTTTACCAATACCAGCTACCCGACATGGTTCGTTGTTACCCATGACAACGACACATTGTGTCACCGTTTCATATGTTTCAAACAAATCCCGATTGTGACACTTACGGAACACACAAGCTGTATCTAAAATCCACTCCTCCTCAGATATGGATTCTATATCAGAAATCATCCAAACATCTCCAATGCTCAAATAGTTCTGTAATTTGTTGCAATTTCTTTTAACGTGTCATTTCTTCTTGCAATAATAACAAATCTGATTACTGAAATTTAACATCGACTTACCCTTTTTTCCGATTACTATGAACAAAAAGGCATTCTCCATCTCTGACCTTAGATCCAACCAAATGCTTCATCTTCTATTTTGAAAATAAGACATTATAAGCATTTTCAATGGTAGGAGTATCATGACTATACAATATTGTGTCTCTAAACGAAGTAAATAAAGTGGAGAGTGAACACAAAATGATTAAGGTCAAATCTTCTTCATCATACTTTACATCTAAAGTCTCCAAATCAACGATGATCTCTTTGAACACAATCGATGATCTTCCAAAGATTCACATTTTGTCATGCGATAAGAATACAACATCTCTTTTAGATGCAATTTGCTTGTCAAATTTTTAGTTATGTACAATTGCTCAAACTTCAACAACAATGCATCTGTCGTTTTCTTCTTTAAAACGTCCTAAAGAATATTATTAGAGAAATGAAGATGGATATGTGAAAGTACCTTCGATCCTTTCGTTGTTTCTCCTTCATCGTCCAAGTTGTGAGTATTTTGTCAAATCCCAACAACGCATCATCCAGATTCATTTGCGCAAGTATAACTCGCATCTTCGCTTGTCACAACGAAAATCTTGTATTGCGATTCAAGAGCGAAATTTCATATTCCATAGCTGCCATCAATAATAAAAACCTCGAACAAATCACAACTAATAGCTCTGATACCACTTGTTAGGAAATAAAACGAATGGAGATAATATATATGACACGAAATAAAATATATGATCGCAAACAAACAACAAGATAAAATGTAAAGAATTAATTAGTAGAGGAACAAAGTATTTTATTCAATTAACAAATATGAAGAAAACAAATACAATAGTTGTGCCTACATAGTTATTCTATATTTCAATAATACAAAACTTGTGAAAAAAGTCTATTATTTATAGGGGAGCATGTCAAACCCTAGAAATACAATAAAAAATAATGTGGAATAAAGAAAACAATATTTTTTTTTAATAAAAACGCATAAAATAAAAGAAATAATATTTTGCCAAAAGGGCCAATCTAATTTGTGTCAAAACAACCCAACGCTTTCAACATCTTTTTGTTCAGTGCCTTCATAGAATACAATGTATTATTGAGTACTTTTTACAAAATCCCGTTCAACTGAACTTTTGGGTCAAAAAAATTTGATCATAGAAGTGGAAAGCTAAAGCCAAAAGTCCCATTGAAATGCAATTTTAAAAATGACTGCCCACAATAACCCAATAATTGAAAAATAAAGCACTGCGAAACAGAAATCTTGATAACATTATTCTGTTCTGCCACTTCAACTTTCCAAAAATAAAAGAAGAGGAAGAGGAAGCCATACGTGAAAAGATACACCCACTACATGAAATGAAATTAGTACCGTCAGCAATAATTTGACTCAACAAATTCCGTTGGGGTTTCTATCTTAAAAAGCCCTCAGGGTCCCTCCCAAAGATTTATTGTTCCTGGAATTTGTTTTCAACTGATAAATAATTCTGAAATAATTCAAAATATTAATCTTTTGTCATTGTCGATAAAATTATAAAGCATGAATAATTTAGACGTGACTACAAATTGTTTTATGTTTTATGTGGCGATAGGAAAGTAAGATATAAAGAATGGAATATGTTGTTGTCAATCTAAAATTCAAAAAGCATGTCTACTGAAGGGCTCAGATACGTCAGCTCAATAACTTAATCCAATACCCTATCGATAGATATCGAAACTTTACAATATAAGACATCATATGAAAATATCTTGGCATGACAAAAGTAGTATAGACTCCCTTAATGACTCTTTGTCCAAACCAATCAATCAAGAGAATGGTATGATGACTTATAATATAGACTTAAGGTCTAAGTGACATCATGATACTATCGTAGCCCGAACTAAACGACCAATAAATTCCTTCAAACAATTGGTGATGGTAACTTAACATAACTAGGACGACAAGCTTGAAACCATCAACTTATATTATAAAGGGACGAAGTGAGAAAGAAATGGGAATTCGAACTAAGATTCGCTTTGTATGTAATAACAAAAGTTAAGCATTATAAACCCTCGTATTTTAGCTAAAATCTTTATTAAGTTAATTAAAAAGTATCGCGTCATATATTGCCACCAACATAATTTATATATAATAAAATGTTAAAGGAAATATACGTCCTGTGAATGGAGGGTTGATTGTTTGTGCCTTCCACGCAATCTGATTCCTGTGGATGGAATTAGAAAACAGAAAGAAGAGGGAATCACATCGAACTTCCCACTAAGAGGCACAGCGTTTTGGATCAAATCAATCTCATCGTTCGTGTCCTTAATAAAGGAAGATAAACAAAGAATTTTCTTTTATAAAATAGGCTTTATCACCTTTAGAAATGTTGGATATCTTAAATTTGACTATCGAGTTTGAAAAATATATATGGCATATGTGTATGTATAGGTTTAGCCATGCTTAGACTCGACTTATTAATTGTTTGTTCTTGTATGCTGTCAAAAAAGCAGCTAACGTTAACATTTTCAAGCGTGGCTAAACATGTATACTTGAGAGATCACATTAAGTCATTAACAATTAAATTTAGTGGAAGTATTAATTTAAATAAAACTAATATTTAATTTTTATAAATTTTGTAAAATGGAGGACATTTATTTTGTGGGATAAAAGATAAACATAAAAAAAAAATGGATCGCTAAGTTTCAGTTTCAAACTCGTATCTTTTTCTAATCCAAAAAAATTAAAAAAGATGTATGACATCACATTCATTGCTAGCTATAAAACTTTCTGGCAGGTATGGTTGGCAGGCACCCTACCAAGAGGGGGGACATGGAAATAGGGCTGTCAACAGCCCTGTTTCGCTTGCATTTTCCTAAAGTTTGCAGGCACCCCTACCAATAGGGGGGACACATGTCCCCCTAGAAAAACAGGGTTGTCAATAGCCCTGTTTTCCTAGCATGGTTAATGATTTTACAAGAATCAAATAATCTAGTCATTCGTTGGGGATTCGATAATTGTATTTTACATGTTTACTTGTACTTATAAACTTGATAAATAATTATAAATTAAGTGAATTTTTACTTAATGTAGAATAAATATTATTATTGTAGGTAAAATTGGAACTTGGAGGCATTTGGAACAAAAAGGAGGATTTCGAGTTTAATTGAAGTTGATTTGAAAAAAAAAAAAATGAAGGATTTTTTTAAGAAGGATTTTAAAAAGTCAAAAGATACTTCTAATACAAGTAGATGCTTTGAACATATTTGGATAATTTTTTAAAAGTATTTTATCCTACTAAAAGAGCTTGTAAGAAAGTTGGTCTCAAATAATTTTCTCAACAAGCTCACCTACAAGAAGCAGAAGCCCTACTAAACAAAATGAGAATCATTGAACCCCTCAACTGACTCAAAATGTTAGAAGTTTGCCTTGATTGCAAGGGATTTACAAAGTTTTAAGAGAGCAATCTGAAGGGAAGTCACAAGTTTTAGGAGTGAAATTTCATTAATGAAAAGTTTGGAGACTAATTTGATCACTTATGAAACTTGAGGAGGACCAATTTTTATGATGATAGAGGTTCATAATCGACGTGAAAGCTATCGAAAGTTTCGATATCAATAAAGATTTGGATAAAAAAGAGAGACCAATATCCAATGGAAAAACCTAAAATAGAGACCAAAATACAAAAAGTTGATAGTTATAGCATGGATGACTACGGTTTGCAAGCCGCGTACCACCCGCGGTCCAAAAAAATGTTGTTTTACCCGGGAAAAAAAACAAAAACAAAACTTGAGGTGGGCCGTCGAGTAAAAGTTTAATTTTTTTTTTTCCTTTTATTTTATTGCAGGGTTTCTTTTAGGCTTTTCGAGAGAGATGCAATACAAAGACATCTCTATGTCAAATCAAGAGGGGTTCCACAATGGGAAATTAGACGAGAAATGGTGAAAAAAAATACAAGAGAGAAAATAAGGGTCCGTTTGATTTTGCGTTTTAGTTTTTAGTTTTGAGATTGGAGTTCACTTTTTTTTTTTTTTCAAAGGTTGTTTTAAGATAGTTAAAAACGTGTTTATTTTATGATTGCTAAAAAATATTTGATTTGTTATTTTGAACATCTATTTTTCAAAATTAAAAAACCAGAAATCACGTCTGGTTTTAAGTTTTGAGAAAATATTTTATGACATTTTATCTCATAAAATTTATGAAAACCTACAAGAAATTGATTTAGGTACCCAAGAACGTCAAAGCAATCAAGTTTGGGCTTGATTAGAAAATATCGAACCAAAACAACCAATAAGCACAAACGACATCTTGACCTTTTTGATTGAATACCGAATAATCTCACTTGGTTGATTTGAACGTCACAGGAATTAATCTTGATAAATTCACAATTGTTCAACGAAGAACAAATGAATTGAAAGCAATATGGCTCTCGTTTTTAATAATGTCAAAAATTCTTACAATAATGAAGAATGAAACTAATTATACTAGCCTAGAAATCTAGTAAAAACATGCATAAAATAACTAGAATAATACAAGTTATGGTAGGAATATAATTCTAATCAAAATAGGAAAAAATGCGAAAAAAGAAATAATTCACCTCGTGACATGTGTATTTCTATGCGATCGCACGGTTCAATTGAAAACCTCCGCCAGCTCTCGATATATCGTTGTGCGACCGCATGAGCCTCAAAGCCATGTGGTTGCATGGTTCAACTTTGAGCCTCCGTCTTCGTCCACTTGAATCAAATTGCTCCAACCATTTTCGACCGTTGACCCCAACGCGAACTTGCTCACTTCTTCTCCAAGATCAACATTTCAACAACCGTAGTTTGAGTGAGCAATTACATCGCCTCTTTCATGTGCTTTGCTCTCGATCGTGTCATCGAACCGCTTTTGACAATCAACGGATCTTTTCCGGGGGCTCGACTTCGACGCGCTTGGCTCCGTTTTCACATCACACACACAGAGACACACACTAATTAGCGGTCCTTATTTGAATTCTTTGGAGATTAAATGCTCTTGATTAAGATTTAGACTTGTTTATGTAGAGATATAATGAGTTAACTTAATTGAATATAATTTTTTTGAACTTGAGAAAAGAAAATTAATTGATTTAGAAAAACTTGACCAGTACACATAATTGATTGTTGTCGAATTTCGGTGATTAAGATTAGGTTGATAACTATTGTGAACTCATGAGCACTAAAATTTTTCATAATCAAGTAAAATTCTAAATCGTATATTTGCACTATTTTTAATTATTTTCGCAGCTTTATAATATTTATGATCGTAATTAAAATCAAATTATTCTAAGTGTATGTTTGACACAGCTTTTTAAATTAAAAGTTACTTATAATCAACAGCTACAATAAAAAAGAAAAATCAACTAGGGAGAATTTTCAAACACTTTTAAAATATATTAAAATCTCAATTGAGAACACCCTCAAATTAATGAGGATTTTCTCTCTTATTCTCATAGGTGGTGGGGTAAACGCTTTTTTTTTTTCTTTTCATTTCTATTTTTCTTGTTTTCATGTTATTAATTGTTTTAATTAATTAGATATCAAAAAAATAAAATAAAAATTGCCCTTCTCATTAGTGAAGGTCTATCCATAATTTTTTTGGTCAACTAATAATTTATTTATTTATTTTGAACAAAAAAAGGTTAATAAAATATTGCACTTCGGGTTAATTTAGAGGTTTGGAAATTATTGTGTCGAAGTAAAATGTATGAGACTTGTTTGATAGGGAGCTTGTTAGTTCAATTAGCATCTTTGTATACGATAATCATTTTGACCATGAAATTTATAGAATTATTCTATAGGTACAAAAAACTTATACAAAATTGGTACAGACATTTGAAATAAAGGGAGTATATTCAAAATGAGTGGAGAAAAAATTACACATGGATGGATAGAATTAACTCATTTTAAATTCCTGTAAAAAAATCTGTATAATTTTCCTGTACATAAGGAAATATTCAAATTTGTATGCTCCAATTTAACTTTGAAGGGAACTTGTTTTTGGTTCATCACTAGAAACAAGAAAACAAGAAAAGCATCTAAGTTAAAATTTACCAAGGTCATTTTAATGTTACTAAAATTCTAAAATTCTAATTTTATTTGTACTAGTAGAGATCGTGCGTTACACGATAATTGTTATAATTTTATAAGTGATTTTGTTAGAAAAAGATAAAATGATTTTAGAACATCAAAATATTTAGCTATTTAGACTATTAATGTATTTTATATTATTAACGATACGAAAGTATATTGTATGAAAGTCATCAATAGACAAACCCAAAGATATATTCATATGTACCTTTGAAAACAATCTCCCTACTCCATGTAAGCAAACAGAGAGTTCAAAAGAGAGAAGTATGACAATCTTAAACGATTTCACCTCTTTAAAAAGAATAATAACTTCATTATAGAATAAGTCAATTGTTATTTCAATTACAAGGGCAATACTTCAATGCCTATAATATGATAAGACAAAAAAATTAAAAAAAGTAAGTTGGATATAGTAAGATCCTATTAAATTAAAGATCAATTTCAGGTTCTACCTCTGATAATGGATACAACCATATGATTAGCATGGTTAAAATGGGGCTCCGGCTAACTCCTGAGAGGCTCACCTATGGTAAATGCATTTGCAATTTCTAAAAATTAAATTTACTTGAAATCACCAAGAAGAAATTGATGTCAATCACTAAAAATAAAATATACTAATAACTTGTAAAAATAGACAACTGAATGAGAAGCTGAAAAGAGAAGTCTCTCAATGTATTTCTCTGAGAGATGCATGAGAGATAGAACGGGGATCAATGAAAAATCAAGAAAGAATGATGAAATCATAGAAGTCAATGACATCTTTGAAAGGCTAAACTATTGAAAACTCTTTACTTATTGTAGAATAAATTAGAGAAGTATACATTCCATGAGTTAAACGTCATCATAAATTCTAAACCATTCATAATAGAAAGAATGTGTACAGATCTCATAAGAGGAGCTAAATGTCCTGAAAGTCTGTCATATAACTTCAACAAATTTATCTGCCTCACATTTTGCTATATTGATAATCAATCCGTACAAAATGAATAGAATCAAATCTCAACTATAGAAAAAACAAAAACAAATAATAAATGAAAGATGAATCAAGAAAAAAAAACTTGAATACATAAATGTGAAAAATAAACGTAAAAATATAAAGTATTTATCTTTGCATCATCTTATTGGTTTGCAGTGCTAAACCAAACTTTGTTCATAGAGAGCTTTCTGATATTTTGTGGAATTAAATTTGATACGTCTTTATCATTTTCAAAATGAATATGAAACCTATGATTGTCTCGGAACTTTTCAGTGTTAAAGACTGATACTCAATAATATCGTGTCACAAATCAAAAATAGTTCATAATATAAAATAATAGTTCCAAGTAAAGTCTCAATTCACAGCCTCGTAATGGATAATAAATTTTTGTTTGAGCCCCATTTTGATAAGAGAATGTATTTTGGATTAGTAGATTGATGGAGAATGTGTGACTAAAAATTAAGGAAAAAATTTGAATTAGCGTGTAATATTATTTTATTCCTAAATTTTCTAAAATAACTGAATCCACGAAATTCACAAGAGTTAAAATTTTATTTAAAAAAATTCTTGCATATCTAGAATGATAAAGTAAAAGAGAACCACCATACCATCACTTCATAGCAAAAATCTATATTTACTTACCAAAAAAATCTTGTTTCAATAATTCTTTCGATTGATCTATGATGAAAATTTCAAACATCTGTAAAAGAAAGAAAAAAATAGAGGGTTAGAAATTTTAGGTTGGTGAATACCAAAAATTTTTGGCAAAATTACACAGCATATAGATAAAATCGTGGGAAAAAAATAAAAGACAGAAGAAGAAATGAAAAATCTTGCATAATATGGACCGTTATGTGGAGAATGGAGGAAGTATGGGACGTTGCATGGAGAAATGGGAAAAGAGTCAGAGAAGAACAATAAATAAATAAAATAATGCAATAATGTCGTGTCTGAGATAAAATAAAAGGGATAAAATTGATATTAAAATATGACATCAGCATGACATCATTGATGATGCGTTATGAATAGTAATCAACTTTCAACATAAAATCAAAAGAAACTCTAACTATAGTAGGAGAAAATGAAAATGAATTATGAAGAAAGAAAAAAGTACTGAAAGTGCACAAAAAGATAACTTTGGGGACTGAAGTGTACAAATATTAAAAGTTAAAGGACATAGAGTTGCAATTTCTGCAAGACGTAATAGAAAGAGAAGTCAAAATTTAAGGATTAAAATGTTCAAGACGAAAGTTGAAGGATTTGAAGCACATTTACCGAGGACTTAGTTGCAATATATAAAAGAGGGTTTATTTCCTAGATTTGTATGATATCATCAATAGGTCAGATATAGAATAGATATAGATATAGATTTTCATTTGCATTTTACTACTTGATTTAGTTATTTTCTATTTTGTAAGTGTTTAATGTCAAAATATCAAATTGAAGGAGAAAACGGATGAAGAAAGGAAAAAGGACCAAAAATGCACAAAAATTTAACTTGGAGACTGAAATGTATACATGTCAAAAGTGGAAAAACCTAGGGTTGTAATTTTTTAAGGACATGATTGAAATAAAAGTCAAAATTTGAAGACTAAAATGTTTGAGATGAAAGTTAAAGGACTGAAAGCGCAATTACCTTTAGAACTTAGTTGCAAGAAAAAATAAAATAAAAAATAAAAGATGTTATATGACATCATCAATAGATCATGATGATACAATAGGAATAGGAACAAATCTTAGGCCCTGTTTGATTGGCCAAGTTTTCCGTGGAAGGTGAAAAACGTTTTCCTACTTTTTACTATTCACCTGCTTGATTGCACTAATTTTCCAGGGAAAACGTTTTCCAACGTACAAGCAGTTGATGCACAAAAGCTAGAAAACGTTTTTTCACAATAGTGGTGGGAAAACGTTTTCCAACTTTTTGACAAATTTTTTTTTTTTTTAATTTTTTTTTAGCAATTGGAACACATTCCAAAGTCAATGGTAAAAAAATTTATCCATTTAATTGACAATATGTGTAAAAAATAAAACCAAAGGAAAAATTTGTCAGGTGAAAAATTATACCAATCAAACACTATTAATTACAATTCCCTGTAGAACGTTTTCTAGGCAATTCAATTCCCTGCCATTCATTTTCTTTCCACCCGTTTTCCACCCTTGCAATCAAACAGAGCCTTACTCTTTTATATATTGGGTTTGTTCGGTAGAGAGTTAAATCCAATTTTAATTGAAAATATAGTCGTTATGCTTTACTTTCATCTCACGCGTGGGACCCACTAACGGCTAATTTTTCAATTAAAATCTAATTTAAATCTCCACCAAACGGACTTATCGTATAGATTTGTTATGCTTTCCTTATGTGTTACAACTGTGGCTTATAATTAACCGATTAGGTGTTTGTGCTTGACTCATAGCCATTATATGGATTTAGATCTAAACTTCACAAAATTCTTAAATCGTGCTACATAATCTCAGTCAACTTCAAGTAAATAAATATTTTTTTATTTAGTTATCTACAAGGACAAATTGTAATAATAATAATAATAAAAAAAAACATTGAGCTCCTTTTTGGGCTTCATTTTAATTTTAATAAAAAAAATTCTTCTTTTCAATCACTCATTTTTTTTTCAATAAAATAATATTAAACGTAAATTTAAAACATTTTATTCTTTTTTAACTAAATATTTTTCAAAAATCCACTATTCAAAAAAATACTTTTTCTCAAAAATATATTTTAATGGAGCCTAAACCGTAGGCTGGACGTATTCTCTAACCAAAATGTTCTATTCCAATCAAATAATATTCGTTGTAAACCAAAACATCTTGCACAAACACGAGTGGGGGTGGGCAATTTAGCTCATGTTTGACATTCATTATTCCAATACACTTTAATTTACATATTTATTTTCAACTACACGTCACACTATAAAATATTTTGTACATAAATTTAAAAAAAAAAAATCTATTTTTTAACCACACATTCTCTAACAAATCACTATTCAAAACATTTTTTTTGCCTCAAAATAATGGCCATCAAATAGGGCCTTAACCGTGACCAAATCTCTTGAATTGAATTTTGAGGTTTCAATCTAATTTTAGAAGAATTTACGAATTGAAATCGAGAATTGATCAGGTTTCAAATTGTTCTTGGTTCTTAAATTGACTAGTCGCTGTCATGTGCGTTGCACGAATTTTTTATTTTTTGTAACTGCATTAGCGTGAAGATTGTAGGTTTTCAGAATTTTTGATTGATTGTTTTACTTCATAATCATTTCAAAATTGCATGTAGTGAAACATTAAATGCGTATACTTGACATTTCTTTTTAGAGAAAGCAACAAAGATTCAACTGTTTGCCAAAAGTAACTTCATTTTTTCTTCATTTTTATTTGTTATTTTCTCATGGGAAGAGCAGTAACATTTTGTTTGTTTCTAAATATTGTGAAACTCTTGTTAAATCTGAGAAAATAAAAAGCTCTTGTGATTTATAGAGACTTATTTATTACTTTTTCATTCTTCAACTCCTTTCATTCTATAGCCTATATCTAGAAAAAATTGCATGATGTGTTCTTTAGCCATGTTCATTCAAACATGAGACTCTTCACAACAATTTATTTATTTCTTAAACTTTTTACTTAAATTTCGTTTGTCATTGAGATTACTTTTTATATTCTTTGTTGCATGAACAATTTTGTTTATTATATATTCATTAATACTGTGATCACTAATTTTCATTTCTATTTTTAAGTTCTTTTATTTTTTGGTTCTGTTTCATTTTTTTTCAATCACCTTTTATTGAATATATATTAGGAATGAGTCGCCTCATTCGGGCCCTTTTAATTCTTAAAAACAAAGTTACTTTTGACATGCTTTAATGTAATTAACCATTGTGATGATAATAATTAAGTTAATACAAGATTAAGTGAAAGTTATTTAGTGATGACCAAAGAATAAAGAAGAAATTGAGTTTCACTGTATAAATTTGGGCGTGCATGGAAGATGAAGAATGTTTTCAATGGGTTGAGACTTCAATTGGGTATCACCAAATGGACCTCTATAGTCCCTCAAAGGCTCAAACTTATTTTGATTATAATTACACAAAGTAGTCGTGTTATCAATCTGAACTGAGTCTATTCAATCTAAACTTTCAAGTTCCAAATATAAAGTTGGCTTTTGACATGAACTTTTAAGCTGGACTAATCCTTATTTTTTTTTATTTTTTTTTGGGTCTAATTCAACGAAATGATTAAAAATTTTAGACCAATTTTATGCAGTAAAAAATTATTATTAAGTTTAGAATTGGCCACAGCAAACACGCTTGTGTGATTCGATAGCCAACTAGCTGATGACTTGCAAGCTGCTCAAAACAGGAGAAAACTAATGATTACATTTTATTAGCATATAACTTATGAAAATTACTTATTTATAAGAATCCAATTGTATTCCATTTAACTTACTAATTAACGACATATACGCTGACATAATTGTAGTGAATTTAGGGACACAATTGGAAGTTATAAATTAATGACCAGGCCCGGTTCTGGCCCAAGACCACTAAGGCAATGGCCTTGGGCCTCAAGGCATAAGGGGGCCTCAAATTTGATTTATGGAAAACCTATAATAATTTTTTTTGGAAAGCTTCAAATTCAGTTTTACTACCTACATTTTTTTAATTTTGAAAGTAATTTTAGTTTTTTAGGAAAATGAATAATTTTTAATAAAAGCAAAATAGCATAAATTAGCTTGATTTATTGAACATTTCAAGACTAAATTAACAGACTGTTTAAGAAATTTTAAAATGACTAATTAGTTACAATAAGATATTTTTGGTGTTGTTTTATATTATATGTAGTATATATGATATATAGTATATCATAAAATATTTTTAATTTAATGGTTAAATATGATTTTCATTCTTCAACATGAAATTTGATTCCCGGTTTCGGACGAATCAAATAGTGAGTGAGTACCATAAGTATAATGTTCCTCATCATGAAAAACTGTTTGTTTAGACCAAGTTTGATGCAAATACGCTTATAAAAAAAATTATGTGTAGGGATCTCATTAGAATTTTTCGTCTAGGGCCTCAAAATTTTCGAGGCCGGCCCTGTTAACGACTATGAAATAATTATTCATTTAAGGGGTTGATTACTAACTAATAATTACACGTAGACAAAAAAGCAAATTATAAAGACATGTAAGATACAGAAATATATTTGTAAAACTTCGTTTTGAGAAATTAAAAATGGTTAATTATAACATTGAGCAAATTAAAAATAACTGTGATAAAAACATGACTTTCAATTTGTAGATACCTAACTAAATTAATAAGAAATTTGGACAATTTCATTAAATGGAGACTAATTTTACAACTACAATGAGAATTTGACGAAATTGTGAATCACATTGCCCCTTTGAAGCTATAATGTATTTGTGTGTTGATGTAACTTGATTATTGGATCTTCATACAGCTAAGAGTTGTGATTAAATTCATTAGAACTTATAAGTTGTTTGGAATTACTATTATTATTAATGAGTCTAAATTTTATTGACCATTTTGTACAGCAAGGATCCAGGATACATCAGAATGAATGTACACGACTCACAAAACATGAAAGATGATGTAAGTTAGGGCTGTAAGCAAAAACTGCCAAACCGGAAAATCAAATCGAAACCGCATTTTGGAAACCGTCGATTTGGTGCCACGTGGACCCGTCAACGAAATGGTTTTGAACCAAACCAAACCGGTCAACAACGGTTTGGTTTAGGTTTGAAAAATTTTATTGCGGTTTAAAACCAAACCGGACCAGTGAAAAATATATAATAATTAAAAAATTAAAAAAATAAAAAAATGAAATTTTCTAAATTGTAACTTGTAAGACTTTTGTGTTGGACTTTTTAGTTATTTTTAAATGAGGTTCATATATTCCATAAGCTTTTAAACTAAAAGTCTGAAACGATTCATCAAGCAATCCCACGTTATATTCCATATAAATTACTATCATAAACAATTATCAACTTATATAAACTGTATAGTACTCCAATGATTAAATAAGCTTCAATTAAAATCAAAATCTTACATTGAATTGGATATCCTTTTAAAAATTATTGCAACTTCTGGTTCTATCGATTATAATTTGTAGAAATCTAAATGAAAAGTTTTGATCGGATCAACAACTATGTAATCAAAGTGAAAACAAAATAAAAATTTCGGATCTTAGAAATGAAATTATATATTGTAAATAAATTTATTTAGGTATAGAATTACCCAATATTCTAATTTGATTTGAGAATCAATTAATCAAATAATTATAAGAAGGGAGAAGAAAAGAATCAAAGAGAAGAAGGAAAGTGTTGATGTCTAAAATGAAGAAATAATCTTATTATTTTTTTTTATAAAAGTGATTGGAGATTGAATCATATATTTTACAAAAAAAAAAAAAAACCTATGAGAATCATCTGGTTCCCAGCAGTTCCCATACTAGAACCTAGAATTGGACCGAAACTGGTTGATTCTTAATAATTTGTCCCAAAATTAAATTATTTTTCTAAATGATTCCGGTCCGGTTCCACCGGTTCTTGAAAAATTGTCCACTCCTAAATTAATGGCATAAAAGTAGACAGACAAAAAAATATACGGCGAAATTGGTGGTTTAAAATCGGACGACGGGCAAAAAAAAAAATACGGCGAAACCGGCGGTTTAAAACCGGACCAAACCGTTAGGTTTAGGTTTGAGTTTTTTTCAAACCGTT
The DNA here is from genome assembly GCA_019395295.1 of Osmanthus fragrans. NCBI lineage: Eukaryota > Viridiplantae > Streptophyta > Magnoliopsida > Lamiales > Oleaceae > Osmanthus > Osmanthus fragrans. The sequence goes on from CM033343.1 coordinate 2,936,388, forward strand.
CAAAATGGTTTGGTTTAGGTTTGAGTTTTTCTCAAACCGGTGTAAACGGTTTGGTTTGAAAATCTATCAAAAACCGGTAAAATCGGACCGCTTACACCCCTAATGTAAGTTGCCACTTGTTTTATTATTTTATCTAATCAAACAGTAATATTTTTTAAAAATAAAAATTGGTTCCACAAGCATTGAGAAATCACGACCTTGTCTTTATCGACAGAGGTGCCAGAAAGCTCTACTTTCTATCAATCCCATTATTTTATTTCTTTCTAAGAATACCTTGCGTACTATCTTACCAGACTTTCATATCTAGCTCATAGTTTGCTTTGCCAGGTATAGAAAATCCGTAGTTTAATTGTGTACTTTCAACGGCTTCTAAATATTTCCCTTTATTGTTTTTGGCTTAGGAACCTTTGCTGAAGATTGAAATAAATAATCGTGGCTTGTGGGGAACTGGAGACAGCCATCTCCGTGTCACGGAGATGCTGTAATTTTTTTTACATTTTTATGTAACCTCTTATAAAAAAAGCAATTGAAATACTAAAAAATATCTTTCAATATTTTACAAACTTGTACTTACTATATTATTATATCAAGTTACTTTTTAAATTTTTCCAAAATACAAATAGCCAAAAAATGTTGGAATTTTTTATTCAAAGAGGAGTAAAGATTTTGAGCTTAACAGATTCGTTTTAAACTTACTGGATTTCAATAAATTGAACTTACCGATTTTGGACAGAAATTACCGTATTTTGTGGTGCTTACCGAATATTCCTTGCACTTACAGGATTTTGGCTTAAGTAGCTTACCGATTTTCTTTGATACCTACCGTATTTCACTCAAAGTCAGTGAAATACGGTATTTTGACTTAAATATCCGGTAAGTCACAGAAACATGAAATTGATTATAAACAATTTATACAATTAAAACTATGAATTTAAATCTTTTAATATTTTATGATTTTGCTTATACTTTGTGCATGCTCAGCTGGAATTTTTCTTTTTCTTTTTTATTTTTTTTCTCATTTTGATCTAACCTGTTATAAAAAAAGGCAATCGAAATACTAAAAAATATTTTCCAATATTTTACAAACTTGTACTTATTAATATTATTACTATATCAAGTTATTTTTTAAATTTTGCCAAAATGTAAATAGCAAAAAAAAAAAAAAAAAAATCATCCGTGTGAATTTTGGAAATTTTTTTTACATTGTTTATAGTGTTTTTTTTTAAAATTATATTCAAGTAAAATTTTGTATTAATAGAATGTTTATTTGCAAGTAAAAAAGAGAATGTTTGTTTGATGATGAATAATCTAATCTAAAAATGAAAAAAAAAATTAATTTCTTAATCTGAAGCTAGAAATCAAAACTGAAATATTGTTCGTAGTTTTTTTTAATCATATTCAAGTAAAATTTTGTATTATGAGAATATTTATTTGCAAGTAAAAATTTGTATTTGAAGAATGTTTGTTTGATGATAAATAATCTAATCTAAAAATGGGAAAAAATAGTTTTTTAATCTTAAAATAGAAATGAAAATCGAAATATTGTTTGTAGTGTTTTTTTAATCATATTCAAGTAAAATTTTGTATTAGGCGAATATTTATTTGATGATAAATAATTTAATCTAAAAATTAAAAAAAAATTAGTTTATTTATCTTAAGCTAGAAGGTAAAAAAAAATTCAAAGAAAAAAGAAAAGAAAAGTGGAGCACTAAGTGCTCCCTATGTGCTCCATAGGGAGCACTAAGTGCTCCGTATCACGGAGCTAAGAGCTCCGTGTCACTATCACGTAGACACGGTCTCCATGCGGAGACATGGTCTCTCTGTGACACGGAGAGATGGTCTTCGTGTGGTGACACGGTCTCTCCATGACACGGAGCAACATCTCTTGCTTCGTGCACAAGATCTCTTACTCCATGTGCATGGAGGTCTCCGTGCACACGAAGAGATGCGGAGACACGGTCTCTCCGTGCACACAAAATTGAATAAATAGTTCCAAATATTGAAATACTTTGATCGATCCACACAATTTCCCAACCTAAGCATGAACCCCATTAGAGTTGAATAAGTAACCATGTAAGAGTTTCTACAATGATGCTTTAAATTAGATTTTAATTGTAATTTAGATCTTTAAAGTAGTCAAAATCCTCTTCAATAGCAAGATGCAAAGAAAGAAAGAAAAAAGGTCTATTACATTTTTTTTTAGATCTACTTGTGGAGCTCATTTCACCCAAAAATAGCTGTCAACCCACTTCTTCCAACTTCTGCTATCAGAACAAGTGGGCTCCCACTTCCATCCAATGACCCAACTTCACCACAATTTGAATATGGGAAGAATTCACAAACCATGTATTAAGTATGCAGTGTTTAAAAATCAAGTTTTAAGTTTAGTTAATGCAAAAATCAGGTTTCTATATAATTAATTAAAAATATTTATTAATTAAATAAAATAAGGTCACAATTATACAAATAATGGTCACATGTACATAATTATAGGTCATAATTTAACTATTAGTCACATATTGTCAAATTAATTGATCACAAATTATTTCGAGATCACAAATAAATTTTTTTATAGGTTATAGATTATATCGATGTCACAAATCAAAAAATTTATAGGTCACAATTTATCTCATTAGTTACAAATCAAAAAAAAAATATAAGTTACATTTTATTTATCGGTCACAATTTTCACATTTATTGGTCACATATTATTATTTTTAGTCACAGATTAATTTTTTTATTGATCACATATTATTATCTTTAGTCACAGATTAATTTTTTAGTCACAAATTATCGCGCGCCAGAACCACCACCGCTACGGCCATACCAACAGTGTCACATAACTCACTGCACTACCGCCTATATTAACAAAAACAACAACTACCACCGCCATACCGCCACCACTGTCTATACCAACAAAATCACCGTCACTGCCTCCATCACCAGCAACCACCACCACAAATCAAATTATGAAAATTGAACAATAGATACACAATACATTCTTTAAAATAAATGAAAACCACCGAACTGAAAACCAAGAAAATGAGTAGAACCCAGAAATTCGATGAACAAAACTACCTAACAATCTGAAGCTGCTCATTTACTGCATTGAAATTAGTTGTTGGAAAATACAAACTGTACAAAATCCGGCCAGAAACAAAGAACAAACAAAAACTGTCGGCAGATCCACATAACCACCACCATCACCTCACCACCACCGCCAGAGCTCCACCACCACTCCAACAACCAAAAACACACCACCATCACCACTACTCTCACAGTCGCACCACCATTTGTAAAACCATATCTACCGTCGCCACACAAATCACCACCGCCATTAGACCCACCACCATGGCCTCCGCACCACATTCGCACACCAATCTAACACCACCGCAGCAACAAAAACCATACACAAATCAAGAGGCGAAGCACAAACACAACAACGTTTCTTCCGCCGCAGCGATCGCGAATCATCGGGCACCACAAATCGATGAAGAAACACCAAAAAAGGGCAAAACACTACAACACAGGGATCTGGTACAGATCGCCACGACTGCTGCGCCTTCGCACTCATGAAGTCGCTCATCAACGCTGCGTCAGAGGCGCCGTAGTGGTGGTGCGAGGGAGGATAGCATCTTTGTTGGAAGGGGTGGCGACGCCGTGAGTGCCTTCTTTGCAGATCGTTGTTTTGTTGTACAGACAGCGGTGCTGCTTACGTGGTGGCGACGATGCAGTGTCCTTATTGAAGTGAAGCAGGGTTGGTCTCCAGTGATGGCAGTGGCGACGAAGGCAAACAAAGAGGAAGACTTGAGAGAGGAGAGGAGAGAAAAGAGGGAAAATGGGAAAGAAATGAGAAGGTTTGGGGGTGTTGTGGTGTGGTGGATTATTTATAATACTTGATTTATTATTAATTAAATTTTGTATCTGAATTTTTAAAAGTGATCTTTGAAGATCTGTAATGGTGTAATTTCCACTTTGAATGTTGGGTAAATTAGGCCCAATGCCCTCTTAAACTAACTAAATTGAATAATACGCTTTAAAAACTAATTAAATTATTCAACCCGTAGTTAATATGTCCTAACCTATAACCCATCTTCCTCTCCTTCATTTTCATTTTCACCCTCGTCTCCAGGGATGGAGGTGGGGGGCGGGTTCGGGGGGAGTCCTGGACTCCCTATTTTTTTGACAATTTTTTTTTGACACGATATGTAAGGTATCAATTTTCTGGTCCTAATCTCTTCTCAACTTTCTATTATTCTTTTGTTTAAATTGGAAGGATTGAAGAATGGTTTTGAAACTTTCCTTTTATTACAAATGAACTAGCGAAAAAAGCTAATATTGTTTTTTCCACTTATTTTAGGTTAATTTCCAGCTTATTAGTAATTTCTACATTGATGCACTATTTGCAGAGAAGGTAAATGACTCAATTAGTGAGCTTTTATTTCTTCCCCCTTTTTGTGGTTTCCTTAAAAAAAAAAAAAAAATTGGTGCAGACCCCCGTAGCCCCCCACCCCTTCACCTATATATCTTCAAATCTGGACCTCCCATCTCAAATAAGCTGGCTCCGCCACTGCTCGTCTCCACAATTAAATACAGATCCAACCACAAGCAACATCTGATCTTCCAAATACATATGCAACAGTTCCACCTTAGTTCTTGTATCTCCACAACAAACTCCCTCCTTCTTTCACAGCAGCCGTCGACACTGTAAGCGACGTAAACCGAAAACATATTTCCATACAACAAATAAAGTGGCCCACTGCACAGAGCCAAGGGAGGAGAAAAAGGTTGCGGAGAATTAAAAATGAATATCTCATGTCATGATTAATTGAAAATGTGAAAAGCATTGCGATGAATGAAATAAATGTTGAAATTGAATGCTTGGAATTCCAATACCCCTTCTCTTTAGATTTGCAAATGGCGACTTAAAGCAATTTGAAGGAAAGCGGGCAAATGAGGACATTATCAACTTTATTCAGAAAAATCAAGATTAGTCTGTTTAAGCTGCCTCATTGTGGTGACATCGATTAGAGTAGCCGGCAATAGATTGGGTTTTGGTTGGCTACGTGTGCGGTGATTTATTGGAGCAGCCGACATATATATTTGGATTACACCCCATTACTGGCGTCCCACGTGCCCTACCACGGGCCTTGGTGGAGGGAAAATCGCAGGTTATGCCTCCAAGGGTAACTCCTACTTACCAAGGCCTCATCCATATTTCAAGATTCGAACCCTCATCCGACAGTTGTAAACGAGGCTAGATTTTTTCCACCTTCCCCTTTTACCACCTGGAGTAGCCGACATATTTGCTTTGCATTGGGAAAGGTAGTGAGATTGCGAAAATTTTGAGTTGGTGAAGTTGGAGTTGATTTTGAAGCTTTAATTTGTATTTTGTATACTTTGTTGTCAGTTCAATTTGCATGTTGAACTTTGAATAATGTTTGGGAGTGGAAAAGAGTAGTGAAGTTTAGGACCCAATTTTTTTTTCACTTTACTCATAAGGCACGAGTAGGTAAATTCGAGAAATAATGATGAAGTTAGTGAATTAAAAAATTCATTTTTAACAAGAGTTTAATAAGCGAATTTTACTAGTGAAAAATATAAATTGGAGGCATTGAGGTTGGGAGTTCATATGATGACAATGGCGTAATGCCTCAATGGACTGATCAAAACACAAATGCAACGTTTATTTTATGTCACAATTTTTTAATTTGTGTCATTTTTGTCACATTTTTAAGTTTGTCACATTTTTCGAATTTTGTTAATTTTTGAGTGTTTGTCACTTTTTTATTTTCTTTCACTTTTTTATTTTTATGTAACTTTTTTTAATTTTCTGTCATTTATTTGAATTTTTGTCACTTTTTTTAGTATATGTCACTTTTCTTAATTTTTGTCAATTTTTTTTTTTTTTTTTTTGTAGCCTTTGTTATTTTTCTTTTCAGTCATCTTCTTAATTTATATTATTTTTTTAGCGATAAGTATCAATTTTTAATAAGAATGACATTGTATGTTATTTTCTAATTAAAAAGTGACACTTAACTTTTAAAAGTGATATTGTGTTACTTTTTTTATTTAAAAAAATGACAATTTTTATAAAAAAAAAAAAGTATCATTGTGCTCTTTTTAATATCATGCAATATTTTTTATTTCCAAATTTTTTTTCATATAAATTTTTAAAAAATTCATAATTTTAAGGATATTTTTGTAAATTGTACTTAAATATTTTATATGATGGCCATATTTTATACGATGGTTCGGTTACATAAAAAGGGACCAAAATCCTATATTTTTATTTTCTTAACCAAATTTAGAAATTTTTAAGTCGATTGATTTGTAAACTTGTGGCAAAATTTTAAGTTTTCATCCAACTTAAAAAATTTACGAGCAAAAAAATTATGCAAAAACATAACTAAAAAATGAAATTTACATCTTCTTAATTTACACTTTATCATTATTTATTTATGGTTTATAATTAAAAAAAAGAACCAAAAAAAAATTAAAATAAAATAAAATAAAATTAAGAATTCAACACGACTGATCTCACAGAGTCACAGACCTTCCCTCCTCTTTTACCTCTTCCTTATTTATTCGATCTCCTTTTTCTCCCTCTCCGATCTGGTAAATTTATGCATTTGTTTCACAAAAATCTTCATTTTTATTAATGCAAATTTTGATCTTTTGATTTTGTTCAATTCTTCATTTCTTAAATTATCTGAAAATCGAAAAAATAAATACAAGTACTTTTTTCTAGGGTTTATTTCCTTTCCAATTTGAGGAAAGAATTTGAGATTGAATCAAATGGCTGCTCCACCCGCCAGAGCTCGAGCCGATTACGACTATCTAATCAAGCTTCTCTTGATAGGAGACAGCGGTACGTACTTTATGCTCGCAGTTTTATACGTATTTTAAGGTATTTTATCATGTTATTTTGCGTAATATTTGAAATACGCAGACGCGCTTTTATATGTGTTGTTTTCGCATCTGCATTTGATCGGAAATGTTCAAATTATTACTTCACCTGACACGGTTTTGATCTTTTGACTGGGAGAATATTTAAGATCTTTCAGATATTCTCTTTATATATCCTTTTTATTAGGGGAAAAGTTTGATATTTCATAGGATTTTCTGCTTAAAAAAAATTGTGCTTGGCTTTTTTTCGCGAAAAAAAAATTGCCTACTGGTGAAAAATATGTTAGATTTGATTATGTCTGTCAAAATCTAATTTTCGGCTAAGTAGGCCAATATATGTTACGCCAATATGATAAAACAAATGTGGACTCGCGGGTTTCAATGCATACATTTGCTGGCACATAGGCTTGTATACTACTTTTATATATTTAATAATTTGGAGTTTTATTTAGAGATTAATTTTAGATTGAAGAATTAATGAGGATCTTGGTCTCTTTATAGGATGTACTCTTGGACTTTGAATAGCTGTAGGATTAGAATTTAACTTGAGGAAAATGGAACACTTGTACAAAGCCAAATGTTCCAGAGGATAAGTTACTGATTCTCTATGGGAGCATGGCTGGGAAAGTTTGAGTGCTTGAGGTGAAGTTGACAACTTTCTATCTAGTAGAATGAATGGAATTTTATGAAGGTGTGCTGATATTATAAGTTTTCAATGAGTTCAAAAGGCTATGAAAGGTTTTGTAATCAATCTTTTTAATCATGTTATTCAAAAATGGGTGAAGATTGTTGGTTGGGGTCTAACTGCTCCAGTTCATCCCCTTTCAGGAAAACCTCGCTGTCTATTGTCACTCAACTGAACATTAGAAAGTAAAGGTTGTTACACAAAAATCACTGGGAACTGTGCTGTGGATTTTATCCTTGGCTGAATGTAGAACATTTTAGTGCATGTCAGCATATCTTCATTTCTTTTGGTATAATTAATATCTTTTCTGGAAAACTGTGCAGAATTTTCCACTTGAAGTTGTAGTTTAACTAGATCTGGATTGAAGGTCACATACTCACATTTAATGATTTAAGTTTTCAGGTGTGGGTAAGAGTTGCCTTCTTTTACGTTTCTCTGATGGCTCTTTCACTACCAGTTTCATTACCACCATTGGGTAGGTTTCTTTCCAATACAAGATACTCTTATCCAGTTTGGCTTCGTTGACATTCTTCTGCCAGGTGTAAATGATTTAGTTTTCTTATGCAGCATTGACTTCAAGATAAGGACCATAGAGCTTGATGGCAAACGAATCAAACTGCAAATCTGGGATACTGCTGGGCAAGAGAGATTCCGAACCATCACAACTGGTATGCCATAACCAATGCATGATTCTGCTCTCTTATTCCTATCCCTTCCCTAGAGAGATAGTCAGATACTGAAGAAGTGTGACATTTCAGATTCATCATGTTTTTCTTCAATTGGTTTAAGGTGTCTTTAGAAATATGTGAAGTAGCTTTTTAGAAATTCTGGGTGCCATGTGGATATCTAAGAAGAAAGTAGAGAAGAAAATGATCAAATGTCTTATTATTTAAAGGAATCAATCAACTGCTTTTAATTGGTGGAAAAAGATTTCTGAGGTTTTAAGTATCATGATAATCCAAAAAACATCACAGTTGCCCTTGCGATGTTGTTTATTGAATGTTTCATTCTGGTTTTTCTTTCAATTTTTCCTGCTTCATAACATGCATTACATTTTAATGTGATTTTTTTTTTCCAATCAATCGAAAATTTTGCCTTGAATGAATTTATGGCTGCAACTGAACCTCGTGGAGAATGGAACCTTGTAGATGAGCTTAAAACTTGTGACCATGCATTGTTTTTAATGATTCATGGAATAACGATCTATTTGTGGGCAGCTTGTACCCTTTTTTGACAATTAATTTTCCTTGATTACATTTGCATGTATCACTAGAAAATATCATGATTTATGGATTTTTAAATTTAAGGGAAGAAGCAAAAATAGTTTGAATATTTTTTGTGGTAAAATGTAGTATAATTTTTACAACATATCTGAAGCCAATATGAATATTGTGATACTGAACACATGTATTCAAATGGCCATTATTCATCTTCATTTCATCAGCCATCAAGCATGAACAAGCACCAAGTGAGCATAGCAAGCAATTCCCTTTGGTTCCGCTTTTGCAGTTCTATGATGGGAGTTAGATTGGAGAAAGATATTGAACGAAGGGCAGGTTTGTCCTAAAAAAAGAACCACGTCAAACAAAATCCTAAACTACATGCATATTTTGCCCGTGCTCTAGTCTATTTATGCTTAATGTTTGGACTGAACCTGTTTATTTTTTACTCACATTTGAATCTAGCTATTACATGTCATGGACTGAAAAGGACAGCACGGTTATTGCGTCACAAGTATTGTACTTTTTGATACTTATTAGATGATTGCCTTAGAAGCAGATAGTTGTGATGAGTCCATACATGAATGAGTTTCGACACTTTTCAAGCAGTGTTCTTTTCTACATTTAGCCAGGGAAGGAAGTACAAGTGAAATATATTGTCGAAAGGATCATCTTTCCTATGGATTCTTCTCTCCTTTAAAATCATACATTCAAATAGGCTTTTTTCTTTTTGGTCAATATACGTATATAATTATAAAGATGTGTTGTTTTAGGTTTTCTTAGTGTTTATAGACTCCATAGGAGCATTTTCTTTCTGGAAATTTCTGAGCTTTATCTGAATGTAAATATTTATTTTGCAGCTTATTACCGTGGAGCTATGGGAATATTGCTGGTGTACGATGTGACTGATGAATCATCTTTTAACAGTAATTTCTTCTCATTCTGATAATCCTTTTTTATCTGGCCTGATATTTTTGCCCTTCATTGCTCCAATAGAGGATTTTCCGTGTTTGAATTCTTCAATTCTATCTCTTTAGCTTCCATTAATTTGTTGATACATCTCATTTAATTTTTTGATTGGTATAACTATGAGTGTAGTACTTTCTACCTTTGTCAAAGTTAACTCGTTCGTTCGTTTAGACATCAGGAATTGGATTCGTAACATAGAACAACATGCCTCTGACAATGTCAACAAGATACTAGTGGGTAACAAGGCTGACATGGATGAAAGCAAAAGGGTATAATCTCTCTCTTTCTCTACCCCTGCTCCCAAATGAGCGCTCACACACACAAAAAAAAAAAAAAAAAAAAATGTATGTTTGTTTGTACATATGTATGTATATGCATACATGTTGCAGATGGTGAGCATACTCTTCTGCTTCATTGCTCTGATTGGGTAGCTAGCTAAAGCTCAATTGGATGGATTTTCGGTGAGCATGCATTTCATGCAAATCAAATGTAAACTCACCAGGTGGAGTTCGATAATTCCAGGAATAAGATATAAAAAGAGAAAACAAAACAAAACAGGTGAAAACTGATGGAATTACGTATTGATGCCATGCCTGAGAGATCAAGTAGACATGAAAACACATCGTTCTTTGTTTTGTGATCTGCTCACTAGCTTTCTAATCTAGCTAAAGCTCAATTGGTTGGATATTCAGCGAGCATGCATTTCATGCATATCAACTGTAAACTCACCAGGTGGATTTTGATAATTCCAAGAATAAGATATAAAAAGAGAGAAGAAAACAAAACAGGCGAAAAGTAATGGAATTACATATCGATGCCATGCCTGAGAGATCAATTAGACATGAAAACACATCGTTCTTTGTTTTGTGATCTGCTCACTAGCTTTCTAATCTAGCTTATTAGATATTCGTAGATTGATCAGACGAAACTTATTTCTGCAGGCTGTTCCCACCTCCAGGGGTCAAGCACTCGCTGATGAGTATGGAATTAAATTCTTTGAGACGGTAAGTTACACTTGTTTGCTGATGTTGGAATCATATGCAGTAGAAGTCAGTTCTAACATTATTATCTCAAACAGAGTGCAAAGACAAATATGAACGTGGAGGAGGTGTTTTTCTCAATAGCCAGGGATATAAAGCAAAGACTTGCGGAATCCGACTCAAAGGCCGAGGTATAATTGTGTTTTTGTTTTTCGCTGCTCGTGCTTCACTTCTTTACATATATGTGTAATCTTAAGAATGGTCTATCTGTTTTCCGAATTTTGCAGCCTCAGACCATTAAGATTACCCAAGCCGACCAGACAGCAGGGGCTGCCCAAAAATCAGCCTGTTGTGGTTCTTGAGCCGAACCCTTGCATCGAACATAGTATGATCTGCTACATCCTTAAGTTGACTATTTTAACTAGTCTTTTTATGACAATATGACAGTTGCTACACAAATATGTATTGGCATATCTTTATTGGAGAAATCAATTTGTATACTTCTGCTCATGAAGTGTTTACGACTGGTTTTGTCTCTCTGAAGATGACTTTGGAACCAAAAACTAACTGTTGAAGCAGCTGTCTATTTATCATTTTGATCAGAACTATTTATTATCGTATTTAATGTGTATGCTTCTCTGTTCCTTACTCTCTCAATCAATTGTAGCCGTTTGATTCAGTTTCAGATCCTACGGTTTTACTTACGTTACAGAATTGTCGGTTGCCTAACACGAAACAGCTGTTACGATATAAAGCTGTTTTAAGGTTATTATCAAACATTGCTAATTCTGACTTTATAGTAAAATTATTTTCTTAGAGACACGGTTTAGATATGGTGGGGAGATTTTGAATTCGAAAGTTGTTTTCTAATTTAATTTTATAAAAGTGTTTCTTCTGATTAGAAAATATTTTAGAGAAAGTTAGTTCAATTTGACTTACTTTAAAAGCACTTTTGGAACAGAAAGTTCTTTTAAAAATTAGTTTTAAAATAAAAATTAAGGTAATTTTCTCCAAAGGTTTTTCTATAGAAAGTAAAAGTTATGTTAAACGGGTTATTATATTATGAAGTGGATCAATTAGATCTAGGGTTTTGCTCAAATCCACTTTGCAATTCTACTTTGTTTATACGACTTATGTTTTAATTAATATCAAATTTCAATGTCGAGGTAATTCAACAAGTATAAAATGAAACATTGGTACTCAAATTCCAAGGAAAATTCAAGATAATTGAAGGGAATGTTCAATGAACAGGACAATTTGATATCGCATATAGGTCGGTGATTCCACTTGCAACCGGATATTCGCAGAATTTTTATTCATAACGGGCCTAACAGCACCTTTCTAACGCCCGTTACCCATAAACACTAACCACCGTTAGGAATTCCGTCATTGTCTCGGTTCGGTATCCAGTTAACATCGAATTGTGTGGACCCCGTAAAGTCTATTCTCCACCGTCAAAGAATCTTCCGCAATAATTTCAAATAGAGAGAATTTCCCTTTTTCCGCTTTTTCTTTTTATTATATTATTCTTCCACTCCGCCCTTTAAATGGCAAAGGGTGAAGCAGAAACAGAGCGGGAACGCATAACCTACCACAGTACTCTACTGACAAAGACCTTTGCTTTGCTCAACTGCTTTCTCTCTCTAGGGTTTCTATATATATACTTCCTTTCCCTTCCCATGCCTAATTGCCTTCCTTTTACGCTTCGTGTTTACTCTTGGAGATCTGAGCTTTTTCGTTTTCTACCGTCGCTCTCTGTTAACTCTCTTTGATAGTTTTCGGTACGTTTTATTCGATATTTTCCTCATATTTTGGCTACATTTAGCTTATTTTCGTTCTCTACTTTTTTTTTTTTTTTTTTATGCATATAAATAAGCGTATTTATAAATGTATATGTATATTTATGTTGTGTTGATCTTCTAATATTTAGGCGTGGATATGAAAAATTATACTCAGTTTTTAGTCTGTGAAAGCTCATTGTTTGTTGGATAAATTAGTGCATGAATTATATTCCGTTAATAAAAAATATGTGCATGCAAATACTAGAGTAAGGACTTAACGAATCATATTACATGCATAATAATGGGCAAATCCCTACTTACTCAAACGTAGAAAATAAAGAAATCGAAGGGGATCAGATTTTGCCCCCTGCACTGGTGCTAATAGGATCTAATGGACGTCCTTCTCCCAAGACGCAAAGCTTCTTACAAAATTAATATAGCATAATATTACTTTTGCCGGGCGAACCAACGCTTTACTCTACTCTTCTAGAATGGAAGATATCAAATACTCCCTCCATCCCAATTATATAGTCCGAGTTTCATTTTTCTCTTGTCCCAAATATATAGGCATGCTTCTTAATTTAGAATATTTTGTTGTGTTCTTTTACCAATATACCCTTATTAAATTTGCCTAGTTACAATAAATTCTTTCCACTTAATTTGCCTACTTCTTGAAATCATCCAAATACATCCACATTTCCCAATAACTTGTCTACTTCTTGAAATCAATTTTCAATTTTTTTACTAATTCCAACAATAATTTATTACTAGTTGTTGAAAATAAAATAGGGGTAAACTAGGAAATTTCTTGGCAAAAATTACTTTTTCAATAACATTAAATAAAATTTCTTAATCCATGTGAAAAACAAAACAAGCTTATATAATTGGGACGGAGGGAGTGCTAAATATCTCAAAAATAATATGGAAATTATTTTGATAAAATTTAGAGAGAGAGAAAAAATAGAAATCAATTATTAGGAATTGATTTGGAGTAAAAAATAAATGGAATTAGTAGGTCCTATTTATAGATTTTCACGTGTCTCTTCGAATGGTCGCATCTTTTGGCATAGATTAATTTCAATCACTAGATCACACCATATCATATTTAATGGTGTAGATTGCACCTTATCAAAATGTCACACCCATTTGAAACAACTCTTTGATATACAACCTTTGCATTTGAAGAGTTGTGTCTAGTAATCAAACCCATTGGAGATTTTTTCAGTTCACATATTTAAATCGTATAATTTAACCATTAATTCCAACAATTGGCATTTCGTTATGGGGCCTTTCGTGTACTATTTTGATATATTTTCAAATTTGAATGTCGGTGCCGGCCTACTTCCTTCTCTTATTGTGGTCAGTTTTGGGTGGTTTAGTCATGATGTGTTTTAAATTCTTTATTAATTTATGGCTATCTAGTTTTCTCTCTGGTAATGTGTACTCTTTGAGGAGAATTATATTTAGCAGTACTTTTGATAACCAGAGAAGAATTTTACTTGTTTGATTTCTGTGCATTTTTTACATAACTATTGTGTTATCTCGAACAAATACAATTTGCAAGCTTGTATTTCAATTATCTACTGTAAATAGTGCTTTTGCAAGCAATCTGTAGCATGAAGCTTGCTAAGTTATTTATTCTAGGCTTAGCATCTTGACTTTGTTTACCTCTGTTTCACATATATGCTGTGAATACCGCTAGGAATTCAAAAGGCAGAAACTTTTAGAATGTCTTCTGTTGAGGCTTGTTTGAGTGCATTGGTTGTAGATCTTACAGTTGATAAGGTATTCATCTTATGTCATATATAATGATTGTGTTATCATTGACTCATTTGATATGAGGTTTCCTTACATTCTATTTCACTTCATTCCCTCAATAACAATTTCCCCCTTTTGGAAACTGAAAGTTTGTGCAGTTGGCCTAGGATCTATAAATAATTTCTTGAGTTTGGCAAAACAGTTTCATATAAAATGTGATAATCGTAATACATGCCAAGGTTTCGTACTTGATTTTTTTGACAATGATATGACAGGCTTACTTTAATCAATGACCTAACATACAGCTTGCAGTTATGACTCCACCTATTGAGACGCCAAACAAATCTCCTGCTTTTCAGAGGTCAGCACATCCGCCTCTTAACGAAAGGATACTCTCTTCCATGACCAGGAAAGCAGTTGCTGCCCATCCCTGGCATGACCTTGAGATTGGTATTTAAAACTTTCTTCTCTACTTTCATAGTCAAAGCTCCAAAATTGTGCGTGACCTTTCATATTTATCATACTTTTTCATTTGATGCAGGACCTGGGGCTCCAAAATTTTTTAACTGTGTAAGTTTATTGAACTTCATTTAGCTTATTATTTTTTTAAAGTAAAAAATTGAGAAAGTATCAGATGTAAAACTATTTATAGACCTTGAAAAAAAGTGTTGTGTCTCATTTCACTTTTAGCTTGCTTAAATATCATCTTATGACCTGTAGTATAAAAAATTGTCATCTTATGATAGTAACAATTAAGTTTTATAACATTCGAGATCGGACTTGAGGATATTATTTGATATACACTCCATTCTGTTTTGGATTTGAATATATAACTGGTGAGTGTTAAAATATGTGACTCTCCTGACTGAATTCAACCGAAATGTTGTTTTTCACATGTCACTCTTTAAAATGTTTCCTTTCTCTGTTATATTTTGGCTGTTTTCATCGCTTTTCATTTTTCTTGCCATGACTTCTTCTCCATCTATGTGAAGTAGTGCTTTAAAATTTTCTGTCTAATCTGTTTCACCAATATTTCCATTTCGAGTTTTGTTTATGTCAATTTGCTTGCACCAAATAATATAGAAGATAAACAGGATTTGCACATGTTTATTGCCATCAATAAAAGGCCTATGATATGTCCTAGATAAATACTACAGTGGGTGCTAGTGAGAAAAGTAATTTAGTTTTTTAATTTTTTAATTTTTTATCAATAACAATCTCAGGATCAATTGCTCGAACGGATGAATTTTGTTGAGGCATGTCTTGTTGCCTAAGGATTTGATTTTGTTGGATATTTCGGTAGATTTAGCGGTGGATTAAACAGAATGGAGAAATATAGTTCATTTATTTGATAGAGGCTCTCAATCATTCTTGGTTATTCTGCAGGTGGTTGAGATAAGTAAAGGAAGTAAGGTGAAATATGAACTTGATAAGAGCACTGGTCTTATAAAGGTATATGGCAACTTAACTTTTACAATGCCCTATGTTTTCCTAGTTATGAGACACTGAAACCCTTTTGCATCTGCAGGTGGATCGCGTTCTTTATTCATCAGTTGTGTACCCTCATAACTATGGTTTCATCCCTCGTACTCTCTGTGAGGACAATGACCCTTTGGATGTCTTGGTCATCATGCAGGTGTGCAATTTTATCTGATTTTTCTCCTATTAAACAGAATCAAATGTTAATAGAGTGGGGAATTAATTGTTGGTTGTCCATATATGAAGTTTGGCATGGATTACACGACCCATAGAGCTTGAACTTGAATTTATTTTTATTTAGTGGTGGGTACAATGATAAAATGAATATCACTATGACAGATGAATTCAGTAAGAGATATGCGTTTATGTCTCTAAGATTACTTAGGAGTGGCTCAAATTCGATTGATCTCCCATCTGACTCCAGCAACTTAACGCATCCTAGATTAAATGTGCTCGACTAGTCATACTTGTGTTCAATACACTATTTTCTTCAGCCTGTTGTTGTTATGGATGTGCTCAAATTTGTAGGTAGTGCATAGAATAGTTTATCTGACCTAGCTGTCTTTAGTTTTTTTGGGACAATTAGGCAGCACGTGTAAACATAACTGTGAATCCTTATATTTATGCTTTGATAGCTCTTCTCTTTGTAACCCTATGATATAAAAAATGTCTGAAACTTTCTTGATGACATGAATATCCATAAAGAGTTTTCCTCCTCTTCTAACTAGCTCCATGTACAAAACAGGAACCAGTTATCCCAGGGTGCTTTCTAAGGGCTAAAGCAATTGGCCTTATGCCCATGATTGATCAGGTACTTATACTCTGATGTAGTTAAAAATTTGACACACATTACCATTCAGAAAAAAATAAGAATTTCTTTGGACTAACAGGGGGAGAAAGATGACAAGATAATTGCTGTCTGTGCTGATGATCCTGAATATCGCCACTACACAGACATTAAGGATTTTCCACCTCATCGTTTGGCTGAGATCCGCCGCTTCTTTGAAGATTGTATCCTTTGGGAAAACAATCCTGTTTCATTAATGCTGTACTTTCAATGGTTGTTTGTGATTTTATTCTCAAAGTTATACATTTCCCTAACAAAGCCGTCAGACAAGAAAAATGAGAACAAGGATGTTGCAGTAGATGAAATTCTACCAGCCACGGAGGCTTACGAAGCAATTCAGGGTTCCATGTAAGAGCTTTTTCTTTTGTAACTTCTTACAGGTCTTGTTGAATTTTGATCACTGGATTTCAATTTAGGCACAATATACCGTCCTTATTTTCTTGCCCCAATAGTTTTGTACATCAATCAATTTTTTCCCATTGACAAGTTTGTTCGTTTTTGTTCATCTGCAGGAACCTATATGCAGACTACATAGTGGAGAACTTGAGGCGGTAGTTTGTTCAATTGCATGGAATAAGTGATGCACCAATGTGCATAATTAAGCAGTTTTGCTTTGGAAAAAAGAATTATTATTACAGCCTCAAATTTGTTCCATACTATATTTGGAGATGATAGTTCATTTCATGATGATATATTTTGACCATATACAGTGCTAATATTGTATCCCTCAAAATAATTCACATGTGTTAAAAAGGTATGTATTCAGTTCTGTTTAGGCATTCTGAAGTGCAATTTGTTAGATTTCTTGTTTGTGAATATCAATTTGTTGGGCTACTCTTTCTTGTATATGATTAATAATCATCGGGTACTCTTTCCTATTACTCCCTCCGTCTCAATTATATAGGTTGCATTTATTTTTTCTCTTGTTCCAAATATAGAGGCATGTTTCATAATGTAGAATATTTTGTTGTATTTTTTTACTAATATACACTTATTAAATTTTCTCCACTTAATATGTCAATTTCTTGAAATCATCAAAATACATATATTTCTCACTTTTTGGAAACATAGAACAACTCTTGTTTCTTCTATTTGGAAACATGGAACAACTCCCAATGATTCTCATCAAATTAAATCATAAATTTTTGTTAATTCCAACAATAATTTATACTCATTCCGTCCCAAATATATAGACTGAGTTAACTTTTTTGTTTGTTCCAGATATATAGGCTGATTTTAAATTTAGAATATTTTGATTTGTTATTTTATCAATATGGTCTTATTTACTTTGCATAGTTAAAATCAATATTCTCCACTTAATTTATGGTTTCAATAAATCTCATCAAAATAATTTATAAATGTGAGAATTGAAAATTAAATTATTCAATTTTTTTTTACTACTTTCAACAATAATTTACTATTAGTTGCTAAAAATTAAATAGGGGTAAATTAGAAAATTTTTTTGGCTAAAATTACTTTTTCAATAACATTAATGAGTTAATTGTTTCAACAGTCACTGAATTTTGCAATGTGTCACGTTCCACTAACCGAATTTTGAGTTGCACACAAACACGCACTGAACTTTGAAAATTGTACTCCGTTACTCATCGTCTTAATATATTCCACACGGTTTGCCTACGTGGAGGACGTCTTCGACATTTGACAATTAAATGACAATTTAACACTGAAAACGTGAGATGGAACCCTAGTTTCTCTACGACGGTCGAAATTTGGAAGGTCGAAAGGTCGATTTCAATACACATCGTGAGTATTAAACTGTTTTAAAAATGGGTGAGGCGTGTTTGGGGGTTTGGGGATTAATGACATGGCCGATTTAACGTTGAATTAGTGTCATTTAACTGCCAAATGTCAAAAACGTCATCCACGTAGGCAAATCGTGTGGAATGAATTAACACGGTGAGTAACAGAATACAATTGTTCGAAGTTCAGTAAGTGTTTGTGTGCAACTCAAAGTTCGATTAGTGAAACGTGACACATTGCAAAGTTTAGTGATTGTTGAAACAATTAACTCAACATTAATTATGTTTTCTTAATCCGTGTGAAAAATCAAACAAACCTATATATTTGGGACGGAAGGAATAATATATATTGAAAATTAAATAGAGATAAATTGGGAAAATTTTTGATAAAAATTAAATTTTTAATAACATTAAAAAATATTTTTTAATTCGTGTGAAAAATGATATAAGGTTATATAATTAGGATGATGATTAACCATTTATTTGTCATCAATTTGTTGATATGACGTTGTGCTTATCTCTTGATTTCACGTGTTGGCATATAAGTTTTTATTTGGCCTCCTATCATATCATATATATATATATATGTATATTTTTTTTTTTACTTTCAATTACACAATCTTTTATAAAATAATACTATACATAAATTGAATTTTTTTTTTAACCACACATTTTCCCATATGATACTATTTCAAATATTATATCTTAAAAAAAAAAAAGGCCAAACACAAACTAAATTAGTCAGCGTTTTCCCAAAATGAAAAATAATTTAAAAAAGCTTCTTTAGTTATAAAAACGGATTTAAGAAAAAAAGAAGAAAAATTCCCTTTAAACAGTTCTGCAGTCTTTATTATTACTCTCTACTCTTCTGAAAAACCCTCTCAAAACCCCAAAGCGGCAGCAAAATGGGCAGCTATGTCAACTCCACCTCCAACTTCGATAACATCCTCCTCCAATCCCTCATGGGCCGCCTCCAAATCCGGCAGCCAATCCTCCACGCTCCACTATCCACGCCGCCTTTCCTCACTCCTCAATCCCTCGAAGACCTTTTCTTCTCCGACAATCTCCTCGACTTCTCCGATTCCGATATTGACGGTGAAAACGAATTCTCTTCCTCCTCCAAGACGCAGCTGTCTAAGGAAGAATCCAAGCTCGAAAAAGAGATCATCCGCATAATTCTCAGTGGCAAAAGCGAAACTCTGAAGCCCAACTCGGGTCAAGCTGTGATGATCGGTGAGCACCATATTTGTGTCGGGTTTCAGGAGGACACTGGGTCGGATTACCGTGCCTGGGAGTGGCATGGGCATATCATGTTGTTGGATGAGGAGCATGGGTATACGCCGGAGTATATTTATGGGAACTATTTCGAGAGAGTCAGTGCAGCCAAAAGGCAAATGAAGGAGGAGAAGAAAGAAAGTGACGATAATGATGTGAATGGGAAGGAAAAAGATGAGGAGAAGGTGGGGAATGTGGGTTTGAGGGGACTGATTGAGTCCGCTGTATCGGGTACGGGTCGAATTCTTCACCGGAATCTGAATGCTAATGCTGGATTATCGAGGTTCGTGCATCGGTGTTCTTATCTAGAATATCTGTTTACAAGTTTGATTGATCCTGTCCTTATCTGTGTATGGAGGCTTCACAATTTTCATTGCCTAATGTCATTTCATAATTCATATACACTTAGACTGAAGGAGCTCATTAGAAACAATTATTTTATGGAATAATTGGTTTATGCATGTGTGCTAATTTTGTAGGGGTGGACATGGTTCCATTTGATTATGGTTCCAAGAGAACCGAACCGAACTATAAACCTATGATTTTTTTTAATAATAGAACCACTTGGTTTTTTTTAAGATATGGAGCCGAAATGAACCAATCCATTCGGTTCTAGTTTGGTTTTAGTTCTATTACTTAAATTTTCATACTTACGCCATATTCATAAGTTAGTAATATATACTTAAATAAAAAATATAAGCATCAAATATTTAGCAAGTTCAAATTATCAGTCATCAAAATTTTTCAAAAGTTTAAATTAACAAACAAAATGTAAATGAATGCTTCTTTGCCAAAAGTTAATAATATCAACTATCAACTAGGGCATCAAGTTCTTTCAATACTGTAATACGTGGACATCAGACGATGTGTAATGTAAGTTAGGGCACCAACTATGTATGCAGTGTTATTTATTCTCTAACATTTATAAAAAAAATAAAAATGCAGATTCCAAACCTTTCCTCCATTGATTCATCTAGCATTGTTTATTACTATTTGTGGATTACAGTATTGTAAATATAGTATATGCATATATGGAACAATTTCAAACCGATCCATTAATATATTTTTGCTTATTAGAAAAGAAGAATGTCTAGTAAATTACACAAAGAAGAATGCATAAAGGTACTACCCCCTGATGGTTTGAAGGAGGAACGATAAACTGGTGGTTGCGGAGTCGAAGCTTCTTCCAGAGAAGTTGCTTTGTTTGAGACTTTGAGGGATCTACACAGGACATCGTTTGCTGTTTGGAACTCTTGACTTGAGGGTTTGAATTTGAAGTAATACTCTTAAGGGCTCATTTGGCTGTACAAAAATAATGGCTATTGGATTGGCTTCAATTAATACAAAATTAGATTTATATATATAAAAAATTATAAATTAAGTTTGGTTCTTGGTTTGGTTCTCGGTTCTAGAACTAGAACCAAACTTGAACCAGAACCAAATGGTTTTCGTTACGAAAAATCAAAATCATTCATTTTTTTCGTAGAACCGTTCCGTTCCGTTCGGTTCTGGTTGGGTTTGGTTTGGTTTGGACATTTTGTCCACCCCTATAATTTTGCAAATAAACTTTAAATGGAACTTATTGGATTGGACATATTCCACTAGTCTCTTGCCAAAGATATAATGCTCTTCTTGTTTTAGGATGTTCTTGATTTCTCAGCAATACAAATATAAGCTTGGGATTCTTAATTAGGTATCACATTCTTAGGTATTTTGGGTATCTTAGCATATCATGCATTGTCTTGAATGAATGAAAGTACTTGGAAATGCTCTCAAATGATGGATATATAGAAGAACCTTTAGCCCTGTTTCTTTATATGTCCGAACTGCTGGTTTATCATTATCTATTGCAGGTGTCATCTTTTGATGAATGCTTAGCAGATATGCAGCGTTGATGTATATATGAGGGGGAGTACTATGAATAGAAAAAATCACATGGATGTTAAATTATCTGCAAGGCATGATAAGAAGGATTTGAGTATTCTAATATGGAACTTACTACTTATCAGACAGGAAAGTTTTTGTGTAATGGATTATCTATGAAGGTTAAGATGTTTTCCACGATATTATTAGGAATATAAAAATTGTACACAAGAATTGATCTGTATGGCAAGTGGGATTATAAGGTCGTAGACATTACAAGCTAAAAACTGTTCACAGTCTTAAGTTGCAAACCTAAATATACACAGGAAATGTATAATGAAAAACTGAGAGTATATTTAATCCTCGTAGATTTGTAAGCAAGTATTAATGATGATGGCAAATAAAGTCATGAATGATATTATTGTCATCTTTCATTTGAAATTGCAAGAGTTTATTATTGTTTGTGAGAGACATCAATTACAGTTTTGTCTGCATTTAGAATATTACTACCAGATTGTTTTGCTCTCAAATATTACTGAAACCATGGGCGGACCCAATGACGCCTGTAGTGAACTTTGGGCCGCCACCTATCAGCCCAAGTTAAAATAAAAAAATAAAAAAATTTGAAATGGGCCAGTTAATTGGCCCAATTTTATGAACCCATTACCTACCCATATAATTTAAAGGATGCAATGCCAATGACTTCCTCCATCTCAGCAGCAACTGTGGTGCCCGGAGCCAGAGTGTCTAACAATCTTACACTTAACAGGTATATTAATGGGTACCATACAGATCCATTCCATGTATTTATATTCAAATTTCTAACCTTCAATGAAATAGTTTAGGCTTTGGTGTCAAATTATTGATTGGTCTTCTAAATTCAAGTCCTTGTTAAAGGTTATTGTTCTGTTTGAACAAACAAAGTCAGTATCAAGTGGGGAAAGGTATGACAATATAATACGAAACTTGGAAATTCTTAGAGTATCTCCAAGGGACTCTTTAAAAGTGAAATGCTCTCTATTTTAAAGAGTTAATATTTAAAATTTTACTCCAAGAGACTCTTCAATATAACATTTTAAAATAGAAAGTGGGTTTGGGCGTATTTGGAGAGCCAAACCCACCTTTTTATAATTTAATACTTCAAAGATTCCAACTTCTAATACATAATTTACTGACTTAATTAAATAAATATACTTGAAGAATGATATAATTATTGGAGGGAAGATAGTAAAAAAAAAAACAATGGAAAAAAAACAATAAATACATATTGAGAATGGTAAAATTAAATATTAAAAATAAAGAGACTATTGGAGCATTTTAAAATTTTTGCTCTTTAAAATTATAGATGCTCTTTAAATTGTAGAATATGCTCTTTAAAAATAGAGAGCCTCTTGGAGATGCTCTTAGGGAACTAGCGCCAGCGGTACATAAAATTTCCGTTTTCCAAATGGGATTGGGAGTAGGCATTATCTCAAGTGAACAGAGGCAAAGACAGACCAACTGGATTCCCATTTCCTGGGAACATTCCGAGGGTGGACCTCTTGGGGAGGTTTTACATAGCACCAATAACAGCAAAAATGATGATAAGAACACCACGGCTGTGAGCCTGATGGAGGGCTGGGATGGTAGCCCCTGTTTGGCATCATCTCCCACTGGGGTTTCACAGAGGGGTGCATATGGTTCCCTATCTAAAAGCAGTGCAGGGAGTAGCCCAAGGGCAGAGAGTTGTGTGCGTGTGTGGGTGTGTCTTAGTTCTAATATGGTCTATGGAAGTATGAATTCATGCTGGGCTGGAAACACTGGAATTTTTTTCCTTCATAATTTGTTTAATGGCTTATTGGTTGTTAATACTTGGAAATGTTTATATAAAGTTGGTTGATTCTTGAAATTTTTTCCTTTGTATAATCGTATTGGGTTGAAGCTTAACGGTGTTTTATTCATGGAAATTTGGTTAATGACTTGATTCTTGTTAATTCGTGAAATTAATTATGTAATCCGTGTAATGTTTGTAAATTAATGCTGTTCGAAGTGCACTGCCCTGTTGATTAAATTTCCAGCACGAAAAACAGATTTTTGCATATGTTATTTCCTTGTTTGAAATGTTTTTTTGAAGTTAAGTTTTGTCCTCACTGAATTCAAGTCCTCGTTTTGCTACTGCTCTCATGTTTGTATTACACGTTTCTTTGTTTTTTGAGCCTTAGTTTGTCTTTATCGCCCGCGCTAAATAAACTTTCTGGTCCGCCCTAGACTGAAGCTAACGTATCTGGAAAGTTTAATGTTTCTCGGTTACTTTATGTTGTATTGTTTGTTACGCCTGCAGTTAAATTAAAGCCTCTTCATTGACGTGTGGTGATATTTCAATTCTCAAGCACTTAATATTGTTAAAGAAATCTCTTTATTTTTGGGAAGTGACAACCTTGGATTCAATGATTTGGAAAAGATGGTGAGGTGACCTGATCTTCAGGACCTCCCGTTTATGATTAAACAGCTTGACTGTTGAACTAATAATTTTGGGGCTACATTAAAAGAAATTTCATGGTTATGTATGCTTGTAAAATTGATGATGTCTGGTCTGTCAAGCTTCCTAAGGTGTTATTTCTTGTGATTTATGTTTCGTGTGTCGACTTTATGGTGTATTTTAGGAAGAAGAGAACGGAAACAAAAAAACTAATTAAATCTACTTTTGGCAGTAAACAAGCTTCGACCGAGTTTCCAAAATGCTGCTACATTTCTATCGGGTCAGATAATTGTTCTATGAGCACATCTGAGTATTGCATGAATGGGAGACACGTTGAATGATCACTCCTTTTCTTCCCTATATGCATTCAACACGTTTAACTCTTACATGGAATTGGAATGACCTATCGTTGAAGTTTTACTCTGCCTATTGTACTAATTGCCAGGTCCTAGGTGAGGTCTGTCCAAAGTCAGCCGAGGATCATTTGGTTGGATGAAGATTGAAACGTAACACACTTTAAGCGATCCAACTTGTCCGTGGAGATCTACTTCTGCAGTTTATATTTGTCCGTGCTTTGCTCAATTACATATTTGAGATTTTCTTGAGTTCCATAACAGTATGTAGTTAGAAATATACAGTCTTGTATTGAAAATTCAAGAATTCCATCTTGCTGAGCGGCTCTGACTGTATAATTTTATTGTCTAAGTTTTTTGTTTGAAATGGTGAGATAATTTTTAATTGTGTGATGGAGAAAAAAATCAATAGAATAGTCCTATATGCACGTGAGGTAGGACCGATAATTTAAATCAAGATTTCTCGGCCTTCAAATCATTTAAATCATGACATATCAGCATCCGAAGAAATGAACAAAGCGAACATCCAATGCACCTAATTTTAAGCACAAATTCTGCTGGCACTGGTGAAGTTTGGTTACCATCACTGTACAAAATTGGTAAATTAACAACTGTAGAGAACTTTACACTATTAAAGTCTACGCTACTGACTACACTGTCCAAATGTAATGAAATAATATTTTATCCAAGATATCCTAAGTTTTTCTTCAGTCTCACTCATGCATCTCAACGTCTCTCTCTCCTAGGGTTCCTGCCGTAACGCCTCTATTTAGATTTATCCCTATTTAGATACCGATCATTAGACTGACATTCTCCTTTGTACGGAGTTTATTGTACCGACGAGAAATTGGAGAGGATTGTAGATCGAAGAGCATCGAAAGATGTATTCGATGCCTTCATATGATTATTATTCTCTTCTTCACTCTGCCTCCTTCTATGGAGGCGGCTCTTCTCATCGCTTGAAACATCTTGAAAAAAGCGATCGGCGTGGTAATCTTAGTAGTTAACGGTAGCCTAAACTTTTCTTTTCTTCTCTGAATTTAGACAGTTTTTGCACTTTGTGGACACTGTTTTTACAATTTCCGATTGGGTGGTGTTATTATATAGTAATACTGATAAATTACAGTGATTTAGCTTATTTCGATTGTATATTGAGTGTTCGGAATTTGACGGCCACCTCTTATCTGTTGATTCGATCTTGCTTTTAAAGAGTTCTATTCCGACGCCCGGAGAATTTCTCTCGAGCATTGTGGGATCAAAATCAGGTTTTTTATTTTTTCCCTGGATAACAATCGCATTGTACACGTCTTTTTATTATAATATGTATCACTAATGTATGAATGTTGGTGTTTTCTAATTTTTGGAACAGTTTTCAAGTTTGTTGAGATTTGATTTGTGTTAAGCATAGGCTTTGGATATTTATGAGAAAAATGAAACTGGTGATTTGCAAATAACTAAATCGTAGCTACAATTTGAGTTATTGAAGTAAAAGGTCTGGTATGCGGAAAATGAAAAGGTTGAAAGGGTTTAATTAAATGGAACCTTCATATCCATTACTGTCAATTGATAATATTGTGCCAAGCCAACGAAACTGCATGCTACTTATGTGGTGACATGAATTGTGCTCTAATTATACCCACAAGGCTACAACTGTTAATTTGTTTGTGCTGGTTTTTTCCCTACCTAGATCCTAATCCCTTTATCTAAAGGCACTTTTAAATTAACTATTTAAAATTTTAAGCACTGAACTAACTTTTTATTATGCTAGTCACACATCATTGGATTTTAAGATTAATTTTATAAGTAAGCATTATCTCAACCAAGTGAGGCCTTCTTTGCAAACAGCCATACACTCATAGGCGGACCCAAGAGGTTAGAGTTGGGAGGTCCTAAATTGAAAGATATTGAGATGAAGTAGGGGGAGGGGGGGGGGGGGGGGAGCACAGGGGTTCCTCCTGAATTTTTTTTTTTTGGAGTTCAGGGTAGCACAAACATTCATAATGATTAGAGAACCTGTACAATTAAAATAAACTCAGTGCAACTCAAATATAAGAATGGAAACAGTAAGAGAACTAAATATACGAATGTCTTAGACTTGCCAAAAAAATTAAAGTAAGAGATTTTATTACAATCATTCTCTACGTGTTCTCATACTTTGATAACGCTTCAGAATTACATCATTTTCGATCTTGGCAAAAACATATTTCTCAATATATGCAATCAAACTATCATTCAACCATTTTCGATCATTTTAACCCGATTGACATTTTAGGATGAAATTCCAAAATTCAGTAATCTTTAAAGTAGAATTTTAAAGACTTATAATAAACATGTTTGAGAGTGTATTTTCAAACTTATGAGCTAGTCAATATCATTTTTATCCACACAATCTACTCACAATTTTTATCCACACATTAAATAAGATTATGATCGACAAAAAGCTTTACCAAATATAACATAATAATAATAATTACAAGATTTTAAAATTTGTAATTAAGAGCTTGCATATAGAGAAAGATGTTTTTAAAATGGGATGGGATGGGATGGGATGGGATGGGAGGGGTGGGGTGGGGTGGGGTGGGGTGGGGTGGGGGAGGGGTTTCACAAAAGAAAAAAAAAAAAAATCTGAAAAAAATGGGGGGTCGAGGACCCTGCGGGACCCCCCCTAGGTCTGCTTATGCATACACTACCTTGTTATTAATCTGGACATCAGCTGGATGTGATGTGTCCATATAAACAGTGATCTACAGTTTGTTTTTGGATATGTATCTACATTCTTTAAGGTGCCCCGTTCTGATTTCTGCTTTTACAGACTTCTTCTGCAGTTTTCACTCTAATAGATGGAAGTATCCGTTCCTTCTGATACGTCAGCTCCTCAAGATTTAGGCAGCGTTAGTGATCTGCCAACGGATCAGCCTGATTCAGCTCATAACCACCCAGATGACCTTTCTATTAATGATCTTCAGAATTGTTTGATTGAGACTCTAACAACTGAAGCTGTTGAAATATCAACCTGTGGCTTCACTCCATCTCTCGAGAAGAATGATATCAGCAATGATGTGAGGAAACATGAAAATGAGGACTCCAATGTGAGCGACTCGAGCAATTCATCTTCTGAGAAATGTATTAGCAAATGTTCCACATTTCCACCTTTTGGTGAGTATAAATCCTCTGCCAAAGAATTGTGGAACAGGGAACGGAATCAGGGAAATGATATAACTGCAAAATCTGTTGATCGGTCCTATTCTCGATCCATATCATTGCCTGTAAGTTTTTCTTTTTCTTCTCAGTAGCTAGCTCTTCTGCATACTTTACTTCATGTACGAATTTTACTCATGTCAAATGGGTGTTTTCAAGTGAATATCGTGTGCTTTTTTTCCTCCATTACAATCTGTATCTACTACAGCTGTTTCCTTGGTACACATGAATTATTATGACACTATTTTCGATGCATGATGAATTCCTGGGAAGTAGTAATGCTATTACACTACATATTTAATTTTTATGAGTCAAGTGTTTGATTGTGTGCAAATTTTTGTGTCTACCGTTGGATTCCCTTTTCTTTGGAGTCAGGGTTTTTGTTTCCAAAGGATTTTATTGGATATAATTACATTTGAGCGCACCATTATATAGTTGCAACTTTATCATTAATTTCTCCTTGATACTATTTTCTTAGACTCCTTCGAAGCTTGTATCTGCCATAAAAGGTAGCCGTGAAAAGCTGGGAGTGCCACCTCTGAAGCAATCAGTGACATGGGCCACGGATGTGTATGATCCAGCTCCAACAGCGGTGTCGCATGTATTATCGAACAAGAGTCAAAGCCATCAAAGCGATATCAAGAAGTCTGGGAAGAACAAGCAGAAAGGTGGGAAATCTTCACGAGGCGGCAAAGGCAAAGGCAAGAAGCAAAATCTGAAGAAGTCAGCGACTCAAATCCATTACACAGAAGTAGTTTTCTGAAAAAAATCTGTCACAAAGTTGCACTTTCCCATTGCAGAAGCTATATGAGAATTTGTCAACGTGTCTAAACTGGTAAACTGTTATCCCACCGATGATGTGAAATAATGATGAGGTTTTGTTGATCAGTGCAACTAGTACTGGAAACCTGGGAAGACATTTTTTAAGGTTGTGTTTATTCGACGGAAATTCGACTAAGAGCTATTGATGATGTGCTTCCATGTTTATAGTTTGGTGTAAAAATAAGATTACCCCATTTTCAATCATTTGCAGGTGTTCTTGTGACTGGTTTGATTAATTCAACGCACAAACTCGACCCTTTAAAATCTTTCAAGGCCTTGTGTCCATTGGAGTTCAATGTACAAGTAACTACACAATGACAATGCCTATAAATTAAATGCAGTCAATTGCAAAGCAAAGTGACGATTGATAAAGAGTGTTCAAGATATCCCTCATACAAAAGTAGTTCCAATGCTCCCAGCAGAGACCGTAGTAGTAATGATGCTCGGCCACAACCTTGTCCAACATGTTACGCTCAAAAACACTGGAAAATTCCTCTAGCTTGAAAATTCTCTAAAAGCGTCAACCAGACCATCCAAAAGTCCTGTTAGTCATAAAGCCACTTTCAATAGGCTTTGGATCGAGTGGTAGACCTTGTTGAGGCGGAGGCTCGCTAGGCCTTGCTGGATCGACAAAAATTACCCAACCGTGCAGGAACTTGGCATTCATTTCTTCCCTTGCTTTCTCAGCTTCTTCTACTGTTTCATAAGTAATAAAACCAAACTCCTTTGGTTTTCCAGACCCTCGATCCACGGTCGCTTTTTCTGCACAATAATCAAAATCAAAATTAAAAATTGGATCTTGTTAGAAATTAGACATAATTATAACGTAATTAAGGGTTAGGGATAGGATGAGAATTGTTCACCGTCAAGAAGCCTTCCAAATGGTGCAAATGCGTAGAAAAGACTTTCATCAGTTGCATTTTTTTGATATGCCTGCACCATCAAATCAAATATAGCAGTTGGTCATTTTCAAGCTCTGCTAAAGATGTTGTGATTCAAGGAAGGCAACGAGCAATTAAGAGTTTGATGTATGTTGAGGAGAGGCTAAGGGCAAACTCAAGATCAAATAAAGTTCATGGAGCCATACATTCACGTGTCCAAATTACGAAGTCCAAAAGAGTGAAGTTAACAAGCCTACGAACGAGTTTCATGTTGAGCTTGGACGAAGACACAAGATGGTTCAACTTAGTTCAAGCAATGGAAGAAGTCGGGTTGCGTTTAACTATGCGACCGCATAGTTTAACGAGGCATGCGGCTCATGCCTTGATGCCGTGGGCAACTGGAGGATTTTTACTTGGTCTATGTGACCGTATAGAGAAACACTATGCGGCTGTATAGTTCAATTTTTAGACGCGATTTTTTCAATTTTGCAAAATCTTCTATTTACGTTAAAGCTCTAATTTCTTGTTAACTTTTGTAATCTTTAGACTTTAATTTCGTGTGGACTAGGATTTTATGAGTTTTCTATAAATAGGACTCATTATTTTACATTGAAAACAATTGTGAGATTTTTGTGGGCATATTGCTTTCAATTCCTTGTTCTTAATTGAACTAAATTTCACGAATGATCAAGAGTTATTTCTTGTGGCGTTCAAACAATGCGGGTGAGATTCTTGAATCTTGTGATCACGAGATCAATATATTGTTAGCGATTATATTGGTTCTTTAATTCAATATTTTTAAGTCAAATTCTAATGTTGATTTTTTTGACTTTCTTGAGTTCTGAATCAATCTCTTGTGGATTTCGTAGTTATCATTGCTATGTGGGTTCGCATCAGTTGGTATCAGAGTTTGGGCTGCAAAAATTAAGGTTGTATCATTTTCTTTTCTGCTTGAGTCTTTCGTTTTTTTCTTCACATTTTTCGTGTTCTTTGTCCTTTTTGAATCTTTAATCCATAAAAGTACAAAAAGAATTCAAGTCATTTTTGTGCTGACATTTAACATCCAAATTCGTTTCCTTTTTTGTTGGTATCATAATTAAATTTTCAAGCAAAAAATCCGAATTTCAGAAAAATAAAATTATTATTATTTATTCCAGAAATTGCCAGCAGCATATAATTTCAATTTTTTTTAATCACAAAAAAAATTACATCTATATAAATCTTGTCCATCCCAAAATTCAAGAACCACTTTTTTGAATTAATATCGTTCACATTCAAGTCAACATGTTGGAAGAGTTGATACGATGGTTCGAGAGATTGCTTGAAGATGTGAGGAACATGTTGGATAGGCAAGAGACGTGGATGGAGAGACAAGACTCATTGCTTGTCAATTTACGTAGGGATCAACATATGAGAGTTCCAAATGCAATGAGGCCATGTAGGCGAGAGCCTAGAATGGACAATCGTGAGAGTATGAACGGGCAGTGGCATCGATGAAGGAATATTAGTGGATGCCGAGTTAGGAATAATGAAGGACAGATGAGTTAGGCATGAAAGAAGGAGTAGATATCGTGTTGGAGATGAAATTGATGGAAGTATGAACAATATCAAGACGACAATTCCTTCATTCAAATGAAGGAGTGATCCGGAAGCATACTTGGAGTGGGAGAAGAAAATTGAATTGATATTTGATTGCCTCAACTATTTGGAGGAAAAGATTGTAGTACTTGAATTTATCGATTATGCTATTACTCAGTGAGATCAAGTAATAACATCTAGGATGAAGAATCGTGAGAGGCCAATTAATACATGGGATGGATTAAAGGCTATCATGAGGAAGATAGTCATTTCTATAGGGAGTTTCATAAAAAATTGCAAAGCCTCTATAAAGGTACTAGGAGTGTAGAGGACTATCACAAGGAAATGGAGATTGCGATGATTCAGACGAATGTTGAGGAGGATAGAAAGGCTACCAAATCCAATTTTTGAATGGTCTGAATAGAGAAATAACTAATGTAGTGGAATTGCAACATTATGTGGAGTTTGATGATATGCTATATGTGGCTATAAAGGTGGAGATACAATTGAAGAAAAATAGGACAGCTAAATATCCATCAAGTTCTTCGGATTCTAACTCTTCTTGAAAATCGAAATGGGAAGATAATAAAGGTTATTGGGCTGTTTCGAGAAGTAAGACTGAACTATCAAGGGGAAATAAGGAAGTTGCTAGAAAAGTTACACCCAAAGAGGATTCCCAACCTTCAAGAAATCGGGATATCAAATGCTTTAAGTGCATAGGATCGGGGCAAATTGCTTCTCAATGTTTGAATAAAAGGGCAATGATCTTGCACGCCAATGTGGAAGTAGTGAATGATAGTGATGGAGATGAGATGCCTGAATTGGAGGATGCTAGTGATGATGATGTAGTAGAGTACTCAGTTCAAGGAGAAGCACTTGCGGTGATGTGTGCTTTCAATGCACAAATCAAAGGGATGAAGATGAGCAGCAACGTGAAACATTTTTCATACTAAATGTCATGTCAAAAATAAGGTATGTAGTTTTATTAGTGATGAGGGTAGTTGTACTAATATTGCTAGTACTACTCTTGTTGAGAAATTAGGATTGGCCAAGACAAAACATCCTAAACTTTATAAATTTCAATGGTTAGATGAATGTGGAGATATTAAGGTGAATATGAGAGTACTAGTGAGTTTCTCAATTGGGCGGTATAGCGATGAAGTAATTTGTGACGTAGTTCCTATGTATGCTGGGTATATTTTGTTGGAAAGGCTATGACAATATGATAGGATGGTGAAACATGATGGATTCAAGAATAGGTACAAAGATAGGAGAGCTGTTACTTTTGTACCCTTAACACCACAACAGATATACAAGAACCAATTGGAATTGAGAGGTGATGAAGAAAAGAAAAGCAAAGAGAGGTAAAAAAGAGTAGGAGAGAAGATAGTAATGTAGATAAGTGTGAGAAAAAAAGAGCAGTCACAAGAGAGGAAAAAAAATTGATAGGAGAGAAAAATTCAGAGTGAGCCTCTAAGCAAAAATAAGTGAGATTGAGAATGTTTTAGTAAGGATTAACAAAACCCTCCCTAATTTGGATATTTATTTATTATAGGAGTTCAAAGGCTTGTTCCACGAAGACTTAATTAGCGGGATACTACCCGTTGAATATCCAATTGATTCGATGCAAGTAGAGGATTTGATAAGCATTAAAGAAGGAGAATTCAACGATGACATGGTAAAATATCAATACCCCATACATAGATCGGATGATGGTCTAGCATGTAGGAATATTTCTCCACACGGGGCATGTATTTTTACACATATTAACGCGTCTAAAACTTCTATGAGTATGATTAATCATTTGTCTCATGCATTCATAAGCAATCATTTACTAATTTATGATATTCTAGTCTCAAAAACTTAATTGAGCATGACATACAACTGGAGTGCATTGTTGGTGATTTGGAGCATGATGATCTATATTTCAATCTTGAAGTCCTTAACTGAATGTGTTTGATTTTATGGAATATATAGGAAAATAATTTAGCATCATCTACTACTTCTACTACACGTCCCAATATGGTTTAAATCTACTAACTTTGTTCAATTTAATTTCTTTAACTATTATTGTAAGTGGTAGCTTAAATGGAAAATTGGGGATTGGATTATATGTATCTCATGGTAGCAAAAGAAAAATGTGTAAAGTATTCAAACCAGATGATTGGGTTTGGGTGCCTAAGCAAAAAGGGCATGTTCGAATGCAAAAAGGTCAATGTTTTGTCTAGAGGAGATGGATCATTACACGTCATTGCATTGATTGAAAACAATGGCTACAATTTGGATCTTCAAGGTAAGATTGTAAGAATTGATATTTTCAATGTTTCTAATCTTTCTCTTTGATGCAGGTACAGATTCAAAGTCGAATTCTCTGGAAGAGGGAGTTGATAATGTGATCGAAGGAAGGCAACGAGCTATCAAGAGTTTGATGTATGTTGAGGAACGGTTAAGGGCAAGCTCAAGATCAAATAGAGTTCATGTAGCCATGCATTCATGTGTCCAAACTACAAAATTCAAAAAGAGTGAAGTTAACAAGCATATGAACCAGTTTCATGTTAGGCTCGGATGAAAACACAAAATGGTTCAACTTGGTTCAAACAACGGAAGAAGTCGGAGTTGCATTCAACTATGCGATCGTATAGTTGAACTACTGCACGCCTCAATGTCGTGGCCAACTGGAGGATTTTTACTTGGTCTATGTGACCTCCTCATAGAGAAACACTATGCAACCGCATAATTCAATTTCAGGAGCGATTTTTCCAATTTCGCGAAATCTTTTATTTACGTTAAAACTTTAATTTTTTGGTAATTTTTATAATCTTTTGACTTTAATTTCGTGTAGACGACTAGGATTTTATGAGATTTCTATAAATATGACTCTTTGTTTTACATTGAAAATAATTTTATTCATACATTCAATTGAGAGATTTTTGTGAGCACATAGTTTTCAATTCCTTGTTCTTCGTTGAACTAAGGGCCTGTTTGATTGGCCGTAGTTTTCCGTGGAAGGTGAAAAATGTTTTCCTGTTTTTTACTAATCACCTGTTTGATTGCACTAATTTTTCCAGGGAAAATGTTTTTCAAGGTACAAGCGGTTGATGCACAAAAGTTAGAAAACGTTTTTTTCACCATAGTGGTGGGAAAACGTTTTCTAGTTTTTTGACAAATTTTTTTTTTTAGCAATTGGAACATATTCCAAAGTTAATGATTAAAAAATTTATCCATCTAATTGACAATTTGCATAAAAATAAAGCCAAACGAAAAATTTGCCAGGTGAAAAATTATACCAATCAAATACCATTAATTATAATTCCCTGTAAAACATTTTCTAGGCAATTCAATTCCCTGCCATTCATTTTCTTTCCACCCGTTTTCCACCCTTGCAATCAAACATGTCATAAATATATGTACTTATCAATAGTTATTTCTTGTGACATTCAAACAATCCAAGTGAAATTCTTGAATCTTGTGATCACATGGTTAACATATTGTCGTCGATTGTATTGGTTCTTTGATTCAATATTTTTGGATCAAATTCTAAACGTTGATTTCTTGGCTTTCTTGGATTCGAATCAATCTCTTGTGGTTTCGTAGCTACTATTGCTACGTGAATTCGTATAAAATAATGTCTTATTTTAAACAAGAGGAATAAATGTCAATATATTTTTTTAAACGAGATAAAAGTTAGTCCATTTGTAATGCAAGTGCCCAGCTTCCACTCACACCCTCGTACATCTCAAGGAAATGTTTTGCTTAAGGCTTGAAGGTAAGCCGTTGTATGTCATAAAGATGGTCATAGACACTGACTGAAAATACCACCCCACTTGTCTGAACTTTCTCTTTGCTGATTATGCCCATTTGGTCCCTATTTTCCAAAACTCATTTTTTAAAACTCATTTTCAATGTCACATTTGATAGGATTCACAACTTTTATCAAAATTTACTAAAGATTCAATTTTAACTAAACCAAACAAGGGCTACATCTAACATGGTTTGTGTTTTGCTATGTACATTTCTTGTTCAAGTTCTTTTTTGTTTTTTATTGATAAATCAATATTAGCGTTTGTATCAGTCAACCTACCTACCTACCTACCGCAGCACTAGCCTAAATCTTCATGATGTAATATTTTCAAAATACTTGTGTGCGTGCATGAAAAAAAGAAGATTAATCTAGCTTAAACTTTAATATAAGCTTGGAAACAAAGGTCACACGAGCATCAGACGCAGACAGACACGTATATCGCTAAATTTAAAGGTTTTCTTCCTGACACTAACCACGGTTTCTGTGAGGCATGTGATGAACTGTGGTGGTCCGACCTCCCATGTTTTTCAAGATGATGCACTCATTATATGTATCCATACACTGAATAAATTATTCTGCAAAGTATTTTCTTGATTATTCATTAGACAATGTTGGTGTCATGTCTCACAGTACTTGGTGTTGAACTAATTTCAAGCTATGGACCATCGACGAAGCCAATACGATGTAATGTATGCGACTGTCAATGAAGAACAAATGGAACGCTGTAAGATGCCAAACTAAACTCATATACATGCTAGGACACAACTTAATGATGACAATGAGAATCATAAGGGAACCAGAAGAATCAAATCCTCCAAATATGGCATATCCAAATCTTGATCTATTGCTTGTATCTTCAAAATATCCTTTATGGAAGCGTTGGTAAGATCAAGCAAAAATCCTCCATCAGTATCTTATTTTCTTTTGTGAACTTTCTCACTTTTGCTCCTAAGAGATGTCCTCTCCACCTTAGATACCTTATGATTCTTATAGTCATCATGTCCATGGGGAGGAGTATAGTTTGTCAATGTTCCCTTTGTTCTCCACCGAGAGCCCCGCATCCGTTGCATGATACTGGCTTCTCCAAGGGCCCATTACTAAATTATCAATCTCCCCATACACTTTAAGGGATAGATGCATTCTCAATTCGAACAAACCAAAAAATGTGGTCCAACATAATCATATATAAGATAGGTCTATACAACACCAAGCCTACTAATGCTTCAGATTTATGCTAGTACTTCAATACTTGATACCAATTTTGGAGTATCAAAAGTAGTGTAACTTAACATCCTTGATACTTCTGTGTTCCACTTCTTCCTACATAAGGTACATATTTCAAATTGCATAAACCGTGAAGAAAGTACTCAAAGAGTCCAAATGTAAATAAATAAACAGCGATAGATCAAAACTCCCCAAAGTTTCAGACTTTAAGAAAGATTAAGATTTAGGTGTTAACAACTAGACCTCTAGTTAAACTAGTATTACGAGCAAAAGCAAAGTATATCGAATTATGTGTGCGCGTGTGTGTGAAAGAATATGTACTACTAATGAAGAGCTTAGGCCTGGTGAGCGTAGGTGAGGTAGAATTGTGGTGAATCCAAGCAAATTGAGACCAGAAAATCGTCAAAGCTATGGAAGATCCTCTCAGAATGCGACGAAAAGCAGAGACTTACGGCATTTCGTTTATGATTTTCTTAATGATATTAAACTAAATGGATGATATACATTACAAAATAGAAATATGAAATGGTGTCTGATTTAGGGTTTGCGGTTTGCATAGAGAGAAATACAAAACCCCTAAATTTGGGCGAAAATCCGATGTTGTATTGGAAAAACAGAGACCGTGTGGTTATAAGTGATATAGTACGTGAGGGACTACATGTTTCCATGTACTCGAGCTTTATCAAGCGTGCGATGCTTTAACTTCACGATCAATAGCTCTACATATTTCGATAATGCTATATAGTCTCGATGGGGTTGCAAAACTAATTTAAATGACGCTAGATGATAAGGTAAATAAAAGGTGAAATTAAATAATTTATTTAATTTTACCTATCATTTAATGCTATATTAATGCCACATAAATTGGGGTTGTAATTCCAATGAAATTAAATAGCATTACTCTACATATTTTGGATCAAACCCTAGCACCAAAATTAATTTTTACTGTTTTCTTTGGAAACTCTGGCAAATGCATCGTCAACAAAATTGACAAAAGTCTATTTTATTTTCATTCCACACACACACACACATATAAAAGAATTATACTATTTGTTCATTGAAAATTTATAACTTTGGTGACATTCAATGATGCGTAAAAATTTGTGACATTGATTATTTTAAGCGTTGTTAAAATCAATAGCAAAAATGTTGACCACCTCATTCACTGTCAATAAAGATGTCAGTCAAACTGTATTTTAACAAAACTGTTTATATAAGGTCAATCAAAAGTATTTTCCTATTAAATGTTACGATCTTGCTACATGTACATCCGGGATGACATCCCGGATGACATTCCCACTCACAATAGGGGGGTAATGATTATTTTATTGAAGCGTGGGCTCTTCCTTCTTGTGAGGAAGAATGTCATCCGCGATGTCATCCCGGATGTACAAATAGCAAAATCCTAAATGTTATGTACAAAATATATAATTTTAATATTCTCTTTAGATGACGCTCTCTATCTTAGCTATTGGTATGCAATCGGTCACTATAGATCTCCAAATAAAAAATTCTAGCCCTGCCATTATTTAAAAGAAGGCTATAGTAAAGTTCGTTAAATATGCATATTTGTGAAGAATATTTGCAACCTTGTAAATTTAGAGTCAAATAGCCAAACATGCTTTATGTATGTTGTGATATATGATTGGGTTAGAATTTCTTCAACAAAAAATAAAAATTCCTCACTCTCTTTTTAACGAATCATCTATCTGTAAAACTTTTTGTAACTCCTTATGTCCAAGTAGCATAATTTATAAAATTGAAATTTCGACTATTTGTTGTTTTAGCTCCCTGTTTCACCCCCATTAGAATTATAATCTATTTTTCTCTATTTTCTTATCAATCACACATTTTTTAATAAAATAATATTTCATGTAAACCTAAAATTTCTTCTTCTTTTCTAACACATGTTCTTAAAAAATATTATTTCAAAAATTATAATTTCAAATAATGGGGGCCAAGCAGGAGCTTAATTTTTTTCAAATCTAAGGACTTTTCTAGTTGAACAAACACACGATTTTTAAGATATGATACATTCTGAAACCATTTTCTATTCGTAATGTTTGTCAAAAAATGAAAACATTTTTTTTGATTAGGCACTCTAGAACATTAATATACTTATCTATAATCTATATCTATAATCTATTAAATATTGCATCAAGTGATAATCATTTATTGGACGATTCTATCCTTACTATAATTCAATTATTTCAAAATACATTACTTTTCATTTTTTAATATGTATTTAATTTATTTATCCATTTGAACCATATTATCATGATTTATTTTGTCAACTATTTAGTTATGATCAATATATATTTGATGGATTAATTCCACTTGATTGGATAGTAAATGAAATTCATTAATTTTATTTTTATTTTTTTATTTTTTTTTGGGGAACAAAAGATGATATTTTGAAAGTTTTTTTCCAATTGATTTCTTCAATGAATGTTAAGATATAGAGAAGTTAAATAGGGGGACATAATGCGTGTCTATAATAAATAATTTCAATTGATATATTAAATGCATATTAAGTGAAGATGAATGATGGTGGTATTTGTTAAATGATAAGTTTATATCAAAAGGGTGAATGGATAAATTATTCTAATCGACTTCCTCAACTATTTAAATTATTTTCACAAACTGATTTTTATTTCATTTGAATCATCAAATATTTTGCATTATTTTCTAGCACATCAATAGATAGGTTTTAGCTAAATCGAGATTGCTCCCGTATCATGGAATAAAATGTTATAAGAAACTTATCGATATATGAAAATGGATTCATT
Source organism: Osmanthus fragrans (assembly GCA_019395295.1). Taxonomy (NCBI): domain Eukaryota; kingdom Viridiplantae; phylum Streptophyta; class Magnoliopsida; order Lamiales; family Oleaceae; genus Osmanthus; species Osmanthus fragrans. The sequence goes on from CM033343.1 coordinate 2,975,019, forward strand.
AAAGTGTCAGTAGTTCAAAAGATCTTGGTTGAATTTTATTCCAATAACACCGGTAAATTTGATATTTTGAGGCTCATCCTAATTAACAAGGAGGTAATACGTCTACTACAATAGTTATTTTTTTCATAATTACATTATGTATGAGAACTAACATAGTATTTGACTTCTCTACAAGAATAACAAATTCAAGTCATGTTATTCAATAATGCAATTGAAAATTTTGATACTGTATTTAAACAAAAAGAGAAAATCTTACATTATATGAAATAAAAATGTATGACCTATTAATGGAAAGTATCGAAATGTGAACAATGATATCGAGTTGTAATGTCTCATCTTCCATTGAAACCATCTAAGGACAATTTTTTTTTTTTTAATCAAGTTCAAGGTCCTATTATTGGACGGTTTGAATTATTTTCATCTACATCATTTTTAAACTATACTTTATTTCGATATTATTTGTCAAAGTTCTTTTAACATCATGCAAGAATAAATTTATCTACGTCATTTTGTTCTCCAATACACGAGCTTAAGAAAATAAATGTAATAGTAAATGGAGTTTTTTTTCAAAATTTTCATCTCTTTCCATGCTGCTTCCTGAAAAATCCTGATTGGATGGAGTTCTCACCCACGACTCGTCCCGTTGTCTACCCTAATAATTACTAAACCAAACAAATATAGAATAATAATATACACAAACAAGTTGAGTTCGAGTCTCCTCAGGACCACTGAGGTGAGTAGCCGGCTGTAAATTTTAGGACCCCGTGGAATTAGTCGAGATGCGCGTAAGCTAACCCGAACATCCACGGTCATAAAAAAAAAAAATATACACAAACAAGTTGAGGTAGTGGCAGTTCCCTATAATGACTTAAACTAAGGGTAAATACTGCCTACACAAATATGAATGGATGAGTGAGATGAAACTACGTTGGAAACATTAATCTCACGTAAGCAAAATCAAAACTCAAATTAACAAAATGCATGTTTTGAAATATATTTTACTAGGTTTGAATTATAAATAAATAAAAATGAGTAAAAAAAAAGTGTGCAATATTTGTGGGCCTCACGAAACGTGTGGATAAAAAGTTGATTTGACTAATTATGTGTGTATAAATTAAATAAGTGTCAAATAAGCACATAATCTATATTCAAATTAGTAAAATCTTTACTTAAATTACCAAAATTGAAAGTCACGTTTACATAATCCAAACTCAAAATTTTAAAATCTAATATCAAATTAGTAAAATCGAAACTCAATTTATGCAGATTTTCAATGTTATAAACTAAAAATAAATTAATAAACATCAAACAACAATTAAATTTAAAAGGGTAAATAATTATATAAAGTCGAAATTACATTTTTTTTTGTTAATTTTTTTTTCCTTATTATGCAACAGATGTATTCTAGGGAAAAAAAAATGTAGAACCAACGAATTTTAATATTTATTTTGACTAATTTTGCTGAATGTAGGTTGAGGACTTTTTACCTAAAAACAAATTACCAGTCGATCTTTTCATTTGAGATCGATTCATGCAATTTTGATAATCGATATAGATATGTTTCAGTCTCAAATAGTAGAATAAGGGAAAGTATTTTGGAAGATAATTTTCCTTTGATAGAACATATTTTAAAAATTATTATGAAATAATTAATGTTTAGTCAAACAAATATGTATATTTTTTTAAATAAATATGCAGCTTATAACAAAACACTTTTATAACTATGTCGTCAAACATTCAATTAATTATTCATATCAGTTTTTTAATCACAACCAAACACTCGACAACTTTTTTAGTTTTGTCGCTAAAAGCTTTACTCACAATAGTTGTCTCGAGTGGACCCTTAACCAATTGATTAATTAATAAATTTAAAAGAGTATTTGATATAGAAGGTGTATCTTGGTGATTACAAAAATAGTGCTTTGAAGTATCTTTTGAGGGTTAAATGTGCTAATTATTGACAAAACGACAACATTATTCGAATTAACGATCAAGATTAAAGTTCAGAAAATTGAACCCTCGTTCAATCCAAAAGATCATTTCCGACACTACAACGTGGCATCGTATAAGCTCCAAATGATCTAAGTTTTGACAATATCAAATCAATGATCAAGATTAAAGTTTAGAAAGCACAATCATTTTTCAGTCCACGAGACCATTCTCGATACTAAGACATGGCATCATATATAATATGAGTTCTGACAGTTTCGAAACAATCAATATTGAAACTCATAAAGTACAGTCCTTGTTCAATCTAAGAGAACATTTCCGATACTACAAAGTGACATCATATAGCTCCATATGATATGAGTTTTGACAATTTTAAATAAACAATTGAGTTTGAAACTTAGAAAACACAATCCACATTCAATCCAAAAGATATGATTTTTGACAATTACCAAATTTCCCTTAATGACTTTTCAAATTGTCATTGTTTCCTCATAAGGATCGTCAATATAATTACGGTTACAAGTTAGAATTATGAAGGAGTAATGGTAATAATTTTTAAAAATAAATAAACTATAGTTGATTATATAAAAATTTTATTATTATTTTTTAATATTAATTTTAACAGTAAAAAGGCAAATAATAAATGCTCCAAATTATGGAAGGAATGAACAGTTGAGTCAAAGCTGCTGTCTATCTAATATCTTATTTTCTTTTCAAATATCAGATTGAAAAAATCCAATTTGTTAAATTACATATTGTCATAATCTCAAGCAACTTTACACATCAGAATCTCAATGTGAACGGATAGAACTTTGACTTAACCTCACTATATAAAGCCACTATACCAACCATTCTCTCCACCTCCAAATTCATAACCCCTCCCACCACCGTGAGAATTCAAGAAAATGTCTCAGAAAGCTGGCGGTCGCCACCAGAGGCAGCCCTCTCAAAGCGTTTTTGTGTTTCCCGACAACTTCTCCTCTCCTCTTACGGAGGACAATGATGGCGGAAATAGCAAGCTGCCTCCACTTGCAACAGGTCCACCACCGAAGGAGAAAACCGGCGGAGCCGGAGGTTCTTTGCCACCACCGCTTCCTCCCAAGTCTTTGGGAGGAATGCCAGCACCTGATCAAGGAAAGGACAAAGCTTAAGTCCTGCCGCTAGAATGAAATAAATTAGTTTCTATTTGTTCTTTCTCCCTAGATCGTTTGCTGGAAAATAAAATTAATGTAGGATATCATCCTACTAAATAAATAAAAAAAATTAAACTTCCAGATTTGTGTTTTTGATTTCTCGCTTTCTGCAATTCATTTTAATTAGTTATGGTATTTCTATGTTGCGTCAATCTTTTGCTCCTTTTGATCCAATTCGCACATCCATTTTCCAGATAATTATTGTTTATAGCAAAAATAATATTTACCGACTGAAGAAAGAATAAAACCAAAGTAAATAATCTGCTTGAATTGTTATTAGTTTCTAGCGAAGTGTTGATTGTTGAACAATTTCATATAAAAAATTTAAACTATTGAAAATAAAATGCATAGATGTTGAATGTAAGGACAAAATCAAACCCCAATTCTAGTAAAACCCTATATTACACCACCGCTTACAATTTGAGACAAGATAGGCGTTACTCTAGTGAGGAGTTCGATCAACCCATGTGTCAGTCGACTAGGTGAGAGATTGATTGACCATGTGTCAATTCACGCCAAATATGTTGACCTCATAACCCTCACTTATTACTCTAGTGTGAAGGAGGTCGATCGACCCATTTGTCAATTGATTAGGTGAATATGAGGCATTGAACAACCACGTGCCAACCCTCGTCGTATATTTGACCCTATAACCCCCACGTGGATATCGAATTAGTGCTTGTTTGGATGAGTTCAGATTAAAATTTAATCAACAAGTCTCAAAGAATATGTAGATAAAAAGTGAATAGTAGTTGTGTCCTACTAAAAGAGTGGACAAAACCATGTTTGAGCAAAAGTTAATTAAATTCTCCCAAACAAGCAATAAATTATAACGATAAGATATTTATGAGCTCGATCTGTCGTGGTTTTAGCGATTAGAAATGTGTACCGTCCAAACATTACGGGATGAGTGACACGTGGATACAAATAAATTAGCCTATAAATACAGACTCTAGTAGTGTCGAATATTTTTCACTATTGGAACATTCACACACATGTATCTCAAATATAGGAGTTTCATAGCATCATAGGTAAAACAGGGGAGAAAGTTATACCCTCTCTTTAGCAAGTTTTTCAGTTTTGTGGTCAAGCTTTTGTCATTTTGAACATAAAGTAACCGAAGGGCATTCACCGGCCAAGACATAATTTGTCTACTTTTACCTTATTTTCTTAATGAAATTCCCTTTTGGGTCAACTTGAATCTTTAGACACCATATTCTGTCGACACGTGGATTCTTAAAATTCAATTAATCTACTCCAAAAATAAATTTTAGATATTTTTATACGTTTACGACATGTCTCTATCAAACAAACAACTTATGCAGAATTACTCGAACAACATACATTTCTTGGTGACCAAAATAATTAATGATTTCCTACATGACACGATAGTGTGTATCATCGACCAATTGATAAGTCAATTGATCTCAAATTGGACATCAATGAAATTTCACATCTATGTAGATTTTTTATTACGGAATCGTGTTCAGTAAACAATTATTGTGCATCAAATCTATTTTTACGTCCGTGACCGATTTGAAAATTGCATGTAAAAAATGTAATGTTTACATGCTCAAGTGACGATTGTTTCCCATATGACATTTTTACTGTTGATGTATGTATGCAATGGTATGAACCTCGTTAATCCTCGTACAAAGGATTCACCTTTTATATTACTAACGGAGTGATCAATTTAAAATAAAATAGAACTTTGATTATCAATTTATAACAAATTAAAGTTCAGCAGTCAATTTAAAATTTTAACACCAACAAAGCTTTTCACCCTCAAATTTTGTGGCTAAAATTTCATGAGGATAAGAAAGAAGTGTTCTGTATTTGGCAGAGTTATGATGTACACTGCCCATTCCAGTAACATCACTTTAGGAAAAAATCTAAACGAAAGTACAGTGGCCCCTAAGTTAGGGATGGAATATGGAGGGAGTCTTTTGTCGGTCGATTTGTCCCACCAGCGAGCCAAACGGTGATTCGCTTGGGTGAGTCGCTCGTCAACGACTCGTGAGTTGGTTAGTAAAAAAAAATTGAGTGAATAAACAATTTCAGGAAAAAAAAAAGGCTGCACTAAAGGACGAGTCGAGCTGAACCAACGGTAGCTCACTCCAGTTCCCACGCCTACCCAACTTATAACTATGTGTTAAGCTTCAATTTGTTAACGTTCCAAATTTATATCAATTTTCATAAAAATATTTCGAAATTTAACTTGACGGTGGTCCTAGGAAACAAGATGTTAGTGGGTGTTGGTTACCCGACAAAGACTATTCAATTCTCGAATCAGTCGGAGAATGGGGAGCTGGCTGTTGAGTGAGATTTACCCTTTTTTTTTTTTTTTTTTTTGTGAAATGTCTAAATTACCATTAAATTCACCTTTTAAGTAGTATTTAATACTCATTAATATTTTATTTGAATGTCATTAATGTTATGATGTAATGATTTAATTTTTCCTCACATGGGGGAGGGGTCCACGCTAATAAATGTGCGGGCCCTACCCCCATGTGTGGAGAGCTCGGTGTATGTATAATGGCTTTCATTTATATTTTGTAAATAAAAAACAAATATAAAAGAATTTGAAAAGTTAACATAAACAAATTTTTTCTTATCATTAGTAAACCCTAATTTTTTATCCATTTTCTTCATTCCTTAATTAAGAAAACGTTACTATTGGATTCATCATCCATTTTGAGATGTTAGCTATTAGAAATTGTTTATATTTTTATTTTATAACTTACTACTTTTTAAATATTAAATACAACATGATCATGTGTATTTGAAATTTTTGAAACTATTATTCATTGATTTGTTTGATTTTTTGAAATATTTTTGAATGGAAAAGATCATTTACCTTTTGTGAAACATTCCATATTTAATGAAACATTTAGTTATTTATTTTTCTGAAAATGTTGTGATGTTGTAGTTGTGAATTGATTATCATCATTAATATTTTGAATAATTTCTTCAAATCAAACCAAATATATGTTTTCAAGGATTGTCTCTTTAATAATTTACCGTGCAAAATATTTGGAAAAAATATTTTATCATTTGGTAGTCAATATTGATGACCACACTTATTGTCATGAAGAAATTGTTCCAATCATCCACATATATGCTTCCCGAAAGTTGCGACAGTTCAACTATCGAATTTGACATTTAAAAATCGTCGGGTAGACATTTCAACTGTCGAATTCAACATTTAGAAATAGTTGGGATAGATAATTTAACTGTCGAATTCGACACTTGAAAACTATTGAAACCATTGATTTCACATTTTGCTATTGTATGGATTTAAATATTCGAAAATGTCACTTTCATGTTCTTAAATGCTGACACATTGATTGTGCAGAATTCTTACCACTGCAATCCTAAAGTTTCAGGTATGAGTAATCATTTAAGACTCATCGTATCGTATGGGGGAAAGTTTGTTCATGTTGATGACGAATGGAAGTAGAGAGGGAACAAAATCACTTTCATTTTAGTGCCGACAAATATTAGCGGAGTCGGACTTGTGTTACGGTTGAAGGACAAACCTGAAATTCTTAATCCCCACACTGAAATTGAATTGAAGTTCAAAGTCTACCACCCACACAACGTAAGCAATCTAGATACGACTCTACCACATGACTCAGGAAATACACTTGCTATGGTAGAGTTAGTCATAACCTGATCACATGTTAGAACCTCTTTGTAACACAAATCACATAAACATGCTTGATGTCTGAAAGTGGTTGAAATTGTATGTTAAACATTCCCCCTCATGGCGTTGTACATTCTAAAGTTATATTATCATTTTATTTTCATTATCATTTGTAGACATTAGTGTTTCTTATGTTCGCAAGTAAAGTATGGATCCTTATGTCAAAGTACTACATAACATCCCGACGGTTCAACTGTTAATCCCGACATATGGTTGCTGTTATTCTCGACAGATGGTTGTAAAGTAGAAAATTTCACTTCTTTGAAAATACGATACTTAAAATAGTATGATGTTCCCCCAACAAATTCTCAACAGGGGCGAAGCCAGCACCTGGCGAGCTCGTGCGACCACCTGTGTTGGCTCCGCCAAAATCTTCTATGGTTTATAGGTCTATCGGGAAGAGAAGGAAGAAGACGGTGAAGCTATAAAGGAAGAAGACGGTGTCTCATGTCTGGGTTGGGTTCTACTTGCAGTTGCTGGGCCAATCTAGTTATTATTTTTATTTTATTTTTGGGTTTCTTCAAATTGGGTCACTTTTGAATTTTTTTTTTTTAAAAAAAAAAGCCGAACTGAAATGGTAATGGTCCAACGAACTGAGCCTGGAGCCTGGAGCCTGGAGCCAGAGCCTGGATGGTTGCCTTGGTGGATAAACACAAAGAATTGGTCCAATTAATCTACACAACCAAATAATCGATCCACATTCCGCATAATTTGGAAAGGAGAGACGAGGGTTGACGCGCTGCTGCTAGCTGCGACTGTAGAGTGGAGACTGGAGAGGAGTGAGGAGAGACGAAGGCCTCTGTTAAGTGGGACTTCCGTTCTGGGCGAATCCAGCCGGCAACGTCCTTGGAGAGTGGAGAGTCACTGCGACCGTCTGCTTGCTGGTAATGTTTTCTTCCTCCTCCGATTTCGTTTTTTAGTTCTTTTTTTTAGTTATGGTTTATGAATTCACAGTGGTTTACTTTACAAGTTTATGAATTATAATTATGAATTATGGGTTATGATTATGAATTTATGAATTAGGGTTTTCAGGATTTATGAATTATAGTTTACATGAATTAGGGGTTTTAGGTTTTATGAAATATGGTTTACATGAATTAGGGTTTTTAGAATTCACAGTGGTTTACTTTACTGGTTAATGAAATATGGTTTATAAAATATGGTTTAATATTGAATAACATTTAATATTATTTAATCTAAAATTAATAAACGATCGGGCTATTACGATCGTTGATTGTCGACGGTCAATGGTCAAAGGTCAACTTACGCCCTAACTGAACTTCGACGCTAAATTCCCCCCTGATTCTCAACTTACATTATTATTTTCAACTTACATTATCGTTATCATTCTATTATCTTTGTAGGCAGGATAAGACATGTTTAAGTACCCAACCACCATGTCTAGTCTCTTATAAATTTGAAAGACAATTGATGTGATGATTTAAAGTTTAATTGTACTATTATCCCCTAAACTTCCACCATAATTTATGAAAATTGTGAATCTTAAATCATGTGCACCATTTTATCTTCAAGTTTCCTGCATGTAGTTGTTATTTAATTTCATTAGTACTCTTGTATTTTAATTGTAACATGGTTCTCAGGTAATTTTTATATTGAAACAAATCAAATTCCAGGAGCTCATTCAATCATGAAATTAAAAAAATGATGTCTTTTTTAATCAAACAATCCAACGAATATGAGAAACGAGAAATTTATAAAATGCGTAACTACAATTACTAGTAAGACGCACGTACAATGCATGTGTCATAGTGTAATTGACTACATAGTAGCATACATAACCAAGAATTATTTTGTATGAAGCGTTAGTTACATCAAACTTAAGGTTTGTATTCAATCATGCTCCAAATAAACACAAAAACTTTACACCTAGTAGATGTGCAACTTATAAAATATTTTCAAAGATTATCCATGGCCTCTAGATTTAGATTCAACTTTAGTATAAACACTTTCTAATACTCTTACACAATTTACAAGTATCAATGTGATTGAAATTTCACGAACTAAAAGAAAGATTATACATCAAGAGGAAAAATATGTTCTTCCATGCCAAGCCTCGATCAGTATCTAGACTTGTAATGCAATCATTAAAATGCTCCATGACGATTTTTAGGTACTTGAAATTGCTTCTTTGGGAAATGTGGACGAGCAACCGTGCCTTTTTGAGAATGAGAAATTCAAAATTTATCTGCAACAACAAGGTACAGTAAGAAAGAGAAAAAATGTCAGATTATAATATTTCGTACATGTTAATGCCAAACAGACGTGTAGCGTTCGGATGAACCGAAAATGGACATGTGGATCAAGGTACAACAACAAATCAAAAAATCGTCATATCATAATACAGCAGTACTTGTTAATGTCAAATACACGTGTAATGTTCGGATGACCAAAGTTCGACATGTGGAACCTTTTATGTGTCGAGAAAAACTGACTGTAGTTGTCGGTTTCAATAGTTCATCTGTTGATAACGATAGCTAATCTCGATAGATGACTCAACTCATTCGTCGGTATCCACCCATCTGTTGAGAATTATTGAGGTGAACTGTCGGAACGAGAATTCATCACGATATCATTTGTCTACTGAAGTGAACTGTCGAGAATGATAAAGGAGTAAAATGTACTAAAAATTCATCGTTTGACCTTCTAAAACACCAAAATGAATCAATAATAGAAGTGAAAAAATAGTATTAAAAGAGTTTGTAAATGAATAAATTATGCAATCAAAATAATTACTTTCTAGTTTTAAAAAAAAAAAAAAAAAATCATGCTGATGTTTTTGTCCAACCAAACATAATGCGTCAATCAATGCACCCTCTAAGAGCAAATTTGAATAAGCTCGTCGTCAAATTTAGGTACAATATACTTGACAATATAATTGTTACATATCATGACGATGAAATCATAAATATGTCCAAATAAAGAAGAGAAATCATACGTATATGTATCACATGCCTGACTTCTTAAAACGGGAAGATTTATATGTCAGGTAGGCATCCGTTATCAAAAAGGGGAAGATTTATACTTCATAAGCTAATAAAATGGATGCAAAAAAAAAAACTATTATGAATGTAGTAACACAAATTGCAAGTAAAATATCATTGTCTAATGAAAGCAAATAGTAAAGAAACTTGAAACACTCCAGGGAGATCAAAACTTAAAAAAGTTAGGAATAAAAAAAAAAGAAAATAGTTATAAAAGTCAATTTTTAATTCAAAATATATAGCAAGTCAAATATTCACAATCGAAGCCTAATTGTCGAGAACGACAGTTCATATCAATAGATGATTCCATTATTGTCGGAATTGACATTTACGTTTCACATTCATATTGAGTTTTCAAGACATGAAAGGTCAGTTTACGTGTACATCAAATACAACAAAATAATTCAATTACATGTACAAAGTTATATGAAACAATTTGAAATATTTTTTAAAAAAAATATTTAAAAAAATCATATAAAATAAACCAAAAAACCTAGAAAAAATAAAAACTCCCAACAAAATACAAGCCCAAAAAAATGGAGAAATCCAAATTTCCTGTAAATGTACACCTCGAATAAAGCCGTTGTGAAGAATGAATCCAAAACGAAGAAAACAAACTCACAGTCTAGATGTAGGAAACTTAAAATTGATGGCGCAATATAAGATAAAGATAAAAATAGGAACATTAATAAAAAAAATTGAAACAAAACCTTCAATCGACCGGAAAAAAAATGCACATATTCGAAACCCTACTTGAGATATTCTTCTTCATTTTATACTGAAATGAGATCCCAAAGCAAGAACTTCCACTCCATATAGTTTTCAGAGAATCATGAAAGGAAATACAGAAAAGAAGAAAGGAGAAAGTTTGCAATGGTTGTGTGGAGTAGGTGATTGGGTTGGAAAGTGAAAATATTTATGTGAAAAAAAAAAAAAAAAAAAAAATTAATGAGTTGATGGTTAATAAAATTTGGTTTTTTTTTTTTTTTTTTTTTTTTTTTTTTTTTTTTTTAATATTATAGTGATTTTGAACTACAATTGTGAGGTGATTGGTTGTCACATTTTTTATTTTTCACTTTTTGTACAATTTTTTTATGTTGTCAAGTCAAGGACATGTAAGGTATTTAAATTATCTAGAGGAGCAAAAATGTCCAAAAATGACAATCTTGCAAAAACTTTTAAAAAATGATATTTTTATAAATGTAAAGCCAAAAAGTGAGCAATTTCCTCTAAAAAGATTATCTAAGCTATAAGGGTGCTTATACTATGCAAGAGAATTTAAATTTCTCATCAATGATATTGTATTAAAAGGAAAGAAAATTCTCTACTGTTATTTTGATCTCACACTCTTTGAAAGTTTGTAGCATGTGATAGTCGATTTTTTTTCATCAATAATTTTTAAGTTAAAATAAAGACTGAATAGATATTTCAAAGACCAACCTGACCAATCAGCTATTCTCGACCCATTGACATGATAAATGGGGATGGTTGTTCATTGGGATTTGGGAGGGTGCACGGGATGCTGATGTTACATTGTCTTTTCTTTCATTTTCTTTTAGGCTGTGTTTGATATCATTTATTTGTCATGGAACTAGAAAAATATTTTCTTAATTTTTATTTTTGGTTGTTTGATACGTTTTATTTGCCACGAAAAATATTTGCTAGGTACAAGTTGTTGATGCACAAAAGTTGGAAAATATTTTTCCAACTTTTTTCAGCTTTTTGACCAAATTTTTCCAGCTTTTTGACCAAATTTTTTTTTTTTTTTTTTTTATAGCAATTGGAACATATTCCAAAGTCAATAATAAAAAAATTTATCAATTTAATTGATAATTTGCTTAAAAAATAAAGCCAAACGAAAAATTTGTCAAGTAAAAAATTATACCAATCAAACACCTTTCTTCTCAAACAAATTCCAGGCAAATCACTTCCCTGCCAAATATTTTATTTGTCACCTATTTTCCATCTTTCTATCAAACAGACCCTTAGTTCTTCACATTTTTAATTTGAATAATTGTTTGAAAATTGGTACTTTCAATTTTTTTCCCATTTGATTTAGGATTGTGCTTGAAGTACATAATTTTTTTGTACGTAATAATGTTCATACACTCACATGAGGTAGGGGTCCCACCCCATGTGAGTGTGTGGACACTATTAAGTACAAGTAGATTTATCTTTTGATTTAAAGGTCTAATAAGGACATGTTATGTAAACGTAGCCTTCTCCTAATGAAGTAGGAGTGCTAGTGACTCACAATCCTCAATATCCTCATCATCACACAAGGAAGATTTTAAATGCGAAGTGCATACCTCAAATGGTATAGTATGATGCATGAGTGCATAAGTGTATGTAACAAGCCAAACTAAAAAGAGAGAGATTATAATGAATATTTATTGCCTTAAACACATTTGTAACATATTTGTATTTTCATCTCAAAATCGGCTTTCCGATCTGCGTATCAGTCAAATTTTGTCATGTGATAAGGAATGGTCGACCCAATATCAACAGTATATCATTGTATTTTTCCACGTCCAAGACAATAAAGTGCATCAAATTAATATTTGTATCTATTTTACAATTTTTTTTAAAGAAAAAATGATGCATTGAATTTTTTTATTTAGGAAGTTTGTTCTACAATATTGCATAGCACTCCTCAATTAGTATGATTGTTTTATGTTCCTCTGTGATTCTTTCATTCATGGATTTAGTGTACCCCAAGTATTCTATATTCGTAGTTGAAGGTGTAAGAGTGTGTTTGCACCAAAAAGTACCCAAAGCACCCTCAAAAGTCGTACAAAATCAAAATATTCGAATATCACTTTTCATCTCTCGCTCCTATGAGCCATTTTTTACTTGAATTATTCATGCCAACCAGCAATTCGTACTGCTTCCTCGCACCCATGAGGGAGGCCAGTATGTATACCATGCATACGCGCACACACTTGTGCGAGTATGTATTTGTACATTGCTCGCACTTGTAAATGAAAGGAAGTAGCATTGATCCGTTTTTCTTTATATTCTCGATTGATTTGTTCAAGGTTCATATCGGAGTTGATGTTTTCGTTCCTATGTCTGAAGATGACCATATGAAATATTCTTTTTTCCCTTGCTCCAACTCCATGTATTAAAAACAACAAAAGAAATATAATATAAGTAGAAATCACAGCTAGTGTATTAATGGATAAAGATAAGGGTAAAACTTGCAAATCTAAATAATATATCTTCAATAAGAATTCATCTAATTATGAATATATTCATGCAATAGCAATGCACATACGATTTTTACTATGTGGTTCAAAATTATTATTATTACTAATAAAAGAAAAGCACCACATGACATCGATTGTTGAGGCACTCCCTCCACTTAGTTCTATACCAAATAATTATTGAATTAGTTTATATGTATATAATAATGTACATAATAGACTATACCTCCCTCACATGAAGGAGGGTCCACACATAATTAAATATTCGTGGATCCCCTCCATGTGATGGGAGTGTAGTCTATTATGTACACCATGAGTTGTATATGTAGACTAACCCATAATTATTAGCCCCTATTTGAGCCAAATTATTTTTTTCATTTTGTAGAAGAAATCCAATCATTATGGATTCCACCCAGTTGAAATGTTTGACTTACTTCTCACATCTTGTAGCGGACAACGATCATTTTTTTTTTTTTTTTTGTTAATGAGCACAAAATGGAAACAAACGGGCCATTAGTCACTTAAAGATTTAAAATTTAATTTTTATTAGATTTTTGTAAAAATTAAAAAATTATTGGTTTAAAAATTTTAAATCTCATAAAATATGATATTGAAATTAATTATTAAATTTGACTTCAATTAAAATCCTAATTTTCATTTTTACCAAATAGGAATTAATAATTATGAATTTCATTATCAAACAAATAAGAAAATATATAATTGAAGGTGGCGTTGAACGAACGCAGCGGACGTAGGAAAGAATCTTTGGTGGACCCCATCTCTTGTTGAGTTACATGATGTCAATGGCTGAAATTCTGTAGCTCGGCTGAATCAATCAATTCAATAGATATATATTTTTTGGAGCTACTATGTGTACCTGGACATGTAATTTTGGAGCTATCAAATATACCCGAACGTTTACACTTTCGATTACACGATTTCACCCCTCCTTTCACATGAGAGTCGGGCCTCATGCATTTGTCGAATGTGGAGCCCGACTCCCATGTGAGACATGGGGGCCGTGTAACTGTGCGTTTACACGCACGGGGGTACAAACGTCATTCCCATATTTTTTTTAAAAATAAAGTAATTTATAAATCGATAACATCTTGAATTAAGCTTACACCTGTCTTAGGGTCCATTTGATTGTAAAGGTGGAATTTGGGTGGAAAGAAAACGAATTGCAGATAATTGAATTGTCTAAAATTTGTTTTAGAGAGAAGTGTAATTAATATTGTTTGATTGGTAAAATTTTTCACCTAATCCATTTGAATTTATTTTTCATGCAAAATGTTAATTTTTGGGATAATTTTTTTTTTTTTTTTTTTTTTTTTTTTTACAATTTGTATTAAAATTTGTTTAGATTGCTAAAAAGTAAAATAAAAAATTAAAAAAAATATTTTTCATAAACTTTTGGTGTTCGTTTGATTTTTTTTTTTTTTATGTAAATTGTCAATTAAATGAATAATTTTTTTTATCATTAAATTTGGAATATGTTCCAATCACCAAAAAATAAAAATAAATTTCTGGAAAAACTTTTCCCACCAAATAGGTAGGAAAACCTTTTCATTAAAAAGGGGAAAAACAGGCGCGCGAAGGGGTCGGGGAGGGGTGGAAAAGGTTTTGCTTGAAAAATCTTGCATATCAAACAGCTATATTGGGTGGAAAAGAAAAATCTTTTTTCGGTTTTCATGAAAAATGATCTCTTTCAAACAGGGTCTTAGTTCATTTAAATTAGTTGAACACAATAATACAAAGATTCTTGTTCATAAAATTTAGGCAAAAGAATGGAGAAAGGGTGTGTATAATGACAATTAATTTACAACAATTTAAAAATTTAAGAGTGTGTTTGATGATAATTAAGGTCCCGATTGATACACATTTTTTGTAAAATGAGAATGAAAAATATAGTCGTTATGGTGGCTGGATGTGATGGATAACGGTCATATTTTTCATTTTTATGGTGAAAAAATGGGAACCAAACGGGGGCTAAAATTATATTTTTTTAATAAATTGTGATTGAAAATTTTGAAATGTGTGGTTGAAAAGTTGTGGGACACATGAAAGATGTGATTGATATTAATTGTTTGACTTTAACCTAGATTAAAATTATATTTTAATTGGTATCAAACATGCTTCTAATACTGAAATAAATTTTACTAATATAATAAAGATCAATATGTCTTGTTGATCGTGTTCCTTAAATGCTTAATTTCAAATTTTTTTTCTGAAAAGTTTTATTTTCTACCATATTACCTATCTAAAACTATGTAAAACGGAAATAATTTTCTAAAAATTTACTACACGTTTTACTTCAATCTATATATGTCTAGAAAAAAAATAGCAGTTTGCATATATTTCATTAATTTTTATTAAGATTTCCTTTTCAAAGTGCTACTAAAGTGAAAGAATAAAGCTATTTGTACACAATCTTCTACACAATCCCCTACACCCCCCTCACATGGAGGGGGGCCCACACATAATAAAATATTTGTGGGTCCCCCTCCATGTGAGGGAGGTGTAGGAGATTGTGTAGGGGATTGTGTGTACATGTAGCATTTCCCAAAGTGAAATGTGTTGAGATTTGAAATGCTCCTTTCAAAGGTTAAGACCAAAGTGAAATAGATGTAAAATGTTGGGGACCTCCACTGCTATTTTTCTTAAATAAATGAACTCAAAATTTGAAACTTTATGTACCGTATTTTCTTTTGTCGGCGTGGAATTTCTTAAGCTGAGGCTCAAACAATTTCATGTTTTTATCCAATTAAGCGGCGTCACGCAATTGCTTTGTTTTCCACTCATACCGTAGAATTGTACATAAAGGTTCGCCGTTCGCACGACATAACAACTCCCTGAGCCACCTAATAAACGGGTCCCAGAGCCTTCATTATCGTTGAGATCTTCAAATTAGCAGGTAGTCGAATTCTCTCCACGCCTAAAAATGGTAAGTTCTCATTTTCCTCGAATTCCAATTCTATTGTCAATATACGTTTTTAACGAGTATTTGATCTTCGAATGTGATTGTCTGATTGTTGTAATTTTTGAATTTATCCTTCGGTGTCAGTTGGAATGATTTCGTGGAAATTTTTGTTTGATCAGCTGTTTTTTTCTGTTAAATGATTTGATACGAATGTTGAAGTACCGAGTATTTGATATTTGTAAAGAGTCCACGAAAACAAAGTTCCGATAGAATTGAGATTCAGCTGAAACTTGTGTAACAGACCGAAGTTTTATGGATCTGACGCGTCTTAATATTTGTTTATCAATTTTGATTCTTAATGTTAAGCAGTAAGCACTAATCTATGTTATGCTATGTGATTGCTACCACAGCGAGCATTAAATTGATGTATCTCATAAATAATGAATTAATGTTGTAGCTTTTGTTGGTTTTTGTTAGTCCCTGGACGTTTGCGTGGTATTGCTTTCTGCAATTCAATTAATCTCCGAGGGAAGGAATGTAATAAGAATGTAAGGAGATATAGCCATATAGGAATGGTAGGGGACCACGTGCATGTGAGTGAATGTCAATCTCTTCTGTCAACTTCTTCTGTACAACCAGCTTTATGCTAAATTTTTTGCCAGATTCATTTGATGTAACAATTTCTCTTGGGTCTCTCTGTGTAATCCAAAGAAGTGGGAAGTGAAATCCGTTTGTGCATTCTTTTTTCGTTTGACTGTTATTTTTCTTGCTTTCCTTTTGATAGGGTAATAATGATCTGCAATTTTTTGTATGTGCAGTTTTTTTATTTTTTTTTTCAATTGCTTTTCACATTGCTGAGAGAATGCTTCATGGTTTTGTGCCAGTAAACATTTTGAAAATGTGTGATTTTCATTCATGATCCCCTTTATAGGCTAACGCAGCATCTGGAATGGCAGTGCATGATGATTGCAAGCTGAAGTTCTTGGAACTTAAGGCAAAAAGATCCCACCGCTTCATCGTCTTTAAGATAGAGGAGAAACAGAAGCAGGTCATTGTTGAGAAAGTTGGTGACCCAACTCAAAACTACGGGGACTTTGCTGCAAGTCTCCCTGTTGATGAATGTCGCTATGGTGTCTATGATTTTGATTTTGTGACTGAGGATAATTGTCAGAAAAGCAGGATTTTCTTCATAGCTTGGTATAATTTGCATTTCAGTACTCGACCCCATTGTTTAAATTGTAACATAACTGTTGCGCATTTACCTTTCAGATAACCGTGTTGCTTTTGCCATGAAGGTCTCCTGATGCTGCGAGGGTCAGAAGCAAGATGATTTATGCTAGCTCAAAAGACAGATTTAAGAGGGAGCTAGATGGAATTCAAGTGGAGTTACAAGCAACTGATCCAACTGAAATGGATCTCGATGTTATTAAGAGCCGTGCAAGCTAAATACGGGCTTATTCAATAGCTTTACATGAATCGAATTTCTACAGTTTGTGGGATGGTAAACATAAACCTGGCTATAGATAACTTCAGTAGCCTAGCAGTGCCTAAGCATTATGTTACATCAAACGACGTTTATGTATGCCTGGTATATGGTATTATTTGTGATTTCACTTGTAGTCTGATATTAAAAAGTTGATATGTAACGGCCCGAGGAATAAACAATATCTTTTATCTTTTTTTACGGGAATAATTTATCGGTGAAATCTTGTCTTTGAGTGCAAACTAGCATGTCTAGTTACCATTTGAGCAGTTTGTACCCTTGCATCAACTAGTTAAACAATTCCAGTAAGAGCAACTCCAAGAAATTCTCTATTTTTAAAGAGCATATTCTACAATTTAAAGAGATCTATAAATTTAAAGAGAATTTTTTTAAAAATATTCCAATAGCTTCTTTATTTTTAATATTTAATTTTACCATTCTCATATTATATTTATTGTTTTTTTTTTTACTTTTTTATTTTTACCATCTTTCCTCCAATAATTATATCATTCTTCAAATATGTTTATTTAATTAACTGTGCATTGAAAGTTGAAATCTTTGAAGTGTTAAATTTTAGAGAGGTGGGTTTGGCCAAACACACTTTCTATTTTAAAATGTTAAATTGAAGAATTTTTTGGAGTAAAATTTTAAAGATTGACTCTTTAAAATAGAGAGCATTCCACTTTTAAAGAATCTCTTGGAGATGCTCTAACTAGTTTATGGGATGCACCCTAATCATTTTACCTTGCAAAAAGAACTTTGAAGTTACATTTGGTGTGATGAATTAGGTCGTATAAAAAATGTAGTGTAAAATTATAATGGATATTAGTAGGATGATATTATGGTGGATTAATGTAGATATTATCCTTTAATTTTTCATTCAAAGGATATCCATTTACACCATCAACCGTATAATATAATACCGAAGTTGGAGATAAGTTTAAGTTGGATTAAAAAAGAAATAATAAGTGATGCCTTTTTAAATGAAAATTTAGAAATTAATATCCACATTCCATATGTGAGTGGCTTGAACAGCCAACATCACTCTCCACTTTTATGCACCACAATACCCTCTACATTGTGATATTCATAATAATTTACATCAAATTCTTATCCGATCTAATCCGATGCATCAAACGTCACCCCGTGTGAAAATTTTCAAAAATTGAAAAGTTAAATCTAGTGATATTTAATCCTAGTGTAAGTTTGAACTTCTCACTGAAATGGAATATTCACAAGCATCCTCCTCGTGCATAGTAAGATCGTGTTTATATTTAGCTAAAAATCAGATTTTTAGTAAATTTTGACATAATCAAATATGTGATTGAAAATTTTGTCAAGTATTAAGCTACAGTAAAGCTATGTAGCGGTGGTGGTATGACAATCCGTTACTTTGGGTTCTTTTTGATGTAGGACAGATCGCCTTGGAGTTCGAAGAGGAGATGGATAGGAAATTAGCCAAGAAAACGAGTGCTAACTTCAAACGGTTATAACTTTTTGCACCGGTGTCAGAATCGCTATTATAATATGTTTTCGGAAACAGGAAGCGGAGCCCCATACCGTCCCAACTAGCTTCGCTCGGTTGATACCATTTTCAGTTTCAAATTCGCAGTTTAAGTCCTGTCGCCGGCCATTTGAAGTTTTTCCATTTTTTGTCAATTTTGGCGTTTTAATTATTTTAATTCCTAGAATGTCTATTTTCGTCTTTTGCTCATTTTAGGTTTTCTAGAGACTATTTAAGCCTCGTTTTGTCATTGCCGTCAATTATTGACTGAATAATAAAATTTTCGTTCTTTTTGCGTTCGTTTTTCGTTCTTAGATTTACTAACGTAAATCTATTCCTTCCGTTCTGCGTCAAGTGGTATCAGAGCTTGGATTTGCCTTGTTCGATGGCCAACAATAACAACGAAATCGGAAGAAACTGGTGCAGATCTGTGGGCAGCCATAGACGAGCAGCGACAGACGATGGTAAGGTTGGAAACTATGGTTCAGCGATTGTTGGAGGTGCAACCAAACCCGCCTCCGCCAGTTAACATGCCTGCTCCAGTCGGGGGACGTCCAGTTGATGGACGCAATCCTAGGGTCGCCAGAAACTTGTAGCCGAATGATTTTAGTGATGGGGATTCTGAGGACGAAGTTGCTGACCGTCTAGAAAATCTCCAACTGAAACAAAACCAATCTGATTATAGGATTCGGGCAGATATACCGCTGTTCCACGGGAAGTTGCAGATCGAGGAATTTCTGGACTGGGTTTCTGAAACCGAGCGATTCTTCAATTTTACTGAGGTTGCAGAGGAGCGGCAGGTGAAACTAGTCGCATATAAACTGAGAAGTGGTGCTACAGTTTGGTGGGATAGATTGCAGTTGGACAGACGTCGTCAAGGCAAGGCTCCTGTGAGGTCCTGGCGAAGGATGAAACAGCTTCTGATGAGCCGCTTTCTGCCTCCTGATTACGAACAACTGATTTTTCAAAGCTTTCAGAATTGTGTGCAGGGACACAAATCTGTTGCAGATTATACAGAGGAGTGGTCCAAGCTTTCAGTTCGGAATAATCTGAGTGAAACAGAAGCACAGCAGGTTTCAAGATATTTGGGAGGGCTGAGGTCGTCCATTCGGGAGAAAATTGGGTTGCAGGTAGTATGGACAGTAGATGAGGCGCACAATATGGCGTTGAAAGCAGAATTATTGGAGAAATCGTTATCTCGTTTTTCCAACTTCAGGAAGGATGCAATTGGCCCCTCTCAGACAATGCCGAATAGAAGCAGGTTCACATCAGGTGAAGGGCAGGAGGCGACAAAGACTGCTGCAGAACATATCCAAAAAAATGTGTTTCCCGGCAATAACAGCTCAGGTACACGCCCAGTGACGGCAGCGAACGAAATCCCGCGAGTGCCTAACCCGTATGCGAGACCAGGTGGTTTTAAATGCTACAGATGCGGTCAGCCAGGCCATCGTTCAAATGAATGTCCAGCCAGGAGGTCAGTTAATTTGGTTGATGCTGGAGACGATGGCGAGGGAGAGGGGCAGTACTTCGAGGAAGGGACTGACTTGGGGAAGCTGCTGGATGGGGCTGAAATCGCAGAGGAACAAGGGGAGTTTGTGAATTGCGTTGTCCAGCGTGTCATGTGTTCAACAAAGCTGGAGGAGCCCTCGCAAAGAAATAATATATTTAAGGCGTGTTGCAGTGTGCAAGGGAGGGTTTGCGATCTGATTGTTGATACGGGTAGTTGTGAGAATTTTGTGTCGAAGAGGCTGGTGGAGCACCTGAAATTGCGGGTTGAGAAGCATCCAAAACCGTATGTTATTGGGTGGATCCAAAAGGGGCCAAAGGTAAGCGTGACAGAAGTCTGTAAGGTCCCTATCTCCATTGGCCAACACTACTGCGATGAAGTGGCCTGCGATGTGGTCGACATGGATGGTAGTCATGTATTGTTGGGGCGCCCTTGGTAGTCTGATGTGGATGTGACCTATAAGGGACGTGATAATGTGTATATTTTCAATTGGGAGAACAGGAAAATAGCCATGGTCCCAAGACGGAACCCGACCACCCCTACGACGGTCGCTACCGGAAGTCAGCCATTACTTTCTTTAGTGACTTCAGTAACTGATTTGGAGGCGGAGGTGAAGGAAGTACAAGAGGTCCACGTGGTGGTAGTACGAGCCCTCGTGATAGAAGAGAAAATCCAATGTGAGGAGAAGGTGCCGGGGAAGGTGCAGGGTCTTTTGGATAAGTTCAGCGAATTGTTGTCCGAAGAATTGCCGAATGAGCTTCCTCCCTTAAGAGACATTCAGCATCATATTGACTTGGTCCCAGGGGTGAGTCTTCCAAACCTACCACACTACCGAATGAGCCCGAAAGAAAATCAGATTTTGCAAGAGAAAGTGGAGGAATTACTGAAAAAGGGGTTTATTCGTGAGAGTATGAGTCCGTGTGCTGTGCCTACCTTATTAGTTCCAAAGAAAGACGGCAGTTGGAGGATGTGCGTGGATAGTCGCGCAATTAATAAAATTACTGTTCGGTATAGCTTCCCAATTCCGAGGCTGGATGACATGTTGGACATGCTTGATGGGTCGAAATTGTTGTCCAAGATCGATCTTCGAAGCGGATACCACCAGATTCGAGTTAAGCCCGGGGATGAGTGGAAAACAGCATTCAAGACTAAGGATGGGCTCTTTGAATGGTTGGTGATGCCTTTCGGACTATCCAACGCGCCAAGCACTTTTATGCGTCTTATGAACCAGGTACTGCGACCTTTCATCGGGAAGTATGTAGTAGTTTACTTTGATGATATATTGATTTATAGCCGTAGTGAAGATGAACACATGCGACACCTCCGAGCTGTGTTAGAGGTGTTGTTAAAAAATAAGCTGTTTATAAACCTGAAGAAGTGTACTTGGCGGACTGAGCGGCTCTTGTTTCTGGGATATGTGGTCAGTTCAGAGGGTATTTTGGTGGATGAAGAAAAGGTCAAGGCCATTAGGGATTGGCCTACGCCAAGGACAGTAGGTGAAGTCAGGAGCTTCCATGGCTTGGCGACGTTTTACCGTCGATTTATTAGGGATTTCAGCAGCATTGTAGCACCGATAACTGAGTGCCTGAAGAAAGGAAAATTTCAGTGGGGAGAAGCGGCCAACACAGCTTTTACAGTCATCAAGGAAAAGTTGTGCACTACTCCTGCTCTTGCGCTACCCAGTTTTGATAAGTTGTTCGAGGTGGAGTGTGATGCTAGTGGAATTGGAGTCGGAGCAGTGTTTTCCCAAGAGAAAAAACCAGTTGCATTTTTTAGCGAGAAACTTAGTGATGCGCGGCGAAAGTGGAGCACGTATGACCAAGAATTCTATGCAATCGTTCGGGCTTTAAAACATTGGGAACACTACCTGATTCAGCGGGAGTTTATACTCTACACAGACCATCAAGCTTTGAAGTACCTGAATAGCCAGAGGAACTTAAGTAACATGCATGCTCGGTGGTCGACCTATCTGCAGAAATTCCCATTCTGAAGCATAAATCTGGGGTCTTGAATAAGGTAGCAGATGCTTTGAGTCGACGCGCGAGTCTACTGATAACCTTACAGCAGGAGGTTACTGGTTTCGAATTTCTGAAGGACTTATATGCAGCGGATGAGGATTTCGCTGGGGTATGGGGAAGATGTATTCTGAAACAACCTGATGGCGAATTTCACATCACAGATGGATACCTGTTTCATGGTAATCAGTTGTGTGTTCCGCGGAGTTCTTTGAGGGAGAAACTGATTCGAGAGTTGCATGGTGGAGGTTTGAGTGGGCACCTGGGGCGTGACAAAACCATAAGTGGAGTAGGCAAGTGGTATTATTGGCCTCAGTTGAAACGTGACGTGGGTAATCTGGTTCGCAAGTGTTATGTATGTCAGACCTCAAAAGGACAAGCCCATAATACTGGTTTATACATGCCTCTACCTGTGCCGAATGCAATATGAGAAGATTTGTCGATGGACTTTGTCTTGGGGCTGCCTCGAACTCAGCGTGGGGTAGATTCCGTATTCGTTGTGGTTGACAGATTTTCCAAAATGGGTCATTTTATTCCTTGCCGAAAAACATCTGATGCTTCTCATATAGCCCACCTGTTCTTTCGTGAAGTGGTTCGGTTGCATGGAGTCCCTCAGTCCATCACTTCTGACAGAGACTCGAAATTCCTTAGTCATTTTTGGGTTACCCTGTGGCGATGAATGGACACCTCCCTGAAATTCAGTAGCACAGCGCATCCACAGACTGATGGCCAGACTAAAAATCTGAACAGGACTTTGGGAAATTTAATACGCAGCATTTGTGGTGATAAACCAAAGCAGTGGGATGTAGCTCTGGCGCAGGAAAAGTTCGCATATAACAATGCGTTTCACACGGCCATTGGTAGATCCCCTTTCTCCTTGGTGTATTTGAAACTTCCTAAGCATGCATTGGACTTAGCCCGCCTTCCTAAGGTTGCTGGTGCCAGTGTGGCCGCTGAACATATGGCTGACCAGGCTCGAGAGGTTCAAGCAGAAGTGAAGGCCCGGTTGGAGGGGAAGAATGCAAAGTATAAAGTTGCGGCAGACAGCAAGAGGCGCGAGAAGTTGTTTGCTGAAGGCGATCAGGTGATGGTGTTTCTGCGCAAAGAAAGGTTTCCTGTGGGTTCCTATAACAAGTTGAAGCCGAGAAAGTATGGCCCATACAGGGTGAGCAAGAAGATCAATGATAATGCATATGTGATCGACCTGCCTGCCAATATGAATATATCCCGTACCTTCAATGTTGCTGACCTTTATGAGTTTTGTGATGATGTTCCACTTTACCCAGACTATAACTCGGGGTCGAGTTCTTCATAGGTGGGAGAGACTGATGTAGGACAGATCGCCTTGAAATTCGAAGAGGAGATGGATAGGAAATTAGCCAAGAAAACGAGTGCTAACTTCAAACGGTCATAACTTTTTGCACCGGTGTCAGAATCGCTATTATAATATATTTTCGGAAACAGGAAGCGGAGCCCCATACCGTCCCAACCAGCTTCGCTCGGTTGATACCATTTTCAGTTTCAAATTCGCAATTTAAGTCCAGTCGTCGGCCATTTGAAGTTTTTCCATTTTTTGTCAATTTTGGCGTTTTAGTTATTTTAATTCCTAGAATGTCTATTTTCGTCTTTTGCTCATTTTAGGTTTTCTAGAGACTATTTAAGCCTCGTTTTGTCATTATCGTCAATTATTGATTGAATAATAAAATTTTCGTTCTTCTTGCATTCATTTTTCGTTCTTAGATTTACGTTAATAAATCTATTCCTTCCGTCACTTTTTCGCCCGGTTTGTTAATTAAACTTTTCTACTCGGCGTCCCAAAACTATCTACAGAACTCTTATCTGTCTTTTCTCGCACACCAGGTGTTTGTCTGATTGCTTCAATGGCATTTTCATCTTGCCTGAAGTGCCATTCATGGACTCGCCCTCGAAATCTAGAGCACCATTTCCCTCCCACTTCAAAACCCATAAAAGTAACTTCATTCCCATTTTCTCAGCACCGCGAAAAGCAATTCTCTTCACTCTCAGCTTCGACTTCCTCACTTCCGTCAACCACTTGGCTTTCTCCGGACTTCACTACTAAGCAACTGTTAGAAACCCTTCGTCGCGAAAATAATGAAAATTCAGCTTTACAACTGTTTGAATGGGCATCAAAGCAGCCGAATTTCACACCCACTTTGCCTGTATATGAAGAAGTTCTTCGGAAACTTGGAATTGCGGGGTCTTTCGATATGATAGGGCGAATCTTGGACGATATGAAGCGTTCAGGAGTCGAAATTGTGGAAGGTACTTTTTTTATTTTGATTGATAGTTATGCGAAATTTGGGTTTTATGATGAAGCTATAGGCGTTCTTGATACGATGGAGAATGAGTTTGGGGTGAAACCAGGAACTCACAGTTATAATTCCCTGTTGAATGTTCTTGTTGAGGGAAACAAGTTGATACTAGTTGAAACCGTGCATTCTAGGATGTCGAATAAAGATGTGAAACCTGATGTTTCAACGTTTAATATATTAATAAAGGCCCTATGTAAAGCACATCAAATTAGGCCTGCAATTTTGATGATGGAGGAGATGCATGACTATGGTTTAGTGCCCGATGAGAAGACTTACACAACGATAATGCAGGGTTATATTGAGGAAGGAGATTTGGAAGGAGCAATGAGGGTTAGAGAACGAATGGTGGCAGCTCAATGCCCTTGGAGTAATGTGACGATAAATGTTTTGATTAATGGGTTTTGCAAAGAATGTAGGATCGAGGAGGCCTTGATTTTTGTTCAAGAAATGGCTAATGAGGGGTTTTGTCCAGACAAATTCACGTGCAATACTTTAATAAATGGTTTATGCAAAGTGGGGCATGTGAAGCATGCTCTAGAGATCTTGGATTTGATGCTTCAGGAGGGGTTTGATCCCGATGTGTTCACCTACAACACTGTGATCTCTGGGCTTTGTAAGATGGGTGAAGTTAAAGAGGCTATGGAAATTCTCAATCAGATGTTTTTGAAGGATTGTTCCCCAAACACTGTCACATACAATACAATAATCAGCACCTTGTGCAAAGAGAACCAAGTGCAAGCAGCTACTGAACTTGCACGTATTCTGACAGGTAAAGGAATCCTGCCTGATGTATCTACATTTAATTGTCTTATAAAAGGTCTCTGCATAACCAGCAACTTCAGTATTGGGATGGAATTATTCAGAGAGATGAAAACCAAAGGGTGCCAACCGGATGAGTTCACTTACAATATATTAATTGACTGCCTGTGCAGCAAAGGAAAGCTAGATCAAGCTCTGCAATTACTGAAAGACATGGAATCAAGTGGCTGTGCCAGAAATGTAATAACTTATAACACACTGATTGACGGGTTCTGCAAAAGCAAAAAACTTGAAGAAGCGGAGGAGATTTTTGATCAGATGGAATTGCAAGGGGTTTCACGAAATTTGGTCACTTATAACACTCTTATTGATGGTCTCTGTAAGAGCAACAGGGTGGAGGAAGCTGCTCAGCTCATGGATCAGATGATAATGGAAGGATTAAAACCAGATAAATTTACTTATAATTCCCTCCTTTCACACTTTTGCAGGGCAGGAGATATTAAAAAAGCAGCAGATATTGTCCAAACCATGACTTCAAATGGGTGTGAACCAGATGTTGTCGCCTATGGGACCCTGATACAGGGACTGTGTAAAGCTGGTAGAACTGAGGTTGCCAGTAGGCTCCTCAGAAGCATCCAGATGAAAGGAA
The DNA here is from genome assembly GCA_019395295.1 of Osmanthus fragrans. Lineage (NCBI taxonomy): Eukaryota > Viridiplantae > Streptophyta > Magnoliopsida > Lamiales > Oleaceae > Osmanthus > Osmanthus fragrans. Next base: position 3,001,246 of record CM033343.1, read on the forward strand.
TGGTTTTGACCCCACAGGCTTATAATCCTGTAATTCAAGCACTTTTTAAGCGGAAAAGAGGAAAAGAAGCCATGAGACTCTTTAGGGAAATGGAGGAAAAGAGTGATCCTCCTGATGCTATCTCATACAAAATTGTTTTTCGAGGGCTTTGTTCTACCGGAGGTTCGATTAGAGAAGCTATTGATTTTTCCTTTGAGATGATAGAGAAAGGCTATATCCCAGAATTTTCTTCATTCTATCTGTTGGCAGAAGGGCTTCGTGCTTTGAACATGGATGAAGTTCTAATTAAACTTGTCAACCAGATAATGGCAAAAGCAAAGTTCTCAGAGAATGAGGTGGCCATGGTAAGGGGTTTCCTCAAAATCCGTAAATTTCAAGATGCACTGGCCACTTTTGGCAGTGTATTGAATAGCCGAAAGCCCAGAAAGGGTTACTGGTGAAAATGGAGAACTTGATGCTATGGTTAGGCAACAAGGGAGAAGCATTTAAGCATAATGTCATGCCAGTTATTGAACTTCGAGAACATTCTAGGGCGATTGGCTTGGCTTGCGGGAAGGGAGACAGAGAAAGGAAAATCTGTTCACAAATATGATGTGGGATTGTGATATCCCATCCAAATTTGGGAGAATAGATGTATATAGACTTAAAATTTTTTATCGTCCAGGAATTCTCTAGGGAGACTTGTATGATGCACTCGACTATTTCCATTTTTTGTCTCTTTTATTATTTGACCAGCTTTATAAGGATGGTTATTATTCTTCAATGCTCTACAAAAAAGTGGTTTCAATTTATTTTCCAGAGCTAACATACGGAGGAATATCCATCATTTTCTGGAATCCTTTTCCTTTCATTGCAACTTTTGTTTGATCCATTAATGAAATTAAATTACCTTAATGTGCAGACAGAGTACAGACTCACCTATTTGTGTTGATTATCTTCTCAGGATACAAGTGGTAAAATAATCATCAAATTAGAACGGAAAACATCAAGTTTTTTACTGCATTCTCTTTCTGCATGCCTGGGGTTTTACGGATGTTTAAATTTACCTAACATGCAGCTGGTTGACATGTTGCTGTTTTTACTATTCCATATAGGTTGAACCTTGTACATTGATGGCTTCTATGCTGACTGTTTAATAATATTTCGAATGTGGAAAAAAAAAAAAAAAAAAGGCTTCTTTAGTTCATTAATCTTAAATCTGGTGGACTATTATTGCTTTTCTTCTTGTTAAGATCTTTTGTCTGCTGCTCGGGATAGATAGAAGGAATGGCGGAACTTTATTAGCAAAATGCACAACTATAAAGTGAGTCTACATCTGTTGTCCTCAACTCCCTGCCCCCTTCGTTGTCCTCCAACTAAAAGATGTCACCTCTTGCAAAATTTACACATTAGTAAAGATGTTAACAGAAGGCAGTTATCTGTCAACATTGTTCATTGACGTGTAAATTTTGGGTGAGATGTCATAATTTAATAGGGGAACAAAGCAGGGAACAAGAATTGGATTATGGAGACAGTAGATCTTGACTCGTATAAAATAGTTTAATGTACATTAGCCTAGTGAGACACAAGTTGAATCTGGTGGACACTTAAAGCTTGTTTGGCACACCAAATTATGCCGAATAAAGTATTTAGTATAAAATTATAGTGGATAATATTAGATGGATGGTATTATAGTGGATTAAGGTGAATAGTATCTATTATTTTTGATTCAAAAGAATGTCATTTACTTTATCTTCCTTATCCGTCCTAAACCCAAGCTTCGTATTATGCTATACGACGATAGTGCAATGATTATGTTTTGAATTGAAAATTAAAGAACACTATCTACTTTAATCCACAGTAATATGTCTACTTACTAACATCCATTCTGATTTTACTATAAATTCCTTACACGGCATAATTCAGTGTGACATAGCCTTATTGTCTTTCAGTTTGTACTTTTGTTTCTTGAATTAGAGCATGTTTAGCTAAACAATTTGTTTTCTTGTAAGCCGGGGTCTCTTGCGTGGACTAAAAGTTATTAGTCTAGTTTACAAGTCATCGTAAGCTGAAATTTTTTAGCTTATCTAACTTATAAATTGAGCTTCTAAATTTTAATTCACGTGCTATCCAAATTTATAAATAAGCATCGCTTTTTACCAAATATGTTCATAGTCTAACTTCCTTGTCAGTACTCATTATATCTAAGAAACATGGCCATTAAAAGTCAGTGTAAGTAGGCTTCTATCCTTGTCACGGCTTCCAGGCGCCATCAATTTCTTCCCTGCATTCAGTTTTTTTAATGGTTTATTTTGTTTTAATTTAAGAATAAAGGTATAATCGTCTTCCAAACAGTAAATTAGACAAAAGCAGTCAATATTCGACTTGGATGTGAAAATTCTAAGGTTAGAATTGTTGGAAACTGGTTTAAAACTTGAGAAAAATTGGTTAAAAATTGAAAAGTAAACATTAGGAAGTGTGACTTCATGTCAACTTCGGCTAAATATTTCAGACTCAATCTGTTTATGCAAATGGTTTGTCGCTCCGCGTGCTCCAATTTTCATTTATATTTGACGTGTCGAAATCAATTTCGAATGAATGAGAAATTGCGGTCCAAAGTTGAAAGGAATTTAGAGGAAGTTAGATAACACTGTTGAAGCAGACGAAGATGAATTCCTGCGTCTATCGTTTTTTGGCTCGCAATACTTCGCTCATAACTCCTCATTTTCTATAAATAGGACCCTTCGGATGTCTCTAATGCATCATATATCATTTGTGCATCAAGTATTACATATTTCTTTTGCCAAAATTCTTCCAAAATCATTTCAAAAGTTATTTCTTTGTAGAGAGGGAAATCCGTCAAAAGTTCGCTGTAACTTGTGGTTTGCAGTGCTACTACTACAGGTCGAACCCATTTTATCTTGGGAGATAAGTGTTGTGAACCGTAAGCACCATTACAGGACAATATTGCCTTAAGAATAAAGTGTTACCACTTGCCTCAAATTGCCCTTTTTTTTTTTTTTTTTTTATTTTGTGTAGTAACATTTCTACACACTTTTTCTTCCTATAATTTTGATTTAATCACGCTCCTGCGAGTTAAACGTAATACTTTTCATTTATCTCATACTAACAACCCTTTTCCGCTATATTACATCCTGGTTCCAACAAGAATAAATCTCTTATCTCTCCCAAAATGAAAAGTTATCAACCAACTTGACAGGCAATATTATTCCTCTTTTTCTTTTTTTCTTTTTTTTTTGACATAATCATTTTTATTCTTATATAAAAAAAAAAAAAAAAAACTTGTTTTTACAGTAAAAGACACTTTGTTCTTTGACTAACAAAACATATTTTATAAATATAATTAAAATTGACAAATTCTTAGTTAATGATAATATTAAATTTATTGTATGTTTTAATTTCAATGGATTCAAATTCTGTGTCTAAAGTTTTCTTTAAATTGTATTCAAATTGTTTGTCATCCTGAAGCAATCGAGAATAGAGGAAATGTAGTCTAGATTATTGTCGCACTGTGCTCCTATCTGCGCTAGAAAAAAGCGTCCTATGAAACCTGGTCTCGACGCACAAGAGATATAACCAGTAATAATGATGGATAGATAACTTGCCGTCATAGTTGTGACTTGGCCTTTTAGACGTGTCTCTTTGACTCATTCTCATTTTCACAACCTCAATAAAATTTGAGAAATTGTTTGAGTCCTATTTTTTGAGAGAATAGATTTTGTAATAGTGATTTTTTGAAAAATATGTTATTAAAAAATTGAATTCACTTGTAAAATTTTTTATTGAAAAATGTGTAATTAAAAATAAATAAATTTATTATTATTATTTTTTAAAGAATGTGGACCTAACACGAATAAATTTTGTATTGTATATTACAACAAGTGTTTCATATTATTTTGAGAAAATTATAATACTGGTTGTTTAACTATTACAATTCAAAGATCACTGTTAAAGTTTCATTATTCACAAATTATATATTAACATAATAATTAAATATTAAATATTTCCCTACAATATGATTCCAAACCCTATCATTTCATTCTTTTCACTCACTCTTTATCTTCTTCCTCTCTCTCATGTCCTCCTCTCCGTCTATCATCGTCGCTGCCGTCGGAGCACTCGTCGTTGTCGCCACATAAGAAGCACTGTGATACTGCTGTAATGAAGAGATCGGAGCCTCTGCAAGCGGAAGAGCGGCGTCGCGACTGAAATCTTCTCCTATTTGTATAGGTTTGTGCGCCGCCACACATTTTCCCTTCTCATAGAGGCGTTCCATCCATTATTGGAGATGACAGCGCTGTGAAGGCCGTTACCCATGACTCTGCTTGGTGTTTTTTTTTTTTTTGTTGTTGTTGGTGGTTTGCTTGGTTGCATGGTGGATCTGGCCGTTGTGGTGTGTTTTGATGGTGTTTTGTGTGGTGATGGTGACAGTTTTGTGTGGTGGTTGTGGTGGTGGATCTGGCGGTTTAGGATGTTGAATCACCCGCACAGCGGCGTCACCACCGGAAGAGACATGTTGTGAGGGTGTGGTCATTTTTGTTGTTGGTGGGGTTGTGGAAATGGTGTGCAGGCGTCAACTGTGTGGCGATGTCGTTTTTGTTGTTTGAGGTAGTTGTGGTGGTGTTGTGGCGGGACGGAGTGAGATAGTGATTGTGACCAATTATTTGGTTGATTTGAGATTAGATATTGTTGGTGGATTGAGATCGGTGGTGAGGTGTTTGGTGTATGTGATCAACAATTTGGTTCTTTGCAGCTAATTATTAAACTGCGACCTTAAAATTCGATAATTTAAGACTAAAAAATAATTTGTGATTTCGAAATAATGTGACCTACAAATGTTTTGATTTGTGGCCAATTAATTTGATAATATATGATCAATAAAAAATTGTGACTTATAATTATGCATATGTGACAATTAATTATATATTTGTGACCTTATTTAATTTAATTAATAAATATTTTTAATTAATTAACTAATATCTAAGTTTTGTATTTTGAAACTTGATACCTGAAAGTTGAAATTGTTAGAATTTTTTTTCTATTATTATTATTATTATTATTATTTTTTTTTTGTGAAAAATAGAGTATTTCCATAGGCCACAGCCCTACGCTTTATAGAGAATTTCCTTGTGTACAGAAAATCTATTGACAGAAACGATACAGACTCTCACATGGAATGGACCCATGTAAATAAATTATCAATAATGCTACTTGTACAAAGGTAGCTTACAAAGTGGGTCGACAAATGTGCGTGTACGATAGGGACCAATTTTGTTGGGCGACTGTGATTTTAAAGAGATTAATGGGACTTCAGGCGCCAACTTCTCCAAAACATTGAAATCCCTCTTATCCCCTACATTGCAAATCTCCAACAACAAATAAATCCAATAGCAAAAAATCTTCCCATACGTAGAAGGAAATCCAACACTTCCCCAATGTACTGTAGCAGAAATCCAGCAGCGGTTGACTGAGCGAGAGACCCAGCATCGCCGCCATGTCGGAGCTTGCACCTCCGGTCCATCTTCCCTACTCCAACCCATATTTTCCATTTCCGGCAACACTCAATCTTGGCATAAGAAGGTATGACGACATTTGTCTTGTTGGTAGGAATTTCTTGGAATTTTATGGCATATCCACAAGTTCAGCAACTAAAAGTCAAGTCTACTTCAACCTGCCTCTTCTTTACTTTCTTTCTAGCTTTGATTTCTTTATAAAAGATGAATTGTTGTTGCAGACTCTTTTTAGTAGGTTGGTTTGTATTTTAGCTAACTCTTTTTAATTTATTTTACAGTCAATAAAATTGGAAGATAGATGCAGTTCTTACTCAGCAAACTTCGTGTACCATGTATTTTGAGGATTTTCAAATGGTTCTTGGAAAAATTTTGATCTTTTTCTTCTACTAGCCAGAATACTATGACGGAAAACTCGGTCTTTATATTGGGAAGCAGGCTAGGAGATACCAAACATGGTCCATTTCTGGCTATTTAATTGCCAAAATGATGCTCGAAGACCCTTCACATTTGGGTATGGTTGCACAAGAGGAAGACTGATAGCTGAACCCCGTCTTCAAGAGATATCCTCGTGGCCATTCTGTTTTTAAATTGTCAATCTTCTATTTGTCCAGAACACGTTTATATCTTGCAAGAGGAACAGAAAATAGACTGTAGTTCAAGTCTTTTAAGTAGGAGCTTATTGGTAAATTTAAGACTAGTTTGCATCTTTCAGTAAACTAAAATTCATTATGTCTTTGTTATCTCATTTTCTGTTGTGGTCTTGGCGTTGGAAAAAGAATGTTCAATTTTAATGCCCATCTAACTAGCTCATGCCTTAACCATCGATGACATATTGTAGTTATTTAAGAATTTATCCAATAGCTATGAATCAAATAGAGTGGCAACATAAAAAATTACATAGTCAATTCCAAGGATGAATTGAAATCTTAATTGACTACATTGATAATTACATTTTGAAGGAAGTTGATAGAACTACTTCACCAAAAATTACATAGTCAATTCCAAGGATTAATTGAAATCTTAATTGATTACATTGATAATTACAGCTTCAAGGAAGTTGATAGAACTACACCAAAAATTGTATGTAATACATGAATATGTGGAAACCTACATAGAAAGCCACTAATCAGGCCGTCTCCGTTCCCTTCGCTTTCACTTTGACCGTTGCGTCTTACCCTACGAGCGTGACACAAGCCAATTATAATAAAACAAGCAAAATGGAATTTTAACCCAAGTCTGATCAATCTTGCTCTTGCTCTGGACAAAAATAAAATTTTATATAATCACGAATAACATAAAAAACAGTGTGTGCTTAACTATATTTTACAAAATTGAACAGAGAAACTGAAAACTGCAACCGCATGACTGTAACTCATGTGACTATTTCAAGTGATGTGGGAAATTTTAACCCATGTCAATTGAAAATCGATAACAAAGCTCAAGTGACAAATTTATCCCATACATCAATGAATAATAGGAATAAAGCTCAAGTGAAAATGACAATCAAAATCAAATTTTCACCCATGTGAAATGAAAATTCCAGGCAGGAACCAAGAGCAAATGTCTAAATGGCCCAAATAAAATCTTGCACCATAGCAAATCACAGAATCAGTTCCATAGAAAAATTTGAACCCCATGTCAACAGAAAATCGATGACAAAGCAGCAAATGTCTAAATGTCAAAAGCTTACAAATAACACCTTAGTATTTAGCAAACCAAATAACTCCGTCGAAGGGAAGGATTGAGAGTTGAGGGATGTCTGATTTCGTAGAGGCCGACTGTTTCAACCTGCGCCGACGTCGGCTTCGACGACTGTGCAAAGCGAGCTGGAGGTGAATACTTTGGAGTTGAATATCTTGAGAGAAAATGGGGAGAGGAGGAAGTAGAGTTCGATTTTGGGAAAAATCGGTAGCGAAAGTGAGAGAAATGAGTACCATTTTTCTGCATTATTACAACTTTTTGGTGGAGGAGGAGCCTTAAAGTCCCACTAATCTCTTTAAAATCACAGCCGTCCAACAAAGTTGATCCCCATCATACACATGTATTTGTCAACCCACTTTATTTATTTATTTATTTTTATACAAGTAGCATTATTCATAAATTATTGGAAAAAAAACGCCGCCCACACTCGTATGTGTGTGTTCTGTAACGGCTCTGTGAGCCATTTTTCTGTACACTTAGCTTCTCTCTGCTTTATAACTGAACCGTCGAACAGGATTTCATCTATAAGCCCACACAATTCTCCATTTCTCAGGTCTTAGGGCAAAACAGCATCACTCGCAGAAACTAGTTCATTCCTGGTATGTATGTATACGTGTAAATACACAGCACTCACCCCAAAATCCCATTTCGTATTAGCAATTTCAATCAAGCTCCAATTTTATTTAAATTTTTGTTATATAAACACTGAACTCACAATTCATCATTTTATCTATTTGACTGAAATTCTGTCTTCTGTCATTTCCTCTGCACGTACGTATATGCGTAGCGGGTATGTAGATCCGTGTGAAATTCGACTTTTTTTAATCGTTGTTTCTTTTATGTTTAGTGTCAGTGTCTGTTAAATCTTGATAAGTTGAGTGGATTTGTAACTCTCTGTCATTTATTTATTTATTTTTCCCTAGAGGATAACGGGCATGATTTTTAATTGCTTATGTTTTGCCTTAGGGTTAGCAGAAGGTGTGTGTGTATATATATACACACTGAATTGATCTCCTATGCACAGTGCTTAGCTTATGCGAAGCACCAGGTGAGTGGCACACGTGTTGTAATCAGTTTTGTAACCAACCATTATTCTGTAGTGTTTCTGGATTCACAGTCCATGTGAAGTTGTGATATTTTCCTTTATTGATTTTACTTTTTAATTTTGAAATTTGGTTATCTGATGGGGAATTTAGGGAGATAAGGAAAATATGTGAAATATGGGCCAAAAGTATATGTTTTTCCTAGTGATCCTGTTTGTTTGAATAAATTTTCCCTGACTATATGTGTGGAAGGTTTGAAGAGCTTTTTCGGTAGGGTTGTTTATGGGTGAATTTTTCAAGAATTAGTTGTATTGGCTGTAGTGAGCTGTTTATTCTAACTGAAAACATAAATTAAGAATTACTTAAATGCAAAAATTTTAGAGGTCTCATCATCTTATATTTGCCAACAAGTTACAAATGGTGTAGGCATTTGGGTACATCTCTGACCTCTGTCATTGATCATGAATTTTCTATCGCACTTTTATTCATCTCTATCACGTTAATTTTGTTGTTTTTCATAATTTTTATGGTTCATGGTTTGAAGAAAATTCATGCATATAAGTGATTCCATCCATATTTTACTTGTTTCACCGATTGCTGCTTCTCCAATGTTCACATTTGCAGTCTCTATATAGCTTCACCAACATAAATGTTTATTGTGCTAGTCATTGTATTCCCAATCATTTTTCTTGCTACAATGTGAGTCTATATTATTGACCAAATTTCTAATATTTTTCGTACTTTGGGCAGCTGAAATATCTCGTGATAGATATTTGAGATGGCGACTTTTGCCAGACCTGAGAATGCTTTGAAGAGAGCTGAAGGTGATTGACAAATAAAATTTTACGTATATTTCCTTTTTTGTCATATCACTCCCAGTGCAATATGGGGTCACCTTTTTTCTCTTGAGAATTTTTATTCCGTGTGCACATTTTTCTTCTTAATATGTATGGTTCAAAAACTTTAAACTGGGGATAACTCTAATTATGTTACATATTGAAAAGATTAATCTGCAACATTTTCCCCAAGATTGAATATCTATGCCAAATTTGTATGGATAAATGAACGCTTCATTTTGAAATTGTAGATACAAGTATCCATGTCTATGTGTTGGGTTGTTGGTAAATAAAGTTAAATAATGAATATAGCCTTTGATTCCATATAAAATAATTTTTTTGGCAAGTGGATATGCCTCATTTTTATTTTTAGTTTTTCCACTCCCCCCCTCACCCACACACACACACACAAAAGGAGTTGGTGGGTTTTGTACTAGGCAGCTTGCATTTTGGACTAGCGACAAGGTCTCTTACACGATTGATTCTGTTTGGTTATGTTTCTGTGTTATATAAATACAACATCTTTTTACCTTACACATTCTTGATATCTATGGAGGAGATCATATTAATGTGTTAATGCAGAGTTGATTAATGTTGGACAAAAGCAAGAGGCCCTTGAAGCTCTTCATAGTTTTATTACCTCAAGGAGGTACAGAGCATGGACAAGGACACACGAGAAGATACTGTTCAAGTATGTGGACCTATGTGTTGACATGAAAAGGGGAAGGCATGCTAAGGATGGTCTTATTCAGTATCGTAGTATCTGCCAACAAGTGAACATCAATTCCCTGGAGGAGGTGATAAAGCATTTCTTGCAGTTGGCCACTGAAAGAGCTGAGCTTGCACGTAGTCAGGCACAGGCCTTAGAAGAAGCTCTGGATGTGGATGACTTAGAAGCTGATAAAAGACCTGAAGATCTTATGTTGAGTTATGTTAGTGGGGAGAAAGGAAAAGACAGATCTGACCGCGAGCTTGTCACACCATGGTTTAAGTTTTTGTGGGAGACATACAGAAGCGTACTGGAAATTTTACGCAACAACTCAAGACTAGAGGCTTTGTATGCGGTGAGCCTTTTTGCTTTTCCTTTTAGTACAAAATTTAACATTTGGCACACATCCAAAATTTTAAACCTACCAATGGGACTTCTGGTTATTACACTGTAGCATTCAGGAATTCCTAAAGCTAGTTTTCCAGCATTGTGTGGCAGTTTAATGGTTTCAGTAATTTGACAATTTTAAATACAAAAAATTAACAACATACCATGAGTTGCATTTGGACTCACAAAGTGTGTGTGTACTCAATTTAACATGTAATGTGTACACTTTTCGGTGATATAATCATGAGCATGTTAATTGTAATTTCTCGATGCAAATATGTAGATGACTGCACACCGTGCCTTCCAGTTCTGTAAGCAATACAAACGAACCACAGAATTTCGGCGGTTGTGTGAAATCATCAGGAATCATCTTGCAAATCTTAACAAGTACAGAGACCAGAGAGATAGGCCTGATCTTGCTGCTCCAGAAAGCTTGCAGTTATATCTGGATACCAGATTTGAGCAACTGAAAATTGCTACTGAACTCGAACTTTGGCAGGTATGTTTGTTATCTGTTTTACATTCATGCTTATAGAAATCTATTTGTTACTAATGTTTTTTAGCTAAAACTTACTTTTGTCTAAGATTTACTGACTTGAATTTTTTTATAAACTGCAGGAAGCGTTTCGTTCTATTGAAGATATACATGGATTGATGTGCATGGTTAAGAAAACTCCCAAATCTTCCTTGATGGTGGTTTATTATGCCAAGCAATCAGAAATATTCTGGATGTCTTCAAACCATCTTTATCATGCTTATTGCTGGCTTAAGCTTTTCTCACTTCAGAAAAGCTTCAATAAGAACTTAAGCCAGAAGGATTTGCAGCTGATAGCATCATCGGTTGTTTTAGCTGCTCTTTCAGTGCCTCCCTTTGATCAATCATATGGTGCGTCCCATATGGAGCTTGAAAATGAAAAAGAGCGGTGTTTAAGGGTAGCCGGCCTTATTGCATTTGATGTTGAACCCAAACCTGAGAACAGAGAAGTGGTAATTCGAACTTTTGGTTTAAATTCTGACTTCATTCTATCTGTTTATTTGTTAACTGATGACTTCTATATATTTCATTTCAGCTTTCAAGGGCATCACTTTTCTCAGAATTGGTAAGCTTTTACATCAGTTGATTTTGTGACTCTTAGAATACTGTTGCATTTTCAATTTCTCTGTAATTTCACTTTTCATACTTAATACTGTATCTTCAAGTCTAGATGGGGTGTCCTGTCCTACCTTTTGAGTTTCAGGTTCTTTTTTGATTGCAAGGAGTCACCACACTTTCTATCTTCTAATACTAATGAATTTGGCTTTGCTTCCTATGTTGATTATTCTTGCATTTGGTATTTTCTTGCAAGTTATTCCTTAATTATCTTTCTTTCTGCACTTGTTTTAGGCATCCAAAGGTGTAATGACATGTGTTACTCAGGAAGTGAAAGATCTATATAACATTTTGGAACATGAGTTTCTCCCTTTAGACTTGGCTATTAAAGCACAGCCCTTGTTAACAAAAATATCAAAGCTAGGGGGTAAGCTTTCGTCAGCTTCTTCTGTTCCAGAAGTGCGATTGTCTCAGTATGTTCCTGCTCTAGAAAAGCTTGCTACTTTGAGGCTCCTGCAGCAGGTGTGCTTTACTACGTGTTCTGTTGTTCTTTATGCAATGCTTATGTCAAACATTTTCACTACGTGACAGTTTGTTCCCACCTTTTTATCTCCAGGTTTCACAGGTGTACCAGACTATGAATATTGATAACTTATCTAGGATAATCCCTTTCTTTGATTTTTCTATTGTGGAGAAGATATCTGTGGACGCTGTTAAGCATAATTTTTTAACCATGAGAATGAACTATATGAAAGGCTCCGTCATCTTCGGCAACAAGGTTAGTTCAACATTTTGTTATTGGTTCTTCCTTTACCAGTTAATCTTTGCAAATGACGGAGCTCAAAATTAATTTTGAACTTGCAAGACTTTTTTTATTTAGCCCTTGTTTGATCCCATATATTTTTCTCTCTATCTTTTTCAATCACACATTCTTCAATAAAATAATATTACACACAAATCCAAAACTTTTCCTTATTTTTTAACCACACATTCTCCATCGATCCACTATTCCAAAATGCATTCGTAGCCAAAAATGGGGTTCAAACAAGCGCCTAGTATTGTCAGCTCCTATGTTAAAAAAAACTGCTGCCAGCTTGCATGGATTGATGGAATAATATCTTAGATTTGCCAAAGCACTCATGAGTTAATCCATATCACTTTGCTTGCAATGGTTTTGAGAATGGTTAAAATCCATAGTAAGGTTACCTTCTTTTTACATCGATCGGAATTTTGTTCATGCATAGCAGCTAAGCATAAGAAATCCCTGTCCTTTTCATCCTTCTGGTTGTTATTTTTCCTGCACCCAGATACATTATCACGCAGCACTAAAATTTGACTGTTTTGACATCAGAATGTTGAATCAGAGGGTTTACGAGATCACCTGGCCACTTTTGCAGAGTCCCTTAGTAGGGCAAGGATCATGATCTACCCTCCTGTAAAAAGTGCTTCAAAATTAGGGGAAACACTTTCAGGTCTTGTGGAGGTTGTGGAAAAAGAACACAAGAGACTTCTTGCACGGAAGTCCATTATAGAAAAACGCAAAGAAGAGCAAGAACGCCAACTTTTGGAGATGGTATGTTATTTTTGACTTATGTGTCAGATGATGGCTTCTGGTCCATATTTATAATTTTTTACCGTGAAATTGATGGAATTTAGATTACAATATTTTCATTTCAATTCATAAGGAACGAGAGGAGGAGGCAAAGAGGCAAAAACTACAGAAGATTACTGAAGAGGCAGAACAGAGAAGGCTTGCCTCTGAGTTTGAACAAATGAAGAATCAAAGAATTCTCAGAGAAATCGAGGAGCGTGAGCTGGAAGAAGCCCAAGCATTGTTGCTAGAAGCTGAAAAACGTCGCACGAAGAGAGGGAAGAAACCAGTTCTAGAGGGAGTGAGTTAAGACACTTTTAGTCTGAAATTTTTTTGTTCTTTCATGAGACCTGGCAAATCATAATAATTACTGTTACTTGGGTCCAGGAAAATAACTAAGCAGCATTTAATGGAACTAGCCCTGACCGAGCAACTAAGGGAGAGGCAAGAAATGGAGAAAAAAATACAGAAGCTTGCCAAAACAATGGATTATTTGGAGAGGGCAAAAAGAGATGAAGCAGCGCCACTTATTGAAGCAGCATTCCAACTCCGTTTGGCAGAGGAGGAAGCTCTTCATGCACGTGAACAAAAGGTTTGCATTAGATGTTCCGAGTCCTGAAACTTCATTTGCTTCATTTATATTGTGTCTTTTTCAAAAGGTGATTATCTGTTCTACTACACGTTTTTCATCCGCAATGACTTGAAAATGAATTTACTTTCTGTATCTTATAGATGTGTGGTTTTATCAATTGACTCGACTCTTTATGATATTTATACAGCTGGAGATTGAGCTAAGCAGACAACGACATGCTGGGGACCTGGAGGAGAAAAGGAGGCTATCCCGAATGTTGGAGAACAAGGTTTTTATCTATATTCTTGATCTGTACTAGTGTAATAAAAAGAACTTTTATCTTTTTGCTTCAAATCTCATCAAGGTGCTAGTGGCTAGCGAGAATGATCAATTTTCTGGTTGTGGGCCCAAAAGAATCTTTCTTAATTTTTTGTCTTACCCTTCGGTTTAGATAGATAAGAAGTGACCTGATCAATACTGGGCTCAGACTCAAGCAAAGTCTCTTTGCAGCAGAAAGTTTAAAACCTTAACCATTTTGTATATGTAATTGCATAAGCTCCATCACTTGAATAGAATGTATTTGATCTCGTGTTGCTGAATAGCTTGATAAACTAACACGGTTCACTAAATTCATAATTATCAGGCAACCTGAGAACAATTGAATTTGATGCATTCAGGCTCTGCCATTCATCTGGACATGATGTTGAATTAGTCGATTATGCCTTGTCCAGTGTATCCAGGTTTTGGTATGGGAGACACCCAATGCCCCTCAGGAAAAGGAGGAAGCAACATTTTGTAGCTGAAAATTGAATAACTGGTAGTTCTTAGTTTGACTATTGACGACCTGATGGTCTGATTTTCCTCTTGAATCTAAAATCGTTTGCTTTTGATTATGCACCCTTAATCTACTCACATGCTCTTTAACACCATCTTTCTTATAAATCTTAAAATAATAAGAGAACTATACAATTAGATCGGTGATAATAGTTGCATCTAGGAATGAGTGGACCCATATTCTTCAAGGTGAGGTTTCAAAATCTTTTATATAAAACTAGATGGAATTGGATTCTGCTAACTTGGAAGTTTCTCTCTCTCATAGGGGTGTGTGTGTGGAGCGCACGTGCATGAGCTCTCATGTTTGCTCGGTTTAATATTTTGAGCTTTCATTTCTTGTGTACATTGTTTAATGATCCGGGTTTTTTGGTGGAGTAGGATTTGACAATAAATTTAACTTCTAAACATATTTATGCAGAGATTATTCCAAGCAAGGGTTGTTAGTTGTAGGGAAACTGAGTTCAACAGAATTCAGGAGGAGAGAGAAGAGAGAGTCAACCAAATCATCCAGTCAAGAAAGCAGGAGAGGGAGGCTAAGAGGAAAATGATATATTATCTAAGGTCCGAGGAGGAGAGACAAAAAAGACTGCTTGAAGAGGAGGAAGCGCGGAAGCGTGAAGGTACTTTTTCCTATTTGAATTTAGATCGTGCTTTAGTACTTGTTTTGCTAAGAATTTCCTGCTGCCCATTTAAGGCTGAAATAATCAATTGGTTTATTATCAACCACTGTAAACACATGCTATATGGGTTTTTGCCTCTTTTGTGAGAAGGAAAACCTTCATTTCTCTTGGAAGTAAAATTTGCAAGGATGTGACATGAATCTATAGGGACATATTTCCATGCTAGCTATATGAACATATAGTCCCCTTTGTTACAGATGGTAGCTACATCCAAGCGTAGAATAGGTTAACATTTACTGTGCTCCTATATTGGTTGGCTGCTTTTTATATAATTTAGAGTATGCTTCTTGGACAAATTCAAGTTACTAGACAAACATAATACATTGGTATGCTTCCCTTGCCTTCTTATCTTTTCCCCTTTCTATCACTTTAGAATACGTGTCTACTGCTGGATAATATTATATGAAGAGAGGCGGAATCTATATGGGGGAGTGTGTGTCTAAATGAAAGGAGGCAGTGTTAATGAAAAATATAGGATGAGCAAGAGTGGTGCTATTGGGCCAGACTGCAAGACCACTTTTTCTTTCTATTCCTCATTCCACCTTCCCTCCTTTTTGACTAATGCTTGAAGTAGTTAGGGATTATAGGAGCCATTTAGTTAACTTTTATGCCCCTGTTTGGTTTAGATAAAATCAGATTTTTAGTAGATTTTAATTTTAATAAAAGTTGATGAAATATGTGGTTGAAAAGTCATGGGTCCCATGAAATGTATGACTAAAACTAATTGTTCTTAGATTTTAATTCAATTTTTTAGCTGAACCAAACAACGGCTATATGTTGGAGGTGACAGTCTTCCTTGGCGAAAAGGTTTGCTGTTATCCAGATGTAGACCCAAAACTAATAAATGTGAAAGTTACAGCTAGCATTTTGTATCTACTGTGTCTATTAACATTTTTACCATCTGTTACATTTTCGATATATAATGTAATGCATACCTTTGAATTATTGGGCTGCGCAGAGATGGAAAGAAAGAAAAAAGAGGAAGCTGAACGAAAAGCCAAATTGGACGAGATTGCTGAAAAGCAAAGGCAAAGAGAGCGGGAACTGGAGGAAAAAGAAAGACAGCGAAGAGAAGAACTCTTGGGGAGGTCAAATGCTGTGCCTGCGAGGCACACTGAGCCTTCTACTATGGCACGTCCAGCAGAGGCAGCACCTGTTGCGCCAGCTTCTGCTGCAGCATCACCAGCAAAGTTCGTGCCCAGGTTCAAAAGGACGTCCGTTGAGGGTGGGGGCCCAGCCCCACCTCCTGAAACTGATAAGTGGACCAGCAGCCGCAGATCAGATGATCAAACATCTCAACAAAATGACAAGTGGAGGGATGATCGTAGATCTGCCTTTGGTGCTGGTGGTGGCCCAAGGTCCACTTGGTAATCTAGAAATCGCGGGTGAATGAGTTTGTGATTTAGGGTTCTGTATACATTTAATATTTTTCAGCAGTCGAGTGCTGTTTGATGTTCTGGGTTGCGTCATCCTTCTTTCTGTCTTTTGTGTTGGGTTATTTCCTAAATTTTGAATTTTGGGTTAGAGCTTGAAGTTTTGCCAAGACGTTTTCGCCCTCTGGATATGCAGATGTCTGAAAAACAACTGTCATTTTGGTTATTTCTGTATGGTCGGGAGTTCCGAGAAAACTAGGATTTTTCCTTGTATCTATTTTGTTTACATATTTCTGAATTTCGACTAGTTCTCTAATTAAGTTGCTAATGCTTGAATTGTTTCCTATGCTTCTATGAAGTTATTTCTCACAAGCACTTTGGACTATAACTGAAACTACTAGGAAAAAACATTCACGTCTTTACAAAAGAGAGCTTATTTTGGTCGTGAGAGTTCGAATTTATGGTTGCTTTTATGGTTTGTCGAAGAATTATTGCTCTGATTATTGAAACTGGACGTTGGCTGTTCATTTGTCCATGATATGTTGAATTTGAATAACAATAACTTTCGCATACAAGCACAAGTAGATTGGTACAAATTTGTCCGCGAGTCTTTAGGATTGAACATAGACGCCTGTTTTTATGGTAATGCAAACTCTCTGCATCTTTATATATTCCGAGTTCTTGGCATGAAAGAAGCGATTGGAAGTAAATAACTTCAGGTGGTTTGAGCTGCGTCGATCAATTTATTGCTGAAATCCCAGAGTTTCTTGGCTAAAGCTTCATCTGTTGCCAACCTGCTTGGCTTAAACTCGTTGCAGTCCACAAAATACTTTCCCGATACACCTTTCAACTTGGGGTGAAGTGCAACATAGCAAGTCGTGGCCGCCCCCTAAAGAATGCAAACATTGGAAGATTGTCAACGTGCCATACTGCAATAACGAAACATCTACTATTGCGTCAAATCTTTAACATGACAGACTCAATAAGATAACAAACGGGATTTATACAGCCAACCTAAAATCAGTTATTCTACAGTTTCTGATTTACCTGAGGGACGTTCTTCCACAGGATACACGTGAAGAACTTCAAAATTCCTGTGAAGAAATCTTAATTTTAGTAAATAAAGAAGAAAGGAAAAGATGATATTAATTCTTTTGTGGGTTTTGGATTTTGGAAACTTACTCATTGAGATAGCAGAATATTTGAAGAGGTTTGTCATTATCAACCCTGGATGTACTGAGTTGACAGTGATATTTGCTCCCTCAGCCTGATTCCAAATACACATGACAAAGATTGTATTTAACACACTGAAAGAAATAAATCAAAATGAAAACATAAATGGAATCATCATAAATAATTTGTTTGCAACATCAAGATTTAATACGTATATTTTCTTTTCTCCATGCATGAAATGCAATGAATGGTGAAAAGAAAGAAAGCAATGGCAATGAAGCAAGCAATATATACCTGCAAACGTTGAGCGAGCTCGTTGGCATGTAATATGTTAGCTAATTTGGATTGTCCATATGCCTTCTTGTCTGAATAACTGACATGATGCAAGTATAATGAAAACAAATAGATTGTGTAAGAATATGTTTGTACAAGACTAGACATGTTTAAGTAATATTAAAAAGAAAAAAAAAAGGTAAATTTTTTTTTTTCTACTGCAGTACAAGAGTGGCATTGCCAAAGTACCTGGTCTTTTCATTAATTCTGTCGAATCGAATCCCTTTGTAATAGGTATGGATGTGTGCTACTGATGACAAATTCACAATCCTACCCTCAATGCCAGTAGATTTTGCTGTTTCTTTCATTTTGTCGAGGAGAAGGCTAGTCAAGTAGAAGTGACCTGATGACAAATCCATGACAATCAGAAAAGGAATCCATGTTTACATAATTTATGATTCAGAAAGCATACCGAGATGATTTGTTGCAAATTGCATCTCTATTCCATCTTCAGAAAGCTGGTAGGGACAGAACATGATTCCTGCATTGTTTCTGAAAAACAATTCTTCTGTTTACTTACTAAAACTGGCAAATATTCTTAAATTTCATACTATTCTATATATCCAGTCCAGATAGGACTTACATTAAGATGTTGAGAGGAAGGTTAAGAGAAATGAAGTGGTCAGCAAATGCCTTGACAGATTTAAGAGAGGCAAGATTGAGTTTGAGAATGTCAATTCGAGCAGTATTATTATCCTTCAGAATGAGTTGTTTAGCTTCGTTTGCAGCGTCCATGTTTCTTGCACCAATAATCACACGAGCATTCCTCTGAGCTAAAACTCGAGACGTCTCCAACCCTATTCCACTTGCTCCACCTGCTATCAAAAAATATATTAGAATTTGATGAACAGTAACATTAATTAAAACTAACAGCAAAATGAAGAATTTCACTATTTTGTAGCATTTTTTAAGCAGGGAATATTCTGCTATATATATATATATATATATATATATATATATATATATATATATATATATATATATATATATTTATTTTTGAATTCTTAAGTAATGTAAGGAACACTACGATGTGCTTAGCGTAAGGTTATTGAAGTTAGGAATCAATAGGTATACCCGAACATTCTCAACACCTCTTTAGCATCTTCATCATTTCCATTCCAACATTTTATGATTATAAGTAATGGTTGCTTATAAGTAGAATATTAACTTATAAAAAAAAAAAAAAAAAAAACAAGATTATGATTTTAATTTTATATAATAAAGTAATAGAACACAATTTGCCTTCCAATGTTATTAAGAAAGTATATGTTAATATTGTAATATTATTGCATCAATAGAGCAATTTTAATATTTAAAAAATGTAGTATTAAAATAATTTTTTAAAAATATGTATTATTTGATATTATCTAACTAATGATACTACATTGAGAAAGTATTGTTGTAATTAAATTTAAAAATAATAATATAGTAAGTCTAGTCTCATATTTGATATGTTGTAATCTATCAATTTATTATGACAATAATATAAATAACGAATTCCTAATAATAATGTTTTTATGATTTATGAAAAAATTAGAAGAGAATATATAATAATATTCCACGTATTGATTTAATTTAAAGCACTTATAAATATATAATTAGTTATTATGAGAAGGCAATGTGTTTAATGTTTTTATTTTTTAATAGTTCTTACTGTAGTCTATGATATTATATTATAAATCTTAATATCTTGTTTAGCTAAGTCAAGAAGAAATTTTAAAAAAAGTTACTTTTAACTAACTTTTTATTCTTAAATAAAATCTTGTTAAATAAAGAACTAATTTATTTTTAAGTTTCATAACATATCACTTCTTTACTTATTATGTGGGGTTGTCCTTATTTTTTAAAATTCATTTTTAATCATATATTTAATGGGATCGTTAACTTTTTAATAACATATTTAATCAATTTTTACCACAATTTATTAAAAAAATTAATTTTTATCCAAATCAAACAACGGTTAAGTAAATTTACACAAAAGTAAAATATTGAAGCATAGAGAAACACGCGCGCTATAAGTAATAGTAACTTATAGCAGCTTGGACAAAGTTTTCAGTGCAATTTCATTTTCTTTGAAATTTGAAGAGAACCCACTAACGGAAAATTAGTATTGATTTCCATTTATCATCTAGACTTCAAATTTTCCTTCATTCTTTTCCACTGTCAACCAACCATTAATTACTTAATTAATACCCTTTCTCATGTTAATGGATGGGATCAACTCTCTACAGAAATTGCAGGCTCAAATTGCTGTGCTGAATATATCAGTATGTGTATATGTATATGAAAATCTGACCTGTAATGATGACAGTAAGAGCAGTTGCATCAATCCCTTGAGTAACTTGTTCACCACTTGAACCTGATCCAAATCCACTCGGACCTGGAATTCCTGTTATCAACCTAAACATCTTCTTCTTCTAAAATGTTCTGGGTTTTGAGAGAGAAATGTGTTTCTGTGTATGTTCAACAAAACTCAACCTAAGGAAAAGAGAAGCCATTAATATAAGAGAAAAAAGATTTAACAAATTAGATAGACCAATGAAATGAATGACTTAAAAAGGAAGGCTACTTGATGTAGACGCAGGGACGGTCGTGGGGGGTGTCCTGGGGGAGTCCTGGACACTCCATTTTTTTGAGAATTTTTTTTTTTTTTTTTTTAAATTGGAAGGATTGAAGAATGGTAACTTCTATTTTATTACAAATAAACTTGCGAAAAAAGTTAATCTTATTTCTTCCATTTATTTTAGGTTAATTCTCAACTTATTAGTAATATTTATACTGATGTACTATCCGCAGAAAAGGTAAATGACTCAATTAGTGAACTTTTGTTTCCTCTCATTTTTGTAATTTCCTTCAAAAAAAAAAATTTGGGAGCGCTGCCCCCGAACCCCCATCGGCCCCCACCCTTTCACCTATATATTTTCAAATTTGGACCTCCCATTTCCAACAAGCTGACTCCGTTAGACGTACGGTTGAATGTTATTATGATGAATTTTGGAGGATTATAGGTAATCAATTTGGTGAATTCAAATTAATTGCAATCGGTGCCTATCGTCAATATTTTATACTTGTCAAAGTATTTGTGAGTATCGTCAACGTATTCATTTCAACCCATACGAGTAGCTAGATGCGATTTTGTGACAGCCGGTCAAAATTCTTACCTCCGTCCCCTTCACGACACTTACCTTTCGAACATTTTTAGCAATACTATTCTTTGTATGACATTGTCTTCATTTAAATTCATCTCTTGTTTTTAAAAGAACCCACCTTTGACTAGTAGTTTTTTTCTTTAATTATACACAAACAAAGGCCTATCTATCTTCATACTAAAAGCACGTATATATAGGTACAAAATAGGGTTCCTGCTTTATATGGATTTGGTCCCGCTGTGTGACTTAATGGTTGGTGTTTGGTACGAAATTAGAAGGGTAATTAGCAGAAATGATCCCTAACGTTTATATTCATTGTTAAAATGGTCTCTATCGTTTTAATTTTGACATTTACACTCTTATTTCAAACGTTTGTTGCGGGATTGGTCCTTCCATCCAATTTCGTTAAATCAACCGTTAACAATTTAATGGAATTTACAGAAATGATCCCTAACATTTACACTCATTTGCTAAAATGATCTTTATCTTGTTTGAGTCTAATTAAATTTTATTCTATTACATTTTATTTTTTTCTCTTTCCTATTTTCAACCACATAACTTTTCATAAAATAATATTATATGTAAATCGGCAATTGATATAGTTTCGACCCTAGAAGGTTGTGGTTGAGAAAAATGCAAATTAAATAATTGAAATAGACTCTTCGCTCAAAGAAAATAAAAGGATAGGGAAGAGACGTTCTTGTGGGTCGCCCATTGAAGCCTCGGTAGGTGTAGCATGTGCAAAATTAATTTTTTTTGGATTAAATTTGATTTAATCAAGTTATAGTTATTTTCTTATTTTCTCTCTATTTATCTGAAGAGTTAGGGAAAAAATCTCAAACATGGAGCAAAAAAACGGTAAACACAAATTAGAGTTGAGATTTGCTATCCAAAATTGATTGTTCAATTTGATGTCCACATAATGATTTATTGACATATACTTTAAATTAATATGTTAAACTTTTCTCTCACTGTCACTTATGCTTAAAAATAAGTGTAAAATAATGTGTTAATGAATCATTAGTGGACAACAAGTTGAATAGCCAATTCAAGATAACAAATCTCAACTCAATTAATTCGACGAATTTGAAGAATTATGAGAGAAAAATACAAACTCCACAATATGGAACTCCTTAAATCCTTCAATTTTTTTCCTACAAAAAATTTGAACGCTGCTGTCGATGACTTGCTTTGTGTACCAAGAATGGTGAAACACAATTCATAATTACACAAGCCATTTATTAAGATTCCTAACCTACTTTCTTTAGTAACAATGTTTCCTTAACACACGCAACTGCGCAAGTATTAATTGCTATAGGAAATTTTAGAGCTGGGAGTTTTTTCTCACCGATTTCAACTATTTTTAAGTGATACTATTTATGAGATTGAAAAAATCGATATTAGTTAATTTTTGGTATAGTGGTTTTTGAACAATTTTAAAATTATCACATCGGGATAGTGTAATTTTGGTTGTATTTCTCAACCCACAAAATTGGTCAATTTTGATCGTTTCTTAAATTTTCTTCCAATTTTACCATCTATAAAATAATTATTTTCAACTCACTTATTTTATTCAAAACTAACTTGTAAATAAAAATACAATTACTTAAAAATTTATTTGTAAGCCAAAAAATTGCTTTATAATTAAAAATTTACCCATGAGTAAAAAATCACTTTTATGTAAAAATTGCTTATAAAAATAGTAAAATATTGTTGATAAGACGAAAATTTACTTATAAAATATAAAAATTTACTTATTAGTAAAAAAAAAATTATTTAAGAATACAATAACTTATAACTTTAAAGTTTATTTATAAGTAAAAAATTACTTGTAACTTAAATATTTAATTATAAATAATTATTTCTTTAAGGGGCATATATGCAATTTTTTTTTATTTTTATTTTTAAATTTCAAAATCACTGAATAATAAAATCTCAAAAATGAGTTGGAATGTATTAAAAACAATGGCGGTTCCAGATAGTGGCGAGTTAGGACAGTCAACCTAGTTGGATCCGTCGAAACCTGTGGCAACTGCAAGTGGAAAATATTTCCTCTAGTGCAAGTGGAAAATGTTTCCTCTAGACTATAGTGCAGGACCCCTCCTACTACCATCTAGATTATCTGTTGCGATGTGCACCAACTCCCTGGCTACATCAACCATACCGAGTTTGCCATCGACACCAAATAGTAAGCACTTTGTTGTGAGGTCTGCAATTATCTCTATATGCTCCCGACAAAATGGTGGTTGCTCGTGATAGTATAGACTCAGATCCACAATTGCTTCTAGCTTTCCATTCTTTATCTTCGGCAAAGCTATTGATGAAAAATTCAATGGTGCTTTGCCTGTGATAAGCTTTAGAAGGACAAGGCCAATGCCATAAACATCATTCCTCCTACAATGTGAAACTTCAAACTTTCCACTTGAATGGCAAACATCCCCACAGATAGCATTGAGTAGCTCATATCCAGCAAGCTTTACATTGAAATCCTCATCTAAAAAGATGCAACTAGAGTGCAGATTATGATGGAAGATTGGAGGTGAAATTTCATGGAGGAATGCAAGAATACACGCAATTTCAGCAGCGATATTCAAACTCTTGTACCAGTCGAAAGCTATCTTTTGCTCTTGTGTTTGATGCAAATGTTCCCCAAGGGTTCCATTCGCAGGATACTCATATACCACCAGGGGAGTGTATCTAGAATCAATGTACCATCCAACAAGACGTGCCATGTTCTTGTGTGAAATGGCAGACAATGCATCCACTCTGGACAGAACTTGAATGAGGTCTCTTTGGCTCTCACATTGTATACTTTGCACAGCAATATGCAATCCATCTATAAGAATTACAACATACATTGTGGTCTTAGTGCCATCAACGATTTTCTGCCTTTCGAATCCTCTTGTGGCTTCCTCAAGCTCGCAGTAAGTAAATAATCTAGTTGTGCAGTATTGAAAGGGGTTGAAAAGGTATTATCTGCTATGAATCTAATCAAGAGTGATTTGCGTAACAAAATGAGAGATGAATTGTTGAATGACAATTTGTTGATTTATACGGAGAAAGATTTTTTTTATAAAACTTGAGAATGAGGTAATATTGCAACATTTTCAAAATATGAGGTATCGTAGAATTCAGTTGTCTAAATTTACAATTACAGAGTAAGGTTGTATCGTATATTTTTTTAATATTTTGGCATTGGGTTGTATTTGTACAAGTTATTTCCTAAAGGACTTAATTGATCATCCTCCATAGTTCAAGCACTCCACTGTAATAGACTAGGCTATTAATTTGTTTAGTTCGTTTTCTCTTTCCTTCATCTATAAATACCTTTTGGAGTTTGTAATTTCATTTGAACTGATAAAATAAAATAGTGTTGATTTCTTATATTTGAACATGGTATCAGAGCAGTAGATTCTAGAATTCCAGAACCGCAAGCAACAAATCCGTTAAAGAAGGAGGATAAGCTCAAAACTGAGCTGCCATGGCTGGACATTAAAATGTAGATCTATTTCCTGCAGATCCAAGGAACGACCAGACGAATCAGGAAAATGGAAGGCAAGGTGAGGTAAATATTTCAGATCCGCTATTTCTGCATAGCTCAGATCATCCAGAAATGACATTAGTTACAGCTTCTCTAACTGGTAAGAATTTTTGGAGCTAAGATGAAGTTAGGGCTTATTGATGGTAGTGTGGAAATACCTGAGAAAAATTCACCAAATTATGATAAATGGTTGAGAGTTAACTACATGATTACTTCGTGGTTATTGAATTCTATTTCAAAGGAAATAGTTGAAGTTTTCTATACACCAGCACTGCTAGAGAACTATGGATGGAGATTGAGGAAAGATTTGGAACTTGTAATGGTCCTATGCTGTACCAGATCTAGGGAGAAATAAGTTCTATCTCACAAGGTAACATGTCTATTTAAGAATACTACACGAAATTAAAGAGACTGTGGGATGAATTAACCATCTTAATGCCCATACCTGAGTATACCTACAGATTAGCCAAGTCAGTATCAGAGATGACTTCATTCAATAGACATATGCAATTTCTCATGGGATTGAATGATGAATATGAACACACACGAAGCCAGATCTTGGTGATGGATCCTTTACCACCAGTCAATAAGGCCTATTCCATGATCCAAAGAGTGGAAAAACAGAGAAAGGTTCAGGTATCTTATGGAGAACATACTGAAGTAAGTGCTATGAATGTTAAAACTCAGGAGTATAAAAGAATTGGATGAGGTAGAGGATATGGTAGAAAATCTGATATCAGCAAAGAAGAAAAAAAGGAACAAATTCTACACACATTGTAACACCACAGGAAATAACAGAGAATTTTGCTTTAAGCTGATTGGATATCCGGACTTGTTTAAACAATTGAGTGAATAGAAGAAGAAAGGTGGAGGAAAATTCACTGCACATATGGCAAACTCATCGCTGGAGATGGGAAATGAAATAAATTCTGAAGGAATTGAAGTTCAGTATAGGAACATGAACTTTTTAGGAATTATTCAACAGGAACTGAAAAAGACGATGAATGGAAATGGAGTCAGTTTTGGAAACAGTGTTAACTTTGCTCATATAGATGATTTTGCAAGTTCAACTCTTAAACTCGAATTTAATTCTGCTCTAAGTGCTTCCAACTTAATAGGATCTAAGTCATGGATTGTAGATACTGGAGCTTCTAATCACATGTGCAATGACATTTCATTATTGAAAACTCCTATACCTGCTAACAAAAACATTCCTATTTTTCTACCTGATAGCACTATGAATTTTGTTAAACATTTTGGAAATGTTCATCTAAATGACAGCCTCATCCTCAC
Source organism: Osmanthus fragrans (assembly GCA_019395295.1). Classification (NCBI taxonomy): domain Eukaryota; kingdom Viridiplantae; phylum Streptophyta; class Magnoliopsida; order Lamiales; family Oleaceae; genus Osmanthus; species Osmanthus fragrans. The sequence goes on from CM033343.1 coordinate 3,027,063, forward strand.
AGATACCCTTTACATTCCTGCCTTCAAATTCAATCTCTTGTCAGTGAGTAAGATCATTTTCATGAAAGATCATTTCCTTTTGCAGGACCTTTTGACTGAGAAGATACTAGCCGTATGAAGGTTGATAAAGAACTTATACATACTTGACAAGACCTCCTTCTATGCATCTACAATAAAGTCTTTCATTTCTATTGCTTGTAATGTTTCTTCTTCAAATAATTCCTTTCCTTGTTGATAGCAGTAAAACCAAGGATGAATCTGTCACTCTTTGGCATATAAGGTTAGGACATGCTTCTGGAAGTGTAATGCAACATTTGCAAATGATGAATCCTTTCAATAAAGAAATTCTTTCACCTTGTGATGTTTGTTCATTCTCTCAACAACATAGATTGTCTTTCACCAGTTGTGATATAAAAACATCAGATATCTTTGAAATATTACACGTGAATTTATGGGGGCCATATAAATACACATCTAGTTGTGGAGCACATTATTTTTTTACAGTGGTAGATGACTTTAGTAGGTACACTTGGACCTTTTTAATCAGGCATAAAACACGGGTTCCCAACACTTTGAAAAATTTGCACAAAATGGTTAAAACACAGTTTAACAGGAACATAAAATGCTTGAGAACGGATAATGGGATAGAATTTACAAATTTTGAGTTGCAAAGGTACTTAGCTGAAAATGGAATTCATCATCAAAAAAGTTGTCCGTATACACCTCAACAAAATGGAGTTGTTGAGAGGAAACATAAACATCTCTTGCAAATAGCAAGAGCACTTATGTTTCAATCTAATTTGCCGAAGAATTTTTGGGGAGAATCAATTTTAATGGCAACACACATTATAAGTAAGTTTCCCACTGTCATATTGAACTGGAGAACTCCTTATGAGATTTTGCACAAAAAGATGCCCACATATCAAAACTTGAAAGTTTTTGGATGTTTTTGTTATGTTACTAACACAAAACCATTCAAAGAAAAATTTGCACCAAGGAGTTTTAAATGCATTTTACTGGGTTATAACACATGACAAAATGGGTTTAAGCTATATGATCTAATCAATAAACAAGTTTTTGTGTCTAGGGATGTTATGAGCATGTTTTTCCCTACAAAGATATTCATAACTCCCAATCTTCTATACTAATACCTGTGTCTGAAATGCATTTTGAGGATGATACATTAGTAAGTTCCCACCTTGAGAATCAGAATTCCCATCTTGAAAACCAAAATGATGTCCAACCAACTTATGACAGTTCTCCTGATATCAATCAACCTACTGCTACTTATCATCTCAGTCAGGAAAAGGTTAGTCAATCAGATGATTCCATGAATTCTTCTTCACATCATATCATTCATACTCAGAACTTTTTTGAAACCAGGAAAAGCACCAGACCTAAATCTGCACCTACATGGATGCAGGATTTTGTGAGTAACCTGTCATGCACATCTCCTATTCCCACATCAAATATTTTATCCAATGCATCAAAATCCTCTTCCCATACACCAAATACTTATCCTTTTCATAAGTCTCCACATTTTGAACAAAACTATTTTCACTTTCTGGCTAACATATCTACAATCCAAGAACCAAAATCTTATAAAGAGGCCAGCACAATGACAGAATGGATTCAAGCTATGGAGAATAAACTTACAACATTAGAACAAAATTAAATTTAGGAAATTGTTTCCCTGCCTCCAGGAAAGGATCCCATTGGATCAAAATAGGTTTATAAGGCAAAACTGAAACCAGATGGGAGTCTAGACAAATGTAAAGCCAGGCTGGTGGCAAAAGGGTATAATCAGGTGGTTGGCATTGATTATGTTGACACGTTCTCCCTTGTAGTGAAATCAGTGACAATCATGACGTTTTTCTCTATTTCATCTGCACAAGATTGGCCCATATATTAGCTGGATATTAATAACGCCTTCTTCCACGATTTTGTAGAAGAAGAAATTTACCTGTGGCCTCCAGAAGGTTACAAAAAATTTAAGGAATCAATCTGTACATGATCATTGTCTTTTTATTCTACATTCAGATCCTAATATCACTGCTCTTCTCGTATATGTGGATGATGTACTCATCACTGGAACAAATGACAAAGAAATACAGAGGGTCAAGCATTTTCTTGACACTATTTTCACTATAAAAGATCTAGGACTAGCTAAGTATTTTTTGGAGATAGAAATAGCACGCTGTTCAGAAGGTTTGTATCTGAATCAAAGGAAGTATGCTATAGACATCGTCACTGATGCTGGTTTGCTGGATTCAAAACCTGTGGATATCACACTGCCCAAAGGTCATAAGTTCACTACAAATGGTGTCCTGTATCAACAACCTGATCAGTATAGGAGGCTCGTAGGGAGATTACTCTATCTTAATCTTACCAGACCAGACCTGTCTTATGCAGTTCAGCAACTAAGTCAGTTTGTTAATTCACCAATTGTTTCACACTGGGAGTCTGCGCTACATTTATTGAAGTACATCAAAGGCACTATGTCAAAAGGACTTTTTTTCCCTTCTTCTAACGATTTTAAACATGCAACTTATTGCGATGCGGATTGGGCATCATGTCCAGACTCTAGGAAGTCATTGATTGGTTATTGCATTTTTCTGGGTGGCGCTCTTATCTCCTGGAAATCAAAGAAATAGAAGATTGTTTCGTATAGTTCTGTCAAGGCTGAATATCGAAGTATGGCTGCAACTGTTTGCGAAATTCAGTGGATCACCTATCTTCTTCAAGATTTCTGCATAGCCCCGAGTCTTCCAATTCCTCTCTGGTTTGACAACCAAGCAGCTCTCCATATTAGTGCTAATCCGATTTTTCATGAACGTACAAAGCACTTTGAAATTGATTGTCACGTGGTTCGTAATCAATATAAAGCTGGTCTCATTCATCCACAACACATTTCTTCCAACGATCAAGCTGCGAACGTGTTTACAAAATCTCTTCCATCTCCTCAATTCAAGTTCCTACTTTTCAAGTTGGATTTGCTGGACTTACATCAATATCTAACTTGAAGGGGGGAGGAGGGATGTACAAGTTATTTCCTAAAGGACTTAATTGATCATCTTTCATAGTTCAGGCACTCCACTGTAATAAGACTAGGCTGTTAATTTGTTTAGTTCGTTTTCTCTTTCCTTCCTCTATAAATACAAATTGGAGTCTGTAATTTCATTTGAGCTGATAAAATAAAAGTGTTGATTTCTTATATTTGAACAGTATTGAACTATATTTTCATATATATATAAATTTTATGTTTTAGTGCATTTACATATATATTAAATATTTTTAAATATTATTTAATCAAATTTTAATAAACGATCAGTCGGACCGGGCTATTAACGATCGTTACTAAGATACAAGGGGAAAAATGCATAATGTAATTATTGTGGAAAGTCTTATGCTTATAATTCCAATAAGATTGGTACTTCTGACTTGTGGAAACACTTTAAAAATTGCCAAGCATATAAGAATATCAAAATGGATGAAAGACAAAAGGTATTAGCAAGATCATTAAATGACAATAATGGTGGTGACTGTGACATTGCCAATATTACTGCTGTGGTGTTTAACAAAGAAGCATGTAGGAGGGCAATGGTGAAAATGATTATTGTGGATGAATTGCCATTTAGTTTTGTTGAAGGTGTCGGATTTAGAAAATTCATGGGATGTGCTTGCCCTAAGTTTGATATTCTATCTCGTAGAACCGTTATGAGGGATATACACTTTACAGTGAGAAGAAGGAAATATTGAAAGGTAAATTTATTTCTATTGTTGGACATTAATACAAAATATTAGTTACATGGTTATCACAACCCATTTTATTGACAAAAAATGGATGTTGCATAAGAGGATATTTAATTTTTCGGTGATTTCAAATCATAAAGGGGAAACAATTGAAAAACTTATTGAAACCTGTTTACTTGATTGGGGAATAGAGAATGTGTCCACAATTACTATTGATAATGCAAGTGCAAATGATGGGGCTATTGTCTATATAAAAAAAAGTATTAAAGAATTGGAAGGTTGATGAGATGGTTTTAGGTGGTTCTTTTATGCACGTAAGGTGTTGTGCACATATAGTGAATTTAATAGTAAATGATGGGTTGAAAGAGTTTACTGTGGCAATAGCAAGTATTAGGAATGCTGTGAAATATTTTCGATCATCCCTTTCGAGATTAGCAAAATTCAAGATTTGTGTAGAGGGAGAAAATTGAATGCAAAAAATTGGCTATGTTAGATGTACCTAATAGGTGGAATGTAACATACTTGATGTTGGATAGTGCGCTAAAGTTTGAGAAAGCATATTATTCTATGGCAAAGGAAGATGGTTTTTATTACAAATATTTTGATGAACGTGTTCACGAAAATACGTTCGATTTAAAACCACCGCAAGTGTACGGTTCGTTACAAGTAATAAAGTGGACTTTTAGAGTCCGGATTGTCGATCCCACAGAGATTGAGTAGTTCAATATTAATTATTTCGACCTTAACCGAAATTAGATGAGTTTTTGATGAATTTTGTATTAAATGCTAGCCAAACTAAATTATGAAACTATTATGGATGAATTTGTTAAACTAAATGCAATTTATCCTAGAATGCAATACGAAAGATGAATGCAAATTGATTTACTTAAGATGAGAAAAACGTACTAGGATCACGAATCCCCATGCAACAATCCATTTACATCCTAATTTTACACTTTGACAACACGATTGAATATTGAAGAATCAATGTTCCTATTAAATTTAACAATCTCTTTCGAGTAATGTTAAACCTATTCTATCATGCGATCCGACTATATTTCTATGACGAATACTAACATAAAAGAACGCATTAACTTTTATGAACACTTAAAGATTCACATACAGCATAGCGGTATATTTCTATCCCCTATCGGACCCTATGACAATTTATACTACGTCGAATCTATTTCCCTTCTTTCGAATGCATAAAATAGATCACCACATTCATACAATTAATGTGCGCACAAAAATCATATGGAATAAATACGTATAAATCGTTCAAACATTCAAAAACGTGTTTTAATGTCAAAAGTACAAAACTAAAGATTCAAATATCATATTACAAGGTTCATCGATCTCCTAATACAAGAAAACCTAGCCTAACATGCTAAAGAAAGAAAAACAAAAGAATAAGTGAAGAAACGCCATCACCCGAATAAATATTCGATTAATTCCTTGAAGTGCTTGATGAATCTTCACGTTATTCCCCAAGTTCTTGCTCTCCAACGTCAAAATTCATCTCTAAAATTCGTAGCCCCCTTTTTCTGGTCGAGTTTAGGGTTAAAAAGATCGTCCCAAATTAATTTCCATAAGAGTTTTACTTAAAAACGGAAACCAGAATTTTCTGTGTCGAAAATAACCATGCGACCGCATGGTTATAAACCATGCGACCGCATGGTTCAAATGCTGGCTCGAGCTGACGTTCTGGTGAAAACATGCGACCTCATGGATCATTGCACCATGCGGCCGCATGGTACAATTATCTTCCAATTTTGTCGTTTTGGCCCCCGAACTCCGTTCTTCCTCATTTTGACTTATTTTCTTCATTCTCTTTCCTCTAATACTCATTGACTTCGTCAATCTCGTATTTAGTTCTTTTTCATTCTTGATTTGGATTTCGAGTCAACTTTCGACTAATTGCATCTTAGTCCCTGAACTTTGATTTTCTTCCATTTCAGTCCTTTCTTGCTCATTTTCACTCACTTATCGTTGTTTCCATCGATATAGTCCTGCAAACACAATTTACATAGAATTAAGCCATATTTCAACATAATAGCAATCAATTGTCCATGTTTTGTGACCTAAATAAGTGCGTAAAACGCACTTATCAAACCCCCCAAACTTGAACTATTGTTTGTCCTCAAACAAGGTGGTGACTCAACTCTAAACAAAACAAGGTTTAACAACCTGCCGTGTCTCAGAATTAGAAGTTAGTAATAACATAATGAACAGTATCAACAGTGCACAATCAAATCAACCTCCACTTATAATATGCAACTTGACGTGTGTGTGTGTATACTCATGCAAACATGCTCAGTTTCTGATGGACTCAACTCCCGACCTACAGTAGGCAAATTTTTCCTTTCTTCGCTCGAGAGATACACACCCCCCAAACTTATTCTTTTACTCACTTTTCTCGGGGTGTGTTCTATACTTGAGGTCTGGTTAACTTAAATTCTTACCCTCTCTTAGTTTGGATAGGTTTCGCAATCACAAGTTTACACTTCAACAAGCAGAGATTCTCCTATTTCTTTGATTGTTTCAACCTCTAAAACTCAACTAAGTTACTTACCTTACATCAAAGGTACAATTCTATCAACTAAATGTCATGGGGCACTTTTCTCACTCTATTTTTTTTTCTTTGCTGAAACACATTCTCATTTGCTTTCTATATAACCCATGTATCAAGTTTTAGGCCGATGACTCCCAAATCAGTTGATTTTAGGGCATCAGGTTTGTATTCACCCTCACAGGCTTACTTGCTCAAGTTATAAAGGCTCGAGAAATGTATTTCCTCTCTTTTCTTTTGACTCTTTTCCTCTTGCTTTCTATATGACCCCTGTATCGAGCTTTAGGCCGATGACTCCCAAATTAGTTGATTTTAGGGCACCAGATTTTTATTCATCCTTTCAGGCTTAATTGCTCGAGTCATAAAGGCTTGAAAAGAGTGTTTTTCTCACAAAAATTCATGTAAACCCCTATTTTTTTAGACACTTAGTTTCAAAAACCAACCCCTGATTTCAGGCTTTCGCCTAATTTTTGTCTCATCAGCTTACACAATCCACACAACTCAGTTTTCATGCATGGAATCTCTACTCATCTCAATGTTCCCTTGCAATAACTAGTCCTCCAAACCACTAAAACAATGGAATATTTTTAAGCATAGAGGAGGTAATTCAGGTGTAACCTATCATGTTCTGATCTCCTATAAAAACTGAACCCAATCATCAACTTAACATGTCAAACATGAGTTTCGTGCGCAAGATATGTCAAGTATAACATAAATAAGCATTGGCTAATCTAGACATGCACCATTTCCACTATCCATAGTTCATATCTATTCCACTATTCACATCATTGCCGGCAAGGCTATTAAACCCACACAAGCACACAAATTGAACTAACTGAACAAATACTAAAATAGAATGTAAAAAAAAAAAAAAAAATTTTTTTTTTTTTTTTTTAACGAACACACAAACACACAAAAACAATAAACAAGCAAGCAAAAGAAGATAAATATCGATGAACAACGAATAAGTAATGCAAAATTCAATACAAGTACTGAATCCTTAAGTTTGTTCTACAAATTCAACCACCCCCCAAACTTATACAAAACATTGCCCCCAATGTGTAGAGTGTAAGATTGAATACAGAATTTGAAGGACAAAGTTTATACAAAACCAAAAATATGGGAGGTTAGTAGATACTCCCCTGATCAATACGGTGGTGGTAGGGAAGATGGTGGGAAGAAACTCGGGCCCGCCGCATCATCTGTCGGTGGTGGCGGTGGGAGACGAGCCAAAATCTCCCGAAGTAAAACAGACTGCTCATGTACCTCTGTAGCTATCGAGTCTGTGCGTAGCTGGAGGGTATCCATCCGACCGGAGTATAAACTGAGGCGATCACTCACCCCCTCGACTGCCCTCCTAGATGCGAGGGTCTCCAGATGTGAACTCGTCGCAAAAGCATGGGTAGTGTCCATGCGCTCACTCACCCGCCGCATCTCTGTGCTCAGACCGCCGAATGCCTGCTGGAGGCTCTGGATATCCCGACTCGACCCTATCATTGTGGCAAACATCTGCCTCAGAATCTGTGTGTCGACCTCGCCGGGTGGCGGTGGATGTGGTGCTGCGACCTGAGGCATATCAGCATCCTCAGGTGCCCCCTCATCATGGACAGTCTGCTGCTGTCGTCTCCGTGCCTCTTCCAATCGCACCCGTCGCGCTTCTCGCGATCGCTCCTGAGCCTCCCATGTAGTAAGCTTGATAAAGGGACTCGACTTCTCCGGAAGCTCCCCGGATGGGATGGCCACACCTGCTGCTCTGCAGATGCCACTAATCAGACTCGGAAATATCAAGGAGCAACGTCGATCTGCCCATGTACCCAATGTGTGTATCTGATTATATATGTACGTGGCGAGATCGATTTTGTTCCCCCTAACCAAATGATATATAAGGCCGGCTGTAGGATCAGGAAATGTGGTGCGGTGAGAAGTCGGCTCGATATTGTGGCACATGAATAGCCATAGGATGGCTATGGATGGTGTGAGCTCATTCTGGTGCCAGACAGGAGTCTGTAGAGGCCATGCATTCGCCCGCCCTAGTAGTACCTCCGCTACCTCGGGCCAGTAGAAATCCAGAGGGATAGGGACTACATTGTCCCAAGTGAGCTGATAATATCGATGAATAACCTCGGGGGAGAACATAATCCACTGTCCCCGCACCCATGTCTGGTGGGGGTGTGAAGAGCCCGGTGTATCAATCTCATTGTTGAAGTTCGCATAAAATTCCCGGGCGAGGCTTTCATAGACTGGATGTGGCCTTTCTATCAACTTATCCCATCCACAATTCTGAATCAGGGTTGCAAGCTCAATAGCAGGGAAGTCTGCGAGTCTTACTGGTCTTTCTGGGATGATAGCCCAATGGCTTATAATATCGGAATAATGAGTAGAGGTTTCGGGGTTTAGAAATCTCCTGAAACCGGTCGCAGAGTCCCTAGTACCGGATGTGGAGCCAGCCTTCTCCTTTCCCTTGGAAGTCCTTTTTGGCGGCATCCTGCAGAAATCAAAAGCAAGAATGAGAACAAGGTCGATGCAACTATAGTAGAGATGGAGGTGTAAGCACATAAACCCCCCAAACTTGCTTCAAATCATGTACGTAGGTATAGAGTGCACAAAGTGTCAAAAGTGAGGTTATAGTGCCATAATCTGTGAGAAAGCATGAAAAATGTGGGCTATGTCATTAAAATATGTCAACATATAGCTTAGAACCCAAATAGAAGTGTAATGTAGCATTTCTCAAAATATCACCCATGCTCGACTAAGGACTTTCACCTACTGACATCGTCGAGAAAAATCGAATTTTTCCCGAGCAACGTCCGGGCATATGAAAGTAAGCAATCTATTCTAGCACATATCCAAAATGCAATTCATTTGGATGCCATATGGGTATAGAAACATATGGGCAAAGTAGGTGACACGAGTGACGCGAACCTAGGCATGGTGTAACATGAGGTGACATGGAGTGACATGACCGAGCCACGGGTACTAAAATGGGCAATAATGCATATATATGAACACATAAGGTGTAACTAGTGATGTTTAACCCATTTAGAACCTAAGTCATCAAATTTCCAAAAGTGGTGCATGTTTGACTTGGCATGGTTGACCCCGAAAACCGTCGAGAAAAGTAGAAATATTACCGAGTATCATCCGAGCATATGAAAGAGTGCAACATGTACTACAACATATAAAAAATTTGGAAAATTCGGATGTCGTTTGGATATAGAACATGATGACCGAAGTTGGTGACGTGAAATGTGAAACCTAGTCATAATTGTGCCTAAGTGTTGCAAGTGTGGTGTTTGTGTGATAATTTCCCTTAATTAGACACACAAGGAATATCACATTAACAATGTAAGCAGCCCCCAATGCAAAAAAATCACGATAATGGACGAAAATTGTTATTGTGGCATTTTATCAAACATGTTGAAGGTGACAAGAACTCTTCACAAAGCAATTGCAACATGATAATGAAACAAAACCAAGTTTTTCACTTCACAAACTCAACACAAATCCAAGAACTACCTAATTCCCATACTCCTCAAACAATAACCATGTAAAATCGAGCAAAATACCATACGAATTGAGGGACCTAGGGTTGAGAAGTCAAGAGCTCACCTTGTAGTCAAAACCGAGTAAATGGAGAGAAGTGATGAAGTAAAATACGGAAGAATATCGACTTGGTGGCCTCGAGGTCGATTGTGGAAGATGCAAGATGATTGTGGGCAGATTTGGGTCGATGTTGGGCGAGGGCGTCGCGAGAAATAACGTGAATGAGGTGAAAGTGTCCGGTTTGGTGTTTAAAACCCGGCAGAATTTTTTTTTTAAAATTTAACACCATGCGGCCGCATGGTGCAAATCCAAGCGACCGCATGGATCAAAATTTCGATTTTTCTAATGTTCTGGTCAGCCCATGCGACCGCATGACTTTTTAGACCATGCGACCGCATGAACTACCAGAAGTCCAAAAGTTGCCGATTTTCGAATTTTTCAGCTCTCGACACATCCCGATACCAAAAACATCGTTTTTCGTGCCTAACCAATTAAATGGGGTATGATGAGTGTATACAACATGAAAAAGTTTTAAAACGCACTCGACCCCTCGAAAACTCGTTTTTGACCATTTTACCCTAAAATTCCAACTTTTTTTTTTGCCAAAAATGCCCCTCGATCGTCCAACGTCCCTAAAATTTGTCAAAACTCATTTTAAACGACGTGAGGTGTGTGTACTCCACAAAATCATTTTCAAAACCACTTTTTAAACATGAAATCACCTGTGGGTTCGGGAGATGTACTGAACAGCTCGTTTTTGCCTCGAAAAGCGTGATTTTAATCACAAATTCCCCAAACATGATTTTTTATACCTCGAGAAGCGTGCAAAACACATGTAGAACTTGGGTGAGCCATGCAAGGACATTTTGTGAACTACCTAGGTGATCGATGACCTAAAAGCTACCAAAAATGCAAAAATATGAAAAAATATCCTAAGTTAATGCAAAAAGCATAATAAATAGAAGGGAAGAAATATTGGGTTGCCTCCCAACAAGCGCTAGTTTATAGTCGATAGCTCGATTTTACCGTATGGTTCTCATTCCGATGGCTTGAAGTGGACGATAGATTTGTCCTTGGAGAAATCACCACTCCAGTAATGCTTCAATCTCTGTCCATTTACCTTGAAGGTCCCCTTGCTTTCATGAGTTATTTCCATAGCCCCGTGTGGAAAAACCTGCGTAATTGTATATGGACCAGACCATTTAGACCTCAACTTCCCTGGGAACAACTTGAGTCTAGAATTGTAAAGTAGAACCTGTTGCCCAATTTCGAACTTCCTTCGTTGAATATGCAAATCATGCCTTTTTTGGTTCATTCCTTGTACAGTTTGGCATTCTCATAAGCTTCCAAACGAAACTCATCCATTTCATTCAGTTGAAGTAGCCTCTTTTCACCGGCTGCTTCCAGATCAAAATTCAGACTTTTGACTGCCCAATAGGCTCGATGCTCCAATTCAACTGGTAAATGACATGCCTTCCCAAAAACCAAGCGATAGGGAGACATTCCTATCGGTGTTTTGAAGGCAGTTCTGTAGGCCCACAAGGCGTCGTCAAGCTTTTTAGACCAATCTTTTCGAGAGGAATTCACTGTGACTTCAAGTATTCTCTTTAGTTCCCGATTGAATACTTCAACCTGCCCACTAGTCTGAGGATGGTACGGTGTGGCAATGCGGTGGCGAACGCCATACTTCGCTAGTAATGCCTCAAAGTGGCGATTGCAGAAATGTTTGCCACCATCACTTATGATAGCCCGAGGTGTGCCATACCGTGTGAAAATGTACTTTTTCAAGAAACCAATCACCACCTTAGCATCGTTGGTTGGTAATGCTACTGCTTTTACCCATTTGGACACATAATCCACTGCAACTAAAATGTACTGATTGGAGAAAGAAGGTGGGAATGGTCCCATGAAGTCAATTTCCCACACATCAAACAATTCAACCTCCAGAATGCTGTTAAGAGGCATCTCATTCCTCCTTGAGATATTTCCGGTTCTTTGACACCTATCACATCTTTTTACAAACACAAATGCATCTCGAAACAATGAAGGCCAATAGAACCCTGATTGCAAGACCTTAGCTGCTGTTTTCGATGCTCCAAAATGCCCCGCATAGGCTGATGAGTGACACTGCTCTAAAATTCTGGATACTTCTTCCTCAGGAACACACCGCCTAATGATTTGATCTGCCCCTCTCCTGTAGAGAATGGGATCCTCCCAAAAGTAGTACTTCAATTCAGCGAAAAATTTCTTCCTTTGGTGATGTGAATAATCTGGTGGAGTGATGGATCTTGCTAGATAGTTTACTATGTCGGCATACCACGGTGCCTCTACCACACTAAAAATCTGCTCATCAGGAAAAACCTCATTGATATCCACAGATTCTGTTTGCTCGCTGGGTTCAAGTCTGGATAAGTGGTCAACTACCACGTTTTCACTCCCCTTCTTATCTCTGATCTCCAAATCAAACTCTTGTAGCAGTAAAACCCACCGAATGAGTCTTGGCTTGGCGTCCTGCTTTGTCATTAGATACTTGATGGCAGCGTGATCTGTGTAGACTATAACCTTCGATCCCACGAGGTATGATCGAAATTTATCGAAAGCATATACTACAGCCAAAAGCTCCTTCTCCGTAGTGGCATAATTAAGCTGAGCATCATTCAACATCTTGCTGGCATAATAAATCACATGGAATATTTTATTTCGGCATTGTCCTAGTACAGCCCCGACTGAATGATCACTGGCGTCACACATCAGCTCAAACGGTAAGTCCCAATCTGGAGAGATTATCACAGGTGCTGAAATCAGTTTTTCCTTCAAAGCATTGAACGCAGTCAAACATTCATCTGTGAATTCGAATGAGGCATCTTTCAACAACAAGTTACACAGTGGCTTTGTGATTTTTGAGAAATCTTTTATGAATCTCCTATAGAATCCGGCATGCCCAAGAAAACTACGAACACCCTTTACTGAAGTTGGTGGTGGTAGCTTCTCAATTACCTGAATCTTTGCTCTATCCACCTCAATCCCATTTGCTAAAATTCTGTGTCCCAACACGATGCCTTCCTGTACCATGAAGTGGCATTTTTCCCAATTCAACACCAATCTTGTTTCTATACATCGTTGTAGGACTAAACTCAAATGCTCCAGACAATCATCAAATGAGGAACCAAACACCGAGAAGTCATCCATGAATACCTCGATGAACTTTTCAACCATATCAGAGAAGATAGCCATCATGCAACGCTGAAATGTGGCAGGTGCGTTACATAGACCAAAAAGCATCCTACGGTATGCAAATGTACCATAGGGACATGTGAAAGTAGTCTTCTCTTGATCTTCCGGTGCCACTGGAATCTGATTATACCCTGAGTATCCATCCAGAAAACAGTAGTGGGAGTGTCCTGCAAGTCTTTCCAACATCTGATCAATGAATGGAAGTGGGAAGTGATCCTTTCGAGTAGCCTCATTGAGTTTGCGATAATCGATGCAAACTCTCCATCCAGTTACCGTTCTAGTGGGAATTAGCTCGTTCTTTTCATTCTTCACTACCGTGATACCTCCCTTTTTGGGTACAACCTGTACCGGACTGATCCATGCGCTGTCTGAGATAGGATAAATGATACCTGCATCCAGTAACTTCAGCACTTCAGCTCTTACCACTTCTTTCATATTTGGATTCAATCGCCGTTGACCATCCACCTTTGGTTTAAAGTTCTCCTCCATGAGTATTTTATGCATGCAGTATGAAGGACTAATACCCTTTATGTTTGCTATAGACCACCCAATGGCTGTTTTATTGTCCCGTAGCACCCGAAGTAATCTTTCCTCTTCTACCTTACTGATAGAATTTGACACAATCACTGGGAGTGTCGAAGACTCACCCAAATAGGCATATCGAAGGTGAGATGGCAACTGCTTGAGTTCTAACTTAGGAGGTTGCTGAATAGATGGTTGTGCTGTTGTTGTTCCAGATCCTAGTTCCTCGAAGTAGCGTTTGCGCACATATGGTGGATTAGCTTCCAAAATCCTTGCACATTCCTCGATTTCCAATGAATCAGCATGGATAGATTGAGAATGTGCTATGCAAGCCTCATATGCATCAGTGGGGTGTCGTAGGTGGAAGTTATTTTCGATTACACTGTCAATCACATCAATCTGAAAGCAACTATCTGACTCAGTCGGAAATCTCATTGCCTTGAACACATTAAATGAAATCTGTTCTTCTCCAAGTCTCAAAATAAGCTGACCTTTCTGAACATCAATGATCGCCCCTCCAGTAGCCAAGAAAGGTCGCCCCAATATAAGTGGGACATCTTTATCTTCTTCCATGTCGAGGATGAGAAAATCGACTGGATAAACAAACTTATCCACTTTTATCAACACATCTTCAATAATTCCTCGTGGATAAGTAAGAGATCGGTCTGCCAGCTGGAGAGTCACCGTAGTAGCCTTTGCTTCACCCAAACCAAGATTCCTGAAAACAGAGAGTGGCATTAAATTAATACTTGCACCTAAATCACATAATGCCTTATCGAAATAACAATTTCCAATGGAACAAGGAACAGTAAAACTCCCTGGATCTTTCAATTTCGGTGGTAGCTTTTTCTGAATCATTGCACTGCTTTCCTCAGTAAGCATCACCGTTTCATGTTCTTCCAGCTTGCGTTTGTTGGAGAGAATGTCTTTGAGAAACTTTGCATAGCTGGGCATCTGGACAAGTGCATCAGCAAATGGAATATTGATGTGAAGTTTCTTGAAGACCTCAAGAAATTTGTTGTATTGCTTATCCAACTTGTGCTTCTTCAACCTTTGAGGGAACGGAATAGGAGGCTCATAAGGATTGACAGGAGCGGTTGTCTTAACCTGTGTTGTATCTGAACTCTTCTTTGCATTCTCTTCTGGTGTGAGTTCAGTCTGCTCCACTAGCTCCTCATCCGAAGTAGGTACTGATTCCTCATTAGTAACCGGCTTTTTGATATGAATCTCCGGTAATTGTACTCCACTTCTGGTTGTTATCGCCTTTGCATGTTCCCTTGGATTGACTTCTGTATTGCTAGGTAGAGTTCCTGGTGCCCTGTTTGTCATAGCAAGTGCCATCTGTCCCATTTGAATCTCCAAATTTTTAATTGCAGAATTTTGTTCTTGGAGAGTGGCTTCTGTCTTTTTCATGAATTGATTGTTGGATTCCATGTACTGCTGAGTTGTTTCTACGAATTTTCCAAACATTTCTTCCAACTGTGGCTTCTTCTCCTGCTGCTGATATTGACCCTGTGGTCTGTGCTGGTTCTGGTTCTGATTTTGATTTTGATTCTGATTACTCCACGAGAAATTTTGATGCTTTCTCCACCCCGGATTATATGTCTCAGAATTCGGGTTGTTCTGCTGGCGTTGACCCCATTGCACATAATCCACATGCTCTACCTCTTGTGTGAGAATTGGACAGTTTGAAGTAGTGTGATCAGCTCCACACTCCCCACAACTTGATTTCTTTACAGCGGCTGCATTGGCGGTCTGCGACATGCTATCAACCTTATGGAATAGTGAATCAATTTTCGCCGACAAAGCTGAAATAGTATCCACCTCGAATACACCCGGTGCCTTTTTCTGAACTGCTCGTTCTGAGGACCACATGGCTGAAGTTGTAGCCACAGTCTCAAATAATTTCAGTGCATCATCAACTGTCCTAGTAGACACCGACCCATTAGATGAAGAATCTATGTTACTTTTGAAAGACGGAAGCAGTCCCGCGTAAAAGTATTGGACCTGGAGTCCCTTGCTGATACCGTGATGTGGACACTTCCGAAGCATGTTCTTGAACCTGTTCCAAGCTTCATCAAATGATTCATACTCCCCTTGACGGAAAACAGAGATATCATGCTTTAGTTTTGCAATCTTGGCTGGCGGAAAGAACTTGGTACAGAACTTTTGAGCAAGATCATTCCAAGTTGTGATACTAGCAATCGGTTGAGAATCCAGCCATTCAAGTGCTTTGTCACGCAATGTGTGTGGAAATAGCCTCAAACGGATGGCGTCATCTGAGATACCCTGATATTTGAAGTGTTGGCACATCTCCAAGAATCTAGAGACGTGTGTTTGCGGGTTTTCCTCAGCTCTTCCATAAAACTGATGCCCATTCTGAAATAAGTGTATGACGTTGGTTTTCAGTTGGAAGTTTTGTTGCCCAAATGGTGGGTATACGATGCTAGACTGGCTCTGAATGATCTGGGGAATCATGAAATCCCCTACAAGCATGTTTCCTTCGTCCATAGCTTCCTCTTCGTTAGCCGGAATTACTGGATTATGTCGTTCGTTAGCCATTTGCTGTTGTTGCGCTATTCTAGCTTCTCTTTGCAATTGGTGAAAAGTACGCTCGATTTCTGGATCAGCTGGAATCAATTCCCTTCCAGTCGATCTTAGCATGCAAATCTGAAATAGCCAAAATTGCCCAAAAATTAGCAAAGGTCGAAATAACGAAGTTTAACAAGTTATCTAACTAAATTAGAATAAAAATAAAAAGAAAAGTTCGAATTAGTGTCTAAATAACTAAAATTAAACTAAAACTCAATCCCCGGCAACGGCGCCAAAAACTTGTTCACGAAAATACGTTCGATTTAAAACCACCGCAAGTGTACGGTTCGTTACAAGTAATAAAGTGGACTTTTAGAGTCCGGATTGTCGATCCCACAGAGATTGAGTAGTTCAATATTAATTATTTCGACCTTAACCGAAACTAGATGAGTTTTTGATGAATTTTGTATTAAATGCTAGCCAAACTAAATTATGAAACTATTATGGATGGATTTGTTAAACTAAATGCAATTTATCCTAGAATGCAATACGAAAGATGAATGCAAATTGATTTACTTAAGATGAGAAAAACGTACTAGGATCACGAATCCCCATGCAACAATCCATTTACATCCTAATTTTACACTTTGACAACACGATTGAATATTGAAGAATCAATGTTCCTATTAAATTTAACAATCTCTTTCGAGTAATGTTAAACCTATTCTATCATGCGATCCGACTATATTTCTATGACGAATACTAACATAAAAGAACGCATTAACTTTTATGAACACTTAAAGATTCACATAGAGCATAACGGTATATTTCTATCCCCTATCGGACCCTATGACAATTTATACTACGTCGAATCTATTTCCCTTCTTTCGAATGCATAAAATAGATCACCACATTCATACAATTAATGTGCGCACAAAAATCATATGGAATAAATACGTATAAATCGTTCAAACATTCAAAAACGTGTTTTAATGTCAAAAGTACAAAACTAAAGATTCAAATATCATATTACAAGGTTCATCGATCTCCTAATACAAGAAAACCTAGCCTAACATTCTAAAGAAAGAAAAACAAAAGAATAAGTGAAGAAACGCCATCACCCGAATAAATATTCGATTAATTCCTTGAAGTGCTTGATGAATCTTCACGTTATTCCCCAAGTTCTTGCTCTCCAATGTCAAAATTCATCTCTAAAAGTCGTAGCCCCCTTTTTCTGGTCGAGTTTAGGGTTAAAAAGATCGTCCCAAATTAATTTCCATAAGAGTTTTACTTAAAAACGGAAACCAGAATTTTCTGTGTCGAAAATAACCATGCGACCGCATGGTTCAAATGCTGGCTCGAGCTGACGTTCTGGTGAAGACATGCGACCGCATGGATCATTGCACCATGCGGCCGCATGGTACAATTATCTTCCAATTTTGTCGTTTTGGCCCCCGAACTCCGTTCTTCCTCATTTTGACTTATTTTCTTCATTCTCTTTCCTCTAATACTCATTGACTTCGTCAATCTCGTATTTAGTTCTTTTTCATTCTTGATTTGGATTTCGAGTCAACTTTCGACTAATTGCATCTTAGTCCCTGAACTTTGATTTTCTTCCATTTCAGTCCTTTCTTGCTCATTTTCACTCACTTATCGTTGTTTCCATCGATATAGTCCTGCAAACACAATTTACATAGAATTAAGCCATATTTCAACATAATAGCAATCAATTGTCCATGTTTTGTGACCTAAATAAGTGCGTAAAACGCACTTATCAGAACGTAAGAACGGGAAAGAAAGAGAAGGTCCACTTAATATAGACGATTGGGAAAAAGGTAGGAAGTTTGTTAAGTTTTTGAAAACCTTTTATGAAACCACTTCAAAATTTAGTGCATCTGTGAGCGTGACCTCGAATTTATACTTTAAAGAAGTTTGTAATATTCAGCACTTGTTGAAAACATTGAGTGATAGGCAAGATCCTATATTAAGTGATATGACAAAAAACATGAAGAGTAAATTTGACAAGTATTGGGGCAGTGTTGAGAAAATGAACAAAATACTGATAATAGCTGTTGTGCTTGATCCTCAGTACAAGTTGGAGTTTGTGGGTTATTGTATTGGCCGCTTGTATGATAATATCTTAGTTGCATCGACAAAAGATGAAATCAAGAATTTACTATATGAGTTGTATAACCAGTACAAGGGATGGCATAGTACATCTAGTCATAAAGATGGTGGTATTTGCGACTTCAATGACAATTTAGTGGAGGTTTCTACAGACGATGATTGGGATGAGTCCAACAATTTTGATTCTAGGTAAAAAAAAATTGAAAAGTAGCCATACTGATTTGCTAGGAAAAGACGAGATTTAGAGATACCTAATGGAACCCACTGAAGACTCTACTAATCCAAATTTTGATATTTTGACTTGGTGGAAATTAAATTGTCCAAGATATGAATTTTTGTCCGAGATTGCAAAGGATGTACTTGCAATTCTTGTTTCTACAGTTGCTTCGGAGTCAGTATTTAGTACTGGAGGGCGTGTTCCTGATTCATTTAGAAGTTCTTTAACACCTAAAACAGTTAAGGCTTTAATTTGTACACAAAACTGGCTACGTTCTACACTTTTGGGAGATCGACTATGTCGAATGGGTATTGAAGCGACAGAGTTTCATGAGGAATTGATTCAATTGGATACTGGTAATTAGAATATCGTTTTTCTTCAAGCTTATTAGATTGTATATTTGTTTTTATTTATGCCTCTTTTAATTGAGATTTTGTAATTTTCAATGTAATGTAGAGCTTGTTAAGAAATGTAATCACATGAAGGATGATTCAATGGTTGTGGAATTTGACTGATGATCTAAATGTAATGGCCATAATCATATTTTATATGTAATTTTCCACATGTTTGTTCATATTTTAACTTTAACTTTTGTGACGTAGAATCAATGGAAGGGGATGGACTTACTCTTTAAAAGGATTGATGTAGATAACTCGGAGAAGACATTGACTGGAGAGTTCTCAAGTTCAATTTTTCTATGGTAGATTGTTAATTTTTTTATTGCAATATGGAATTCTGAGATTTAATTGTTAACTTATTGTTTGGAATTTAGACCCATGTTATATTATTCACGATGAAACTTGCAATTTGAAAGCATTTTTAGTGAAAGTTTGTAATTTCATGGTACTTAATGGAAATTTTTGTTTAACGGAAGCTTATTTAATCATTGAAATACTATACGGTGTGTTTGATGGTCAAAGTTTTTCGTGGAAAATGGAAAATATTTTCCTTCTTTTTATTATTCACTTATTTGATTGCACTAATTTTCTAGGGAAAATATTTTTCAAAATTTTCAAGGTACAAGTTGTTGATGCACAAAAGTTAGAAAATATTTTTCCACCATTTTGACCCCTTTTTTTTTATAACAATTGGAACACATTTCAAAGTCAATGGTAAAAAAAATTTATCCATTTAATTGACAATTTGCATAAAAAATAAAGCCAAACGATAAATTTGCCAGGTGAAAAATTATATCAATCAAACACCATTAATTACAATTCGCTTTAAAACAAATTCTATTCAATTCAATTCCCTGCCATTCATTTTCTTTCCACCCATTTTTCACCCTTACAATCAAACGGACCTTACGGTTTATATAAGTTGATGATTGCTTGATGATAGTAAATTATATTATTTGGATATCGTTTTTAAATTAGTATACTTAGTTTTCTTTTAATCTTTATATAGTATATTTGGTTCTTCTATATTTTGTTAAAAGTATCGCGTTAGTAGCATGTTTAGAATTTTTTATTAGTGAATATTTTGTTTTGACATTTTTAATGTAAAGAATCGGACCGGACCAGACCGAATCAGAATCAGTTGGTTCGGTTCTGGTTTGGTTCCGTAGTTAGCTATGGAACCAATGGTTTCATTTTTAAAATTCTCATTGGTATTCGGTTCGATTCCCTTTGGAATCGGACCGAACCGGACCGCGCCCATTCCTACTTTTCATTCTCCTTTCACATTGCACCTGCGCAAGACTTCAACAATTAACTGGAATCTTAGAGCGTGATTGAGAGTTTTTTTCATTGATTTTAACTATTTTTAAGTTATACTATTTACCAGAGGTTGAAAAATTGGTATTAGTTAATTTTTTGGGACACTGATTTTTGAGCAATTTTAAAAATACCAAAAATCGAGGTAGGGTAATTTTGGTTGTATTTTTCAACCCACAAAATCGGTTGATTTTAATCGTTTCTTAAATTTTCTTCCAATTTTACTATCTACAAAATAATTATTTCCAACTCACATATATTGTTCAAAACTAACATGTAAATAAAAATACAAAAACTAAAAATTTATTTTTAGGTAAAAAAAAATTACTTTATAATTAAAACATTACTCACTAGTAAAATTTCACTTATAAGATAAAATTCACTTTTATGTAAAAATTGCTTATAAAAATACTATTGATAAGACGAAAATTTTCTTATGAAATATATAAAATTACTTATAATTAAAAACTTATTTAAGAGTACAATAACTTATAACTGTAAAGTTTATTCATGTAAAAAAATTACTTATAAATTAATTATTTAATTATAAATAATTATTTCATTTTAAAGTTAATTTCTAACTTACGTGTAAAAAAATTACTTATAAGTGAATAAAAATTTCGTTAAGGGGCATATATGTAATTTTATTCTTTTAAGAAACTTTCAAAATCGAAGGATAATAAGCTCCCAAAAATAAATTGGACTATATTAAAAATAACTACTAAAATGTAAAAACCCTCCAAAATTGAACCCCTACAAAACTCCCAAAGTTAAAAAAAAAAAAAAAAAAGAACCTCCATAACAGATACCCGAATAATTCACTGTAAGCCCTTATGCTTGATAATCTTCAATTAATGCTATTTACACCACAAGCCCTTCAACTTTTATATTTCCTACTTTGAGTCAATAACCCAAAATCTTCAACTTGATTCAAATTCATTAAATCATGACAAATCTCTCTTTGCACCCCTATACCAGTAGGTGCCACCGTCCTCTATCAATTGTAGTTGGACACAAATTGAGTTTAACGGTTCATCGAATATGAGTTTTCAATTTGACTTCTTCATATTATAATCTCCAATCTTCTTATCATTGGTCAAACACACTATCTTTCAGTCAATGTCTGGATACTGAACCATTTTTGGGTCATTAACATCGTGTCTTTTGTTCATTGCCAACATCCATTCATACCATATCACCTCGAAAAGATAGTATGATCAATTCAAGAGTTTCCCTCGCATATTGACTTGTCCCCTTCGTATCTTTATTAGACATAACATGTTTTTGTTAAAGGAATTAGTGAACTTACTAATAATGGAAACAGTATATCCATGGGAGTATTTTTAATATCTGCTGTAATTTTGTATATTGATCAATCCTCGACTCATGGTAGATCGTGTCTTTTTTCATTTCTTCCCTACTTATTAATCGTCATGTCATTTACGTATGGTGCAAGATTTTATTTTTAATCAAACAATTCAAAATGCCTATGGCCTTCGTTATATGCTTCAATGCCATTCACAAGTAACATCAATCAGAAATAATGCACTTCTTATCAAGCAATATTGTCAAACTGATTAGGAGAGATTTCTCGACTTGCTCATTGGAGACAGCCCTGTTCCAACCATAGCCCAAAGCCAACCAGACAATGGCCTAGGTCGCCCCCCGGGGCATAGTTCAGTAGTGTAAAGGACAGGAGTGAAGTAGTCTCAACTAAGTTGGCAGCCGCAAGGTATGAAATTGGACTTTTTGTGGACAGCAATATAACAACTCTTGTACCCTGATCTGTTGAGATACATCCCGCGATTTACCTCTTCCACAATGCTCCAGGGCCGAGGTGGTGGGAGACCTTCAAGGTTGGGGTTCAACTTTTTTTTGATAATGGAAAAGGTTTTCAAAATTTGAGGGGCCTCATAAAAAATCGTCCCCACATTCCAGTCTTAAAAAACCTGCGATTTTAGCTAGGGTTAGAGGAAGAGACATTGATTCATTGAACTCATCACTACAATTTCATGGACCTCCGTCACCACCGCAGTAGGCCTAGAAGGAAGAAAAAGAGGTGGTCAAAGAAGATTAAAAAAATAATAATAAAAATAAATGATGTTTATTATTCTTTCATTTTCGTTTGCTTAGGAAACTTGTGCCGTCAACAAACCAAACACGTCATACCCAAGAAGCAATGCATCAATCTGCACTTTCCATAAAGAGTAGTTTGGGGTGATTTTCGACGGGATTTGGCAGTTTTGATGGATAAACATGATTAAATGTTTAGGCATTCAGATGTTTGGTCGATTAATGACTTATTTTATGTTTCTAAATACAGGACTTATTTGTTACTTATCTGAGTCCATTTTTTAATGTCATTAATCAATTGTTTTAAAATTATGCAACTCAAGAAGTATGGATACTTCCCTGTATTTCCTATTTGGATATTTGAATTTATGTGGTCAATTCTTTTAAAGATATTAAATTTCCCATGAAAACTGTTCATTTTTTTTCTTTCGAGATACCTAAATTATGGGTTTCTGCTAAAAACATTAGAATTCGTAGTTCTTGTTTGCTATTGAATAAAGGAAAAATGACAATATGGTTCTTGAAAATAGCCCACAACTATTCTAATTGTTGTGAAATCAGCATAAGGCAGTTTAGATGAGTGCGTGGGTGGATGAGAGTCTGATTGATTGGATAATTTAAGAATGCTCAGTCTGCATTAAATGGAGCGATTTTAATTATTATTTTGCTTGTAATTTATGTTTGCTTGAAAGAAAAATAATATGCTGCTGGCTGCTGCAATGAAGATAAGGAGAGTAAATGGAGAAGAGTTGGTGCATTTTTCATTAAACCGAAGGGGGCTTTATATAGCCAATTTGTACAACAGAATTCAGCATTAAATCTGAAGAAAATATTTTATTTCTACTGACTAGTTCATCCACAATGACTTAATTCAACTGTAGTTAAGTAAAACTATCCCTAGAGACTAGGTCACTACTACAGACGTGCATCTAAATAACAAAAGAGAAATAAATGATAATTAATTTATAACAATTCCTTCCTTAAACTGTAAACTTTTAAGTTCCAATTTATCTGTATAGCTCCTTCTTCAAGTAGAACTCTCCAAGGTGCAAATCCCAGTAACCTCCTCAGATTTCGGAAGGGAAGAAATTTGAAAGGTTTAGTGAATATATCAGACAACTGATCTTCACTTCTGCAGTACTTTAGATAATTGTTCCATCATTGCTAAGATCTCTTAAAAACTAATATTTCAAATCAATATGCTTACTTCTTCAATGTAGCACAGGACTTCTGGAAAGTATGATAGTTGAGCTGTTATCAAATTGTAGTAAATACCACTTGCTTGAAATGTAACTCTTCAAGAATTTTCCTCAGCCAGATAGCTTGACAAGCACGGGCTATTGCAGCCACAAATTCAGCTTCAGAAGTTGACAAAGTGACAATTGGTTGCTTCTTGGATGACCACAAAACAGCCCATATGCCCAGCATAAAAACATAACCTGAAGTGCTTCTTTTATTATCTTTATCTCCTACATAATCACTGTTGGGGGTGTAAGCGGTCTGGTTTTATAGTTTTTGACAGATTTTCAAATCAAACCGTTTACACCGGCTTGAGAAAAACTCAAACCTAAACCAAACCATTTTGAACGATTTGAAAAAAACTCAAACCTAAACCTAACGGTTTGGTCCGGTTTTAAACCGCGGGTTTCGCTGTATATTTTTTTGTCCGTCTACTTTTATGTCATTTAAACATAAACTCAACCGATTTTAAAGATAAATAGTTGATCGGCGGCTCGAAGCCTTGAACCGAAGGAAGAGGCGCCGGCTGTTAAGATTACAGAGTTCAAACCTTGAGAGTAGTCATGGGAGAAGGAGGCGTCAGGACTGGATGGGTGAAGACGGTTGAGGTTAGGTCGCGTCGCGTACGAGGAAGAGAAGCTGGTGAAAGCCTGGAACCGTAGAAACTGGAACAGAATGAAAGGAATGGAATGGTTAGGTTTTGGGTTTACTAATTGATACTTTGATTTTCAATTGAAATAAGAAATGTATGGGTTATGGGTTATGCCGTTATGGGTTAGGCAGTTAGGCTAGAAAATTATCTATTCCAATTGGGTTAAAAACATAAAATTGAGATTATTATAATTTATATATAAAATATAAATTAGAATTATTGAGTAATAATAATAATAATATATATGTAGTAGAAAATTAGAAATTGAAGAAAATACACTCAAATGACAAAACTATTGAATTTTACATATTTGGAATTTTGGATGAATTTTCGAAAAAATTTATTTTTTATTTTTATATATATTTTCGTTGGTCTGGTTTGATTTTAAACCGTAATTAAAATTCTCAAACCCAAAACGGTTTGGTTTGGTTCAAAATCATTTCGTTGACGGGTCCACGTGGCACCAAACCGACGATTTCTAAAATGCAGTTTCGGTTCGATTTTTCGGTTTGACGATTTTTGCTTACAGCCCTAATCACTGTTTGTAAATGCGATTAGGTCTGATCTTTTACCCTTCTTGTAGAACAATCCAAAATCCTTAGTTCCCTTCAAGTAACTAATGATTCATTTGCCATCTAACAAATGCATTGTTGTTGGATTCTCCATATATCTGTCGATTAGACTTACATGTTGGGTCTTGTTGCAGTTAAATACATCAAACTCCCTACAATTTGCTTGTAGAGCATGATGTCCACGATTTTTCCTTCATGATCTTTGTTTAGCTTCAAGCCAAACTCAGTTGGGGTGCTTATCAGGTTGCAATCTTTCATCCAAATCTTGTCCAAAATTTCTCACACTTAATTTATTTTGACAAATAAAGATTCCACTAGCAGTCCTCACTATTTCTATGCCAAGGAAGTAATGCATCATATCGAGATCAAACATTTCAAATTCAACTATCACGGGCTTCTTGAATTCTTCAAACATGATACTGTCATTTCCAATAACTATAAGGTCATCTACATATAAGCAGACAATGAACATTTTTCCTCCATCTCCAACTTTAACAAAAAAGTGTGTGCTCATATGAACATTTCTGAAAACCTTCATTTAAAAAATAAGCCTCAATGCGACTATACCAAGCCTATGTGACATGTTTTAACCCATAAAGAGCTTTCTTTAATCTATACACCTTGTGCTCATTTCCAATTTTAATATAACCCCCAGGTTGATCGACAAATACCTGTTCTCCAAGTTTCCATGCAAGAACTCTGATTTGACATACAACTGGAAGATAGGCCATGAATGTTGTGCTACCAATGCTATCACTAATCTGATTGTATCATGCCTTGCTACTAGAGAAAAAACTTTTTTATAGTCAACCCCATACTCTTGCCTGTATCCCTTAGCCATCAATTGGGCCTTATACTTGTCAACTTTACTATTCTCCTTTAATTTTGTTTTGAAGATCCACTTCATGCCAATAGTTTTGTACCATTTTAGAAGATTCAATAACTCCCAAGTGTCATTTCTTTCAATGGCTGCAATTTCATTATCCATTGCTTTTTGCCATTTAGTTTCTTTGACAGCACTTTTGAAAGTTTTAGGGTCACAATCTGAAAATAAAGTAAAGTAGGTGATTAGATCTTCAGTTTGGTCAATTCCAGTTACCTCATAGTCTATCATCCATGCGAGCCTCTTTCGAATACAATGACGACGGGATTCAATTGCTACATTAGTAGCTTCTGTTGCTGTTAATGAAGTTTCAGCACTTGCTGGAGCTACATTTGGTGGATTTTTGGGTATAGGAGCCACTGAAATTTGTTGGTGTAGGGGTTGCTGCATTTCTTCTTTAGTTTCACTATAAAAAATGACTTGAGTAGGTTGCTGTCCATTCCAATTCCAAGTGCTCTCCTCATCAAAAATGACATTTCTACGGGTGACAATCTTCGTCGTCATTGGATTGAACGACTTATATACTTTGGATGTTTCATTTACGCCAAGAAAGACACACTTTTCACCCTTATCATCAAACTTCTTCATTTTCTCATCTGGGACATGTACATATGCGATGCAACCGAAAATTCTAAAGTGATCTATAGCTGGTTTTAGCCCATTCCAACCCTCTTCTGGTGTCATGTTTTTAACCGCAAAAATAGGACTCCTATTCAGGACATGGATGCTCCAATTCACTGCTTCTAGCCAAAAATTCTTCGGAACTCTCCCTCTTACTAGCAAGCTTCTCACCATGTTGAGAATTGTTCTATTTTTCCTCTCCGATATACCATTTTGTTGCAGTGTATAAGCGGCTATGAGTTCTCTTTGAATGCCATGAGCACCAAACAAAATTTCAAACTTTTTTGAGCAAAATTCTCAACCACGATCTATACAAAGAGTTTTAATTATTTTTCTTGTTTCATTTTCAACAGGCCCCTTGAAGCTTTTAAATGCACTATAAGCTTCTGGTTTTTCCTGTAAAAATTGAATCCAAGTTTTTCGACTATGATCATCAATGAAGGTAATCACATATCTCTTGCCTCCATCAAATATCGGCCCACGAATGTCGGAATGAACCATCTCCAATACATATTTTGCTCTTCATGACTTTCATTGAGGATATTGAGAATGATGTTGTTTGCCAACAACACATTTTTCACAACTTTAGAAGGAGTGTCAATTTGAGGAAGGCCCGTTACCACATTCTTTTGTCGGAGAGTCTTCAATTCACCAAAATTCAAGGGGCCATAGCAAAAATGCTAAAGCCATGAAGAATCTTTCACTTCAGCCATCAAGGAAGGTTGAGCACTTTTGACCTTCAACGGAAACAACCTGTTTGAACTCATTTGAACAAGAGCAATAGCTTCTTTAGAAGGATCATATATCTCACACGCACCATTCTTGATAATAATTACATAACATTTTTCTTGCAATTGTCCAGCATTTAACAAATTGCTTTTCAAATGAGGAACATAAAAAACATTGGAAATTATTTCTAAAAAACCATTCTTGATTTTTATACTAATGACACGAACCCGGTTAGCACGAACGCTATCGAACCCACAGGAGAATGAATCGGATCCCAAGAACGCCCAAATACGACCAAGGTTTAGGATTTAATCTCTAAACGTTGAACCAAGCAACCGAAAGTATATTAAACCAGCGATCTCTTGATCACAAAGTCTCGAAATCTCACCCGGATAGTTTTGGATTTTGAACCCAACAATATGAAACAAGTAACCCAAAGATAACGACGATGCAATGAACCCCTTGCTCACAAATTGAAGAACCCACGACCCGATATTTTGAACGCCACAAATATTCAACATATTTGATAAGTTCGATTGTTTGAAGCCAAGCTTCGAAAGAGAAAAATCTCCATTAATTTAATTCATCAAAGTTCTGAATACAATGAAGAATATAAATCCTATTTATGCTAAAGCAATAAATCCTAAGAATATGGAAATTACGAAATTCTAGAGTCCTAGAATATAGAAATTACTAAAAATAAGAATTGTAGTCAAAATAAACAATCTCGCCAAAAATAGAAAATTCGCTGAAATTTATAACCAAGCGGTCGCTTGGAAGACCACTTTGACAACCTGTGAGTTTCGGTATGGGTTTGAATGGTCGCTTGCCTTTACTCCAAGCAGTCGCTTAGGCGACCCGGTTACTTCCTTCTTCGACCCTCCATTTTATGTTGATCCAATTGGTTTCCGACCTCGACCCCAACATGAAACTTGGTCTTTGACTTGTTGACTTCGACCTTTTGGACTCCAAAGCTCGGCCAATGATTGTCTATCTTGGATCACATCATCCCCTCTCTCTTCGAAAGGATTCGTCCTCGAATCCAAACCTTGAATGCTCAAATTGTAGCCCTTGCCTCCAATCAATTCAAGCACATGGAATGGTCCATCTCTCATTGGATGCAATTTGGACCTCCTTTGACTTCGAACTCGCCTCCTTTGAATGTAGATCCAATCACCTTCACATAAATCAGAATGTGCTCGCCTCGACTGCTTGATCTTGCAAGTGTGGAGTGCTCCAATAGCAACCTCATTTGATGAATAACCGTGTCTCCGCCTTGCTTTACTTGGCCCTAGCACTTGTGACAATGGCAGTTCCAGTGTGTCAACGTTGTCCCTCAATTCATATTTTTCAATCAACCCTCTGCAAATGTAGTTCCTCCAGTGCATTTGACTCCTTCGTCTCCTCGGGAATCACAAAGTCAATTTTCTCCAAATAAGAAAAATCTAACTGAAACTTAATTCCTGGGTCGGGTGGTATTTCCGTAGGAGTGTGTTCTGGAATCAAATTTTCAGTAACCTGCAAAACAGAAATATTCAAAATAGGGAGGGAATTGTTAGTTTTCACCACAGCCTCCTCAACTTTAAGCTCTTTTTTCATTTAAGCTCACTTCCAACTCCGTCTTTCCCTCCGAAGATTCTTATTCAATTTTTTTTTGCAACTCCACCTTTCCTTCTGGATGTTCACTCTTAACTTCCCTTTTATTCTTTTGTAGTTCTCTTTCTTTTTCTTCACAACTAACCACCTCACAATGTTCTCTCTTACTCATTTGCTCCTTCTTATGATTATTCTGTGAGTTGATCAAGTCACGAATTTTTTGCGAACTCAAGCTTATAATCCAGCATAGTCTTTTTGCTTGATGTATTGTCAACATGTTCCACACTCGGTGTTTTCTCCTCTCTTGAATATCCAACTCCACTATATCTTCTGGACTCCTCCCGACGTTCCCGATCACGCCGATCCCTCCTACAAAAATGATTAGGCGCATAACGCTTCCTCATAATACTCCTCAACTCATCCCAAGTTTCAATACTCCTCTCACCACACCTTCGCATAGATATTGTTAATTGATCCCACCAAATCACAGCATAGTCTACGAATGAGCTCACAATCAACCTCAATTTTCTCTTCCCGGAATAATCATGGCACTCAAACCTCAATTCTACCTTTTCTTCCCATGCCACGTACGTCTCGGGATCATTCCTACCCTTAAATTGTGGAATTGTTATTTTTGCACCTCCCATCCTACTCTTAACACCATCTCCACCAAAATTCCTATGTTCCCGTCTCTCCCGACTACTCACATTAAACACATCATCACATGGATCCCTATAAGTTCTATTCGATTTCTCTTCCAACCTATCCAACATACTCCCCATATCCACCAACATCATTTCCCATCGACCCATCTCTATCACTCATTTTGACTCAAAGACTCAAAAGACTTGAACTGGACAACTTTGATTGGACTTTGTAAATTCAAGAAAGTGGTTCTTGAATTGGAGTGTGATTTTTTTGTATAGAGTCAAGAAAGTGGTTCTTGAATTAGAGTTTGGATTGGATTGAACACAAATTGATTTTGGATTTAGAATAGGCAGTGGGATATTAAACAATTTTAAAGAATTTGTTTTTTTTTTATTATTCCGACGTGAACAGTACCTCCGTACGGATGAACAGTAAATTCGAATTTTTTTTTTTTTTTAAGAAAACTAAAAAATTTGACTACGAGAATAACGAAACAAACGGAAGTTGTTTTGGACTCAAATTGAGCACAAAAACATCTTTTGACTCTTCGTTTTGAATTTTTTGGATCAAAGACTCAGAAAAATTACTGGACACAAGAACGCGAAAAACACAAAAGAAAGAAAAAAACACAAGACACAAAAACAA
Source organism: Osmanthus fragrans (assembly GCA_019395295.1). Taxonomy (NCBI): domain Eukaryota; kingdom Viridiplantae; phylum Streptophyta; class Magnoliopsida; order Lamiales; family Oleaceae; genus Osmanthus; species Osmanthus fragrans. Next base: position 3,056,933 of record CM033343.1, read on the forward strand.
TAAAAGATATAACCTTGATCTTGGGGCCTAAGCTCTGATACCACCTGACGCGAATCCGGTTAGCACGAACGCTATCAAACCCACAGGAGAATGTACCGGATTCCAAGAACGCCCAAATACGACCAAGGTTTAGGATTTAATCTCTAAACGTTGAACCAAGCAACCGAAAGTATATTAAACCAGCGACCTCTTGATCACAAAGTCTCGAAATCTCACCCGGATAGTTTTGGATTTTGAACCCAACAATATAAAACAAGTAACCCAAAGATAGCGACGATGCAATGAACCCCTTGCTCACAAATTGAAGAACCCACAACCCGATGTTTTGAACGCTACAAATATTCAACATATTTGATAAGTTCGATTGTTTGAAGCCAAGCTTCGAAATAGAAAAATCTTCATTAATTTAATTCATCAAAGTTCTGAATACACTGAAGAATATAAATCCTATTTATACTAAAACAATAAATCCTAAGAATATGAAAATTACGAAATTCTAGAGTCCTAGAATATAGAAATTACTAAAAATAAGAATTGTAGTCAAAATAAACAATCTCACCAAAAATAGAAAATTCGTTGAAATTTATAACCAAGCGGTCGCTTGGTTATATTCCAAGCGGTCGCTTGGAATACCACTTTGACAATCTGTGAGTTTCGGTATGGGCTTGAGCGGTCGCTTGCCTTTACTCCAAGCGGTCTCTTAGGCGACCCGGTTACTTCCTTCTTCGACCTTCCATTTTGTGTTGATCCAATTGGTTTCCGACCTCGACCCCAACATGAAATTTGGTTTTTGACTTGTTGACTTCGACCTTTTGGACTCCAAAGCTCGGCCAATGATTATCTATCCCGGATCACATCAACTAATATCGCCCTTTTCCATTACATTCACAGTAGAACAATCACCAAAACTTACTGTCTAATGAAAGCCTTCATTTAAATAAGAAAAAGAATACTTACTACCACACATTTGACCAAGGTTCCTCATTGACTTGAACCGCCATCAACAAAATTTTCACTTCCTTATTTTCTACAAAAGTCGATCTCTCATTTTTCTTTATCATTAGGCAGCTTGGTATAACATTCAGAACGATAATAACCAAAATTATGGCACCTGTAACACTCTACTTTGGATTTTGTCAAAGTGCTGACCACGTCATCTACCTTTGCCTTGAAATTGATCATAATAAACTTTAAAATTTTGAGATTGCCTGCTGCCATCTCTATTACCTCAACCTCCTCTTTCTCTACCTCTACCTCTACCTCTACCTCTACCTCTTCCCCTTCCTCTAAAATTTGAGAATTGAGTATAGGTGGAAGACTTTAGAGCTTGCTCATCTGTTGTTAAACTTCTATTCATCTTTTGCTCGTGGACCAATGAGGAACTCTGGAGCTCATCAATGGGCATTGCATCTATGTCTTTGGATTCTTCAATTGAACGGGCAACATAGTCGAACTTTGGTACCAAGGAAAGTAATATCTTCTCAACAATGGCAACATCTTCCATCTTCTTACCATGGAATCTCATTTTGTTAGCTACCCCCATGGTCCTTGCACAATAGTTGGTAACGGATTCACCATCCTTCATTTGTAGAATCTCAAAATCCCTTCTCAAGACTTGAAGCTGTGCACACTTCACTCTGGAAGAGCCTTGATATTTTTTCTTCATTAAATCCCAAATATCATTGGAAGTTTTCTTGCTAAGAATAGTTTCTAGGATAGATCGATCAATGGCTTGGAACAAGTAATTTTTTTGCCTTCAAGTCTTTTAACTTTAGTTCTTCCAACTTTGTTTTTTGTTCTTCTGTTAGTGCCACTCCAACGATAAGTGCTACTACACCAAATTTAATAACATGCCAGTACTTCTTAGACCTCAAGAAGTTCTCCATTAGCATGCTCCAATGGTCATAGTGACCATCAAAACGGGGAATGGCTGGCTAAACAAAATTTTCAGATGCCATATATACTTACAACTGCAATACAAGGTTTTGAGAATTAATTGAAGAACTGGTTGCAAATCAGATACACAACTTGTTTTTCAGAAGAACTATATATCTGGCAGGAAGTAAAAATGTGAACGAGACGGAGTTTGTTTCTATAGTAACGAGCAAATCAATGCAAAATGGATTGAATGTTTTTACGCAAATCATTGCAAAATGGATTGAATGTTTTTACACTTCAAATTCTTGGAAAAGGAGGACAGAGTTTTGCCTAAATCTGGCTCTGATACCGTTGTTTGCTTGAAAGAAAAATAATGTGCTGCTGGCTGCAATGAAGAACATGAGAGTAAATGGAGAAGAGTTCATGCATTTTTCATTCAACCAAAGGGGGCTTTATATAGCCATTTGTACAACAGAATTCAGCATTAAATCTAGAGAAAATATCTTATCCCTACTGACTAGGTCATCCACAATGACTTATTTATTCAACTGCAGTTAAGTAAAACTATCCCTAGAGACTAGTTCGCTACTACAAACGCGCATCTAAATAACAAAAGAGAAATAAATGATGCCCAAGGGGCACATCCAAGTTGGCAAAAGATGCGGAAGAAAAAATTACGTAACTGGCACATTCCGCGTTTAAATCCTAAGGAGAAGAATCTAGGGTAAGTCAGTGGAAACGCAGTCAGACTCTGGCCAACTTGAGCATATCTCTCGATTTACCCTCACACCAAGATCTAGGGGAGGACAGGTGTGGACGCGAGTAATGACGCCTAATCCAAAAAAAAAATTAAAAAAATAAATGATAATTAATTTCTAACAATTTATAAAGGACTAACCTTTGGATCTGAATATGAATTTCAATTGGATGCTAATATCATTTTGTGCCTCTTGTTTTCAAATGTTGAAAACGCTTTTAAGGAATTTTCCTTTTTCTGCTCTTTATTTTTTTTTTTTAAATTTCATGACTTTTTGGTACTTAATTAATGATTTATATTGTAGTTGCATTTTTCCTATTTTTCACGTTAGAGGAATTAGTGAATTTACTAATAATAGTAATTGCATTCTGCCGTAATTTTGCATGTCCATATTATTTAATTTCCACACAACGAGGAAAAAAAAGATTGTGCTACATGTAGATAACAATTTATTATTATAAGGTTAAGAACTAGGAATTCTAATGTTTTTAGCAAAAACCCATAATTTAGGTTGCTGGAGTACGTTGCCTATGAACATCACTTGCCTGTGATGTACGTTGCTGGACCATTTTCTTATTCCTCGAGTTTGAGTCAACCACTACTGTATCTATTTGTCTCTTACCAATGTGGTTCATGTGGGACGACTTCCTCACTCCTACATTGTGAGACACGAGCACAATTGTGTGAGACACGAATATTAGGTGACCCGGCGACCTTGTCCTTTGAAATTGACAATAGTACTGTTAATAGACGAGTAATACATTGTGTGGGAGTCTGTAATTTTATGTCATTCATAACAGAAATAAAATTAGTCAAATTCCATAATTGTTGAAATATATCCCATCTAAATCAAAACATGTAATCGACATAAGTAGGCACGTTTAGCATTAAAAAAATCGTTCAACAATTCTTGAATCTAAACATGTTATTTGTCATCGAATAAATCGCATATCAAACTATGTAATAGAAAGAAATATAACTGTACAATCTATTTCGAATATTACATTTGGCGAGACCTACTATGAAACGTATTTGGCGAGACCTACTAGGAAATAACATACTATGCTTCAATTATAGGCACAATAACACTTATCTATACTCCATTTATTATTTCAAATTTCGTAAAATTCATCTTGCAATAACTCCTATACCAAACATGATGGCTCACCATCTTTCTTATTATCAACTTCTTCACGAGTGCTTTTTGACACTGGAAGCTCTTCAGAATGAGCCATATCATGTTGTTGTATCACGAGCACAGAGGATAATATCCCTTGGCCTGCTGAGGCCAACACATCGCCTATAGGCCCTAACTCTGGATGTTCAGCATGTCGTTCTGCCAGGGATGCCACCATAGTAGAAGGGCAACGGCCTTTGCCAACTACAATTAGGTCATATTCTCCGCTTTTCGCAATTGCTATAACTTGCTCAACTATATTGCTTCCTATTTTTTCTACGAACTCCACCGTACCTTCCCATCTTGTCTTAAATTCAGCTATTGTAGTCAAGTCGTGCTCCTAATTTTAAAATAGATTAACCAAATAAAATCAATAAATTATGCAATCGATCAAATAAAAAAAATGAAAAAAAAAAAAAAAAAATGTACCTTTTCGTTTTGAGGATTGGTGATTGCAGTTGTGAAGGTGTAATTGCTTTCTCGACACTTATTAGGCGATGGACGTAGCACGAGATCAAGGCCGTCCATTTCATTCTTTTGAACAAATGTTATAACAGTCACATTCACCGAAGGATGCTCCGCCATTCTGCCACCCAATTCCAGTGCTTCTCTATCGTCTGGTCCGCCAAAGAATATAACGCAAACTTTTTGCACCGCCGTGGAAGTGGGACCCGGAGTCATTTGAGCTCCTCCGCCGTATCCACGGTCTACGAGCACCGCCACCGAACACGGTGCCTCCTTCAACACTCTCTGATTAACCCCTCTCCATCCATGGCCCATATTTTCAACTTCTTCGTGATCGTCGAATCTCCTCCATTGCTTGTGAAAGGGCAAGATGATCATAGCCACCGATTTATCTTCTGCCACGTGGCAAATGTCTTCATGCATAGTCGGCAATGGTGAAACGGCAGCAGTAGGGCTGACATTGACTTGTCCGAGTTGCCCGTAAGCTTGGAACGTCACCGCAACTCGGTCGTGGAACCCACTTCGACGCAGGCGGTTGATAAAAGGAAACCCATTTTTTCTCAAGCGTTGGGCCATAATGATCGAGGAGGATCGTTCGGTGAGCTCGACGAGGTGCATAATGTAGAGTTTGAGCTTGGACGCCTTGTTGGTGGACCGAGTTGACTCAATGAGGTTGATGAGTGAGGGAATGTTGCCGGGGCCATGGACACAAGCGAGTACTCGGAGTTCGTCTTTGATGGTATCCGATGCAGACTGCAATCGGCGGTGCGTCCTGGCGGAGAAACCACGTGCCGGCTTGTAGATTGCCATAACTGTTGGAGTTGTAATGAAGGTGGTAAATAGTGCCATGAGAACTAGTATAGCAAATGCCTCATCATTTAGAACCTGCATAAGAAAGCAAATTACTTATTCAAATGAAAAGTGCTAAAAAAACTAGATAACAAACAAGCCTAGCATCCTACGGGCCTGTTTGTAGAACTTCCGCGTCCTTTTTTGCTTTTTGTAGAAGAACTAATTTTTGTAAGATCCTTTGATTCGACTTGTTCTATTTTTTTTTTTCGGGAAATTTTATCTAAAAATTTTTTAATTAGACAAAGTACTTTCAGAAAATAAACAAAATATGTCCAAAGAAATTTCCTTAGTCTCAGAAATAATTATTCCCTTTTTAAAATTTTCATTTAGAATTTAAATTTAAACTTTTCAAAAATCTCACCAAAAAGACCTAAATGCTTGTCTTCTACTCAAATGCTTAAAGTGACTCTAAAACAAAAAGTGAATTCTTGATTAAGAAAATCATATCAATAGTATAAATTTACAAGTAAATTTTAATCTAACACTCATTGAACTTTAGTATTGTTACTACTGACTCACTCATTTTTAATGGATCACTCAATACTCACTTATCTTTCCATATAATTACCCATCCACCATTCATTTAACTTTAATCCATCTAAATGGATGGAAAATACAGGTGGACAACAAAAATGATTACGTGACAATTTTTTCTCATCCTCTTCAACCACATCAGTGAAATCCCAATTATCTTGAGTTTCAATTTCAGCATATAGTTTGGAACTAAAGCAGCTAAAGATGATTCAAAAAATCTAAAATTAGCTGAATTGTAGAAATATTGGAAAACAAGAGATGAATTTTTAAATTGTGAAAGTAAAAAATAAGAGTTGGGCTGGTATGGTTGAAAAGGATGAGGAAGAACTGCAAATATGGAGTAGTAGTTTCCCAGGAAAAAATTGGAAGTTGACTGATAAATAGTTTAGAGATTGAGATTTGACTAATGTGGATGAAAAGGATGAGGAAGAATTACCACGTAATCATTTTTGTTGACCACCTGTATTTTCCATCCATTTAGATGGATGAAAGTTAAATGAATGGTGGATGAGTAATTATATTGAAAGATGAGTAAGTATTGAGTAACTCGTTAAAGATGAGTGAGGAAGTAGTAACAATGCTAAACTTATGATTGTTGATTAAATTTACTCATAAACTTACGGAAATTTCAAATTAAAAGCTGAAATTGATTGTTTTGAGAAATGATGAATTTCAACCATTGAGTGAATAACAGTTGAGGCCTTGTTTAGTCAACCTTGGGTTATTTTTCTCTCTGCACAATCCAGTCAAATTTCATTACTCGTGACATGGTTCATTTTATATTTTTACTTTATTAAAAAAACTTGCAGCAGAAAAAATATTTCAAAAAATAAAAAATAAATTATTTTACTGAAAAAATTAATAACAAAAATGCTAATTGCACTGACCTTCTTCTCCTTGCCAATATTTAGAACAATTAGCTCTACAAGTCCTTTTGTATTCATCAGAACTCCAAGTGTAATAGACTCCCTCGCCGGAATCATACACATCATCGCCACCGTAAATGTCCCGACAATTTTTCCGGTGCAGGCGGTGGTTATCACCAGTACCAGCAACCCCCACGCCTTGCCACCCTTAATTTTTGCTACGTCTGTTTTTAATCCACTTGAAGCAAAATACAGAGGAAGCAACAATCCTGACACGAAATCCTCAATCCTTTCGATTAATTTCTCAGCAAAGTCTCCTCCTTTAGGTATCGTCAATCCGAAAACAAATGCACCAAATATGGCATGTATTCCGATGAAGTCCGTAACAAAACCGGCCACCAGTACACCACCCAATGTTAAACATATATACGCCTCGTCTACCGTGTCTTGCTCCGGCGAACACCTCCGCGCCACCCAGTTCATGGCGGGTTTGATAGCCACCATCATGAAAGCAACAAATGCACCACCAGATAGCAAAACCCATATGGAAATCAGTGGACTTTTGTGGGGGCCATCAGCGCTGTTACCTGCCAGGGCAATGGCGAGGGCTAGTAAAATCCAAGCTGCCACGTCGTTAAACGCCGCCGCAGCCATGGCGGTTTCGCCGACGCGGGTGGTGAGGAGTTTGAGCTCTGCCAGGATCCGAGCAAGGACTGGGAAAGCAGTAATAGAGAGAGCCACTCCCATGAAGACTACGTACTGAATGTACCCAACTTTGTCTGCTCCGTCGACGGCTTTACGGAAAACGTAAGCTATTCCGACGCCGAGGATGAACGGCACTGAAATTCCGGCAGCTGCTATAACAAAAGCTCGTTTACCGGTCCGGCGAATGGAATTCAAATCCAGTTCAAGGCCCACCAAGAAAAGGAAGAAGAGTAGGCCAATACTTGCAACAGATTCAAGAATTGGAGTGCTCCATTTTGGGAATATTCTGTGCATGTATTCTTGGTTTCTGCCAAAAGCCGAAGGTCCAAGAATGATCCCACCCTGTAAAGTAAATTCAACATTACAAAATCATTAAAAATCTTGAAAGAATAAGACAAAATTGTTCTTTATTATTTATTCATTTTCTTTTCTTTCATCAAAATACTTCTTGATAATATTCTACTAACATAGCATCATCATCGACGCGAAAATCAATGACAAACAATATTATCCAACGGAACATCAATATCGTGCAAAAAGAAGATGACATACAACTATCTCGGCAATGACTTTAGGTTGTCGGAGGGGTTTGAATAGGAAGGCGAGGAGGCGACTGAGGACGAGGATTAGGGTCGTTTGGAGAATGAGTAAAGGAAATGCATAGTCTAAGGGGTTATCACCTTCCCAAACTCCATTTGATGAGGTTTTGATGGAGGTTATATTCACTGCCATGTTTGAATTAATTTCAAGAACTGTGATTACTTGACAAAACAGCCTAGTTTTCAATTAGAAAGAAAGAGAAATATATATGGTAGACTTCATTGGTGTAGGAGAGGAAGCTAGCAATGTTAACTGTGTCCATATGATCCATGTATTTAAAGTGTAAAACTTTTTTGTTGGTAGCAGTTTCGGTCCGACCACACCCCCTCCGTGACTTCCAATTTAATTAGTGGATATAAAAATTAGAATTATGCTATGGGGAAATTGAGTTAGATAGAAAATAAATGAAAAAAATAAATTGTATTGATGATATAATTAAAAGGAAAAAATTATGGAATTTACAACACAACCATATAGGGACGTAGTGATGCTAAAATTAGGGATTAAATTTATTGTGAAATTAAGGGTTGATGTTGATATTGAATTGTACTTAATAGATGAGTGATTTTGGTTCGTTTCTACTAAATTTATGTGGAGTTTGTTAAGATTTAGGGGTCCATCTTAAAAAGTTAACTTTGTTAAGAAAAGTAGCTCAAATTCTTATAAATTGGTTTATATTTTTCATCTTTATTCGATGTAAAATATTTATTCCTTAATATGCATTCACAAGATAGTAGCTCGTTTGAGCAGGACAATATTGAAATTTGTATGCTTATTTTTTTTGAGTCTTAATCGGATTGAATCGCTCGTTGAAGTTTAATGAGTTCAAATACCATGTTAAGATTTTGATATCCATCTTAAAAAGTTAATCTTGTTAAGTGAAGTTGTCCAAATTCTTATAAATTGGTTTATATTTTTCATTTTTATTTGATATGAGATATTTATTCCTTAATAGAGTTAATTGGACGAGACAATAATATTGATGATAACACTATAATTCTTTGAGTTTCCTAATGAGTTGCTTACAATTTTTTTATAATATAAAAAGTTTTAGGTATGTACGAATAATAAGTGAATTAGTTTGCCTTTTATTAAAAATTATTAGTTACTTTCTAGAAAACCTAAACAAAGACTGTACATTTTGTTGCAACAAAATGAGTCAACAGAAGTGATAAAAAGGACCTGTAAGTTTATCATTCGATAGTTGTCAATTCACTTGTTACGTGTTCGACTTTTCAATTTTAAACTATAAACTTCTGCGTTCAAATAGAGCGCATTTAGAATATTGAATAATTGAAAGCACAAAGCGGAGAATCTTCATGGAAGAAGCACGCATTAGACAAAAGTGTGATTTTAATTTTTAATAATAAAATTGATTAGCCTTTTGTAGTTGCTTGTTAAAACTTGATCTTGAAGAAGCAACCGATGCAAGAGAGGAATGTGACTTGCAAGAATTGAATCAATGGGACATGTAAGTTGGAACTATGAAAATTGCTCCATTAGTTGATTATGAAATTACCAATTAATATCATGTTTAGTTACTCTTAATCGGCCAAGCCGACAAGCATATCTCTAATTAAAGAACCAAAAAGAACCGACTTATAAAATACTATAAAACATAATTGATCTCAGGGACGGACTCAGGAACATGATTCAGTGGATGTGAAACAGAATTTTGTAAAAATTATGGGTTAAAAACTTAAAATTATGTGGGCTACTTTATAAATATCAAAGATTAAGGATTAGGCCCTTAATGTGTCCATCCCTGATTGACCTCCAAATTTGTACAATACCCTTAATGGGTCCATCCCTGATTGACCTCCAAATTTGTACGATATTACGTGGACCACTATCCGTTCACTTATGTGTTACTTTGTCTAATAATTATTTTCATTCCAACCTTTAAGTCAGATGTTGGTGGTAATATAAAGATAACTTGAGTGGATGAGAAATATTTGATAAGATTTTGAATACATATCTTATTCTAAGAGTGTCAAGGACATATAGTAAAATAGGCATAGGAATCATGATGAGTAATTGAAAAACGTTTTGTCTTGAACCACTATAAAATTCAAAATCAGAAGATGGTCATAATCTGAATTAGTCCTTTTCGAGACACCACTGATGCTCATTCAACTGATATATGGATATCCAATTTTATGAAGTTATGTTTTTCAACTTAGGCTTGCGTCTAGAAATTTAATACTTTAAAAATCAGTATTGCAATTTCCTTGAAAGATAATGTCAGATAATGACCAGTTGCTTTAGCTATAGTGTGATCTTAGCCGAAGTTTAAAACTGTCATTAAAACGTGTAATGACTTTTAGAGTATACATGAAGGGACCGAAACATAGTAAAAAATATTTTGTCTGAAAAGAATTTCCCAGAAGTCAACTGTTTGCTCCCCACATGCAATTATTTAAACAATAATCAATTTGAAGCTGTAAAACTCATGATGGTTAATTAAAAAATTGGCTAAATTCAGTGTCACGCAAAGACTTTAAATCGCTTTAATGAATAAGAAAAAGAAGTAGAGTGAAATGACACCAAAAGTATATTTATTAAAAGATAATTAGGACAAAACATTTTTATCTTTTAATGTTATTGTACAAAATGTTCATATTTTTCATTTTTTAGTATTTTCATCTTTCATTACGAAAAATGTCATTTTCCCAATTAAAAAATGTAAAATGATAAATATATCCTTCTATTTAAATAAAATAAAAGGAAAAGAAAAGAACAAATTACAATTATACTTCCAAACTTTTAAAAAAAATTTGGAAATGAGTCCAAATAAATTATTAAAAACCTAATTAGCACAAAATGTCTCTACCTTTCAATATTATTGTGCAAAACGTTCATACCTTTCAATTTTTGACATTTTCACCCTTATTTTTACATTTCGTCGAAATTCATCATTTTCATCCATTTTTCTATTAAAAGATGTAAAATAATGAATATACCCTTCTATTTAAACAAAGAACAAATTGCAACTATACTCCCCAATTTTTCAAAAATCTATAAATAAATAAAAATAATTTTTTTAATTATTTATTTGAAATTTATTTGTACTTTTTTTGAAAAAAAATATATAATTGTAATTTGTTCTTTTTTTTTATTTAAATGTGAGGGTATATTTGTCATTTTATAACTTAATTGAGAAAATAAATTAAAATGATGATTTTCGCAATGTAATGATGAAAATACCAAAAAATGAAAGGTATGAACGTTTTGTACAATAATATGAAAAAATATGAGCACTTTGTGTTAATTACCCTTTTAATAATTTATTTGAACTCATTTTCAGCTTTTTAAAAAGTTTGGGTGTATAATTGAAATTTGTTTTTTTTTTTTTTTTTTAAACTAAATAGAAGAATATATTCGTCATTTTACATTTTTTATTGAGAAGATGACCTTTGTGGCAAGGAAATGTTAAAATAAAGGTGAAAATGTAAAAAATGAAAAGTAATGACATTTTGCACAATAACATTGAAATGTATAGATGTTTTGTGCTAATTACACATTTATTAAATAAGAAAACTCATTTAAAATAAATATCATGGTTTAAATGAGAAGTTGAAACTTTTGAAAAATAAAAAAAAAAAAAATCTTTGGAAAAAGCCTTTTCTAAGGGACAATGACCTACTCTTTGATTTTATTGGTCACAATCACTGCATTATTGCATTACATTTTTTATTACCTCATGTTTCACGGAAAAAAATGCAATCTTAATGAATTCATTCTTTGTCAATAGAAAGAAGTATGGATAAAGAACAAAGAGAGTAGAGGAAATTAGTGTAATCATGCTTTTAAGTTTCAAATATAAAAATCAGGAATTGTTTTCACAAATCAAGTATTTTTTTTATTAAAAGTATTTTAAATAAGTATATATTTTTACCTAATTCTGTTAATTGTGGTAATGAATATCTGATTTTCAATTGTTAAAATTTAAATTACACAAAATGATCTTATCATTTCAATATTATTTGAAGATATAACCATTTTTTTTCCCTTCATCATCATCATTGCGAGCGGTCCTAGAGGCCACACACATAAAATAAAGAGTTACAATTGTATTTCATTTTTACAAGTCACGCATGTTATCAAGCTACAATTTTGCAAGTCACACAAATACGAATGTCACAATTTGTCATATCACGATACAGTTTTGTGAACAATATAAGCAGTAGAATTTTTTGAATCATATATAACTTTAAATATTAATCTCATACCGTCCACAGGGAATAACATGTATATACAGTCAAAATACTATAGTCACAAATTATTAAATGACACAAATTTATCTATACGAATTTCAAACGACTCTCTACTATTGGCTCACACAATGGTAGTTGTGACCTATTTTGACATGTAGAAGGGTGGTTTTGACCGAAAAAAAATGGAGGAAATTATGAAAACGCTAAGGTGGGGAAGACAGTAACTTCTAGCATATTTTTTTTGGAAGTAATATTACAAAAAAGATATATATATATATATATATATATATATATATATATATATATATCAATTGTCCTTTAATAATCTCCAATTCATGACACATTTATTAATTAATTATTATCTATTTTCATATAAGAAAATTTGAATTATGACTTAAATTATGAAAAGTTTCTCAAACTTTGATATTTTTAAAGAAAATATAATTTTAAAGTATGTAATTACGATTTTTCGCACTAGAAACAAATATTTGTGTTCATGTACTTCTTTTCACTATTTTCTGTAATATGATTAAATATAAAATAAATTTTTTTTCCTAGCAGCTAAATTGATTTCAAATATAGTCTAGTAAATTTTGCACAAGCTAATTAAGTATGCTAATAGTCTCCCCCACCAAGAACCATGCTATAGAAACAAGACGTGATAGACACTCTGCCAATAGGGGGGACAAACACGGCCTGTCATTGGTCATGTTTCTTTATCTTTTTCCTTCCAATAAAACCAGCCACTAACTATGCTGCTTGGAATACATTTATGGTACAATAATGGAAAACTCCAACAGAAAAAAAAAAAAAAAAAAAAAAAAAAAAAAAAAAAAAAACCCATTATGGTACAATAATGAAGCTAGGTCTGGGCACGATTCGATTCGATTCAATTTTGAAGAGAATCGAATCGAATTGAAAATTTTCGGGTAGTTAGTAAACGGAATCGTCGGGTCCAAATATAATTTTGGAACCGTTCGGATTCGGTTCCAATCGGTTCTGTTCGGTTTGGTTCGGTTCTGTTCTGTTCGATTCCATAGTATAAATTAATTTTTTTAACATTTATAATAATACTACAGTCTGACATGTTCAATCTTAACTTTTACAAATTAACATATTCTAATTTAATAAACATATAAATAACAAGTTGTCCAATCAAATTAATTTATCAATGTATACAAATGACATAAAATAGATAGTAAATTAATAATACTAAAACATCGGTGATCCATATAAATTAGAAGTCATAGACTCATAGAGATAAAATATTTAAAAAATATTGTTAATAAAGTAGTACTTACTTACCAAATATTTGATTTAACCATCAATTGTTTGACTTGTCATACTAGATGCTAAAAAAACTCTACAAGAAAGATTGAAAAATTACAATTAACATAAATAAATAAACTAAAAATTGTTCACTAATAAGATTTAATAAGAAAAAATATAATATATTTTTTATTACATGTCTCAATGTCCTCATAGAACTCAGTCTCTTCATTACAAACTCTATTTTTGTTAATTTATTTTTAAAAACTAAAATAATTTGATTTATCCATATATAAAAATTTAAAAAAATTCAGTTTTTATTTTATTCTTCGATTTTTATTCGGTTCTTCGGTTCTGGATTTAGAACCGAGAACCGAACCATACCCATCGGTTCTCGATTCAGATACTCGTTCGGGTATTTCACTTATGAAGAACCGCTCGGTTCGGTTCAATTCGATTAAATTCGATTCGGGATATATGTCCAGTCCTAAATGAAGCCATAGTCGATATGTTCAAGCAAAACTCAACTACAGCGACCACTAAAAAATTTTGCTAAATTTTACTATTAAATAGTGTCAATAAAGTATTTTAATGGCTCAACGAAAGAGACCATTCTGCAAATGCTAACATATTATGATAGATATAAACGCTTCCCATCGATACGTTCAAGCAAAATTCAACTATAGCAATCACTATTGTTTTTGCTCAGTTGTACTCTTAAATAGTGTCAATAAAGTATTTTAATGGCTCAACGAAAGAGACCATTGCGCAAATGCTAACATATTATGATAGATATAAACGCTTCTACCCATCGATACGTTCAAGCAAAATTCAACTATAGCAATCACTATTGTTTTTGCTCAATTGTACTCTTAAATAGTGTGGATAAAGTACTTTAATGGCTCAATGAAAGAGACCATTATGCAAATGCTAACCTATTAATGTAGATATATATGCTTCTGCCAATCGATATGTCATGCTCGTGCATATTATGACTTGCTATATATACTCGATAAAGTTGTTGCTTTTCACAGGCATTATAGTGGAAAAGAGAACCTCAAATATGTCTTGTTTCACATGAATCACTTTTTATAAGACTTTTTTAGAAATATGAATGCACAATCACATTATTCATAACAACATAATTGCTTTCCTTTTGTCTTTCCTTCATAAATTTTAATGGTTTGAACTTGGAAAAAAAAATTAGTGGATGAAAGTATGAGTTGGTGAAATGGAGGGTTTGGGAAATCTTCTAGTGTATATTTATTGAGAAATGCTATTTAGCTTATGTTTGACCCCAATTTTCTAAAATTCATTTTTTCTTATACTTAATTTCAACCACACTTTTCATTGGATTCACAACTATTATTAACTTTCTAACCACAAATTTCATCAATTTTTCTCAAAATTCACTAAAAAAATCTAATTTTTAATTAAATCAAACTGAGGCTTAGTATCTCATGTGTTAGCACCGTTTTAGTTGCAATACTTGCGATATTGAATCATATGTTCAATTAAATGTAATATAACTTATCATATGTTTTGATCTAGACATGGGTACAAAATAGTATTATACATATTTATATAATGAGAAAAAAGGAAATAAGGACATATCTTTTTGATTCTCTATCCATGTATTTGTTCAATCTAATATGATGTAAGTGCCATTTTATCACATATACATATGCATGTATGTTGAGCTTGGAATTTTTATATAAAAGGTTAGGAGTAAATTTTTTTATAAAATTGTTTGATTGTTTGATCCCTATTATTTTTAATATATATTTTTCTCTCTTTTCTTTTCAATCACACATTTTTCAATAAAATAATATTACAGATAAACCCAAAAAAAATTCTTATTTTTTAACCACACATTTTTCATCAATCTACTATTCAGAAATGTATTGTTACCATAAAATGGGGCTCAATCGGTGCTAACATCATCATTCAATATAGCAGTCAGGCCACTACTACATTATTAATGAAAAAAAAATGCATTCCAACTTCATTGGATAATGTTGCAAAGACCCCATTATCACATTGAAAGGGTAAATCATCTACAAGGATTATGAATAACATTATTCTTATCGTTTTCATATTTAAATGATACAGGATTTCACCCTAAAGTACTTATTCTACAAGAAAGTGATTTGCTTGAAAAACGAACCGTGTCATATTTATCTAAAAACTTATGTTGCTAGAAAAAACCATATGATGTGTTCCGGGATGCGCAATGAATCCACGAGAAATGGGCAAACATTGGAAAGGGACCTAAGCTGGGATCGAGTCTTCTAATAATCAGTACAAGGCATACAAGCACTTGTTCGAGAAGCGGAGCACGACATGTTGGAGTCAACACATCAAAGACCAGCTTTCATGTTGGGGGTGGAAGCCACAAAGCGACGGAAGGCATTGAAAACGAGCCAAACGAGTAAGGAGGAAAAATGGGGCCAAACAGCCAACTATGCGGCCGCATAGTTGGGGACGCATGCGGCCGCATGCGAATGGTCAGAGAGCGGCTGAAATTCATCCAATTGAACTATGCGGTCGCATGAAAATGTACTATGCGATCGCATAGTACTTTTTCGAGACAGAATTGTTAATTTTCTCAAATTTCCTTATTTGGTTAAAACTCTATTTTATTTCCATAATTTTGCATATTTTGGACCCAAATTCGTAGATTTTAGGGTTTTATCATATTTAGTATAAATAGGAGTTCTTTTTCATTGTTAAGGACTTTTGACATTTATTGAGATTTATATAAACTTTGTGATTTTTCTCCTTCAATTTCTTGGTGGTTTAAAGACTTAATCTTGAACTTATTAAAAGGAGATCGCAGTCCTTTTGTCGCGTTCCCACTGCACGGTTCTAGTTTCGAGTAATCAACGGGTCAGATTCCTCGCGTGGAATCTTGGTTCTTAGTACGGGTCGAACGAAGGGTCAGGTTGAAGCTTTGCTCGGCGTGATTTCTAACTTTTTGGGTTTGTTCTTCTTGTTCGTAGGTTCCCAAGCCTGTTCTTGGTCGTGTTCACATCAGGTGTTATCAGAACACAGTTCTAGAATTCAGGTCATCTATCCTTTTAATATCTTTGAGTCCTTATTTGTTTTTGTTTTTTTTCTTCGTGTTCATATGTCCAGTAATTATTTTTGAGTTTCAATCCAAAAATCTCCAAAAAAAGAGTCCAAAGTTGTTTTGGCTAATCTAGTATCCAAATCAACTTTCGTTTATTTTGTTGGTATCGTAGTTGATTTGAGTCACACAAAAAAAACTGTTCATCCGTACTGTTCACGTCAATTTAAAAAAAAAAACAATATTATTATTTTTTTTATTATTGTTCTTGTGTTAGCGTCATTATTCTTCTATAGTTGTATCGTTTGATTGCCTCTAGATTTATTATTTTGTGTTATTGAGTTTCAATTAAAAAAAAAAGGAGACAAAAAAAAAAAAAAAAAAAACAAAAAGACAAGGAAAGTCTCTATATTCGTGAACGTTTAGAGGCAATTCAAATATTGAAGTTTGAGTCTTTTGTTGTCTTTTCTTGCATTTGAGTTATTACCTTAGCCCGTGCAAAATTGTGTTGATTATCCTAGACTTGTGCTTGTGGTGGTGATTGCTACGGGGATTTCACTCCAATTGACTGAGGTCGGTTATTTCTCGAACCATTGAGAAAGGAGGACGAGCGGTAAAAGGCAAGAGTGGTGAGCTTCATATCGGGTAAAAGCCAATTCGAGTGATACACGAGTGCAAACACGTAAGGTAATTTACTTGCTTTCTTGTTCTTCCATCTTACTCAATTTTTGTGATTCAAGTAGTTGCAAGTGCTTTATATACATGAATGAAAAAATGAATAAATGTGAGGAAGAGGTTGTGCTTAAGGGGTTTTATATGGAGCTTATGAATAATATAAACCATAGGTTTGATCAATTGAATGTGGCGGTTGAGCGTATTAGTGGTGATATAGTTAGGCATGAAGCTTTGTGATGTGAACCCGACCAAGAACAGGTTTGGGAACCCACGAACAAGATGAAACAAACCCAAGAAAGCTAGAAATCACGCCGCGCAAAGTTTCAACCCGACCCGTTGTTCAACCCGTACCAAGAACCGAGATTACATGTAAGAAATCCAACTCATTAATTACCCGGAACAAGAACCGTGCAGTGGGAACGCCACAAAAGGACTGCGATCTCCTTTTGATAAGTTCAAGTTAAGAATTTAAGCCACCAAAATCCATGGAGGAATAAATCTCACAGATTGTATTAAAATCTCTCAAATAATCCAAGTCTCCCTTTTTACAATGAAAAAGAAATCCTATTTATATGGAAACACAAAATAATCTAGTTGCCACGAAATTAGGCCCAAAAGATGCTAAAAGATATTATAAAAATAGAGTTTTAGTAAAATAAGGAAACTTGCGAAAAACTAGAAAATTTGTCCTAAAAAGTCACTATGCGGTCGCATAGTGCATTTAGGTGCGGCCGCATAGAAGTCCTCCGGACAGCTTTCAGTGTTTTGACTATAACTTTCTCTATCGATATCCAATTGAAATGATTCAAAGTGCGTTGGAAAGATTACTTAAAGATATACGACTTTGCTTTAGATACAATCTTCCAATTCGATAGTTTGACATGTCAAAAATGGATCTCAAGATGCGATAGAAACTTCACTCCTTGATTCGAAGGACTTCCAACTTGTTTCGGCTCTCGACCCCAACATGCAAGTTGATCTTTGGCATGTTGTCTTCAATATGTTGTGCCCCATTCATCGAACAAGAAATTGTACGAATTTTATTGCCTTCCCGAAGACCCGAACCCGGCTTAAGACTCTCCCGCTCATTCGTCAAATCCTTGTGAGTTCGTAACGCATCCTGGATCACATCATCCCCTCTCCCTTCGAAAGGATTCGACCTCGAATCCGAATTCGAACCTGCACCAAATGAAACAACATTAGCAACGTCGAAAATGTCAACATTCACAAACTTACCCAACAAAAGCAAATTGTAACCATCAGTCTCAATTATAGCAATTGAATGGTATGGTCCGTCTCCCTTAGGATGTAATTTGGACCTCCTTTGAGTTCGTATCCACCTCTGTCGTATGTATACGCAATCGTCATCGCCTGGATCAAATAGTGCACGTCTCGACCTCGTCCTTTTGTAATTTTTGGATGTAATAATGAAAGTATGATGTTCCCCACCTAAACTACCACTTAAAACAATAGTTAAAGGAATTAAACCCAACAAAGTTGATGGATTAAAACCAATCACCATATCATAATACGGGTAACAAGTAGTAGACAAAGTAGAATATATCGCGTTAGTTTCTAACATATCCCATCCAACCTTCCATAAATAATTTTGTGAATTAAGATTAATGAATCTCAAGTACGTGTCATGCACATTTAAATTCAAACCAAAACATTCAAGGACTTCATGATCGAAATAAAGACACTCATGCCTTAAATCACCAACAATGCATCCAAGTTGCCTATCATTTTTAATCAATTTCATGCAACGTACTAGAATATCACCATGTAACACATAACTTTTCATCTTGACATGCACACATCGACTCCTGCAATACACTAGATTATCATAAACTAGTAGGAATTTTCCTATAGATGGGTGCAATAAACGGTTATTCATCACAATAAAGATGTCAGGTAGATTAACGACTCCTAACGACCTATCTTGCCACCTATATGTTCCACAATCAATCTTATATTCTAGTTTACAAGGTACATATGACTCATGCAAGTGTTCAAGTGCACCACTTGCTCTATGTGAGGGACTATACCTACGTGCTAGAATTTCAGGGCGTAGTAAATTCATATCATAGATAAGCAAGAATTTATCCATAAACGTAGGTGATATTGGATTGTCTATACTCATAAAATTATCAAATGCATTATCATCCTCAAGAGTACATAAACGATGAAAAAAACTAGTCCCATGAGTTGTTCCAAGTTCTACCCTAGGTGTAAGATTTTGATACGTTACCATGGCGTGAGTACATTCATGCCCCTTGTCACTCACCAAATTTTTCATGTGCTTTTTACCAAGTGGCTATGAGTACATTCATGCCCCTTGTCACTCACCAAATTTTTCATGTGCTTTTTACCAAGTGGATAGCCAATGTATGGAGCCTCGCGAATTATGTCGTCATGGATCAATTTCTTGAAGCCCTGCAAAAGAGAAATATTCAAACTAGGGAGGGGATCGTTAGTTCTCACTAAAGTCCTCTCACACTCGACATTTCTCACATCGAAACTCACTTTGAAATTTTCTCTCTTTAGTTGCTCCTCTTTCTTTTCCTCCACCTCTCCACTCTCATTTTCATTCTCTATTTCTTTTACCTCTTGTGGCTCCACTTTTTCTTTAGCCACCACTCCACTCTCATTTTTCTTTTCACTCGTTTGTGGCTCTACTCTTTTTTCATCACACTCAGCCACCTCACAATTTTCTCTCTTTTTCCTCTCTCGTTCTTTGGTATGTTCAATGTGAGAATCAATCATGTTACGTAGCCTTGAGAATGTTAGTTTATATTCCAAACTAGCTAGTTTATATAAAATATCACTACCATGCTGTACAATAGGCGTTTTACTCTCTAATGAATTCTCAACTCCATCACATCGCTTAAACTTCTCTCGACGCCCCCTTTCACGCATATCACTCATACCTTGAAAAGTTGGAGTATTCAATTTGTTGCTTCCCACTTCCCTATCAACACTTCGATCAAACTTATCTCCTCTAATCCCACGAGGAACCCTTTGGGGCGTCTTTTGTTCAAAACTCTCAATCAAGGTTTCATGTCTAGCTACATCACCACTAATACGTTTAACCTTCACATTCAATTGATCAAACCTATGGTTTATGCTATTCATAAGCTCCATATAAAACCCCTTAGGCACCGCCCCTTCCTCACATTTATTCATATTTTCATCCATATATATAAAGAAACTTTGCAACTACTTAAATCACAGAAATTGAATAAAAATAGAAGAACAAGAAAGCAAGTAAATTACCTCACGTGTTTACACTCGTGTATCACTCGAATTGGCTTTTACCCGATATTGAGCTCACCACTCTTGCCTTTTTTCGCTCGTCCTCCTTTCTCAATGGCTTGAGAAATAACCGACCTCAATCAATTGGAATGCAATCCCCGCAGCAATCACCACCACAAGTACAAGTCTCGGATAATCAATCAAATTTGTTCGGACCAAGTAACGTACTCAAGTCAACAAGAAAAGACAACAAGACTCAAACTTTAGTTTTGAATTGCCTCTAAACGTTCACGAATATAGAGACTAGATTTTTTTCTTTTTTTTTTTTTTTTTGTCTCCTTTTTTTTGTATCTTTTTTTTTTTGGAAATCAATAAACAACTAGATAATAAATCTAGAGGCAATTAAACAATACAATTATATGAAAATAAGGACTCAAATCATGAAAATAAAAAAATAAATTTTTTTCGGTGAATAGTAACCGTGAACAGTACATGGAATTTTTTTTTTTTTTTTTTTAGACTCAAATCAACTACGATACCAACAAAACAAACGAAAGTTGATTTGGATGCTAGATTAGTCCAAAAAACAACTTTTGACTCTTTTTTTGAAAATATTTAGATTGAAACTAAAAAATAATTACTGAACACATGAACACGAAGAATACAATACAAAAACAAGGATTCAAAGAAATTAAAAGGATAGATGACCTGAATTCTAGAACTGTGCTCTGATACCAACTGATGTGAACCCGACCAAGAACAGGTTTGGGAACCCACGAACAAGATGAAACAAACCCAAGAAAGCTAGAAATCACGCCGCGCAAAGCTTCAACCCGACCCGTTGTTCAACCGGTACCAAGAACCGAGATTACATGTAAGAAATTCGACCCATTGATTACCCGGAACAAGAACCGTGCAGTGGGAACGCCACAAAAGGACTGCGATCTCTTTTTGATAAGTTCAAGTTAAGAATTTAAGCCACCAAGATCCATGGAGGAATAAATCTCACAAATTGTATTAAAATCTCTCAAATAATCCAAGTCTCCCTTTTTACAATGAAAAAGAAATCCTATTTATATGGAAACACAAAAATAACCTAGTTGCCACGAAATTAGGCCCAAAAGATGCTAAAAGATATTATAAAAATAGAGTTTTAGTAAAATAAGGAAACTTGCGAAAAACTAGAAAATTCGTCTCGAAAAGTCACTATGCGGTCGCATAGTGCATTTAGGTGCGGCCGTATAGAAGTCCTCCGGACAGCTTTCAATATTTTGACTATAACTTTCTCTACCGATATCCAATTGAAGTGATTCAAAGTGCGTTGGAAAGATTACTTAAAGATATACGACTTTGCTTTAGATACAATCTTCCAATTCGATAGTTTTGACATGTCAAAAATGGATCTCAAGATGCGATAGAAACTTCACTCCTTGATTTGAAGGACTTCCAACTTGTTTCGGCTCTCGACTCCAACATGCAAGTTGATCTTTGGCATGTTGTCTTCAATATGTTGTGCCCCATTCATCAAACAAGCAATTGTACGAATTTTATTGCCTTCCCGAAGACCCGAACCCGGCTTAAGACTCTCCCGCTCATTCGTCAAATCCTTGTGAGTTCGTAACGCATCCTGGATCACATCACTTTGATTGACAATCAGCAGTGAGGGACGCCCCGAAGGGTTCCACGTAGGGGTAGAGGAGATAGGAGAAGAAGGAATCTTATGGGTGAATTTAATGAGGAGTTTGAGGCAGTGAGTGTGAGGAGTGGTGATTATTACCTAGAATGTGATATGGGTCGAATGAGAGATAGAGAAGATCGATTTGATCGAGGAGTTGATAGAAATTTGGGAAGCATCAGACTGAATATTCCAGCTTTCCAGGGTAGGAGTGATCCTGAAGCTCATTTAGATTGGGAGAAAAGAGTGGAATTGGTGTTTGATTGTCATAATTACTCGGAGGAGAAGAAGCTGAAATTAGCGGTAGTGGAGTTCACTGATTACGCCATCATTTGGTGGGATCAGATGACGACTAATCGTAGGAGGAATTTAGATAGGCCAATTGAGACGTGGGGAGAGTTGAAAGCTTGTATGAGAAAGCGGTTTGTACCGAGACATTATTACCGGGATCTCTATCTAAAATTGCAAACTCTTTCTCAGGGGTCTAGGAGTGTAGAGAATTATTTTAAGGATATGGAGATAGCAATAATTAGAGCAAACATAGAGGAGGATAGGGAAGCTACCATGGTTAGGTTTTTAAATGGGCTAAAAAGGGATATTGCCAACATAGTGGAGTTGCAGTACTATGTGAAATTGGAGGACTTAGTGCATGTAGCAATGAAAGTGGAGAGACAGCTTGGGCGCAGGGGGGTAGCGAGGTTTCCCACGGAACCCAAATGGAGTGGTGGTGATAGGCATGATTGGGCTGTGACTAGGGAGAAGGTTGAAGTGCCTCAGGTTAAGGAGGAGGTGAATGTTATAAACCAAATAGCGAGTCTCAAACTGGTAGATCTCATATTAAGTATTTTAAGTGTTTGGGTGCGGGCATATTGCTTCACAATGTCCAAACCGACGAGTGATGATCATTAGAGAGAATGGAGAGTGGGAGTCGGATGATGGGAGTAAGAGTGATAGTATGCCTGGGTTGGAAGATGTTAATGGTGAGACTTGTGTGGAGTACCCAGTGGCGGAATCACTAGTGGTAATGCGTGCTCTTACTACACGAGTGAAGGTGAATGAAGATGAGCAACAACGGGAAAACTTGTTTCACACTAGGTGTCATGTTAAGGCTAAGGTGTGCAGTTTGATAGTAGATGGCGGGAGTTGTACAAATGTGGTTAGCTCAACCCTTGTAGGAGAGTTGGGTTTACCTCTTATGAGGCATCCACAACCCTATAAATTAGAGTGGCTAAATAATTGTGGAGAGGTCCAAGTTACTAGAATGGCATTGGTAAACTTTAGCATTGGGCAATATAGTGATGAGGTGTTATGTGATGTGGTTCCAATGCATGCGGGGCATCTCTTATTAGGTAGACCATGGCAGTACGATAGAAAGGTGGAGTATGATGGATTTACAAATAAATACAACTTTGTACAGGGTGGAAAACATATTACCCTTGTTCCTTTGACACCACAGCAGGTCCATGAGGATCAATTGAAAATGAAAAGAGAGCGAGGGAACAAAAACAAAGAGCAAAAAAATGAGGGCTTGAGAGAAAATTCAGAGAGGAGAGAAAACTTCAAGGTGAGCTTATATGTGAGAAAAGTCGAGTGTGAGAGGGTTTTAGTGAGCGCTAACATTCTCTCCCCCGGTTTGGATAATTCTTCTTTACAGGACTTCAAGAATTTGATCCATGGCGGTTTAATTCGCAAGGCGTCATACCTCGACTATCCACTTGATGCAGGAAACATGGAGAAATTGGTGAGTAACAGTGCAATGGGATGCAAACACACTAAGGTAACGTCTCAGACCCTTACACCTAAGCTAGCATTTGGAACAACTCATAGACTTAGTATCTTACATAAGTTATGCGGTCTTGCAATTGGTGATATATTTGATAACTCTATGCGTAGAGTCTGTCCAGTTTCATATATGCATATGGAGTCCTTTTTACTTGTCTATGATATACATTTGCTACGTTGTGAGATTCAAGCATGTCATATGGAGTTAATTGCGTATAACAAGCAACTAGAGTGTGTTATGGGTGACATGATGCATGTTTGTTATTCTTCTAATCACAATGTTCCCACATGTTTTGGATTGGACTTATGGAATGTGTCAGGATTAAGTTTAATGTCTCATAACCCCAGACCGCGCTTTGGTACTTCTAATTCACTGATCTTGTTCATTTTAATCTTTTCATCTGCTGGTGTTAGTAATGGATTTGGTAAGACACAGGTGATCATGCGTGTGAAGTGGACACGAATTCGATGGCGGTCCAGGCTACGTCCTCGGGAAGATGGACAGTTTCATATCATTGCCATATGCAGAGTCAATGGATACAACTTGGTTATTGGGGATAAGTTTGAGATCGTTGATATTTTCGAAGTTGCTAATGTTGCTTCGTTTGGTGCAGATTTAGATTCGAGGTCGAATCCTTTCGAAGGGATAGGGGATGATGTGATCCGGGATGTACAACGAATCTACGAGAAATGGGCGAACATTGGAAAGGGACCTAAGCTGGGATCGAGTATTCTAATAATCAATAAAAGGTATACAAGCACTTGTTCGAGAAGCGGAGCACGACATGTTGGAGTCAACACATCAAATATCAGCTTTCATGTTGGGGGTGGAAGCCACAAAGCGACGGAAGGCATTGAAAAAGAGTCAAACGAACAAGGAGGAAAAAAGGGGGTCAAACAGCCAACTATGCGGCCGCATAGTTGGGGACGCATGCGGCCGCATGCGAATGGTCAGAGAGCGGCTGAAGTTCATCCAATTAAACTATGCGGTCGCATGAAAATGTACTATGCGACCGCATAGTACTTTTTCGAGACAGAATTGTTAATTTTCGCAAGTTTCCTTATTTGGTTAAAACTCTATTTTATTTCCATATTTTTGCATATTTTGGACCCAAATTCGTGGATTTTAGGGTTTTATCATGTTTAGTATAAATAGGAGTTCTTTTTCATTGTTAATGACCTTTGACGTTTATTGAGATTTATATAAATTTTGTGAGTTTTCTCCTCCAATTTCTTGATGGTTTAAAGACTTAATCTTGAACTTATCAAAATGATATCGCAGTTCTTTTGTGACGTTCCCACTGCACGGTTCTAGTTTCGGGTAATCAACGGGTCAGATTTCTCGCGTGGAATCTTGGTTCTTGGTACGGGTCGAACGAATGGTCGGGTTTAAGCTTTGCTCGGCATGATTTCTAGCTTTCTTGGATTTGTTCTTCTTGTTCGTGGGTTTTCAAACCTGTTCTTGGTCGGGTTCACATCACCATATGTACATCATTTAATCATTTTCATCAACTTGTCCCATCACATATACACAATTTATTTTTGAACACAATTTTATTTAAATGGATGATATATATAGATTTAAATCCTGAATATTTATCTACTTTTTTTTTATCTAAAAGTTTAAGATTTAGATAAGTTTACATTCATATCTTTTAAAGATGTTGAATTTTATTTAACTCTAGAAAAAAAAATTGTTTACTAGAATAATATTAATCAAGAATATTTTAAAATTTAAGGCCAAGACATGTCAAGTTATCCTTAGTTACTCTCCCATTTTGTTTTAGTTTTTTTTTTTTCCTCCATTTTCTTGTTGGATGTGTTTGATTGACTCCTTTGTAATTTTTAATTAACTAAAATAAATGACACGCGTAGGGATTGTAACTGTAATTTTTATTGTTATTGTTGGCCAATTTGACATTTACGCAATAAAAACATTAATTAATAGGTGATGATTAGCAATTAAATAACTCAATTAGTAAACACGTAAGCTTTAGAGGAGCTATTAGATACATATGAGATTAGTATTCTTTTTTTCCTTTTTACCTTGTTTCGTATGTTTAGCTAGAGAAAGGTGATTTGAATATCGAAAAGCTTGATTGATAAATTGAATAGGACATGTGCATACGCGGATTCTAAAATTTGTGCATGCACGATTCTAAAATTTTTGAAGTTTGATGACTTATCGGGTTGGATACACATTTATAAATTTAGTCAAAATCAAACATTAATTTTAACTTAACATTCATAATTAATGTTCATTATTATTCACACATTTTGTGGGATTTATAGAAGGCAGAAAAACTCGTCCCGTCCCGACGGGTTGGTGGGGCGGGGTGTAAGTCGCCGCCCCCGAACCCACCCCGTGAATAAGAAAAAAAACATTAAAATTAACCCATACATCACGGCCACAATTTTCCCATCCCACCAACACAATCCACAATCTCTAATCTCCAACCCATACGGCCATACCCCTCATCTCCTCCCATAACCCTAATCCACATCCCGTGATTCCTGTTGTCGGCGTCGTCGCTTGCCTGCTGCCCACTCATCTGCCGATCAAATATTTACATGGAAAACGACAAGAAAAATGGGTCAAGTGCATTTCACGTGATGATTTGACGGAGTGCAATATCGACATATATCAATTAATTATGATTGCAAAATGCTTAAAATTCTATAGTGGATAGCGTAATGGTAGTCATCCATCATGCTGACTGCTGAGTTGCCTTTCTCACCTCAAAAGTGAAAACAACTTCCATATATTAACTAGATTAAAATGTCTCCAATATTCTAAAGTACCCTTTGATTATTTTTTAGTTTTTTTTTTTTTATTAAAGATGATTAACACAAAGTCAACCAATAAAACAAAATTAACACGTATTGTTACTTGTGTATGTGTCCTTGCATTTATAATTATAGGAATATGTGTGGAAGAAACTAACCTAAATTTATTTTGAGTAAATATTTTCATGGATTCACAAAATAAAAGGTAATGTTAAGTAAACTAAATTAGACATAATTAAACGTGACGATGGATAAATATTTTGTTGCGTTCTCTTTGTCACTCGTATCTAATCTTGTAAAGTCCAACTTATCGAATTTTACTGAAATGAAAAAGAAATTGATTAATCACATTTGGACAGGTTACTTAAAGAAGAAAAATGTCTTAATCCAACAGATTTAAACTTCCAAAATTCCAACATTTTTCCAGTATTCCAATGGCAGCATGGGATTTCCAACAATGAAAAATGTTGACATCTATTGGAGCTATGCATGACTCGTATAAATGCTTGACAATCAAGTTTTTCTATAGTTGTCCTAATTGATATGCAGCCTTATAAAATTCTGTCATCATAATTTCATTTATATAATTACAATATGATGTGGGAATGTGATGGTTTTGGATACAAACAATGGCTAATGCCAAAGAAGAATGCAATGGCGAAAAAATGTGGCATCTTATAGAATAAAAAGGTGACTAATAGCCACATATTCTATTTAATTATTAATAAAATTTAAGACAAGATGGAATTGGTGCCAAATTTAGACAGATTCTTGAGGTTTCTAATTGGTCGTTACTGCATTGAAGTTCTCAGAACAAGAAACATATAAAAAGGTCAAAAACAAATAATTAAATGACAAGAGAATGCCAAATTTGCAAATTTTAAGTGGATAAGTTGTGCAAAATTTATTGGCCTCACTCACTCACTCTCTCTCTCTCTCTCTCTCTCTCTCTCTCTCTCTCTCTCTCTCTCTCGTTTTATCAGTTATTTGATAGCTATAGTTTTGGCAGCTTAAATCCCCATTTGTTTCTATCTATATTTCATTTTCTCTACGTGTTTGATAATGTAGGTTAGAGAAGTTTTAAAAAACATAAAGAATTTTAAGTTTTGTGTATTGTGTTATGTCATACAATGTAATAGACATGTACATTGATGTTAATCGCGAAATCAGTCTACCGGATGATTCGTCAGAGAAAAATTCCTATGAGCTACATATGAATATTGTATTTACAAACTGTGCGCGTGGAGAGTAGGTATCTAGTGCATGGGTAGAGAATTCCATGAGCTCCTTTATATTATAAGAAGATACCTATTTATAGACGAACTGAACTGTTATATGGGACACATGTTGCTTGATGGGAGCAAAATGCGGCAATTATCTCCAAGATTTGATGGTTATGTCACTCACAAAACTAACATGATGCCTCCATGTTGTGAGTTCTTGGAGGTCCGAATAAACATCCCCATCAAGTGTATAACTTACCTAGTTAAAATATCCTGGTCAAGTGTATGAATTGCCGAACAAAAAGGTCCTAGTCAAGTGTACGACTTTTTTTATTTGAGTAGGGAATGGAGGGAAAGTGTGATGGATAAGTGAATAGTATTTGTGGTCCCTCGAAATGTATGGAGAAAAGTAACTAAGGTATTTATAAACATAAGACAAATATGGACTCCGACATATATGTGTGTTACTTTTGCCTATAAAATTCACCTACATCACACATATATTTATCTAACTTAAAATTTTGTGTAATTGCTATTACACCTCCAATATTAAGAACATACCTTTGAAATTTAATTTATGTGCTCTCAAACTTGGGGATGGTACATGGAGGAGGAGTTGGTGGTGAGGTATAGGAGGAAGCATTTTCAAAGATTAATTAATTTACAATTCCCTCAAGAGCATAACTATTTTCTAAAATGTTATGTTTGGGGTGAGAGGAGAGTTTGAAAATTTGAATAGAAATGAAAAAGTTGTAGTTAATTAGTGTATAAATCAAATAATACGAGTAATTGGACATAATGTTTATGATATTTGTCACTTATTACTCACATTGTTAGATCATGTTGATTGATCACATTGAAGTTGAAAATTGTTGAAATCTTTTTCATCTACTATGGACGGGAAAGGTGATCGTCTAGCAGGTTTTATGAACCTTTCTTCATTCATGTCTCATAAGTGCTACAAGACAAGCACAAGTATTAGTTTGAGGCCCCAATCGTAATCCAACGGATGAAAGAAGGTAATAGATAATTTTTACTTTGACGGTTAAATCAAATACTAGGATGCTTGAAGTTGAAGCCATATTTTTATTTCAAAACAATTTCGTTGCATTCTTGATCTTGAACTTTCATTACTTAGCACATATTGTCTGTGATGACAGTTTTAGTCTGAAGATTGTTTGTTTTAAATTAAAATCTGATTTTAATCTAAATTAAAGTCAAATAATCAATATCAACCACATCTTTCTTGGGTCCCACAACTTTTTGACCACACATTTCAAAAATTCTATCACAATATACTAAAAATCTGATTTTAATTCCCACCAAACACCCTCTAAAATTTCTCTTAGAGTACTTAAAATAAGGAGCACATATTTAGTCACATTTTTGTATTTATTTTTAAAAATACAATGAGCAAATAAGTTTGTTTAAACTCTTTTACAAAAGATTTATACAAAAACTGTCATGGAGAACAGATTTACTAATTAATAAAAGATCAAGAATGAGAATGTAATAAAGAAGTTTAGAAAACAAGTATCATCTTAAGATTATGAATATTTAATGCATTTAAAATATATTGTACTTAATAAAATCTTTTATGTCAATATAGCCACCCATAAATAAAGATGGTAAAATTTACATCTTAAACATGAGTCTATATTTCAACTTATATATATAAAGCAGGTATTTGGACTAATTTTCACACTTTGAAATGCCCTCCTCGCCCCATTGTTGGACACTTTGTCTGGTCGGTCCATGTGGTTTGGGCCGGTTAGCGATACAGTTGGGCTTAGCGCTTCCACTATACGGCCAGCTTGGTGGGCTGGACTTTTAGCTGTAAGTTTTTTTTTTTTTTTTTTTGAAAGATTAGTACTATTCAACATCACTGGTGTCAAGCACTAATTTAGGTGATAATTGTATAATATTAAATGATAAATTCACTTAAATGTAATGTCATGTTATTAATTTAATTGAACATATGAATGTGACCATTGGATAACTTTTTTTTTTTTTACATATGAGAGACTTTTTGTACCTTTGTTTAATTTAGTATTATTTATTGGTTTATAATTATATGATTGCTGTAAAAAAAAATACTATATTTATCAGTAAAAATCTTTTTAAAATAATAAAAAAAAATATGTCACCTCAATTTGATAAAATAAAAAATTATAATATTTTGGTGCTCGTTGATGAAAAAAGAAATGTTTAACATTTAATATTATCATCATGTCTAAATATGTAGAAAGTTATTAAATTAAACAACAAATCAAAATATAAACATTTAATTACAAATTAATCTATTCTTTTTATAAAATCTTATAAATCTTAATTATGAAGTGATATCTTTCATTGAAAAATTAGAATAAAAGATGAGAGAGAGAGATCTTATAAGAATTTTTTAAATTTATTTTTAATCTTTTTTCATAGTGAAAAAGGGGAAAAGATAATAAGAATATTAAAAGGAGAAATAACTATTTGGAGAGAGAATTTTTATAGTATCTCCGGAGTTCGTACAAGCAAAGAAGAAAGAGAAATGCCCTCACGAGCAGTAACGGAGTAAGTTATTTAGAGCGAGGGTCCTAAAATTGAAGATATAGAGGTGAAGGGAGCCACGGGGGTCGTTGTCCCCGAAATTTTTTTGGGTTGCCAGGACCTGGTTGTTCCAAAAAATTCTTTTCACATGCTCAATTCTATAAAATCGAGTTTTGTTTCTCAACTTCGGGCTACTTAAAATTATGAAGTAAAACATGTTTTCACAATGCCTATATAGTAATTCACTGAAAAGTTAAATAACTTTCATTGTTAATTAGGAACGGATTAAGAAGATCAACGTACCCAATAGTAAAGTGATCACTTTTCCCTTTTTCTTTTTTTTAACGGTTTTGCTACATGTACATTCAGGATGACATTCCCCCTCACAATAGGGGAGGTCATGATTATTTTATTGGAGCGTGGATCCCCTCTTCTTGTAAGAGAGAATGTCATCCGAGATGTTATCCCAAATGTACAAATAGCAAAATCATTTTTTTAATTCTAATTTTTGCACTCTTCTAGCTTATATATAGGCCCCATCATCGCATTCCTTTCTTTGTATTCATTCACCAGCACCCTAGCACCACCCCTGCGCACGGTGCACCTCAGGTCGCTTTTTCACCACCCACAACTACCCAGTTCAATCTTTAACACATCTGATAATCAATATTTGATCCCTGGATACTAAATTTATAAAATTTGCTACTTTTTCTGCAGATCATCCTCCATAGTTGATGGCATCTGCTTCTTCCAACTCTCCAACACCAAGATTTCCTCCAAAAAGGGGTCAAGTTAAAGCTCGACCTCCTTCACTGCCAGTCCACCACTGAGTGGGTACGCTTCTGAGGAGTATTCTGACCAAAAAAAAATTGTCAAAAAATTGGGGGATCCATGTCGCCCCCAGGAACCCCCCTCTCCTCTGCCCCTGCTCACGGGCATGGCGCGGTAGTAAAATATGAGGGTTCTTTATAGAGTATTGGATGTTCGAATCTCCGTGACGGTTGGAATGCATATGTCTTGTGGAGACAAAATTATGGTGCTCTTGTCGCCCCTCCAAAGATCTTATTCACACGTCGTAAAAGAATGTTCACAGGGAAGAGAATTGCATTCTGAATGTTCGGCTCAAGTATATATAAATTTTGATCGCATCCGAATTTATCTGGTGGAAAACCAGAGGGAAATATTGTCACTCCTTAGAATTAGTTAGGTGAAACTTAAACATCTGAGTCACCCAAAAAAAAAATGATAAATATTAAAGGAAAAAAATTAGGATGAAATAAGCTACCTTATGAAATTTTTGTATTTGTACTTTCTACTTAAAAGTTAGTATATAATTTTTTTTTTTTTTTTTTTTTTTTATAATATTGTAAAATCGTTGACATTTTGAATTCTACGTCACTTTTTAAGGACTTTTAAACTCCTTGAGAATACTTGAATTTTAAGGACTTTTATAAAAGACTAGAAATCTATATTGGATGCATCAAAACATGATTTTTGAAAAGTCAAATTGCTTCTTTATTTTTTAATATATTTGAATAATTTTTTAAAAGTACTTTATCTAAAGTTGATATTTGCTATCCAAAATTGACTGTTCAATTTACTGTCGATCAATGATTCATAAACACATTATTTTACACCTATTTTTAAACACAAGCGATAGTGAGAGAAAAGTTGAACATTTTGATTTAAAGTGATGTGTCAAGCTCTTTTACAAAGAGCAAAGATCCCACCCATGCGAGTCTTTCAAACGTGTTTTGAAGTCTAGATTGAATATACCACTTCAATGGACATCTCATGTCCACCTGCACTATACACACGAAATAATAGAAGGTTAAAACAGCATTAACAGCAAACAAATTAACATCAAATCCAAGCAACTCACTCACAAATACAAATAATCTGAAAAATCATACACTCATATTACAAAAACAATGAAGCTTTCCAGTTCATCTACCAACTGATTGATATAGAGCTTTTTCATTCAAATTGTGAATTTCAGAGCTTCAATTGATTGATCAAGGTAGTCCATTGATGTGAACAGCTAACATTTGAGCACATCATCTTGGCAATTTCCTCCATTAGAGAGACCTATTGAAGAATTGAAAGCCAAATTAACCTGTTCCCATGGCCATATATACCTCGAGAGAGCCTAGCCCACACGTATTAGTAAAAAAGAAAAACCCTTTAGAGGAATGGAATGGAATATCCACCATGGGGTGAGAGAATCTTATAAATCACAGTAGAGAAACTCAAAAAGAGCTTATCTATGCAAATTTTCAGGAGTCCACTGCATGGAACACGTCTTAAGCTTCCCATTTTACAGTGCCACAGCTTAAAGATTCTGTGTTTGTGCTGTATGTTCCATAGATATAGTCATCAACCATAATAACTAGTTCCTATACCAGTAATTGAGAATTATAAACTCTAATATCACCAATGAGGAAGGAGGATATTAGAAATCTATAATTTTATAATGTCAAGACCTAAATCTTTGGCTTTGACCTTCAAGGATCTCAAGTAATCAATTGCTTCATCAATAACAACAATTGCATTCTCACCCTTACCGCCAGGAATTATACCCTGCAGAATGCTCACAGTTTCGTGTATTCTCTCTTTTCTTGACCTTTTTCTACCAGATAAGGAAAATAATTTATTCGATTCTTGATATATGCCTTTGCCACAACTGGATTCTGCATCATCCTCCAACTCAGAGCATGTATGAGTTTTTGCAGATCTTGAAGAATACACAATAGACGGTACATCGTATTTTAAATCTAGCAATTTCAACCTTTTCGTTGACCCGACACAATTAGAACCTCTGTCACTCCTTTCCTCAACCATCTCCTGAATACCACCATCGGTCATAGTGCTAGGTGAATGACCTGTGCTTGTCTCTTCATCATCGTCAGAGCAATCACTGTCACTATCAGAGCAGAGAAGAGCATTCAGTTCTTCGGTGTCTTCGTGCATCTCACTTTCCAAATCATCTTCAGAGTTATATTTGGTGCATTCATCCTTGAAAGTCGGCTCCACTGGAAATATGATATCCCGTTGCTCTTCCTTAATCAAATTAAGAGTGGCAGGAGGCTTTGGCCCCCAAGAAGTAGCCCACTGAATTGGAGTCTTGGCTCCAGAACTATAGAGCAAGGTAGTTTTATCACCAGATTGATCAAAAACAAGAAATTTCTTCTGGTCACACGCTGTACCCATATTGGGACATCCTTTTTGTCCCAAACTTTCAAGTGGGCCAGCAGGAAGTTCCGCTTTGGCCATAGAATTCGGTACAGGAGCAAAAGCCTGACGGAAATGAGACGGACAGTAAAACCAATTAGGACAGACATTCAATTCGCTTGCCTTCAACTGTTGCTGCAGGAACAAGGGAAAAGTCCCAGTAGTAGAATCCTCAATAGAGTAGGGATTCATATAAGCAGGCATGGTGTTCAGGGACCTCATGTTAACTGGAGAACCCAAGAAATTCCTAGTGGAAGACTGCTGATTTGGATGCTGATGATGGAACCAGGATGCAGAGTCCTTTTCCATCAAGTGAGTACAGCAATCACCTATTAATAAGCAAGATTTACAGTCAGATGAATCGAGTGTAGAACACAGCTATCAGCAAAATGGGAAAATTCTAGACATTACAGACATACCAGTTTAATTGTAGAACAAAAAATCACTGATTACTTCTTGTATCTTTGAGGGAAATATACACTAAAAAATCCAGCTTAACTTGAATGCAGAGGGAAAAAAATCAATCTACGTAACAGGTTTAAGCAAGTGGCGGAAATACTCGGCCTGAAATAAACCCAACAAAAATTAATTAAAATCTCTTCAACCAGAAGCAAAAGAATTATGACTTCTTATGAAGTTAGTAGGATAAACTGACATATCAAGTAAATATTAAAATTCTACGGAATCTCATTCAACAAAATCGATGGTTGTATTCTAACCTGACAATCCTGGAGAGGTTGAAAACACGCTATAATTCTGACTATAATGGTGGCACACCCTGCAATTCCATTCTCATACTTCAATGCCCGAAATCTTGTCTGACTAGCTGCTTGACACACCATAACTACCTTTCCCCCAATACACTCAAGATAACAACGAACTGTTCAGAGGCTCCGTGATATATGAATTCAACAGTTTGCAAATTCTTTGCTCAAAAGTAGATAACGTTATCTCAGAAAAATAACCACAATATATCGGAAAAGTTGACCACCCTTTTCCTTCAGCAATCTTCCACCCAAAGATGAAGCCACTACACTTAATTGACAAAAAGAAATCAAAGGACCAAATACATCGACAGTTACGTAGGAGATAATACTGAAAACTTGGCAAGAACTTCAGGAACAGAAGAACAAACTCAACTAATTCTGCGAACATAGTGTATAGACCCCATGGAAATAAAAGAACGTATTCTAGGTGTCATAAGGGAATATGTGACTGAGAGCTTAGGGTTGCTGTTGTCTGTGAGGTGATTTTACAGAATCACGCGGCAGTACAAGTTCAAAGAGATAACTTTCCGGAACACATCAATAGAGAGACCATACCACCACATGCTGTTTTTCACTCTGATGAATTGCCACGGCTATTGACTTCTCTTTTTACCTATTGACAGACCCTGCTGGAGTATTGAAACACATTAGATACAGAACCATTGTGAAAAATGGAATGAAATCAGAGAAGGAAAAAAAAAGTTGGAAGTAATGACTAATTGTACATGTCCTTTGGCCTTTATCAAACGTTTGCCCAAATTTGATAAAGTCAAGAAGATTATCAAGAGAATGAAAAAGGAGCCAGGACTATTTCATTGTCATTCCTATCAAAGCAGAGCCGTTATTCCTAGAGGACTCGAGAAGAAAATGGTATCTTTATTTATTTATTTTGAAATGTATCTTCAGCATTCAAAGCCAGAAAAAGGTAAAGAAACATTCATAATCAATAACAGAAACACTAAGCTAAAACCTTTGCCTTGTTTGACACTAAAGAAAAACATTAGGTATGGTCCAAAAATAATTATGAGAGACACTCACCAATTTATACATTTATTTGTCTTTCATGATCCAACAACTGTATCACAAAATATCAAATTGACGTGTATTTTGTTATAAATAGAAGGAAAGAAAATCAATTTCACCTATTCAGCCTTTCACATTCCTCCATGAAATATTAGGGCTCGTTTGGTACCCATTTTTCCTCCATAAAAATAAAAAATATGACCGTTATCCATCACATTTAGCCACCACTTTTGACTTTTCATTTCTTGTGTGGACCCATAACAACTATATTTTTCATTCTCATTCTACAAAAAATAAGAATCAAATAGGGCCTAGATCCTTATTTTTACACCACTGTAGCCTTATTGCAAGACTAAGGTCGGTGTTTCCTTTAAGAGCAAGATTTGAACCTTGATTTGATTTTTCAAGACTAAATGTTTATAAATACAGTTAGGCTGTTGCACATATCTTTGTGACATGATGGCACAACAACAGCATTTTTGTCCATTTTCTGCAAGCGATGCACACAGTGCTGTTTCACAAATTCTGATGCCGCTTTGCTAACTTCTGCCAATTTAATTGCAGGTTTTCATGGATCTTTATTTACCTAGTTACCTCACATCTAGATACCATGGTTACATACATGCACAAGAGATTCTATTTTTTTAGAGCATCTCCAAGACACCTTTTAAACATGAGATGCTCTCCATTTTAAAGAGTCAATCTTTAAAATCATGTTTCAAGAAATTCTTTAAATTAACATTTAAATTTAAAGAGTCAAATTCACTCTCATAATTAAATGCATTCAAAGTGTTTCAATTTTCAAGGTGGAAAAATAATAAGATAAGCTAAAGAAAAACTAGTTAAAATAAAAGATAGAGAAAAATAATATATATTTTTTGGAAGTGGTAAAATTAAGTGTTAAATATAAAGAGTTTGTTGGAGTACTCCAAAATTTTAACTCTCTAAATTTATAGATACTCTCCAAATGATAGAATATGCTCTTTAAAAATAGAGTCTCTTGGAGATGTTCTTAACATTAGATCTCTCAAGTTCATTCTTATAATTGGGAATAAAGTAGGCTCTTGTTTGATCCTCATTCTTTAAAAATATTTTTTTTAAACTTATTTTTAACCATATATTCTGTCCTATGATGCACTGACACGGACACGTGTGTCCGACACATTGATTAAATTCTTTAAAATCCTTCATTTATATTATATAAATTTAATTTTATACTTGTTATTAATATTTCTTGTTGAAATATTTTAAATATAAATACTTATTTGTTATTTACTAATAACTTTCAGATAAAATTAAAAATACATAATATTTTAATAAATAAAAAAATAATCATGATAGAGTGTCCGAGGAGTGTCGGTGTCCGACACGTGTCAAACACGAACACGCTATCCTAGTTGAAGTGTCCGCGCTACAAAGATTCTCTCAATAAAATAATTTTTATATGTAAATCAAAAAAATTCCCTACTTTTAACCACACATTCTAAAAAAAAAAAAGTCAATATTAAAAATCTATTAATCCAAAAAAATTAGGCTCAAACAAACCATAAATCTGTAAAATTTCAAATCTTAATTTCTTACTTCATAAAGAGTTTGTTGGAGTACTCCAAAATATGTAAAGAGTTTGTTGGAGTACTCCAAAATTTTAACTCTCTAAATTTATAGATGCTCTCCAAATGATAGAATATGTTCTTTAAAAATAGAGTCTCTTGGAGATGTTCTTAACATTAGATCTCTCAAGTTCATTCTTATAATTGGGAATAAAGTAGGCTCTTGTTTGATCCTCATTCTTTAAAAATATTTTTTTTAAACTCATTTTTAACCATATATTTTCTCCTATGATGCACTGACACGGACACGTGTGTCCGACACATTGATTAAATTCTTTAAAATCCTTCATTTATATTATATAAATTTAATTTTATACTTGTTATTAATATTTCTTGTTGAAATATTTTAAATATAAATACTTATTTGTTATTTACTAATAACTTTCAGATAAAATTAAAAATACATAATATTTTAATAAATAAAAAAATAATCATGATAGAGTGTCCGAGGAGTGTCGGTGTCCGACACGTGTCAAACACGAACACGTTATCCTAGTTGAAGTGTCCGCGCTACAAAGATTCTCTCAATAAAATAATTTTTATATGTAAAGCAAAAAAATTCCCTACTTTTAACCACACATTCTAAAAAAAAAAGTCAATATTAAAAATCTATTAATCCAAAAAAATTAGGCTCAAACAAACCATAAATCTGTAAAATTTCAAATCTTAATTTCTTACTTCATAAACCTCAATTAAGTTCATAACCGTTAAGTAGTCCTATTTCCAAATTCAACTATTATACATCATTACGAACCTTAAATGTCCTCAACAAACCAAACTATCCATAACCTTGGTTCTAAAGGTCAAAACTTAAGAATCAGCACAACGGTATCAAATTAGCACACTAAGCCTCCGTTTGGCTAGTTTATAAATGATTTATAAACCATTTATGAATGGTCAAACTTCATTGTCAACCACACATTGAAATCTATCCACCTATCAATCAGTCATTTTTATTTATTGATAAATTAAATCGTTTATAAATTCCGCCCAACCGAAGGCCAAGTGTCCCTTGTAGAAATGGGGCGTAAATGCAAAATTCTTTTCATTATTGCGCCATCAAGTCCCAATTCCAACCTTCAAATCATGTTAATACACATTTTCATCATGGTATTAGAATTGTTTACCATCATATGAGCCAACCAAAACTAAATTCCACATGATAATTCATAAACAAATCATGTTTGATCTCCATATCACATTACATAATAATATTATCCCTCCAAATTGACAGATCCATATAAATGTTAATTCTCAATATGTATAAAACATGTGTAGATCGTACATATGAAAACCACATAAAACATTATCATCCTGACCGCATCTATCTGTCATTATAATGTAGCATATTCAACACCAGCATAAATTCTATATTTATTTGTAGTATCACCACAAAATAGTGTATCGCCAATTGTCATTGTAATTAACATAGAATAACATAAATATCAACATCATTCAAATTCTCATTTCAACATAATAAACCTGGGTCAACACACCATTGATTTAACACTGCCATAATCTAAATATTTCACATGATATCCGGTACAAAATGCATTTATATAATTTAAAACACGCCACAAATGCATAAATACTTCTGGCAAATGAGATTCAAATGTTTCAAACTCTTTCCATCTCGGTGTAATAGCACATTCGTAAAAACTCTTTAATTAGAACCTATGGCAGCGAATAATTGATGGCGTGCAACATATATAATGATTCTAATATCCGAATGAACCAATTAAAACCCGATCTGATAGCAAACATCATCAATTCAAAACCATAAAAACCATAAAACATGAAGCCCAAAAAACAGAAGGAAATCAACAAAACACCGCATAGTAGTATAGTACATCTGTAAACCAATTGAAATAACGAAAAGAAACAACTTACACTTAATGAAAGGCAAAATCCAGCTTCCAATTAGAGTTATCACAATCAAGAATCAGAACACAAAATGAACAGCAGAGAAGATTTTTAGAAGGAGAAAGTAGAGAGAAGGATGAGGAGTGCACGGCGGGTGAGAAAGTAATACACTTATATATAGGCACTTCACGTAAAATATCCCTATTGATTCAGCGTCAGTGTTTCAAACGTGTGAACAATCATAACTGACCCTGTGTGCGTGCGGGGTGGACCCCAGAGTGGTTAAGCTGTGATTTCTAAAATTGATTATTTTGAAGAAATTATTTGAGCTAACTGTAAATAATAATTAATTACATTGATTAGTTCATTTTACATTATTGAATTTAAATTATTTATTATAGTTTTATTACTATTAATTAAAATATTTGATTGTAATAATAAGGTCAAGAAGTCTCGACTTATAATTTCATTATTAAAGTTGTAATCTTAATGATTATAGATTTGTGATTTTTAGTTGCATCTAGGCTATGTTTAAACCTATTTTTTTGAGAAATATATTTTGTTATAGTGAACGTACAGTAAAAAGTAAAGAAAATTTTTGATTTCACATGTAGAATTATTTTATTTGAAAAATAAGTTTGATGAAAAATGAGACTCAAGCAATGACCTAACAGAGTCAAAATATGAAGTCGCATATTGATTGATTTGATTTTATGATTTCCCTCATATTTGCTGTCATT
The DNA here is from genome assembly GCA_019395295.1 of Osmanthus fragrans. Classification (NCBI taxonomy): domain Eukaryota; kingdom Viridiplantae; phylum Streptophyta; class Magnoliopsida; order Lamiales; family Oleaceae; genus Osmanthus; species Osmanthus fragrans. The sequence continues at coordinate 3,096,489 of CM033343.1, forward strand.
CTCGCTTATAATTAGTATGACAGAACGATAATAACTCAATAATTTCATCTACAACCATGTATATTAAGTTTTAATACTCGCATATTATTATATTTTATTTTACTCTTTCGGATTCCTTTATAGTTTTTATCGAAAAAGTATTATAGTCACGAGAAATACGTGGCTCGCTCTTCTACATTTTCTTTTTTGGATACTTTTACTTTTGTTATAAAGTGTAACTTTCAATTCGATTCACAATTTATGTGTGCAAATTGATATATGCACGAATATTTTAATATTTTTAAATTTTTTTATTTACACAAACTACAAAAATGAGTTAAAAGTAATGATACATTATAAACATACACATCTAACGTAATCTTAAAAACTTTATTTTCTGTAAAATGTCGTTCGGACAAAAATAAAAATTATTAACATTTCTCGTTTTGTAAAGGTAGAGAATCAATAACCAAAAATACAAAGCTACTAAGGGATGGATTGGCATCCAATGCTTAAAATGAAGACCAAATGATTAAATCTTGACCATTCAAACTATGAATACCAACCAATGTTACTTAATACTTAAATTTCTGAAATGGTATCTTCATTAAATCCATCAAAACTTTACTTTTGAAGAGTAGAGTTTCTTTGAAAAGTGCATAGGGGCCTTTGGCTACTATTATCACTTTTTAATGATGTGATTTATGGTCATTCTTTGAACCATCAATACAAAACCAATTTTTTAACCTTTTTTTTTTTAATTTAGAAAGTATTTATACCATAATTACTTAAAATATTTATACCAATTTTTTTCCTTTTGATATTTCTCTTGACGAGTTTGTGTATTTAGCCCATGTTTGATCTTTATTCTTTTATAAAGTAATTTTTTTGAGAATATATTATCAAAAATAATGAAAGTTTTGAATTTACGTATAAAATATTTTACTGAAAGAATTTGTGGATAATATACTGATATTTCTCGTTTTAATTGCAAAGGGTCGGGCAAGACTTTAAAATTCTCTCTTAACTAATCTCAAAATTTAATACCACAAAATCAAGAGAATCAATTCTTATTATTATTATTATTATTATTATTATTATTATTATTATTATTATTGTCAAACCATTAATTATCTTATTACCTTGTCAAAATTTTCTTCAAATATTCATAATAATGTAGCAGGTATTTATTCGATAATGACAGTCAAATCTTAGCTTTGACTATAATAAGTTTGGTTTGAATATTAATAAATAATTATAAATAAATTGAGTAAGTAAACCATCCAATTAATTAAAGTTCGGAATATGATTAGCTTTTGTCCAATGAGAGCATGCCATGCTTCCACAAATAAAATAATTAGATTTATTACTTTAAAGAAATCTTTGGTACAGAGTAGAAGATCCAATGTGCCAAATTTTATTTATTAAACTAATTACAGTTTAATCTAATAATAATATAGTATGCATATTTTCATGCCCAATTGCATGGAATAGAGGGAACAACACAATCAAGTTCAACCCACAATACATGGATGTACGAGTCACGAGATACAAAAAGTAAAAGGATTCCCGCAGGCACGTCCTGGATGGCTTTTTTTCATTTTTAAATGTGAAGAGTAACTTTGTACCGGCGAAGGGGGGGGGGGGGGGGGGGGGGGGGGGGAAGTCAAAACTCTTTAATTATAACAATATAAATTTATGGATTATTCTTTTTATTTTTTGAATTATACCCCATTATTGGAGCCATCACCTTCTCTGTCCTGATCCTTGATGAAAAAGGTAAATCGCAAGTTATACCTCTAAGAGTACATGGTGGAAAACTGCTTGTACACTTGTACTTACCCAAAATTCAAATCCATATTTCAGGATTCTAACTCTTGACGCGACAGTTTCAAGTAAAGCTAAATTTCTCCACCTTCTACTTTTACCACTTGGAGATGTTCCCTGGGAGCAATTTATGAATTATTCTACATTTACATAACTATGTACATGAGAGTGTCCATAATATACTCGACGCCTCCTATTGGAGGGGTGCCTACGACGAGGGCCCAAAGCAAGCGCCCCTCCAATAGAGGGTGTCAGGTGTCCATTATAGACACCCTTATATATCCTCCTATGTACATGTAGCATAACTCTAAATTTATATACTATAACTTTTTGATACAGAAATTAGATTTTTAAGGTACTCGACTTTAATGTTTAGATAGGAATGACAATTTGGCTCGTTGACTCGGTCCGTCCATGACTCGGTTCGAAAAAAGTCCGAGACAATTCGGCTCGAGGCTCGGGCTAGAGTCGGGTCGGCTCGTATAAGAAAAGAGGAGTAAGAATGCAGCAAAATAAGGGGCAAAAAATTCGAGTCAGCCCGGCTCAGTCCCTTTCCATGTCAAAAGCTTGGGTCAAGCCTTGATATTTGCTCGGCTCAAAAAAACTCGCACAATTTTACTCAAACCGACTCGATTCAATTCGTTGACATCCCTACATCTAAACTAGCATAATGAACAAAATGTCTCTAATAAAAAATCGTAAAAATAATGTAATACTGTTTGTTAGATCGAAAAAGGTGTATCTCGAACAAGATTGATGTTTTTGGATTGCCAACTTAAAATGGAAGCAGAGCTAAAATCTAATTTTATTTTTATAAAAATTGTAACTTTTAACGAAGAAATATTGAACAATATTTTAATGATGAGATGTTCGGTCCATTATTATTATTCCTAGGTTGGCAATGGCATTTGAAAGTTAGGAAGAAAACATGATTACAATTTCCATGATGGCTTTATTTATCAACTTTAATGAAAATAATTTTACCCTCAAATCAATAATGTGCACGCACGCGTGGATGTGGGGGGGGAACTTGAACAACAAAAATTAGCAAATAAGCATAAAAATTACAAGAATTGGTTTGGTGGGGATGGAGCCATTTGGTTTGTGGATTCTCCAACAAAACTATCCCACGCTTTTAAAGTTACATAACCCCCCCTCCACTACTCTTCTTCCTATCCTATACATGTTTTACGTTTTACATATAAATAAATGTCCACAGTTGTATACCACCATAAAAGCATAGACAAACCCACATTACTATTATAATTTAATACCACCCACTAACTTAGACTATTATTCGGGTCAAAAAGGCTCGGATTGTTAAGTTATGTAACAACGGTCCCTAATTTTTTTATTTTTTACATACTTTACTCCAACTTTTAATTTGTGTCAATTAACGTTCCTAACATTTCATAAATATACAGTTGAACTCCAAACAGATAGAAATCATTCAATTGATCGTTAATTGACCAAAAAATTTGATTTTGACCAAATTTGGTAAAGGCAAAATAGTAACTTACTTAATTTTGTATTACAAAATAAAAATCAAACAAAATCATAAAAAAACCAAAAACACCCCATTCATTCCACCCCAACCCCCCAACCAAAACCTTCTCCTCTAACAAGCCTTACCAAAAACAGCCACGTTCTCCACCTTCGACCCACTACCGCCACCACCCACTACCAATTTCGGCACCCTACACCATTTCGCCACCACCCACCATTTGCCACAGGAAAGAGTGAAAATGGTTGTCAAATCCTTAGCAATTTCGAAACCCTTCAAAACCCAGCAAACCCACTATCCATTGTTGATTTCAAAATAGACAAACCCCAAAATCGACATCAAAGATCTAAGAATCGGATTTCCACCAATCGCCACCATCACTAGTGATTGTCAAATCCCCACACAACCACAATCAAATCTCATAAAATCGAAAAATGAAACCAAAACTATTACAAATCTTCAAAAAAAATTTGAAAGAAAAATATGATTTGGGTAGTGGCGCCAGCCTTTGGATGGTGATTTTGACCATCGATGTGGGTGGGAGTGGAGAAGAAGGAAAAGGTGGATCCATCAGCTTTCTGGGTTTTTCATGAGAGTGGCGTAGGTGGGTAGGTTTCTTTTTTCTTTTTCTTTTTTAAAATTATTTTATGTTAAATTTATGGAGTTACCAATTTGTCTTTACCAAATTTGGTCAAAATCAAATTTTTTTGATCAACTAACAGTCAAATGGATTATTTTCAACCATTTGTACACCAACTGCATATTTCTGAAAGGTTGGGGAAGTTCATTGGCACAAATTAAAGGTTATGATAAAATTTGTAAAATTTGAAAAGGTTAAGGATTGCTGCTACAATTTTTCCTAATTATTATCGTTGTACATAGGTAGTATGAGGATTGACCTTATGAATTTCGATTTTGTCCTATCTTATCTTATAAATAGGGAGTCGTTATTAAGTTTTTGGATTTCCATCATAAAAGAAGAGAGTCTAGAGGAGATAAGGTGTGCGATTTTTTCTTATAAATTTCTTGTCATTATAGTAAATTACTATAGCAATGAAAGAGGACATCGTCTCACATTGAAACGAACATTTGTAAATCTTGAATGTCTTTATTTCTTTTTGTAAATTGATTACTCTCGACATAATTTAATTAGGATTTCTAATTCTCAACACGGGTCACACGAGACATTAGCAACCAAGGGCGACGTAGTCCATGACATGTCATGTTGTGAGTTGCATTCAGTAAATACAAGCATATGGACAAAGCATCTATGTCCATCACAAGTCTCATATTTTTCTAGACGATCCAGACCACTAAAATTGCGACCTCACTACAATATTTGGAATCTCTAACTTGTCAAATCTAGTGGGTTAGCCCCCAAAAAAATGGGGTAGGTCCACCGAAATATCGTTAGTTAGAAATGGGACACCAAAAGACAATTGTCAACGCAATTAGGAAATGAAAACATAATTGTCCAAATGCAATAGAGGTTACAAGTTCTAGTTGTCAACTATCATGTTATGCAAGGGAACAGAATAAACAAATGAATACTAACACAAAACACATCTAACAATTAAGATCTTGCGCCAAAAGATAGAAATGGAAAAGAATAATCTTCACATTACGTGCAAATGCATATATAAAATGAAAAATATATGTCCCCAACTACCATTCTTGGTTACAAGTCACAAACATTAAAAAATAAAAATAAAATTATATATACAGAGAGAGAGAGAGGGGGGGAGAGAGAGAGAGAGAGAGAGAGAGAGAGAGAGAGAGAGAGAGAGAGAGAGAGAGAGAGAGAGAGAGAGAGTGAAACTATTCAATTTTTAAGAGACAAAATCACTTTTTTTTCTTACTTTAGCTGCATATTCATTTTCAGTAGTTGAAATTGCAATAATAGGTAGTAATAATTTCTTGCCAACTTGCACGTGATCTTCAAAAATAACAAAGTCATCCTGCATTCTCTCTAAATCACAAGCACAATCAGAACCTATGGCTCTAGGGGTGTCAAGCTCGGTTCATGGACGGCTTTGGCTCGTGGAGCTCAATTTTTTTTCATGAGTCAACTCATTTTTTGTTCATTTTTGGATTTATTTTGTTTACTTTTTTAAAACACATATAAAAAATGAGCATGTTCGTGGCCGGCTAGACTGGTCCCATGAAGCCACAAGCCAAAGGAGCTAGTCGAGCCTAGGATATGGACACAAGCCAAGCTCGGGTGTCTAACAGACTAGCTGGCTTAGGTCAACCCATTGTCACCCTTAAATAAAACCCAAACCTTCTGTGTTACACTTATTCCTGTTTCATATGCTAAAGCAACTATAAATAACCCTTTGAACAACCTTAAATAACCGCTCACAGGATTGGGTATTGTTAGTGAAGTCTCAAAGATGCCTTCATTGTTAAACTCCAGCAGCATTTATGTTCGGCCAGTTTAATCAGAACTTGGCCAGTTTTGCTTAAAGAGCTTTACTACACGAGCATCACGATTGACACCCTGGATCAGGCCCCGATTCTGGCCCAAGGCCACTAAGGCAATGGCCTTGGGCCTCAAGGCATAAGAGGGCCTCAAATTTTTATGGAAAGCCTATAATAATTTTTTTGAAAAGCCTCAAATTCAATTTTACTACCCACCTTTTTTTTAATTCTCAAAGTAAATTTAGTTTTTTAGGAAAATGAATAATTTTTAATAAAAGCAAAATAGCATAAATTAGCTTGATTTATTGAACATTTCAAAACTAAATTAACGGGTTGTTTAAGGAATTTCAAAATGATTAATTAGTTACAATAAGATATTTTTGGTGTTGTTTTATATTATATCTAGTATATATGATATATAGTATATCATAAAATATTTTTAATTTAATGGTTAAATATGATTTTTCCTTCTTCAACACGAAATTTGATTCCCGGTCTCGAACAAATCAAATGGTGAGTGAATACCATAAGTATAATGTTCCTCATCATGGAAAACTATTTGTTTAGACCAAGTTTAATGCAAATACGCTTATATAAAAAAAATTATGTGTAGGGGCCTCATTATAATTTTTCGTCTAAAGTCTCAGAATTTTCAGGGTCGGCCCTGCCCTGGATGATCTCGTATGTGAGTGTGTGAGAAAAAATTATTTTATTCACGTGAGATCTGCACACTCACATGCGACTATCCGTACGATCACTCATAATGGTTGAATAGCATTTTTCTTGCTCAAATGAAAGGGGGCACTTTCAAGGCTGGTTGCTTTTGGCCGACAGCTTGTTCAGACTCCTTACAAATCAGTTGTCTGTCTTATCTCACTTCAGGTGTCTTGCTTGTTTTGAAATTTAGGTGGCCACTTCTGGTTGTCTGTTCGTGTGAAACCCGCAAGTGTATGGGATCGTTGTACAAGTAATAAGATTTATGAGTTAATAGTATCGTTCCCACGAGGAATAATGTCTAATTTGTAGTTCAATAGTTGCTATTAAATTCGAAGTAATCAAAAGAGTCGGATTGTATATATTTTATATTCAATCCTAAACTAAGAAAGCAAATAAAATATTTATCTAATATATGAATATTTGTATTGGAATCGTGAATCTCCTTATTTCCATTTAATTTCACTCATGTATTCAAGACAATTGATAATTCACTTTTATTTAATATTCTTTTCCAAGTTATATTAAACATATGTTCAACACCACCCGATCTTATTCCTAGTCCGAATTCATATGAAAAACATGCAATGATTCGCAGAATTTATCACGCATGATTGCACATGTAATAATTATTATTCCAAATACATGTTGTTCATGTGTTGATTTTTTCGCGTTCTTAACTTATTATAAGTAATCCTACACTACAACAAACAACTTACTATCTAATTGGTGATCAACCAATTAAATAGTTCAATGGGAATGCAAAAACAATCGAGAAAATCAAGAAATGCTAAATTATTTGTCTTGAATTAAAATAAACAAACAATAGGGTTCATCATTCATCCAATACAAAAGAAAAACCTAGCCGATCATCATAGTTATTAAATTATACAAGAAATAATGAAAAGATATTACCCGGATCGAAGAAATATGGAACAAGCTAGAGAAAAATCCATTTTCTTGAATGGAATCTTGAAAAAGTTTGAATAATCTTCAAGAATCTTGCACATTTCACCTTGAATTGATGATCTAACCTTGTTTTTCGCCTCCAAAATATGTATAATATGATGAAATTTAGGTATAAGGGAGGTTCTTCACGTTCTGCACGTGTTTAGGTATATATAGGATGTCAAGATATTATTTTCATGTAGAATTTTATCGGAATAAGGAAACTAGCCCGTCAAATAAAATTTGGTCGGCGCTCGCGCACCATATAATTCATTGTGCGTGCACAATACAATGATTTTGCTCACGGTAAATGCAAATCAAGGCGTGCACAGAAAAATGTCTGTGCGTGCGCGCCATTTTATGCGATGTCGTCTATGGACAGTTTTCAATAATTTGGTCATAACTTTTTCTTTCGAACTCCGATTGAGATGTTTCAAAGTGAGTTGAAAAGCTGACTCAAAGAGATACAATTCTTCCAGATATACGAATTTTCCAATTATAACGTTTGCTATCCGAACATTGGGTCACAAATGGAAGTTAAAAATCTGGAGCATAACTTCTTCGGCTGGAAATTGATTTGTGAAAATGCTTCAACTCTATTTCGTTCCTTTGTCCTCCAATTGATGTCATATGATCTTCAATCATCGTTTTGTGGTCTGAATCAACTATAGGATGTTTGCAATTTTAGTCATCAACTTTTGGATTTTGTCATTTTCACTAGTTTTGCATTCTTTTCTCCAATTCTTCGTCCAAACACGATTGTTTCCTAATAAAAGTAATAAATAAAAAATTAAGCAATAATTCGTCCAAAAAATAACAAAATATCATCATTTAGGACCCCAAATAAGTGTAGAAACTACACTTATCATTGTCATCCTTGAGGATTTGATTATGTCAATAATTTGACACTTCGTGTTCTAGATTAGCCAAGTTTGTAATGTTTTTAATTATATTCCGTCACTTGATTTGGATTACTAGATCATTGGATCTTTGTAATGTTCTACTTTGAATGTTCGGATATGCCCAAAGTAGTTGTACTCAATTTTAATTAATACCAATTTATTTACCTGATTAAAAAAATGTGGTTTACATTGCTCTCCCATAAATCTACTTACGAAACTAACATCAAATTAGGTATTAGTAACAGAACACGTATACATTATACTAACAACAACATTTGCATATACACCTTAAACTCAGTGGCGGAGCCAACTCCTAGGAGTTGGGGGGTCCTAGAATTGAAGATATAGAGGTGAAGGGGTGGGGGTGACGGGCTGTCCCCGAATTATTTTTTTTCCACCAGCAGGTTATAAACCTATGGGTTTTGTAGTTACAGTTGAGTCTGATGAGCATGATCTTGAAGAAGTAAGATGTGTTCGCAAGTTGTGAAGCTGGTGATGTGATATTTGACCAAAGCTCTTTCTTATCGAATGACGAATTTCAAATTTGGAATACAAGACCGTGTAAAAGGGGAATGTTCCATAAAGGTCTTCCTGTTGGAACATTTTTCTATAGTAGAAACCAAAGTTTTAAAGATGAATTGAACATTGCATATTTGAAGAATTTTTACTTGTTCCTTCATGCAATATCAAATCTTGATCAAGTTCATGCACTCATTAATCACTATGAACCTACTGTTTTTTTTTCCATCTGGATGAAGTTTATCCTTCGTCTGTTTCATGGTTATTTGAAAATGGAGCACTTCTGTACAAAGAGGGAAGAGAAAAAGGTTTAGACATCAAAAGACTCAAATTTTGAAAGATACACAAATTTTCTTTTAAAAATAATTTTTAAAAAGTCAGAAAATTAGGGGGTCCAGGTCCCCCGCCCCCGGACCTGGACCCCCTAGCTCCGCCCCTGACCTTAGTCATATCCTCCTCTGCAACCATTTTCGTGGTGACAAATGAGAAGACAATTTGAATTTGCATCCATCGAAACGCTTTACAACCTCTTTGGACAAGCTTCTCTCCCCCACCAGAAATCTACTTCAAGAACAACTTTTGCCGCTCTATTGCTCCAGCCCAACCACAATTAAACCATTGCTATGGCTCTCCAGCTCAAAATCCACCCTTCTACTGAGATTGTCATGGAGATTGAACGTCACGAATTTGGTCAACCCTAACCTCGCCTTTTTGTGTGAATTTTAAGTTAGCTTTTCTGTTTTGTTAGATAATTATATATTTTGAAGGCAGATTTATATGAGAATCGGGAGTGACGGGAATGAATGTACTTTGTTAGATTGTGAGCTAATAATCAACAGACAAATATGTAAGTGTTATACTCTAAGTCCAATCAACTTTGGGTATAAGCACTTATGATATATGTTTAATATATTTATTTTGACAAGATCTATTATGATATTAAATAATAAAGTCCGTAGATTCAAATTTCAGTAATTTGTTAATCACAAAGAGTCGTGATTGTGAGATACAATATCCATATGATTGAATTTTAAATCATCTGTGGTCGTAAATAATAAGGAGATACTGATATCGTTATTACGGATGGACCATTACGTGTGGCATTCCTTACTTGTGAAGTAAGTAGCCGATTTCACAAGTTAAAATATAATGACACTTAAATAAATACGTGAATGTTTTGTTATAGAACAAGACATTGGAGATCCGCTAGGAGATTCCACATGGATAACTATCTAAGTGCTAATTGTTAATTGTTAATCTCTAACGTTTGATAGTGAAATTGGTCTTTCTACTTGAGGTCATCATAATGCCTTATATGAGGTCAGTCATACTTTGGTGATGTTGAATGTTGCTCTGTTAATGGTCGCTAATACGATATCGTCCGGGTATATCAAGAATCATATGAAGGTTGTGAATGTTCAATAGAGAATTCGTCACTCTTAAATAGTAAGAAATTATGATCTATATTTCATTCGTTTCAGTTGATAATGAAATTTTTGGTCAATGTGTACTCATACGTCGGAAAAAAAAATTTCGACTTACATTAACTTAATAGTTGAATGAAAAATATGATCGATAATTGAGATTGACACATATCCATATCTCGTAATTAATCGGATCATATTGATGAATTGATTATAATTTCACGATAAACGAACAAGTTTTGTTTTGTCATACCACTGATATTTTCCGTCACATGTATTGTTTTGACAAATTGTTAGATGTCAATCTGGGATGACATATGTGAATTGTTGATAAATCAAAATGGGTGTTTTGGTTTATCGATTTTGATTATATTAAAAAAATAATTCGCGTCGTTAGATAGAGTGATTGGAACCTAATGGGTTACACACAAAAGGGGGACTAGAAGAATGAGATTTATCAATTAATTAATTGACAATTGTTGAATAATTAATTAATTGAACTGCTTATTAATTAATTAGATTAATTAATTCATTGACCAGATTTAATTAATTAAACGCAGAGCCAAATCAAGTCGTAAAACAGGTTGAACCCATTTAGGGATGGCAATGGGGCGGGGCAACCTTTCCCAGGCCCCGACCCATTGGATAATTTCCCGTCTCATACCCGTCCCGTTACCCGTTTAGGGCGGGATAGGTCAGGTCGGGGCGGTTAGGGATCAATACCCCGTTTATTACTCATTATTATCATTATTATTAATATAATAAGGGTGTTTGATTTGTAGAGTCCAAAGTTTCAGAAAAAAAGATATTCTCCTCTTTGTCGAATGTAAAGAAGAACAAAAAAAGAAACAAAATAATCAGATAGACGTGAGAATTAAATAAATATTAATACAACGTTTACCAAAGAAGTTTAATAAATCTTTAAATACAAATAAATGATCAAAAACATAAGACGAAAATTCAAGGAAGAAGTAATTTTTATAATTAGCTTGGATTGTAGACTGAAATGGTGTTCTTGAAAGAGAGAAAAGCAGAGAAAATCTTGATATCAATTGACAACCCATCAGTCCAACGGCCATAGAAATTGGAAAGTCAAAATATTTGTTTAATTTTTTAGATTTTGAATGGCGGCATTGCAGGTGAGAGGTGGCGTTGAAAATTGGGCAAGTGAGCATTGGTTGGCTTAAAGGTCTAGTTGTGGATTTGGGCCTAAGTTGGGGAATTGGGTAGGTTATATACTGAAACAGTCATACAGTAAATTAAATAATAAAATACTAAAATAAAAGTTAAAAATTTTAAAAAATTTCGGGCCTGGTCGGGAACCTAAATACCCGTCCCCTTCTCGTACCCACCTCAAGTCGACATTCCCTAACCCGCACCCGTCCCGAATACCCGATTAAGCGGGTAACCCGCCCCATTTGGGACGAGATCCCGCGAGTATTGAGTTTGATGAGTTTTTTTGCCACCCTAAACCCGTTTGGGCTTTTATATAAAATAAACTGCTAGAATTTTAAAATCGTAAGAAATTTTTATTATTCTTGTTAGCACAAAAAAAAAAAATAAATAAACTCTAGTTTTCTTTCAATTTTGTTTCTTGTGTGAATTCTATTGGAAGCTACATAATTGGACAACTGTGATAGACAGATCAGAATTTTGTTGGAACGAAAAGGAATAGCAAAAAAGTCAGTAAATTTCACAAAAAAGTACAATTTCTATCTAAACACAACAATTTTTTGACGAGAATTAAATTTTATCGATTTTGATTATATTAAAAAAATAATTCCCGTCGTTAGATAGAGTGATTGGAACCTAATGGGTTATACACAAAAGGGGGACTAGAAGAATGAGATTTATCAATTAATTAATTGACAATTGTTGAATAATTAATTAATTGAACTGCTTATTAATTAATTAGATTAATTAATTCATTGACCAGATTTAATTAATTAAACGCAGAGCCAAATCAAGTCGTAAAACAGGTTGAACCCATTTAGGGATGGCAATGGGGCGGGGCAACCTTTCCCAGGCCCCGACCCATTGGATAATTTCCCGTCTCATACCCGTCCCGTTACCCGTTTAGGGCGGGATAGGTCAGGTCGGGGCGGTTAGGGATCAATACCCCGTTTATTACTCATTATTATCATTATTATTAATATAATAAGGGTGTTTGATTTGTAGAGTCCAAAGTTTCAGAAAAAAAGATATTCTCCTCTTTGTCGAATGTAAAGAAGAACAAAAAAAGAAACAAAATAATCAGATAGACGTGAGAATTAAATAAATATTAATACAGCGTTTACCAAAGAAGTTTAATAAATCTTTAAATACAAATAAATGATCAAAAACATAAGACGAAAATTCAAGGAATAAGTAATTTTTATAATTAGTTTGGATTGTAGACTGAAATGGTGTTCTTGAAAGAGAGAAAAGCAGAGAAAATCTTGATATCAATTGACAACCCATCAGTCCAACGGCCATAGAAATTGGAAAGTCAAAATATTTGTTTAATTTTTTAGATTTTGAATGGCGGCATTGCAGGTGAGAGGTGGCGTTGAAAATTGGGCAAGTGAGCATTGGTTGGCTTAAAGGTCTAGTTGTGGATTTGGGCCTAAGTTGGGGAATTGGGTAGGTTATATACTGAAACAGTCATACAGTAAATTAAATAATAAAATACTAAAATAAAAGTTAAAAATTTTAAAAAATTTCGGGCCTGGTCGGGAACCTAAATATCCGTCCCCTTCTCGTACCCACCTCAAGTCGACATTCCCTAACCCGCACCCGTCCCGAATACCCGATTAAGCGGGTAACCCGCCCCATTTGGGACGAGATCCCGCGAGTATTGAGTTTGATGAGTTTTTTTGCCACCCTAAACTCGTTTGGGCTTTTATATAAAATAAACTGCTAGAATTTTAAAATCGTAAGAAATTTTTATTATTCTTGTTAGCACAAAAAAAAATAAAAAATAAACTCTAGTTTTCTTTCAATTTTGTTTCTTGTGTGAATTCTATTGGAAGCTATATAATTGGACAACTGTGATAGACAGATCAGAATTTTGTTGGAACGAAAAGGAATAGCAAAAAAGTCAGTAAATTTCACAAAAAAGTACAATTTCTATCTAAACACAACAATTTTTTGACAAGAATTAAAATTTAGAGTGTGTTTGATAGAGATTATTTGGAAAAAATGAATTTTAAAATAGTGATATGATGGAAAATATGTGGTTGAAAGGGAAGGAAAAGCTATTGATGTGATGAAAAATATTATTTTATTAAAAAATATGTGATTGAAAATGAGTAGAAGAATAAAAATAAGAATGAAAATGTTATTTTTCACTATGTATATTTAGTAAATTCCCAATAAAATAATCTTCATCTAAATCATTTGAGTTGGTTGATTCTAACCATGGATAAAAATTGATCTCTGGTAGTTTTTTTTTTTTTTTTTTTTTTTATGGTGTGACCGTTTCGTTCACCCCTAATTAGACGAGAGAGAAATAAGATGCTTATTTGAATAAAATAGCATATTATCATATCATATTTTAGTTTCTGAGTTCAAACTTTCAATTAAACCAATTTGTTTCTTGAGCCAAATCCAGCCCTCATTTGACAAAGTTTTTCGAGATTATGAACTAATCAATTTTTATATTTATGTTCATAATTTCATACAAAAATATTCATTTTTTCACTTATTTAAAAAAATTACTTCTATAAATTGGATTTGAAATCAAATCAAACTTTATCAATAATCACTAAACTGAACATTTTACATTTTTGTATGCCATATAATTGGAAATTCCAACAGTTTGATGAAAAAAGTAAATAAGCGTAACGAAGCACGATTTAATATGATATGGAAATAGATCCAGAAAATATACTCATCGATAGGTTAACCATAAAATCGTTAGGGAACAAGATTGTTGCATTAATGAAATCTATTAAAGATCTGATTAAAACATCGCTAACTTAAAACCCCCATTTGCATTCACCAAACACTAACCCTAATACACTAAATCGGCTTTTTAACCTCCAAATCCATACAAAGTACGGCCCTGCCTCTTCAAAGCATACACGACATCCATGGCAGTAACAGTCTTCCGGCGAGCATGTTCTGTGTAGGTGACAGCGTCGCGAATGACGTTTTCGAGGAAGATCTTGAGCACGCCTCTAGTCTCCTCGTAGATGAGACCGCTTATACGCTTGACGCCTCCCCTGCGAGCCAAACGGCGGATGGCCGGCTTAGTTATGCCCTGGATATTATCTCTCAGTACCTTACGGTGCCGCTTTGCGCCGCCCTTTCCCAACCCCTTGCCTCCCTTGCCCCGACCTGACATTTTTCCGGTATCCTAACTGTGAATGAGAATAATACGAATGCTTGAATTATATTTTACAGCTGAGTGATGATGCACAAGTTGCATTTGGTATGTTTATATAGAAAGCGTGAGGGGATGGGAACATGTGACATCCGTTGGATTTCGAAAGTTAATCGACGGACAAAAATTGCGATCCGCGTCATTTAATTAGTGTGGTTGCCATCCGTCGATATAGGGGTGAATCGAGGGTGGATAGTGGGGTTCAAATTTGATGGTGCGGATCGTGGTTTTTTATAGTTGTAGCCCTGTTTCTGTTTCGTTGTAGGGTGAGGGGGTGTGGAATTTTAAGAATGGCCTAAAATTGAGCTCTTGGCTCACTCATGAACTCAGTTCGACCTATCAGATGAGCTCACTTATTTTCACTTTGTAGCAAGCTGAGCACAATCCAACCACAGAAATTTCTGGGCTCGATTCACCTATGGATGGGACAAGCTGACTCGCAAACCTCTCACGTTCTTGAATTTTTTAAAATTAATATAATACTTCTATATTTGATAAATTAAAATTTCAAATTTAGACCAAGTGCTGACTTAATACATTCATTGGTAGGTAAATAATTGAAGGGAAAAACATTTTATAAGAAATGTCCTAGTGTTAAATACAAGAGTGATTTTAGTGGCTACCCTCAATTCATACGATCAATTAAGCTCCATAAAATGAAGGAAAAGGTGCAACTTGCAAGTACCTTTAGGTATCAATTTAGTAGTGGCAATGGGCCAAGCTTAACTGGCTCGGCCCATTTTCAGTCCATCTACCCACGAACTCTGTTCGTCAAAGTGACGAGCAGAGCTCAAGCTCATTCAAGCACGAGCTCGGGCTCGACTTAACTCGTGCCCAAGGCTTGAACCCAACTTGACCCATGAACTCGTGAGCTCACGAGCCGAGTCGAACCCAACCCACAAGCTATGTTTTTTCTTTTTAAATTATTTTTTTTTGACTTTTTTCTTTACATTTTTACGAGCCCACAAGCTAGACTCGTGGATTTGTAAATTTTAGGCTCGAGGGCACATTCCAAGAGTCGTTTGCGAGCTCGACGAGCCTAGCCTTGCTGCACTCGTCGAGCGAAACTCCCCACTTGGCTCGGGTTTGGACTCGTTCTGAAACAAGCCCGGCCGCCCATGGGCTAAGCTTTGACGAATCAAGCCGACGAACTACTCTACCACTTTGCCATCCCTAGATATCATGGTTCAATAATGCTATTCATCACATAGTGATAATGCAATAGACTCTTAATTCATTGTTAAATAAAGTTTGATACAGTGGGATCCATCTAGACGGATGATCTTCACCAATGACAACGAAATCATCTCTTTATCACTACTCATTCCCCTGGCCAACATGCTTAAGCCTAGTTCGCCCAAGGGCTGCAATTTTGGTCAACAAGCCTGGTCTAGAGAAGATAAAAAAATATATATAAATAAAAATAATTACCAAGAAGTGCTGTGACACTCATTTATATCAATTGAAGATAAATTTATAAAAAGATGAAAGTGTTAGATATATCTAACATGAACCTTGAAAAACTAGCTTCATTGAGAAGCCAGTCCACAGAAAGAATGACGTACACAAAAATTAATACCGCCTTATTGTCAAAGAAAATCGATTGCTAAAACCTTCACTTCTTCGTGGACGTTATGACAAAACTGCAAAAACAATTTATGCAACGAACATAGCCTAGTATGATTCAAATATGTTGAAGGGAGACCAAAAGAAAACTACTCATTTTGCTGATTCAAAGATCCAATCCGGATTTTCTGACCTGGTATCCAACTTCAAGCCCACAAAATACTTGTATTTCCATTACAAAAATATATAGTTACAGTTACATTAACATGGCAAGCTCCTCCAGTCGAGAATCTAACTCATCTGGAAGTAAGTATATCGACCAGCAAGGGCAACCTGCTCCAGAATAAAATAATTTCATGTAATGGATTGCAGAGTAGGTAAATTTGAGTTCAGTGCCTCTATTTTTTCCCTTGAACAGTGCAGAAGAATCTTCGAGATGATGCACAAACATTAGACGATTGATAGCTCAAACTATTTTAAGCTTAAATTTGCCTAGTCACAAGCCAAAATCAGTTATGCAGTTTAAGAAATAAAATACATAAGCCCCTCTTCTGAGAAAATTGCACTTGACAGTGATATAAGCAGAATTGAAGAAAAAAAAGTGCTGCTCTACCAATGTGATGTAGGACTTGGAGTAAGAGGGAAAGAGAGAAATACAGAAGAGAATTTAGGAGAAAAATCCTAATCAGTAGTCTAATGTTAATTAAAATCCTAGGTACCTTTTCTATATACAAACTTATCAAAATGTTAAAACTAATTTAATACAAACAAGACAAACCTGTTTTAAATCCTTTTTTTTTTTTTTTTTTTTTTTTTTTTCAATTTGTCGTCATGAGGACTCATGCTTTTTCCAAAGTTATCATTTTCTCAATTTCAAAGCATGGAGAAAGGGGAAAAACTCATCAGCACCAACGGCAAAACATCCAAGAACATTTCCTCGCAGCATCTAGTTTTTGAAGATGGAGATGCATTCCCCTACTGCAAACTGGAATGCACTTTAACCAATAACAAAAAGATAAAGAGAGGAAACGTAAACACTTGAGAATTCTCATATTCCATGTCAACATCCTGAATATTCACATAATTTTCTGTCAGTTAATCTTCTAATTGAGAAGGTACCACTCCTAAAATTTCTTCATGCAGTCGTGAACCTTCATCGAAGTTGCCTTCTCTTTCTCTTTCTCTTTCTCTTTCTCTGAGGTTCTGATCTACATCCTAACAGAAGTTTCAAATTGACATTAAAATAAATACTGGATACTAATATGCATATCAATCTTTCCACCTAATTCTAGTAGAACTTTAAGTAGCTATTTCACAAAAATCAACCATTGTGAACTTATAAGAGTGAAGAAACCTTTTATATGGATTTATATTGTCAAGAAAAAAAATATGCATTTTAGTTGCATCACAATATTATTCAGTTTCAAAAGATATATACTCCAAATGACAAGGAAGGCATTTTTGTTATTGTATTAGTGCTTGCTCTTCTATTCTGGTGACCTGGTCCAAGCACCGAGGAAGAGTTACAATGCATAAAAAAAGAAAGGGCTGGGAGCATACTATTTGTGATGATTCCATCATTCACGAAATCATAAATAAAAAGAAAGGCACTCCAAAGATTGGAGATCATGGTTTAAAAAGGCGGTAGTGAGGCGGGCCTCAACTGTGAGCCGCGTGTACTATGCCTCAAGGCAGAATTTTTTAGGCTAAAAATATGATGTTCACGCCTCATGGGGTATAAGGCGTGCGCCTCATTTACAATTTGAAAGGGCATTTCTTAAAAAGAAAAGGGCTCATTTAAAAAGGCATTTTGGGCCCAAACAAAACAATAAAATACCTAAAAAACTAAACGACAGCAAGAAATTATAGAACCAAAAACGAAAATTTAAAATTAAGCCTTAAAAAAACTAATGGTTATATATCCTATTTATTATATGCTCCAACTTTATTTTTTTATATTTTTGTATTATTTTATAATTTTTTTACTTAGATTTTTTATTTTTTGTGAGGCTTACGCCTCGCCTCATAAAAAAAAATCGCCTTAGTACTTAGTTTCGCTTTTTTAAATCTTGCTCCAGATGGTGATAAGGACGAGTCATGAAACGTTTAAAGTCAGAGGATATATACATATAGCAATGTCAATAGGTCAAGTTCCAATGTGCATTAACCTTTTGCTTTATCATCAAATATATGCTATAACATTCAAGACTATTTATATCAAATAATTTTGGGCACACCAGATATTTACATGGGTAAGTAACAAACAGAAAATGGGCTTGAATACAGATTATCGCCATGTAAAACATGTAATGATTTCTAAGAACATACCTCTAGATGGCTGCTGCCCTAGGTGCGGGCCTTCCCCAATTCCTGTAATAGTACGATCCTGAAAAATGTACACATTTAGTGTTACTTTCAACATTAGAAATTCTCTCATACGAAAAAGACAAGAAAAATCACCGGATGCAAATTTAACCTTGACAATCACACATCCATTGCAAAAATAAACAGTAATGTTTCACATTAAAATAAGCAAGAAACACGAGTCTCATATAATGCCACCCAAAACTTGTCAAACTTACTATATTAAGAACATAACGATTGAGAACTGTCACTTGGAGACCATAACTGCCAACCAAGTACTATTGCAAACAACAAGAACCATTAACCACTTATGAACTTAGGTAAATGTGCAGTAACCACAGTTGTCAAAAGTTGTATGCTTGTATTAGGCGAGCAAAACATTTCTATTATATCAGTTGTTTTACCAGTTAATATCGAAACTCAAAAGAGATAAACCCACTCAACAAACATATTTAGTTGCATACTAGAGGGTGGATGCACCTCCAATTTAATATATACACGTGAAGATATGTGCTTGTTGCCAATTGCATAACTGGATATATGGAACCAAGCAACACACACACACACAGAGAATTGGTTAGCCTAGATGCTAGAAGAATATCCCTAAGAGTCAGGACGAACCACATCATAAATCGCCCTCTGATTGCGCCAAAATTCCATGGTAGGCATAAGCAATCTTCCTGCAAAGTATTGAATCACATCAAGGACATAAACAGAAATTTTCAGTTAAATGTAAGGTCACTAAACATCAACAAAGTAGTACCCTCACCCTACCCACAAAAGAAAGAAAACTGATATCATATCATTCATAGCACTTTAAATAAGAAGTAATACATTTAATATGCTGATACTGGAAGGTAAGACAAAAGAAGGACAAACGTGCACCCCTTTGCATGCTAGCACGGCAGTGGGTTGAGGCAAGATTAAAGATGTGGGCAGAAAACATACCTGATCTTGATCTCTTAAAGCCGAAAGACTGTGGAGAATCAACAGGAACTTTCTCCTCTTCTTTCTCTGGAGTGTCCTGAAGCAGATGGGGAAAAAATAAAAGAAATAAAAAAGATGAGTGATACCAAAAAAACAATTTTATGGAATGGTTAATATCTTGACAGAATATGAGAAACGGTTTCAAGCTCTAAACCCATCATGAAATCTCAGAACAGAACATGGATTGCTGGGATTCATTGTTAAAACCAAGTATGTATAACAATGAGTCACAAAGAGCATCTCCAAGAAACTATCTAAACACAAAATACTCTAAAAATAAGCACCAAAGACTCTATTTTAACATTTTTTAATATAAAGAGTGGTTGAAGAACAAAGGCACTCTCTATTCTTAATTAACAATGATTGTATTTAATAAGTTACAAATTTCAATACTCTACAATTTAATTATTCAAATCACATTTGAATTGATTGGCCATTGATATATTAAAAAATTATGTTAAATAAGAGATGATGAGAAATTAATAAATGTTTATTGGAAAAAAAAAATAAAGAATCAAAATAGAAAGTATTGATGGAGTGGATAAAAAAATTTAATATCTATATTTAAAGATGTTTTCTATTATGCAAGCGATGCTCTTCATAAATAGAGTCTCTTGGAGATGCTATAAACTAATTATCACACTTTGAAATTCTGGTGAGGGTGAAAACATAATAATTAAGATTTTGGTCTTAGAAATCCTCTAGGTCAGAATGTTTATACATAGCCATGCAAACATTTCAATATCGTAACTAAAGTGCGTAGGTGCAAGCCATTTGGACTAACTGATGCAAACCAAGCCTATTTCTGCGTCTTCCGCTTTCTTTCTACAATTGGCATTTTCAGATTTATTAACAAAATGTTCGTTACATTCATTACGTACCATAATTGTTATCATGTCAACTCTGTAACTCTTATGACACCACAATTTTCCAATTGGTAAAAGCACACAGGCCAAGTCTTACTCAAGAGCAATAAAAGCCAGTTGGAACGGAACCAACATTGGGGTTATGTCAATAACCTCCACTCTCGAGTTTTTTTTTTTTTTTTTTTTCCTTTTTAAATTTTTGGTTGCATACACTATGAGATTTAGATTTGCAACTTGGACCAGGAAGCCTCCACAGATATGTGGAACTGCATTGGCTTTCTCACTTTTCAATCATAAGCGCTATGGCACCACTATCTGACTGCTTTTCACTTTCAGAATTGACTGGGTCCTAATCTTTTTACAGACATGAACAACACAAACTTTGCAAATTAACAGTGAAGGAAAGACAATAAGATATGTTCTTGTTTGTGTATAAGGCAGCAAGCCAGCAGCCCATCACTCATCAATCCTTCATATATTTCTTCTTTATTTTCTCGGAACATTTAGATTTAGGCCCATAACCTTACAAAGAAATCTAGAATAAAAGATAACTAAGAGAAACCACTATAATCATGGAGAGAGAATTAATTTGTAGATGTTTATGAAAAGCTTACTAACATATGTCAATTTTCTTTCAGCCTCTGTCCCGGATGCTTTAGCATTTTCAGAAACGTTATCTAGACTAGCAACTGCATTGTTCTTCCTTGCATTATCTGGAGCAGCAGACCTAGTAGATAACTTCGCTCTATTTTTACCCCTTTTTGTGCAAGCTTTAGTAATAAAAACTCCGCAGTCCTTATCTTGCGCTGAAGGTTTAGCCTTTTGGTCATACTTAGGTTTAACAGAATCAACATAGGATGCTATGTTCGTTGCATCAGTAGGCTCTTTGCATCCACTAGCTATGAAATTCAGGCTGTTTGTGGCTCCTGAGTTACTATCAGCATTGGCTTCTAATTTTCTCATTGAACGTATTAATGCCCTACCCTCAGTGTGGTTTAAAACCTCCTCAGAAGAGCTGATATCCTTGCCATAGGTAGTTTTATTGGACAAGTGCTCATCTTGTTTCACTCTTTTTTGGTTATCAGAGGCATTCTTGCACTGGCTTTTCTTATGTTTATGACAAGTAGAGAGAGGGTTCTTTTCAGTACGATCCTCAATCGTCTTTGAAGTATAGTTATCCCTGGTTTCATGATTTTCAGAAAAGTTTACATCCTTGTCAGCAATGGTTGAAACAGTGATCTTCTGCACTAACATTGATGGTGCTAAAGCATTTATTCGGTTAGCAAGACAATTATCAGACATTTCCAAAGTTCTTGGATTTTCAATAACATGGTCTCCAAAAGAATATTCTTTTTCTGGACCTCCAGAAGCAAATGGGAAAGCACTTGAAGTATCAATAACATGCAGCTTGTTCTCAGCACCTCTAATTACTGGTTTAGAAGTTTGGGGTGAAATAACAGTTGAAGATTCTGTCTCTGTGCTATCATGTGTGCCTTCAAATTCCACTTTCTCCTGAATCGATCTCAAGTCCCTCCTCTGATTGTCTACACTTTCTTCTTCACCTATCACTGCTGCAAAATCAGTGAAAAGGGAAGACATGGCAAGGGGGAAAAAAGATGGTTAAGAAGAGTCTCAATAATTGGTTCAAACTAAAAAGAACTTTTTTGCCCAGTACTTATTATGATAGAGATTGCTACTTACTCTGCGATCGAGTTTGAAGAACCAGGTTATGTTGCACAGTATCCACAGAATCAGCATCTAACTCGCTTATATTTGTTTCATCTGTGGACAACTTGAATCCCGCAGCTACAAAGTGCAAGTTAGTTCTGCTCCCTCGTTCATAATTGACATTGACTACCGAGAGTTCTGCATTGTCAGAGCCAACTACTGAAGCAGAATTTAACCAGATTTTTCCATATCCAGATGTCCTTTGTGACCTTTGATAATCCTCTGGTTTCTTCTCCAATTTCCTCGCTGAACTTGTAGACCCTCCGGCCACAAAATGACTTAAAATCCCCTCTGAAGAGCTCTTGTCCCCTACAAATTCAACCATATTTGACAATTGCTGGTCAAGACAATTTCCAGATATTTCCAAAGTCTTGGGATTTTCTAGAGTGTAGTCACTGGAAGAAAAATTCTGTTCCTGACATCCAGGAGAAATGCCTGACCCGCTTGAAGTATCAAGACCAACCAGATTGTCATCAGCACCACTGTTAGGTTTTTGGGCAGCACAAACAACTGAATATTTTCTCTCTCTGCTTTTTAGTATGCTCTTGATCTCCCTTTTGTCCCCCTTTGAAGTCAGCATCAATCTGAAATCACTGTTGAGACTGTCTACATGTGCTGCTTCACTAACAAACATCTTGTGTTGTTTAGATATATTGTTTCTAGAATCTCCAGTACCTGCTACAGCTGCAAAATTCAGCACAGCGAAAAAGAAATAATATTAGTAAAAGAAGGTGTAAAGTATTTGGTTTCTACCAGAGTAAACTTTTCCAACAACTACTTGCCATCCAAAATGGCTCGAGACTGTCTACATACTTTCCGATTGAGGAGACAACTTTATTAGGACCAGTTTATGTTCTGAAACATTCTTAGAGGGAGATTCTTCAGCCATGCACTTTTCAGCGTATTCTTCCCAATGAGGAGGAAACCCAAAAATAAAATGGTTGCAAACCTGTTCAAGTGGTTAATATGTTAACCAAGATTCCAAATGAACTACAATACAGCAATTTATGAGATTAAATTGCCAATCAGCAATATGAAGATGTTTTAGATATGTGCTCAAGCCATGTTACTCATTACAGTAACATTACCTCTTACAGACAACCATAACAGCACAAATCTAAATAATGCGTCAAACGTTATTCTATTTTGACGGCTAAGGATTGTTATATAGGCAGCAATAGAGCAACAAGAAAAGAAACTGAATCAACCTTCCACTTTGCCACAGCAGCAATATGTTCATTCCTCAAACCACGTCCCAATGAATGAACCATAGCGATCTATCTGATGCAACTATTCAAGGAAAACGCCAACACATTGTAATGGATTTCTCCAAATTGAGTCTGTCCTCACGAGTCCCAAGTGTCTCTCAAATGAGGAATTGATGCAGCAAATTAGCATGCACACTAGAGCATTGATCAAAGGTATAACTTGTGCTATAAAATCAGTATATCCAAAGGTAGTTTTTGAATTGATGCAGGATTTGTTTGCTTAATTAAGTTGACAGGTTTAAAAATTTTAAGCAAGCATCTTGAAAAGTAAATTCAAGGTGTAACGTGTCGTGGATAAAACTCTACAGTACAGGGTACGAACAGCTGACTTCCAAGTTGTAACAACTAACAACTGATGACTATCCTAGCAAAGAATCAATTAAGACCACAACTTCACATTATTACTAACATTATTGACAAGAAAGATCACTCATGATATTTAGTTATGGTATCGAACACAACGTTAATACTAGTCTGCTTCACAGAATGTGATGAACGATATTAACTTTCGAGCAGTTATTCAAATTGCATGCTCCAAATTGAGCCCCATTTATAAGAAACTCACAGAGGCTAATTTTACACAATGTCGCCAACATTGAACTCCTGAAGTTCCACCATCAGCCACCAACAGCAGTGCAGAATCATTGCAACGCAATTGTAACAGAACCTACGGCTGCTTTCTCCTCTTCTCTCTTTTGAAATTCTCATTTTTTTTCCTATGAAACTTCAGTATCCATATCTCAGATTTTTTCTTTTGTTTCTCACATTCTATATCCAACCCACACACTCTATGCAAATGTGTGTGTGTGTGTGTGTGTGTGTGTGTGTGTGTAATTGGAGAAAGAAAATTATTTATGCAAATGACGATGTGTGTGCAAGTAGTGTTTAATTTAGTGGCATTACAACAGTAGATTAACTTGGAGTCCAACACAAATTAAACTTCGTGCAAGAGGTGCACAAACCCCATGAAACCAATTTCAAGTAAACTGAAGTTAATTGCAGGGAAATTTGACGTGCAAGCTCAAGAGAGGGAAGAGTGCACCCTCAAGTAGTCAACTAAAAGACAGACTCCAGAGCAAGAGAATTCTGCTTCAAGAATAGATTATTTTTTATCACATTATTGAAAAAATTAACCGCCGATTAAATGACATGAAAAGAAATTGTACAAACATACCTCGGATGGAAACCCATTTTCTATTGTGCGAGCCTTATTCATGAAGCCTTTAATGATGACACATATCCCATCAGTGGTCTCAAGAGTAAAGACATCATATCTCCTGAGGATTGGGGCAGAAGAAAAGACTCGCATGGCTTGTTGCCTATTTCACATAAGTAAATGAAGCCTTAGATGAGGCAAATACACGTGACACCAACCATGATGCTTCCATCCCAAAGAGAAGCAGGCGTAAATGTAAATCTGCTAGAAAACAGAAATTTACAGTGACGCTAACAATAGTGTAGAGGATACTTGATGCATTCGGCCAGTTTTACACTATGATTGACCCCATTTTTTAAAATTCATTTTCCCCAAATTTATTTTCAACCATACATTCTCCCAATAAAATAATTCTAAAAGTAAACCTAAAACTTTTTTCTACTTTTTAACCAAACATTCACCAAAAAATCACTTTTCACAAAATCTATATCTACCAGGGACTTAATTAATTTTAGTAGTTTTCTTTAGTTTTTATTTATGCACTTTAATTTTTAGTTTAGTTATGGTCAACTGATTTCAAATATTTATACAAAGTTAGGATTTTATCATTTTCAGGCTGATATTGAATAAATTTTATAGAAGTTGGAGATTTTTGAATTCTTACATACAATATCAGTATTCTTCAAAATCAATAGATTTGTAAATCAAAGTCCATTATTTGGCAGTCCACGACGAATGGTTAAAGTTTGTCAAAAAATATAATTGATTACAAACAGCGAGTCTCAACAAATGTGTGGTTAAAAAGTAGGTAGAAATAGAGGGTCATACAAAATGTGTGGATAATAATAAAGTTTGACTAAATTATAAGAAATTATAATTTTTGACAAACATGGGCTGAACAAACTTATTTCTAAAATTCGTGGGTATTTTAAGAATTAACGTGATGTTTGGTGCGTTCATTGTTCCAAAAATTTCCGCTGCAACAATGCTTCATGCTTATGGTGGATATACCAATGTGCATCTTCC
Source organism: Osmanthus fragrans (assembly GCA_019395295.1). Classification (NCBI taxonomy): domain Eukaryota; kingdom Viridiplantae; phylum Streptophyta; class Magnoliopsida; order Lamiales; family Oleaceae; genus Osmanthus; species Osmanthus fragrans. The sequence continues at coordinate 3,122,054 of CM033343.1, forward strand.
AAACTTTAGAGACAAGGATTTGGAAATAAACATGAGGTCTTCCAATGGGGGAAACAGATTGTATATAAGCAACATTCAAAAATCCAGCCATTTAATCCTCGTATCAAACATGAGAAGCATGTCACCAGCATGAGGATACTTTACAAGTGGAGGATTTTAGTTTGTAAAACCTAATAAAATTTAAAATTCCCTTGGAATCAAAAGAACTTGAAATGACTTAAAATTTACAATTTCCTATCCCCCTATTCTTGTAAAAATGTGTACTTATAAAATCCACTCGGAAAATAAAATTTGTACTGAACACCGAGCGGCAAAAGGAAAACGCAATTTGCTAAAATTTCAACTAATTAGAAAAGTAAGTTACAGACGACAAACAAAAAAGCAACAAATCTATAACAAAACGTACTCTCGAGAAGTTATTCCAGCAACGGCAAGTCGTTTCCCTTTTGAGTCTAGTTCCGCCTTAACTAACCACCAATCAGCCAAACATACCTTCACATTTTCCCAAGAAAAATTAAGAAATTATTATGATGATGTACCAAATGGCATAATGTTTCGTCATTCAAACTTACTGTTTTCTGAAAGTGGGACTTTGAAGCGTCACTCCTCTTGTTTTTGTTGCTGTCACCGACGGGTTTATAAGGAGTCGAAGTAGAGGACGGAGGGCTTGTGCTCGTAGCTGTAGCTTTGGAATTAGGCGGATCGCTGGGATCCCGGGATTTGAGTTGCCGGGTACGGGGCCGAGGAGGAGGAGGCGGTGTAGCGATGACGGGCGGGAGGGGTTCAGAACGGCTACAGCTACGGCCGCGACGCGGGAATTCACGGCTATCCATATTTGTAATTGATTTCACGCAACTACTTCGTCTGGTGAGTGCTGAGTGCCTTCCATTAGTTAGCCTGTTAAATTAAATTTTATTTTTATTTTTAAATTTTTAAATTAAATTTTATTTTTTCTCTCATCTATTTTCAATCACACAATTTTTCATAAAATAATAATACACGTAAATCAAAAAAAATTCTTTATTTTTCAACCATCCATTCTCCAAAAAAATATCATTACATCCATTAAAATCTAAAATAATGGAGCCAAACAGTACCATAATTTCACAAAGTCGTCGCTGAAGTTTAAATTCAATTTTTGTTGGGAATAATTGTCCCAAATCAGATTTTACCTAAATAATTATACAATTTACAGCAACACATAGCCAAAAATCAAATATGTTTGAAAATCATACCACAAACAAGTAAATAAACTGCAAAAACTAAAAAACAAGAACACAGAAACTTGGTGACCCAAATAACCCAAATAAGGGTTAATCTGGGGGCTCAGAGGTAAGCTCATCACTAGTATAAAAACTGCTCAAGAGAGAGTTCACAAAGTTGAGTACAACAATCAAATCGACACCTACACAAAACTCACGATCATCGATCCACAAGGATCTCCCAATATACAACCTCTTAATCAACCCTAACCTCAGACCAAAGTATAACCTGTTCTACAAAGTTAAATCTAACCGGAAAATACCAAATATACAACCTGAAAATCGAGACAACTCACAAGCCAATTAAAGTCAGACCAACACACATTTCGGAGTCCACAAAGAAGGCCAAGATCTAAATTACAGTAAGTAGAACCGCTCATCAATATACAACAAGGAAGATTAGGAAGAGCCAAAAAAAATCGTCTGGCCAGGGAGAGAGAAAACCAATCAAAAATCAATAATCTTCTGGCACGAAGAAAGAGAAGCCCAATAGTCTATCAGATTGGATCTAAGGCCAGCACCTTTGATTTAGATCAACGGTCCACAATAATCCAAACTAACACAGATCCATGTCAATGCCACTTGCCCAATGAAAATGCGCCAGGTAACCAACCAAAGGTAAGAAACGGGTTTCCACTTTTAAAGACGCATTTGGGGTTTAAAGAAAATATATTTTACAATCTTCATCTTCTTTTCTCAAACTCCTAACTCTCTCTAGTTGCTACAATTCACATAATGATAACTTACCCTACATCATCGCCCTAGTACCTGTAAAAGAAAATACTCATTATCAATATATGAAATTGATAAACAAGTTCTAAAAAAAAACTTACCGATTGAAAACATTTCAGTCTCATATCGAATGGACATACAATAACATGTATTTTCTAAAGAGTAACTTCAACAAAGAATGATACTTCACCTTAATCTATGTTTACCTCTCATAATAGACAAATTTTATAATAACCAACAATGCAATTTGACTAACAATGAGATTATTAAGAGTATCATGCAAAAAATAAAAATCACACAAATGCTTTTCAACCAAATGCTTCCTTTTACAAATTTCCAATTTATGAAGTCATCCCCCAATGTAAAGAAATAGGTAATAATGGATTTCCTCCAATCTTTGTCACACACAAAGACAACATCCACATATCCTATCAACCTATCAAACCTCTTCAATTTACAAACAATGTGCTTCTTCACCTCAAACCTTAAGAATTGACTCATATGGATATTTTTCCTCCACTTCTCAATGTAGGAAGGCAATTTTAACATTGAGTAGTTCAAGTTCCCAAATAAATTGGACAACTAATGCTAAAATCAATTTTATTGTTTTGTATTGAATGATAAGGGAAAATATCTCAATATAGTCAAACCCTTATTTTAGTTTCTAAATCCACTTACATTGTAATATTTGACCATTAGGCAAACTAACTAAACTACAATTCTTAATTTGTCTATTTTCACTATCCCTATCCAATTGGTAATCTAGGATAGAATTATATTCACTTACCGGGGTGTTAGTTTCCATTTCAGTTTTACCATGAGGTACACCAACCTCAACAATCACAGGTTCATTCCCATCAGAATGATTGAAATCATATTTTGTCAACTTCACCTCATTCTGAAATTTCTTATTAGATTCAATTTCCTCAAAATCATCATATTTGAATTTTAAACAAGACATTACAGATTCACTAAACACATCCTTGCTGTTAATGATCTTAATACCAGGTTCCCCTAAAACCCACAACATGTAACCTCTAACCCCCTTATGATAGCCTAACTAACACATCTAATATCCCTGGGTACCAACTTGCCCTCAGTTTGGTGTACATATGCTACACACCCAAACTCTCTTAACATGTGTTAAATTCAAAGGCTTTCATGTCCATAGTTCTTGTGGAGTCTTAAGCTCAACAAAATTATATGGAGATCTATTCATCAAATAGGATGCAGTGCACAATGCCTCAACCCAAAACCCCTTAGCTAGGCCTGAACTAACCAACATGCACCTAACCTTATCCATTAAGGTCTTATTCATTCTTTTTCGCAACCCATTTTGTTGAAGTGTGTACTTAACTGTCATTTGTCTCATGATTTCTTTTTGCTTACAAAAGTTATCAAATTCCGCGTTACAAAACTCTAAACTATTATCGGTCTCAAAGTTTTTAACTTCTTATTTAATTGATTTTCCGCAATTTTAAGCCATGTCCGAAATTTATGAAAAGTCTCAGATTTAACCTTTAAAGGGCTAACCCATACTTCTCTAGGGTGATCTATAAGGACGGAAAGTACTTATTTCCACGAAAGGTATGCTGCTCTTCATGCCCCCCACAAATCTGCATGGACATAATCCAAAGATCTCTTAATTGTATGTGAACCCTTCTCAAAACTCACCCTGTGAGACTTTCCCAACAAACAAGTCTCACAAAGGTTTAAAGGTTCAATAAGACCTTTACCAAGTAACTTTTGGTCACTTGAATGTTTCAAACATTCATTTCCTATATGCCCCATTCTTTTGTGCCATATGTCAGATTTATCAACAGTAACACTTAGGAAATTAGCTTCTTGTGAAGCAATAGCATCACCCATCATGTAGTACAACCCATTTTTCTTTGGTTCTTTCATTATAACTAGGGAAACTCTCATGACTTTAAGCATATTATTTTGAAATTTGCATACATGTCCTTCATCCTTGAAGATTCCCAAAGATATGAGATTTCTTTTAAGATTAGGGACATACCTTACATTTCTTAATTGCCTAACAATATCATCATACATCTTAATGGCTATATACCCAATACCACTTATAGTCCGACAATTATTATCACTCATAAACCACACTAGGTTCAACTTCCCTATAGTTATAAAACCATGACCTGACGGGACTCATGTAGAATACACACCCTGAATCTAAAATCTAGTCCTAACTAGAGTCTTCACAAGACACGGTCATAACATGCAAGCTGTCTAATTCATAATCAATAGTAGCATTGTTCAATTCTACCTCGTTTTGATCATTTTGCTTCATTTTCCACTCATAGCAATCCTTCTTAAAGTGCCCTAACTCCTTACAGTCATAACACTTCATGTTACTTTTACCTTTGGATATAGATCTCCCATTTGGTTTCTCTTTTACTTTCCTTACCTGAAAGTTATTTTCTTTCATTTCACTTCTTCCTCTTACAAACATACTATCTTCCCCCGAGACTTTGTTTTCATTATTAACCTCTAACTCTCTTGACCTTAATGCATCTATTACAATTTATTGTGATAATTTGTCCCTTGAGTATTTTATTGCATTTCTCACATCCTTGCAAGAGTCAAGCAAAAAATTCAATAAGATGATAGCCAAATCCTCATCATTGAATTTCTTATTGTTATATGCAAGACTCTTCACAATTATACTAAACCCCTATTTGGTAGCCATTTTCCCAAAATATATTTCTCTCTCTTCTTTTCAACCATATATTTTTCAATAAAATAATATTACATGCAAACCCAAAACTTTTCCTTAATTTTTAACTACACATTCTCCATCAATCAACTATTCAAAAATACATTTTCTCCGCAAAAATAGCTACCAAACAGGGGCTAAAATCACTTAGATTCACTTCTAAGTCCTTTCCCGGGTCCGTCCTAAAACTAAACAATTTATTCAAAAGGTAAATCCTATTTGACAATGTCTTAGTTAGGAATAAAGCATCAAGTGCGGTCCATAAATCCCTAGCATTCTTAGCTTCATCAACTTGTCTAACTATATGATCAGACAAATGCAAAATTATAGAACTATATGTAATCTCATTCATTTATTCAATTTTAGCAGTTTTAACTTTTAATTCAACAGAAAATGTTTCGGGATCATCAAGGGCTTTAGCAACCATTTGCTGGACTAAAATAACCCTCATTTTTTTCTTCCATATCGAGTAGTCATCATTTCCATCGAATTGAAACAGTTCTACCCATGAACTCATAAAAGATTCAGTGAAAGGGTGGCAAGAACTCGAGGCCATTTGGTAATCTCATATTTACAAAAAAAATAAGCAGAAAAGGTTTTTGAGAAACACTCAGGTTTTAAAGATCAGTTAAAAAATAGTTTCAGAATTAAACAGATGAAATGAAAAAGAGATTACATTGAATTATGTGTACTACAGTATGTGTGATAATCAGCAATAACAAGTAATTCGTCAATTAGGAGTTATGCAATCCAGGTAGGTGTAATATTCAGCAATAACGTGTAATTCGTCAATTACCAGTCATGCAGTCCAAATTATAATATATATCAATATAGCATGCAACAACAAATTCCAATTTGCGTTAAACAATAAGAAACCAGCATGAGATTTTAAATTTATTTCAAAATTTAAATGATCTCACCAAAACTGTTGAATAACAGTTTAATATTCCTATACTCAGTTTCTTATTAAGAAGTACAGAAAACCAGCAAGTCCACCACATGAGTGAAGCCAGTAAATGGACAACTTGAAACACTCAACAAAAAATTATCAGTAGGCGATTTTTAAAGTAAATACAATGTCAAATACTTTACCAAAACCAATCTGCAAAATCCACCAATGTGCACTTCGGAGCTTTCACCATATCCAATTTCAAGAACCTCAGTATATGACCCAAGAAAAACTGTCTACAATTAATCTTTCCCAAATTGCAGATCACTAGAAAAATTTATTTTTCACCAAGGATGATTTTCAATCGAGAAAATATTTTTCCAGAAAAAAAGTACTCAAGAACCCTAAGTTCTGATACCAATTATTGGGAATAATTGTCCCAAATCAAATTTTACCTAAATGATTATACAATTTACAGCAACACATAACCAAAATGCATAATCAAATATGGCCAAAAATCACCCCGCAAACAAGTAAATAAACTGCAGAATCTAAATAACAAGAACACAGAAACTTGGTAACCCAGTTTACCCAAATAAGGGCTAATCTGGGGGGCTCAGAGGTGAGCCCATCACTAATGCAAGAATCGCCCAAGAGAGAGTTCACGGAGTTGAGTACAACAATCAAATCGACACCTACACAAGACTCACGGTCATCGATCCACCAGGATCTCCCAATATATAACCTTCTAATCAACCCTAGACCCTGACCAAAGTGTAACATGTTCTACACAATTATATCTGACCGAAAAATACCAAATATACAGCCTAAAAATCGAGACAACACATAGGCCAATTAAAGCCAGACCAACACACAGATCGGAGGCCACAACGAAGGCCAAGATCTAAATTTCAGTAAGTAGAATCACTCATCAATATACATCATGGAAGATTAGGAAGTGCCAGAAAAATCGCCTGGCCAGGAAGAGAGAAAACCAACCGGAAACTAATGAATCGTCTGGCTCGAAGAAAGAGAAGCCCAAGAGTCTATCAGATTGGATCTAAGGCCAGGACCGTTGATTTAGATCAACGGTCCACAATAATCCAAACTAACACAGATCCATGTCAAGGCCACTTGCCCAATGAAAATGCGCCAAGTGACCAGCCAAATATAAGAAATGGGTTTCCACTTTTAAAGATGCATTTAGGGTTTAAAGAAAACACAATTTACAATTCTAAATTTGTCGCTATTAATCAATAAAAATAAATAATATTATATCATTTGTTACCTCGTTTGAAGCAACAATTCTAGATCCAACATCCATTAAACCTTTATATGAACCAACAATCATTTTGACCAATATAATGAAATTACAAATCTTCAAAATAAAGCTTGATTCTCAAGGAAAACAAGTCAAATAATTTCTTTTGACTTTTACCTTTTTTTTTTTTTCTCTTTGGTGTTCGGTTGTTTTCGTCAATGCATGACGCAAAAAACATATTCAATTTCGCCCTTTAGATGTATTTACTTTTACAATCATGCTACTTGTACAATATTAGTTGACAACAATGATTGACAATCACTCACATGAGATGGGGGCCCACGATGAATAAAAAAATCGTGGACCTCCTTTCATGTGAGATGATTGTCAACCATTGTTGTCAACCAATGTGTACAAGTAGCAAAATTCTTTACTTTTATATGTGCATCACGGTATAAAAAAGACAAACAATATCTCAAGAAAATTAATTCCGTAACATGCTTTGAAAGATTATCTCATTTAGGCCCTTTTTGATAGCTTCCAATTTCCATGAAAAATCATTTTTCATTTTCACCCAATTGTAACGCTTGATAGGCACATTTTTCTTGGCAATTAAATTTCTCCCACCAACCCTACACACACCCCTTTTCTTGGTTTTGGATGAATTGGCTTTTCCACCACTTTGTTGGGAAAAGCCTTTCCACATTTTTTTTTTAAAATTTTTTTTTTTGGTGGCAATGAAAACAAATTATTGCCTCAATTGTAAAAAAAAAAAAAAAAAAATGATCCCTTTAATTGACAAATTTTCTGAAAAACAAAGCCAAACGAATTGTATTTGATTTTTTTTTTTGGCAATTGAAACAAATTCTATCTCCAATTATAATAGATTTTATCCCTTTAATGCACAATGTCCATGAAAAATAAAGCCAAACGAATACCAAAAGATCCAAAATTTCAATTTTTTTTCCAGTGAAAAATTATATCAATCAAACATAATTAATCGAAAATTCCCGGTTAAACTAGTTCTAGGTAATTTAATTCTATATAATTTATTGTCTTTTCACCAAAATTTCATTATTGTAATCAAACGAATCCTTATTTTCTTATAGTCCAACATCTTCTACTGCTTTGTGTCGTAACTTGAAAGGTTTGTTCTAACATAATTTGTCAACATATCAGTACAATTGGACTACAAGTCAACTTGACATGCCACAGCCCACATATTCCTATTAGGGAAATGATAAGTGGCCAAGGTCAGTGATCGATCCTGACCCGGGGAGGGGGGCAAGTGTCCCCCCTATTGGCTGGGTGTCTGCGCTTCTTATAACTAAAACTTTAAATAACATAATGGTATGTTCGTTTGAAATGGAGGGGAAAAAATTGACCTTCTAAATGGATAATATTTGGAGATGAGAACATAAAAGTTGTAGAAATGTACAATTTCACCCACATACTATTACTTCCCTTCCATGTTTTAGCTCCACTTTTTGAAAATATTGTATTTTGATGGAAAATTTGTAGTTAAAAAGTAAGAATTTTTTTTTGAATTTGTGTGTAATATTATTTTGTTTGAAAATGTACAGTTAAAATAGAATCAAATAATCATTTCGCACTAATTTTATTTTTTCAAATTAGTTAGTTTGATTCAATCTATCAGGCGCCCAGCCAATAGGGGGGACAAGTGTCCCCCCTTGGTCAGGGTTGGTCACTGATCCTGGCCGTGAAGCACGATTCTTCCTATTAATAGAGATAGATAGAGTGATTGATAGATTGAATCAAACTAACTAATTTGAAAAAATAAAATTAGTGCGAAATGATAATTTGATTCTATTTTTTTTCAATATAAATATATATATATATATATTTAACCGTACATTTTCAAACAAAATAATATTACACACAAATTCATTTTTTTTTTTACTTTTTAACTACAAATTTTCCATCAAAATACTATTTCAAAATACAATATTTTCAAAAAGTGGAGCTAAAACATGGAAGGGAAGTAATAGTATGTGGGTGAAATTGTACATTTCTACAACTTTTATGTTCTCATCTCCAAATATTATCCATTTAGAAGGTCAATTTGTTTCCCCCACATTTCGAACGAACATGCCATTATGTTATTTAAAGTTTTAGTTATGACAATATATAGTTAATCAGAACACATGAAGACTAATTGTGGCTGTAGTTTAGTGGTAAGAATTCCACGTTGTGGCCGTGGAGACCTGGGCTCGAATCCCAGCAGCCACAAAAAATCTGCATTTTGCCTTTTCTATTTCTTCTTCTGTACTTGTCCAGCAGAAACGACGACGTATTTCTTCGCTCATTCGCAAAAGGCATTGCAGATACGAAATAAAAATATCACGGATCAGAAATCATTCGCCTACAACGCTTCACCTCTAGCCATCGTGTAAGATTCTCAGTTATTCACCAATCACCTGTGGTTTTACATTTGACAATCGGAATCTGTGTTTTTGTTTTTGGGTTTCTGTTCAGTTTCTTTATTGTTAGTCAAATGCAAATTGTATATATAACTCCTTGAAACTAGCGAAATCCGTTTATTTAGCATCTTGTTATATACTCTTTAGTTTTTGCGATTCATTCTTTTGCTGATCATTAAATAATTACTCATTGTGCTGTAATATCAGGAATGCCGTGGGAAATCACTTCTATTGATTTGGATTTAAAAATTCATATTTTTAGTTTAAATTGTTGAAGCAAATGTATGTATTTACTCTTGTGTATTGGATTGATTCCTGCTTGGAATTTCTACTCTGTTGTAACAATTGCACGGGAATTTGCTGTATTGTCCTATTCATTGTGAAAATAAATAAAAAACACAATTCCTCTCTAGATTGATTTTTTATTTTATTTTTTGCAACTTCCTAAAGGGTTTTATATTTCATTAACCACCAATTAGTTCCCCCCTTTGCAAGATATATCCTGATAAAACTGTCAAAACAAAAGATCAAGGAGATTAGGTTCTCTCCATTGCATCAGCTTTCTTGGGTGCTGTGTTTGAGAAATGATGGACGAATGTGTGGGAGCACCTCTTGTTTTGAGAAGATATATCCATGGCATCATCTTTCTTGGATGATATTTGTTATCCCATTAAAATGAGATCGCCATTAAGGGACACGTGGGAGCATCATATGAAAACACTTGGCAACCGAAGTCTGCTTTGGCCGAAGAGCCTAATGAAGAGCTGAAGTCCTCCTCTTCAAACTGAAGCGTCTTTATGTTCAATCCGAATCGCCTTCATACACCGTGACGAAGTGCCTCCGACAAACTGTTGAACCTTTCTATCGAATTGCTCTACATCCAAAACCCCCACCTCATACACCAAGATCCTCAATGCAAACAAATCTGGAGAATCCATGAAAGTGACTGATGGGATGTTGTATTAATTAGCTTCAGACTAGGAATAGAGCGGCTGACCCCTTTTCAATGTAATAAATTTAGTGAATGAGTGATTGGAGGTCTAGGTAGATAGGATGTTGCAACGTGGACATGATCCCATGATAGACACATCGACTCCTTGCTATAAATAGCGAGTCTTGTAATATTATCAATGATGCTAAACTTGAGATCGAAAAAGGCTTATGTTAGAACTGTTTGCAATATAAAATACATCTATAGTTTAAAAGAATCTTGACATCTTGCTTTTATATTCACCATCAAATTACAATCTTGTTAGAGATCAAACTAATATCATCGATAAGCAATAACTTGTAAGACACGATAATCATCCGTTGGTATTCCGACTCATCATTCCCTATCGCTATTCCGATCACCATCTTCGGCCGACTCACGGGAATTCGTCCACGTGTCACGAGTCCGATATCGACATTTGTTGACAACATTTTTTGGGGTCAACACTATTGTTTGTGATGAAAAGGATCAACTCGACATGGTCGAGTAGGGCAATTTGTTGGTTGAGTGGACCAACGCTTGGAAGACTACTTTTAGTGAGTAGATACTTTCTCAACTTTTAAGTGAAAGAAGCTATTTTGAAAAAAAAAATAAAAAAAAATAAAATTGGCCAGCTTTCATCTTTGCTTTCAAATCAATGCTGTTTAAAAGAATCGGCATTTCTTGGTATCTTCATATTTGTGGTGGTGCTAATTATTTTGTGGCTGACCTTAAATATGAAGGCAATTGAGGAGCTTTTTTGGCATCCGTCTGTTGTATGTGTGTGATATCAACTTGGCTTTGTTGACATTTTCATTACTTTCATTAACAAATATGTATTTGAAGTAGTAGGATCTTTGCCTGGACAGTGATTAAGATTCACCGCTAGTGCATTAGATAATAATCTTGGAGAATATAATTTTTCAGAACAAAAATTTCCCCCTCTCTGTATAAGATTTTTTCTGTGTTGTGCTTCTTTAATGTTTCATAAGTTTCTTCTGATATCAAGTGCATACATGCTATTTTCATATATATCAATCTAATTTTGTGCCACTGAAAAGGCATTAGCTATCTGTACTACAATAATAAATAGTGAGAAATCGTTATTTGCCTATAGTTATCACCGCTGCCACCCTATTTACCTTTGCATCGGTGTTACATTAAAGTCACCTGAAAAAATCATCAAGTTTCTATTGCCTTGAATGATACTCCCATTGGGCTAGTTCCTTTATGCCTATCTCAAAATCTTGTATTTCTTTCCTCAAAATACTGATGCAAAATCCCAAGGCACCCGAACAAATAACCATTCTTCCTCTAATCTCTTTCTTGCCTTCATTATCCTCCTTTTCAGCATCCTCAGCATACCTTAGAATCTTGTGTGACTCTCCATCCTCCATAATCGAATCACTGAACAAGTTTTGGTTTTGGAGTTTTCCCTGCTCTAGGTCTTGGATTGTTTTCTCATCAGGTTCTGTAGAGACTACAAACGACTCTCTCAAAGTGACCTTTTCAAGACATCGCAGCGACAAGCTTAAAGTTTTCTGGAAATGTCTCATAGCATTATTTAAATTTTCCTGAAGTTCCTCCCGAGCAACAATGCAACTCTCTGGTAGTTCTGAAAGTATTTTCAAATTGTAGGTGATGAAGTACAGTGCATCAACTATATTTGTCAAAGATCCGACGAGCTTCTGGTAGCAAGAACTGCGAAAGGGCAAATACCAGAAATCAGGTTCCGACTCTGCATCTGCTGTGGATCTCTCCAGCTCACCGACAAGGGATTTCAGGTTTTCTTGCTTCTTTCTAAATTCATGAAATGTGGAAGATGGCTGGTCTTTTTGCACACAATACAAACCTATATGTTTTATGCAATCTTGAAGTGTGATCAGGCTCTGATGTAGATGACTCTTTGCAAGAGTGGCTGCTCTGGTTGGCTGCATAAAAAGCTCTACGACAATGAAACAAGATAGCCCAATGAGAACCTCGGTGAGTCTGATAATGGCAAATTCATTTGGAGTCCCGTAATTTTTTCTTCCCAGAATCAATAATGCTCCTATGGCAGATGATGTTCCTCCTGTTTGGCCATACATACGACTGTGCCTCAGAAAGCCTGTAAAAATGATCCAAGGAACAAGAGCTAAGAACCGTAGTTCTGTATGGTTTTGGAAAAGAAAGCAACAGAGAACACCATAGACTGATCCAATTGCAGTCCCTTGTGCTCTGGTATTTGCTATTGTGAACACTGCATGTCTTCCTGTTACAAAACTGATGGCAATTGTAAGACCTGACCAGCACCCATTTTCTTTGTTAAACATCAAACCAAATAGCACAGCCAGCCCCAAGGAAAGTGAACACTTGAATGCAAATACCAATCTTTCTTTATCCACGAGCTTCGTGATCCAACTTCTGAAGGCCTTTCTGATGGCAAACACTGCAGGGTCTTGTTGAGTTTGGACGTCAACAGGGGATATGCTAGTATCTAATGAAGACTCTTGTTTTCGTCTTACAGTCAAGTCATCCAGGAACATTTCTATGCAGGAGAAGAAGAAAAGGACCGACTGTTTCATTGTGGACATCGATTCAAGTGGCAAGAGAATCTTTTCCATCAACACTCCTGCTTTGGGTGCTGTCATCGAATTGAAAGGCAAGAAACATCTAGCCTGCTTTGTTTTCAGACCAAGCTGCATCGACACACCTTGTATGACCTTAGAGAGCTCTTCTTGATCAGCCCCACCCACCGGAAATGCTGGAGAAGAGATTAGAGCTTTCTCTATTCCCCTCATTGGCATTTCCATGCGTTGTAATCTCACTCCTGGATTGAAATCGGGTTTCCAGTATCTGCTGCAAGGTCTCTCCCACTGCATCCCTGGCTGTTGAAGAAAATAGCGGTTTCAGAAGTAATTCGAAAAACCAATATTCTCGCATATTGGTATCCTAAGGTCCCATTTAGCTTACTTACAAATTTACCTGTAAGATTCTGATACTATTCAAAAGTTTGCTTCCGGTTTCTGCAAATGGATTGGCTTGAGAGAGAAGTTCCATTTTAGCTTGATTGTTGGGGGCACTGAAAGCTTTAAAGTAGAAATTCATCCTCTCTGAAGCATTTTCAGCATATACTCCGCACAATTTGTGTACCTGTCGGAATTAAGAATATTAGCATCTAACATGTCAGGTGCAAATTGGATTAGCATTTCCCAGCATTCATAATTCTCATTTGGTTAGCTGATTAGCCAGGGATGAACAGGTTGTGTATGTGAAATTTAAAAAAAAAAAACGTAAAATTAAGTGAAAAAAATTAAAATTAAAATTTAATCGATGTAAAATTTTGCTTGAAATTCAGTGGCGGGGGATGGACAAAATCACATTTTAATTATTGAAGGTTAATTATAAATAGATAAATGTACCTTATCTTTGAAAATTGGGTAATTTTAGATGAGATGATTCAATATATTATAAGATAAGTAAAAGACTTGAGCTTAAATCTTTTTATCGTCTATTTATGAAAGTAGGTGAGTGTCGTATGTTTAAAAAGAAATCTAGGCATGTAGATGACTAGTTTATATAAATCAAGCCCCAATTTAATAGAGATTAAAATCTAGATTTTAATCTAAATCAACAATCAATTTCAATTACATATTTCATGGGATTCACAATATGTACCACTACTCAATAGCCATTACCAGAAGTAGCTCTTATAGGTACTCATGGATTAAGATTTATAACAACCTTAATACAACAATCACACAGCACAATTCGGCACAAACAGTTGCGTTTGGTGCACCAAATTAGAGTAACTAGTAATGTTAGTAGTCTACACTATTTTATCGTATCTGACCTAAACATATTTCCACTCTGCGAACTATGTAACAAATTTAATAGTGCACATGATTTTTGTTTATTTTTTAACTAAAAACGTTATTCACCTTAATATAATACTGTCATCGAGTACTATTTACTCTATTTTTTTCTAAGTCATTATTGAACTATACTGAAGTTACAGGGGGGTTTTACCCGGGTCAAACCCGGGTGCCCCCTGTACAAGGAGATTAATTCTTCATTATTTGATCTGATTCAAACTCAACCTAATTGTTAGTAAATCAGAAGAGCGAGTTTGTGTGGGCAAATTCAAGTTTTCGAGTGTAGCATACCTCATGGCAGGCCAGCAAAGGGCATGGAAGCAACAAGGCTAAAACAGAAGCTATAGCACCAAGGAAAGTACTCGATGCAACATATAGAGGGTGCATGTAACCAACATTAGAACTATCATAACAACCAACGGTAAACACCACAACAATTTGCCCGAAAGCAATCCGTTTGGACGTCAAATGTGTTGACTCCGGCAGCGCCACCAGGAACGACGACAGCGTCACCACCAGAGCCGCCATGCCGGTGGATAACAAGCCGGGGCCAAGCAACCATAAGCTGAGCATTGAAAGCGGCACTACCTGGATTGAAGCATAAAATGCATGCCAAAAGCCTCTTAGTGTGTCGCCAAGTGTGGCATCACCCACTATTAGTACGGCTGTTAAGTAACAGAAAGCTGGGAACTTTATTTTTGTTCTGACTGATTCTGGGCCGTAGAGGGTGGTGCCACCCACTATGGCGCAGGCCATGGAGGCCCTAAAGGCCGAGTGCAGCCGCATGCGCCATATAATCCGGCCACGCTCCGCCACTGTACTTGCCATTGGTATTGAAACTTAAAAAGAGAGGAGGGAGAGGTGTGAATATCTATCTGTATACAACTTAACAAAACCAAAAGAACTCTGCCAAAAAAAAAAACAAGAAACTGAAGCCTGGAGGGGTATTTATTGGGGAGAATATATTTATTAATCAGGAAGATTAATTTAATTAACTTTTCAAAACTTAATCATCTTATAAAAAAAATTCCATTGTGATGTTGACAACGTTATTCGAAGAAAATGGGACAGTTTTTCCCATTGTCTCAGTTAATAAGTCCAAGTCAAAAGGTATTAAAAAAAGATTTTTTTTATTAATTAAAGTTATATTATTATGTTAAGCCCTGTTTGGCTCCAATTAAATTACATTTCATTTTTATCTCTCCTATTTTCAATAATACAATTTTTCATAAAATAATACTACACATAAATCGAAAACTTTTTTCCACTCATTTTTCAAAAAATACTAACCAATTTTCATTTCAGAAAATGGGGCCAAACAGATGCTTATTCTGGAAGTAAAATCTATGTTACCATAAAAAGTTAGAGAAGTGTTTGTTGTACAGTATGCTTTACAACATACTGCACAACACCGTCACAAACACGGGGGCTCACGCCAATAAAAAAAAGGCATGCCCCCCCTCCCCCCCCCCCCTGTTTGTGAGGGTATTATAATTGTATAATAGGATTGTACAAACAACATTCTCCAAAAAGTTAACCATGGTGACAACTAGGAAGGCCAATGTCATAGCCCCTTTTTGAAGGGTGAATGGTATTATAGTTTTCTTGGAAATTTTATTGCATCTGACTTATGTAATGTCATCGGGCGTAGGTTCCGTGCCCAAAGAAGAGAGGTGAAAAGATGTCGAACCACCCCCAAATTATATGTTATGATAACACCAAGTAACTAATTTATTACATCATCATTATGGTCATTACATGTCAATTCATAATGGAATTATACAAAATAATTATAGCAATTTGTATAAATGGCGATCTAAATTGGCAAAATGATCAACCCCCTTAATTCTTTTACCCTATTTACCCCCTAGTATTTACATTGCCTTAGAATTATGTTTAAGAAAATGTAAATCAGCTTCTGAATTATGTAATTTTAAAGATGTGTGAAAAATGAACTGAAATGTTGATTGATTTTGATAAGTTAAAAACAGACAAGAAAGCTTATTGTAATTTGGACCTATCTGGAATAAGTCAATAAACATTAGGTTCATTATATTGAGTTATTCGTTGAGTACAGAATTTTTCTCACAGGCATCATACAAGTGTTGTGTGTTGTGTTGACAGCATTTGTATGGTGCTTTTTTTTTTTTTTTTTTTGTGATTTTTGACGAGAATCAATGATAATGCGCCAAGTAAGATTTTGTGAACGTTTTTCTGTATGTGTAGCAAAACTCCTTTATATTCACATTAGTTGCACGGCATTTTAATTGTTTTGGATGTTCTTAATCTTTGCACATTGTACCACTTATGTCCTTGAAATTTTTTCGATGCATTCTTACGCACAACATTTTATTAATTAGAGCATCTCATCCCTAACAATGGTTTCCATCCAAAAAGTTCACTGTCTTGATAATTCGTGCATGTGATTTCTGACCGAAGTTTGTACAAGGTCATTCTTTCGGCATATCTTTATTTGTTGACAAAGTCACAAAGACATACCACAATGTGTTCGATAAGTGTCAAAATATTTGAATTATGTTTTTAAAAAATAATAATAATAATATATCTATTTTTTTAAAAAAATTACCTACCTTAGAAAATGTACACATGGAAAAAATTTATTTTCCAAATAATAATTAAAAATAAACAATTCAATAGTTCTCTAGTACGTGACAAAATATCCCACTTTCATATAATTTGAATACGGAAAACAACTATTTTCTGTTACATTTGAAAGGCTTACAATAACCAGAAGTTTCTCTATAATCAATGCATGTATTTATATTACTTAAGTATTCTGCAGGCCATGTTTCCCTCGTTAACATGTAAACTATTACATCCACCAGTTTGGGGATTGAAAAGGACACATGATTAAATATAAATACATGGTAGAAGTACTATAGCCAATAGGAGCCAAATTAGAATGGCTATTAATCGGAAAGCAAATTGAATAAGTTAGTAGACATATATCTTTATTAAATTTAAATTGAATAAGAAAATCCCGAATTTTGCAAGGGACAGAGAAAGGATCAATAAAGTTCAAGGTACCGACTCTTCAAATTTTTTTTTTTTTAACATAAAAAAATTCTAGTTTGTTTAAGAAGCAAGGGGAGTGCCGGTAAAGTTCAAGGTACTGACCCTCCAAAGTTTTTTTTTTTTTTTTTTAACATAAAAAAAATCTCCAGTTTGTTTAAGAGGCAGGGGAAGTGCCGGTAAAGTTCATTGTACCGACTTTTCAAAAATTTTTTTTTTTTTTTTAACATAAAAAAACCTCTAGTTTGTTTAAGAGGCAGGGAAGTGCTGGTAAAGTTCAAGGTACCGACCCTCCAAATTTTTTTTTTTTTTTAACTTAAAAAAAACCTCTAATTTGTTTAAAAGGTAGGGGGAGTGCCGGTAAAGTTTAAGGTACCGACCCTCCAAATAAAATAGAATTAAATTCCCAAGAAAAGGAAAAAAATAATTTTTTTTTTCGTAATTGATGTTTCTAAAAACAGGATAGAAATATTGAAAATTTAGAAAACATGTCCACTCATTATTTGAGAGCTTATTTGTCGAGAACTTTGATAAGGAATTGTAAAGTGACGATTCGACATTGTTGAAGTCACTTTAAGCTATGCAAGCCCGCCCATTTGACTGGTAAGTTATAATTATCGGTATCTCAATCTACACTTATAAGAAATCAACTTATTTGTCAAATATGCTCGGAATTCCCCTTTCTACAATTATAAGATAAATGAGAGAATTTAAGAATCAACATCATCGTATTGAAAATTTGGGCAAATTAATAGTCGGCAAGGAGATGTAACACTTGGTCCAAACGTACAACTTCGATTCCCTAGTGAACAAAACTCTTTCGATCTACAACTCTTGAGCTGCATGCCTAATTTCTCCTGATTATATAATTCATGAGGTGAGGCAAGTTTGCCTCCACAGCATGGAAACAATCATTTCCACAATTCCACCAATTTGAGAGCATTTAAGATTATGAAATAATTTGGTTACAAATTATGAGTTGTGACAGGCTGATGTTAGGATTGGATTATAATATATGTGTCTTTGTTCATTCAATTATAAGAACTATCGTCATCGAGCATATGGAACTCTTGGACCTTTCTGGTATATTTGAGATGGGGATCGGTATGTAAATTTATTAGAAGATTTGAGTACTACTAAAAAGGAAAGAGAGGTTATTATTAATTTTTTTTTTTACAATATACCGTTTAATCTTATTTAATATTGATCGACTTTAAAATAAGATAAAACAATATTTGAACTCACAAATAATAACATAAATAGTACTTCGTGTTTGAAAATTAGTCAATGTATATACACTTGAGTTGTCTAAAATTGTAAGATCCTAATAGAGAATAAAAGAAAAAAACACATCTCGATCTATTATTGTCGATACAAAGAATCACTTGAACATGAGGGTGAGGTTATTTTGTCAGGGAGTCTACAGCTTAAGGCCCAAAAGTGCAGTGTTTGAGGTGGATTCCCATGTCTGATCCTGATTGATATAGGAATTTGTTGGGTTTCCTAGGCTCAGAAACACCCTTCCACGCAAATGTAATCGCCACACCAAAGAGAGAGAGAAGAAAAAATCGGCAAAAAACCCCTCTTTCACGCCTCCAACACCGCCGTTCACCACCACTAGCTATGAGGAATAGCTCATCTACTTAGCCTCTCTTTCAAGGCCTAAGTATCACAAGAGAATCACAAGAAGAAACTCAAGAGGAAGAAGAACCAGAGAGTCCCCTTCTAAGGAGAGAAGTCGGCCGAAAATATGGAGAGAAAAAGAGTCACGTTTTTCAAGTCACGTGTGTGGCTTATAATGAAAGAGTGGTGTGGTCAACAAGCTTCTCCAACAAGTTTTATAAGATACAATCTCAACCATAGATCTCATCCAATGGCTCACAAATACTAGGGTTAAGAGAACCATTTCTCACATTCTTCACCTTGGTTCTCATAACACTCTCTCTTGGTTGCGAATTTGCACATGGAAGAACTGTTCATCATCATCGCCCACTACCTGCAAGAAAGATTAACCCGTATCAATATGTAACAAAGATAAGCATAATTTAAATTTACCTGCAGGTAGAATTTTAGTTCCCACATCAGAGGGATTCCAATCAGTGTGAATCTTAACAAGTTTAACTTCATTTTGAGACAATTTCTCACGAATAAAATGATACTTTACCTCAATATGTTTAGATCTTTCATGATAAACAGGATTTTTACAAAGCAATAAAGCACTTTGACTATCAGTAAACATAACAGGTATATCATGCATGAAGTTCAATTCTTTTAAGATTCCTTTTATCCAAGTACATTCCTTAACCGCCTCGGTTATGGCAACATACTCTGCCTCAGTACTTGACAAAGTAACTAAAGGCTGCAACTGTGACTTCCATGTTATACAATTGTCACCTAGGGTAAAGAAGTATGCTGTAGTTGATTTTCTACTGTCTTTATCACCAGCAAAGTCAGCATCAACATAGCCTTTTAAAATCAACCCCTCAGATCTTTTCTCATACACAAGACCTAGATTTAATGTACCAACAATGTACCTTAACAACCATTTCAAACCTGCCCAATGGGGCTTTCCGGGGTTGGACATAAATCTGCTCAAAAAAACTTATAGCATATGCTAAGTCAGGTCTGGTTGTTATCATAGAGAACATAACGGAACCTATAGCATTGGAGTAGGGTATGTTCCTCATTTCTCTAAATTCCTCCTCAGTTTTAGGAGACTGTGCACTAGAAAGATTCATGTGAGCTGCTAAGGGAATGTTCACAGATTTTGATCCATTCATACCAAATTTAGTTATGACTTTGTTCAGATAGGCTTCTTGGGAAACAACAAGTCTATTTTCAGCCCTATCTCTCTTTATAACCATCCCCAAAATCTTCTTAGCACTCCCCAAATCTTTCATATCGAATTCTGATTTTAAAAGGTTCTTCATCTTAGTGATTTCTGTCTTACTTGAACTTGCTAGAAGCATGTCATCTACATACAGCAACAAGTAGACCTCACAGCCCTCCTTACTATCATTACAGTACAGGCATGCATCATATTCACTCCTTTTAAAACCTATCTTCAGTACATAGGTATCAAACCTAATGTACCACTGTCTAGGGCTTTGTTTAAGCTCATACAGAGATCTTTCTAATTTGCACACACAGTTTGTTTTACCCTTCACCTCAAAACCTTGAGGCTGACCCATGTAAATATCCTCTTCCAATTTCCCATGTAGGAAGGCAGTCTTAACATCTAGTTGTTCCAGTTCCCAGTTGAAATGAGCAACCAATGCAAGAATCAGTCTGATTGTTTTGTACTTTATTACAGGAGAGAATATCTCATTGTAATCAACACCCTCTTTTTGAGTAAACCCCTTCGCCACTAGTCTGGCCTTATACCTAGGAGGATCACTAGGATTATTTCCTTCTTTCAATTTGTAAATCCACTTACATTGAACTATCCTATGATCCTTAGGTCTATTAACCAACTTCCAAGTTTTATTCTCCATTAAAGATCCCATCTCTTCCTGCATAGCTTTAAGCCAATTTTCAGAACATTTTCCATTCACGGCTTCTTCAAAACTATCAGGTTCTATCTGGTTAAGGGCTTCACCTGAAACTAAGGCAAAATCAGTCATGTTTAGGGATTCATATCTAGGATTTGGCCTGATCTGCCTCCTCCCCCTATCCCTAGTAAGCTGATAATCTTGATTAGGTGGCTGATCATTAAAATGTTCAACTTCAACAGGTTCAATGTTTTCTTGAAGTTCAGTCACCCCTTCAGTTTCAGTTTCAATTACATTTTCATTTTCAGGTTCTTGATGTATAGGGTCATTAGCCTCATTCCCAAGTGTAGGTGAATCAAGCTTAGTAAGCTTCACCTCAGTCTGAATACTCTTCTCAGTTTCAGTTTTGTTGGTTTCATCAATTTTCTGTTTTAGACAAGGCATCTCAGATTCATTAAAGACTACATTCCTGCTGTTAATAATCTTAATACCTTGAACCCCTAAAACCCATAGCCTATAGCCCTTCACACCCTCGGGATACCCTAACATCACACACTTGACCGCTCTCGGCTCAAGTTTTCCTTCAGATTGGTGTGCAAATGCAGCACATCCAAACACCCTTAAATGTTCCAGATTTGGAGGCTCTCCCGTCCACAACTCCTGTGGGGTCTTAAACCCTATACTGCTGGACGGAGACCTATTAATCAAGTAAGCTGCAGTACTTGCAGCTTCAGCCCAAAAGCCTTTCGCAAGGCCAGAGCTAATCAACATACACCTAACTTTGTTCATTATGGTCCTGTTCATTCTCTCAGCGACCCCATTCTGTTCAGGTGTGTATCTAACAGTTCTGTGTCTTGTTATGCCTTTCTGCTTACAGAAGTTATCAAATTCAAAATTACAGAATTCAAGCCCGTTATCAGTTCTCAAAGTTTTAAGCTTCTTTTCAAGCTTATTTTCCACAGACTTTAACCAAATTCTGAATTTTTCAAAGGTTTCCGACTTAGCCTTCAAAGGGTAAATCCAAACCTTTCTTGAATAATCATCCACCAAGGACAAGAAGTACTTGCTCCCACCAAATGTGGAGTACTTCTCCAGACCCCATAAATCAGCATGGACATAGTCCAATGGTCCGCTGGTCCTATGAGAGCTAGCTTCAAAGCTCACCTTATGGGACTTACCCAAAACACATGTTTCACAGAAATCCATTGCTTCAATATCATCATTTCCAAGCAATTTCTGATTATTTAAAGCTTTTAGCCCTTTAAACCCAATGTGACCCATTCTGTTATGCCAAAGTTCAGTCTTGTCTTTACTCACAGTAAGAAGACTAGAATCAAGTGGTATTTCAGTTCTACCCTCCAGATAGTACAACCCATTCCTTTTAGGTCCTTTCATAACTATGAGAGAACCCCTCATAATTTTCAAAATTTTGTTACAAGACTTGAAGGTATATCCCTCATCTTCAAGAGAACCTAAGGAAATGAGGTTCCTCTTTAAATTAGGAACATATCTTACATTTCTAAGCTGCGTGACGGCCCCATCGTACATCCTGATGGCTATGTCACCAACTCCAACCACATTTTGAGAATTATTGTCACCCATGTAGACCTTCCTAGATTCAGTCTCTTTATAGTTATAGAACCAAGACCTCTCAGGACACATATGAAAAGTGCACCCTGTGTCTAGGATCCAATTTTTATCAAATTCTTCCTCGGACACATTAAGGACATGTAGACTGTCAAATTCAGAAACCATGGCAGCATTATCTTGATCAGAATTGTTCGGGTCTCTTTGTTTCCTTTTCCACTCAAAGCAGTCTTTCTTGAAATGTCCCAACTTTCCACAGTGATAACATTTCTTACCGCTCTTATCTTTGGATTTGGATCTCATTTTAGATTTTCCTCTCCCCTTCTTGTTATGGAAGTTATATTCTTTCTTTTCAGATCTTCCCCTAACAAACAAGCTTTCTTCACGAGAGTGAGTTCTATTGTCTCTTTTTAATTCAAGTTCCCTTGATTTTAAGGCATCTATGACAATAGCTTGGGTGAGAGTGTCCCTACAATATCTTATGGCATTTTTCATTTCTCTGTAAGATTCGGGCAAAGAATTTAGCAATATGACAGCCAAATCCTCATCGGCAAATTTTTTGTCATTATGAGCCAGACTCTTAACAATTATGCTAAAGTCACTCAAATTCCCCTCAACATCCTTCCCGGGATCCATCTTAAAACTAAACAGTTTCTCCAACAAATATATCTTGTTAGACAAAGTTTTAGTTAAGAACAAGGCATCTAGTTCAGTCCATATAGTTCTAGCAGTTTTAGCATTATCAACTTGTCTTACAATGTTATCAGATAAATGCAAAATAATAGAACTATAAGCAATTTCATTCATGTCTTCAATTTCATGTGGTTTAGCCTTTAACTCATCAGAATAAGTAGAAGGATCATCGAGAGCTTTAGCAACTCTCTGTTGGACCAAAATAGCCCTCATTTTCTGTTTCCAAATCGAGTAATCCCCCTTTCCATCGAATTGCGATAATTCGACCCTCGAACCCATTACAGATTCTGTAAAAGAGTGGCCTGTACTCGTGGACATAACAGAAAAGGTTTTGAAAAAATCTTTTCCAGATGATCAATATATGAATATAAATGCCGAGTTAAAACCAATTTTCAGAAATGAAGTACAACGATGAAATAATCCGTTCACAAAACACAGGTATATAATGCAGGTAAATATGCTTCCAGGTTACAAATTAATCAGGAGAATTCAATCCACAGAATTCACAAACGTGCAACCAAGCAAACGTGCATATACCGGTAAGAGTACCAAACCTAACCTAACGGAGAGTTTGGAATAATCTTACCAACTACTGTTGAAAAACAGTAAGAATACCACCAGTTTCAGAAACGAACTGCCGTAGATATCAAGCCAGGGGCAAAATCGTCCAACTTTTTATGTATAACCTGAAACACTAAAATAAACACATCAATACGTTCAGCAGGTTAAAACAATAAAACTGTCTGAAAAAACCTCGCCGGAGCCGCCCACGCGCCGCCGCACGCGCCGCCGGAGAAATCACGCGCCACCACCACAAGCTGCGCCTCAGCCTGCTGGACTCAGTTCCGGTCTCCGTTCGTCGATCGGAGTTTTGGTTTGGCCGGAATTTTGATTTCCCCAATTCGGACCCCCAAAAATCGCCCAACCCAGATTTCGATTTTTTTGATCGATTCTCCACCAATAATCGAAGCCCACGACCTGCAGAGTAAGGTTCCGGTCTCCGTTCCTCCGGGTGGTCGATGGTTTGGCCGGAATTTGAAGTTGAAGGTCCGGCCGGTTTTGAGAAATCACGCACGGCTTCAGTTCCTTCTTGCTTCCAGTCGATTTCTTCCTCTCCTCTCAAGCCCTAGGCTCTGATACTAGTTGTTGGGTTTCCTAGGCTCAGGAACACCCTTCCACGCAAATGCAATCGCCACACCAAAGAGAGAGAGAAGAAAAAACCGGCAAAGAACCCCTCTTTCACGCCTCCAACACCGCCGTTCACCACCACTAGCTATGAGGTATAGCTCATCTACTTAGCCTCTCTTTCAAGGCCTAAGTATCACAAGAGAATCACAAGAAGAAACTCAAGAGGAAGAAGAACCAGAGAGTCCCCTTCTAAGGAGAGAAGTCGGCCGAAAATATGGAGAGAAAAAGAGTCACGTTTTTCAAGTCACGTGTGTGGCTTATAATGAAAGAGTGGTGTGGTCAACAAGCTTCTCCAACAAGTTTTATAAGATACAATCTCAACCATAGATCTTATCCAATGGCTCACAATAATACTAGGGTTAAGAGAACCATTTCTCACAGAATTGATTGCGTCTCACCTATCAACTATAGCTTTTGTGTAAAACAGTTCTACATTTCTACATTAATTGGTATCAGAGCTCGAAGTCCCATGTTCGATTCTCTTGAGGAGATGAGAATGATGTGGTGCATCGCTGTTCAATGGTGATGCCTATTGCACAAAGGGGTAGGCCAATGTTCCGAGTGTGTCCCTGAGCCTAGTCACGAGTGATATATTGATTGATTGCGCTTCTTTTATTAGTTCTAACTTTTGAAAAAAAGTGATGTATCTCCCTAAATTAATATATTTAGTCTCGTTACTCTCATCCAATATCATAAACCAAATTACTTATCAATCAAATTGTAATTCGCCGTGACAATTAGTTTTGCACTTTTCTATAGATTATATTAAGACATTCTTTTAATGAAAATTTGGGCTACAATTCACTTGATCACATTCCATACCAAATAGGCAATTTGTGACATATTCCATTTCTGTGCTGGATTTGATCCAGATTGTGTCTTTTAATCCAATTCACTAAGGCAAATTGTTGATATTCAAACCATTATTAGAGTAGAATCAATTCTAATAAGATCCAGTCTTCCCTGCAAATTGTAGACAAATGGAACGCCATTATTGATGCGGGAAATGAACTTTATAGATGCCATTATCAGGATATTGCACTGGAATCACATCACAACTGGAATTCACTTCACACGTCTTCTAATATATCACTTTCAATAGTAAATATCTATACTGGAAAAAGAAAACAAGTGTCTAAAAGTTGAGTCGAGCTGAATCGAGTCACTAATAATTGAAAAGTGTTATGATGCTAACATTAGAGTGATAAAATACTTGGGCTGTGTGTGACGACTGCACCGTCAAGATATACAAATTCCCTTTCCATTATGAAAATTGTGGCTATACCGCTACTTGCGTATTCGATATGCAAGAAACGGGATGCCACCCTTCTCTTGTAAAGAGATCAAAATGTCAAGTATGATTTTATTGTAAAGTGTACACATTTGTTACATGTGACTTTGTATTGTCCAACGTAGAATGAGGATTAGTTTTCTTTATCCTAGGTGTTATAGAAGTTGAATTGTTTCTTACATCGAACAACAATAGTGAGACAATGGGCGTATACAGTGTGACGGCAGTGGGGTTAGCTGCCTAAATTTCAATTTCAAAACCTTAAGCTAAGATTTTTCAAGATTTTGAACAAAATTTTCAGAAAAATTCTTGTAGTTTTCAATTTTGCTTCTAGAATTAGAATTTTGTGAAATTTGCCCCCACAATTCTTTTATCGTAGCTCCGTCCCCTATGACAACCTCTTTGCTCCACTACACATACTTTGGAGCTAATCCAGTTTGTGATAAATTTCCTGACATGAGTTTGTGAAATCAAACCACCACAATGGAAAATTTTGAAATCTTTTGATCAAACAGCCGGGTTAAACTGAACTAGCTCGCAGGGTATATGCCAAAACTAGCCGGTTCACCCGGTTCAATAATGGTTTGACTGCTGATCGGCTGTCCACTCATTTCCCAATTGGGCAGGTCTGGTCCAAGATTAATAACTACGTCGTGGGTTGCTGCTCCCTGCTTTAATACACCTTGAGCTCTTGTGATGCAAAATTGGTAGTGTTTTTGTCTATTCTTGTATATTTTTATGGCTCAATAGACAATTTGACAAGTCGAAGATTTTTCGTGTTCCAAATATTAGCAGAACCAATAAATAATACAAGAATGCACACTCAGTACCAAGCCCGTTGAAGGGTTTTCGTTCTATTTGGTTGAAAGACGACATTCACAATGCTTATTTCTCGATCTTTCTTCCTTTTTTATGTTTATCTCATTTCCATTACAAACAAGCAAGCACATATTTCTTCAATTTCATGGTACAATCACTAAACCCTAAACTCATTCCAAGAACACAATTCCATAAAATTTCTTTTCTATTTTCGCCTTTTTAATCTTTTTTTTTAAATTCCTTTTTAATATTATTTACAGGCAACACGTCATCAATAAATTCATTTGTTGGAAATTCAACTCAAATTAATTGAATAGATATTTGAGTTTATTAATTAAACAAAAGAAATGGCGCAGCCGCGGGATGTGGAAAAGGAAAAGAAGTGTCAAGTAGTAAACTTCAACTCAGTGAAGATATTCTAGCAATTAAATACAAAGGAAAGGAAGATTTGTGAAAGGAAATAAAAGAAAAAAAATGCTAGGCAAGGGTGGGTCAATAACTTACCATAAATATTGAGGACCGAGCTATAAATATAGTACTGTACACAATGGAGCGTTACACTCAGGGGCGGAGCTAGGGGGGTCTTGGACCCCCCATTTTGGAATTTTTTTTTTTGGTTGGTATAATGTCTGTGTTAGACAAAAACTTGAGAAGTTCTGGGGCTCCTATTTGCAGTGTGCTTGATTATGTATTTTATTAATAATTTAGTTTGTTTTTGGATTCTTGATGAATTTTTCTTTGTGTTATTGACTGGTAGTAGAGTCATTTTCGATCTACAGGCTATATGCATTATTCAATGCTTATGAACGATGAATTTTTCTTTGTTAATAACGTATCAAATTTTTTTTTTTTTTGGGACGCTGCTCCCGAACCCCCGCCCCTGCCCCTTCACTTCTTGGACTCCCCAAATCCAACAAGCTGGTTCCGCCATTAGTTACACTGTCACCAAAGATAATAGATGACAAGTTTGACGAACTTTAAATTTCGTTAATGTCTACTTCATTAGAGGAAAGTAATTTCAGCAATTAAATACAAGGAAGATTTGCAAAGAAAAAAAAAAGGAAAAAAAGAAGAAGTTAACCATAACTTATCATAAAGATTGAGGACAAAGCTATAAATATAGCACCAAAAGACAATGGAATAGCCGTACATAGATCGGAAAAGAATTAGAGGGCAAGAGGAGCAATCGATGAGAGGAGAAACTACCAAAAAAAAGAAAAAAGAAAAGAAAAGGAAAAAAAAAAAAAAAAAAAGGCCGCGCAAGGGCGCAAATACGGTGGCACATGATATAGAACCTATGGCAAGAAAATGTAACTAACCATAAAGATTGATGATCAAGCTATAATTGTAGTACTTGCAGTGGCGGACCCAGGATTTTAGAACTGATGGGTCCTAAAATGAAAGATATTGAGATGAAGGAGGGGGGAGCATGGGGGTTCGGGGGCCGCGCCCCCGAAATTTTTTTTTTGGAGGCGGGTAGCACAAACATTCATAATGATGTACAATTAAAATGATAGAAGTTTGAAATAATATTATTTTCCATTCTTAAATTGCTGTAAAAATGAAAAAATTATTAACTCGGAAACGCTCATCCGACCAATTACAGCAGTAAGCTGACAAACTGAAATCAGAACTACTTTTTAATTGTGTTAGACTGTTCGAAATCAAATTCAAATATGTAGACAAGAATTTCTATCCAATTTCGAGGTCTCAACCCATGCTACCAAACAGTTTCTTTAACAATTAGACGGATCTACTACAAGAGGTAAAAACACTTCGTTGCTACTGACAATTAACAACCTTAGAAAGAACCAAACATACAACTAAACCAGCAAAACGGACAAAAGAACAACACCTTAATATCAAAATAAATCACAACATTCAACAACTCTCTAAATTCAAATCTTAATTAACTAAAATTCATTTTCAAAGCCAGATTTCTGATTTTTCATCTAAATCTGTATTTATATCTAACATGTTATAATGAAAAATTACAGTATACTTTATAGATGTTATATCCCAAAATCTGTACTTATATCTAACATCTTACATGTTATATCCCAAAATTGTACAGTATTTTAAATAAAAAAAATTTTTTTTTTTTTTTTTTCTTTTTGGTGGGTCATAGGACCCACTAGGTCCTAGGGTGGGTCCGCCCCTGAGTACTTGTTCACCTCATTTTTTTAGGAGTTATGTGGCTGATAAATTCCGGTTCCTATCACATCCATGTCAGCTTTGCTCCTGCACACTTGATAAATCATAAGTCGAACGTGGCCTTCTCATGTGGTGAGAGAGGCTGTCGCGCACACTTAAATACTTAAGTCAGTCAACATATACGTTAATTGCGTGTGAGATATGCTAAAAAGGTGAGCCACAAAGTATAACGAGGTCAGATTCGAGAAAGTACTGTTCGCTATAAAATAATAACTTAATATTAAATAGCAAATATTAAAATTAATTAAAGTTAAGTTAAGCTTAAACCATAAATCCCAACAATAAAACTTAACCCATGTTAAATTTATGATAAAAATGAGAATGTTACATACAATACATTGCTAAGAGGAGATAATAGTGGAGGAAATGCAAGATTATAGAAAAAAAAATCCAATTTTAGGTTGGATTTTGTGAAGAATGTGAAGCTTAGCTCTTGATTTTCCCAAAATTTCTTCAACTCCTTCATTGATTCCCCTTTGTGTACTCTATGGTTTTCCCAAAATATCAACCAAAAAAAAAAAAAATCAAAAGAAAAAGAAGAGAAAGGAAAAGAAAGAAAAGAGAATGAAAAGGATGAGAACAGGAGGAAGAAGCCGAATGCCTAGTGAGGCTGCCAATTTTTCCTTTAAAAAAAAAGCGAAATTGCAGCACAAGTCCTCGAATTTTGTAAAATAAATTAAAACGGTCCCTCAATTTTTAAATGTGGCGCCTAGCGCCTCCTCTGCCAAAACAAAACAAGATTTGGGTACATTTTGCAGCCAAATCCTTTAAATAATTTCATGCAAAGTCCCTCAACTTTGATCTTGTACAATTCGGTCCTCTATTTTTTGACTTATATTAATTTTTGCCCTCCAGAAAATTGCATTTCAAGTCATCCAATTTTCCACCCATGTGCAATTTGGTCCCCATCTTCATGTTTTTGTATGCTTTTGGTCAATTTTCTCTTCTTTTTGCCTTATTCTCTTTCCAAGTGGGTTTTATGAGTCAATAAAAGCCAAAATCAGCCAATTATAAGTCGATACCACTCTTTTTCATCAATAATAAGCATATTCAGATATTATATAAGTATGCTAAAACACACTTATTAAGTATGACGTGAATATAAGTTGAAAGCAAACTTAGCTTTGAGAGAGTCTAAAGTCGCATTAAATTCAAATGCTATTGAGTGTGAGATTTTATAGTAGTAGAAAGGAACTGATAATCATTGGATGAAGTGACATATAGCCTCATCTTGATAGCTGAAGTCTTTTCGTAGGTGTCACTTCATAAATCCTAGGCTGATGGGCATTTAATACTTATAACAAGCAACCAATCTAAAGCTTAGTCTGATATCTGAAATATAGACTTCCAATTTGATCTTTTAGGTGCATGTTGTAGAGTAGTCATGTCAATCAACAGCGAGAAGATTTATACAAAAAATCTCTGTGGAGAAAGTGATGTAAAAAGATGCTTTCCGTCAATTACGAGACTGATCGCCTCTAACATCTTCATGCAACAGATGTGCCAACTCGCCTCGACCTTGTAGGATCGGCCCTCCAAGATACAACGGATGAAGCGATGCATCAACTTGGTTATGGTTCCACCTTGGCCAGGTGGGGATGATGATGTGAAGTGCGTACTTGATTGTCTTGCTAACAGCTTGTCACGTGAGATGACTTGGAGTCTCAATGGTATTGACACAATGGAATATCGGTATACAATAACAAAAGAACTAGAGAGAGGAATTGTCGAGGAGAGAAAAAATAAAGTTACAAAGCACGGTATTGTCGATTTTATATTTCGCAAGTGTTTGGATCGTAACAAGTAATAAAGTGGACTTAAGAATCCAGATAATCATTCTCACGATGACTATCATCTAACCGTTGATTGGATTATTCATAACTTCAATTCAATTGAAAGCAAATAGAAGTAGTTTATCTTATTTTTTGTAAATTTTTATTTTAAATATATGAAAATAATAAAGTGAATTTTTTATATATGATTGTTTAAGCATTAGGATTTACAAGTTCACCATAACTATCTCCTTAATTTCAATCATAAAATTTTATAACCATTGATTATGTTCACCCAATCTAATTTTTAAACATATTTAATTTATCTCCTTCGGGTTCAAATTGATTCTATTTAATCAAGTCAATTCTATATCTCTATATGAATATGAACTTACCCTAGTTTAACGCATTAATTGTCTAAGAATCCATGTAACCATTGTATTATCTAGAAAAATGTATCTCTAAGCTTTTAAATTAGTTCCCGACTTTTATTACTTGGTCTAAATAAATAATCCGTCTCTCAACGTAACTATCACTCACAAAATCAATAAATTAATGGCAAGTTAATCCAAGCTTTAAGAATAGAAATACAAATAATTCACAAAATCAATTAGAGATTTGAATCTTTTTAATTAAAATTAAGGTTAAAAATTAGGTTACAATCATTTATCATAATTAATTACTTATTTACACATCATGGAAGAATAATAAAACAAGATTGAATTAAACTACATCACTACATTTTAAGGAAAAGGAAGAAAACGATAAAGATCTTACACCAATATTTCACATTCTTCTTGTAAAATCTTGAATTCTTACTGTCTTGATTGATTTACTGATTTTTTTGCTTCCTTTTGGACTTGTGTAATATGTGTACGGTAAATTCCCCCAGCATCGACTTGAATATATGTGTCTAATGAATTTCTCACAACCTTTTTTTTATTGTTAGATTGAGATATGTATTTATTAAACAAGATTTAGGCAAAAATCCTTGTTCCAATTGATTTCTATCAAAGAATCTGAGAAGAAAAAGGAAACAAATTTATTTTTTGATTGAACTCATTTTCTCATTGATTTTAGTCCTTCATCTTCTAATATTTGCAATTAAGTGCTCTTCATTCTAAAATCATTATAATTAACGTAAGGTGAGTTTTGAGAGTTTGCAATTTAAATCCCAAACTTTTCAATTGTCGTACTAACTACCAAAACTTATGAATTTTTATTGAATAGCCTACTAATACTTCCAGCTCTTGCAATATGTGTAATGTTCAGTTACTTCAAATCAACTCTAATTAAGGTCTAAATAGCCTCTTTTCATATAAATTGTATTCAAGTTGAGATTTTCCTACAATTTACACAATTTACACAAATTAATTAGATATTTGCTCAATTTAAATATAAATAAATAAGAATAGAAGCATGAATAAGTGTATAAGATGCACTTATCACATGGGTGATCTATGGACAGTGAGTCTATTAGCTTTGTGTAGAAATATGGTGACACATGACAGAGAGTTCAAAGAAACTGACGAGATGTTGGGAGAAAATTAAGACGAGAGATACTAGAAGAAGAAAAGGTGCGAGCAGATGTCTGACGTACATTGAGGTCTAGTTTTGTGTAAAGAGAGTTTGAAAGGGTAAGTAAAACTCTTGTATTGTGAGGCTTTCTAAGTTAATGAAGTCTCATTCTCCTATGGTCGTTGATAGTTTGTCGAACCACGTTTAGTTCGTACCCGTCTTTTTGCTCGTTTTCGTTGTATTCACTGCACGATTGGTGGGATATTTTTCTCAACGTCATTTTCATTAACTACACTCACTATAAAGGGCCTAATTAGAAATTCTGGGATTAGTTAAAATCGCGTTTTGTTATCCTTGATAAAACTGAAAATTAATGGAGTAAGAAGTAAGTTTGGAATGGGCCTCATCTTCCTTAATCTTTAAATAGGTAACTTTGAAAATTTACTGAAAGTAGTGTAACGATTAAACTATTCATCAAGATTACAAAGTAATATATATGGTACTTAAATTCTTTTTTTTTGTTTTTTTTTTAAATTTTAACCACATATTTTATTGGATCCACAACTATTCAAGCATATATCTCATCAATTTTTATCAAAATATACTAAAAATCTAATTTTAATATTTACCAAACAAGAGCCAAGTCTCATGTATTGAAAGGCACT
Source organism: Osmanthus fragrans (assembly GCA_019395295.1). NCBI lineage: Eukaryota > Viridiplantae > Streptophyta > Magnoliopsida > Lamiales > Oleaceae > Osmanthus > Osmanthus fragrans. Next base: position 3,154,468 of record CM033343.1, read on the forward strand.
GTGCATGGTGCAAGGGAAAACCTAGGTAACTTCAGAAGTTGGGCTTGTAGCAACAAAATCCTACATATTAGACAGACAAACCAGGAAAGAAAAATGTAGGATTTATGAGGAGGTTGTCACAAGACCACAAAACTTGCACCCGTGGGAGTAATTTGGGAAGGAATTTTGCTATTTGTACATAAAAATAGTGCATAAGCTGTTATCGAAAATGAACTAGAGGAAAAATATTGGATGAAAAAATTCAATACGTTTTAAACTGACAAATGATAGAGTATCACGTGAACATTATATAATTTTTTATATAAACCTTAATGTATATGTAGCAAGGTCATTTGGGAAGTGACTAGCAAAAATCTCTGGATATGGAAATGAAAATGGGTGAAATAGTGTTTTTTTAAAAATTGAGTGATTGAAAAAAAAAGAAAAAATTTCGATATACATGTAATATTATTTTATGAAAGATTGTGTAGTTGAAAATAAAAGATAGAAAAATGAAATATAATTTAAAGAGATTCAAACATAGGCTAATTTCGCTTTCAACCCAGCAACCTGAACATCCAGGCCTAACATTTCAAGGGTTTGTCCTAGTAGGAAGCCTATGGATAGAAAAATGTTCTGTATGTTGAATTAGACATATAAAAATTCAAATCTTTCTTATTTAAAAAACAAAAAAGGTAGAACCCCAATCTTGAAGATTCTCATTGCCCTGCTCCGTCCCTAAAGCATTGTGGAGGAGGTAAATCGCGGGATGTACCTCAACAAGTTAGGGTACAAGAGCTGCAATACTGATGTCCACAAAGAGTCAAATTTCAAACATTGTAAGAGGTAGATATCGAACCCTTACACTGTGGTTACCAATTCAGTTGAGATTACCTCATACCTGTCTTTTGCACCGCTGAACTATGCTTGAAGAGACCAAATCTTTCTCATTTTTTATTGCATACCAATATGTCCTAAGAAGAGTACTCTACAATGTGGGCTTATTATGAAACCGCGTGATTGAAAAAGTATATTATGAAACCGAGATCTAACTTATAAGCAATTAATCGTTTTATTAGAATAAAATCGTGGACAAACCATAATTTCACTCTAATATAGTTCTTGCTAAAATAAGTTCATAAAAATCGAAGTCAACATGGGATCCATAATTTTTATTGATTTTTTGATAATATATTTAATAATATTTATTAAAATCTACTAAAATTTAATTTTTAATTGACAATGAAATTTTAGGGTTAGTCTACATGTACACCTCATGGTGTACATAATAGACTACACTCCCTTACATGGAGGAGGGCCCACGAATATTTAATTATGTGTGGGCCCTCCTTCATGTGAGGAGGATGTAGTCTAATATGTACATTATTATGTACATATAGACTAATTCAATTTTATATCATGATAATTTATGGGGGAATTTATTAATTTTTTTCTTTTTTTGGCGATACGCGTGGAATAAAACTGAGTCAGTTTGCGGAAATAATGGAAAGAATCTCACACCATCATATACTTTTCCGCAACCAATCCGACGGTTGCCTTCAATTTTGGGATTTCGAACATTCTAGAACACGAAATTAAATCAGAAATTCTGAGATTCGGCAGCTGCTATATATGCTTCTGATTCGATATCGTTATATCTCCCGTGAAACCCTAGTTCTCCCCAGCACCATCTCTCTTCTCTAAACTAAATATCTTGCCGACTCAAATTTGAGCAGCAATGGCAGGAAAAGGAGAGGGACCAGCTATTGGAATTGATCTCGGCACTACATATTCGTGTGTTGGGGTGTGGCAGCACGACCGTGTGGAAATCATCGCAAATGACCAAGGAAACAGAACGACGCCGTCTTACGTGGGTTTCACCGACTCCGAGAGACTTATAGGCGATGCCGCTAAGAACCAGGTTGCCATGAACCCTATAAACACTGTTTTCGGTAAGATCTGTTCTCTTTTAACGGAAATAAGCTAATGCCCGTTTTATTTTGCTTAGATTTATGTTTTTCTGCTAGATCTGTTTTGAGTATGTGTGTGTGTGTGTGTATATATATATATATATATATATATATATATATGTATCAATGTATGTACGTATGTATGTGTATAATATTTCTATGTTTTGCTCTACAAACAATAGATCTAGTTTTAACCAAGATTTTTACAGTTTGTTGGACAATAAATAACATGGGTTCATCGGTCCAATGAATAGCTTCATGTAAAATAGAATCACCACTGCTCACTAGTTATGTCATGCAGCAGTGAATCTTAATCTTTTGGATTCGTTGTATGAATCTTGCACATATCACTTGTTGCTTATACTCTTTCATTTACAGGAGTATTGTTGTATGGGAATATATTTTTATCTGAATATATAAATTCTGAGTTGTCTTTATTTTTTTCACCAATTTACTGGCGAATGAAAAATAACTGTTGCTTAGAATATTACTTATTAGGTATCAAAGATTTAACAGTAATTTGTTCAAATTATCACACACGTTCACTTCTTTGAGAATACTTATACATGAAGTTCTGCATTGTTAAATTAAATGTTGGAAATTGATAGTAGAAAGATGTGCCTCTATTATGTTGTTTTTTTCCAAATTTTATACCAACGTTTTAGTTCTGCAGTGCCAGAGTACGTTGTTCTTTATGCTAAAACTGAGTGGTGCTTTTTGATAGTTGAAAGATGTGCCTCTATTATGTTGTTTTCCTCAAGGTTTTATACAAAGGTTTCAGTTCTGCATTGCCAGAGTCTAATGTTCTTTATGCTAAACTTGAATGATGCTCCTCGGTTCTCAGGTTACAATAAATCAGTGTGTTTTCTTTACATGTTCCATCGACAGTGTATTGTAATTGTGATCCTGTTACCATCAAAATATTGTTCCTATGCACATTACTTTAAGATTTGCCTGTCTACTGTTTAATTGATGATTCATTCCCTTTTTAATTTTGGCAGATGCTAAGAGGTTGATCGGCAGGAGATTCAGTGATGCCTCTGTTCAGAGTGACATGAAGTTGTGGCCCTTCAAAGTCATCCCTGGACCTGGAGACAAGCCCATGATTGTAGTCAACTACAAGGGTGAAGAGAAGCAATTTGCCGCTGAGGAGATCTCTTCCATGGTTCTTCTAATTAAAATGAGAGAAATTGCTGAGGCATACCTGGGTACTACCATTAAGAATGCTGTTGTCACTGTCCCAGCATACTTCAATGACTCCCAGCGTCAAGCAACCAAGGATTCTGGTGTAATTGCTGGTCTCAATGTGATGCGTATCATCAATGAGCCGACAGCTGCTGCCATTGCTTATGGTCTTGACAAGAAGGCAACCAGCGTTGGTGAGAAGAATGTGTTGATTTTTGATCTTGGTGGTGGTACTTTTGATGTCTCTCTTCTAACCATTGAGGAGGGTATCTTTGAGGTGAAGGCCACTGCCGGTGACACTCACCTTGGAGGAGAAGATTTTGACAACAGGATGGTGAATCACTTTGTTCAGGAATTCAAGAGAAAAAACAAGAAAGACATCACTGGCAACCCCAGAGCTCTTAGGAGGTTGAGGACTGCTTGTGAGAGAGCAAAGAGAACTCTCTCATCCACTGCCCAGACTACCATTGAGATAGACTCACTCTACGAAGGTATTGATTTCTATTCCACCATCACTCGTGCCAGATTTGAGGAACTTAACATGGACTTGTTCCGGAAGTGCATGGAACCAGTAGAGAAGTGTTTGCGTGATGCCAAGATGGACAAAAGCAGTGTCCATGATGCTGTCCTTGTTGGTGGTTCTACCAGGATTCCCAAGGTTCAGCAATTGTTGCAGGACTTCTTTTTAATGGGAAGGAACTATGCAAGAGTATCAACCCTGATGAGGCTGTTGCTTATGGTGCTGCTGTCCAGGCTGCCATTTTGAGCGGTGAGGGTAATGAGAAAGTGCAAGACCTTTTGCTTTTGGATGTCACTCCTCTCTCCCTTGGTCTAGAAACTGCCGGTGGTGTTATGACTGTGTTGATTCCCAGGAACACCACCATTCCAACCAAGAAGGAGCAGGTGTTCTCTACCTACTCGGACAACCAGCCCGGTGTCCTGATTCAGGTCTATGAAGGAGAGAGAACAAGGACCAAGGACAACAAACCTTCTCGGTAAATTTGAGCTTTCTGGCATTCCTCCCGCTCCAAGGGGAGTTCCTCAGATTACTGTGTGCTTTGACATTGATGCCAATGGTATCTTGAATGTTTCTGCTGAGGATAAGACCACAGGGCAGAAGAACAAAATCACTATTACCAATGATAAGGGTAGACTTTCCAAGGACGAGATTGAGAAGATGGTTCAGGAAGCTGAAAAGTACAAGTCCGAGGACGAGGAACACAAGAAGAAAGCAGAGGCAAAGAATGCCTTGGAGAACTATGCATACAACATGAGGAACACTGTTAAGGATGACAAGATTGCCTCCAAGCTTTCTGCAGATGACAAGAAGAAGATTGAGGAAGCTATTGAGCAGGCCATCCAATGGCTTGAAAGCAACCAGCTTGCAGAGTCGGACGAGTTTGAGGACAAGATGAAGGAACTGGAGAGCATCTGCAATCCCATTATTGCTAAGATGTACCAGGGTGCAGGTGGCGATATGGGTGGTGCCATGGACGATGATGGTCATGCTCCTAGCGGTGGTAGCGAAGCTGGTCCCAAGATCGAGGAGGTTGATTAAAGTAGTGGCGTTCCCTCTGTTGTTTCTATCGTTTTTTTAGATACTTGGTTTCACTTTCATTGAATCATTTCTGCAGACATTGCTCTATTTTGTTTCCAATTTAGGCTTTTGGACCACTTATAGAAGGCCTGATTTTGGGTAATATGCATTTAAATTTTTGTATTATTTCTTGATAGCAGGAACTTGCAGAATTTTTATCTCTGGAATTTGCATTGTTGTCTACTGAAAGTGCATTGATTTTTCTTTCGCAAATTGCAACATTTGCTTAACCATAGCCACACTGCAAGTAACTCTTTAAACATAAGGAAGTTAAGAGCAATGGATGGCCGTCAATATCTAAATGAATGCCGGAATAATCAAGAATACACAGCCAAATGTTAGGGTCGGTTTGATTCAAATATGGAATTTGGTTGGAAAGAAAATGAATGGTAGAAAATTGAATTGTCTAGAATTTGTTTTATTGGAAATTTTCAATTAATTGTGTTTGATTGGCATAATTTTTTACCTGAAAAATGTTGAAATTTTCTATCTTTTGGTATTCATTTGACTTTATTTTTCATGCAAACTGTTAATTAAAGAGATATATATTTTTTTAATAATTGGGGATAAAATTTGTTTGGATTGCCAAAAAAAATAAAAAATAAAAGAATGAAGAAAGCTAGAAAACCAATTACCACAAAAAACAAAGGAATTGAAATTCCTTAAAAAGCTGGAACATCAGTCACGTGAGACAACTTTAGGAAAAACAATTCTAGGAAAAATAATTGCTATCAAAGGAAAATGGATTTGGTTTTCAATTTTCTATGAAATTGGACGCCTACCAAACAGGCCCTTAATCTACTTGAGTTTTCATGTAAGATCTCAAATATGTTCTTCAAGATGCTTAATTTTTTTTGGGGAGGAATTCATAGACCAGACTTTAAATATGATCATTTCACATTTCAGGCTTAAAGATTTTAAAATGCAAAAATCAGGTTTTCATTAATTAATTATTTTAAGGTCACAATTATGCGATTCATAGTCATAGATACTTACTTAAATGTCACAATGTCATATATTATGAAATTAATTGATCACAAATTATTTCATCGATCACAAATCAAAAATATTATAAGTCACAGTTTATTTGTCGGTCACAGATTTTCAAATTAGTTGGTCACAAATTATTTTTAAGTCACAAGTTACCAAATTTTTTGGTCACAATTTATTTCGAGGTCACAAATAATGTCACAATTTATTTGTCGATCACAGATTTTCAAATTAGTTGATCACAATTTTTTTCCAGTAACATATTATCAAATTTGTTAGGTCACGATTGAGTATTTAGTCACAGATAACTAAATAATTGGTTATATACACCCAACCACCCGACCCCGAATCTTAATCCACCAATACTTGGTCACAAATCGACCAAATAATTGGTCGCAGAAACTCTTTGTCTTATCTCGTTATTGTCGCCGCCACCTCCACCACTAACAATATCAACAACACAACACTACGACCACCAACATCACCACCAACCCACCATAAACCACCACATCTGCACCACAACAATACGTCAAACACCACCTCACTACATCACAATGAAAATCAGGTCACGAGATCACAGACACCCAGATTGACGCTGTGACGATTTTGCCGCAGTCGCGCGACATCTATGCTCGTCGCGGCACCCAACATTTGTCGTCTTGGGGAGGGCGGCGCTCAGATTTTACAGCAGCCGATGTGGTAGAGAGAATAAAGGTAGAGAGAGAGAATGACGAGAAGAAAAAGAAGAGGAGGGAGAGATTAGAAGGAAAAATGTAGAATCGGTAGAGAGAGAAAAGTTAAGGAAGAAATAATTAGGGTTTGAAATAATTGGGGTAAATATTTAATTATTATATTGATACCTGATTTATGCATAATGAAATACCAACCTTGATTTTTGAATTGTGATATTTAGACACCTGAAATTATTTAATTTCAACTTTTTTTTACACAACATAGGGATATGTTGGTTTTATAAAAGTGCTGTCTTATTAGAAATTACATAGTTAATGCGAAGACAGTGGAGAAAAGAATCTGTTTAAAGAAAATTAATTAATTAATGGTGATTAGAAGGAATGGATTATTTGGTGAGCCTTTAGCAATTTAATTCTTAATTTAATCCACCTTAATTATTAATTTTAATTTTAATATACCTTAAGAAAGTGGCAGTAATTATACAATATTTTGTCCCCATTTTTCAAATTTCATTTTTTCCTGAAATTCATTTTCAACTATATATTTTATGAGATCCACAATTTTTATCAACTTTTCAATTACACAATTCATCAACTTCTAAATTTTCTATCAAAATTTACTAAAAACATAATTTTTATCTAAACCAAATAGGAACAAAGGACAAATAAAAGACAGGGTTTGCAAACCTAGATTAGAGATTTGCATCCTTTGACAAGACAAGTTTGTTTGGTTTATATAGGAATGTTAAGTAGAGAGAGTCGAGCAGCGAATTTGACCTTGCTAGTCATTAGTCAGCTTGTCAACACCTCGCGAGCAGGCTCATCAAATTATAAGAAATATGCAATTTTAGTAATATATATTATTGCTGGATCGACTCGCCCCACCAAGGGCGACTCTTGGACCGAGCCGTCCTAAATTTTTATTGAGCGAGCTGGATGGTTTGACTCGTTTAATTTAACAAATCTTCCTTTTGTTTCGTTCGCCTAGGAGGAGAATACGCTGAAACTACAGACTAGAGCCGACGTGAACTTTTGGGCAGCAGTCCAGTTGGGGATAATTTTCATGGGCCACTTAGCAAAGCCCACATCGAGTTGCCTACAGCTCGAAAGCAGTCTCATCATGGAGGTGGAAATGGTTCTAACTTCTAAAGTCATGTTTGTCTGTTAATAAATAATTTTTATCAAATAATTTTAAAGTTATTCTTTAATTCTAACAAAATTATTTATCTTGAAAGTAAATTTAATTTATTTTATAAAAAGGAAACTTTTAAGCATAATCACATTGAACTTATTTTTATTTTGACTTTAAAGGAGTAACTTGAATATTTCTTTTGCTCGATATATTATGAAATAGATGAAATATTTTCGTTAAAATAAATTATAGATTCGATTCAAAAAATATGTGAACAGGGCAATTCAAATATAAGATAAATATTCACCATAGACGGGACCGTGTCCACATCTGGCTCAATATAAGTGATTGTCACGTCGATCGACAATTGAGAAATCTTTTCTTCGGGAGCCTGTCAAGTGTCATCTAAGATGCAAAATTAATTTCGGAAAGATAAGGTCCCAAACCATAAAGTTACAAATTTGCATGTTGAAATAACTTCAAATACGGACTTCCACAAATCCAAAATTAGGGTATGTTGGCTCCAAAAAAGCAGTCATTTATTTCATCCAATTGGCGTGCCAGTAACGCCAGCTGACTGTGAACTTAAATTAGAAACTAGAAATAAAATTAAAAAAAAAAAAATGTTAGAAATGGAAATATATATACCCAAAACAAGGCAGAAAAAATTCACAGAGACTCAAAATGAGCCCGATATGGGTTGGATTTTTCGGAATCATGGCTGGTGCTATAAATGTTGCAATATGCCAGTGTATATTCGTGTTACGCGATTGTTTGTCTAGGCATAGATCAAATTTTGCGAATCAAAGCCAAACTACGAGCAATATTGGACAAGAGCATGCCCCGAGTGCCACCAGCCTAAGCAATTCAACAATGCAATTCATCATTACATCGAATCACACTAGAGAATCCGAACAAGACATGTGTGCTGTGTGTTTGGGCGAATTTAAGGAAGGCGATGGAGTTAGAGTATTGCCTGTATGTACACATCAATTTCATGTATCATGTATCGACAAGTGGTTGGAAAGTCACCGTAATTGTCCTCTTTGTCGTACAGATATTATGCCTCCATCCGATCATCTCGTAATTACATTGTCGGATTCCGGTGGTGCACCACCGGAGCTTTAATTTTGGTGAGTAATTGTTTTATCAACATGTACGTGCCTTTGGGGTGCAGATTTTGTTCAAACCAGTGTCAACTATTGCCATTGATCAAATGATTAGTTTACATGTACACCTCATGATGTACAAAATAGACTACATCCCCCTCACATGGAGGGGGGTCCACGAATATTTAATTATGTGTGGGCCTCCCTTCATGTGAGGGGGTGTAGTTTATTATGCACATTATTATGTACATATAGACTAATTCTTGATCAAATTATTAAATGTAACGAAAACAAATAAAACAAACAAAGATTTACGAAGTCTGGTAATATCAAGTGCATCTATGCATATTATACAATAACTCCACTTACTTTAGAAAATGAAAATTACAACTATGAATAATCATAAAATCATGTGTATTGTCAAAAAAATCCAGGGCCAATGTGCAGATTTCTGATAATTCAGGCACCACCTTGCAGAATGTAGAAAGTTCAGGCTCCAAATTCAGGGACAAAATTGCAAAATATTAGAATTTCAAGGGATATGCAAATTGGCCTAAAGGTTTGTTTGAGAATTGGAATGAAGATCAACTTAATCGCGGGATACTATACATCATTTTAAGAGCTATCTAGTAAAGATTAATTCCTAGTCAATGGTCGAAAAGGAAGAATTGGTGCTTGAGGTTTTGTTGGGATCTCCCACATTAGAGAAGATGAATAAGAAAAACTTGGACACTTTAATAAATCTTGACACTGCGAATGAGAGAAGAATAGAATCAAAGAAAAAAATTCATATTGGTAATAATTGCACAGGAAATGAGATATCATGGCTAAGATGGAGCTTTAGTTACTTCAAGTCATCCGAGCACAAAGGCCGTTAAGATGAAGCATTAAGTGCATCGAAGCAGCGTGTGGTTGATGATTTCTTGGTTAGGTGGATCTTTGAGATAGATATTAGATCACTATACTCGAGGATAAGAGAAGAGACATAATATTCTTGAAGACTATGAGGAAGTTATAAAATTTTCAAATTTGGGGTTCAGTAACGAGTTCGAAATGAACAAAGAGTCGGAGAAATATTTTACTCGATGCATGATGATAATGAAAAAATTTATAGAGTATGAAGCATAATTGTTTAACTTTTTATTGTACTCTCCATTTTTAAACCGTGTAAAATTGTGTTTCTTTTTGGACTTTTGTTCTGTGCTTAATTTAATCATTAATATTACATATCAAAAGAGTATTTTTTTTTGAGTAAAAGACAAAGAACTTCTTACAATAAGCCTTCATAACAGTTGAATTATGCTAAACGAACATCATGGATGACCGTATGATTGATATCGTCCTCACATGGATTACGCGGGTCCCACATGAATAAAAAATAATTTTTCTCATATGTGTGTATAATATCAATCGAGGTGTCAATCATGCATGCACTGTAACAAAGTTTCGTAACAATTACATAGCCCTTTCAACTCTTGAAAAGTAGATAAATGACTCTCACGACATTCAATTATTGATGCTTGGTTTATTAAATTACTAATTATTACTGTACTATTTCAATATTGAAAAATAAGAGATTAGTAGTTGCAAAATTTAAATAATTTTAACTTTAAATTATAAGTAGATTATAATCAAATCCAAACAAGTACTAAACTAACATATCGGTTCGGGACAGTGGTACACAAATTGATAAGCCATGTCCTATAATCACCTGTATATTTCCAGTAGATAAACTTTACGCCTTTATCATGATGAACACCACCACCACTAACCCAAGTGCTCCGCCTCCTTCCCCGGCCGGGCAGACCCCAAGCTCCGACATCTCGGTCGGCACGGCCCTCCTCTGCCTTGTAGCAGTGATAACCACACCATTAATTATGTACACATTATTTTTTGCTATGAACTTCCTTCGGAATCCTTTCCGGCGATCTAGCCGGCGCTCCGAAATACCGGACGGAGAAGTCAGCTGTAACGGTAAAGAACTCGAATTGGTTTGTGGCGTTAGGAAAGAGGCGCGTGCAAAAGAAACTGCCGGAAGCGAGTGCCCTGTGTGTTTATCGGTTTTTGTTGAGGGAGAAGGGATTAGGCAGTTGAATGCATGTAAACACGCTTTTCATGTTGAGTGTATTGATAAGTGGCTCTATTCGCATTCGAATTGTCCGGTATGTCGTGTTTCTGTTTCGGTAAAGCGCTTTAAACGGGCTTCAAATATTGGTGGAGATGAAGATTTCCGGCGAGGTTTGCCGGATGTTACTAACCTGGTTTGATTTCCGGCGAGGGAATTATATGTACCGTTTTACCCTTCTTTATTTTCAAAATCAATTTTATTTTGGATGATTGTTGGCATCACATTTTTTTACTTGTTGCACACAGGACCGAGCAAAAATCAATTCAAATTGTTCAAACTGATGAATTCAACTTTGAGGTAGGGCTAAATTGGGTCTCAAGTTATGAATTAAAATTCAATCCAATCCAATAAATTAAAAAAAAAATAAAATTAATACCTAAAGTAGAGAAATCTAAATAAATACAACAGTGGAGATAACATAAGGACTTAGAATGTACAAACATCCATTTTTTTACATTAGTTGATTTACTTGAATACTATGTACAAATGAATATTAATTTGATGATATATTAAAAATTAAGGACGTGTTAATAAAATGAATAAATTTCAAAAAAATTGTGAAAATAAATGTTCCATAGTTTCAATCTTATTTATATATTATTTTTTTAAAAATAATTCCTTATATAGGTTAAAAATAACGAAATTTTTCAAGTGGTTTCAAACTTTAAAAAATCATCCAAATTCAAGAAAAAAATAATCCAATCTAACTTAATTTGGGTTTAAACCCAAATCGACCAACCCAGATTTGTTTGAATTGGGTTAGATTGTGTTAGGTTTTAATCAATAATTGGGTTGGATCGATTAACAAATTGACCCAATCTAATCCACACGGCCACATCCAACCCTAGTAGGACAATATTTAATTAAACTCAATATCCTCAGGCTTTGCTTATTGAGGACTTATGTCACTAACTTTTTTTCTTCAAATTTTTATTAATTAGCACAAATCATTGTTGATGTTGATTTCTCTCAAAATATTCTCTACGTATACTTTGAGATAAAAATAATATTTTGCCTCATTTTTTATGTACTATTTTATAAATATGCTGCGAAAATAAGTCTTTTTACTCTCTTATAATTGACTTTTTTTTTATATGAAAACCATTTGTAGAGACGTTACATGCTATTTAATGATATGTTGTATATAAAAATTAGATTAAAAAAATAAAAATAAAGACATAAGTACTACAATGAGCAACTAGTGAAAATTATTGTCCGAACATAATTACCTTTTGTGTTTTCTTCTCTACAAGTACTAAAATGTTGAAATAAGAATAAGAATCTAAGTTTTATTTTCGATAATTTAGAATCAAATAATTAATTAATTATTTTCGATAATTTTAATCTATCTGCCTATCTCCTAAGTTTCTCCATCGTAATGGAATGAAGTAGACTCATTTTTAATAATTAATTCACACATTGTTACAATGCTAAGAAAGTTTTAAATGTTTGGATAAGTTTGACAGATTAACGGGACAAATTTAGTCCCCGTTTCGCAAATTTATAAATGGTTTGTAAAAAATAGTAAGAGGAATAATAGGTTCACAAAATATATAAAATAATAATTAGTTGAAGTTTATAAATGTGTGATTCAAATTAATATTTAATTTTGTCTAGATTTATGAATTATTTCTAAATTTGTATCCAAACAAAAGGCTAAGTAATAGTGACATGTTTTGTTCAATTATACATAATTAGATTAGATTCGAGTATTTAGATCAAGATATAAGTTCAATTAATCAATGTATTCTGTTGGATAGTTAGGATCAAAATTCTAAAAATCGTAAAACTTGAAGTTCAAGTCTCAAACGTTACAAATACTCAATTAAATAATGCTTTGTTTGTGCTCAGAGAAAGCTATGTTCCTAGCCTGGGTATGAACTATGGTTGATTTTTTGTTTGACTTATTTTATTGAGCTACACTTCAATATATACAGTCCTGTCCTCTTGCGCTTGACGCGCAGGAAAACAGGTGGACAAAGCTCACAATTTCACATGCAAATGCATGTGAAATGGGTTTGTCAGCCGCAATTGGGCTGACAAACCCTTTTTATATTTTTTTACAATTTTACTTCTTTTTTTTTTTTTTTTTTTTTTGTCTTTTTGTTTTTTAATTGTATGAAATTTGTTTTAGCATTCGAATTTTGTCTTACTTTTTTTTTTGAAAATTTTTTTTGGCAATCCCATCAAATATTATACTCAATTGCAAAAAATTTATCCATTTTGGTGTTTATTTTCATAGAAAACAAGCTAAACGAACTCCAAAAGTTAACGAATTTTTGTTAACTTTTTTAATGTAATATTTTTGTCTTTTATTTTATAGTAATAATTTTTAATATACGTATACTATATTTAAATATCAATAATAACACCACAAATTTCATATGATATTTGTACTAATATTGCAACACATTCAGACAAAATAAAATAGACATTGCATAAATTAGCTAAATTTTCTTCAAATTTAATTCAAATTACGTCGAACGAGTACAACAATAAGTGGTTTAATGGTCGTCATCATCGTCAAACCTATTGAATGCACCATAATCACTGCTAGCAATACCAGTGTACCTATCTTCCTGAGTATCGTCCCAAGAGTACTGTGGATGATACGGTTCGTCCACCAACTGACTCCTAAAGGTGTTTCACATACAATGAATTTAAATATAAGCATAGTAGAAAATAAAACAAAATAATAGCAACGGTTAAGAGTTATCGATCAACTAACCTCGACTGTAATGTCGGACAAGTTCTTTTGTCATGTCCACTGCGACCACAAACACGACAATTTCTCTTCGACTGAGACATTGCTATTTCTTTGGATGACTTCAATCTCTTCCCGCACCCTTTCGTCCTAACCGGAGTAGGATCAACCACGAGTTGGGCACCTTCGCTGCTCTTGCTGATAACCTTATTCATTCCCACTTCCCCTCCATTATCCAAAGCTTTTACCTGTATTTTCAAGTTCTGAAATCCATCCATTATTAACGATGTACGAGCGTCAGTCAAAGCACCTTCGTCCACCAACTCTGCTGCTTTGTGTGCCAGCATCCCATGTCGAGAAATCAATGATTGGCCATCCATTGACGTGGTCGTTGGTTCGAAGACTGGAGTTTCTTTTGCATTTTGCGTCCACCGACCTGCAATGTACTGATCTGGTAACAACATCACCTGTTTTCTAAGCATAAATGCGAGCATGTGACGACATGGATATCCTTCAAAATCAAATGTTTTGCAGCTGCATGCTATGAAGTCAATGGCCCTGAAGTAGGTCAGCTCACGTTGGCGATGATGTGTTTCTTGGGTATGAAAACGCGTTACAATATACGTTTTGACACCCTCGTATGCTGATTTCCTTGATAAAACGTAGTAGCTACTCTCAGCTAATTCCTCTTGGAACAACAGGAAAATTCTCTTTGTATAAATACGTGTCATTTGAGTTTCCATGGCAAATGTGGTTATCGTATGAGGCATCTCGTTCAAGTCAGTGTGGTTGACAACCAATTCGCTATGTCGCTGGTGAGCCAAAACACTGCTAAATTGTGTGATAAAATCCATTAATGTATCCGTCTTATTGACATATCTTTTGAAGAAAGCATGGTTACTTTCTGACCGTTGACTGCTTGACATTCCAGCAGAGAATATATTTTTCACGTACGCAGGTACCCAATGACTTCGTATTTTATACATATTGGCGAGCCACTCATTATCACCAAGATTATTAGTTTCCATCACATCAGCCCAACAAGATTCGAACTCCTCTGTGGACTCCGACTGCTTAATGATACTCACCAGGCCGTGGTACATTTCCTTGTACAGCACGGGACTCATTTTCTCCGAGAACTTGTTTAAAATATGCCACAGATAGAACCTATGAATTGTGTTAGCAAAAACCTCACCAACTGCTCTAGCAATGACAACGTCTTGATCAGTAATAATCACCCCGGGGGCCCGTTGGGTGGGCATTGCTTCGACGAATTTTAAAAACAACCAAATAAATGAATCGATCTTTTCATCACTCAATAAGCCACATCCGAAAACAGTACTTTGCCGATGGTGATTTACTCCAACGAATGGTGCAAACACCATCGAATACTTGTTTGTGTTATATGTTGTGTCAAAAACGACAGCATCTCCAAAGTAAACATAAGAACTCATTGACTCTACATCAGCCCAGAAACAACGAGCGAACACACCATCCTCGTCAGCCTCATAGGCGTAGTAGAAGCTAGGACTCCTTCTTTTTTCCAACTCGAAATGCTAATCAAAGTTTTTGCATCACGTCCAATTAGGGGTGGGCAAAAATCCGACCAACCCGATCAACCCGACCAACCCAACCCAAATCGATCGGTTTGGATTGATTTTTTAAGTTCAATTGGGTTGGGTTGGGTTGAAAAATTGAATTTAAGGTTGGGTTGGGTTGGGTTGGGTCTTGGGTTATGAATTACAACCCAACCCGACCCAACCCAACCCGATGAAGTAAAAAAATTAATATCTACAATGAAAAAAATAAATTAAATAGACATAAAAGTAAAGATAAGATAATGACTTATAATATATAAATGTCAATTTTCTTCACATAGACCGATTCACATGAACACTATTTAAAATGCAATGTCATTTGACGTTAAAATAAAAATTAAAAATATGATAATGAAGTGATTGAATTTCAAAAAATTGTAAAAAAAAAAATGCTTCTTAAATTTTAAATTTATTTATACATTATTTTTAGAAAGAATTCCTTATATGTGTGTTTAAAAAGCGTAGATTTTCAAGTAATTTCAAATTCTAAAAAATTATTCAAATTTAACAAATAAATCGAATTTAACTTTGATTGGGCCGAAACCCAACCCGACCAACCCAACCCAACCCAAACCGATTTTGATCGGTTTGGGTTGGGTTGGGTTTAAATCAATAATTGGGTTGGGTTGGGTTGATTTTTTATCAAACCGACCAAGTTGGGTTGGAAAAAAAATCGACCCAACCCGACCCAACCCAACCCACGCCCACCCCTACGTCCAATGGCTTCTCGCTGCCGATCTCGTCGATAGTTCCTGATATCTTCCTCATTAGTCATTACATCCCAATGACGAAGGCCCACCAACATCTACCTCCATAAGTCTGATCTGTTGACAACTAGGAATATTGGCTTGAGAAAATTGGTCAACAAGTGTTTTCTTGGTTGCAGATACATGTCGATGTGAGCGTAGAAGGTGCGTTTTGCTTGGTGTAGATAGTGCATGATTGTGCCCCTCGACAAAATGGCTTACAACCCACATAGAAGTTGTCTAATGTTTTACAATTGTTAACTTTGCATCACATCTACAACGGGAGTTCCCACGCTTTCGTTCACCAGAACGGGCCACCAAATTTTTGAGTTTCATCTGGTAGGACTCATCCTTTTGACCCTGTTTAAAGCAAATATACGACTTCCAGACAAGCTCATTTGTCTGTGGATTTTTTCGGCTACTACCAATACGTGTGCTAAAACCAGCTAATTTCGCATACTCATTGTAAAAATTATACACATCATCAAGAGTTAGAAATTCTTGCCCGAATATCGGAATCGCACCAACATTCACTTGTGGAATAAATATATTGTCATCTTCTTCCATTCCTAAAAAATAATATGAAAAATTATTTAGTTTGTGAAATAATTTAAACATTGAAATGTTTGAAACTTACTATAAATGTAATAAAAATAAAACCAAGTTACGAAATTAAACAAATTAAAAATGGTTACGAAAATAAACAAATGAAAATACATTTAAGAAAAAATAAAAGAAAAAAACTTACCAGAAAATTGTCTACAAAGATATAAACAAGTTTCACCAGAAAAATGTTTACAAAAGTTTCACAAAAAAATTGTCTACAAAAATATAAACGAGTTTCACCCGTGTTTTATAGACCTATTTTGATAGTGAAAAAAATTAAAAAATGATTTGCAGCTGACAAATTCATTTTCACACGCAAGATAAAAAAAAAAAAAATAAAGTTGTAAAATATATATATATATATATATATATATATATATATATATATAAAGGGTTTGTCAGGCTGACAAACCCATTTTCACACGCAAAAGCGTGTGAAAATGTTTTGCGTGTGAAAATGTGAGTTTTGTTAATAAAAATTCGTTAACTTTTAGGGTTCGTTTGGCTTGTTTTATATGAAAATAAACACTAAAATGGATAAAAATTTTTACAATTAAGTATAGTATTTGATGGGATTGCCAAAAAAAATTTCAAAAAAAAATTTGAAAAAAAAAGTAAGACAAAATTCGAATACTAGAACAAGTTCCATACAATTAAAAAACAAAAAAACAAAAAAAAAAAGAAACAAGTAAAGTTGTAAAAAAAAATATAATAAAAAAATATAAAAAGGGTTTGTCATCTGCAATTGCGGCTGACAAACCCATTTAACACACATTTGCATGTGAAATTGTGAGCTTTGCCCAAAGGCAAACTCACCTGTTCTCCTGCGCGCCAAGCGCAGGAGAACATGACTGTCAATATATATATATATATATATATATATATATATATATATATAGACACACACACATACACACACACAAGGCGAGGCGTGACATTATCTATAAGTCCCAAGTGAGGGGATCGGTCATCATTCGGTCACCGATCCCCTGACCATTTATCTTTTCCCTTTATTATACTGATTACGATCCAATTACTATGAACATTTTACATTTTTCTAATACTTAAAAGAGGACAACCAAAATTACAATTTTAAAAATCTTCACATATACGAATATTTAAGAATTTTTGAAAAATTTTAAATTATCTTTTATGTTGGAAAACTTCACTTTATAGGAGGAGAGAAACTACACAAAACAACAACAATTCTTGAAATAAAACTTCAAGGAAGGCCCAAACACGTGGTCGTTGTCCTCAAACAATATTTGCCACTTTTCTAGATAAATTGAGATGCTAAAAGATTTTTCGACAAATGGTTTGAAGGATTAATCAAGTCTTGTGTAGAAATACTGAAGTACAAAGTATTTCTACACAAAACTTAAGAACGCAAATAAGAAAAATAATAATATGAGTAGAATAGAGAATTGATCTTGATTTGAAGAAAGAATATTGATACCATATGTTTTCAATTGTTTTTCATAAAGAACATGACTACTCTATATATAGGCCTCAAGATAATATACAAATTGGTGCCAAAAATATGTTGAAAAGACACCAAATTCAAGTGACCAATGGTAGAAAACCGTCTCCAACGGTCACTGAATTATTCTATGCGACTGCATAGTACAAAAATATGCAATCGCATAGTTATGCTAACACAGAGACTTCGAGTCTATGTGAGGACCATGCGACCGCATGACATTTTGGGCCAAAACTTTGGTTCTTCACGATTTTTCTTTTTCTTTCATTTCTTGTTAGTTTTAAACAACCAATTTCTCAACATTTTATTCTTCTTCTTCCCAAACATTGTATTTTTTCAATTTCCTTGGTGGGCCATTTCCTCTTCCATTACCTTTGCATAACTCATGTTGATTTAGAGCGTGTTTGCGAACTATTTATGTCATCTTATAAGACACACAAAAGTATGGGTAGGTCTTATAAGATAGCTAAGCTTTTAATAAAATATGAGGTTTGATTTTTGTCGTGTTGATATTAAATTTGATTCGTTTGAGAGAATAATTATAACAAGATACTTAAAACCTTGAATTACTCCTTTCGGATTTTTTTCACAGGCACCTTACAGGTACTGCCGCTACAAACGCAGCACCTGTATGGTGTTTTTTTTTTTTTTTTTTTTTTGACAAAAATCAATGATAATGCGTAGCGTGAAATTCTATAACAATTTTGTGAAAGTTTTTCTATACGTGTTGCAAAACTCTAAAACCTTTTACAAGAAAATAAGGCCTTTAACAAAAATTTAAAATCTTAAGCTACGTGTTCACTCTACACATTGTATGAAGATCATTTCGCAAAATTCCTCTTTTTTTTAATGCAATAAGGCCTTTCTACATTCTTGCTAACCACTAATTTATTTAACTATTTTTCAAGTCACTATTTAGCCCTTGTTTGATGGTCGCAGTTCATTTTCCCTGACATCGGATATAACAGTGCATTATCCCTGCTTTTATGTTATGTTATAAATATACACTCAATGAAATCTATAACGTTTTCCTTCCGTACGTGACACTTTATATGCAATGAGTACATTATTATTATTTTTTAAATAAAAATGAAATAAATAATGGAATATAATTAACCTAGTTCCAATTAATCGAGACATGATAATGGAGAAAGCAAGTGCGTCGAACACTTTATTGCCACTATTAGGCCCGGAACCACATCCTACTTTTCTAAGAATTAGCTATAACATCAGAAAGAATGCACTTTGAGATAGAGTATCCGTCGAGTTCAAGCCTTAAGACTACTTTTGAGAAGATCACATTACTTCATTCATTCCACATTCCCATTTATTTTGCAAAAAAGGTTCCCGTTTTTAACATTTGCCATTTTGTAAAACCCTTCTTTCACAAAAGTCCTTCTAATGGTTGTGTATGTTCGTATTCTTCTATGTTGATAATATGCCTTGATTAGCTTTGCCCCCGTTTGGTTCCCATTTTTTCATCATAAAAATGAAAAATATGACTGTTATCCATCACATCCAGCCACCATATTTGACTTTACATCTCTTGTGTGGGGTCCATAACAGCTATATTTTTCATTCTCATTTTACAAAAAATGTGTATCAAACGGGGCAAAAAACAGTTTTAAATAGTGAATTTCAGATGAAAGAATTAGGAAAAGCAAAAAGAATTTTAGGTACAGAGAATCAAGGGAAGGTCAAATCATACGTTGTTTTTGCATTAAACTCCTCACGTGTTAAAATTGCTAAATAAATTTGGCATTCATTCATATAACTTGTTACATTGCCTTTGGCAAATAACTCAGTTTTTTCTAAAGATCAATCTCATGCTAAATTGAGTAACACGAGTAAGATACATTCTTTACAATAAAATAATCTTAAACATTAATTTTACTTGTTTCTCTAAAGTATCTGAGTAACCATTTCTTAATTATCATTTATTCGAGGGGAACTACGATTCATTTGACAATAAAATTAATTGCCTGTTTTACCTATTCAGGAATTCGTTGTAAAACACGATCCATTCTTTTTCTTTTTTATATGTAGATTTTTTTAAGAATCGAATTTTGTGAAAATGATAATTTTAGATAATGTATGATTAAAAATAGACAAAAGTTATTGGTCCAAATGTAAAATTATTTTATTGTAAAGAATGTATGGTTAATAGTAACCTTGAGAAAAATAAATTTAAAAAATATATATACCAAACAGGTACATAATAAATAATTGGTCAATGATAGAGTGAAATTAAGAAACTAAATTAGATTATTATAAAATTCTAATTTATATATCAATTACCATGAATTGGAATGTATATACTCGTAATATTGTGAATACGGACTTTTTAATATATATGTAGTACAAATCGTCGTACAATTTTTTTAACCATGACTGACTTATCAACAATTTGTTTATGAATATCATATGTTTGCCTTGAAATTAATGTTTAAGATTATTTTATTGTAAAGAAAACTTGGCCTTGAAATGGTTACTCAGATACTTTAGAGAAACAAGTATAATGTTTAAGATTAGTACCAAGGGTGTAAAGTTGAAGAATTTTGTAGATGCTGACTACGTGGGGATATGAATTATAGGAAATCTACTACTTTTTATGTGTTTACTTTCGAGCAAATCTTGCATTATCCACCACCAAATCCGAGTATATTGCTACAACTTAGTCAATAAAGAAGCTTTAGGGTTAAAAGACTTGCTTAAAGAGTCGTGTATTTAAATAATGATTTTTTTTTTTTAAATTATGATAGTATGTCATACTTTTGTGTAAAAACTTTATTTTTATGAACATACTAAACACATTAATGTTAAACTATATTTTATGAAGTATATTATCTCTCTGTAGAAGGTGTTGTCACATTTTAATGCACAGAAGTGCTACCCCAAGTGAAGTTTAGAAATTATTTTAGTATTCTAAACATCATCAGAACAAGTCAGTTGAGTTCCCATTAGTTTTAATCAGGTTGAGTATTTGCTGACTAGGGGTTTGTCTTATATGCTTGTAATGGATAAAGATGCTAGGGAAGAGGGACAAGGAATATAAGGTCTTCAAGCTCTTTATACAAGGTCTCTTTGACATCAAGGTGGAGGTTTGTTGAATCATGTTGGCAAACAAACTTCGAAGGGGATGATGAGAAAAAGGAGACTCGTTTACTTCATAACTCGAGGCTCATGATCGAAGGCAAAATATAAATACTCGACTCCATACAAAGAAGTCCAATTAATTCGGGATCCGGGTTGTGGTTCTTTCTTGAGGAAGGCGATTTAATATCAGCATTGGGAGGAGGTGGAAATCTATGGTTTCTTCCCTCTTTGGGAGTAACATTATACTGAGAAACTAGTGGTTTTCATGTGGTCCGGATTGTGTTAAAATTGCCTACACTAAAGACAGCCTTGGGTCCGGTTTTAGGGCTGTTACTTTGAGAAGAGAGTATATAAATCCGAGCCTTTTCTTTTCATTTTTAGGTGGAATAATATTTGAACCAACGAAATGTGTATTTATACTACCTAGCTATATTGGCGACACATCATTAGTGAGAGCATTATGTGGTAAGGACATTATTAAAAATGAAAACAAGGAACTTTCAATGTAATGTGTCATGTCAAAAGAAAGATAAATTTTTTCCTCAACTTAATGTCGTGTTCTCCACCAAGTATAAAACATATACTCGATGATCTCTATATGTTGTTTTCCTTCATACACGGAACTCTATATAAGACACAATTTTTTTGAAACCAAAAAATTGCTAATCATGAAATAAGTCATCCCTAACATCAGATGACATTTCAACGTTCCATTGTCTTGGACCTCTTTGTTACCATTGCTAGCCCCCAAATGAGGCGAACCACGTCTTAGTTTTCTATGAATAATAACTACAATATCAGAAAGTAATAATGCATTTATAAATAGAGTAATCAACGATTTCAAGCCTTAGAATAGTTGAAGAACACCTTCAATTCGTTGATTCTGCATTCACATTTATATTGCGAAAAAAGAGCACCAAAGTCTTGATGGTACTAAATATCTATGCAACTAATAGAAAAAAAACATTCATGTAAATTTTTGTGTTATATTTATACTTTGCAATTATTAAAAGGATTAATCTATATGTATAAAATGAATGGAACTAGGGTATGTTTGATTACCCTTTTTTTTTTTCCCTGGAACTAGAAATTCAAATTCCATTTTCCTACTTTTTTATGTTTGATAGCACATATTTTTCATAGAATTGATTTTTTTTCTTTTTTTGCTCACACATGTGCATTTTTCCACCACTTCGGTGAGAAAATAAATTTCATTTTTTTTCAATAAGGACAAATTCTAGATCGAATGATAAATAACTTTTATTGACAATTTTCATGCAAAACAAAGCAAAAAGAATAATATTCGGTATGATCATTTTTTTTTTGCAATTGTAACAAATTCTAAACCCAATAGTAAATTTTTTTTTATCACTTTTATTGACAATTTTAATGCAAAACAAAATCAAACAGACACCAAACTTCTAACATTTTTCAGGTGAAAAATTATATTAATCAAACACAATTAGGGTCCGTTTGATAGGAAAAATGTAATTTGGGTGGAAAGAAAATGAATTGTTGGGAATTGAATTGCCTAGAATTTGTTTTAGATGGAAATGAGATTAATAGTATTTGATTGGTATAATTTTTCACCTAATCCGTTTTTTGTTTTTCATGCAAATTGTTATTTTTTGGGATAAATTTTTTTATAATCTGTATTAAAATTTGTTTGGATTGCCAAAAAATTAAACAAATTAAAAAATTTATTTTCATAAATTTATGGTGTTCGTTTGGCTGTTTTCATGCAAATTGTCAATTAAATGGATAATTTTTTTTTAATCATTGGGTCTAAAAAATTTTCCTATTACCAAAAAATAAAAAAAACTGGAAAATTAAAACCCACCTAAAAGGTGGGAAATGATTTTCAACAAAAACAAGACATTGATGCACGTGTGCAGCAAATGAACAAAACAATTTTTATGGAATTAAAATGCAATCAAACAATCAAAAACCAAGAAAATGTTTTTCATTTTCCCTATAAAATCACTCTAATCAAATAGATCCTTAATTTCAATTCTCAGTAAAATAAATTATCGACAATTCAATTCCTTATAATTTATTTTTTTTCATCCAAATTTCACATTTAAAATCAAACGGACCCTATATTGAATATTCAGAATATGCATACAAGATACTTTACATTAACATTTTTCAAACTACGACATTTGTTGTATATAATCGAAATTCAAATACGCTCCATTCCGACCAATTCATTTTCCCTCGACAAATCCCAAGTCTTGAACTAGAAAAAAATCCAATCCAATCCAGTACCCACCTTTTTCTTCTAATCTAAGCTAAACCAAAATCTTGAACCCCCAAATCTAGCAACCACTCACGCCGCATAAATCCTCTTAACCACTCATTTCTCGTAATAATAATCAGTTTCTGATCCAAAAATTGCTTCCAGAAAGAAAAAAATTAAAGAAAACACAACAATGAAACGATCTCAAAATCGATTTTTTCACAATAGAAAATGCTCAATGTCTGTAATCTTGATTTCCATTTCATCTCTTTTACTGATTTTCTTTTTAATTTTATGGCTTTTCAAACCCAATAATTCTTCATTTCCAAATTCGAAGTCAGTGAGCTTTGATTCTATCAATTCCTCGGATGAAGCAGATCCTCTATTTGTACCGGAATTACCGCGATTTGCCTACTTCATATCGGGTACAAGAGGCGATGGCGGGAGGCTGAGGAGGCTGCTTCAGGCGTTGTACCATCCCCGCAATTATTATTTAATTCATCTCGATTTGGATGCCTCTGACAGCGAAAGGCTTGATCTTGCAAAATATGTGAAGTTTGAGGCAGTAATGAGGGAGACTGGGAATGTAATGGTGATAGGGAAGGCTAATTTGGTGACTGATAAAGGTCCCACGATGATTGCGTCAACGCTTCATGCTGTTGCGATTCTGTTGAAGCAGGCCAAGCGCTGGGACTGGTTTATTAATCTTGGAGCTTCTGATTATCCGCTAATGCCGCAGGATGGTTAGTTTAGATTATTTTTAGTGGATTAATTGTTGATAAGTTACAACATCGTGGCTGTGTAATATGAATATTCTTTGTTTGTTCTGTCACTGAGACAGAGCTACTTTAAAAACACCTAGGAATTTTGATGGGTTGGTGGATTTTTTTCTACTTGATACTGTGTAATATTTGAGAATTTTGATGTTTTCAGCATTGAACTTCAGTGAAATCGCTGTAGTTTCGATTACTTTGATGCTAATTATAAGCAAGTGATGCATGATGGGCTTAAGTCAGTAAAGGAATGCAAGGGAATATTATTGAACTCTGTATTGTGTCCCTTGGAATATGAAGGATCATTTATTTTATAGCTAACTGATGGGAGTCTAATAGAATCCTGTTTGACTAGGTATTTAACTTTTTGATGAGGCTGAGCATGAAGCTTGTCTTCTTATCTAATGCGATAGGGTTTTTTAGTTTATCTGCCGAGTTATAATCCTGCTCTAAACTGGGCTCTTGGAACATGTTGGACCTTGAACTTTGCATAGGATGCTGACTGGTGAGTCATGGTTTTGGATTTCAGGTCAGTTCGTGGTCTTAGATAATGAGGGGGATACAAGCAGAAGATCAAACTTCTTGTCATTAGATATTATGAATTGAAGTTGGTCCTAGGTATGTGGAACAGTAAGAAAGGATGAAAGCTGGTGAGTGAACTGGACAAAGCCAGAAGGTTAGATTATACTCTTTGTCAGTTGGTATGGTAGAATCGAGTTAGTCCTGGGTATATGATATAGTACATAATTAGTTGATGATGAGACACAAGGTTAGATCCACCGAGGGGTGATTAAGCAAGACAAGATCAGAAGATTATGTCGAATCTTGTTTTGATATTATTGAAACAAGTTGTTTCTAGGTAAATCATTTAGTAGGAAAACATTATCAAATGGGAATGCTTAAGGGCTCAATTGAGGCAAGGTAAAGTTGAATATACTTTGATTGGTATTGTAAATGATAGTTAATATATTAATTTATTACATAAGTTATTGGTATCATGAGAACAACACTGTTATTACAGTTTTAGGAATATAAGCTTGACATAACTGAATTATCTTGCACATAGTTGTGGACCATGTGGGATGTAAGCATTGACTTGATCTAAGAAGTCATGTGCATTAAGTGAGGCCTGAATCGGTTTCAAGTTCACACAGGAATTGCTACTTTTGTATACTTTTTAACTATATTTAGGTATTTAGCTTGTATCTGTTATATGTGGTTACGTAGCTTCTTTTCAATTTAACAACCATCAAATGGTGTTGGACTCCTTTCAGTTTAGCATCAATTAGGTGATTTGAAAGGCATAATTTTTTCAGATTTCATTTTTTTTTTTGTGGGGGGGGGGGGGGGGGGGGGGGGGGGGGGGTGAAATGAGGTGTCTTACAGGGTGCTCTAAGTGTATAAAAAAGAACTTTGCTTTGTTTTACCTCTGTTGCTAATATCCTTTCACATATCAATAAACTACTAACGAGCGTTTAAAGGATCTATTCATTTCTCTTATGACACAAATTTCTATCAGCTGTCTTTGTACATTTGCTTTATAGTTTATGTTCATCCTTTTCATTGAGATATTCATATATTTTGATTTGAATCCAAGTATACTTGTTGTTGTTTATTTTATCTTTTGTCAGGGTAGCTACCATGCTCGTGAAACAGTACCTCTCTAAATTAGTTGATTTATCCATGTCTGAACCATCTATAATTTTATTATTCTTCCAGATATCCTGCACATCTTCTCATACTTGCCTCGAGACCTGAATTTCATTGAGCATACAAGTGACATTGGTTGGAAAGAGTGAGCATTCAACTAATCCTCAACTTGTCTCCTTGGAATATTGCATATACTGGAATGATTTCTTCATTGGTTGGGATTGTTGTTACTCGTTCTCAAGTTCTTGTAATATGTTTTTTTTCAGACAACAAAGAGCTAGGCCTGTCATCATAGATCCTGGCTTATATCACTCAAAAAAATCTGGTGTATTTTGGGCCAAAGAGAAACGATCTGTGCCTGTTTCTTTCAAATTATTTACAGGTATTTCCTGAAATTTTACTTTGAACTATTGCGTTTAGTTTGTTCATTCCCCATATTCAGACCTTTATCTATTGTTAGTGATGCAAAGACCGCTATTGTACATTGTGTCAAATTATCTAAATGAGAAATGGATCTCATAATTCAATCAGATTGGAAAGCCTATTAACTTGAAAATTGTCAGTGCAGCTTCTCTATAATAGCGAGTTAGTCCTTAGATGTTAAAAGGAAACTGCAACCTCCAAGGCGTTCTGGATTGTTGAAAAGTTTAGGCACTCCCTATCCTTGTCCGTGCTACCCTTTCTTGATTGACGTCTTAATCAATTTCTCATATTCGCCAATAAAAGTATGTCTCACAGATAGGTATACCCATCAGATGATATTTGATCAAAGCAAGTTCAGTCTTGGAGCACTTTCTCGATTAGTGCTAGAGGCTTTATAAAATCACGCATTTAGTATTTGTAAAGGTGTAATTAATTATCCAATTGACATGGGTGGGTCATGGTCTAGATGGGACTATCACAAGCCTTTTCTGGTCATTTTACACTTTATAGGAATTGAAACATAGCATGAGGTGTTATTGAACGACAAGATATCTTGTTCAGTTTGTACTTAGGTTAAAAATTTGCTCTACCATAACTGCTAGGTTTGAGATATGACCTATGTTTGTGTAAAATTGAAAGTTACTAAAAAGTGACTTTTGTATTCAATCAAAGTGAAACATTAATTTTACAATTACCACCCATTTGTTAATCATACAATTCATAAGACCCATTACTATTCTTCCTAAAAAGTTACTAATAATTTTATCAATAAAAGCACATTGTTCTATTACTTTACTACTTTTTAACTTGGACCTGGTATTTGTATGGGGCACTGGGTACTTCAAAAACATTGTAGTTTCGATGTTGATATTAGAAAAATTATTATTACGGTAAAAAAAATTATAAATTGATTCACTTCTTGTTAGATTACAGTGTCAACGATATATATTTTAAATATAAAACTAATATACATTTTTTAGTATCATCTGTTTTCTTCTCTCACGAGTGATATGCTTCAGGGGTTCTCCACAATTTTGCTTGTGTGTTTAAATGTCTGATTATGCATGTGCCAATTGATAAAAGTCCATGAATCAAGTCAGTAATGCCGAACAAAAGGAGAAAGTAACTGTTGGAGCTAAAATAAGGCTGCTATTTGAATCATGGGCCGAACAAAAGGAGAAAGTAACTGTTGGAGCTAAAATATGGCAAGGTTGCTATTTGAATCATGCCAGTAAGCTTAGCTGCTTGAATAAGGCAGTGAAAATGAACCAAAAGGAGGAGCACTGTTAAGCAGCACGGTAACTTAGATGAAATCTACTAAATAGAGCACAACTACCTTGTTAAATTTTAGCTCCAATGGCTAGTTGATTGTCGCTATTTGTTACACCCTTGATTCAGGGGAGATCTTTTTTGCTTAGTTAGTCCTTACCTAAACATGGCATGGAGAATTGTCTGAAAATGCATTTTGAAACTATATGTATCAGCTCTATGAATTGTAGTTACTTCAGATCATGTCATTAGTCTATTGGCCCCTGTTTGACAACCATTATAAAGAGTTTTTTTTTTTGGGGGAAATGTGTTTTGAAATAGTTATTTTTTTGGAGAATATGTGGTTAAAGAGTAGGAAAATATTTTAGATTTACGTGCAGAATATTTTATTATGAGAATGTGATGGAAAGTGAGTTCGAAAAAAAAGAATTTTGTAAAAATGGTTGTCAAATGGGGGCTTAATCACATACTACGTCACTTGTATTATGAAATTGTGGCGTCTGCAGTTAGTAGATATTTATGTTAAGTTGAGGCTAATACAAATATTACCCTTCTTTTAGTTTGAGTATCATCTTTCTGCAGGATCTGCGTGGATGGTTCTTACAAGATCATTTCTCGAGTTCTGTATTTGGGGATGGGATAATCTCCCGCGCACTCTTCTCATGTACTATACAAATTTCCTTGCATCCCCAGAAGGCTACTTTCACACGGTTGCGTGTAACCACAAGGACTATCAAAACACGACGGTAAACCATGATTTGCATTTTATGAAATGGGATGATGCTCGAAAGGAACTGCCTATCAATTTGACGAAGGAACATTTTGACGAAATGATCCAGAGTGGAGCCCTTTTTGCTCATAAGATCGCAAAGGATGACCCTGTCCTTGATAAAATTGATAAGGAAGTCTTGAGAAGATCCGAGGGCCGATTGACACCAGGAGGTTGGTGTGGAACTTGGGGACTCAAAGAAGATCCATGTGTGGTTCATGGGAGTTCAGGTACAATTAGGCCATCTGTAAGTTCAAAAAGGTTGGAGAAACTAATACTTAAGCTTCTTGATTCTGAAAATTTCAGGTCAAAACAGTGTAAATCATAATGTGTTCATGAATCTTTTCACTCTGAACTTTATTTATTACCTTAAAAAATGACAGGGATTTGGACACAAGATCTTGAATATACATTTTCTGTGTAATTAAACTATCAACTCAATTATTTATTCGATTTCCTACATTTGTGCTACTTTCTGTGTTTATTAAAATAAAATAAAAAGACTCACCTTCTTTCAGACAAATAAAATTTCATTTTTCTTCTTAATTGAAATTTAGGGGAAAAAAAAATGTAAAAGACTTACCTTATTTTCTGACAAATAAAATTACTTTTTTTTCCTAATTGAAATTATATATATATATATATATATATATATATATATATATAAAAGATATACCTTATTTTCTGACGAATAAATTACTTTTTTTTTGTTTGCCTAATTGAAATTTAAAAAAAAAAAAAAATATATATATATATATATATTGCTTAGTTCGACAATAATGGAGGCTACTATCAATTGTTATAATTATAATCAAGTTTAATTAATAGATTAAATTAATCAAATCCTCTTGTCAATTATATATATTATTAGTTTATTACCTTTGAGTCTTTGACAGATATCTACACTTATTAGATATCGTTATTAACAAGACTTTTCTAATAGTAAATTGTAAGTTTTTAAAATAGTTTTAAATATCGAAATATTGAAGTCTACTAATGTAAATAAGTCTAAATTGTTGACTAATATAGAAATAAATTAAACCATTATTCAATTAAAAAACCAAACCATCATTTTTATATAAATTTTGTATTAAATAATACCAAATAAGATTATTTTAGATTATTGTATACAAATTTAATAATGTAATAAAGGTTATTGAAATACACTTTAATTATTATTCAAATATATAAGAATTTAATTTCAATTTATTAAAAATTTCACAATTTCTTTTTATTGAAACAACAAAAAATAAAATAAAACATCTCATTATATACATTTTATAAAAAACTAACAAACTTGAATAAATTAAGAGGAGCCACTTTTATACGTATTTTACATGCTTGTGCATAAAAAAAAAAAAAAAAAAAAAAAAAAAAAAAAAAAAATATATATATATATATATATATATATATATATAACGGTGTAAGGATAGGTGCATTATGTGTAAGTAGGCAAGTAGCCCCCATGCAAGGTAAAGAATAAAGATGGAGATGGGAGAGGGTGGGTGGGGAAAGAAGGGACCGGCCCTGATAAAAGTTTCATTCGGTCGGGTTTCCACTAAAACACCCTCATGCCCCTAATCACTTTTCCATTGTAAAAAATAAATTTCAAGATTTTGTTAATCATTTTCTCGAAAAGTAACATTAGAATTAAGCCATAGTTTGCTTAGTGCTTGTTAGTAAGCTGGGAATGGTAGAGTGTAGATAGACTGGCACCAAGGCTTTAGTGGATTCAGTTACTTCCGAAAAATCAACACCACGGAGAATCACCAAAATCGACCTCTTTTGATTGTTTTTCCAATATTGATAGCTTATAATAGTACCCATTATCAACACCCCACACAAAGATGATCACAGAGAAGAAGATAATATGGGTAGTACAAAGCATAAGCTAAAGTAGAGAAGAAGGCACAAAGAGAGAAACTGCAGAGGAAGAGGGAAGTACGACGTCTTGCAAAGAGAAAAAAACTGAGAAAATATAGCCCAAGTCCAAGCCCCAAATAAGGTAAGTTAGGTTAGGTCAAA
The DNA here is from genome assembly GCA_019395295.1 of Osmanthus fragrans. Classification (NCBI taxonomy): domain Eukaryota; kingdom Viridiplantae; phylum Streptophyta; class Magnoliopsida; order Lamiales; family Oleaceae; genus Osmanthus; species Osmanthus fragrans. Next base: position 3,184,628 of record CM033343.1, read on the forward strand.
GTAAGTGGGTCATGGATCAATAAGTGCACAAAATGGGCTACAAGATAAGTGGGCCTCCAATTAATCAGCCGTCCAAATAAAATGGAGATCGAGCTATGAGCTACTCTAATTAAATTAGGAGAAAAATTCACAATTAAGGTGTATAGTTTATATCAATTCAAAAAGCAGGTATATAGTTTAAAAATTTAAAAATCAGGTTTATATATAATTAATTAAATATATTTATTAATTAAATATAATAAATTCACAATTATACAATTAATGGTCACGAATTTATAATTAAGTTCACAAATTATTTATTGGTCACATATTATCAAATTATTAAGTCACAGATTATTTCGAGAAAATTTTTACAGGTCATAGTTTATTTCGAGATCACAAATTGTAGGTCACAGTTTATTTGTTGGTCACAATTTTTCAGTTAGTTTGTCACAGAAATTTTTTAGTTACACATTATTAAATTTTTAGGTCACAAATGAGTATTTGATCACAATTTTTAGGTCACAGTTGAATGCTTGATCACAGATTAATAAATAATTGGTCACATACACCAGAAACCCCGAATCCCGACCCCCATAATTGGTCACAGATCGATCAATAAGAGAAACTCGCCCCTGCCTTTGCCGTCATACAAGCAGTAGTTAAAATCAACAACCAAATAATTGGTTTAACGCCACCAACACTGCCACCACTTGCGACCACCCACGCCAGCACCACACTACCACCACTATTACCATCCGCCATCACCACCTTCATCTCCACCTGCACCATCAACAAAATCGTCGTCAGAACCACCATCGCCGCCATTACCTCTCCCCCCCAAACAACACCAATACACCGCCAAACCACCGCAGAATTCAATAAAATCCACCCAACTGCCAGATCAACCAGAGCCACCACCACACATCACCACTGCATCCAACCCTCAATATTTGATCACAACACCACCACCACCAACGCTGACACCACCACGGCCAACAAAAGTTACCCCGACACCAAAACATGAAAGACCACAAGCACTCCAAAAACCAACAAGTCCAACAAAAATACCACCACGACACTACCGTCACAGATCAAGCACCACAGGTCATGGCACATCACCACACCCAACCACCGCAACTAAGTCCGATTCACTTCTACAGATTCACCTTAGCAAACACCAACTTCGCCTCCCGATTTACCTCGGCGAACACAAAATTCGCCACCCGATTCACCTTCACAGATTCATCGTAAGTCACCTCCAAACTCAATAGTTCCCCGATCTTGGTCAACTCTTCTTGTGCCGACCACTTTCCTTCGAACATCCTTCGACTGTATAGACCACGATGTCACTATTGAGAAAGATACGAGCGACGTGGTGGAGCCCACTAGTGCTGTAAAGCGATTGTCTACGTTGTCGATATTGTTATGTGTGAGGGACAGGGTAGAGAGCGACGGGAGAAGAAGAGCGTTTTGCCAACGATGGTGGCGATTGCGGTGGTAGAGGGAGAGAGAGTGAGATAGAGAGAGGTGAGATAGAGAGAGACACACGATGGGGAAATGATTTCAATTAGGGTTTGAAATAAATATATGATTTATATATTAATTAATTTGATACCTGATTTTTTATTAAATAATTTTCACACCTGAATTTTGAATTTGGAAATTGAAACACCTGTGTTTTTGTAATTTCCTTTTTAATTAGACTTCTTCAAATGACCCGATTAATCTCTGAGGTCGAAACATTTCAATTGTGGTGTTAATTCAACGTTTAGTCATACGGTCAATGCCGCCTAAAAAATAATCGAGTTATATCATAGTTTGGAGAGGTCGTTTGACAACAAATTACTCAAAAAGAACCACTCTCAATCACACTACTATTTCCTTGCAATCAGAGCGGTGCCACCACAGAAGTTAAAACAAGAAGCTTAAAGGCTAAGAAATTCATAAAATTTTGCCCTTTAAAAAAACCCCAAAAAAAAACAACAAAACAAAAATGGACAGACTGAAAACAAATTAGTACTTGTTGCTGTTGTGTTTCTACGTGTCTATATATGCACATTCATAAAGCTCCCTCCTTTATTCTCATTCTCCCTTTATTATCTTCTCTCTCTAGAGAGTTGATGTGATTCTCCACTATACACTACCAAAAACCAAATAACCTTTACAAAAAGAGAGAAAGATCGATTGAGAACAATGGTTTTTCCTTCAATTCCAGCATATCTTGATCCATCCAACTGGCAGCAGGTAATTAAGGGTTTCCTTTGATATATCATATGTTTCAATGGTTTCTTTGAAAAAAGCAATTTGCAAAAGATAAATAATATTCCCGTTCCTTTTTTGTTTATCTCTTGTTCTTTATTTCTATTTTCTTGATGTCTTTGTTACATCTTTAATTTTGTTGAATATACCAGATGTTTCATTTCTACTTTCTAATTTTTGCAGCAACAAAATCATCAAAATGGAGGTAGCAGCACAAACGCTTTGCTTCCACCAGCTACTTCACAGCCTGTGCCACCACCCCCGCAGCCTCATGCCGGTGATGGAACAGGATCGGTCCGGCCGGGCTCCATGTCTGAGAGAGCCCGGTTAGCTAACATACCGATGCCTGAGGCCGCCATGAAATGTCCTCGATGCGAATCAACGAACACTAAGTTCTGCTATTTTAACAACTATAGTCTCTCCCAGCCAAGACACTTTTGTAAGACCTGCAGAAGGTACTGGACTAGAGGCGGCGCTCTGAGAAACGTTCCTGTGGGAGGTGGCTGCAGGAGAAATAAAAGAAGTAAATCTAGTAGTTCAAAGTCTCCTGCAAGTAGTGATAGGCAAACCACCTCCAGCTCCACCAGTACTGTTTCCTCTAACAGTGGACCGGTGGCTAATATATTCGGCCTGAATCCCCAATTTCCACCTCTACGCTTTATGTCTCCTTTGAGTCAACTTACTGATAACTATACTAGCGGTGATATTGGCCTAAATTACAGTGGAATTCCAGCTCCCATGGTAGGGACAAGTGAGGTGAACTTTCACGTAGGAAACAGTCTACTTGGTGGCGCTGGCGGCAGTATTGGTGGTGGGATGGCTTCCCTTTTATCAAGTGGCGGTGGAGTTGAGCAGTGGAGGTTGCAGCAACTACAGCAATTTCCTTTCTTGAGTGGTTTGGATCCATTACCTGCGGGACTTTACCAATTTCCAGGTGTTGTTGAGCAATCAGGCTTTGTTGGTGAAACTAGTCAGGTGAGGCCTAAATATTCAAGTTCAATTCTAACTCAGATGGCATCAGTAAAAATGGAAGACAACCCAGAGGTAAATTTGTTAAGGCCATTACTGGGGATGCCAGCAAATGATCAGTGGAGTGGTGCTGCTAATTGGACAGATCTATCTAGTTTTAGCTCTTCTTCCACAGGCAATCCTTTATAGAAACTGCACTAGCTTGAGTGATCTGCAGCTCCTTGAAAAAAAATTTACATCAAGATTGAAAGGTTGCCGGGTCAATCGATCTATCAACTGAAAAACCCTAGAATTGGTAGGTTGTTTTATTTATTTATTTTTGTTATAGGTTTTTCTGTACTTGTGTTGACAATTCAGTGTGTTGAGTTGTTATAGCTTTATTTTAGACATTGAGAGCTAATATTTTCCAAGAATGATTTTAATGTTCATTGTATTTCTCTGCTAACAGTTGACATGGATTTTTGCTCGGGAGAGACGAACATGGATTAGGTTTTATTCTCGTCATATTATCCATCCATTTTTGTATGTAAAACGAAGCTCTGAATGCATAAATTCACCTTAAAACTTGCTGGAAAATGAAAAGAACTAAAATGAGGAAATATTAGTACTTGTGTGTGACCTTTTCCTATATGCTTTTATGCCAACTCAAGTAATTAGAATCAACTTTGTAACTCCACTAAGCATATAATTACATTTTGCACTTCAAGATTTTTTGGATCATGAATTCATGATTGATAACCTTTGATTATTTCTGTTGATTAAAGAATCATGTTTTGCTGTTTGAATTTCAAATTTAAGGGAACACACCTTTTGTTATTTTCTAAGAAGCAAAGACTAGTTTCGTAATCAAGTGTCGGTCTATTGCCTTCTATTTATGCACATCTGAAAGGAAAATGTTATACAAATCAAAGAATTTCTCATAAATTGAAGTTTTTAATCAATTTCCTCGCACATTAAGAACAAGATTTTTCGGGATTTCTTTTTTTCATTTCATTATAATCTAATGATATGGGCAATTACAAGATTAAATTGGATTTTACAAAAGTGAAATGATACAGTTTTCATGTTTGGGAAAGCATTTGCACGCTGGCCTACTATTCTTTTGATGTATTTAGTTCCCAATTTGTGAATAATCCAAAATATTCACTTGTCTTACATTCCCAACTACTTACTTACTTCCAGAAAGATCTACCTAGAAGGGAGGAAGGAAGTTAGTTATATTCAGGTGGTCATGTTTATATTTTCTCAAACGAATAGATAGATCATCACAGGCAACGGAATGGAATGATTCCTTAATAATTAATATTAGTTGTCAAGAATTAATGTCTGTAATAATTTGACTGATACTGTTTTATAGAGACGACAAGAGTCTCAAAAGACGCCAAAATGGCCACTAAAATTTCATATAAAAAACCCCCCCAGAAACCAATGTGCTTGGAATTCTCCCAAGAATCACGCAAAGACTGCATAAAATCAGAGTCAAAGATGAACACAACAAGTTGAAGAATGACTTTGCACGTATTTCAAAGCCAAACATTGAACACTGTGTTGTGAAATTTATGCATACTCGATCATGCTTGTATTTGGTTCAATATTTTAATAAAAACTAGTTTTGGTATTGCTGTCTACTATCTACTATCTAATGTACGTACGTAATAGAAACCGTGCACAATATTCTTCTCATATTATAGTACAAGTGTATAATAGACGTGACTTTCTAGGAGTTTGGGCATGCTATGTTCTTTCATTTTCTTCTATGATTTGAACGTAACATTGGAATCTTAGCCCCGTTTGGCCCCCACCTTTTTTTTTTTTTTTTCAAATTTTAATATTTGAAATAGTATTTTTTGATTAAAAAGAATGAAAAATTTTCGATTTATGTGTAATATTATTTTATGAAAAATTATGTAATTGAAAAAAAGAGAGAAAAATATATGAAAGATCATTAGGGCCAAATGGGGACTTAATTTTCACGAGAATGTACTATTTTGCTACTTCGGAAATAGCAACCTTGAGTAACATGCAATGTTTCACAATTTGTACTAAATAACAATTAAGTTGCATCAATTGATAAGATGGTTTACTCTTGATTTATTTTTCTACAAGGTTATCGAGCTCAAGTGGTACTTAGCATTAGTCTATGTGACAATGACATCATTGTCACATTGTCCAATGAAGTTAAAATGTATTTTTATTAATTGATAAATATGATAGTGATCACATTGCTACATAGACAGATGCTCAAATATACCATTGTTCTCCATCTACATTTAAAATGTCATCTCAATCAACAACACTTAAACTGGTATTTAGCACCGATTATACTACAAAACATTATTCTTTCCACCTCTTGATATCGGAAATTGTGAAGGCAAAACATTAAAAAATAAACGTGTTTCCTCTCCAAGAGATAAAAGTATTGGATATAAGTCTAATTTTCATTTCTTTATGAAAATTGTGCACATAAATATGAATATTAATTAAACAAAAATTCTTTTTAACAATTTAAACTTTTACCGCTGTGGTTCAATACCAAAAATGAAAATATTCCATCACATAATCTTTCACAATCCTTTAGCAAAATATATAAATAGTCAAGTTTATCCACCATTTCATTATATCTATTTATAAATTATTCCAAAAGGAGGTTAGTATAAAGGTTAAGTGATTTTTTTTATACATTTTCTCAACAAATGAAATTTCGTTCATTAAACAATCTCATGAAAGTATTTTATCAAAGAGAACCAGAGATGAAAACGCGTTTATCCACCCCAAACACCCACTAAAATAGTAAGATAATTTATTTTTTGTAGGTTGCTTTTCACAAAACCCAATGACTCACAACATTCAGGGAAACCCTAATAACAGCCTCGAAAAGTCTTAAATAATGTGCATTTAAAAAAATATTGCTATCACAAAACGAAAATGAAAAATTGCAAAATATTACAATTTAACACGATACATGAAAATATTATTTTTAAAAATAGTTCGCTACTAAACATTAACGTTTTATTAAAATTGTAACTTATCTCTATAAAACATATATTTAACAGAAATTTCCTAAGTACAGAGAATTTCTACAGATTTTTTACAGGATGCTAATGTGACAGGTTTATTTGGGCCCACGTGTATTTTAATCCTGCCCATTAAATTTGAATTTCAGTATCGATTCCGTATAAATTTCCTGTAACCATAGCACTGTTCTATATTCAATCTTGCAAGATATGAGTATGAATTTGAACTCTAATCACTCTGTTAACCTTTTGAAGAGTGCAATGAAGTTAATTTATAATTTGAAATCCATAAACAAGTTAATTTTTTTAGTTAAAGCAATTATGCCCACTACAAAAGTGAAAATTATAGTCAAAGTTTTAAAATATTTTGGTCAAAGGTTTCTTTAAAGTTCCCACAATTTTGTTAAAAAATTCTCCAAAAATTCCTTCCATTCAAAAATCTATTTTTGTTTCTCCCTGCAGAAAGATATGTTTAGCTAGGAACCCTGTCTTCCTCTGGCTAAAACAAATTTTTTTCCAATAAATTTAATTGTTACGCGTAACAATATTGTTCAGGTTCAAACAATTAAAATTCACGAAAATGAATCTAGGAGTAGTACGTTGTCTCAATTAGTAGGAGTGGAGTTCCTCGTCCTGAAAGAAAGGAATCTTTGATAAATCACTTTTGTGAGAATCAAGGTGTGTGCTTGACAACAAAGAATTAAAGCTACTTCTCTTACGTCCCCGTTACATAAAGCGCTCGCTCTCAAGATTGTCTATATACATAATCAAAATCCGTGACATATAAATATTGGAGACAATATCATAGACATTCAGTCACACTTCTTATAATATCAAACACAGTACTCCATTACCTTTTTTGAGTCGTACACGATCTAAGATGAGATAAATTACTTAAAATCACTTGCAAAGAAAAAATGAAACTTTCTATAATTAGTTGAAATTTAATTTGTTCAAAGTAAACTACAAGAATATAAATTGACGTGTTACATAGAGCTCGTTCGATATATTTTAAATTCTAATCACATAATTTACTTATTTTGTTTTGAAATATTGCAATGATTAATATATCACATTTACATAATATTTTCATTATTTAATAGGTGGATAATGTTTAATGAACTAACGTATATGATACTTTAGCTAAATTTTACCTGAATTATAAAAAGTACATGTTTATATTTAACATTATCTTATTTGAGTTAATAAATTAATAAATATAAGTTTTTATTCATAATTTGCATTTGTTAAGATTTAAGTCATAAAAAATATATAATTAATTAAAAAAATATAAATCATTATTGATAAGTGTAGTTTATACTCTTATTTAGACCTTGAAATTAGAGTATCTGTCGGTATTTTAATTAATAATGACTTAATTCAATTTGAATTGTCTTTGTTAGGAAACAATCAATGTAAAGGCAAAATTGGAGAAAAAAAATGATGAAAGAGGACTGAATAGCAAAAAAGTCAAAGTTTAGGGACTAAAGTAAAAATAATCAAAGTTAGATCGGATCAAAGTACGAACATCGAGAGTTCTAGGACTCAACTGGACAAGATTCTAAGGCAACGAAATAAAAAGAAACGATGAAAGACTGAAATGGACATTTGAAAAAGTTCAGGGACCAAACTGCAAAGTCGGTCCTTAAAAAGAGAACCGTGGGTTCTCATATGGCTCAACTGAGCCTAAAACCTTCCTACCATGCATACGCATGGAGGGATAGCATGTGTAGTGTTATTCAGTGGGGGGGGGGGGATTCAACATTCCTTATTTTGTTTTCGCTTGATATCTTGTGCATCTTTTAAGACTTAAAGGGCGGTTTAGAATGTATTCGACCATGGTTTTATCATAGAATTGAGGCTAGCAGGAGGCAAAGAAGATAATTTACAAGAAGATTTAAAATTCCGAAGCTCGAGTTGAAGTTTGAAGCTAAAGTTATTGATTTTCAAGATCTTCATCTCTTTCTTTGCTGGATAGTGTTGTTTCCATACCTTTTGTGCAATTCATATTCAACAATGCTAGGCTAAACAATTTTTTTTTTTTTGTATTAGATGAATGATGAAATCTTTTGATTAATATTTATAATTCAAGATTTGAGTATGTTAGTTAATTCTTGTGTTCTAATTAAATATGTGTTATCATTGAGTTGTTTAAATGTTTGCGCACCATTTAGATAATTAGTTGTTGATTATAGTGTTGAACACTGCATATTTGATACATGGACAATAAGTATTATGAATAATATTTATGGCATGTGCACTCATGTGATTGAATGCTTGCTTTGCATATAAATTCAAACTAAGAATATGATTAAGGTCGTGCTTATGATATGTTTAATATATTTTAAAAAAGAATATTAGATATTAGTGTATTATTGATTGTCACGAACATTTGAATAACACTAACTTATATAAGTCGAGAATTGGAGATAAAGATAAATAAGTGGATTCCAAAATTCAATGTATTCATCTCATCATTTGATAAAAATCAATCTTTTACAATATTCTTAGCTTAGTTTAGGATAATTACAAAACACCAACTTCTTTGTATTACATCGATCGAATTTGATTATAACTTGTGCACTCTAGTTGAATGTTGTTCCTCGTGGAATGATACACGTACTCACTACGTATTATTTTTCAACAATACGTTTGTGAGATTTTATCGAACAATTATTATCAAAATTTTCAACAAATTTTAGGTTTAAATTTCCACTAACATGCATATATAGAATTTTCAACGTAATTAAATTCTTTAAGTATTAATTAATAATTAAAGTATACGAATTAAATTGTAACTAATAGTAGCAAAAAAAAAAAATCATCTTTTTCTTCACTGTTATTTTAGACATATCAACTTTGTTTTAAATTATATATAGCTCAAAAAGTGGTTAAAACTGTATGTGATTCAAAATCTAGAAATAATGAAGGTAGTAATGTTTTTAAAACGTGAAAAAATGACCTAATATTATGTGGGAAGTTGTCTTTGAGTCTCTAAATATTTTATAATAATCTACAAAGAGGACATAAGAATGTTGGCTCGGAAATTCAAGCTAGATCTTGCCATCTTCATCACTTCCAATTAAACCCTAAAACTCTCTCTCTCTCTCTCGCGCACGCACAGGCACAAAATGCAGCTTTCACTTTTACAACATTCGTCGTAACAGCCCACAATCATTCACATCAACTATATGTTTATATATGAGATTGATTTTCTAAGTATCGATGCTCACTTGGATGACATGACACACTATAATAGGTGGTTGGAGATAATGATTGGTTATAAAACTTATAACACCACTTATTGTAGCGTGACATGTCATCCAGTGCTTAGCTTGCTTAGGAGATTACTTCCGATACACACACACACACACACACACACACACACATATATATATATATATATATAAAGTGGAAGGTTGAGATTCGAAGATGGTGATAGCCCTCACGTTACCCTTCTGTTCTCAATCATATACGTGTGCCCTGGAATCTGATTCATTTCACCTCTTAACAAATTATTATCATATATTTTTGCCCACAAGTTAGTTCAATAGTTTGGATACCATGCAATATAAGGAAAAAGAATCACTTGATGCACAAGAGTTACAATTCAAATATTTAAAGTCAACTTTGAAGAAAATGACTTAGAAGGAATATTTGAAGGAAGCATCCTATGTTTCCTTTTTCCTAAGTTAAAATTATATACTCTTGAAATTGCTGTTATACTATATCTTGAAAAATCACGTGGACATGGCAATACAGAACCCATGATAAAGATTCGAAACGAACAAGAATAGCAACTTAAGTCATCGTCAAAGATCAAAGGCTTCGATTCATAGACAGATCAAAAGGGAAGTTAATCTTTTCAGAAGTGGGTTGTCGTTTTCTTCATGCATAATAAATTTATTTAATCTTATCTAGACCAAATGTTAATGTCAGAAATGTGACATTAGCCACCTTTTTTTTAATTGGCGGTCGATTTGCCACCATGCATGCAATATCTGCATGGCAGCAAGATTGGATTGACAGCCACTATATTAAAAAAAAAACCTATAAAAATAGGGCTATTGCAGATTTTGTGAATTCCAATATATTTTAATAACTAACTAAACACTTGAAGTCTTTAGGTCTAATTTAGTTCTAATTAGTATATTTAAATAATTTTGAGCCTTTCCAATGACAAGATAAAGGTGCTCCGAAAGAAGAGTCAAAAGTTTTGAAAAGAAGTCATGAATACAAAGAATTTTTGACAGAATTTCTGTGAATATTGACGTAGCTGCAGATAATTGGATTGCTTTTTTTTTTTTTTTTTTTTTCATCTTTCAATCAATTCCAGTCATACGTTGTTTGTTAAAGTTTTCTACTCAAATTTTTTTGTACTTGTAGTATGATTGCAATGTTTTTCAAACTGTAGCTTTCCCCGTTCCCTTCGTCGGACGTTGCTTGTGTGGTGGATGCGATACTATAAATCAGGCTTGAAACTACCAACGAGCCGACAGCTACTATCAAAAAGCTCCAACGAAGATGAATATTTCTCATGGAGGGTGTTATTTTGTTGTGCAAACCGACGACTTATGTGCGACCTTGGAACAGACCTAAATCAAAAAATCTATTTCGATCTATCACTGCATACAAAATCGTTTAGTCCAACACATAAAATTCAATATAATTTTCATCAAAACATCATAGAATTAAATCGCATACAAAATCGTTTAGTCCAACACATAAAATTCAATATAATTTTCATCAAAACATCATAGAATTAAATCATATGCATTATATAGTTGTCGTAAGTGGTAAGGGAGAGATGTGAAAATATTATTAATACAATGTTAAAGTATAAGAATATTGACTAACGCATCTTCCATATTTTAACGTCAACGTTACCACAATATTGGTCCAATGGGCTCATATGGTATGTTCAGATTGTTGTTGAAGTGACAAATAAAATCGTTTAGTCCAACACATAAAATTCAATATAATTTTCATCAAAACATCATAGAATTAAATCATATGCATTATATAGTCGTCGTAAGTGGTAAGGGAGAGATGTGAAAATATTATTAATACAATGTTAAAGTATAAGAATATTGACTAACGCATCTTCCATATTTTAACGTCAACGTTTCCACAATATTGGTCCAATGGGCTCATATGGTATGTTCAGATTTCAACATTTAGAGTCCGTTTGATAGAAAGATGAAAAATGAATGACAAATAAAATGTTTAGCAGGGAAATGATTTGTCTAGAATTTGTTTTAGAGGAAATTGTAATTAACGATGTTTGATTGGTATAATTTTACACCTAATCCGTTTAGCTTTATTTTTCATGCAAATGGTTACTTTTTGAGATAAATTTTTTTACAATCTATATTAAAATTTGTTTGGATTGCCAAAAGGTAAAAAATAAAAATAAAAATAATATTTTTATGAATTTTTGGTGTTCGTTTGGTTTCATTTTTCATGCAAATTGTCAATTAAATCGAAATTTTTTTTTTACCATTGTATTTAGAATATGTTTCCATTGCCAAAAAGTTAAAAAAAAAAAAAAAAAAAAAAACACACCCAACAAGGTGAAAAATAAATTCCCACCAAAATCATAAGAAAATATTTTTCTGCTTTTGTGTTTCAAGGAATTGTACATTAGAAGTTGGTGGCAAACATTTTCCATGGCAAATTTGGCTAATCAAACAGCCAAAAGTAGAAATTAGGAAAATATTTTTCTAATTCCATGGCAAATTTCGCGTATCAAACGGACCTACTTCAGTATGACCTTAAAATTGTCTTATGTATATAATCAAATTGAGATATCTCTATCTTCCGAAAATTCCATTTTTACTAAAAATTTCTGTTGGGTCGCATACTAACAAATCTTTCAATAATCTATAAGAAAGTCTTTCTTTATTAAAAATTTGAAAACAAGAACAAAAGACAAAGAAATGAAGAAAAATAATAAAGTGAATTGTCATACTCATCTTTCATGTAGAAAGATGAATAACTCCATTTATTTAGTTCTACATTCCTTGGTGTCATCGGCAGCAACTTTGTTTAAGCCCGTGGTTCAATTACAGTCGAAGTTTGTCCAACATCGGCCACCCATTGTAAATATTTATTTAAATAGATAGAAATTAGAAAATTTTAGTATAATTCTTCCGTCAAAAGACGTCTACTCCCGTCATTTGAGTTTTTGTTCCGAAATCTATTATAGGGGGTATTAGTCTTTCAAACAATCTTTCAAGTTTTCCTAGTGTTCGCCCCCTGCGTTAGCCATTGTAATTTTCTGCTTTCATCTATTATAATTTCTAGCATTCAAGTGATCAATGAACAATTTATTTTCATTGCATTTTAATTCATGTTGTAAGTTTTCTTAAAATTGTGATTAAATCTTATTTCGTCCAAAAAAAAGGCGGAAGGTAGTCTAACGGAGCAGGCTACTGCCTCACGGTGTCTCTTTCTGTGTTAAGAAGAAATGCACCCCGTGAAAATTAGTATCAGAGCTACGACTCAAGACCCTCGATAAGAAAGTTATGGATCCGAATTCTCCGGACACCACAAAGGTGGTAGATGTTAAAAGAGGACAACAAAACAGCACGTGATTGCACTTGATGAGACAACTACTAGATTGACTTATGTCGTAGAGAGTTTAGAGGAAAATCTCGACACAACTACTAGGTTGGCTTTTTCGGAAGTGGGTTGTCGTTTTCTTCATGCATAATAAATTTATTTAATCTTATCTAGACCAATTGTTAATGTCAGAAATGTGACTTTAGCCACCTTTTTTTAGTTGGCGGTCGATTTGCCACCATGCATGCAATATCTGCATGGCAGCAAGATTGGATTGACAACCACTATATTAAAAAAGAATTAAGTTATTTGTACACTTTTCACTTACCATTTCTCTTATTCGATCTCACCTGCTCTCTCACATAAGGAGTGAAAATATTAAATTTAATGGAATGGGACCCGACCTCCATGTGAGTGCTCGAATGGACCGAGTCAACCAAAGAGTAACCCAAAGTGTACACATAGCATGGTTGATTAAAAAAACTATAAAAATAGGGCTATTACAGATTTTGTGAATTCCAATATATTTTAATAACTAACTAAACACTTGAAGACTTTAATCAGATCGGAATCAATCATTTTGGTCTAATTTAGTTCTAATTAGTATATTTAAATAATTTTGAGTCTTTCAAATGACAAGATAAAGGTGCTCCGAAAGAAGAGTCAAAGTTTTGAAAAAAGTCATGAATACAGGGAATTCTTGAAAAATTTCTGTAGATATTGACGTGGCCGTAGATAATTGGATTGTTTTCTTTTTTTCTCTTTTCATTTTCCAATCAATTCCTATCATGCGTTGTCTGTTAAAGTTTTTTATCAAATTTTTCTGTACTTATAGTATGATTGCAAATTTTTTCAGCCTGTAGATTTTCCCTTCCCACTTCGTCAGACGGTGCTTGTGTGGTAGATGCGACACTAGAAATCTGGCTTGAAACTACCAACGAGTAGATAGCTAACGACCGTTCATCACAACTACTATAAAAAAGCTCCAATGAAGATGAATATTTCTCATGGAGGGTGTTCTTTTGTTGTGTGAACCAACGACTTATGTGAAATTTGGGGTCAAACCTAAATCAAAAAATCTATTTTGATCTATCACTGCATACAAAATCGTTCAGTCCACATTGTTGTTGAAGTGGACCGCCAGTTCAACATTTACTTCAGAAAATGACTATAAAATTGTCTTATGTATATAATCAAATTGAGAAAAGATCCGGCAATTGGAATGGCTACTTTATCTCTTCATGTTTCCCCCCCCAAAAAAAAAAAAAAAAAAAAAGATCGTTTAGATATGATGGGATTCCTAAATCAAAATGAATAAGAGATAATTAGGCTGTGACATGTTTCTATCCTTTTAGAAAATGAAAAATCAGACCATATTTATTTCTTTTATATTCAACTATATCTAATATTTATATTTAAAAATATTATATATTAAACATTTCAAAACTATTTCTCTCTAAAATCCCTAAATTTAGGGCATTTTTACCATATCCTCGTTCTCAATTCAAAAATTTAGGATTTGAATTGAGGCCCTTTCATCCATTCTTTTTAAATTGCATTGATTTATCCTAAAAATTTTATTTCAATTGAAATTTGATTATTCACTTCATCACTTCATTTACTTCGGTTCCTGCATTTCATACTACAAAAACAAAAGAGATTTAATCATCCCTAACAATCAGTCGGAGCTTCAATAGGATGGCGAGATCAAAGTGAGACCCGCAAAAATTTGAAGAAAAAAAAAAGTAAATATTTGTTTATGAGCTCAATTTGTGATTATGTTTTGTAAATAAAAAATGAAGCTGAGAGTCAGTTTTTAGTGCTTTACACACGTAGTTTTTCACTTTTTATCCTTTTCAAATGATCAACGTAAAATAGTCCCCAAAATTCAATTAGAATATATGGTTACACAGTAAGTCAAATTAAATTTTAAAATTCGTTCAAACAATTCGACAATTTTATTGAGTAAAAAAGAATGAAAATTGGCATTCTGTTTGATGTCTTCAGAATCTAATTTTTAAAACACTGAGAAAAGACCAAATAGAAAAAAACAAAAAAACAAAAATCCAAAAAAGTGATTAAAATTCTTTGGTCAGCTCATTTAAAGGTGGTCCAAATTTATATTGGTGTCCCATCCGTTTTGATAAACCAATTGTGAAATGGGAAAAATACATAATTACAAGATTTAAAGTATACGTTTTCATAACTAACAAACTTAAACAAAAGTTTCAAAAATCAAGTGTTATATAAGATATAAATAATATATAGATAAAATATAATCTAAAAAGGGATAATATGTAATCTTTTAGGACTTTGCTACAAATCCCGGGAATTGGCTCCAGGGGCCATTTGCAAACAATATGTATTATTTTATATATTACAACACATTTTCTCTCTCCAATTACAATCTCCTACTCCACTCACTCACTCTCTCTCTCTCTCTCTCTCTCTCTCTCTCTCTCTCTCTCTCTCTCTCTCTCTCTCTCTCTCTCTCTCTCTCAATATGATTCCCAAAACTTATCTCCTAGATCATCACAAATCACTCCTAAATTACCGATTAAGCATAAAATTGGTGAATCTATTCTCCGACCACTCAACTGATGAAGTCATAATATGGTCAATAAATTTTTTTCAACCGCTTAGAGTTGCCAAAATGTTGTGGTCGAAGAATATGATGATTGGACATCTCAATATTTCACGGTGAAGTGACATACATTAGGATATTCTTTCATAGTTATAAGTTATTTCGTTTTATTCACAAACTATGTATTCTTGGATATGTTGAATTGAAAGATTATTCAAATGAGATTTTCTATTGATTTGAAATTTTTAATTCATTTTGTGACCTATTGGTTGTGTGTTTTACAATGTGTTTTACCAAGTTCTGTTTAATAAAGATTGTTTGAAACCAGATCTATGTAAATTGTTATTGTTTGTGACAAGGCCTGTGGTACTTGTAACTATCTATGACTATGTTTGTCTTAACTGTAACTGTATGTGACCAAATATATGTTAACAGTGAAAGACATCTATTAATAATAAATGTCTTTGACAAAACATGTTTATAGTTAAAGTTTATGATCATTTATATGTTAACTGTGAACCACTGTATTCAAGTTTATGTTAAATGTGACCAGTAATGCGTGACTTGTTATCAGAAATATATTATTACAAATTTATCTGATAAAAAATTAACCTAAATTAAATAGCAATCATAAAAAATAGTTTGTCGTCCATATTTACGTAACAAACATCATCTATAGTACTAAAAAGGTGTGACTTGTGATCGAGGAACAGTAATATGAGAGTTGTAATCAAATTTGTTTAATTGTGACATGTGATCTATAACCTACGACATGTGACCCGTGACCAACAGAATGTGCTATGTGACCTGTGCCCAATGAACTGTATCATGTGGTTTGTGCTCTGAGAATAGTAATTTGGGAACTGTAATCAAATATGCTTTATTGTGACTCGTGACCAGTAACATGTGACATATGACCCGTGTCCAGTGAACTGTGACCAACAAAATGTACTTTGTGATCTGTGTCCAGCTAAAACTATTACCAGTGTAAAGTAAATCGTGACCTATGGTAGATAACATTTAATAGCACAAATGGAGAAACTAATGACCTGTTTAAAATGACAATAACCTCATGCATCCAAAATTTTACTAGCAACATGAAAAAACTTGTTGAACTGTATTGATCCAAACAAAACAAATCAAGAATCATATGCATTGAATGTTCGTCCACGAAGAAACCAATGTTCAACAAAATGAATATTTCTAAAACATTGTACATCAACTACATATCGTCAAGCTAATAAATTTTGGAAAAAATTAATACATCAATCATTTATTTCCCTTCTTCTTCCTTCGCTTTGTGGTGTGCCTGATCTATTGATATTTAAACAACAAAGAAGCTATGTCCATCCTAACCCTACTGGCATAAAATGACATCAACCAGAATCTCCATTTGTGTATCATTGATTTTCGATGTAAAATTTGTCAAAACGTTTTTTGTTGCATTAGTTGTAATTTTTTCCGAAAATCAAAGGTCATTAGGGATAATGTATAGTCATTCTCACAACAGATTATGAAATAATTCACATAAATCAATATCAGATATTGATACATGCATTTGGGTCATAAACACAGATAATACTATTTCAAACGGGTCACATTCACAAACAAGTCACAAGCCCTTGTATAGGCACTTTGGTCACAAACACAAATAACAATATTTCAAAATAGGTTACAAACACAATTCAGGTCACATATCAAATAAACAGGTCACAAACACAAACACAAACACAAACATAATTGTGACAGTGACAGTAATCATAAGAACACAGAACAAGTGGTCACAATAGAAGCAAATGTCAATGAAAAAAGCTGGTTGTACATCATTTGTACACATCATTGTACACACCCCCCTCACATGAGAGGGGGCCCATGATGATTAAAATATTCGCGGACCCCCTCTCATATGAGGGGGCCGTGTACAAGGCTGTGTACAAATAATGTACACGAAGCCCCTCTCAATGTCAATTCACAATAGAAAAAAATGAGGCCAGAATAGAAATTATGAACTTATAAATTAACGTTATGAAAATTATAAATACCCAATAAAATTCAAATACAACTTGTCCATTAACTCAATGGTCTACAAAATTGATTTTCCTTCTTCAAATTAGGTTTTCGCCTGGAATCAAATTTTTTTGGAAATTTTTGCCCAAACATTTTTCTATACTTTTGATTTTCCTTTTTCCTTTTTCTTTTATTCTTCTAGTTTATTGACCATCATTCGAACAAGATTTCTGGTCGATATTCCTTGTTAACACCATTTTCAATTTTATTTTATAACGATTGTGGGTTCAACAATACCGATTACAGACAGGGGCGGACCCACCTTCGGACTTGGTGGGTCCTGAGACCAACTAATTTTTTTTTTTTTTTTTTAAAGTTTTTGTTTTTTTTTTTCCATTTAAAATGGGTATAATTTTGGGTATACTTATCAACATATACAAACAGAAGCAATGAAAATGAAGCTCATTGGTCTTAAGTCTAGAGAATATACAATTTAAGTGAAATGATAAAACAAAAATTTCTATTGAGTAAAGATGACATAAAAAATTGATGAGTATTCAATACTACCATCAAAATCAATTATAAGCAGGCTTTGAGTTGTTACTCGTGTGAATTACGCTTGAGGTTGAACATGAATTCAATGCGTACAAATGTTCACTATGTCAAATTTTCAGAATTATTATCTACGAATCATTGACAACATAAGAATAATATAGAAATGCAATCATGTAATTACCACAAAGTGCTGTGAGCATACTGGGCATTCGTGTTGTTTGCCCTACTCTAGCCAGAACCAAACATCATGTTCGTCCTCTGTCAAATATTGGAGCTGAGAAATGAGCATCTACCCAATCATTGCCGACGTTGTTTGTTCAATTGTTATGTTGGTTTGAATATCTTGTAGCATTGTCGGCGTTGCTTGTTGATTTGGATATCAAATAGTTAAATTTGTTGTCAACTTTTTGATATGTTTGAGTGTGACCCACTAATATAAAATTTTTGCGTCCGCCACTGATGACAGATAACATTTAACATTACAAAATGGAGAAACTAATTACTTTCTTAAAATGACAACCTGTTGTGAATGTTGCTTACATAGAGAATTATATATTGAGATTCTTCAATTTAATGTTGTGCAAAAATTCGGTGGTGATAATGGTGGGATAGAGTGATTTAACATGCAGGTTGGAGAAAGGCATGATTGAGAAAATGGGTTGTAGAGAGAGAAATAGATTTAATGTGGATGTTGAAGAAAAGGGTGTGGAGAGAGAGAAATACAAAAGAGTAATTATATAATTTATTATTTGAATTCCTTTTAGATAAGTATTAAAATCGGTTATTATATTATTAATTCATATTAATTTTGTATTAACTAAATTAAAAATATATCATTCTTAATTAAACCTTATTTATGAAAAAGAAATCTTCAAGTCCATATTTTTGAATTGTAAACTTCAAAGGTAGGCTTTTGCTTATTTTCCCATTTATTTACTTGTAATGCTGGACTGAGCTAGGGCTAAGTCCATTTTCTCTGTGTGACGGACTGAACTTGGGCTGACACGCTAAGCCCAATCTAGAATTTGTTAAATCCAATTCGGCTCGCCAATATTTTTTATAATTCTATAACTCTAATCAAATTTTTATTTATTAATGTGTATTTTTTTTGGTTACCATTAGAAAAATTTTGTTGTACATATAGATGTGGTTGTGCAATTAGTATGACAATTCAATGAGATTTAAGAAACACGACTTTAAAATTGTGTTCAACACAACTCTTCATATACTATTTTTGTAACACTAATGTTTTATATTTGATTTGTTTTGGAATTAACATTTTTTGCTTTAATTCTTCGTATAAACTTTGTATTTCTTATATAAAATAACTCTATTTGTCGACAAATTAAAGTCATATTGTGAGATATGAAAGTAGACATCATCATGCAGCTACATTCGAAAACTATTGAGAATGGTGCCTTTATATTAGACATAGAAGTCACACTGAAATGATACCTTATTGGATAGGTTGCAATAAGTCGACAGTCGAAGATTGCATGAGCTCAATTTTTTCATAAAATTTAATCTAAACTGGGTTTTATCCTAACGAAATGCCCAAAAGTAGGACATGTATTCTCTATTTTGCCTATTACTTTGTGTGTCCCAGTTGAAAAAATAAAATAAAATATTCGTGCATAGGATTTAGGATTTGAGTTTAACTCATAAAGGTCTAAAATAATTGGAGCAAATAGCTGGAAATTGTATGGGTAGGAGAAGGTATTATAGGCCTTTGCAAAGTAGGTAAGTAGTGATGATGTCTCTTTCATTTTTGAAAAAGAACACACATTGGATGTTCAAATATTGTTAATGTGCTTTAAAATGAGGTTCAAATATTTAATCACATTTTTGTATTATTATTTGTTTTACTTATTTATACATATAATGGGTAAATGAGTATTTTTACTCCACGTAAAAAAAAATTTTTGGAGAGAAACTATAATCCGGAACAATTTACGTAATTTTGAGAATAAGAATACGAAAGTTAGAGATAATAACGTAATAATATAAAAGTTATAAACATTTCATATAATTAATATATAGTCTAGTTATTAAATTTTTTTGATGTGAATGTATTTAGCTCATTAGAAATTCGGTCCATCTTTTCAAGGTTCAAAGGCCTGAAACCTAAATTAGTCGTTTCAAACACAGGCTTTGACATCCTTACCATAAGGAAAATTCTATTTATACAAAATAATTTACAAATTATTTGACAAACTTGACAAGTAACACCCCCTATAGGGCCAGCCGAGAGGGCATCACTTATCGAGTTTGTCAACTCTTTTGTTAAGGATTTTGTACTTGTAGCATCACCCTTATTTTAATGTGCTTTTCATTCATTACATTGATGGGTCCAAGTAATACTAAGAATATTCTAAATTCCATATATCTAAAGAAAATATTAAAATTAAATGACACGTGTCAAACTATTGCTTAAAGGAGTAATAAAAAAGATCCATATATCTAAAGAAAATATTAAAATTAATGACGCGTGTCCAAACTATTGTTTAAAGGAGTAATAATATAAATATATAATATAGCACTGCCATGGGTACAAAAACACTATCTACAGAATTCTTACAGGAATTCAAAACACACACATGCAGGGGGTAATGTATTTTTTTCAATATAAAACTCACATGAGGCCCACCTATGTGAGTTGTCTGATTTTCTTTTGTTGGGCAAACCCTATACTTATTAATTCTATATAATATAGCTCTAATTTAAAATAAAGCATGCTCTGCGATGTAAAGTAAGCATGAATATGCATTACTTGACTCTTATGGCACTTTGCCATTCTACATATTCTTTCTAAGGTGTGAAAATTTGACAATGTAAGTCTACGCGACATGAATATTGAACAAGAATTTTGAAAAATATGAAATTAAATAATATATATATTCAACTTGTGAAAAAAGCCAAGCACCAAAGTCAAACGTCTTAATTAGACCGACCAATATTCAAATAAATATAAATTTATAATAGTATTTTTGGACCGCACTATAACTGCGAGTTTGAAAGATGCGATTAAATAAATAAAGATACGTCAAATTAAAATAATATTCATTATACGTTGAAAAGTGATCCTTCATGAGACTAAAATATTTTTCTCTAGTTTAAAACCATCCATTTAAATTGTAGTAAACTTCATTGAAAAAGTAGATTCTCCGTTGAACCAAAATAAATTCCAATTTTTAACAATACAATCGATTATTAAAATAAATAAATAAATAAATCTTCTTCTTACTTTTATGAATTGATAAAATAATTTACTTAGTTTTTTTTTATTAATTTCCAAAAGTTTTGGTTATCGAAATATGTAAGAGAACTCGCTCGTCCTCGATTTTAATTATTTCGTTCAATTGTTATTTCAAAAAATTTATAATACAAAAATTTAATATTCGTAATTTTAAACAAATTTCTCTAGTAACCATTAATTCATTATTATTTATTGGAAGAGCGTAATTATTGCCTTTATTATAAATAAATAGTGATTCCAAAAAAAATATAAAGTTTCGACATATGCCCGAAAATTTACCAAGCGCAACAGGTTAGCCGCCCGGAATCCCTGCGGGCAAGCCCAAAGTCGAAGATCACTTCAATTCTTTATTTACCCCTTTCCAATTCCACTACCGCGCCACTTTTACCACCACCATCCACCTACTCCGCCGTGGAGGGTGGTGCGTCGACGACAAGCTAAGACGCTTCAATTAATGCCTAGGAAATGGGGCAGGGGCTGAGCTGCGGACAATTCCACGAAAGTGATCTGTTCGTCGCAGTCCAAACTGGAGAGCTTGAAACAGTTGAAGCAGTGGCCGATGAGAACCCAAATTTGTTGACAGTGAAAACCGTTCATGGAAAGCTCTCTGCACTTCATGTAGCTGCTGCAAATGATCAGATCGAGGTGGGTTTTCTGTGATCTTCTTTGATTAGTGATTTTCTTGACTTAATTATGTCTGTACAGTTTGATCAAATTTTCTTCGTTCTGTATATTGATAGGTTCTTTCTGTGATTTTGGATCGGTGTAGTAATCCAGATATCTTGAATCGACACAAACAGGTGTGGTTTGTTTGATTCTTATTTAAAGGAAGCTATCATCTTATTTTTAAGTAATTTCGAGTTGATATGCATTTATTCTCTCTCACATATCATTGCATTGTCCTTCTTTAATTCTGTTGGGTCAGACTCCATTGATGTTAGCTGCTATGCATGGAAATATTTCCTGCGTGGGAAGACTGATTCAAGCTGGGGCAAATGTATGATCATTGCTTTTTGCTTCAATTTTTTCCCCCAGAGTATTTATTGACTTGAGTTATTAATTTGATGATTGATTTTTCTTGGGGATTTTTCAGATATTGTTGTTCGATACATTACATGGAAGAACCTGTTTGCATTATGCAGCCTACTATGGTCATTCGGATTGCCTACAGTTGATTCTTTCTGCTGCTTATTCTACTCCAGTTGCGCAATCTTGGTGACTATTTCTTCTATATGTTGTCTTATCTAGATTTATGACCCCCAATGCTTGTCTAGTAAAATGAAGTGCTAATTCTTGTGCTCAAACGGGAGGTCAGGGGATTTTCGAGATTTGTTAACGTAAGGGATGGAAGAGGTGCAACCGCACTGCATTTGGCAGCTCGTCAAAGGCGACGTGATTGTGTTCGCGTTCTATTGAGCAGTGGGGCTCTTGCGTCTGCCTCTACTGGTGGATATAGGTATAACTTTAATATAGTTCTTTTAGCATTTTGTCGCATTCATCAGTTATAATGACAGATAATCGTTGCAGCTACCCAGGGAGTACACCTCTTCATTTGGCTGCACGGGGTGGTTCTTTGGACTGTGTCCGGGAATTGCTTGCTTGGGGTGGTGATCGTCTTCAAAGAGATTCCTCTGGGTGAGCCATGGAACTTTCTCCAAAACACATGCATCTCCATCGAAGTTACTTAAATTATTGCACATATTGTTTTACTGGTTTGAAGTCTTGCAGTAAAAATGAAATGTTGATAATTCTCACCTCTTGTCTAGCTCATTAGTTTGGACAAATGGATAGCTTCACTGGGTGATTTCATGTCTCTATAGAATTCTTTTATGATCAATAAACCAATCCATTTTATAGTTGAGATGTTTTAGGTGAAAACGCTTACAGAATATGGACACCCCAACTTTGAGATGTCTACTTTAATGTTGGTTTTTCTGTCATATGGAAACAATGTTCAAATGCAATACCACCAATGGAACCAAACATCATTTTTTACATGTCATTGCTGCATCCCTGAACCTTGGGGAAAAAAATCTGTTCTTTACCATGTTGATATTGCGTTATATTTTAGTTTAACATTTTTATTTCTTCATGTTCACAGGTAAAATTAAAATAACTCATTTATATGGTGTGGTTACTCTGCAGGAGAATACCTTACATGATTGCTGTGAAGCACAAACATGACACATGTGCTGCGCTGTTAAATCCTCTGGCTCCTGAGCCTTTGACTTGGCCGTCGTCCTTGAAATTTTTCAATGAGCTGAATCCTGAGACAAAAGGTTTATTAGAAAAAGCTCTAATTGAAGCCAATAAAAAGAGAGAAAAAGCTATCTTGATGGAGAAATCTGACTCAATTCCACAACCTTCTAGTTCTGGTGGCACTGATGATGATTTTGAGGTACAAAACCCTTCCAAGAGTATATTGATGCCCTGTTTGGTACCCATTCTCATTCTCATTCTCATTCTCATTTTCATTTTCAACCACACATTTTTCAATAAAATAATATTTTCCATCACATCAATAACTTTTCCTTCTTTTTCAACCACATATTCACCATCACATTAACCCAAAAAATTCATTTTCTCTAACAAAATGGCTACCAAACAAGCTATGAATTCCTTTTTGCATCACAGAATGAAAGGCCCTTACGAATAGATCTCTGTGGATTCTTGATCTAGATTATTTCAAGAATGGCTATAATTAAAACTTCTTTTCAGGTAAAGAAAAATTAGAATATCCTTTATCTTGTAGTCTTAAAACCTAAGATACAAAAATATATGATGTCTAAGAATTTTACAACAATCAGAAAGAGGGAGCAATTTGACTTGAATTCCTAAATTCATCCTTGCAGATTTAATATATAAAGGGTCAAAAGAATGCTCCTTCCATGATTAATCTTATATTGTTTTGATATATTCCTAATTTAAAGATGTGGAACGAATGTTTATATATGATACTGCTTGACATTCATTTGAAAATGCATACAACCATATTGGGGAAAGTGGAGTGAGAGTGAGACAACGTTCCATGTGCAATATTACTACTTGCTGCTCGTTTTCAATGAATGCTCCCATTAAGAAGATAAAGGGAAAGGTAATTCTCATGTTCTACTATGTTCAGTACTTGTAGGTGTGGTACGAGTACTCAAAAAACTTATAGCATGTTGGTACTTGGTTTGGATAATAACAAAAGAAAAAGAAGATAATATCTTGTCTATTGTATTGGCGAGTCCAATAGATGGTAGTGTAGTTTTGTCGTGAAATAATTACTCTAGAACAAATCTAGTCTTCACCCTTTATAATTGAGGAATAAAATGAGAATATTCTTGTCATGCAGGTCAACGATCCCTATCTATGTTGCATTTGCTTCGAGCAGGAGTGCACAATTGAGGTTCGAGAATGTGGTCATGAGATGTGTGCTCATTGCACTCTGGCTTTGTGCTGTCACAATAAACCCAATTCTACTGTTAATTGTGCAAAAATTCCACTGTGCCCCTTCTGTCGAACTGGCATTACTCGGTTAGTTGTTGCCAAGAATAAAATTGATTGTGAGATGGAGTTGGAGTTCAGTTCGACAATGCCTAGAAGAACAAGAAAGTCATTTAATCTTGGTGAAGGCAGCAGCAGCTTCAAGAGTTTATCGTCCTTGGGTTCATTTGGGAGATTAGGTCGCGGTTCAGGTAAGGTTGGAGATGATTGCAACGAGTTTGATAAGATTTAGGGCTTGGAACCAGGAGAGACGCAACACTTTTCTGGATAACTTCAGTCTAGCACTAGTTTGAAGAGCAATTGGGCAGTTTCAAGTCCAAAAAGGGGTTTTATGATTATTAATTTCTTGAATATAAAGGGTTTTCTCTATTATGTGCCCAGTTTCTAGTGAAAGATCAACTTTTCGTATTACCATACGTGAATAAGAAGACGCCCATTCCTCTAAATTTTTGTCGCTTTGTGCTTGTTCTTAACTACTTTATTTAGAGAGCTGACCAGTATTGTCGAGTTCACGTTGCTAAACATAATCTGTGCTTGTTCTTTACTATCTTATTTAGATAGCTAACCAATATTTGTCGAGTTCACCTTGCTAAACATGGATTTTGCTAGTTGTACATAAAAAATGGGATCTTGCTACATGTACATCAAACTTTATATAATGAGTTACATAATATCACATGTCACATCATTTGTTAGTTTAAAACACATTCAATTTTCTCATCAATTTTTTTTCCTTTAACATCATTTTATATAGTTCTTTATGTACTATTTTTATATACAAGTAGCATATTCCTAAAAAATGTACATAAGTGATTATCGAAAATGATGCGAAGAAATTGAATGAAATAGTTGATTGTGTGCTTTAAATTGACAAATGGTAGAGTGTCATGTGATATTATATAATTCATTATGTAAATCTTGATGTACATGTAACAAGATTTGCTAAACATACTATGTGCTTGTTCTTTACTACTTTAGTTAGATAGATGATGAATATTATCGAGTTCACCTTGCTAAACATGGATTTTGCTATCTGTATATAAGCGGTTATTGAAAATGATGTGGAGGGAAAAATTGATTGTGCTTTAAACTGACAAATGGTAGAGTGTCATGTAATATTATTATGTAATCCATTATATAAATTTTAATGTACATGTAGCACGATTCGCTAAACATACTATAAGCATAATGGAACTAAAGATATTGTATTCCAGTTGAATTGTTGTTAAACTAGATGAACACCCTGAGAAACGAAAATTTCTTGCAGAACAATGCAATTTGGCTGAAAAATTAAAATTTTAATAAAAGTTAATGGAATGTATTTTTGAAAAGTTGTGAATTTTCTAAAATGTGAAGTTAAAAATAATATTAAATTTTAAGAGGAAATTACTAGAAATGTCCATTTTCACATGTCCATTTGCAAAAATGGATATCATCGCAAAAATGTCCATTTTGAAATTATTTAGACCAAAATACTATTGTTAACAATTTATGATTCCACTCAAAGACAAAAATGAACATTTTTGCATTTAAAAATTTTTTTGCCAATAAAATTTTTATATATTCTGTCATATTTATTTCCAAAGTACACATGTCAAATCACAATAAATTCTATGTTTCTCATTGACGCAGAAATGTTGAAAACTACATTTCAAGTATAGAGAAATGTCATGCTAGACATTATGTCGAGATCAACGTTTGAAATGTCGAAAACATTTAATCTTGTGATTTGACATGTGTACTTTTGAAATATAAACATGGCTCAAATATCGAGAACATAATTTTAATGTAGTTTCTCTTGAAAGTTACTTCTCAAAATTCGCGACAAATTGAAAAAAAAATTATATTGCTGTATTTTTTCATTAAGGACATAATAGACAATTTTTGTAAGAGTTATCAAAAATGGACATTTTTCAATTGACAAGCATGAAATTGAATATTTTTGTCAATTCCCCAAACTTTAATTCAATTTTTTAGCTCAGACATGTGCTTCATAATTCAAGAACGTAAACTTGTACTTAACTTTTTAGTATTTTTAACTGTAAAAATGAATGGGACTACAACAAATTGTTATGAGAGAACTTCGGAAATATATTATCATAATAATTTAAATTCGGTTATCAATTTTGTAAAACCCCCTTACTAGTCCCTAAACTTATAGTACGTGCTAAAAAGATCCTTAAACTTTAAATTGAACTCTAGCCCTTGTTCGGCAATCATTATTTTAAAACTCATTTTTTATACTCATTTTCAATTACACATTTTCATAATAAAATATTCTTCACGTAAATTCAAAAAAAAATTCTTATTTTTTAATAACATATTCTCCAAAAATTTATTATTCAAAACTCATTCTATACAAAGAATGACTGTCAAACAAGGGTTTAATAGTCCCTTAACTATAAGCAATGAACTGAATTAGTCCCAAAAATAAATTACGCTACTTGAACAATGAATTGATGGTGTGGCATCCGATTTGACATCTGGATCCTATTTGGTGGGAATTAAAATAAGATTTTTAGTAGATTGTAATAAAAGTTGATAGAACATGTAGTTGAAAAGTTGTGGACTCCATAAATATATGATTAAAATTAATTATCGACTTTGATTTAGATTAAAATCTAAGTTTTAATCACAATCAAATTGGGGCCTAATAGGCTAATAGACAACATGGATATCTCACCATTTCTTATGGAAAATATGCTTTTAATGACTTGTAGTATGGAAGCATTTAGCCCATGTTTGATACCACTTATTTCAAAACTCATTATCTTACATATTCACACAATATTTTGCACGTAAATTTTAAAAAAAAAAATTCTACTTTTTAAACACAAATTCTCTAAAAAATGAATATTCAAAACATCATTTTTTTCCTCTAATTTCTCATTATAATGACAATCAAATAGGGGCTTAATGTGTTTTTATCTTTGTTAGCGTGTGAAATGTCAAAGTAACTAAGATGCGATGACAAGTCATCAATTTTTTAAGATTATATATTCCCTTTTAAAGAAATTTTTTTATTGAAAAATATTTTTCTACATAATTTCTTGTTTTCTGTCACATCTCTGCATTTGTGTTTCCATCTTTGAAATGTGTTCTAGAACTCACCAAATGCTTCAGATCCACCCTTGTGTCCCACGCTAAGCGGAGTAGAGACAAAATATGCTCACTGCTTCTCATCATAGGTGACACAAAATGAGTCATTGCTACAGCATCGAATGGCAAAACTGTCATTACTAATATATTTCAAAAATGTTAAGTGGCCAGAGGGGGTGACAGATCCTGTGACCGAAACCCACAATAGGAGGGTAGGGGCTGCTTTTTAGCAAAGTCCAATATATTTTCGAATTAATCTATTTGTACACCTTATGGTGTACCAAATAGATTACACGCCTCTCACATGGAGAATGACTCACAAATATTTTATTATGTATGAGCTCCCTTCCATATAAGGAGGGTATAAGATTATGTGTACATTATTATATACACACAGTATGGCCTTATATTTTCTCACACATTATAAACAAGAAATCTAGATGGAAGCGTCAGAATGTGTCGATCCATTCAGTAGCCCATCACATCAAAAGTCCTTTTGTCGATATGAGCAATTATATTTGCCCCCGTTTGATTCTCATTTTGGGAAAAAAAAATGCATTTTAAATAGTTAATTGATAAAAAATATGTAATTAAAAATTAAGAAAATTTTTTGAATTTAAGTGTAATATTATTTTATTGAAGAATGTGATTAAAAAAAAAAATTTGAAAAAAAAATGTGAATCAAACATACTTTTAAGTGCTCGTAAGTTGATATTCTACAAAATGTGTGAGCTGTACATCCTATAGAATGCGTGGTGGAATTAATCACAATAGCAATGACTCTTCTAATCTACTAATACGAAATGTAAAACCAAATAACTTTAACTAGGCAATGATGGAGGCAAAAGCTGCAAATCCTCGAAACTGAAACCAAACTAATCTTCTTATTCAGCCCATTGACTCTTTGTATAGTGTTAAGGAAATGTTAACGTGCCGAAAAAAGTGTGACATGATTGGCCTACTCTCACAAATGTGCGGGATTCGCGTGAATATAAAATGCAAAAAATGTACCCTACCCACCCTTATTGTTAGTGTCTATCAACTAGGGTGTCAACATTCTTTCTGACACCCTAACATAATTGATATTGTTAACAGCACATCAGATTAAATATAGACAATAGTACGTTGAATTGGACAATATTAGACATGACTAAAAAGGGGAAAAAAAAAAAAAAGTTCAAATCTTGTCCAAAAACTAGTCATGGAACATATCATGAAAAATTTCGACAGTTCTACAGTGCTTATCTAATCAAAGTTATTATCACTTATAAGTTAAAATGCAAAGAGGACATGGGAAGAACCAAAAAGAACGGTGTCATCTACCACTTTAAGAGATGCTGTGACAGACATTATCAGGATACTAACATTTGTAATTTCTTGCCAATGTACTATTACCAGACAAGGCATTGGAATTCAGTCACTCTTTTCATCTTTAGCATTTGAAATATTTGATACAATCAAGTACAATTACAACAACTGTTTCAGAGGATACACGATGTAATAGGATTTTATGAAACCATTAGCAAGTATTTAGGATAGTTCAACCATGGACTAAAGAAATAGAAGATCCAATGAAAGGAGTTACTATATATCAATAATGAACTCTCTCTCTCTTCTCTCTCTCTCGGTATCAAAGAGTAATTTAGCAGGTGAGGTGAGGTTGCCAGAAGAAAAGTAGGCTGAACCATAGTTTACGGGTGAGTATGGCTTGCCCCAGGCCGATACTCTCCAATTCCGAGCAGGTCCTGCATATATTTACAATGATCATGTTTCTGTGTACCAACACAACTCAGTAGAGTTGATTAGAGAATGATAGTTTGTAGTTTATTCTCTTATTCCCTACCAAATTTAAGCACAAAAAAAATAAAAATTGGCAAATGCAAACATTAAGTCCTGTTTGATACAAATTCTTTAACAATCATTTTTTTCAAACTGATTTTCAACTGCAGTACCTCCCAATAAAATATTTTTGCAAGGAAATCCATAACTCTTCCCTACTTTTTAGCCACACATTCTTCAAAAAAATCACTTTTCACAAAATCTACATCAAAGAGGCCCTAAAAGTCAATGACCAAGTTTGCATGAGCAGAAAAACTGAAGGCAGGAAAAACATTGAGGATTCTGGGCCAAGAACCAGATTTTGGACCACTTTTGTCATGGACGGGATTGTCACTTGTCAGAAAACGAGAATGTCCCTATTCCCTTATATATTATTAAAGTCTTCTCCAAATTTGTCTATATATATTGTTTAGCATTGTCTTCATTCTTCAGAAAAGTTGTAAGTTTCACCACTTGGATATTTGGACAGGCATGGACACTTCAAATGTACTGTTAGAATGTTATTTCAATCTCCAACATCTGGTAAATTTCATCATGTACTAGTTTTGTAATTTCAAGAACAGAAGCTCTCATGGTATCCCCATCCGGTGGAAACTAGATGCAAATGGCTCTTCACATGGAAACTTTTGATGTTTGTGTTCAACATCTATACTTTTCAACTTACTTAAATGCCAGACATCTTGACTTCTATCCTATGATGAGATACCATTTATCACCATGGCACATACACAAGAAGCAATCTCAGCCATCA
Organism: Osmanthus fragrans; assembly: GCA_019395295.1. Classification (NCBI taxonomy): domain Eukaryota; kingdom Viridiplantae; phylum Streptophyta; class Magnoliopsida; order Lamiales; family Oleaceae; genus Osmanthus; species Osmanthus fragrans. Next base: position 3,214,996 of record CM033343.1, read on the forward strand.
CAAAGCTCGCACAATATATTACTATTGATGTGATTCAACTGCTTAATCCTTGTTCTAAACTGCATGTTATCAGAATTTAAAGCCAACTCATGGAAATCATAATGTCTAAATTTAGGCAGCCGTAACCTTACTTTCAATTTCAACTACGTATGATCATATATTTAACAGCGTACTAAGGCCACATCAAAGCTGGGATGAAAAACAGGTACAAAATCTAGTTATGATATCAACCTTAGCTCGCGTTACTGAGTTCGGAAGTTATAAAGAATCACCAGAGAAACAAGTTGGTATTGAATAACACCATTAATGAACCAAAAGCCCAATCCAGAACACATTTAGTGGTGTAACTTACTGAAGTTTCGAACAACGCTTGAAGGGGAAGGCATGAAAACTACAAAAAAGAAAAACCTAGTTCCACAATCGGGGAATAAGCCTGTCTTAAATCAAACTCCACCCAACAACCTGTGGTACAACGATTTTCCGAATACCACGGGACACTCCTGAAAAAATGAAGTAATTTAAAGTTTATCTATGAAGATAGATCAGTCAAGAGAAAAAGAACTTTGTTAGGACATGATTCCATTCTAAAGCAGAAGGTAAAAGAGAAAAATTAACTGAAGGCTACATATATAAAGTCCAATGAAAACATATTCTTGAAATGATATCATGTAACAATAATAGAACAGAGGAAAGGAAAACTGGAACTTAACTGGAATCATACCATTTGGAAGTAAGGATATACTATTGCGTTGTTGGTTACTAATTCATGGAGTAGTAATATATGTAACAAGACATATAATTGAACTTGCATTTCAAAGGCTGGACATTTAACTTGCCTCATGAAAGGTGCAGATTAACACGGTGCTGGATCCTCCCAACATTAATGGGCTATCACATATTAACTATAACCCATGCATTGGTAGTCGAGAAAAACTAAGAGTAAATATGGGATAAAGAGCATCAATCAGTGGAAAGGTTCGCAAAGTGAGAGTGCTAATTAGGAATACATACCTGGCATGCCTTGTTTTTTGCTCTAGTTTCTGCTGTACTAGGGATATCATGGTTCGGTTTCAGAAATCTCTTCTCTCGTCGTTCACATGAACCCCATCCATCTGAAAATCTACCACCCCTACAAGACATAAAAGAGTAGAATTCAAAGTAAGGAAAATTTTAAAGATAAAAGAATCTTTTAAAAATAATATCCGACAAAGTGAAAGAACATACTGCATGTATGCACGAACCACAAATTCAGCACGCTGAACATTACGGTTCTCATCAAATTCAATGGTCTTGTCTTTAATTTCGTACGACAGATTGAAGTAAAATGATATCTTTCTCCATCCTGTAAATATACACAACAATGAATCATGTGATGACTGAAAACTATTTCTGTACGAAAACATACAGAACAATCTTGCTGCTTCACCTGACTTCTTAATAAAAGGATTTCCAGAAATCGTGATGTAATCACTTTTCTCTAATATCTGTCCAGAAAACATCAAAATAGAGTAACCATACATTCAGATAGCAGAAAACCAACTTTCTTCAGAGGAACAAGACTGGTAATGTTTTGTGCTTGTATTGGTTAACAAGAAATTAAACACATGATTCCACACAAAATTATAACCTGATAACAGAATTAAACATCATGCTATGCGTCTGCAGCCTCAGCACATGCATATGATTGTAGATATTATAATTGATTACAGAATCAGACTGCATGTTAATTTCAGGGCCATTCGGCGGGGGGTAATGAAAAGCAAAAAGTTGCTTCTGAGACCAAGAAACTGCTTTTGGACCTCTTCGGATAACTTTCTGCAAGTGCTTGTCTTGGTTAGAAGAGCTTTTAGAGGAAGCTCACCCAAGGTAGATAGCTTCCTCCAGAAACTATTCTACAAAAAGAGCATGATATATTTGCTGGCAGTATCAGTAGACAAAACTTACAGGTGTTTAGACCAGCCTAATAGAAGACATTGGTCTATCTCAAGAGCTACATTGATCAACTATTCAATATAATTCCAGACTTATATGACAAACATATTAATTCATAAAAATACAAGACCTGACAAGTATGCTGTATGCAGTAGTACTATTAAAAGGAATATATGTTATATTCAACAGAATTGCATCTCTACCCAGAGTTGCAGCTAGTTTCAAACCTATATTTTTCTCCTTCTACATCCCCAAGAATTCTAAACAGAATTGTTAACTGTATTGAACTTAATTACTTGAAATTGGAACAGCTGAGTAAAATAATTAACAAATAAACACATCCAGAAGTTGGAGAAACAGGATCAAAAGGTAAAAACAAATCACTGAAGTTCGCTGATTGTATTAATTCAAATGAGTAAATTAACGTAATTACTTATCTACACAATGCCAATCTCACATATCTTGAGAAGCACAAAAATATTTATATTCATAACTCTGCAAGTCAGATGAAATTTCTAACAAATCCACGAATAACCTACCGCCATAGCTGCATTTTGGTACTCCTTAAAAAGATTAACAGTTGGAAACTGACCATACAAGCTATGCCTCATCTCTCTCTCCTCACCATATCCATAACTCATGGCTTTGCACTCCGATCCATTAGGACCATAACAACCGTTATTAATATCATGATTCGTCACCGGCGAATTAGAAAAGTATGGCGGAGGGGTTGTAGGCATGCGATGCACGTGCTTCACCACCGCCAGTGGCGAAGGACTCGATTCACTGAGCTCGGATGCACAAGAACTATAGCTTGACCTCGAAATTTTTTGAGGACGGCGGTTCTGCAGAACCTCGCCGTTGGGATTCTGGTAGTGGTTGCGTGGGTTTTTTGGTTGGGGAGAGTGGAGAGGGAAGGGAATTGGTGTCAGGGGTTTATTGCGGGGTTTTGAAATGGTGGATTTGGTGGAGGAAGAGAGGGACGCGGCGGCGGCGGCGGCGGCGGCGGAGTCGATGACTGCCCACAATGCGGCGTCGTCAAGGTCTTTATCGTCGATGATGAACGGCGACGACATTTTGAGAGAAATAGTCAACGAGGAGTTTGACTTTTGTTCCCGGAAAAAATTTGTGCTCTGAACGCTCACTGCTTGCACAGATCTCGCGCTGAGCGAGGATTTGAATTCGAATTTCAAACTATTAAACGACACCGTACAACCCCTTTTGAATTTTTGGGATTCTGTCAAGTGTCAATTCCACCTATGTTTTTTGAAAAATGATGTCAATAATACACACATGACGACCTCCTATTAGAGTGCATGTAGCAAGGCTGATTTTTTTTGGGTCAAAACCCCAGATAATGAGTCTTAAAAAAATATTTCGATCTAAAATGATGGATTATAAAAAAAAAATTATGTAATTAGTCATAATTTTATTTACACAATCTTGTTTAGGTTATGTTCCTTTTAAGTTTTCGGAGCGTTAAATTTTTTTTGAAATATAATATTTGTACATTTGCCTTGCAAATGTCTGATTTCCTTTTGCATATCGTTATTTTTGTGATTAAGATCATGATTTTAAAGTTTTTTTTTTGGTGAAAATGAGTTTAAATAGTAATTTTTTTTTTAAGAATGCACGGTCAAAAGTAGCATTTGTTTTACAATCACTAAAATGAGTTTTATTTTAGTGGTTGTCTAAACAGGGACTTCATTGATAATAAATTAAATATTTTGATCAGTAACGATACTCATACGGCAAAATTAGAAGAGCAAAAAGCTAAAGAACTTGTGCTTAGCAATGTTGACATTGACATCACAAAGGAAAACAAAAACTTAGATGTGTGTTAACTTAATTCAACTCCTAAACAACTAATTTTGTACAAAATGGTGGAGGAATGTTTCCTTTAGGGAATGATTTACATATTTTCAATGAGAAGAAGATAGCTACGTAACCTCGAACGGACATGTCAAGAAATGTATTCTCGTGAACAATCACAATCCCTACGCACACCTAAGCGTTCTCATTCTTGTATATCCATACGAAACCTGGGTAGGCGGGTCGAGGTCCTACAAGGTACCTACTACTCGGAGCACCCTTCTAAAATGAAACAAGCAGCCCAAGTTTTCTTTATGTAAGGTCTCTGAGGAGATTGGTTTGGCGACTGACTTTTAGAGGCAGCCCAAAATTTTGATAAACCCTAATTTCACCTCCTAATCCTGCTGTTAAAATTACCATTCCCCATGCCGTTGCTTGTACAGTTTGAGCACCATGGCTATTGCTTCCACCATCAAACCATGAATAGGACGAGGAAAAAGAATGAGATATATGAGAGTTCCCAGAAGCTGAAATGGAAGGTGATTCACCATATCTTAATGATGAACCAAATGATTCACTTGTACCGATTCTTGAGTCTATACGAGCTGATTGACCCAAATCGTCGTCTGCATGGCTCGTAATTCTCTCGAGTTCAGTGTTTTTTTTCTTCGGGAGAGGAGGCAAATGCCTCCTACTACTAGCACGAACCACATTGTCTTCTCGGCTTGGAGATCGACTAATGGAATATGGTAGTGGACCTGTGGAGCGTTTTGAATGATGCCTTTTGGAGAGTACTTCTACAATTGGTGGCTCTATTTTCGTGCTGCCATTCCATGGAATTGCAACTGAAACTTCTTTGCAGTGGAAATGCTCGTGAGCTAGGACCGTTATCTTACTTCTGCCTTTCCCTCTGGATTCTTCGAGCTTCCAGATATAAACATGAGAATCTTCACTTGCACTTATGGCATATTTACCATCTGAACTGAACGAAGCTGAAATTTGGCTGCTGGTATTCCGAAATCCTGTTACCATATGTTGGGCTTATTATATTACAGAATGCATATATACTTCATGTTTTGATTGAACATAACATAGAAGCATACCTCTAAATTTTTGGATTAGCTGTGATCCATTAAAGATGCGAATCCGTGAATCAGCAGATGTAATGAGGACATCAGACGGGTTCCAAGGGGAAAACTGTGAACAAACAAATTTAGTTACTTACTTGGCAAGTTTATGAAAGACGCGGCTGGAAGCAAAATTACCTGAAAACCCGAGATTTTTTTGGATTGTTGCTTTTTCTTGGACTGAACAACATATTGATCCTTTTTCTCCAATTTGCAATCTAAAAATTGCAAAATATGTTGGTGATTAACACAGATATTGGCAATATGGACAGAGACAATGGAATTCAATAGCTATTTATACCATTAATACTGTACAATCTACAGCTCCCTTTATGTGAACCAATCATAGCACCCTTCAACAATGAAAAAAGTGATATCGGTATAAAAAAGTAACTTTTAAGCTTAGCCGAACATTATTTAAGCATGGATTTCAAAGTCTTCCGAGAGAGTCATACCTTGCCATCAGGAGTGTAGCAAGCTGCAGTGACCATTTCAGGAAGATCAGTCCAGTCGACCACCTGTCTATCCGGTATGCTCCATACTCGAACTTTTCCATCAAGCGAACCACTGATGAAATAATCATCGTCTACTGGATTGAACTGTATGCAAGTTACTGCATTACAATATAATCATCAGAAGTATAATTCCAGTAAATAATGCAACTCTCATGTCAATGCCCAGGCCTCGCTAAATTATAAACTCACCGTAGTCATTGTGTGCGAACATCTTCAAACAGCTTCTAGTCTCCAAATCCCACAGCCTCACTGTCTTGTCCATTGAAGATGAAAGTAACAACTGCATAAAATTTTCTGATTCAACATTAACCAAATACAGTTAAATGATAATCAAATTAACCTTTTTTGGCCTCAGATAAATGGCAAGAATCTGACCTGAGATCTTGACCACGAAAGATCCAAGATATCGTCTTGATGACCATTCAGAATGCATATTGGTTTTTCTGAAAGTGCAAATACAGTTTCTGGCATGGTCACATAATCAGGAATTGAGTTGCCCTTTTTTTTGTGGATTCTCCCCTTTTTTCTCTTCTCTGAAGACATCGGCATAATCTCTGCTAGCGAAGGTCGATCTGAAAATGAACAGCCCATCGGATGATAAGGCGTGCCACTGAATGAAGTCAAATCATCAGGTGATCTAACCTCACATTCCTGCACTTCCCACACACGAATTATCCTATCTTCACCCGCGCTTGCAAGAAAACGCGAATCCCAACTAAATTTAATAGTCCATATTGATCCTTCATGAGCTTGAATTTCTTGTGACAAATGCAATGCTGTGAATTCCTTATAGGATTTCCCATGTTGGCGCACTTTTACCCATTGAGATGAATTCTTGTTAGCTCTCTGTGCCACTAGTGAAAGGTGCTCTCTTTCTTTGTCAACAATTAATCCACTCATGGAATTTGCTACGCCTTTTAAAAATGCAACACCCCTTCTCTTGCTATTTCTGAAACTCTTTGAAAAATACGAATTTGTATGGATTTTTGGGCCGTAATCCAAATGTGTTGAGACGTTTGCGCGTTGCATTAACTCCTTCACTACCGGTGAATACCCGACAGACTTTTCGAATTCCTCCATTGTAAGTTGTTTCCCTGTTTGAACCTCGCTGAGTTTATTCCACATTCCTTCTTCATTAGCCTCTTTCACAATGAATTCTTTTCCAGTGTCTAAATTCTTAATCAAGAAGAAGGAACCCAACCCAGCATTGGAAAATACTGATTGTAATGCATCACTACTTGGCATTGCAGATCTGTTTCTAGCTTTTTTTGGTGATATTCTGATAGAATTGGCGTATTGACATAAACCTGTAATTGTTGCCAACTGCCCAGAAGACGTTCTAGTTAAACGCTGTTTCGATACTGGACCGATTAATTCTTCTTTACGTTGTTTATTTCTTGCAGAAAAAGCTTCTATATCACTATCTGATCTCGACCTGACGAGCAAATTCGGCGTTGAAGGTGAAGGTTCGTCTACTTTCAATTTCTCTGATGGTGAAGAATCAGCATTCGACGTAGAAACTCGACCACTGCTGCCTGAAATGGCCCGGACAAACTTGGCGCTGGCGAGTTTCACAAGGTCCTTATTACTTGCCAAACCCATGCCTTTCAAAAGACGTTTCCTCCGATCCTTAATATCTCCGGGTTCCGCCATCCACATATCATAGCTGGCCATAATAGACGGTTTCTCCTCCGGGTCAAGGTTGCGGATTGGTTTGACGGAAAGGGAGGAGACGGCGGAGACAAACGACACTCGGCCATCGCCAAACCCATCATCATCGTCGGAATCGGAGGAGGCTAAATCGTCGGGAACAGCCGATGATATTCTTTGGTAGGTTTCAAAGAACCTGTCATCATCATCTTCTTCTCCGAGACCATCCCAATTCATGGTTAATGTTCTCCTGTCCATTGTAACAAAAATTTGAACGAATCAAATCAAGAAAATATGTAATCTGAATTTGTTTTAATCATAGGATTATAACGTGTTTTGGTGAATCTGAGAAATGGGCTGGAAAGAGACAAATGGAAGAGAGGAAAACAAGGGACATTAACATAAACCGTTACAAATTAATATTTTGAAATTTATTGAATTATTTCATACCTTCACGTTGAGGGTTAATGTTAATAATATTATAAACTTCCTCTACATCTTACCCACTAATTTTAATTTTTGAGACGTGCCTTAGAGTAAGGTGAGTTGCCATCACGTGCAATAATATTTACCAAATTTGGGAGATTGACGTTGCAATTTATTAATAAGACACTTGTAACAAATGATGGTACCCATTTAGCTAACACTCTTGATATGTATAGGGTAGATTTTTGTTTTTTGGGTAGATACTGTTTTCGGGTTGACCCTTTGTTTCCATAAAAATTGTATTTGGCGTAAAGAATTAGACGATATTGCAACGAGTTCAATTTTTTTGACTTGTGATATTGGTAAGGTTTTTCAAACTGAGCAATGAGACTTCACCAATGTTCATTCTCAGGCTCGTGATCAACTTGACCTATGGATTATAAAGAGTGGCATAAGTGACCTAGATAAGTGATCAACACAACACTTAAGAGAGCGCAGACAATAGTATTTTTGTTACTTGAGGTCGAGGACCTACCGAAATTGCAGTAATCGAAATCTAGATTTATGCCCGCTACTTATTCTAGTCGAGTGGATGCATTCACTACAAGAAAAAAAAAAAGTCTATCGCAATATGTAAAAGTCAACATTCGATAATTGCATATTGCTAAAAGGGGTCTATCGCAATATTCAGCAAGTGTATGTTTCTATTGGTTGATAAAATCGAGTTTTGACAACTTTTTTTAATGAATGTTTCTAATACCCCCTTTTGCAACGTTCAAGGTCTGTTGCCGTTAATTTCTTTTTGCAATGTGCATTGCACGTTGCTGTTAATTATTGCACGTTGTCGTAAACATTTTTTAGTAACGTGCACTATGCATTACTGTTAGTGTTTTAGCAACTTGTAGTGCGCGTTGCCGTAAATTATTTTTAGCAACGCGCAGTATTACTTTTTTAGCAACGTGCAGTACGCGTTGCCGTAAATTATTTTTAGAAACGTGCATTGCGCATTGTTATTATTAGGGCTGTAAGTAAAAACCGCCAAACCGGAAAACCAAATCGAAACCGCATTTTGGAAACCGTCGGTTTGGTGCCACGTGGACCCGTCAACGAAATGGTTTTGAACCAAACCAAACCGGTCAAAAACGGTTTGGTTTAGGTTTGAGAAATTTTATTGCGGTTTAAAACCAAACCGGACCGGTGAAAAAATATATAATAATTAAAAAATTAAAAAAATGAAATTTTCTAAATTGTAACTTGTAAGACTTTTGTGTTGGACTTTTTATTTATTTTTAAACGAGGTTCATATATTCCATAAGCTTTTAAACTAAAAGTCTGAAATGATTCATCAAGCAATCCCACGTTATATTCCATATAAATTACTATCATAAACAATCATCAACTTATATAAACTGCATAGTACTCCAATGATTAAATAAACTTCAATCAAAATCAAAATCAAAATCCTACATTGAATTGGATATCCTTTTAAAAATTATTGCAACTTCTAGTTCTATCGATTATAATTTGTAGAAATCTAAATGAAAAGTTTTGATCGGATCAATAACTATGTAATCAAAGTGAAAACAAAATAAAAATTTCGGATCTTAGAAATAAAATTATATATTGTAAATAAATTTATTTAGGTATAGATTTACCCAATATTCTAATTTGGCTTGAGAATCAATTAATCAAATAATTATAAGAAGGGAGAAGAAAAGAATCAAAGAGAAAAAGGAAAGTATTGAGGTCTAAAATGAAGAAAGAATCTTATTATTTTTTATAAAAGTGATTGGAGATTGAATCATATATTTTACAAAAAAAAAAAAAAAACCTATGAGAATCATCCGGTTCCCAGCAGTTCCCATACTAGAACCGAGAACTGGACCGAAACTGGTTGGTTCTTAATAATTTGTCCCAAAATTAAATTATTTTTCTAAATGGTTCTAGTCCGGTTCCACCGGTTCTTGAAAAATTGTCCACTCCTAAATTAATGGCATAAAAGTAGACAAAAAAAAAATATATGGCGAAATTGGTGGTTTAAAATCGGACGAGGGGCAAAAAAAAATATACGGAGAAACCGGCGGTTTAAAACCGGACCAAACTGTTAGGTTTAGGTTTGAGTTTTTTTCAAACCGTTCAAAATGGTTTGGTTTAGGTTTGAGTTTTTTTCAAACCGGTGTAAACGGTTTAGTTTGAAAATCTGTAAAAAATCGGTAAAATCGGACCGCTTACACCCCTAGTTATTATTGTTGGGCTGTCCAACACATGTCCCAAACCCATTTCCAACCCAACCCATTAACCCAAGGCTCCAAGCCCATTTTTTAAACCCATTTCCCTATAAACCTAAGGCCCAAACCCTTTTTTAACCTAACCCATTAGCCCAAGCCCCAAACCTATTTCTAACGTAACTATAACCATTCGAAACTCATTTCCTTCCAATTTCTCCCATTCGAAACGTAGAAGGAACTGCTTCTGCTTTGCAACTCATCGCCTCTGCCAGCCTTCGCTTCCAGCCTTTTCCTCTGCCTCTGCCACCGCTTGCAGGCTGCAGCCCTGCTCCTGCTCTGCAACTCTCGCCTCATTGAGCCCTAGACGGAGCTCATGACATGATTCTGACGATGAGGATTATACTGAGAAGAAGTTGATTAAGACGGGTACGAGGATTGATTCGTTCGATTTTGAAGCCCTCGAAGTCCCCAACGCTTAAAGGAATGATTATGAGATTGTTATGGTTGAAGCTCTCAACTCTCAACCTAGGTCACAATCAAACACAGTAATAAACCAGAAATTGAACAGAACTCAATACCCAATGGATTAATATGTAACAAAGTATCGATTACAGTGAGAATTTAAGGCAAATTAACAAAATAGACTTGAAGAAGAAGAAGAAGAAGAAAAGGAGGAGATAAGTTCAGAGAGAAAATAGAAAGCACGTACAAAACATTCACACCTATTCTGTCTTTTCAATCCAAATATTTTAACAGATAAAAACGTGTTTTTCCTAATACAACTTAATAAAACGTAAAATAGGAGTTGACTAAACCAAACATTGTTGCTCCTAGAGGTGTCAAGATGGCCCGCCCGAAGGTGAACCAGCCCATTAATCAAGTGGGTCAAATCACGGGCCTGATATTTTTTTACCGGTCCGAGCCGGATTTTGGAAAACGGGCCCGCGGTCTTTCTTTTTTTAAAAAAAATTTACCATTTATTTTTTAAGTGACAATCTTTGAAAAAAAAAAAAGGGCCGACCCGTTCATGACCCGGGCTTTGCGGTCCGGGTCGAGTTACTTAGTTTTTTCGATTTGGGTCGGACCGGCTTGTAAGCCAGCATGCGTGGGCTGTGCACGGGCTTTTTAGTATGCGGGTCGGTTCGGCCCGGCCCGCCCATTTGGACATGTCTAGTTACTCCTGTCTTTTTTGAGTTATGGTTGTTCTCTGTTTCTGGGATTCATCATCTTCTTTTTTTCCCCCCAATTCAACTGAGTTCTCTTCTCTTCATAACATCTCTTCCCCTTAAAACAACATTGTTCCTACGATTGGAAGTCTGGGAATTTGGCTTGAACTTCTTCTGAATCCTTCCATGTAACTTCCTCTGGATTGGAATTTTCCCAGTGTATTAGCCATTGAGTACGGGCTCTACCCTTTTTATTGACTAACCTTTCAGAAAGGACCTGCAATGGTTGCGTGAGGTCCTCGACTCCTGTGTAATGTTTCAGAAGATCTTATAGGAGAACCTCTTTCTCTCCAATCTTCTTCTTTAGTAACGAGACATAGAATGTTGGATGGATTTGGGATGCAGCGGGTAACTCCAGTTTATAGGCTATTTTTCCAACCTTCTGTACTACCTTGTAAGGGCCATAATACTTTGCAAATAACTTCCTGTTGGATCTCCTGGCTACAGTTTGCTGAGCATATAGATGAAGCTTTAAATATACCCAATCCCCAACTTGGAATTCTCTTTCACTTCTATGTTGATCTGCATAATGCTTCATCCTGGCACTGGCTTGGGCAAGGTTCTCTTTTAGCATTTTATCTATCTTCTGCCTTTCTTGCATAATATCTTCAATTGAAATAATGTTAGTCCGTTGATATGGTCCCAAGGTTAGTTGTGGGGGTTTGATGCCATATAAGGCTTCAAAATGTGTCATTCGAATAGAGATGTGCAGAGTAGTGTTGTACCACCATTCAACTAGGCTAATCCACTTAATCCATTGTTTTGGTTGCTTGTAAACCATGCATCTCAGGTACATTTAAGGGCATTGGTTCAGTCTTTCTGTCTACCCATCAGTTTGTAGGTGGTAGGTTGTGCTTAACTACAATTTGACCCCCAGGTGTTTAAACAATGCCTGCTAGAACCCACTTGTAAATATCTTATCTATGTCCGTAACAATGCTTTGAGGCATTCCATGCAACTTGTAGATGTTATCCATGAATAACTTGGCAATGGTTAGGGCTGTGAATGGATGTGAGAGGGTTAAGAAGTGAGCATATTTGGTGAACCTATCCACCATATCACGTTCTTTGATCCAGAAGTACGTAGTCCCTCAATGAAGTCCATGGAAATATGGCTCCAAGCATGTTGTGGTATTGGTAGGGGTTGAAGTAATCCTGGGTAAGTTACATGTTCCCCTTTACACCTTTGGCATGTGTCACATCCCAACACCCCCCGTTTAATGTCCCTGTTCATTCCTAGCCACAAGAAGAATTGTTTAGCCCTGTGTATACTTGCCAGTATTCCTGAGTATCCACCTTCCTGGGATGAGTGAATGGCTGCAATCAGTTTATTCGTTACTCTTTCCCTAGTACCAATATACATCTTTGTCTTGTATTTGATAAGTCTATTCCAGAACTGGTAATCTGGCTCTGTGTCTTTAGTGAGCAGCACATCAGTGATTTTACCTTCTACTTCTTTATCTACTTTATAGCTAGCTATTACTTCTTCAACCCACATTGGGGTGACCTCAATGATTGCCAAGCATTCGGCCCCATTTTCTTCTCTCCTAGATAAGGCATCTGCCACCAAGTTATCAACACCCTTCTTATAATGTATTTCATAACTCAGTCCTAAGAGTTTTAGATAGCCACTTTTGCTGTAATGGAGTAGTGATCCTTTGCTCAAGTAAGTACTTGAGTGACTGATGATCTGTCTTAATGATAAAGTGGTGACCTTCTAAATAGTGTCTCCACTTTCCTACCGCAGTCACCAGAGCTAATAGTTCCTTCTCATAAATTGATAACCCCAAATTCCTGTTACTTGTTTTCTTGCTTAGGTAGGCTATTAGCCTCTTGTTCTACATCAACACTACACCTAGCCCCCCATAGCATGCACCCGTTTCCACAATGAATGGAATAAAGAAATCTGGTAAGGCTAGTACTCATAGTATCCTTTAATGCTTGAAAAGTTGAGTCAGCAGCCTCCCCTAATAGAAATTCTCCTTCTTTAGCAATTCAGTTAGTGGCTTGGCTACGGCTTCATATCCCCTTACGAACCTCCTGTAATACCCAGTTAAACCAAGAAATCCTCTCAACTGTTTAACATTGGCTGGCTTATGCCACTTCTGCATTGCCACTATCTTAGAGTAATATGTTGAAACCCCCTCTGCAGATATATTGTGACCTAAATACTCTATATTAGATTGGCCAAAAGAGCACTTGCTCCCCTTAGCATACAATTGGTGTTACTTTAAAAGTTCCAAGACAACAGTAACATGTTTACAATGAATCTTCAAGTCTGGGTTGTATACCAGTATATCATCAAACAATACCAAGATGAACTGCCTAAAATGCTGCTTGAATACTTCATTCATTAGGTATTAAAAAGTGGCAGAGGCATTTGTAAGCCCAAATGGTATGACTCTGAATTCATAAAGACCCTCATAAGTTCTAAAAGCTGTCTTGTGGACATCTTCTTCAGCCACCCTGATTTGATGGTATCCTGCTCTTAGGTCGATTTTAGTAAACCACTTTGCCCCTTTAAGTTCATCCAGCAATTCATCAATTAAGGGCATAGAATACTTATCATTGACTGTGAGGATGTTCAGCTATCTATAATCAACACAAAATCTCCATGTCCCATCTTTTTTCTTGACCAATAACACATGTGAGGCATAAGGGCTGTTGCTTGGTTGTACTATCCCACTTTCTCTCATCTCTTTAACCATTCTTTCAATCTATGCTTTTTGAATGTACGGGAACCTATAAGGCTTGATTTTAAAGGGCTAGACCCCTTCTTTCAATGGAATATGATGATCATTTAACCTAGAAGGAGGTAATCCTTTAGGTTCTAAGAAAACCACGGAAAATTGATCTACAACGGCCTTAAGTTCAGCAGGGATGGCCTCTGTCTGTTTCCCAGTGACGGCTGTGATTTGTGCCACCATTCCATATGCTTGGTTCTTGAACCAACAGTCCTCTCTAATATCAATCATCATGTGGAATTCCTCTTTAATGACTTCGCTCTGGATTCCATCTCTATACCTTTATAAGTAAATGTAATGTTACCTCTCAGAAAATCAAATAACACAGGGTTGAATTGACTCAGCCAATCCATCCCCAAAACCATATCACTGCCTCCTAATTTCAATACCCTCAGCTGGTATTGAAACTCCAGGTCTTGCATCTTCCATATTAGTGGGTTACAAATTACCTTATTGATGAGTTTTTCACCTCCTGCCATAGTGACTAAAGTAGGTGTTGTTGGCTGCATCCAGCAGTGACATTTTTGCCAAGGTTTCATCAATGAAACTGTAGGTACTCCCACTATCAATTAATATATACACTTTTCTCTTTTTGATCATCCCTGGTAGCCTGATGGTTTTTGCTCTGTTGCTGCCGATCAATGCATAGATGGAGATTTCCATCATCTCCTCTAGTTCCACTTTCTCTTTCTGATCCTCTTTGTCCCTTGGAGGTTTATCTAACTCCCCTTCTATCTCTTCATCCACCAATATGAAATTGAGCATCTTATTTTTGCACACATGGTCCCTAGTGTACTTCTCATCACATTTATAACATAATCCTAACTCATTTTTTGTCTGGAAGTTAGAGGGAGGGATAGCTTTGAATTTTAGTGGGTTGGCGAAGCTCTTTGGGTTTGGCTTAGTGTAAGGTGTAGGTTTAGTTGTAGTTTCATTTGGTCTAGAACTGGGATGAGACCATTTTGTTTGGGAATATTCTTTAAAGGTTTTTGAAGCTCTATTAAGGGCTACAATGGTATTTTCTTGATTTGATCTCATCCCTTAAACTACTGGTGATTATTGAAATATAGTGGGATTCTAGTAAGTAAGGTAGGGAAATCATCACTTGGGATTTCAATTCTTTAAAATGTTCCTAATATTCTGTAATGGTTCCTCTTTGCCTCAGTTTGCTAAAGGTTTCTATCACTTCTTCACCCATGTTTTCTGCAAACCTCCTCCAGAACTTCTTGGAAAATATGCCCCAATCAGCATTAGGATGGCTAGAGATAAAGCCATGGAACCATATGTTTGCCTTTCCTTTGAGATACATCTCAGCTATACCCAACTTCATTCCATCCTCTACTTGATGGATCTGGAAATACTTGCTTGCCTTCCGTAGCCACTCTTTGGGCCATTCCCTATTAAAATAAGGGAAATCTATCTTTGGTAGTCTGGTAATCATCCTAGCCTCTCTATTTCCGCTAGAATTACTGGAGGTAATTTCATTTCCTCTAAGGCTACCCCCACCCGTTTAAGATGGTGACCCATCTCCTTCATCTTGTTTATCCTTGCAGTCAGCCTTATTCCCAGTTAATTAAGCTAACATAGCCTTCATTTCTCTCATCATTTGCTCCATTCGATCATGTTTGTTTTAACAGATACTCCTAGAGTCGATACTTCTGTGTCCAACCTCTTAAGCTGCTTCTTATGTGATTTGCTTATGTTTTTGTCATATCCAGTTCACGTAGCTACTTTGATACCAAATGTTATGGTTGAAGCTCAACTCTCAACCTAGGTCACAATCAAACACAGTAATAAACCAAAAATTGAACAAAACTCAACACCCAATGGATTAATATGTAACAAAGTGTCGATTACAGTGAGAATTTAAGGTAAATTAACAAAATAGACTTGAAGAAGAAGAAGAAAATGAGGAGATAAGTTCATAGAGAAAATGGAAAACACGTACAAAACATTCACACTTGTTCTGCATCTTCAAGCCAGATATTTTAACAAATAAAAGCGTGTTTCTCCTAATACAACTTAATAAAACGTAAAATAGGAGTTGACAAAACCAAACACTATTGCTCCCGCCTTTTTTTGAGTTATGGTTGTTCTCTGTTTCTGGGATTCCTCTTCTTCTTTTTTCCCCCAATTCAGTTGAGTTCCCTTCTCTTCATAACAGAGGTGAGTATTGTAACGTTTATTCAGTTTGTTAGTTGCAACATACTTCTTTATTTTTTAATTTTTTCCCCATTTTTGGGCTATTTACAAGTATTTCTAGATTTTACAAATTTTATTCAGTCTGCTAGAAATTAAATAGGAGTATTGGAGTGCTGGAGCTTAGAACTATTGAGAAAATTAGTAGCATATTATGATGTTGGAGTATGTAGTTCGGAGAAATTATAATTTTTTTTTGGAATAAAAACATAATACGAAATGTATTTACTGACATTATACCATTGTCATTTATCGTCTCTTGCTGTGGCTCAGCATTGTGCTAGTTTGCTACCACTGTGAACCTTAAATGATGAGATTGTGGAATTTTTGCATAATATGTGGCATTTATTTTACCCAACACTTGCAAAATTGTTTACTTTGATGTTGTCAAATCTTTAGATTAGCGCTGCCTTTTAAATTGTTTATTTGTTTAATGTTTTAGTGTAATGTTGGAACTTGGAAATTGAGTTAGAAATTCTAGATCCATTTGTGCTTTGAAAATGCTACAAATTTGGGCTTCTTGTTTTTAATGGGTAGTAGAACTATAGGGGTTCTACTTCTCGATCTTGTATGGAGCTATCCTGACTTCAAATAAGGATGATTAGATGGGAAATGATTGATTTTTGTGATATTATGAAATTTACAGTATTTCGCATTTGTAAAATTTTAATGTTTATGCAATGTTGGAATTCAAAACTTTCTTCAACTAGGAATCTTACACCTATTTTTGCTGTGAAAACACTACAAATTTTGTGCTGCTGCTTTTCAATGGACAGCAACTATTGGGACAAACTTTTAATTTTCAGTCTCATAAAAGAAGAAATTACACAATGAAAATTAACAAATATAGATGCAAACATACCAATGCACTATTTGGATGCACCTTTTCCACTACGGCCGTCCCAGCAAGAAACCCTCTGCCTATTGGACTATATGGAACTATTCCCATTCCAAGTTCCCTAATCATCCTTTCCAAGAAGAAAAAGAAGATAAATACCATATGAGAACATAACTATTGAAGAGAGGATAACAATAAGAAGAAAAACTATACATGCCTGAAGCATAATAGTGTATACAGTGGCGGAGCCAGCTATTTGGAATTGGAGGGTCCCAAAATTGAAGATATAGAGGTGAATGGGTGGGGGGCCACGGGGGGCTACCCCAAATTTATTTTTTTTGATACCTTATTATGCAATTTCATATTATTCAAGGTTTCGGCACTTTGCCTTTAGTCGATTAAGCCAAAATCAATAATTAAACTATACAGTCTGGGTGACAATGATTGTGTCGAATCATTGAAACTTGAATTGTATAGGCTCAATTAGATCCTTTTGGTAGCTTCATAAATCGATAAGGATTCAACTGCACTATAGAGGTTACATAGTTGATCAAGTCAAAATTCGTTTTACCAAGTTAGGTAATAAAGTCATAAAAGAATTTCTATCATGGTTAGAGCTTGAAATTCTAGGGCCCAGGATGTTCAAATTCAAAATTAGAAAGAGAAAAACCGTTGGCCTATAAATAGACATAGTGGTTGAACGAGGATAATATTCCAATATTGTCTAATAGAAATTCTGAGAGAGAAAAGATTGAGATCTATTTTTCACTTTTTCTCTAATATTCTTATGTTATAGAATTAGGATTTGGGATTCTTGGTTCTAATTGTTGATTCTGGGATGATTTCAAAATCAACTTGCCGCCAGAATTAATCAATACGCAAGTTGCAACCCTTCCAATTGTGTATGCAATCAGGGGCGGAGGAGAGGGGGGAGCGGTTTCAGATTTGGAAAAGGTGAGTTGCGTATTCCAAGTCCGGTCGAGACTCGAGAGAGAAAGAAGAGGTCAAAGTGGAATTGGAATGAAGGGTTTCAGATTTAAGTGTTAATTTTAGGACAAAATCGTAAATACAAAAAAAAACTGTCAGAAAATTAGGATAGAAGATGGACCGGGGAAAAATAGAAGAAGATGAATTGGAAAATTGCAACATTGACTGAAAGAAGGAAAATTACTCATACTGGACCATGCTATTTAATGTTAGCAAACACTAAAATTGGACCAAAGAGTACCAGTTTGATAATTGAAATAGATGAAAAGGTAGGCCAGAGATAACTAGTTTATAAGGTTATTTGAACAATGAGATTATGAGACCATAGTCACATTAATGTAATTACGATATGAGACTTTGTGAGTTGATAACTGGCTTCTTGAACTGGTACCGTTTCATAAATTGGTTTCCTTACGTTCCCAGTTTACTTGTTTCACTTTTTAATTTATATTTTCAGCTGGTTGATACTTATCATGCAATTAGTTCCAGCTGCTGGAACTTGCACATATGTTTAGAGGCTTGTTCTTGGTCCTGAGATCGGGTAAGGTGAGCTACTTCAGATCTTGAAAGGAAAAGGATTTATAGCAGTGGGCGTAATGGGCTATGATAAGTGCGCTTTAGCACACTTATTAGACACATTTTGGAATTTAACTGTGACAAATTTGAGTATATTTCTACCCATAATTGTGTACTTTTTGTATTTATAGGCCAAAACCCTGAATTGGAATGAAACGGAGGCAAAACGAGTGAAAAAGGACTTCAATTGCACAAAAATGTGAAGTTGGGGACTAACTTGCACTTGACCAAAAGATGGAGGGCTTTGACTGCAATTTGGTAGGGGCTTAAATGAAAGAAAGTTCAAAGTATGAGGACCAAATTGTACTAAATCAAAGATGGGGGATGAAATCGCGTAAGGACAGAACGTTCAAGGATCTGAGCTACAAATAGGAAAAAATCCATGCGACCGCATGGATTATAACCATGCGACCGCATGGATTGGCCAGAGACGTCAAAATATTATTTTGGCTCTTCTATGCGGCCGCATATGTTTGAACCATGCGGTCGCATAGAAGGAAAATTTGAATGACGGTCTATTTTCTTTCCACGCGTTTTTGGTCAACTTTGGCAATATTTTTGGACTTGTTAAATGGAGATATTTTGGGATATTTTGGGTTGTCTCACATAGCACTGATATATCCCATATCTCTCCCATTTTCAATGTATTAGGAGTTAGAAGATAGTTAGTTTAGCTTAGGTTTTGAGAGTTTTCTCTCTTTTCTTTCCTTGCTTTCTTTTCTTTTTCTTATTTTTAGTTAGTTGTTCTTTGGTTTTAACTCATTTTGGATGCTTGATCAATGGAGCAAGGAGATTAACATCAAAGAACTTGGTGGAAAATTGGAGAATTCAAGCCATACTACAAGGATTTTATCTTTATCCTTGTGTTCTCTTATTTATTTTGCCAAGATTGATATGTATTGTATAAAAGAATCTTTTTGTTATTATTTATATATGATGAGTTAAAGATTTTGTGTTGGAGTTTATGTTGAATCTTAACTTTAATTTCATTAATTTTGATATATATTGTTAGAAATGCATTTGTTATCAAAATAATGATGTATTGATTATTAGTTTAAAATCACTTCATTTACTTGATCATTAGATGTTGTGGTTAGGTTGTTTGGGCAATTATTGAAAAATAGTTGCACTTGCTGGACCGAAATAATTGATACCATAGGTTTGTATGGTTCCGACTATACGCGTTTAGATGATCTAGAAATAGACATCTACCTTATGTGACCCGTTGAGTATTCTCACAATAATTTAATACTTTGGTTAAGTTTTTATCTGCATATAGATTTGTGGATAACTAAATCAATAGGGTTGATATCACTCGAAAGAGGTTATTGACTAAAATTGGAGAATCGGGTCTAACCATTTATTTTGGTAATTTGCATGCACGTTATTGAGTTGATGTTAATGAAATAAAGGTTAAGTGAAATCATAAATTCCAACCACTTTCAAATCAAAGATTCAACTATCTTTTTAGTTTGTTAGTTTAGTTTTATAATTATTAGTTTATAATTTAATGTCAATATTAATTGTGTGTGTGTCAGTCGTTGTTAGAACTAAAATCGATTAGAGTACGTAACTTCAAAGTAACATTCCTCGTGGGATCGATATTCGGACTCAAAAAGTCCACTATATTACTTGTTCACGATCCGTGCGCTTGCGGTACATTTTTCAGCGAACAGGCTACTTAGATTGTGGGATGCAACTATTAACATATAAGTTCCTCTTCTATGTACTCGTTGTTGTAACTTTGAAGCATACTTATGTAAGTGCTTAGTTTTTTGTTAGAGGAGAAGTATTTTGTTTCACATTGTTGAGTATTTTGATCTTGATCGACATTGAGGTTACACGGTGAAAAGAAAAAAAGCCTCAATATTGTCAGAGATGTGCTATTTATGGGATGAGAAAATGTGTTGAATAAATAATTTGAAATTTTTGTCAATTGGAATATTAGCTTAAGTTTACTTTCGCACTTGGTGCATATTTGGCAAAGTTTAAATATTAATTTCAATTGGTCTAATTTTTTGTTCACATATTTAATCAAACCTATAACTTGTTGCCATAGAATTTATATTTTACAAGTACTTAAACAAGCACTTGAATTATATGTACTAGTTATTTATATTTGGACAACAATGATTGTGCTTTCCAGGAAATAATTAATGAAACAAACTAAAATATGATAATTGAATTAAATTTACAAATCACATATTGGATCTTGAGCATTAAACACTGAACGTTGAAAAAAACTTCTACGATAACGTTGCGAAAAACCTTTTTGCAACATTCAATGAACGTTGTCATAGGGGTTTTTAACAACGTTCGGTGTGCGAATAGGTTAGAACTTTACGACAACATCAAATCCTACAACATACACCTAAACGTTGCAAAAAGTTTATGGCAAAGTTTTTCGACCGTTGTAAAAGACAATTTCTGGTGTAGTGATTTGCTTGATATGCCTTCTTTTATCAACGTAGCTTTGAGAGTACAAAGGACGCAACGAAACAACATTAACTATCCCATGATCCCATGTAATCCTAGAATCAAAAGCACCTCCCTTTTCCACTTCTATATCACCAACTAATGACATTAATATAACCACGTGTTCTTGTTCAACAACCAACTAGCACGTCTAGCAAAACCACCACAAAGATAGCCAAAGGGGTGTGGCCGAGTTGGTCAAAAGGGTACGCTTGGGAAACCAAGTAGCTCTCAACAAGGGTTCAATCCCCCCTGAGGCATCCGCTGCCTCATTTAAGGTGATTTACCTGGCTGGTATGGTTTGCGGGTATTGTGCTAGCCCCCAGATTTATCCAGTGCGCACTGGTGGTCGGGTCTCCGCTCTATGAGTGGTCGGAGCTCTGCCAGTAGCGACTGCGGGTTCCTGGGTCAAAAAAAAAAAAAAAAAAAAAACCACAAAGATCTATAAAAGGGAGGAAGGCCAAAAGGCTTCAAGTACACGTGATCCAACCAAGTATCAACTTAGATGAAGATTATTGAACTCAAAACAATTTCATAAAATCGCACTATATCCTCTATTAATTTTAAATTTCGAAATTTTAGTTCAAATCAAGTTATTTATTTACCAAAAAGGTTATTTAAATTTAAATCCTTCCAACCAACATATTTATAAGTAAGGACTGTGATAAACTGATAATACTTTTGGGCACAAGTTGTATTTGGAGAAGTTTGAAAAAGAAAAGATCAAAATGAGTTGACTTCCTTCAACATTTTTAGGTATTTTAGACATTTTAGGATTAAATGTGGTGTGTAGATTGCACCCATTTTAGTCGATTTTCCATCATTTTAGTAGGCTCAATGATGAAAGAAGTCAACTTATATTTAATCACACATTTCATAGGTTGTAAAATTACAGAGTATTTTCATGGTTTTGTTCTTCTCTATCCCTGTGGCGCAACCCGCTTTTCGTATTCGTGTCAATAGACTAAATGATAAAGAAGGGTACTTGTTTCTATATCCTTTTCTAATTCATCTCATGGGTCAAGTTATGGATTCAAGGAACAAGAAGTGGGCAACATATGGCCAGTCAAAACTTGCTAATAGACTCTATGCTAATGAGCTGGCGAGACTATTAAAAGTACTTAATTCGATGTGCAATTTTGAACAAGATTCATTGTCTATCGTATGATTTTCATTGTTATTAATTGCTTTGTTTTTTTATTTTCTAGCCGCTATTTTCATTAAATGGCACTATTTATTTTCTGTTGAGTAGCACAAAAGAGATATGTGATTTTTGGTTTTGGTTTTGGTTTTGGTTCTTGAATTGATCTTTTATGTAAATTGTATGAACAAATTAATGCGACAATATGTTATTGGGGTATAATTTAGAAAAGTGCAGTTCTTGGTTCCGTGACAATTCCTGTAAAAAATGGAAAATGAAGATCAGATTGGTGTTGTATGGTATTATTTGGATAGTACATTGGAATAAGTACCACATTGTTTAAATTCTACGCTTTGAAGATTTATCACACATCGCTTGAAAGTTATTTTGTGCGTCATTCAGTACATATTTTTACTATTCAAGCATGTCTTTAAAAATTAAAACACTAAAGTTACATGTGAATTCTTCTATGTGTCAATTTGTTTATTTCTTTTTCTTTAATTATTCTCTTATCATTCTTTTTGATAGTCTTGTCGACTATTAATGAGAATCTATATGGCTTGTTTGTTTACATAGCTATAATTTGGGTACATTTGATATGTTTAGCTTTAAAAAATTGAAAGAATTTGTTATAAACTTTGATGTTATTTTGAAAATTCAGGTTTAGACTGATTTTTTAATTATTAAGATATATTGAGAGTATTTTTGCATTTTTTTTTTTATAATTTTCCGTGTTACTGGCTATTAGAACGTAAGTATTTTCCTGCGATTTTTGAATATTTTGTTGTTAATGAGTTCATTTGTAGTTGGGTAATAACTAAGAGCCTGTTTGGTTCGAAATAAAATCTAATTTTAACCAAAATCAAATAATCAATATTAACAACATCTTTTATGGGTCTCGCAACTTGTTAATCACACATTTCAAAATTTTCTATCACAATATACTAAAACAATTTAATTTTAACCCCATTAAACACCCTCTAAATAAATAACTTTAACTAAGAATTTATTCGCTAACATTGAAACTCATTGTCCAAAGCACTTACTTCGATCTTCATGTTCAATTTGGTGTTTATTGTGGTCATTTAAATCATTAAAAAATATCTCAACACTTTACGATATTATTAACAAAATTAATTCCAAAATTATAACAACTATCGTGCAACGCACAATTTCCACAAGTTTATATATATAACCACGTGTTCTTGTTCAACAACCAACTAGCACGTCTAGCAAAACCACCACAAAGATCTATAAAAGGGAGGAAGGCCAAAAGGCTTCAAGTACACTTGATCCAACCAAGTATCAACTTAGATGAAGATTACTGAACTCAAACAATTTCATAAAAGCGCACTATATCCTCTATTCATTTTAAATTTAGAAAATTTAGTTCAAATCAAGTTATTTATTTATTTACTAAAAAGGTTATTTAAATTTAAATCATTTCAACCAACAATATTATAAGTCGAAGTAAGGACTGTGATAATACTTTTGGGCACAAGTTGTATTTGGAGAAGTTTGAAAAAAGGAAAGATCAAAGTGGGCATGGCTTGAAGACCTAAGGTGCACCACCTAGCCTAATTTTCTTTGATGCACGTTTGGACCATTTATCTTTGCTGTTTTAATTATTTATTTAAATTCCTTTTCATGTTGGTTACTGAACTTAAATTCCACATTAGTCCCAACGCTAAAATTTATTTCACATTGATAACTGAACATAAATTCATTCGCATTAGTCAACAAATTAATAAAATTTCGATTCTCATTGGTAATTGTATTTGTCTCCTTTTAACTCAACAAATGTTCTACTCGATTAGCATAAAAATATGACTAATATAGTTGCATAAAACAAAATTAAAAGATGGATGACTAATTTGAAACAAATTAAAGTAGAGTGACCATATTGGAACCCACTTATCAATTCAGCTACCAATTGATTTTTCACCTCAAATTCTGCTAACAGATTTCCTTTATAAACTGAACATATTGCACTTTTTTATTTCAATTCTTCTGCCTTTTTTCCCTTTAATTTGAATAGAATTCTGTGATGTTTACTTCGGAATCTTGGCTGATTTTCAAATTTATATATGTAGATTTTCTTCTAGAAAATATATATTTAAAAAAAAAAGAAAAAAAAAGACAGAAATAGAATTAGTGAATAACTATTATGACAAAACACAAAAAATTACTAAAAAATTACCTCTCTTGCCGTAAGCCAGTACTCATTTTGAGAGATCCACAAATGCTAACATTAACGTATTTTTGTTGAACTGCATTTCAACCAAAAAAAAGCTAAAAGGGTAATGAATTTGAAATACTGAAATTTCTTTCTCCTGCCTAAAAATGCACACTGACACACATGCAGTAAAGGGCGGAGCCAGTACTCAGCGAGCCCTACAAACGTCCGTGCTGGCTCCATTGGAAATTTTTTTTTTCTTTCCATGCTCGTATGAATTATAGGATTCGCCACTGCATGCAGTTCATTCAAATTTGTGTTTCTCATAGTCCAATCATTAAAATTTGTATCTTTGTATATTGTGCTGCAGATTCAAGAAATTCATTAGCAGATTACAAGAGATATAAACGCTGTCTTCTTTTTCTAAAAATTCCTCACCACAAAGGCAGATAAAAATTACTCTTCAATCTTCATCATGATCTCTTCTGGGTTTCTTGAATTTCTGGTCTTCAGATATTGGAAAAAATATCGAATCGACCTCGGCTGCCGACACATCAAAACTGGAGGCTTCTTGGCGACGATGATGCTTTTCTCTTCATTGATGGTTCTGGCCGGATTTTCTTGGGAGCTGGTGGGCACTGTGTCATCACTGGGATTTTGTTGTTTAAAGATGTCGGAGTTTTGAACCCATCATCGTCTTCGGCTACCTCGGATTCTCCTAAGAACAGAATTTTGGCTACTTTTTCATCCTCTGGTTTTTTTCTTTCATTCCCTTCATCTTCTTCAATATTTTTCAACGGGGATTCTGAAAAACTATATTTTTTGATCTCTTTTTCTTCTTCTTTGATGAGATTGTTCTTGTTCGACATCCTTAAACCGACGATATTCTTTTTCATATATTCGTAAGAACAAGAAGAGGACACTCAAATACTCTTTTTCTCTTTCATTTTTGAGACACCCTTATTTGTATGTTTGCAATTAGTAGATTTTGTATTCTGATCAGTACGCACTTTGATGCAGCCTATGCACGTGATTTGCTATATGGGACCATATTTTATGTTGTCACCCTTGCATTTTCTCACGATATCTCCTCAACTAATTTCTCATGTGCTTAATTTATGCAGGAAGTAACTTCATTATCTTTCAACTAAAAAAAATAATAATAATAAAATATAATAATACAATAATAATAATAATGCTGTCATTTTCAATCGATAATTAATTTTTCAATTATGCTTGGTGTCCACTTTGGGGTACACCAAGTTTGACAATTTGTCATTTAGGGTGTGTTTGATAGAAAGATGGAAAATGAATGGCAAATAAAATGTTTGACAGGGAAGTGATTTGCCTAGAATTTATTTTAGAGGGAATTATAATTAATGGTGTTTGATTGGTATAATTTTTCACCTAATCCGTTTGACTTTATTTTTCATGCATATCGTTACTTTTTGGGATAATTTTTTTACAATTTGTATTAAAATTTATTTGGATTGCCAAAAAGTAAAAAAAAAATTAAAAAAAATTATTTTCATAAAATTTTTATGTTCGTTTGACTTCGTTTTTCATGCAAATTGTCAATTAAATGGATAAAAAATTTTACCATTGAATTTAGAATATGTTTTCATTACAAAAAAGTTAAAAAAAAAAAAGAAAAAAAAACACCCAACAAGGTGGAAAATAATTTCTCACTAAAATCATAAGAAAATATTTTCCTACTTTTGTGCTTCAAGGGATTGTACATTAGAAATTGGTGGCAAACATTTTTCAGGGCAAATTTGACAAATCAAACAGCCAAAAGTAAGAACTAGGAAAATATTTTCCTAATTCCAGGGCAAATTCGGCGTATCAAACGCGCCCTTAATAAACTGTCATTTGACAATTTTAAAATAAAAACAATTTTCCCTCCAATCAATTTTTTACAATTAAGCAAGTGTCAACCATGATATATGTACACTTTGAAGTGTACAAATGATATTTTCCTTATTTTTTGGACAAAATTGTTTCATGAGGGTACAAATGCGGTAAATGAAAAATTGTTTGTCTAATAGAATTTATACCAAGATTAATTTATTTGAAATTTTTGATAAAAGTTGATAAAATGTAGGATTGAAAAGTTGTGAATTCTAATATGTGATTAAAATTAATTGTTCACTTTGATCGATTTTGTATATTAAACATGTTCTTATAAGCTAGCCACGATAGTCACCATTGAGGATGCTACGAATTCAGAATTGAACTATTAATGATGGACAAGAGCGAATCCAGGGCTCGAGTTCAGTTAGGGCAGACTGCGAATATTGAACGCTTACTGTCAACGGTCAACATCCATGATAGCAGTGTTGTTTATTAATATTTAATTAAATAATATTCAAAAAATCATACGAACTAGAATTAGAAGAACTAAATACACCACTAGAACTAGAATTAGGTACCAACTTTCATTTCGGATGAAAAAATCGTTCTATAATCTATAAAATGTTCTAATTTATTTTTCAATCAAACAAGTAATATATATTAACAAAATGTCAATATTCAGTTTACAATTAAAGTTAATTAAACAAGTATTATTATATTAACAAAGTTGAAATTATTTATGTGTTTACATCAATTTTATGTGCTTGTGTGATTTCACTTTTTCGCAATCTATTTTTTATGAAAGAAAAGTGGAACATATTATTAATTTTACTACTGTTACCTAAATTTGTTGAAGCGTACGTATTCCAACAGCTAAATTGAGGAGTGGGGGGACAATAGCTAATGAAAATTAGAATCTCTAGATAATAGATTTTTTTAAAGGCATTAATTAACCAATGACAGTATGAGTAAGTATACGATCATTAACATATTCAATAATCAATGAATCTCACTTAAAATTGGGGTTTGACTAATTAGCTTATATGATCATGACATGGGTACCACTTCCCTCTACCTATAATTTATAATATTAACTTCTGGCTTGTTTTGGTAAGTTAAACGGTACAATCTGAACAACTTGTACAATTTGTCAAGATTAATAGTTGGCATATCAACTAAAAAACAAGGACCCTATGAGAGTGGGTATTGTAAAATAGGGTAAGGTAAGATACGATAGGATAGAAAAATGTACGAGTGTTAAGTAGAACAAGTCGTTCGTCAGCTCACACCCAAGGTGAGCCAAAGACAAGAACCAAATAATGAATTTTTCGTACGAGCCACTCATCGACTCTCAAACCGACTTATCGTAGTACAATGAAGATGCAACTTTAATGAAATTTTTTTTTAAAAATTGGCAAATTGTGAGCCACACTTTAGTGAAACGAGCCGGATCAAGGTCGGCTCGTCCCACAAGCTAGAGCGAGCCAACCCGTGTGGTGGGCCGATAACACCTCTAGGGTGAGAATGGTTGGGTTAATGAGTTAATGTTCATTATTCTATGTCCATTTAGCACCCTAAATAGGGATGGGTGGGTTAATGATCCAACCTCCATTCATTTGGCCCCTACCCTATTCTTTCGAAAGTGGAGAAATCTGATCCCTATTCACTTTAGAGTAATATTGTTTTGACCTTTGAACTAGAAAATTGAATAATCTTACCTAATTGCATATTTGATGAGTGAATAGTGAGAAACCACATGGGGTTTACTGACCTAGCTAGGATTCCCAACTGAAATTGAAAGGAATTTTTAGTTTTTGGTAAACCCGTTAAGATACAGGAGTATAATCACACTCCACGTTAAAATAGCACAAGGGTGAAAATAGATTGAATAATGCTAAAAACCAAAGGTAGGAGCAAGAAAGGTAAGAAAAGCCATTCTCGAGCCATCATAACGACCGATACTTTTAATTGACTGGACTAAATCGGACTATATATAGACAAATGAGGCATAAAACAGCCATTCTTGAGCCGTCATAACCTAGTATTTTTTGTTAATTCAAGTATCCACCCCTATGCATCGATAAACTTAGTTTCCCATATGATATCTCTTTATTATTTGAGCAGCTGGAGACTGGGAGTTTTTGACGACCTCCAAGCTTGCATGCCTATTAAAGTCCGGTTAAACATGCCAAAATCTCGAAAACTCAAACCAACCCGAGGGACAAATGTGATCCCAACTTAGCCAATAAATCTTTCTTTCTCAATTCTTCGTCCTCCAGTAAAACATGAACATCAATGAAAAAATGTTATGACAGAGAGTTTCAAGTACCCGAAAGTTCTCATGAGATTTGTTGGGATGCCACCCCTAAATTCTCTTCATATTTTTCCTTTATCCTTGTGAGTTTGGCGTTTATTACCATAGTCGGTAAGCCAAGGTGCAAGTCATGCACCCGAGCATTGGAATAGTCAATGATTTCTTGTATTTTTCTTGCATTTACTGGAGGCTCTGTCATGAAAAATGTATAGGCCCTGTCGAATTTTGCTAAAAGTCATATTTTTAGTAAATTTTGATATAAACTTGATGACATGTATAGTTGAAAGTTGATAAAAATTATGAATCCCATGAAATGTGTAGTTAATATTAATTGTTGATTTTAACTTAGATTTTTATCAATATTTTTAGCTAAACCAACACTTTCTCCCTTTCAACGACTTTGCAAACCGGCATTGTTTCCAATAGTATTCTGTTTGAAATTTGTATATGAAATTGGTTTTGACCAATTCTTAATTATTTAATTGGAAATTGTTATTTGGTAAATGAAAAATTAAGCCAAATTTAAGACACTTAAATACGTTAATTACTGAAAAATTATGTAGAATATTATGGAATATTCTAGAAATTAATTGACAGAAAAATGTGCGTCTTTCTATTTGAAAAATTGTGACTTTTGACATTATCATTTTCAAGATGTTCGTCTCTTCAAATATAGAGACTAAGAGTCCGTTTGATAGAAAGATGAAATTTGGGTGGAAAGAAAATGAATTACATGGAATTGAATTGTATAGAATTTCTTTTACTGAGAATTGTAATTAAAGGTGTTTGATTGATATAATTTTTCAATTGAAAAATATAATACTTTTGGTGTCCGTTTGACTTTTTTTTTTTTTTTTTTTTATGAAAATTGTCGATTAAATGAATAAAATTTCTTACAATTGGGGACAAAAATTGTTTAGATTGCCCAAAAAAAAATTCAATTTTTTTTTTAATTTTTTTTTTTTAATTTTGTGTTCGTTTGGCTTTGTTTTATATGAAATTTATTAATTAAATGGATAATTTTTTTTACATTTCATCTTAGAATTTGTTTCTATTGCTCTAAAAAAAAAAAAAAAAAAAAAAAAAAAGTGGAATTTCAATTCTCACCAAAGTGGTGGAAAAATGAATTCCTTGAAATGAAGGAAAATTTCAAAAGTTGAAAAAACGTTTTCCATGGAAATTTTGACCAATCAAACAAGCCAAAAGTGAAAGTTGGAATTCGAATTCCAACTTCCGGGAAAAATAATGTACTGTCAAACAAACCCTAATTCTAATAGTTGTGTCACTTCCATATGTTGTGTTTTTTTAGGCAAACATTTTCAACATCTATATATGGACATCATGTGTTTATTTTCATTCATTCAATCGCTTCATGATTGCATTATCATACTAATGCATATTCATTTTAAAATTCTGCATTTATTTGGAGTTAAGTTTCTTATAAAGAGGGTTTAAAACATAATAGGTTCGTTGGTCTACGTAATTTGGAGTGTTCCTATTGCGAGACGTGGTCATTGTATCTTGGTAGACGAATGCCGAAAAATCGTTAGCACCCGTGCGAGATATTATCATTTTAAGGAGAAATAGTTGAACTTTTGCATCGACCAAATTCATATTCATTCATTTCTCATTTCTATTTTATGTATTCGATTTTGGTAAGTTAAAATTCTGCACGATTTTATACACATAAAAGGTATTTATTTGAATATATTTTATGGACGTCTATTTTTCCAACATATTTGTTCCTATATAACAGTCTTTCTACATCCTACTTCAAAGATTTAGTCTCATACATTCTGCTACCACTATCTAGGATCTTCGCAAAGCTTCAAACCATTACATACTAAGTTCACGTGTAGTTAAAAATCAAATTTTAGTAGTTTTTGATAAATAAATAAAAAAAATTGATGAAATATGTGACTAAAAAGTTGATAAAAATTGTGGATCTAATAAAATGTGTAATTAAAATTTAATTGTTGATTTTTACTTATGTTTTTAACAAAATTTTAACCCACACCAAACAAATATTAAATCAAATTGAGCAGTTGGTACCATAGTTATTAAAATTGCATTGGTTCGGCCTGATAATCTACAAATTGAATAGTGGTTTGATCCGATTGACCTAATTGGTGTATTTAGCAAGTGAACCGATCAAAAATTAGTTGAACCGCTCAATATACCATAGAACTGGATAGGTTTAGAAGAAATCGGAACTGGTTCAATGGTGAACCGGTCTGTAACAAAGTCAAGAGCAAATTTTTTCTTCAATATGCAAAGGCAGACATTCAATCATGTGCATTTGAAGTGAAATATTACATCCATAACTATTATGCAACCAAACTTGTGTCATAATAGTGAACTAATACATATATATTTTGGACGTATTCGATAGAGATTAAAATCGGATTAAAATTGAAAAATTAACCGTTATTGTTAACTTTTATTAGACGAATGAGACCCAATAACGATCATATTTTCAATTTTAATTGGATTTTAATATCTACTAAACGGGGCCAAAATATTTAGAAAAAATTGTCTTTTGTTTTAAAAAATATTTTCTAATTAAAATTACGATCTAGCAATGATCCACTGGTTGAACCACTAACTCATTGGTTGAACCACAATCCGGTGACCCGATAATTTTTTCGGATCGATGAACGAATTGAGTCTGATAACTATGGTTGGTACATCTTACTCACTCATTGAGCGCCTTACATTCTCTGCCGTCGGGTCATAGTCTTGCTCTTTTACCCAAAAAGGTTGAAATTTTAATTGTTGACGTATCTCTTATATATTGGTTGCATTATGTCTTTTACTGTTTCAAGTAAATAATGGATTTATGAATAATTCTATTTATAATCAGCAACTACATTAATAATTAATTTCTTATTATTTTATTGTCTCAAATAACAAGCTCCTACATAGAATGATTACTACAATCGCTAATTATGAATAATATCACTCCACACTACCGAAATCTAAATGGAAACAATATCATAAATTCTCACGACAAAAAAATCTAGCACGATATTTGTTCTTTCCACACTGGAAAGTAAGAATTTTGTTAATTATCCCGCACACGGCCACAGAGGTCGTTAAGGCTACAAATGGTAGATTTGTCAAATTTTTTGAAAAATCAAAAACTGCTTTTGAACATATTTGAGTATTTTTCTAAATGTTTTTTTTATCTGATTAGAAGAATTTTTCATATAATTAGTGGTTTAAGATCCAATGAAAAATGGCATTTATGTGATTTTGAATTTCCATAGAATCGAGTGAGCTCAGCTGCCAACTAGACACATCACACGACTAAACCAATGCATCTTATTTTAGGTTAGGATACACGATATCTTCAGTTTATCGTGATACGAGAATTCATGGAACGATACAGTATAAAGTCAGAGGAGTCGGAGTGCATGATTTTCATCATCACATGTACCAACTTATTGTACGACAGAAGAAACGCCAAACACGCCCTCAAGAGTCGTGAAATACGATGTTAACCTGAGAAAGTAGATTAATAACACGCAATTAAAGGGATTAGCACGTTATATAGCACCCTCAACTCGCATGTCTCATCATTATTTGCATGCTAATTCACGCTATTCAATTATGATTTTCCACCCAAATGAGTACAATCATCTTGCCGGCTTGATCCTCTAAAATTACTTTATAAATTATAAAGCTAGTAAGTGATGGATGCAAAACTGTTTGATATCAACAAATTGGGATCGTCGGGCACAAGATTTTGATTGTGATATACATGTGCGTTGCTGATGATATAAAGAGATATTTTCGACACTCTAGGTTTAAGATCAACCTATGTAATCTATCAACGGTAATGAAATTCAATATTATTCGTTAGGTTGGTCTTTAATATTAATTTTAACTACCCTTCATGTTAGGTAGGTCTTTAATGACTATTTCGTGGGTCGCTTTTGCTACTCTGCGAATCATATGAAAGAGCAATATCATTCAGCACTACTGATATCAGAAACCAATTTATGTGGTAATTGTACGACATTAAATAATATATTCATTTAAATATAATATCTCATGATTCATTTAATTGAATATATCAAACGTGATCATCTAAACTAATATTCTAGCACTACTGATACTAGATAGCATTATTTCATATATATATATATTAAGTATAATGTTGGAAAGAAGACACCGAGAAAAGAATTTAATTGAGAGTGGTATGTATCCGTTGCTCTTGTTTTAGTTGAATAATTTATCTTATCCTCTTTTGATTTAACATTGTCGGGGCCACGATTCCTTTAAAGAAAAGATACCCTTTTTTTTAGAAATTTCCCAACAACAGTTTCTATTAGGGAAATCAGTCAATCAATCGGAATTACTTCATAGTAAAGTAATAATAACATCGATTTCTATATATTATAATCTAATAATCAAAAGTGGATTTTGTTTCTCTTTTTTACTTCATTTCGAAGAATGAATGATTTTGAAGCTGTTGATATGGTCTGTAGAGTGGAGAATGCGTGGATGTTTCTTAGAGTACAAGGACGTGTTCTCCACTATAATGTCTGAAATTGTGGTTTACTTTTATTCACTAAACATGTTTAAAAGTAACTTTTTAATTTCAAAAACAATTTTTTACTTTTAAAAAATATGGACCCTAATTATTTTTTTTTGTCAAACATTGAGGTCACGTCTTTATTTCAAGTCAAAGCTCACCAACTGATTTGAGAGGCATAAACCGATAGAGATAATTATTGTTAGTAGTTAAGATATCCTATATTGTAGCTTTTACGTTGTTTGGGTTTAGTCGAAGAGTTCTGCATATTTGGTTGCCATTTTGCCTTCCAAGCTTCGAAAGCTTCCATAGAGTAAGCGTCGGATTTTAATATCCACATAGTTATGAAGTCCCGGTATAACTGCTGATTAATACAATGTCTCGCTTCCTCTTTAAGTATGTGCTTTATACTAATTTCTATGACAAAAATTGTGGATCCTATGGAATGTTGATTGAAAATAAATTTGAAGAAAAGTGAGTTTTAGAAAATGGGAATCAAACATGGACGTGGTGTTATTTAAGTTAAATCACTCTTCACTTCTTCATTAGTAAACTTTTAATAGTTCTATTGAGGTCTTTAGGGACTTACTTATATAGTTGATGACCTTGGTGAGATGATATTAATAAACTAAATGTATTGCTTACGAATGAAAATTTTGTTTCATGGTACTTATTTTGAAACTCTTTTATTTTAGTCTATCCGCTTATCCACTCAATTCAAAGATCCTCAAACTCTTTAAAGGACTCAATCGAAACATTTAACAAAAAAATTGTAGACCATCTATTTGAAATAAGTTTGGTAACTAAGCCTATGTTTGACTGTTAATTATAAATAATTTATAAATTCAATCAAAATTAAACATTGATTTTAACTATTTATTCGTAATTATTACTCATTTATTATCTACACATTTCGTAAAACTTACTACTACTTTTATTAATGATTTATAAATTTGCCAAACAGAGACTAAAATAACATTTATAAAATTGGTGAGTAACGTAATTTTTAGGGTAAATTTCGCCCGGGGTTCCTAAGGGTGCGTTCTCTTCGTGTTTCTGTTTTGTGTTTTGAGTTTTGAAATTTGTTTTGTGTTTTGTGTTTTCAGTATCTGTTTTGAGATTACTGAAAATGCGTTCTCTTTGTCATTTTGAAAAATAGTTTCTCAAAACAGAAAACAGAAAAAGCGTTCTCTTTGCATTTTTTTAGAATATTATTTGATAATATTTTATTCAAGAAATCTGATTATTTAATTAACTTTAATTATTTAATGTTAATATATTATTAAATATATTAAAAACCTGAAATTTCTTTGAATTTTCTATTATCTTTGAAGCATGAAATTTTTGTCCATATACTAAAATAACATAGAAATTTACGAAAATTTTTATTAATATTATTTTATTCTACAAATCTGATTATTCAATTAATTTTAATAGTTTCATGTTAACGGAGTATAAAATAACATATAAATGTGAAATATTAATGAATTTTCAAAAAAAAATTCACTTTTAATAAAATAACATATACATTTCGATAAAAAAAACGCTTGTATAATATGTTATTCAACAAATCCAATTATTCAATTTATTTTAATAATAAGTTCTGTAAATATAGTATTAAATTAAATATACATTTTGAAAATTAGCAACACATTTGAATAGATACAATTATAAGTTTACATATCATGACAAAACAAATAAGCACTAAACAAAATAAAAGATTGGGGAGTGCTCAGAAAGATATAAAATCATTTTCTCCAGCATTATAAATAAAAGATTTACATTTGGAAATGCTTAAAATAAAGCTTTCAAGCAATCTGTGCTTAAATGTCCTCTTTATATGCAAAAGCACCTGGAGCTTAGTTTAGAAACTAAATGTACATATTAGAACTCTGGAAAAGAAGTTAAAGTAATACTTCTACTTTCTATAAATGCATATGAGCACTTAAGTGCTTTATTTGGGCTAATAACCTATGCCTAGCTGTCTTTAAGCACTTCAAAATTACAAGCACTGTAATGAGTAATTTATTAGTAGTAAATGCCCTTATGAGCTCCAATCTCAAACCTCTTAATCATAATCAGTTTTGGGACTATCCTTTCTGAGTTCTCAGAAAACTAGAAAATGGATTTAAAAGACACGAACCAATCATGATCGTGAAACCCTTATTTCTCACTTAATCAGTAATTATGATTCCAGAAATTTTATAGCTAAACTAAAGGACTCCCCCATCTTTAAGTTTGAGCACTGTTTCTCTTACATTCCTATAGCCAATAGCATTTCTTAACTGCCAAAAATGAAAACAACAGAACTTCAAGAGGAGCCCTAACATTTATCAACAACTGAGGGTGATGGCTCAATTGAATTAAACTCAAAACTCATAATGGATGCAATTCAGAATGAAAAGACAGTATGCATGCTGTTATCAGATAATTATGTTCAGAAGATGTTTGAATAAAGAATATTACTTTGCACCTTCGAAATTGCCCCTACTATGCAAAGAATGTACGACTAGTCTTAGAAATATGAAGACAAACAGAAACTTTATTGAAGACAAGTCATGCACTGATAATTAAGAATGACTGATATATTCTGACTTTAAAGGTACTCATGAAGAGTCCTTGAATGTGAGGGTGTCATGATGACAGCGCACATCATTTGGGAACAGATTATTACCACAAATGTTTCGCAAAATAAGTGCAAGATCATATCAGCTATTTCAAATATAATAAGATAAATATGGAACAATTACATCCACTGCAAATACCATGTGTGATTATTTAAGCGAAGTCATTGAATCAAAGCTGCCAAGCAACTACAAGAATCAACCCTCAAAGATCCACATCAATGCAGTCCTGAACCAGACGACCTATTAACCACTTTGCTAGCGATGTTTCTATCATTTCCCCCTACAAACTCCAAATGAAACAGGGGTAAAGCTTATGTACTTACATTTCCTCTCTGATCCGTGTTGGGCACTTCTACCTTGATTGGAGATCCAGTGGTAATCCCTGTAGGCAATAAATGATGCATCAGTCTACTTCAAGAAGATCACAGGCACCTTTAATTTAAATGGAAGGGAGCACAATGAAGAAAACAAAGAGTTCGGTGGATCAAGAAGATCACTACATTTTACACACATTCCATGTACTTCAAGGTTGGTTATCAATAGCATAAACACAGCACCAAACACATATTAATCTTGCCTTGAAATTTCAGCAGAAATTGATGGGCAATAAAATTCCTTTGTATGAAACGGTAACAGGAAAATCAATATTTCTCCTCAATAGCAAAACTAAAGGCATAAATTAACTATCGACAGAAAATGCCCAAAAAATCAAGATGTAGAAAAAAAAAGCCCTAATTTTATTGATGTTAATCTTGAAATATAATTTCTGTGTAATTCTTCATCAAAATCGAGCACATACCTATCACAAATCTAAGAATATGAAACACAGAACCGGCAAGGTGAATAACAAATACCGTAGGGTGTGTTTTCTCTCGCTTCACCAACGACGAATTTGGTCGAATTTCAGCACAAATACAGGAGGGATCCTTCGCCGAACTCAGCTCGATGGAACGGCACACAGATTCAGACCAAATCGGCCGGTGGAAGACGGCAGGAGAGGATCGAGTGAGAGGGAAGAGAGAGCGCAGAGAGAGCGAGCACGAAGAGAGAGAGTGTGAGATGTGAGAGAGATTTGGCAGGCGTTTTGGCGTTTCGCGTGTTTTGGAAATGTTAACGTGAAAACGCCAAAATAGACAAATCCCGTTTTGCCGTTTTTAGTGTAATTTTTTTTTTTTTTGTTTTGAAAAACACGTTTTCGAAAACGGGAAAGAGAACGCGTTTTCATCGTTTTGAAAAACAGAAAATAGAAAACGGCTCCAAAATGACAAAGAGAACGGACCCTAATATTTCTAAGTGTGGTATTCATGTCCCTAGCCTATTATTTATTGCACCAATGTCCCCAACCTTCTAAACTTGTTACATCATTGTGTAGATAATTGAAGCGTGGGGATAAATTTTCTATTAATTGAAGCATGGGGATAAATTTTGAAGCATTGTGTAGATAAACATTTTCTATTAATTGAAGCATGGGGATAAATTTCACGAACACTGAGGAATTTGGGATGAAAATAATAAGTTTGATGCCAAGGCTCCCAGCAGTGTCTAGTTATTATTAAAGTTGGATCGGAAACTTTTCTTTTCATGAATTAAATCCAATTAACTAATGGGCAACTTACAAAAATACCCTTAAAATTAGAGATTTTTTGAAAAATCATATGAAAAGTTTTTTGGAAGTAAAAAATACAGTCTAACATTAAAAAGTGACACAATGTCACTTTTAAAAGTTTAGTGTCACTTTTATATTAAAAAATGATATACAATCTCACTTTTAATAATGTTTTTCACTAAAAAAAAAAAAGGTGATAGAAATTTCAAGTTCAAAAAAAAAGTGACAAAAATTGAAAAAAAAAAAAAAAAAAAAGTGACGACTACTTAAAAAAGTGACAAATTAAAAAAAGTTACAAAGATTCAAAAAAAGTGACACTTTTCCACATTCTCCTTTTAGCATACATTTTGCATGCATCAATCTAATTGATTCAAAGTTTTCCTTTTCATATGTATTAATATAAAACATGGCTAGAATTTGTATGCATCTAGTTAATTGCTACAATGAGATAATGTCACTTGTTTTATTTTTTAAGAAAAGTGACAAAATATGTCATTTTTCACATTTTCCTTGAACAAACACATTGCATACTTCAATCTAATTAATTAAAAATTATCTTTTATGTATTAGCATAAGACAACGCTTGAATTTGTATGTTCAAATTTTGAAAAATGCATACGTATGCATTAGTTAATTGCTCAAATGAGATAGTGTAACTTTTTTTTTAGAAAAGTGACATAATCTCACTTTTTCGCAATCTCATTTAGTCAAACACCTTGTATGCATCAGTTTTATTGATTCAAAACTAATTTTTCATATGTATTGACCTAACTAATAGTGCGAAACCACTGCTTGCTTGGTGTATAAATACAACTTCACTTATATAAGATTCTAAACTAAAGCAAACATCATGTTGCTTCAAAAATTTGTCCCCAAGCATCCCGACAAGGTTTATACCTTAGAGGAAACGAATTATGTAGTCAGTACATAATTGACATTCAATGAAAAATTCATAGACATAAGTCTGATATTAATCACTGCAAATTCGTGTTTTCCCATCTTTCAAAGGGTCTCCTAACTCTTGAAAACGGTGTCTTTCAGAACTACTAATTATTCTATGGTCTTCCGACAAAGGACGAGGCAAGCATGTTGATAACTCTGAAATAAAAAAGAAAGGCAGTGGACATGATACAAGACACAATACAATAAAGGAAGTATTAATCTAAAATTTGAAACTACGGTGTATTTTTCAACTTTTGGGGGAAAAGGAAGTAAAGAGCCTAATTTCCCCTTAACTAATTCATGCTTGTTACCTAACAATATTGCCCATATCGTATGGGTTTAGGTTGTGGACAGCCCAACTCAGGCCCAGTGGATCCAAACCTCGACAAACTTGTACTTAGAAGGGAAAAAATCACATATAACCAAAATAATGTAAACAATTCGTGAAATACTATAATCCACTGACTATTCAATTATAACAAAGACAATGAAAAGGTTGTTATATTATTATTAAAGTTTGATCATGCTAGTAACATTATTACTACTATGGTCCCAATATTGGTTAAGATAATATTTTATTTGGTAATGATTAATTTATAATTAATTACCCAAAAATGAATAAAATATAACTAATTATTCAACTTAAACTAAAATAAAATCCCATCTTGATAAAACCCTTGAAAGATACTGCAATTTTACATAGCTGCATGTATATGTTTATTGATATATACTTTGTATATTTTAGTAAATCTAGATATGATAAACGTTTGACAGAGAAAGACTCGTGTAACTGATTTCAAATTTACAAGGGACAAATTTTTGTAATTATTATATTTCATGGATGTGTCGGGTAATAGTCCGATGCATCTTGCCTAAAGCTTGAACTCACAAAAACATGGTACAATGTGAGAGAATGCATTCAAATTCGACCTCAGACACCAAAATGAAATTAGTTAAGCCCTTGTTTAACTATAATTTATAAATTATTTATGTTGATAACAAAGTAATAATGTTTAATTTGCTAGAATATTATCAAAAGATAGGAAATTTTTATTGAAGAATATTTTTAGTATTCTGTTGCAAAGGATTTCTTAGCTCTGCCTTCTGTGTGGCATTATTGTCCCTATTTATAAGCCTTCAACTTGTGCTTGTTGCCCTCTAGCTTACTTGACCTCAATTCGTGAGTCATCATCCTCTTTAAAAATATTTGGTTGGATGTTGAGTTTGTTATCTGGCCGACTAGACCATTATTTCATCTAGGATGTAGTCTACGGCTTCTACGGCTTAAGTCAAGATTATCTGTTATTTAGACAATTATTACTTTCTTCTGATTGGAGGAAGGTGTAGTGCTGACATCACATGTAATGTTTGTCTTCTTTTGATTGGTTGTTGAGAAGGTATCGACAAAATTGAGGAACAATTTTTCAGTTTGATCATGATAATATTTTTTTTATTATGGCGGCCTGTGACCCAACTAATTGGATGGGCCCATGGTCCAACCTTTTATAGTGATTTGGAGATCTCATAATTAAGCCCCTTTAATCACTTTTGAAGTAAGTTCTGGGTAGTGGTTAAGATTGCACATCAACAATTTATGATCAATCAAATCACTTTTCGTCCATATATTTCGTCACGCACTTCTTCATCACTCATTTCTATACTGTAAAGAACCATGCTATGGTAACCTAATGGATGACCTAGGGGATGACATTCTTCTCACACATGAGGGGGGAAATATTATTTTATTCAAGTGGGCCTCTCATCCCATGTGAGGGGGATGTCAACCCCTAGATCATCCCTTAGGTTTCTTTAGCATTATTCATACTGTAAAATACTTTGTTCATTTTGTTTTTTGGTACTGTTGCTTCATGCGGAAGAAAACGAGGATGTAGTAGTCTCCTTTCGCTCATTTTAGAATTTGTATGTCATTGATGATGTTTGGTTCTTTTCGTGAACAAGTCAAATGTTGAATTTTATTACAAAATTCTGTTACGCTCAACTGTGGATTGTATATCTAGTTTATTGACTTTTTTCTATTCCACATCATGAAAATGCTTGTTTCTAATTAACTGCAAATTCTCCTCCTTTGCCCTAAGCGAATATTATATGTGGTGGATGGTATAATAGACTGGACAAGAATAGTCAAGATAATTAAAAAATTTCGTACATGATAAAATCATTCTTTTATAATGTGCAACTCAGTTCAACATATCAAACGTACCTATAAAATTTCGTATATTTTAATTTGCAAAATTGTCATAAAGTGATTTATTCTGATATCCTTTTTTCTTGATTTAAGGCTCGTCTTTGCTTATTAAATGCAACTTCGATATCATATTCAGCAAGTAAATTTAAAAATAAAAAATAAAGATAAGACGATTTGAATGTCTTAATATATTTTCTGACGAGTTATTCCCTTCACGGAATTTGTACGGGATGCTGTCCATCTTTTTTTTTTTAATCATCTTTAAATGATGTTTCGATACGTATATTTGGTGAAAAAATCTGTACAAAAATCTTGTACCTGTAGCATAACTCTTTTCAAAAGCTGCCAACCGAATTGCATGGTTACGTGCAAATGCTGTAAATGCGACAACTACCATCCAACCATGCCCAATCGTGTCAACTCTTCTAGAAATCGCCTTTGACTTCAGATTTGATTCTCTAAACACGATTTTATTGAATTTTTTTTGTGGACAAATATCTGCGGCTCTATTTTGACACGCAAATTTGTTCTCTAGCCAAGCACCAAATCACCCTTCAACGCATAATGTTCTTCACACGTTCGGACACTGCAATCTTGGACTTTATTTCGCCGCAATTTTTGTGTTCAAAGAACCCAAAAATTTCGTGGTCGAACTGGAATTGAGCACGAATTCATCCCCCTCGCCAAAAATGTGGAAACCCATTTTTAGACCGACATTTTGTCAGTGGCGGAGCCAGGATTTTTGAAATGGGGGGTCCAAATTTGAAAATATATAGACGAAGGGGTGGGGGGGTATGGGGGTTCGGGGGCAGCGCCCCCCGAAATTTTTTTTTTTGAAGGAAACCACAAAAAGGGAAGGTAATTCATTGTGACAGTCTGACAGATATCATGTTCTCGAAGCAATGTATGCCTATTTTCACTCATAGTCACCAACTTATTCATCCAATAATAATTACTTATCTCAAAAGAGAACAAACCAAAAAGGAGGGAGAAGGGTTTGATCCTTGTATTTTGGTGTTAACTTCATTGCATCTCTTGCTTTGTTATAAATAAAATGGGGGTTCGGGGGCAGTGCCCCCGAAATTTTTTTTTGGAAGGAAACCACAAAAAGGGAAGGTTAAACAAGTAAACTGTCATTGCCTTGCTTCTATCGCTAAATAACTCAATACCAATTATCTAACAATACGATAACCAACAGAAGCATTACACTTCATAAATCTCACACCCAAAGGCAGAAAATCGTGGCTATTATCGTACATGAACAAATAGCATATTTATTTTCCATAACATAAGCAAATATAGTTAGATCATGCAGCATATCACCTAGAATCTCTTCCTCTTTCCTTTGCAATCTGTGAAAAAAAAAAAAAAAAAAAAAAAAAAAAAAAAAAAAAAAAAAAAAATTTAGTCAAACGAAAATGGGGGGTCCAGGACTCCCTCCGGACCCCCCCCCCCTCCGCCCCTGCATTTTGTCTTAAATAAAAATTGAAAATTGGACCATAAAAATTTATGGGATTGGTTTGTTACGATTTGGGGTTCCATATTAGAATGTCAATCTTATTAAGAAGAGTAACACAAATTCTTATAAATTAGTCTATATTTTAATCATGATTTAATGTGAAATTTTATTCCTTAATATGCTCACACAAGATGGTGGCTCGTTTTGAACAGAATAATCTTGAAATTCGTGTGCTCATTTTTTAGAGTTTTAATCGAATCGAATTGTTCGTTTGAGTTTAATGAGTTCTTATATCATGTTGAAATTTGGAGTTTTATCTTAAAATATCAATCTATTTTAAAAGAGTAGTTCAAGATCTTATATGTTTTTCTATATTTTTATCTTTATTCGATATGTTATTTTATCCACTAAGATGATCCTTTTAGGTAAGATGAAATGACTCAATAAAAGGAGTGTCAACATCAAATTACTAGTTCCAAACACGTAGGACTAAGAGTGGATAGAGATAGTCCAAATATTAATTAAAACTAAACCAAACAAGTTTGCT
Organism: Osmanthus fragrans; assembly: GCA_019395295.1. Lineage (NCBI taxonomy): Eukaryota > Viridiplantae > Streptophyta > Magnoliopsida > Lamiales > Oleaceae > Osmanthus > Osmanthus fragrans. The sequence continues at coordinate 3,257,142 of CM033343.1, forward strand.
TTAGACATTAAAACTTTAAATAGGTCACGAGATGTCAGTCAGAGATACCAAAACCACAAGAAATTGTCTAAGTATTTATTATTTATTCGAGTTGTTTGTTCATGAATCAGATATTTTTGGGTAACCATTACATTTAATAGAAACCTACCACAGTTGTATTTACATCATCCTCAAACAAATCATGCAATCAATTAACTTAACATTTAAGTACCTTATGCAACACCTTTGTCACGTAGTATTTGGTCAACTATGAAATTGTTGCTTCCCATGCACACCTAATTATCTTCGTGAATCTTCTTTCGTCATTTGATTTGATAAAAGATTTTTAAGGAAACTAGACTTTTACGATCACGTCCTGCTACTTTGATCATGTTATTTGAATCGTATTAATCTTATGAACGTGAAATTCATTATTTGTTGAAATAATTGTTGTCCGACTAAACTTCACGTTAGATATAAAAGAATCTCATGTCCACGTGTTTTTGAATGAAAATGTCTCGATCACCGAGGCACAGTTAAACGAAAGATGCCTAGACCACCGAAGCACCATCATGCAACAAAAAGTGCAGAATCCTAATACTTGGCTAGAAACTCGATAGGAAGCTTCGGCAAGCAAAAAGACCAAAGGACTGGGATATGGACGGAAACCTTTACTGCAAAGTGTAACATAATCGATCTAGACTTCAATGCATTAAATCCTTGCATGCACACAACGAATTGCTCAAGTGTCACGAAGCCCAAAGTTCAACAAAGACTTACAAATTGAACCTAATTAGTAATTATAACTACAAAAATAATAATTAGAAAATGTCGACTCATAAAAATAATGATCAAAGGGTTAAACCCTCGTTTGGCTCCCATTTTTTGAAATGAAAATGAGAGTAATAGTGTTTTTTTGAAAAATGAGTGGTTGAAAATAAAGGAAAAATTTTCGATTTACATATAATATTATTTTATTGAAATTTGTGTGGTTGAAAATAGGAGAGAAAAATAAAATGTTTTGAAATTTAATTTAATGGAGATCAAACATAGGCTTAAATGTCCCTAAAATGTCTATAGATAGGACCAGCGCATAATGTAAAAAAATATAAAATTCATGCCCCTCATGAGGTGGTTGAGTTGGTGGAGTAGGTGAGCGTAGAGATCTTTGATTACGAATTCGATTCCTCCAACCAACACTTTCTCGATCGAACCTGTCGCACTAAGCTTGCCTAATGTAGTTAATCTAATTGACGTGGTTTGCAAACTATTGCATCAGCTCGAGAGTTTACTCAGTGCGTACCCAAAAAGTAGCGATTGAGGATTCCCGTCATTGAAAAAAAAAAAAAAAATAGAAAATCCAATATCCAAACTTCCACTCTAAGAACAAATTTTTTTTTTTTTTTTTTTTTTTTTTAAAGTTTTATAATTCTACCGACTTACAAATTGATTATCGATTTTTTTATTTGAAAAACTAGTCATATCCAACTCCGATATTGAGCTTTCGAGTCTGGTGTGATATCAGAAATAATCTTTAAAAAAAGTAGTTTGAATTTGACTTGTCTATGTTTCAAGTAGATGTCCAAAATTTTCTTCTTGGAGTCCAATTAGAATCCACCTTTAGTGTATTAGGTAATTTAGGTTACACATGAATAGCCAAACTAAATAAATTTAAAAAATGTATTCACTATCAAACCAATTTTACACTATTATAAATTTGATTGCTCGATAATATAAAGTTTGAATATCTCCACTAGTCTTCATATATGTCCCAAAAGTCGTGCTCTTGGCAAGCTGGTTTGGATAATCACAATCATAAACCAAACGCGCTAATGCTAAGTCATTTGACAAATTGCATATTCTCTTCAACCCTATTAGCTGCATGTTTTCTCACTAATAATGTCAACAAATATCTCGATACGAGTTGAAAGCAATGACTAGTGGAATGATCACGACGTGTTTGATACATTGAACTGAACACAATATAGTTGAAGCAGTTGTGATATATTTTCGATGCTTTGTCTTGTAACTTATATGTTCGAGATTGATTGGACATCACCGTACAATATTATGATATGTTTAATTTGATTTGCCCAATGTTTTCGTTTAGTAAGTTGTGTTAAATAATACTACATGGTATTATTTATTGTAGTATTCCATCACATTCATTGCTCGATATAATATCAAACGTGTGTATTATTCATCAATGTCTGGGACACAATTAAATGACTAATGCTATTCATCTATGGTCTACATTATTATCGGTTAACGTGACAATGGATCATTATTATGTAAATCAATGATGATCTAAACTTTAGATGAATAACATTATTTCAATTAAGTAACGAGTCTCAAGGATAATGCCGTACAGGGAGGGGTTTGTTGAACCCCTCCTGAATACTCAAAATGGGGGGTGAGGATTTTTTGTTTTTTGTTTTTTTTTTTTTTTTGAGACTACTCATTTGAGTATTCTGAAATTGTTCTACAAATAATCAGTCTGTACACAGAGACTAATTCTGATTCTCAATTATGAAACATACTGTATCAAATAGTGTCAAAGAGTACAAAGTACTCCATAGTACCGAAGTACTAAATTTTTTTCCATTGGAATCGAACTTCAATCCCTAGTTATTTATGAAGATAACCCAAAATAGATAGTAAAATGAAGTAAGTTGAAGCAGAAAATCTGAAAACTTCAAATTCAAACTTTTGTCCTAAAATTCATTACCTTGGCCATTTAATTGGTAGTCAGTTTCCACCTAACCTTTTTCAACGTTATAAATGGAAATAAAGTAGAGCAAAGTATAATCAATCAGATGGAACAAGTCGAAGGAGCAGTTATTAATATTTCAGCAATGAAACTGGAAAATTTTAAAAAAAAAATTGAAGAATTCTGATAAGTTTGCCACTCAGACAGTACCAAAATTTACAAAATCTTGAAAATATCATCATATCTCAAGAAGGTGTTATCAACATTTACAATCCCCACAAACTGATACTAACATAAAACAGTTTCTCTATTGATTTGGATCCTAATTTGTATAAAAGAAAAGTAAAAGTAAGAACAAAAACAAAAATTACTTATCCTAACTTCATTTTTTTTCTGATTTGTATCCCTTATTCTAATTCTAGTTGCATCGATGAACGCCATATCCTTCCTTCGAAAGAAATAATGATAATCGAGACATCGTCATGGTACTTTCGCCGATCCCCTTGTGGGATATCAAGCAATTCATGAAAATCCATACCTGCAATACCAGAATCCATGGCATAAGATTTAAACGCGCTAGACAGATAGTGATTATACCATCAGTTTATTAGAATCGTACCAGCTTTTTTTGCAGCTCGAAATAGTACTTCTTCGATGAGATGTTGAGCTGGATCGCCCTCGGGAAACGTAGACATGAACATTTCTACTTCAGAAATGGCTTCTTCATTTGTGAAGTACTGGTAGAGGCCATCTGAAGACAAAATCAAAAATTTGTCTTCTGGGTCGACTCTATGGTGACAAAGTGATGGCGAACATGATATATAGGGGGAATTACCAACGTAGTCGATTTTGAAAGTCTCTATGAGAGCATTATTCCATTTGGGCTGGAAAAGTTTAGTATATAAACATTAACAATCTTAAATACAAGTAGATAACTGCTCTTATTGCATAGTATAAATGAATCCTGAGAATTGAGTATAAGCTAAAAAACAATTGTACCTGTTTGAGGAAGCCGGCTCCAAAAGCTCGAGTGACCTTCAACGAACCTTTCACTCTTTCGTTGAATACTGCCAAGGGATCGTCTGGATGCTCATTTCGAATCCTTCTAACTTCCTGAGACATGACACTACAGAAAATTTAGTACATGAACATTGAACAGAGGACATAAATATCAAATAATTATCCTTCAACTTGAGGGAACAAATATGTTTGTTACCTCTTTAACAGATGTACAATGATCCATTGTGAGCTGACAAGAACTCAAATTATGCAGATTCTCAAATTCATCGCCGTAAAGCATTTCATCTAAATCCTTCCTCAGCCTCCCATCGTTCTCAGCCTTTTTCGCTAAAACTGCTCGACTATCCCCAACATTCATCAAGTAAACATCATCACCCTTCATCACCATCACCAGAACACAAGATCCCATCAAGGCCAACTCCGGAGTCTCCATTAGCATCATATCCGCGATTTCCAAATACGATGCCTCAGTCTTCCTCAGCGCTTCGGATAGAGCTTTCAACACCCCCAAATGGTTAATGGTATTATTTCCTGGAACCACATCAGCCCCCAAATTACTCAATTTCTCCCTTAATTTTCTATCCAACTCCACTCTTTCCTTACTATCCAAACTCTTGGACATAAACGACTGACTATCGCACGATTCTGACTTGTCGAACCATAATAACCCCTTAAGCTCCTTGTACACATTGGAATAAAGATTGTTTAACAAGAAAGTAGTGGCATCAGGTCCACTAAAACCATCATAAATACCAACAAAAACACATCCATGTTCTTCAGAAATCACAATATGTACTCTATCTTCACCAGCTTTTCCCTGTGCCCACTGCACATTTTGACTCCCAAAGGATTCATTTCCAACATCATCATTATCATCAGTTAAGCTTACTTCGCTACTCAAATTATTGCTAGTAATAGTACTGCTATTACCACTATGACTCCCACTAGAAATACCATTATTATGCTCGTTATGATTCAATTCTTTAGAAAAACCCCGTAATGATTTTGATATCACCTTTTTCAAATTGTGAATCAAAGCCCATTTCTTGGATTTTGGCATGTACCTCTGCAACTGATCAAACTGGTTCTCCAACGGGCCTGAAACGAAGCGTTCCATCGGGCCTGACCGAAATCCACGCTCAATCTGGCCTGAGCCCGGGACCGAATTCCTCAAGATCGGGCCGGACTTGACGGAGGTTATTGAATTCCTGGGAATAGGCTGGAGGGGAATAGAAGAGAAAAACTGGGAACTTTCGAAAGCCGAGGCCTTATCGAGGGAGGTTGAACTAGCATACGGGAAAGGCTCCGTCGACAGAGGGGTGGAAACGTTGGCGGAGATGGATGCGCCGGAGATAGTACGAAACGCCGCCGTTTGAGCAGCGGGGACTCCCACAGAGTCATCCTGGATGATTTTTTGAGGTGGGTCGGGCGGTATGTACAAGAAGGAATGGCCCAAGCCTTCATCAAGCGGGTCAGACAAGCACACGGCGGTATCGTGATGTCGCCGAGAAATCTCTCCCGGGTCTCCAGCGAAACACAAACTAATCTTTGCTATTCCGTTGCCCATTTCTCAAGAAAACCACAAAACTATTTCCTATGGAGAGAGAAAGAGAGAGGATTATATGAGAGTTTAAAAGGCTATAGCTGGAATATTGAATATGATTTAATTTAAGAAAAGAAGAGTTGAGATGTGAGGAGAGGATAAATGAAGAGAAACAATGAGTTGACTTTGGAGAGGTTAATATTAAATTTCGATTTGTTTAATGTCAGATTCTTGTGGATTTGTTGGGCAAAGGCGTTGACTAAGAATATGTTAATACAGTGTATGTATGTGTATGTACACATTGGACTTTGAAAAGCAAGGGGTACGCGGAGGGTGAGGTTGGAAGAGAATGGAATAGTGAAAAAGATGAAGGATGAATAGATTATAGAAGCAGCAGAGAAAAGTGGGGAAATGGAAAATAAAAGTCAAAAAGGCTCCACTTACACCCTGCACTACAAGGTGGAACCATGATTCGAAATCCCATTATAGATATTTATGCTCTTCCCATTTTCTATTTTTTGCCTCTATAAATCAATATTTTCTTCCCAAAAATTCGGGAAATTTGAATACATATTTAGCATGTTAGACTGAACGAGACTAGTGTCTTTAAACTTTTAGAGTTCTGGTTTGAAATGGGAGGTCGAACAATTATATTTGAAACTCCAAAAGTTTTGATCCTCATATCGAGTTACAGATCCTCTTCTATCTCGAGGGTCTAATTTGATGTTAGTCTTGATTTGGATTCGAGAGAACAGACATTCACTATTTTTTTTCAAATTATAGTAAAAGTCATACAATGATTTATTCAAACAAAGACAATGCCTAATTGTCAAAGGATGAGAATGTTTTATAAATACTCTCGTTAATTTTTAAAGATTCATCCATGCGATCAATAGCTTGGAGCATGGATGCTTGTTATCTCTGTAAGGAGCTAGTGACCGAAATGTTGAATAGAGAACTAAAGAAAGAACAACGCTAAAGAAAACTTATGGACTAAAAATAGCAAGTTAAACTGAATTTGATGTAATCTCTCATTTCTTTTAGAAATCGAAAAAGTTTCAACTTTCTTTCACTTAAAGGATATTAAAAGTTTTTGGTCCATCTTAAAAAATCAATACTACTAAAAGAAGTAGCCTAAGCCCTATCTTATCGAATTGTTCGTTGAGGCTTAACGACTTTTAATACCATATTAAGTTTTGAGGTTCAATTTTAAAGAGTTAACATTGTTAATAGGAGTAATCCAAGCACCCTATATGTTGATCTATATTTAGATAATTAATCGACGTGAAATTTACTGATATTCTATCTTAAAATCTCAATATGGTTAAAAATGAATAACACAAATCCTATATGTGGGTCTATATTTCTATAATTAGCAGATGTGGAAAAAAAAACAAATACTATCGTATATTATCCCTCATTAAATCATAAATACAAACCTAAAAATTCTACTTGTAATTCGCATAGAGATTAAAAGTCCATATCTACATTATAAAACAGATGAAAATGTAATAAATGCAAATTTACCATTCATGAAGCAAAAATTGACACGACATTAATATGACAACTTTGGCCCGGGGGCGGGGCGGGGGGGGGGGGGGGGAGCATGCATATTTTTTAGCGGTTTGACTTTTAGAAAATTAATTTAGTTATTTCGTGGCTTACAAGGAAGGCTTGGTTTCGGGTAGTCTGAGTTTAAATGTTGACCTTTTACTAATAAATTTAAGGTGCAGCCAAGCCAAGATTGTGTAACCAGCTGATTATAATTGATAAGTTGCTATTTGAAATTATAAGTCATATTTTTCCATTGCTAAATAACGCTTGAAAGAGTATCATTTGCAACGTTGACGGACCTAATTTTTATTTTGTTTAAACTACGTCAATTTATGTAACGATAGTCATATTATTTAACCAATTGTTTATTTAATCTCTATTTAACTCAATGAGCCCCAAATTAATTCATAAATTTAAATGTAACAGTAATTATTCAAATTAAAATCATATATTACGATTCCCCCTACCAACACTTTTTCGGTCGAGTTTATCGCACCGAATTTGTCTAGTGTGATTAACTTGGCTAACGTGGTTTGCAGGCTATTGCGTCAGCTCGATGATTTATTCAGTGTGCACCCGAAAAGTAACGACTGCGAGTTTCCCGTCATTAAATTTTTTTTAAAAAAAAAATCATAGATTACTTTGAAATAAACAAGAATCTCTTTATGTCTTTTGTAAAATGGATATAACAAATGGTTGAGTTGGGCACCGGACCTTCAAATTTCTCTATCTAATTGTTGCCAACCTATATTCTTCTTGTTGTCAAATGGGACCACTCAAATTTCTTCATCTATTATGTTTCACATCCCGAATATCTATGTATTTTTGGGCCAACCTATGAGACAAAGGAGTTTCGAATCGAGTTCTCAACTTCTCAAATTGGACCACTCAAATTTCTTTATCCATTGTTTTCCACATCCCATACATTTATCTAGTTTTGGCCTACCTATAAGAAATATTTGTTTCGAATCGAGTTCCCTAATTTTTTTATCCATTCTGTGCACATCCCATATATTTATCTACTTTGGTCAACCTCTAAGAAAAATTAGTTTCAAATCAAACTCTCAACTTCTCAAACTTCTTCATCTGTTTTTGTTCACATCCCGAATATTTATCTATTCTTGACCAGCCTATAAGACAAATTAGTTACGAATCGAGTTCTCAACTTCTCGAATTGGACCACTCTCGTTTCATCATCTATTTTCATGCATCCCACTTTCTTTGTCTATTCTTGCCAACCAATAGGAAAAATTTGTTTCGAATCAAATTCTCATAATGATTCCTAATGGTTTTTTCTTTACTTAATAATTTATTCGTACCTCAAAAGTTCATATTGAATCACACAACGATCATTTTTCTTTCCACAATGACTATATACAAATCTGAAAAATGTAGAGTTGTGATTTGGGGGAAAAAAACTATTCGAACGAAAAAGAGTAAACAAGTTGCACCACTCCAATAGCATTTGACTTTCTAAAAGTCAGTGGATCAAATTGCAACAAAAAGTATACACAATTCAGCAGCCGTGTCAATTCAGTAGGTAACCATAATAATAAATTTAGAAGCAACAGTAACTTTATTTAGTTCGTATTCTTCGATATTGTTATATATATATATATATATATATATATGCATTATGCATGTTGGATAGGAATTTTCTTTCCAAAAAGCAAAATATTCTTCGCATTATTGCACAAAGTCACAGCTTATCTCTCGTGTAAACATTGAATAAGTCGTCATTTGACTCCATTTTTAATTACACATTCTTCCGATAAAATAATTTTACCTGTGGACTTATATTTTTTTTCCACTATTTAGGGATGGTAGCGAGCTGGGCCGACCGAGCTCGCGAGTCTAAATTCTAAGCTCGGACTCGGCTCGGGCTCGGAAAATCGAACTTTTTCCCGGGCCGAGCCGAGCCGAGCCGAGCCAAAACTCATTGAAAATTTTGGGGCTTGGCCCGAGCCAAAGCTAAGGCTTTTTTACGAGCCGAGCCTGGGCCGATCCGGATTTTATTATTTTTTAATTTTTTTTCTTTTAAATATTCATTATTAATAAATTTTTTTACATTTTTTTATTGAGGATCGAAAAAAGCCCGTGACACGAATCGACCCGCGTGGCTCGTCGGGTCGGCCCGGCTCGGACAAAGTCCCAAAAATGAGGCTCGACCCGAGCCTTGGCTCGGTGTCTCGAGCCACGAGCGGGCCCGGTTCGGGCTTTCCACTGGTCGAGCCCGGACGGCCCAAGCCGCCGAACCATTTTGCCACCCCTACCACTATTAGGCCCCACTTTTTAAACTCGTTTTTGTTAACCTCATTTTAAAATCATATATTACATGAGAAGCACAATTTTTATCAATTTTTAACCACACATTTCATTAACTTTATCATATCTATTAAAAATCTAATTTTTAACAAAACGTTCAAAAAATCGCTACCAACTGAGGGTTAAATATGTAATTCACTTGTAACTTGTACATATATATAATACGAGTATTCTTTTCAAGATGAGTTAGTAATAAAAATTTGAACTATAAGTTTAAAAGAAATAATTATGTAAATATTTTTAGAGACTAGTATAATACAACAATTAAGATTTTGGAAGTTATTGGGATTAATTTCGTGTTAATTCTCAATTTCAATAATAAAAAAAATTAAAAGTTATTTGCAAATTTTATTTTTTCTGTATAGAAGAGTCATTTTCCTAAGTTATCAACATACGTCAGGTATTTTTCAATAATTTGTAGTACTCATATACTACACCTTATTTACTTGAAAAAAGATAACTTACAAAAGCACCTTAAAATTAATGATCTTTTGAAAAATCATATATAAAGTATTTTAAAAGTAAAAATATTGTTTAAATTAAGTGTCATTTCACTACAATATAAAAGTGCCTTGTTTTTTGGCATTGTTTTTGACACGTGTCGACCATACCTATCGGCAACATAAACGGTGTCGTTTGCTCACTTATCAGAAAAAAAAAAAAACTTTTGGCAATTTCTTCTTTTCCAAAGTTGGTCTGTACTTTGCAATTCACGTCACGCCATCTACCATCCCTCTTTTCTTCTCCACTTCTCTCTTTCCAATATTTTTCTAATTTTTTCTTTCTCCATTTTCTCACGCCATCTACCATGCATGTTTTCTTCTCCACTTCTCTATTTCTTATATTTTTCTAATTTCAATCACTGAAATAAATCTTCTGTAAGGTGTCTTTTGTTTCTCTCATGTATGCTTGCGAGGGTAGTGCTGGTCCCTAGCTATGAAAAATGCGTCCTAGAGATATTAATGTTACTAAATCCAAGGAATTGCGAAATTCACGGCGCCGGGAATCGTATGCCAAAGCATGAAAATTGTGCGATGTGCGTGTTCAGGAATTGACATCTCAATCGAAGCATTTTAGGAGAAGAAGGAGAGTAGTAGATGAAGGTATTTTGTGTACTTTAGATAAATTTAGTGCTTTCCCTTTCCCTTCTCACAGATGCAACTGGTCTAATGGATTCTATTGCACATGCCAAATTCAGCTCTGACAGTTCTCAAATAGGTTTGTAGGTCTATCTCATGAAATAGTCTGTGCTCTTTTATTTTGTCTCTTTTCATATATTTTCGTATTCTCCAGGCGATGCACTATGCGTTTCTGAATCTGATGATGATGTATATAATGTTCGTGATATTCAGGAAACAGGTAACTAATACTTCGATTTTGGTTTTCTGTGTTGTTATGTATGTTTCATTGAAATTGAAATTTATAGATTGTTTATTTCTTCCTGCGTTTTATGCTAGATTCTACTGCAAAGATACAAACGTTATAAAATATTTTAGATGTAACACCAAACATTTTAGAACAAATTTCAACTGAATGTTATGGGTTACCGTTGCCAACAATTTATGATTTCTGTGAAGCAAAAAAGTTTTAAAAAGAAAGTAAATGTTTCTGCTGTTTAGATGGACAGATTAAACTAAAAATCTACAGTGTACCTCCATAATTACTCATTTATTTATATCTACATCTGATGAATCAGTTGAATTTAGGACTGTTGTTCGAAGTTACAACAATAACTTCTCTTTTACTTCATTTGGTGTAAAATATGATAAAGATCTGTGCCGAAGAAACAAGGTAATATATACTTTCAGAGTTAAGGGATAGATATATCATTACTTCAATAAACTTCTTCCTCTAGATTGTAGACCTTCTTATTTATAACTTTATTTTTACGACACTGAAAATGAGATAAGTAATCGGTTGAGAATATCAAATAAATTATCTCGATTAGTTATTGAAAAGTTAGTGCACATCTTAGAGATTAAATGATTATTCCATACGCAAGATTTATTCGAAGTTTAACTGATTTTCCTGATTTAGACAGTCGTTACATAAAAAGGACATGTAATTTAGGCATGGATCAAAGAGTCTATAATGCTCCAACAGCATCCCAAGTTGTTGCTATATGGGTGGATGACGAATAAAAAATGTTGCAACTCGTGATATTTCTATTTATAGTCATTATGTTTGTAAACATAGAGTACACTATTATTTTGGATGTTATGATCGTCTCCAATATCCTTTGTTATTTCTCAATGGTGAGAATGGTTGGGATGAAGGTATTGAAAGAGTTACAAAATGGTGTAACCATCATGATGCTTCTTCTATAGAAATGCTGCTTGATGTGCATTGTGCTAATTCTTATGAAGAATTATTGAACAATAAAATGATAGGTTTGGATATCATGGTTATTGTTTTATTTTGTTTGATACATTTTCAATCTTGTAGAAGAAGCAAAAACAATCGCAAGTCTTCTGTCGTGAATATTATTATTATAAACTGCAGGTCAGATTATTAGATAACTCAGTATTATTACATGTTGGTCGCCTTTTCCAACAATATGTGGTTGACATGTATGTTAAAGTTGAATCTTCTAGATTAGACTACTTCCATAACAATCAGACTGGAATACGCAATGAGCTTTACCAAGGAATTGTTGATAGTGTAAAAAATGGTGAAACTAGAGGATCAAATGTAGGTCGGAGGATTACCTTACCATCCTCATTCATTGGTGGTCTTAGGGATTTGAATAAAAGGTACATGGATGCCATAACATTAGTTCAAAAATTTGGTTGACATTTTTTTAATGGTTACATACAATTCCAACTGACCTGAAATCAAGCTAGAATTAAATTATTCTGACGAAATTCAAAATAGATCTGATTTGATGCCGCGCATTTTTAGAGCAAAGTTGGAGGAGTTAAAAAAAAGATTTATTCAAAGAATATTTATGTGGACCCGTAGTTGCATATATATGTATGTATGTAATAGAATTTCAAAAAAAGGGATTACCATATGCTCACTTTCTAATTATATTGAAATCTGGGTCAAAAAAAATTCTCCTGAAAGTATGGATATAATTGTGTGTACTAAAATCCCTGATAGTATAAACTACCCGTACTTGCACTCCGTTTTTGTGAAACACATGATGCATGGTCCTTGTGATTCCTTAAATCCAAATAATGTATGCATGAAAAATAGTGGAACATGTAGGAGTCGTTATCCACACAAAGACAATACACATATTTCTTTAGATGAAACTTCTTATCCCCAATATACAAGACAGAATGATGGTAAGAAAGTTAAAGTTGGAAAATAAGTATTTGATAATAGATGGGTTGTATCTTATTATTCTTATATATTAGCTAAATATGACTATCATATGAACGTAATGATATGTTCAACAATAAAAGCTGTGAAATACTTGTACAAATATGTTTATAAATGACATGACAAGGTGAATTTCTCTGTAGACAGTGAGGGTAAGTCTGATAATTTGGATAAAATACATAGATTTCAGTCTGGTAGATGGATCTCTCCCCCTGAAGCAATGTGGAAGATCTACGAATTTATTATGAATGAAATGAGTTCAGCTGTTATTTCATTAGAGTTACATCTAGAGAATAAGTAATTAGTTACGTATAAGAATATTGATGATCTTCTTAAAGTTATTAAACGAGATTTCTTTCAAAAATTGATGTTGATTAAATTTTTTACTATGAATGTTACAAATGGAGAGACTAGAAAACTATTGTACAAAGAATTTCCTGAACATTTTGTGTGGGCTGCACAACAAAAGTGTTGGACTGTTAGAAAAAGAAAGATAGGTGTTGTGACGTCGATTGTTTGCAACTATTTTAGCATTCTCCTGTCTTGATGATCCAAAAAAATTGTGGGATCAATTTAAAGAATATATGTGTCAAGATTATTTATAAAATAGCAGTGTTCTAAAAAGCGCGTTTCGTCTTAAGCCTAAGCGGGAATTAAGCGGTCAACATTCTTGTTGACCGCTTAATGCGCGCCCTAGGCAACCTAGACGCGCCTAGGGGCGCATTAAGCGGTCAAAATTCTCGTTGACCGTTTAATTTTTTTTTAAAAATTTTTTTATCTTCATTAAGTGTACATTTTTTTTAGATGAAGAAGAAGATATTGAATTAGAGTCCGATAAAGAGTTAGATAAGATTTAAGCTACAAGCTATCTATGTTATGTAATTATGATTTTAAAACTTATCTTTTTTGTAAAAATTATTAAGTATATACAATATTTTATAATTTTAGATGTTTGGTATATATTATATGAATTATTGAATATTTTTTACAATGATTAAAAATCAAAAATCAAAAAAACTTTTTTTACACCTAACCTTCGCCTAGGCTCGTTTAGGCTTGTAAAACTTGAAACTTGGCCTCCACGCCTAGCCACACTTTACGTTTTTTAAAACATTGCGAAATAGTATGATTGTGCATGATGTTGAATTAAAAATAATGCAGTCTGTAAATTCATTCTTAGAACCATTTGGCAAATCTTTGAATAATTATTGATTAGCTATTTATGATATCACTGATGAAGGAGACGAAATATTACAAAAATTGGTTAACGACAAATTATTAATATTAATATCTGAACCTGATCTTTCATGTGCAGATAGTCTTAATCAAGAACAAAGAATTGCTTATGATGCAATCGTAAGTAAAGTTTTTTATGATGTAGGTATATTTTATTTTGTTGATGGCCCAGGTGGAACATGAAAAAAAAAATTTGTATCGTGCATTGCTTGCAACTGTTAGATCGAGAAACTTGTTTGCTTTAGCAACTGTATCTTTCGGAGTGGCTGCTGGTTTATTGCTAAGAGGTCGAATAGCAAATTCAAGGTTTAAAATCTCACTTCATATTGATAATGAGAGTATCTGTTAGTCAGTAAGCAGTCTGCTCTAGCTAATTTGTTTAGGATGATATGACTAATAATTTGGGATGAAGCTCTAATGATAAATTCTCAAGTTGTAGAAGCTTTGGACAAAATGTTAAGAGATATAAATGATATTGATTGTCATTTGGTGAAAAATAATCGTTTTGGGTGAGGATTTCAAACAGATTTTACCTGTTGTCCAACGAGGGAGTAAGGAAGAAGTAATTGCGTCGAGTTTTGTTAATTCTTATCTCTGGCCCCTCTTTACAAAATTTAAATTAGTTCAGAACATGCTAGCTCTCTTATATCCTCCTTTTGGTGAATATTTACTTCGAATTGGAAATGGAACAAAAAAGCAACATCTTGTGGTATGATTGAACTTTGGTCTCATATGACTATAGATTATGATGAAGACGATGACATTTCATTGCATAAATTAATTAATGTTGTATTTCCTAAAATAACAAACTATTCCAAAAACCTCCAGTGTATGATTAATCGAGTGATTTTAGCTCCAAAAAATGAACATGTTGATGCCATAATACTATTTTGATAGAATGCTTTTCAGGTGATGCTTTCACTTATTATAGTTTCAACGAAGTGTTAGATAGAATTGAACAATGTATGCAGGAAGATTTATTCAATTCTTTAACCCCGAATGATATACCACTACATGAATTAGTACTAAAGATTGATTGTCCAATAATATTACTCCGAAATATTAATCTCACAGAATGATTATATAATCGAACAAGATTAATATACAGGAACTTAGAAAATAATGTGATATATGCAGAAATTGCTACTAGAGAGTATAGTGGTAACAAAGTATTTCTACCCCGTATTTCTTTTATCCCACTAGAATTTGATAAAACTGCATTTCCATTCAAGAGAACACAGTTTCCAGTGCGTCCATGTTTTGCAATGATTATAAATAAATTTCAGGGACAAACTTTAGAATCTGTAGGATTGTATCTTCCAACACCCGTATTTTCGCATGGACAGTTATATGTTGCATTATCAAGAGCAAAAACCAGCGCATGTATTAAAGTTCTTGCCAAACCAATGCTCAATGATAAAATCCACGCTAAGTGTACCAAAAATGTTGTTTACAATAAAAAATTTCTTTACTCATGTAATTTTTTTTTTACTCCTCATCCATTGATTCACTCAACTATCATATAACATGTACAAAATACACACTAGTATGCTTCAACTTCCATCCGTGAAATTAACTGTCTTCTAACCTTATTCTCCCAAGAATTTGTTTAATATCTATTCTACAGTGTAGTGTAGTGTAGAGACTTTTGATTATTGCCGCTTTTGGAGAAATAGGTGGGATTTCATAACTTTTGTTTATTAGCCAATGCTTTATTTCTTTTATTAAAAAAGAAAACATTAGAATTAAGCTGCAACAATTTGTTAACTTACCGTGAGAAATTAATTTTTATTCTTGTTAGCGTGATTCATTCTCTATTATTATAATCTGTTGTTATGTTGTTTTCTTATAGAGACTAGAGGTTTGGGAACGACATTCCTTGATAGATTATTGATTTGTTGGGACTGATAGAAGAAACATTACTTTGAATCAGTTGTTGTCTTTCCTATAGCATGCTTAGGTTGTGGAATTGTACATATTAAGTCTTAAATTTCGTGTATGAATTAGGTATTTTGAGAAATACATATTGTATGAGAAAATTTCTTATCCGAGTATATTTTTGCTCAATCTTTCTTTTGTTGTGTATTTTTTTTTTCTTTCGACTTTATTTATAGTATCTTGTTGTTAGGCTCCTCTTTGTTTACCTCTATGTAGCTGAGACTGTAGTGCACGACCATTATTTTTAAAGGTAATTTAGTGTGTATGAGGTATGTGCATTAGATCAAGTAGTGAATCTCATTTCATCAGACAAATTTATATGTTATGTCACAAAAAAGAAATATAATCATTGCTTGGGTACTTTAATAACTTCATATGCTTAGTAAGAAAGAATAATCAAATTGAGTTCATGATTCACTAAGTCAGTTTATCGGCCAGCTCTATCGAATTTTAATATCAGAATAGTGGATATAGTCATAATTCAATAGGTCAGGTCCAGGACTTTCTCTTCAATACGAGCGAGAAAGCCAACCTACAAGAAGCTCACTTTGCCATGGCTAATAAGGCGATAAGGCATGACGTTTTCTTGTGATCTAAGAACAATTGAAACATGACATATTGGAAGCAAGTATAATCTTCTCTTAAAAAATTTAGATTTGTTGAAAATGTGAGAAATTGATTACATTTAATTTTTTTTTTTTTTTTTTTTTTTGACATTTATGACAATTTGGAAATAGGATAGAGAATTTGGAAATACGTCAGAGAAATTAAATGAAAGTGTGATATAACTCAAATTGACCTTTAAATTGACTCACTTATTAATAGCACTTGACCTTTGAATGTATACAAAATGCCATCAAAATTCATTTGACAAATCCTACCAAAACCCTAGAAGATTCTACCGCTAACGCCGCCACCTAATCCACCTGTTGAAAAAGGTAATTCGATCGATAAAGGTCGGATCCATGCTGTGCGAAGCACAGGCTCCACGCAGTGCAGAGTACCCAGCTCCGCCCAGTGCGAGCAAGTGCTCCATGCATCGTGGAGCATGACGCTTCGTGTTGCATGGAGTGGCAAGCTACGTGCATCACGGAGCATGTGTTGTCTGTACAGCCCGGAGTTCGCACGCTCCACGTCGTTTGCTACGTCGATCTTAACAAATTGTCTGGTACATAAATTGCATTTTTTCGTCTTCATCAAGTTAATGTGATATCTGTATCTTGTATGTGAATTAAAGATTATATTCCTCTATGTGCATCATTTGTTCATGTTAGCTAGATTATAAATAATTTGATATCTAAGATGAAGTTATAATTAGATTGATTACATTATTAATAAATTTTATTAATAATTTGTGCATATGTCTTTAGAGTATATACTGTATCCAAACCAGTGATTTTTCACTACTATCACTCAATTTCCAAATCATCAATACATTAATTTTTTTGTGGAACTTATAAATACAGATCAACAAGCCTATTTAATGCACAGTAATTTCTATGAATTTATTTATGGAACCATTTATAGAGGAGAAGAAGAAGAACAGCAGTTTAGTAGCAAATTAGTGCATGAATTCATAATGAGACTTATAAACTGTGGTAAGAACAATGAAGTGTGGGTGCAGTTAGATGATCGTTTTGCCCGCTTTGGTATGCAGAAATTTTATCTCATTACTGGATTACCTTGCCATCAAGTTGTGGTTAATCTTCAATCAAATAATAATCGGCTTAGAAATCATTATTTTGATGGTACAAAAATGATTAGTATAAAAATATTTTTCGAAGGATTTCACATTTGTGAAGATCAGGATGACAAATTTAAACTGGGACTGGTTATGTTGGTAGAATGCGCATTGAAACCAACTGGTTATGGTTTAGCATGTTGACGACTTTCTTGCATATTTATGGGTCGTAAGACATATTTTATTTTGTTAAACTCATTGCAAGAATCACAATTTGAACGAGTACACAGAATACAACAAAATGAACAAATGGATTGTTAAGTATTCATTACATGGATATTCATTGGTATTCCATGTATTTCGCTTCTATTATTTTATACTATCTTGAATTGTTTGTATAAGAAATAAATTGTCAATATCTGATATTTATTTTCAATTATGTTGAGGTATTGGATATATGAAGTATTTCCTGAAATTGGACAAAAATTTGGACGGCGTAGATATAAAACGTTGCAGAGTCCACGAATGCACAAATGAAAGTCAAATAAAATATTATCTGAAAAAATTGTTAGGGAATTTTTAGCTACCGAAGAGGTATGATTTCTTTTATAAATCTACATTCACGTGTTGCGTTTAATTATTTAATTTT
Source organism: Osmanthus fragrans (assembly GCA_019395295.1). Lineage (NCBI taxonomy): Eukaryota > Viridiplantae > Streptophyta > Magnoliopsida > Lamiales > Oleaceae > Osmanthus > Osmanthus fragrans. Next base: position 3,275,104 of record CM033343.1, read on the forward strand.
GTTTCTTTTTAACAATAAATTCAAAATAAATAATTCTCAGATCCAAGTACTTACAATATTACAGCCTATAGAAGAAAATTTGCAAACAGTATGGTACATAACTCTTTCACTGCCACTGGACAACCAACATAATGTATTAGATGACATTGTGAACAGAGAATTAGAAAACATACCACAACAAATCCCGTACGCAAGTATTCCAAGTACTTCTAGAACATATGTTTCAGTTGGAGTTGAATCGAGTTCTGCTTCTATGAGCTCCAACTATGTAACTAGAGAACAGATGAAAGAAATGTTGGGCATATATAAGCGGCATATATAGTGTCAGATGTGTGCTTTGTGCAATAAATTAAAGGCACACATGCTTGAAGAATCAAAAAAACAGCAGGCTCACTATCAACGAATTGTTGACAACTAAAGACAACTATTTGAACAACATAAAAAATGACAACATAATCACTATCAGGACATGCAATTTGGCATGCATTCCTATGTAGATACCAGTACAATTTCAGTAAAATCTTATATTGACGAACAAACTAAGAACATGATGAACCAATTATCTGGCTGGGAATCAAATATGGAAGCCATTATATGTTCTTTACAGCAGGATGTTGTTGTCCATAAGAGTCCAATTCAAGGTGACCAACCTAAGTACCCATCAACATCTCAACAGGTTCAACATGTTGAAAGGCTAACAAAAGAAAAGAAAGTTAAAGAAAAAAAGATACAATCTGGTCGTTATCCTTTAGAAGACTATATTATGGACAAGTACACAGTTGTTAGAGATTGACTCATTAAAAATCCATCTGGGTAAGAAATATATTTCTACTTTATAAGCCTGAATATTACAATTTTTATTTAATTTATCTAAAGTTAATTTCAATTGTGTTATACGGTGCATGTTGGGATGATGAAATTGACAATCTCTACGGAAGATATATGCTAAAGGCTATAATGGATACATCTTCTAGAAGTGCTGTTTCTACAACTTTCTAGCAACTTGTTACATGGGACATTTATATACATAGGGGAGGAACCAGAAAATGATGTTAGAATGGATTGAAATTTTAAAAAAATTGAATGAATTTACGCCACAAGAAATCAAGTTTCAAAAGCTATTTTTGTGACATTCACGATAAAAAAAAAAATGTATATGGCACTCAATGAAATAAAAAAAAAAAAGTTTAGATGTCTCACATTAAGATATTCTACTAAATATTTGTATTTTTTACCAAATAGAAAATCGACGCTTATCTTAAAAAATATAAACTAACCGAATCATGATAAAAATAAGCAAAAATACACGTACACCAAGGGAAATTTTAAAAATTACTTAATGAGTACTCTTCTAGTAACTTTGACAACCAGTCTTTCCAAACAACTGAAAACTTGATCAAAACACGCAATCAATAATATATTACTATAATTCATAAGTTTTTGTCTCAAAATATTATTTGGTGTGTTCATCAATATTCTATATCACCACATTTCAAAGTGAGTGAGGAATCTCAACCAAAGTGAGAAAAATCAACTAAGAATTTCGAGGGTCAAAGAAATTAAATTTAATTCACGTCCATTTTTTGCTCGATTTCAAGAATATACTCATATATACATTACTTTATAAATAAATAAGTTTTAACAAATATTCTTTTTATTGCCGATATCAAATCTATAGTTAGTTATTTATTTTGATCATAATATCTATTTTATGGTCAAAATAAGTAATTTTTTATTTTTATAAATATGAATAAGTAATAAATGAAAACATACATAGAAATAAAATAAAAAATTAATTACTTTTAAATTTAGAAAAATATGTAGTGTATCTAACTATTAAAATAAGTAATTTACTTTTAGATCTAATCAAAACAAATTATCTATAAAAAAAATTTACTTTATAATTATAAGAAATTTTAGTCAAACATACATCAGATAGAATATCTAATTTGACAATAAAATATTCACATTTCATGAATGTCATAAAAAGAGTAATTAATAATTAGTATCTTTAATACAATTTGAATACTTTAGCATTGGACTTTGGTTGAGATTCAAACTAGAGCTGGGCTAATGCATTTGGGCCAAAATTGTACAATTTCTTCTTAGGTTTTCATATTGACTGGGGGGTATTGGTGGGTTGTTCTACCTCTGCCCCTATATATACAAAGATTCTCTTGTATCTCTCTTCTTTATTCTAGAATATTTCAAGAAATTCATTCCATTAAATTTTCTAAAATTGAACTTCTTCACAAGGCGAGTCTTTCACAAAACTCTTCAAAATTCTACCATATCTGTAGGTTGGTCACCTTTACTACTAGCAAATTTTAGTTTTTGGTTGTGCTCCTCATGTCTGGCCCTTAACTTTTTTTGCATCTCGCTCACTCAGATTCATTCATGCGTACTTTTGACTCCGATCATATAGTATATGTCTTGTGTGCACTTCTAGTACATTCTTGGTGCAAGTGCTGATTGTATTTACAGGTTTTCGATCATATTATAACTGAAGTGTAACACGTCATTGCATTTCTAAGTCTTGTACTAAAATTTAAACATTTCATTGAACAACTTTATAGAATACAATGCTATATAGAGTCGATTCTATATAAAGATGCAATTTTCAAGAAATGAAATTACATATATAAGACATCCATTTAGATAACTTTTAGTTTTGAAAATGATTTGTTCAATTTTAAATGGTTATACAAACAATTATTATCATAAACAAATATACACAATCATAAATTATGCCCCTATTTGGTAGTCATTTTTCTCAATACATTTATCTCTCTCTTCTTTTCAACCACAAATTTTTCAATAAAATAATATTACACGCAAATCCAAAATTTTTCCTTAATTTTTAACCACACATTCTCCATAAATCAACTATTCAAAAATAAATTTTCTCCCCCAAAATGGCTATCAAACAGGGGCTATCTAAACAAGTTGAATCACTATAAAATACATGATGATCACATAATAAAAAAGAATTATCACATTTCTGAAGGAAAAAAAATCACGTATTTTCATATATATACGTTGCAGACACAATAAATTGGATATTAGTAAGTTATATTTAAATTTTATTGCCGATTTCTTGTGGTTATGATGAAATAATCAGTACTTAGTAAAAGATGAGTACCGATAATCATTAGATCATATATATATTCTTGTAATCACGGATTTGAAAAGTAAAAAAACCATGTCTTTATATATATATATATATATATATATATATATATATATATATAAAATACAAATCATATGACATCCTCGACGAAAGGACTTAACAAAAAGGACTAGTGCTGTGGGACATAGGGTAAAAAATATTGCAAGGACCTGACAAAAAGACTAGTGTGATAGGACGCACGTGTGAGATTGTGACTATCATACTTTATCTACACACCCATCGTATATACATTGACCATATTTTACGTATAACCAAACAACAATAATTTACACACATATCAATATGACCAAAATGACATGTAATCGAGTCATATATATCAATAATAACAAAAAAAAGGCCTTTGAAATCCTCAAATGTCTAAATTTCCTAATGTTCATCGACCATAGTATAAAATGAGCATAGTGATCCCTAGTGTAAGAAACATGTCTAGCAATAAGTTCCTGAGTCACATCGGCCTACCGAGTGGTATGGATAACTCAGTCACACACAATGTCATCTATAGTACAAAACATATAAACATATGAACAATAATTGTGAGTAAATAAGGTGGTGCAAATGAGTACATTGCATACACGTGGGGCTGAAGTTCCAGTTATAGTGTACCATATGAGCTAAACATATATGGTCAAAGATAAGCATGCTATGGCCAATACCCGTGGGTTCATTCTAATTGCGAAGACTCAAAAAACTGTACTCACAAATTACTGAATAAAATATGCTTGGCCTAAATATATGGTGCTCGACATACCTCTCCAGGCCATCGGCTTACCTCAGACATTCTTATACACCAATTCAGACCCTTAACTCTTAACATTAGCTATTTAGAGTGGCCATCCGAGAGCCTCTACAAGTGTGTATATCTATAACTATAAAAGGAACTCACACTCATGATCAATAATTCAAATATTCAACAAGAATGATGAGGAACAAGGCATGCCAAATGAGCATTCCTATGCTCCATGCCAAGTATAAAGTGGGGATGAGAATTCGAACCGTTAAAGTCGAAAATCGCGGTTAACCAAATCGAATGGGAAAGAAAAAATCGAACTGATGGTGCAATGTGGTGGTTATGGTTTTGATTTTAATAACCCGATTCATGGTGGAGCGGTTATGATATTTAGCGACGGTACTCTGAACCGAATCGATTACCTGTTAAAAAATAATAATTGGATAATTAGACTTTCCATTATTTTTTTCCAAAAGTAATTGGGCTATTTTGACAATTGAATTTCCCCAAAATTCTAGCCCAATGAACATTATTAAGTAAACTCTTATAACCCATTAATCTAACTTTAAGTCTCTAACCTTACACGACTACACGTTAAATCTGAAAATTGGAAACAAAAGTTACAAAACACTCCTCCACTCAACAAATCCACCGGTGCTCTGCTGTACATCAGCTTTCATCGTCAGTTTGCCATTGTGAAGGTAATTATTGTCTTCAGTCAAATATGAGTAAAAATAGCAAAATATCAATGATGAGGAACAGATAACTAACAACTTGAAACTTAACTCACTCTTTCATGTTACTTTTCATTCATTTTCTCTGCTTTCTTGGATACTTTGAATTTGCAAGTCTTGTACCTTTACCAATGACATTTATAATCTCAAAGACGGTGTTGCTATTGCACTCAAACTCATGAATTTGTTAATAAAGTTTTCAACATAATGGTTGAAATAATAATGATACTATTTGCTAGTAAGAGTCTTGACCTATATTGATAATATTGTTTGTTAAAATCGAATTCTGCATTTAGAAGTTGAGATATTGTTTGTATTTTTATTTGGAATATTGTTTGCTAAATTGATATTAAATAAATTGTGTTTTTATTTTTTTTGACTTTTCTTCATGATTTTTTTCTTCAATTTGACGATTGGAGTTTAGACTTATAAAAAATAATTTATTTTCGTGGTTATTAACCGAACCGTACCGAGGCAAACCGAATCGACTTACGTGGATATGGTGCGGTTATGGTATGATCAAATATTTGGTGGTGCGGTTATGATCTTGGTCGAACCGAACCATTGTCATCCCTAGTATAAAGCATTGTAATGATGTCAAGAGGTAATGTGTTCGCTAAAATTATAAACCGCAAGTACACGGGTCGTGCTCAAGTAATAAAGTGGACCTTTAAAATTCGGGTTGTCAATCTCTCGAGGAATGTATGCTTTAGATTACTCGACTTTAATTAATTTAATTCTAACAACAAAAATAAACACACACACAATAAAGACAATGATTTGAAATAAGGAAAACTAACAAAAAATCTACAAAATAAGAAAATATAAACGCTTGGTGATTTTGGAGGAAAATGAGGTTGAGATTCATGGTTTCATTTAAACGTCGCCTAATTAATTTCTCAACAACCCAATTAACCAATTACTCATTTACGATGTTAGACCCGACTTTCCAATTTTAGTTAATTACCTCTCTCGAGTGAAATTAACCCTAATTGATTGGTTTAACCCACTATATCTCTATGTTGATTACAACCAAACAACCGCATTCAAGATTTGTGAAAATAGCTCATTGGGTCACCTAGAGCTAGTGGTATATCTCTATCCACTACACAAACCTAGGGTTTTTACCATTTGGTCTAAAATGCATAATCTTCTCTCGTACGATGTACAATTCACTAAACACAATCATCTATTGGCTACATAAATGAAAATGCAACAAAAAACAATAGTAGAAACGCACGAGGATAATCAATTTAAAATCAAAGAGCAAATATAGAAATTAATTAAAAGTTAGGTTAAACTAATACCACAAATCCCAACATAATCAACTAACCCATTTTATACATATGATGAAAAAGGAGAATATTTATATAATATATTACACATTTGACAAAATAAATGAGGAAAATCAAAGTTTAAAGATAAAACTCTATTTTCGAGCTTGAACTTGATTTCTCCAAAACTTTGTAAAATTTTTGATTGAATCTCCTTGTGCTCTAGATTAGCTCCCTAAAATATACAAACAAAAGAAAAGAAAAAGAAAAGAAAGAGGAAGAAGAAAGAAAAGAAAGAGAAAATGGAAGAAAGGGGAACGTCTCCCAGCAGAGAGAAAAAAAGAAGACCCCTGCCCCAAGAGCACATCTCCAAGTGATAAAAGGGGAATGTGGAGAAATTCAGTTTTACTTAAGACTGTCGAGTCAAGGATTCGAATCCTGAAATATGGATTTGGCTCTGGGTAAGTGCAAGTGTATAAGCAGTCTTCCATCATATACCCTTAGAAGCATAACCTGCGATTTACATCTTTCACCAAGGCACAAGATAGGGCAGGTGAGAGCGCTAGTAATGAGGCGTAATCCAAAGGAAAAAAGACCCAGCAAGGAGGAGAAAATCTGATTTTAAAACAAAACCTAGAGGAAATTGCAGCTCAAGTCCCTAAGATTTTGAAAAGTTACAAATGGTCCCCAAACATAGAAAATGGCGCTGCAGTGCCACTACCTTAGTAACTTGGATTTTGGAAATCTTTGCCATATTTGCAGCTAAGTCCCTCCAATATATTGCACGGCAGGTCCCTCAACTATGATTTTATACATTTTGATCCTTGAATTTTCCTTTTCATTTCAATTTTGCCCTCCACAAATTTCACTCCAAATCCTCCACTTTCGGCACTTGCACTTTGGTCCTCAACTTCACAATTTTTGTACGCTTTTAGCCCTTTTTTCCTCATTTTGCCTCGTTCTCTTTCTTTAAGATTTTTGGCCTACAAAAGCAAATATTACCTAATTGTGAGTAGAATTTCATTTATTTAATCAATTAATAGCATATTTAGGTATTGAATAAGTGTGCAAAAATTAGTGATGGCAACGGTTCGGCCAAAATCAAACCGCACCACCAAATTTTTTGTCATACCATAACCGCACCATAACCACTTAAGTCGGTTCGATTCGGTTCGATTTTTATCTCGGTTCGGTTCAGTTAATAACCACGAAAATAAATTATTTTTTATAAGTTCAACCGTCAAATTGGAAAAAAAAAATTATAAAAAAAAAGTCAATAAAAACAAAAACATAATACTAAACCAATTTAGCAAACAATATCTCAAATGAAAATGTAAACAATATCCCAACTTTCAAATGCAAAATTTGAACTTAGCTATCATGAATATTTATGATAATTTATATTTTTTATAGTCAACCAACAACGAAAAATAAGTACACACATACCTCCAAGCAAACATAATCTTACAATGAACAACAATGCTAATGAAACAGTATAGAATATACAAGCATACTCTGAAATATAAGAGAAGAAACAACTATTTAAAGAGATGACATGTAAGCACAACACAAACATACCAGAAAAGTGATCCACCGTTGTCATAAATTGCGCAAACAGAGTCACAACAATCTTCCTCATCATTAGTTACAATGTCTTGTCTAGAGAAGAAAACAAAAATAGTGAAAAATACAGCAGGACAGAGCCTGTTCTAAAATATGAAAAATAAGCTTGTAACAATTCCATAGTTGAATTTGGGAAATAATAATGGAAGGCCCAATTAATTTATTTTTTTTTTTTAATTTTTCGGGTTATCGGATTGGTTCGGGGCACCATCACTAAATACCATACCCGCACCACCTCGAATCGGTTCATTAAAATCAAAACCATAACCGCCCCATTGCACCATCGGTTCGGTTTTTTTCGCCCCATTCGGTTCGGTTAACCGCGATTTTCGGTTTTAACGGTTCAAATTGCCATCCCTAGCAAAAATACACTTATCATGATGCAAATCACAATAATACTAGGTTTTGTAACGTATGTGATAACATGAATATTAATCTCTAATTAATGGACTTTTAAAAAATAAAATAAAAAAATTAATAAAACGTGCTTAGGTGCGCATTAAGCGATCAACTTGATTGTTGATCACTTAATTTCTCGCTTACTGCCAATGCGAAGCGTTTCGTTCGCATCGACTCATTTTTTAAAACATTGATTATTACTATAAATATAATAATTCAATTATAAAATTTAATGAAATCTTATAACAATTCCAGGAAAAAAATTGTAGAAAAAAATTGTGATGTTAAATTTTTATTTCTTATTTATTACTTAATTCAATTTCATTTATTTTTGTCAAATGAATAAATAATTTAATTTTATATTCCAGTCTCGAAATCCTTACATAAATTGGGGGTCATGCTGAAATTCTTAAAGAACTTGGTACTTATATTTATTGGGTTGGAATCCATTAAAATTTATTAAATTCCTTCTAATTAATGAAATCCATAGAAATCTACAAGTAGTTGAAGACACCTTAATTCTAAGCAAATCTATTAAAATCTGAATTGGAGACAACTAGGTTTTAATATAATATATTAGGACTCCAATTAATTATATATTTGCAAACTTATTAATTATTTATAAATTGGTCAAACTTCAATTTTAACTATACATTTTAATGAGAACTTAAAATTCAAAAATAGTCGTCACAATCTACCGGCATTCAAGGCGGCTCAAGTTTCTTGTCCCTCTTTACAATTGACATCAAAAGAGATTCATTTTCCAATTGGGTAACTCACAATATTAATTTTTCTACTATAATAAGCCTTCCCAATATCACCTCATTAACCGTGAGGATCCTCCAAAAATTTGAAGCATTTAATTTTTAAATAGAAATTGCTCACAAGGAATACTCAATGTTCTCATAAATCTATGAGGTAGACAATCTACGTACATTTTTGAGACTCGGAAGTAGTAGTTATACATTTCTCATATGATTCTCAAACCATTTAAATAAAATTTCCCTTCAAGAATGCTGTTAGAAGATTATACTTCTCCAATTTGTGTGGCTTCTGCTGGAACGAAATCCTTCGTACCATTAGTTGGCCACGTTTCTCACGCAAGGATTGTAATGGCCTACAAGGAGTGAGAAATAAACACTTGAAGATTAAGCAGGCAACTTTAGAAGAGATTCACCTAATAAAGTATACATAGACATCAAAAGTGATAAGAGTAATTGAATTTCAAGTTTCATTCATATTTTTCTCATCGTGATGTTGAACTTCTTATTTCCTTTAAATTTCAACCTATCATACTCTTTCACAATTTATAGTTGATGATAGCAATACCTGGGGGTGGATTTAGGGTCGAGCTGTAGCCCACATCCAGCCAAATACTAATAATAATATTAGTACGTTCTAAATTTTTGTCTCTGTATTAGTCCGTACTAAATTTTTTCCTAAATCCAGCCCTGGCAATACCATCAAGTGTTTCTTTCATAGCTCAATGAATAGATACCGATTAAAGATTTTCAATCAGCTTGATGTTATTTGCTTCGTTTTTGGCCATCATCCCCTTTGAAACAATAGTGATATGTTTGGGGATCCTCCAAAACATATCTACGGAATACTAAGCCTTCCTAGTATTGCCGTATCTACCTTGAGGATCCTCCAAAAATTGAAGCATTTAATTTTTAAATGGACGTCACTCATAAGGGATACACAATGTGCTCATAGATCTATAAGGTAGACAATCTACGTGAAATTTGAGACTCAGAAGTAGTAGTTATCAATTTCTCGTACCACTAGTAAAATTTAAAAATTATTTCCCTTCAAGAATGCTGTTAGCTCATTTTTAAGAGACTCTTTAATTTTAAAGTGCATAATTTACAATTTAGAAAAAAAAAAAAAAAAAAAGTTTTAAGTACTCCAACTGCTCTTTATCTTTATTTTAAAAAAAATTCACTAGATAGCCTCCAAATTATTATTGTTAGCTTTTTAAAAAAGAAAATAGTTTATGTTTAAAGAATCTCTTAGAAATACTCCTAAAAAATAATACTTCTTCAATTTGTGTGGCTTTTGCTGGAACAAAATCCTTCGCGCCATTAGTTGGAAAGTTACTCAAGCAAGGGTTGTAATGAACGACAAGGAGTAAGAAATAAACACTTGAATCTTCAAGTCAGCAACTTTAGTAGAGGTACATCTAAAAAGTTTACATAGACACAGGGATGGAACTAGACATTTTGTATTGTGCGATCAAAAATTAAAATACAATTTTTTTAAACGACATTCTAACATTTTAAATTTGACTCTTTGTACAACATCTCTATCAAATAATTTCCAAAATAAAGAAAACTAGAAAGGGATACAATGAGCTTATATCCTAACGACAATTAATGGTGCATGGAATAGACGGTAATTATCAGAATTGTGAGTGCCCTTTCTTTAGCTTCTCATTCATTTTTCATCATTCATCTGTATATGTGGGGTTGATTTGAACATATAGAATTAAATATCAATGCCATTTGGCAAATGACTCATCTGTTTCCCAAATCAATGAACTCTCTTTGGTTAATTCAATTTTTTTAAAATCAAGCAAATTGGTTGTCGATTTGTTACCTGAATGAAAGAAAAATCGCAAAATTAGCAATTTAGCACAAGTAGAGAAAATATGAAAATATGAATGGCGGTCTCCAACTCTCCACAGCAGACCGCAATGTCGATTCTCTCTCTCTCTCTCTCTCTCTCTCTCACAGAGGTTTACGTAAAAATCCAAATGCAATTATCCAAATGAAAAATCAGGTCTTCGACAAGTGAAGGAGCCGTAAATGGGATTAGCAATATATAAGGCTAGAGTAATTTACAAATTTATAAATTAAAAACAAAAAAAAAGTGACCCACATGACCCATGTGGGTCCATCCATGCATAAACATTAAGCCCCCGTTTGATTCTCATTTTTTCTAAAATTCATTTTTCTCTCTCTTCTTTTCAACCACACGTTTTTTAATAAAATAATATTACACGCAAATCAAAAACTTTTCCTTAATTTTTAACCACACATTCTCCATCAATCAACTATTTAAAATACATTTTTTCTTCCAAAAGTGATAAAACAATTGAATTTCAAGTTTCAGTCAGGTTTTTCTCTTTGTGATAATGAACTCCTTATCTCTGTTAAATTTCAACCTACCATTTTCTTCCACGATTTATAGTTGATGATAGCAATGCCGTTGAGTATTTCTTTCATAGCTTAATGAATTGACACCACTTAAATATTTCAATTAGCTTGATATCATTTGCTTCGTTTTTGGCCATCATCATGTTTGGGGGAACTAACGTCATTGCTAATGCTCTCAAAAATGAGCGTGTTTTGCAAACAATACTCGACTGAATTAGACAATATGAGAAACAAGTTTTGAGATTTTTTAATATTTAGATCGATCTAATACTGAATATTAAACGTGCCTTAATTGTGTGTAGGTTAAACTTAGGTATTATCTTTTAATAATAGATAGTAAATGATACGCTTTGTTGTACACATCGAAAGAGATTCCACTTCCACAACAGACGGATGAAGTTCATTCATACCCCCACCACCTGAAAATTGCCTTGCCCTTTTTTATTTGATTCGTCACTTCAAAATGGTTGAAAGGAACAGAAAGGGTGAGTGTACAATTTTATTTTATTTTACATTTTGCTGACACTGTAGACACACACAAATGGTGGGGCCGTTTGTGTCTACATTGTCAAACTGAGTGTACAGTTTAGATTATACACTCAGGTTTTCTCTTGAAAGGAAACACCATTCTTTTTACTCAAAGTGCTTTGAGAATCTTATTTTTTGTGTTAACTTTAAAAAATGCTCGTCTTTACATATAGATTACTAGATTCTAGAATTAGAAACCCCCAATTCTATATTATCGAGAACAATAAAATTGTAGAAAGAAGATAGACACATAAAAATATCCAAGTGTTATTAAAGTTTGCTTCAAATTGAGACTTCGTCATTTTCCTCTATTACAATGATTCACTATTATGAAGGAAAAAATGGAAGAAGAAGATTACAATTTAAAAACACATACATAAAACTCTTCCTATTTTTCCCCTTTACTCTCTGTCTTTTTTGTTAATCGAATAAACCTTGTCGAGAATTCATTAATAAGAAAAAATTTAGGCAACCGAAATAACAATTGTGAAACTCCTAAACTAGGGGGACTCTGTGTAAAGCAATAATTGTTGGAAATTGACATTAATAAAGTTGGTAACACTTGTTGGAAATTGATATTGATAAAGTTTTGACCAATTATTTGAATGGATCTCGATAGTCGCACGTAAGGTTTCTTTGATCAAGTGTTTTCTACTAAAAAAGAACACTTGATGAGTTGATGTAGCTCAAGTTTGACATTTGAATATGGGTCCCTAATGGTCTTTAAAAAAGAGATAATCTACATGTTAGTGGATTGGGTCACATGGGCTTTGGGCTTTGGGATTTAAAAAAAGGTTGAACCCTAATTGAGGGTCCCACATCATTTCTGTTCTGGAGCATCGTGAGGGAGATAAATTTCAAGTTATACTTCCAAGGATACATGGTGGAAGACTGTTTGTACACTTACACTTACTCAAAAGTCAAATCCATATTTTAGGATTCGAACCCTTGACGCGACAGCTTCAAATAAAACTGGATTTTTCACCCTCTCCTTTTACCCCTTTGGGCTTGATTTAGGTTGGACTTGTAGTGGGTCAAAGATGGTGTATATATATATATTATTTTTATAAAAAAAAATATAATATATATCATATCATTTATTAACTTTCGAATTTTTTTTGTGCATAACACGTGACAAACTTCTAAAAGGTGACGATTTTTAAAATTTGTTTGTCTGAACAATTGCTGTCCATACACGTTGCGCCTGTTTAAGACACAAATTTTCAGCAATTGTGTCTTTTGACACACAAACTTTTCAACTTCTACAAATTGATCCCAGCTAATGGATTTCATTCATTCCAAATTCTCTTATGCAAAAATAATATTCCTTTCTTTTCTGTATTATTCTGTGTTCTTCATTTCAGTTCCAAATTCTATTTTCTTGCATATATAAGTTCCCTTTCGATTTAGGTAGAAAAAAGATCAGTAGATTTATTGGTCTTGTAATTAGGAGTGCCACTATTACAAGTCAAGATCGTTATATTTTGAGAGACAAGTATTGAAAATTCGTCGCACAAGTGCTGAACATTATTGTTTTAAGGAGAAATAGTCGAATCCTAGCCTCGACCATTTCATTGTCTACTCTATTTCGTTCTATTTGATTTTCAATAATAATTAGATTTCACAACTTAAAAATTAATATATATGAAGTAAATATCCGTCGTACCCAACTCTGATTTTGATACTTCACTCCACTTTTAAATATGAAGTGACCAGAAATCAATGGGAATGTGACGTCATTTATAATATTTTGTAGGGTATTATTATTTGTCACGCTAAGATATAGAAGTGATATAATTTTTACAGTTATAATGCATACTCAATGTTGTCACGACCCCATGTTCATCACGGACATTAGATCAAAGTTGTTCTAAGATAATAGTTTGGTGTCAAGAGTCAAATATCAAGTCAATATATATACCATTATACCCGTGACAACTCCCCTCCCTCGCAGGGCATATCAACAGTGAATTGCTAACTTTTTTCTTAAGAATTCATCCTTTCCTTTGGCTTTTTCTAAAACTTTTTCTTGTTTAGTATGCAGTAAAAGCTGTACGTACTGTGGATTAGTTTTTGATGGTAAGAGATCGATGCAAACATAAATAAATTAAATATTTTAAAAATATTATTAAACTGTTCTAAAAATATCAAAGGGAAGGGTTGACGTGAAATTCTAGAAAATACCATTTTTATTTTACACACAAAACAGAAAACAGATCAGAGCCACAGAAAACGCCACATACGTGGAAGATAATGCGGCCACAGTTGTGGACCGACTTTATATTCCCCTACGATCTTGTTACGTGTACGGTCTAGATTTACCTCCCTTTCTTCTCTCTATAAATAAAGGTAATTGGGTTAGCCATTAAATTTAAATTGCTCTCTGTCAATTCCAGATAAAACACGAGAAAATGTCTTGCTGCGGAGGAAACTGTGGCTGTGGCTCTAGCTGCAAGTGCGGCAGTGGCTGTGGAGGGTGAGGCTTTGTTTTAAATTTTTATTTAGCTTTTCATTTGCTATTCCGTTTGTTAATTTTCATAAAAATAAAAATGGATTTTATAAGATCAATTTGAATGCATAAATTATGATTGCAGGTGCAAGATGTACCCCGATTTGAGCTATTCGGAGGATCCTGCCACCACCACTGAGACGGTCATCCTTGGCGTTGCATCTCAAAAGACGTATGTATATTTAGTTTGAATTTCCCAAATTCTGCTCGATGACCTCAATTTTAATTACTTTTTGCAAAGGAATATGAAATTAATTCATGAATTTGTTGAATTTTTAAGATATTTTGAGGATTCCGAGTCCAAGATGGGTGCTGCTGCAACTGAGAATGGGTGCAAATGCGGAGATAATTGCACTTGCAATCCATGCAATTGCAAATGAAGCACTAGCACTATGTCAGGATCTAAAGCAGAGTTGAAGAAAATTTTTAGTATTAGTAAAATGAGTTGTGTGTATGTTGAGGGTAAATCATCATAATTAGTTGATGATTATTAATATGTGCCTCTATAATAAAGTGGCCATGAGAGTTGATTTGTGGCTGGTTAATGGTATCTAGTTTATGTATAAAGTAATGGATAATGTTTGTAATATCATATTTGCTTAATTATATAATGAAAAACTAATTTCGTTCATTTTTTTATTTTTATTTTTTTGCCCTTTTTATCATCTGAGAAAAATTTCATAGGAGTGAATCAAATTATGGTTTGTTTTAATCCGTTAGAATAGAAATTTATTGCAGGCGCGAGAATCATCTTTCATCTAAACACGGGATTTGGCTTTCAAATGGCAATTTAACCCGTCATGATGATTTGATCCGACGGGCCTCGCTCTTAATGGACCTAAAAAACTCGTCCCGACGAGTTGGTGGGATGGGATGGGTCGGCCCATGGCGGGATGGGATGTTTCATCTCGTGAAAAAAATAATTAAAAATAAAATTTTAATAAATTGTTAATTTTAAAATATTATTGAATATATTTACAATTTTTTAATATATTTTAAATTTAATAATTATATTATATAATTATTAATTTAAAATTTTACATAACTAACAATTGATTATATAATTTATAAATTCGATCATTCAATTTTTTTATTATAATTAAATTATATAATCTGAAATTATGAATTATAAAAGTTAAATAAATAATTTTTTGCTTATGAAAAATTTATATCAATTAATTAAAGTAAGTTAATATCTTGATCGAAAATATTAGAATTTTTTTTAAAATATATGGAATGACTTTTAGATTTTTGGTTAAGGGTTGAACTTTAAATAATAATATGACTCCAATTTTTGAAAATGTAAAAAAATTAAATTAAATGGGGCAACAAACGAGACAAATTTTTGTCCCGTCCTCGTCTCGATTCGCCTCGTCCTCGTCCCGTTCCGTTTAAGACAGGGCGGGGCGGGACACGGAACGGAACGAAATTGAAGGAAGGTGGGATGGGGTGGAGATGTCCCGCTCCATTGCCATTTCTACACCCGAGAAATTTACTTTACATTTTCAAAAGGGTAATTATGTCCTCACAACATTTTTTTATAACTGAATCATATTTTATTTACAAGGGATGTTTTTAATATTCGCTCACTTTTACTTTTGTGATCTCAATTTTTTTTGCATCGAAATGTCATTTTTAATCTTCAATTAATTAATTAATATATTTTATCTTTAATCACGATTGTCATATAAATATTCCTACTAATGTGCATTGAAAAGATGAACAAATATAAGTGTAAAAATAAGTAAAATTTAGGAATATGAATTGTAATAAAAATGTAGCGTAGTTAACAAAATTTGTTGTTTTAATAATATTTTATTCTTTTAAGAAATGTCACTTTTTCAAAGTGTTTACAAAATTGTTATTTTTGAACAATTTTACCCCTCTAGAGAATTTAAATATCATAGACGTTCTTGAGTCAACCACATAAAAAATTGTACAAAAAGTTAAAAAAAATAATAATAATAATAATTAATAATCTGCGATAAACCATCTCACAATTGTACTTGAAAATCTACTTTCCATTTAAAAAGGGGAGAGAGATCTACTGTTCATCTTTGGACCAAAGTGCTCACATTGAAAGTTGGTTTAAAATCGGTTCAACACTGTTGATTAAAAAGAGCTGAAAGTACACCGTGTTTATTAGATATTTTCCACATTCATATACGAATGGGGTAGTTTTTTAGCTCCAGCGATTTTTCATCAACCCTAATTTCCTTCCTTTCGCAATCTCAAAGAATTAGAAAACTGTAAATCCTTTAAAAAAAAAAAAAAAAAAAAAAAAAAAAAATCAAGTTCTAACTAAGAAATTGAAATCTTGAGAAGACACTTCAACTTGTTTTGTGTATCATTCAACTTCCTTTGAACCGCTCTTCAAATTTTACGAAAGAGGGCAAAATCTGCACAGAAAGTATACCATGACTCGTTCAAGGATTTTCATCTCTTGCCTTTTGTTGTGAATGTTTCTTCTATTTCTATTTCTCTTTGTTTGATTTCTTCTTTGTGTTTAGAGTTTATAAAATTTCAGTGACATTTTTGCTTCTTTTTGTTGTGTGTATTTGTTCCCTTTTTTCTATCTTCATTTATTTAGTGGACTTTTCAAGTGACTACTGTTAAAACAAATAAGGAATCTCAAGTAGTGTATGTAACCATTAATGCTTGTATCGAAAGCTAGAAAAAAGCAATGTAATATTAATTTCGACGTGAGTTACCGTCCCCGAGTTACTCTCTCTTAGGATGTGATCGTATGACGATAGTTTTGAAAACTATCATCTACTGTACTATGTAGCATATGTAAAATAATCATCTTCCTTTTACGTGCTTTACTATAACTGATTTTGACATTGAAATCACGTTTCATGTCACGTGTAATATCAGTAGGATCCTACGATTAGGTTGAATTATCCAAAAAAATTTCAAAATGTGCTCAGCAATTATAGAAGTTGTGGCATGTTGATGTGCATTACGATGAAAATTTACGAAACATGTGTGTACATTGTTGAATTTATGGATTATGAAGAATACAGACTACTTCACAATCGAAACACTTAACATCCACTTGCAATTATTGGCCGCGCATATAGCGGTTAGCATTTTTATACTTGACCTGCTTAGGTAAAATTGAAATTTGTGGTGCAAAGCAAGTACATGAATTTTCAAGTACAATTCTTTCTTGCTCAAGAATATTTGCCTTTCGACAAGATCGAATGTATTCACAGTTGCAATCCATTTGTTTCTATCCGAAGTCCTGAAATGTGATGCCATTTACTCATTAGCAACAATATTAGCAGCTTCTGTACTATGTAATGGATTATCCAAGTTCCCATCTAATGGTGCAAGCTCAATATCAAAAATTAATGTTTCAGGTGCATTATCGTTTGAGACACTATACATTTGATTGAGCTCATCATGTTATACGTTTTAGTGAACATCCGCCGCGACAAACGAAATATTTTGAAAATTTGTATCTCTCCCCATTTTGACAATTGGAAGCTCAATTTTCAAAATAGTAATGCAGATAACAGTTTTCCTTATGTATATATGTACCAATTTAAGTCTTCATATTTGCATATTTCGGCCAAAGGCATATTCATGTTCGGAACTTTGAACTTCAATTTAATTTAATTACGGGAATCAAGAATACCAAATTTGTCTTCAACCGTAACAAATGTCCGGTTAGGATAATACTTGTCGTAACTACAATGAAAGTGGTTTTGTCCCCTCCCCACTTCCATTCGTCATCCACATTAACATATTTTTTTCCCCATGCGACATGATGAATCTTAAATGACTACTCATACCTGAAAAGTTGATACTGCAATGGTAAGAATTCTGCACACTCAATAGTCGACATTTAATAGCATAAAAGTAACACTTTCGAATATTTAAATTCATACAATAGTAAAAGGTGAAATCAATGGTTGAAATGTCTATTCCAACAGTTTTCAAGTGTTGAATTTGATAGTTAAAATGTCTAACCCGACAGCTTATAAATGTTGAGTTTGACAATTGAAATGTCTAACTCGACGGTTTCTAAATGTTCAAATTCGACAGTTGAACTGTCAAAACTATTGGAAAACATATATATGGGTGATTGAAACAAATTCTTCATCACGTTAAGTATGTTCATCAATATTGTACTACCGAATGACAAAATACTTTTTTTTTTCAATTAATTTGCACGGTAAATCATTAAAGAGACAATCCTTGAAAACATGTTTTTGGTTTGATTGGAAGAAATTATTCAAAATATTAATAGTGATAATCAATTCTCAATTATAATATGATAACATCTTTCCAAATAAATAACTCAATGATTCATTAAATATGGAATCTTTCACGTTCTGTAAAGGGTATTGATATATTTAGGGCTTGTTTGCTCCAGATTAAAATCTGATTTTAATTTGAGTCAAAGTCAAACAATCAATATCAATCACATCTTTCTTGGGTCCCACAATTTTTTAACCACACATTTCAAAAATTTCTATCACAATCTACTAAAAATCTGATTTTATTCCCCACCAAATACCCTCTTATTCAAAAATATTTCACAAATCAAAGAAATAAATGAATAATAATTTCGAATAAATATGATCATGTTGTGTTTAACATTTCAGAAGTAGTAAGTTATAAAATAAAAATATAAACAATTTGTAATATGCTAACCTCTCAAAATGGATGATGAATCCAATAATAATGTCTTCTCGATGAAGGAATGAAGAATATGGTTAAAAAGTCAGGGTTTGTTAATGGTAGAAGAAATTTGTTTATTTCACTTTTCAAAATCTTTTATTTTTTATTAACAAAATTTATATTACCCAAATAATATACATATATCCTATGTTCATAGTATAAAAATTAAATCATCACATCATAGTATTAATGACATTCAAATCAAGCATTAATGAACATTAAATGCTCCTAAAAATGTATTACTAAAGGTATTTTGGACCTTTCACACCTTTCACACCAAAAAAAAGTGATAAATTTTTAGCACCATTAGTAGAAATGACAAATTTTGGTTGATTTTCAAATTTAGTAACATCTATGAAAATTTCGCCACTGACCTAATGTAAATTACATACACATAATAGGTGATATGATTAGATTAGAATTTCTTCAATTAGATAATAATAATTAAAAAAAAAAACATTTCCACTTTTTATTTGAGACCTTATGTACTACATTATCTATAAAGTAATATTATTATCCTAAAAATTATGTTAGATGATCTTACAAAGTAGGATTAACATTAGAACGACGATCTAGTTTGTGCTCAAATCGTTATATTACCGTTCGCTTTGGGAAGATATATACCTTCTTATCTCCATAGTTTTGTTTTGCTCTCTCCACGATTTGAGTATCTATCTTATGAGATATTTAAGTTAAATTTTAGTACTAGTTAAATTGTCCAACTGGATTCGAATATTGGGTAACGTGACAGAAAGCCCCATTTAAAAATGGACAATACATACGACAGCTTCAACACAGAAAAATGGTTAACACAAACATCCTTCTGAAAATCTCCCTAACAAGTTAAGCATACTAAATAGGTGTTAAAATTGAGTCAAATAACGTTACAACATAAACAATCAACAAGACTGAGCAGGTAAAACAGATTCAAACAACAAGAAGTTGTGCTCTTAATTCATTCAAATACTCCTCTTGCAGCCCTACCAAATACGTTATGCACCTGCAATTGATTCAATCCGCATTTTCAGCTGAAATTTCATTGCCAAGAATTCGGTGAAATATGGAGATTGCATTCAAATAAAAGCATTACCTGTTTTGATGTAAGGCCTATCTTCTCCAGGTCATTTAACTGCAACCAACCAAAAAGATGCAATCATATAGATAAGATTTTAACGTCAATTATCCCTTTTAACACTGTACAATACTATGCGTTCGCATTACCAAATAATTCTTGAAAATAATATATCTTACCGACTTCAATGGGCTACTTTCTCTTTGCTCGATTATGTAACTGGCCATTTTTTGTCCAATTCCCTGAACGAGTTATGCAGATGGTTATAATATGAAAACTTTGTAAGACGACAAATTGTAATTTCAAGAATACAAGTACTTAAAAGATGGATACCTTCAACTGTAGTAGCTCCTCCCTGATATAGATAGAGTAGTACAAAGGCATGAGAAAGAGAATAAAAATCAGTACAATACAAAATATGCAAAAAGAAAACATGAAGCTCGAGTAATTTACCTGCTGGCTGCATTCAAAAATTCAATGTATTCTTGCGCAAGAGAGCTCTGCCATTGATTCAATAGATTTGATCAGAATCAGCAAGGAAATGATATTCGAGTAATGACTATTGACATCAAATCCTCAACTTACCTTCAAGTTAGAGCTCCGAGAGTTAAATTTATCAAGTGGGGTGCATTCCCCTTGGAATTTGTTTTCTACATTTAACGGATTAAAATTTGGCTTAGGAGTCTTCGGATCAGAAGGATCCAAATATGTCTTGTCCACGTTGGAGTTAATAGGAGAAAGAACTTTTCTCTGAGGACTAAAAAATCCTTTATTTTTCTCACTAACTGGTGACAAATGAATGGAGTTGAGACCATTGATTGTTTTCATTTCCTCATCGTTCACTGGTTCATCAACAAAAGAAAATAAGATCATCAATCCATATCGATTGTTTCTGAAAGAAAAGTAATTTTCACTTCCTTAAAAAACAATTCATCGGCATCACAAACCAACTGAAAAAGTATCAGATTCTAAAGCATCCCCTTCAGTAAGAGCATCAGACTTGTCTTTCATAGTTTCAGCAGCAGCGAGGACATGAGCCTGTCATATATCACATAAGAATAATATTTATAGAAGCTATTGTCTTACGTTGTATGCATACAATTTAAACAAGCTCCAAGCGATATCATTGAACCACGATATTCCAAAAATAATATATCAGTCTCCATCCTGATTGGCAACTTCTGATATCCCTACTACCTCTCTCAATACAGTTTTCTTTGTACAGAAGCAATGTTAAGTGCTTGATTGGATAATATTATAAGTTGATGAAACTGTAAGGTGATAGAAATCAGTAGTGGATAAGTACGGAGCGACAGTGCAAGTATGTCTTTTAACCCATAAATTCTTAATCACGTATGGGTCTAGCATGATAATCGGCACATTAGTTTGAAAATCAGTACTTACTTGCATAGAAGGATCTACATAACCCCCATTTTTAAATAAATTTCCACCTTCCACACACGGAATCCTGTAGATTACAAATGGATTGTTTAATAATAAAAACCAAGACATAATGTCACGTAATGAGTTTTTAACTATTACCTCTGTTTCAAATTGCAAATACGTTGGCTGCTAACAAACTTTGCTTCTGAGGAGTGAAGATTTGTTCTCAGTTTCATTGCCGAGTTCACAGAACTAGGAGTGCTACCAGTAAATGGAGAATGTAATCCAGCAATTCTTTGAGCACTCTTTGTTTTGCCTTTTGATTCTAGCCAGGCACGAAGCTTAGCCTCCATGTCAACTTTCACCATAGGAGTAGTGTTTTTCTGAGCTGAGGATACAGAATTAGAGATGTGGCGAGACCTAGCTGCCAAGCTAACTGTATGAACAGATTCTTGATATTCCCCTGGGTTCTAATGCCAAAGAAGGTTATGTTGATAAGAATCTCAAAAGATATTTTACTTTTTAGATTCAACAAGATGTAAAAGATCAAATTCCTACCAAGCAGGCAACCATAAGAGCGTGACTTGTCCCTCCAAGAGAATCCTGCAATATGCGCGTCAATTTGCTTTCTCGGTAAGGTATTCTGGACATGCCGTTATTTAGTGCATAAATCACATTTGACAGTGCAAACAAAGACAGGTTTATCTTGGCACTTTCTTGAAGACGAATTCCGTCATTGCAAGTCCTCCTGTTGTCTTCATTTCCTGATTAAATTACATTAAAGGATTCAAAATGAGTAAAAGACTGTTGCTGAGATCCATAAATCAGTTAAACGGATAGCTAAAAAACCTGCTAAATCAATGAGGTTTAGCTTCCCAGTAATCATTTTTCCAACACTATCACGAGAAGGGGTGGAAATTGTAATCACAAGCACCCCGTGGCTCCTGCTAGATACATCATTGAGGCTTGTACGTGCAACCTTTCTCCTCTGAAGAGCACAAGAGAAAATCTCATGGAATGAAGACATTGATTTAACTTCAACTTGAGTCAGTCCCTTGAGATGAACATGCCCATCTTTGTCTTCCCACACCAAGAACTCATGTTCTTTAAGTTCTAAAAGATCATAACATCGGTCCAGGTAGACTTCATAGTATGATATTGCAACAGTACTTCCTGTTCTCTCACATGCAGATAGAATATTGGACATGGAAAGTGACATTAAACCTGGTAGCTCATCACTGCCCTGCATAGTCAATTGATTCCAAACACATTATGCACATTTATACACCATCAACGAGGTTACATACAAAACAACCACTAATTCGATTAGTATCATAGATTGTTCAGTTAATTTTCAAATTTTTTTCCAAACCACCAGAATGGAGGAGTATTGATTCATGCCCAAAATGAAAATAAAGTACTAACTTAGGAGGGGGCATATGGCTGGCCTAACCTCCAGGCAATGAAATACAGAGCATAAGATTAAACAGGTCCATAGGATTGAGGCTAAAGCAAGGAGGAGTACAATTCTATATTTCACGTGTTTTATTATAGTCACTAAATTCATCGAAGTTCACCAAACTTTTCCACATTCCAACTTTGAGAGATCTAATCCTTCATCAATATCACTGTGCATGTAGCCCAAGGCATCACCAGGGTAGTTAATTTCCAATCTAACTCAATTTTCAGTAGAAAAGAATAGGAGCTTCAAACTTATAATTAGAGGAAAAGCACATTTTCATACTCATCACGCCTCTTAAAGACTGAATGTCTATTTGCTGGTTGTGGAGAATGGATTAAAATTTGGAGGCACATCGGAAGCAAAACAAAAAGACCTGCTCATGGAACCAATATCTTATGCCAAGTTGAAAAACCAACTGATTAATAATAATCTTAATTTTTTTTTTCATAGGCTTACATATCCTAATTTCTGACCAGAAGTAACATTCCATGTACAGGCTTTTCATTACCAATCTATATTATTTGAAATCCCGAGTTATAGATGTGTGTGTATCACTCTTTGCTATTAGTACTGAACCTTTCACATGGAATTACTGATGATTTTTCTAAAAATGATTTCTATTTCTTCCAAAACAACTTTTTTTATAGCCCATAGAAAGCAATCTCGCTTGAATTTGAAGGATACCTCTTGAGTGAAGGCCTTGGTGATCTCATGCCTAATAGCGATTCTCTGAGTCTGTTTTCTCTCTTTCCTTGATTCCATCTTATTTTACAGGCTCGATCGAATTCTTTTGTACAACCCCACCAAACCCTAAGTGTATTACAATTAGCCTTCCGAAAAACTTCGACAATTTTTTACGCATTAATATCAATTGTTTGCCCACTGTTTGGACTGCGGTACAAACTCTACAAAGAAAAGCACTTCAAAAATTTCTTAGCTCTGCAGATATCAGTTTATTAACAGCGGAAAACATTACTTGGAGCATTAATATTCTACCATTCTTCTTGTTTTCTAGGGAAAACTAAAAGAAGAAGTCCAAACACTTGGTTCAAACAGTGAAAATTAAGATTTTGATGCGTAGGCTTAGAACATACCGTTATATTCTTCTTGTTTACTAGGGAAAAGTAACATCAGTCTCAAACTCTAGGTTCAGATAGTAAAAATTAAGATTTGATGCACAGGTATTTAGAAATCAAACCTGCATCGTGTAAGTCTTTCCACTTCCAGTAGCCCCATAAGCAAAGACGGTTGCATTATAGCCCTCAAAAATTCCTGGAATCAAAGGACTCACTTCTCTCTGAAAAATTTCACTCACGTTCTTGTCTTCTTGCCCAAAAAATGCATCCAATTTGTAACACTCATTTCGACTACATAAACAAGAAAAACAAAACAAGAAAGCCTCATATCAAATCACTCATAAAAAACCACAAGTCGAAATCTTGAAAAATATGATTAACACCCACCTAGTTTCTGGATCTTTGAGATGAACAGTAACTTCATCACCAGATGTCACAGATTCCGAGTTCAGAAGAGAAATACAAGAGATGGGATTGGCATTTTTTGAAGAAATTTCATGAGGGAGGAAAGGCCGAACTCTGATGATGACCCTGACCTTTGAGATTGAACCGGGTTGCTGGTGCTGGGAGTGAATTTTCGACGGGGTGTAAAGGTTCTCCATTTGAGTTGTGTCAAAAGAACCAATTTGTGTTGCTATGTCGAAAGAAAAATTCTCAAAAATAGGAGAAATCTGTCAATTTCTTGGCGGAAGATAGAGAAGGATGAAGATGAAACTTTTGTACCGTTGGACGTTAAAGAAGAGTTTTGAAGTTTGAATTACTTTTTCGAAGATTTGAATTGCGCTTTGGCCCACTGCTTTGCCTATAGAATAATAATATCAATACGGGCCTGTGAACCGAAAAAGGAAAACTAGAACCCGAATTTTTTTACGAGGAAATTACATAACCCAGGTGTTTGAAGATTACAGATCGAAAATTAGGGATGAAATTTTATTATTCACAAATCAGATATCAAAACACACCTCATCCACCCATTTATCAAAACCATAATTCATTCCCATAACTGTCTCTCATTTCTCTCTCTACATTTCTCAATACTCATCTCTTTCTCTCTCACACGACAATCAACATCCCCTCTCCTCTCTCCCCCTATTCCATCTTCTCTCTATCTCTTTACCGGTGATGTTGGACGCCACGGGGAGAGGATCGATGCCGCTGCAAGAGAGCGACGTCGACTAGAAGATTGGCACAGTTACAAGAGACCAACGTCGACGGGAGAGTACAAGCGTCGCTGCCAACTACAAGCTCCGTCATGCCGCTGAAAGAGGAGCGTCGTTGAAAGAGAAGCTCTACCGCTATCATGACCTCTGCCTAGGAGGTGGATTCTTTTGACATGGTTGGATTTTTTGGTGCTTTCCGACGATTTTTGAGGTGATTTTTGTGATTGTTGGTTGGTGGTGAATTTTGAATGGTGGTGATGGTGTTTACGGTGATGATGACTAAGATTTGTGGTGGTGGTGTGACGGTAGTGGTGCTATTATGGTGGTGGAGGCGATGGCGGGGTGAGGGTGGTCGCAAGTAACCGCAGTGGCAGTGGCAGTAGTGTTAATGGCGGAGGTATGTGATCCACTATTTGGTGTATGTAGCCAATTATTTTGTTATCTGTGATCAAATATTTAATTGTGACTTAAAAATTTGATCGTATGTGATTGAAAAATAATTTGTGGCCATTTTAATTTGAAAATCTGTAATCGACAAATAAATTGTGATTTATAATATTTTCAATATATCATCGCTGAAATAATTTGTGACCAATTAATTTGATAATATAAAGTTGTGACATATAAATACGCATCTGTGACCATGAAATGTATAATTGTGACTTTAATATATTTAATTAATAAAATATTTTTCGTTAATTAATAAATACCTGATTCTTGCATTTTTAAACTTTGTGTTTGAAAATTGATTTAGTGCATACTTAATACCTCATTTATTATTTTTTTGTTCCCCTTTTTATTTTTTTCATATTACATCTCATGTGATGTAAGGTTGCTTCTTCACTTGTTGAAAACAGTACAAATCTTTTTTAATTTTGATAAAAATTAGATTTTATATTTTGATAAAAGTTGATGAAAATTTTCATTAAAAAATGTTTGGTCCATCTCAATTATTTTTTCTCATACTTTAAATAAAATCATTTTTTTTAATACCTCCACCTCATTCTTTCCTTGTTTTTCCTCACTTTCTTGATGGAAAGTAAGGATAGCAAACGGGTTGAGTCTCTCCTTAGCGCTCAATCTCAACTGTGCCCATGGGATGTTCGGGCTTGTATTTAGAGGAGCTATGGTTCAAGTTGAGTTACAAAATTTTTCATGACCCATATTTTATTTTAATTTTTAAAAAGAAAAAAAGAGTTGGCTCGTGAGTTCATGAGTTCTCTCGTGTCCAAATGAGTTAAAGAGCCGAACCTAGCATTATTTTGTGGACACGAGCTGAGCTTGGGTGTTTAAAGCTCGTTTGACCCATTAATGCCCCTAATGAAAAGATCAAGATATTGAGCCCCTGTTTGGCCCCTATTTATTGAAACTCATTTTTTTTCAAATTCATTTTCAATTATATATTTCATGAAATTCACAATTTTTATCAACTTTTCAACTACACATTTTATCAACTTTTATCTAAACTCCAAAAAATAAAAATAAAAATAAAAATCCAAACCAGACAGGGCCGAATGAAACAGCAATGTTAGATCTACAATGAACTTCATCGACCATTAAAATCATTTGAAGGAGCATGACGAAGGTTAAGGAGGCTGAGAGCACAAATAGAAGGGGCATGGCCTTGGGGAACTTCCTTTTGCTAGCTTTTACATATTTTTTTGTTATTATTCCTGTGAATTTCACCGGGGTCCTCGGTCTTTAATAAGTCATGTTCCCAATCTTTTAAAACTGTAACACCCATGACGCTTAGCTATTTGAATGTCAAATAGTCATATGTGACATTCATGTGATTTCAAGAATGGATCGAAGTAAGGGATAAAATTTACAAACATTGAGTTATTTTACCATATTCAAATTTCTAAATAAAAGTTGAATTCATCATTTGAATTGTTTTAGGATGAATGAAATTTTCTTGGGAAACTTTACTGTTGGGTTTTAATACCCAATAAATCTCCCGGACGATGATGTAAACTCGATTTTATAATCAGTCGGCTTTAGCCAAATGACTGAACGTTGGATTGACACCACCGTTGAAATGTCCCGACCCTAGAATTTAGTTGGGTCATTCGAAGTAGCCTAATTAATTAGAGCTGCTCATGACCCGTTCTCCACCTACTTGGACGGCTCACTTATTGGAAGCCCATTTATCTTGTATCCCACTTTTGGTACTAATTGGGCCTCGACCCAATTAGTGTGACCTAACCTAACTTACCTTATTTACTTGGGTTTGGGCTATATTAAACTCGGCTCTCTCTTTCTCCCCTTCTCCCACGCCGTTTTCTCTCTTCTTCTCCGTGAAGTTCTCCCTTTGTGCTCCTTGCTACTTGGGCTTCTGCTGTGTGCAACCATACTATCTTCCTCTCTGTGTGAGTGTCCCTGTGTGGGTGAAGATTGTGGGAACCTAGTGTAGCAACCGTAGGTGGAGAAACGTGGATGGAAAGGGTAGGTTGGTGATTCTTGGTGGTGTCAATCCGTTGGAGTAAACTGAGCCCGGGTTTACCTGTATGGTGGTCGATATTTGCTCAACATTTACATTACTTGTCTAATCTTTACTAATTATCACGTTTATGTTTTCAACATTATTCGTGGCATTCTTATTATCGAATAATCACAACTTGTCTCTGGTGATGGTTTCTATCTAAAAAATTCATTAAGATGAAATTGGAAGACTTATTTATCCCCATATTTTTAAATATAAGTAAAAAAATTATGAAAAAGTATTTGTTCATAATTTTAAAGCATGCTAACAATGTTTTTGGACGAAAAACGACGCTAAGTAAAAAATTATTAATTAATGAAAAGTTAATGATACAAATGTGATGAAATAGAAGTTTCAAATGAATAAGGCTAATAAATCTTTAATATAATTAAAATATTGTGTATTTATAAAACGACATGAAGTGTTTTAGAATATTGTATTTAAGTACTTTCAAACCCTTTAAAAAGTAACTATTACCTTATCTTCAAATAAGTGACTTAATGTTGTTAAATTTCATCAATTAAAAACTTATTTATATAAACTATGCTTTCAATTATAATTTAAAAAAAACGCTACTATTAGTCTTAAAATATGTTCCAATTATTCTGTTGACTTCGGTTTCTACAACGGTTACGTGACCAACAAATTCCAACTTCACTCATCTTCATACGTATGACTCCTGCACACTTGGACAAATAGTTAGAAGTACATGACCTTTTTCAGAAGCAATCGCGAGCACTCAACCGGTCAATCAATCAATTGGTATAGATATATTTGGGTGTGGAACGTAAGGAAGACGCGAGCCACTATAGTATATGGGTACTGATGTTTATAAGAGAGTAAAATGAGAGAGTAAGCGATATTACTTGAGTGTGTAAAATTACATTACTTTTAAATAATATCAAGTGTGAGCTTTTATAGTGGAAGATAATAAATGGTTATCATTGGATGAAGAGACAAGTGGTTTCATTTTAACGATCGAGACACCTTGTTATAGCCATCATTCCATAAATTATAGGCTCAAGGGCATGACTCTGAAAAATAGCCAACTTATAGTCTAGGGTTGACATATGAAAAGTAAACTAATAAATTGATTTGATAGGATGCCTGCCGCAAAGAGATCACATCAATCAATTATAAAGAATTTTTCAGCGGAGTTGCCTCATATTCTTGAAGCCTATTAGCTTCGGATTTGTGTTGCAGCATGTCGAATGGCCTCACCTCATCCATGGAGGGTTCAACCTCTACATGGAGGTTCAACAAAGTGCATCACTTCAACTACTTAAAGGCCTCGAATAGAGAAGGTTGGATAGTGACGTGGAGTATGAGCCTAAGATCAGTCATTATGTGATTGCCACGTGACCCTTTTTTGGAGCCTCATTGGGTGAGATGTAACAATTCCTATGTAGCCTCATGCCTCCCCCCCTAGGGAGGGCAACTGGTCGGTTTAACCAAAATCATAACCGCACCACTAAATTTTTTTGTCATACCATAACCGCATCATAACCACAAAAGTCGGTTCGGTTCGGCTCGATTCGTATCTCGGTTTGATTTGGTTCGGTTAATAACCACGAAAATAAATTATTTTTTATAAGTCCAACCGTTAAATTGAAAAAAAAAATTATGAATAAAAATAAAAACACAATACTAAGCAAATTTAGCAAACAATATCCCAAATGAAAATGCAAACAATTTAAAGAATATTTTTTTGGCCTTTGAGAAGTTAAGATAAAACAACAAAAAATAAGAGAATTATAGACAGATTAAAAATCACTAATTTAATAACATACAGATAATTAACAATCAGTAGACATACCAAAACTGCTAGCAATAAAATTAAAGTACCCAACTAAGTAAATATTGTATTAATTAACAAAAAGGAGGGATAGAATTAGGGAAACCAAATAGATTAATGAGCTCAACTTCCGCGATCAGTAAAAGAAAGAGGAAAAGATCATAATCAAGAAATTTGCGTTTGCATTCACTAACCAATAAAACGTAAGAGATGACTCAGGGAAGGAGAGCCTCATATAAAATAGACTTGTCAAGACCAATTCAAGAAATATCTCCATCTCAATCACAAACGGTGTTGTTGATTCCAATTTCGAATTTTCTTCCTTGTCGTCGCCCGTCTCTTTAATATTTCTTATTTTCTGTGTATTTTCAGTGAGTGAGTGTGAGTAGGGTTAAGTTAAGGCAAAACAATTGGGTTAGTATGCCGGTCATGTTAACGGGTTTGTAAGGTAATAGACCATAATTATACAAAGAATTATTAAAAGAAATCCAATTGTCCAATTAATTTTTTTTAAACGGGTAATCGATTTGATTCGAGGCACCGTCGCTAAATACAATACCCACACCACCATGAATTGGGTCATTAAAATCAAAACTATAATCAATCCATCGCACCATCGATTCGATTTTTGTCGTCTCATTCGATTCGATTAACCGCGATTTTTTGTTTTAACGGTTCAAATTACCATCCCTACTCCCACCCAAAACGAAGAAGTTAAAATACACAAAGCAATTCCTAATTATGATACCTAGCTCTGCAAAGATCAATACCCTATCAAACTTGATTAAACAATGTTAGTCCCTCCTTAATCTTGTCTTACAAGTTACAAGTATCTGTTACATCTTCTAAAAAACTTATCTTAGGTTGTGTTTGATAGCAGCCTTTTTCCTTTAAAAAAGAAATTCATTTGTCAACTTTATCAATTTTGGCTATTTGATTTCATAAATTTGTTTGTGAAAATGATTTCAACCCACCCCCTTCACTCGCCCTTATTCCTCCAAATTGTGGAATTGAAAGTGATTTTCAAGGCTTGTTTTTTTTTTTTTTAGAGCACATTCTAAATTCAATGGTAAAAAAATTTATTCATTTAATTGACAATTTGCATATAAAAACATAGCCAAACGAATACAAAAAAAAATAATAATAATAATTCAAAATTATTTTTTTATTGTATATATATTTTTACTTTTTGACAATTCAAACAAATTTTATCACCAATTGTAAAAAAATTTATCCTAAAAATAAACTATTTGCATGAAAAACAAAACCAAACAGAATAAGCGAAAAATTATACTAATTAAACACAATTAATTACAATTCCCTTTAAAACAAATTCTAAACAGTTCAATTTTCTGCAATTCGTTTTCTTTCCACCCAAATTTCACATTTACAATCAAACGAACCCTTAGATTTATCTAGACGAAAAAATTTAATTATCGTCTAATCATGTTTTTTCATGTTTTAGAATACAGTTAAAAAGATGTCAACTTATAAAATTATGAAAACTCCTTAAATTTCATTTCATTACATCATATCAATCAAACTACAACTCGAATAATATCGGATCGCCCGATCCACGGTCCACAATTACTGGGGGAAGCGACCCGTTAAAGCATTCGGCGTTTAACCAATGTCTGTAGTAAAAGTAATATGCCGTTTGATGCTCAACCTCTAGTCAATAACGGTCCCGTGCAACCGTCAACCGCCGTTAAATCGCCCTTTCTGTTTACTCACACAAATCTCGACGGCCTATAAACGGCAACGTCACTGAAGCCCTAACAAGTATTCGTTATATACGAAAAATATATAAACATTTCCTTTTTTCTTTTCTTCAACATCCAACGGACATGGTCTTTTCGCGATATGAAACGCATAATTTTCTCTCTCTAAAAAGTGAGATTTTGCGTTTCTTGGGGCTCTAGAATCCGTGAGCTCGAGTTTTAATCCATTAGTTCAGTTGCCGTAATTATTTTTTCTTAAGATTGTTGAATTTCAATTTTTTTTTCCAAATTTTATGCTTCAATTTTTTAACTTGGTTTTTGATCAATTTAAGTATTTTTTTATGTTTAACTAGCTCTTGATGAATTGGATTTATCTTTCTCAGGATTTTTTTGATTATTATTAGTAGTACTTGTTTATGAGATCTGTGGGTAGCTTAATCCTATCATTGGTGCTAATAATATTTAGTTAAGATCGGATTTTTTTGGGTTTTGCCTGAATACCGTCAGAGGGTTTTGTTACGAAGAGGCAATTGAAATTTGATGTTTATTTATTGGATTGGTGAATTTTCAATTTAGGAAGTCTGGGATTTGTAGGTGTGATCAGTTTGAGGGATTAAATGGCAGAAGTGAAACCAGAAGAGGTCTGTCCTGATAACAAGCAATCAACAGCTGTTTCGAGATCTTCCGTTTCCGAGAATAGTGGCAGTGGTGCACTTAAGTCACCGGGTATAAGTAGTCCCACAAATATATCTCCATCTCATAGGTAATGTTTTAATGACTTGTTAACTATGCTCATTTTGAATTAAATATTTGTTAATGTATCTTGTGAATTAGGATTCAATTTGTTTTTCAGTTTTAGTTTATGTTTCTGTTCATGTACCCAAGTTTACTTTTTGGTTTGATTGTATAATCTCTTCTATGCTGAATGAATGTACTTTTCTTTGAGATCTATTGCTTTATCCAGTACTTTAATGGTTATTGCATGTCAAAGGTTGCACTACATTCAAACTGTGTCCTATGATGGTTGTGTTTCTTCATTATGTTATGGATTAATATTTGTGAACATTGGTGAAACTAGGAGGTTATGAAATATATTTATTTATCGTTAAGTAAACCCAATAGAAGCATAATAGGAATGTTTTCTCATGTAAATGAATGATTTAGCAAATATTATTGGAGAGGATGCCCTCAATGGTAAGATGCTATTATCACATGTGAGCAGCACGTGTTTCTTTATTTGGCTCGCTCTTTTGCTCTCAAGATATGACCTCACTTTCATCTGACAATTGATTTATAGATATTTTGCATGCTTATTGATCTTCTTACTAACTTGAAATTTTAAAAAGTGTATACACGTGAAACATGCTTGAAACAAGGAGTTTCTGAAATAGATTTATTATTGGAGAGGATGCTCGCAATAGTAAGATGCTATTATCACCTGTGAACAGTGCTTGTTTCTTTATTTGGCTCACTCTTTCACTCTCAAGAGATGACCTCACTTTCATCTGACATTGATTTATAGATATTTTGCATGCTAATTGATCTTCTTACTAACTTGAAATTTTGACAGGTATATACAAGGCTTTTGTTCAGTTTAACATAACAGTTCACACTTTTATGTATTTTTCCTGTACTTTTTGATGTAGCATTTATTGACTTCATACACTAGAAGCTCATTATACAACCACTGCTTGCTTTGTACAATTCTTATGATTTTTAAGCCATGGGCAGATGATTTGAAATTCATTGACATATATATGGTTTATAGGAGAACTACTGGCCCAATTAGAAGAGCAAAGGGAGGTTGGACTCCAGAGGAGGTAATAAGTTTTCTTCAGAAATGTGTATTGATTGTGCAGATACCAATGAATTATGGGCGGCATTTATTTTAGTTTCATGCTGATGACAAATGAGTTCAATGCTTGTTCTTAAAACAATTACACAACTTTAACTCGATATTGTCTTGTTTTGGTTAATTTATTTGTCGCTTGAGTTTAACTTACACACGTGAGAAACTCAATTAAAGTTTTTTGTTGTCTTATTCATTTACCACATTTTCTTTATTATCTTTGCTTTCTCCAAGTCGTATACGTGCTTGTTGGGGGTTTGAAGGGGAGGCGGGAGCTCACTAGTGAAATATGTCTATATCTGTTTTGCCCCAAAACTATCACTTCCATGTTGTTCTGCTCATGATTATCGAAACTCTTGAATATTTTCTGTAGGATTATACCTTAAAAAGAGCTGTTGCAGCTTACAGAGGGAAATCTTGGAAGAAAATAGGTACAGTTTGTTACTCTCTCTTTTATCCATGATACATTTTGTAAGAAATGACCTCTTGAGTGTGAATTGGATATGCAATTTTGTATTGATTTTACAATCTTTTAGTACTACTTTCTATATTTTACATCATTTGTTGTTCAAGGAAATTATTTATTGAGGAACGTACAGTGGGTGTTTAAGGTAGTCATAAATAAATTGTTTGATACAAGTATGTCTAGGTTTGCATTTTAGTTCAACGGATGCTGTACTGTGATAGCACTAGGCTGTAAGCAAAAACCGCCAAATCGAAAAATCAAACCGAAACCGCATTTTGGAAACCGTTACTTTGGTGCCACGTGGACCCGTCAACGAAATAGTTTTGAACCAAACCAAACCGGTCAAAAACGGCTTGGTTTAGGTTTGAGAAATTTTATTGTGGTTTAAAACCAAACCGGACGGGCGAAAAAATATATAAAAATTAAAATATTAAAAAAATAAAATTTTCTAAATTGTAACTTGTAAGACTTTTGTGTTGAGCTTTTTATTTATTTTTAAATGATGCTCATATATTCCATAAACTCTTAAACTGAAAGTCTGAAACGATTTATCAAGCAATCCCACGTTGTATTCTATATAAATTACTATCACCAAACAATCATCAACTTATATAAATCGCATATTACTCCAATGATTAAACAAATTTCAATCAAAATCAAAATCCTACATTGAATTGGACATCCTTTAAAAAATTATTGCAACTTCTAGTTCTGTCGATTATAATTTGTAGAAATCTAGATGAAAAGTTTTGATTGGATCAACAACTATGTAATCAAAGTGAAAACAAAATAAAAATTTCGGATCTTAGAAATGAAATTATATATTGTAAATAAATTTATTTAGGTATAGATTTACTCAATATTCTAATTTGGTTTGAAAATCAGTTAATCAAAGAATTATAAGAAGGGAGAAGAAAAGAATAAAAGAGAAAAAGGAAAGTGTTAGGGTCTAAAATGAAGAAGGAACCCTATTATTTTTTATAAAAGTGATTGAAAATTGAATCATATATTTTACCAAAAAAATAAAAAAATTCTATGAGAACCGTCCAGTTTCCGACTGTTCCCATAATAGAACTGGGAATTGGACCGAAATCGGTTGGTTCTTAATAATTTATCCAAAAATCAAATTATTTTTTAGAAGATCCGAAACAGAATCGACCGGTTCTAAATGATTTCGGTCTAGTTTCACCGGTTCTGGAAAAAAATGTCCACTCCTAAATTAATGACATAAAAGTAGACAAACAAAAAAATATACAGCAAAATCGGTGGTTTAAAATCGGACGACAGGAAAAAAAATATACGGCGAAACCGGCGATTTAAAACCGGACCAAACCGTTAGGTTTAGGTTTGAGTTTTTTTCAAACCGTTCAAAATAATTTGGTTTAGGTTTTTGTTTTTCTCAAACCGGTGTAAACGGTTTGGTTTGAAAATCTGTCAAAAATCGGTAAAACTGGACGACTTACACCCCTAGATAGCACAATTAGAGCAGAGTGGCCAAGGAGGATTCATGTAATTGAACCCACATTTTTTGGGAACAAGGCTTAATTTATTCTTGTTGTTGTTGCTGTCACTGTGATAGACTAGGCCATCTCAGAAATTATTGACATCTGGTTTTAGTCAGTTGTTTCATTATGTTATGTTCCATACAAATATTGATGAATGGAACTAACTTATATAGTATAGGACGTAGGTGTTACATTGGAGTTAAACCTCCTTTTTGCCTAATTTGGAACGTCTTTAATATATTGCATTCTTAAGTTTCAAAATGTATGGTTTACTCGATTGGAATTTCTTCCAAAAAAATTTCTCGAAAGAGTCGAAATTTATTGTTGTTGTATCTCGAGTATATATTTCCAGAATTTATCCATGGTTAGAAACATTTTCATTCCATCTTGATACTCTTTTCAACTCTCCTTTCAAGTCATGCTCGAAGAATATATCCTGTATTAACGCTCAGATTTATGCAGCCGAATTCTTTTCCGATAGGTCAGAAGTACAATGCTTGCATAGATGGCAAAAGGTTCTCAATCCAGAACTTGTTAAGGGACCATGGACTCCCGAGGTTGACAGCTAGTTTTCTTCCCTCTTTTATTGACATTTTTCTTGTCAATTTGAAATGCTTTGTTTTGATGACTTGTTGTGTTTGTGATTTCAAATTCATATTGCTTTCTTTATTTACAGGAGGATGAGAAAATTGTGGAACTGGTAGCTAAATATGGACCTACAAAATGGTCTATTATAGCAAAGTCATTACCAGGTCGAATTGGGAAACAATGCCGTGAGAGGTAAAGTAAATAAAATATAACCATTACTATAACGTTCAACAGTGCCAGTTGATTTATGACAGATCGATCATTGTTCCACCATAATTTCGTTTATTTTTTTTTGACAAGTGCATTTATTTTATTGATTGGAGGGCCTTTTTTGGGCCAATCACTTGCACACATTGTGTACAAAAATAGTAGAGTTGTTGTTTGGTCACACATATGGGTTCTGGCTGCCAAAAAAAAATTGATTTTGAAATTCGTACTAGTACAGATATTCTAGTGCCCCCCTCTTTTGATGCTATTGCTATGTTTCTGAACATGATACTCACACATTTACCTATTAATATGTATATGCATACAAAGCTTTTGAAAATTGACTGCTATGCAGTGAACATTTTTTTTTTTTTTTTCGTTTAATTTATAATAGGGACTGTGATTTTCTGAAATTCTTTTTATTTATCTTTAATTATTTTGATTTGTTTGTTCTTGAAGTAGAAAGTGTTTTCTAACAAATTTCAGGTGGCACAATCATTTGAATCCAAATATTAAGAAGGATGCTTGGACTTTGGAAGAAGAACTTACTCTACTGGGTGCTCATAGGACTCATGGGAATAAATGGGCTGAATTAGCAAAGCTACTACCTGGAAGGTACTGTTATACATGCATAAAAATTTTATATAAGAAGAAAGTAAGATCTATTTTGTTGAGCCACGTAATGAAACTCACACCTGGATTTTGGGGAATGCATTACAGCTTTCATATGGGAACTACTAACCTTAAAGCTTCATCTAATTTCATGGTCACCTACTCGTTTAAAAAGTCAGAATGAAATAACTTCACTATTTATATCTAATTTTAGCATACAAGATTATCTTTCTGTAGATAGATATAAAATTCCAAAATGAGGAAGAAAAGGCCTTAAAGGCATGGATGGAGGCCTGAGGTTGGAGACCCCTCCTCTCTCTCCAAAGGATAAAAAGATTTACATTTCACCTTAAAAATTCATGAGTTCTCATATTGATTTATTGTAATTTCTATCTTATTAGTAAGCGTTAGTCTCATTCAAGCCTTTATTTTTTTTACTGTCGTGATACTAAATTTTTATTTACACCATATTTTCTGCATAAGTTAATTTGGTGTTTTATGTTTTTTCAATCCACATTTTAATTATTTTTGATATTTTTTTCTTGTAAATCGAGTTCAGCATTCATCTCAAGCTCCATGCCTGTCCCGCAGGTTCTCTTTGTTGATGAGTAACGAATGAAACTTAGCTATTGTACCTTCCGATGATGTTCCTGAACATCCTATCATTTTTCAATGAATCATGTTTCGCCATGAAGAAGAATTTTCAACACATATTTGTTTTACCTGGATGGAAATGTTTTTAAATCGCTTCTAAGTTGCCACCATTTTGATGCTTTTGACTTTTGATTTGTTTACTGGTTTGTTGCATTCTTTGCATTGGTGGATACCCTACTTAACACAGAAAAATGGTTATTGTAGACTGTTGGACCAGTTTGGTATAATTGTTTTTCCTTACATATACACAATTTTTATAAATGGGTATCTTGTACCACATCGAATCACATAATCTAAAAGTTTTAGTTGTCATAAAGGGGATGGATATATATACACACACACACTTTCTTTTCAACGTGTTATTTGCTATTAGCTACAACAGTAATGAAGTTCCCAATGTGCAAATAATTGAACTTTCTTCATTTTGTACTACGGTGCTGCTGTTTGAAGCGGATGAGTGAATTTTGTCTCCATAACATGTAGGTTGTGGATGTAAGTGAAGATTCTGAATGTTGTAAATTGAAAAGAAACTTCCTGAATCTTGTTTATAGGAAGTGGGTTTAGCACTGAAGTTGTTTCTGTCCAAATACCCTTTAGAATGCTTTTGCCTATTTCTTTTCTTCTGCGTATGTGATTAAAGTAATTTAAAATTTCGAGATCATTAATAAAGTAGTTGGAATAAGACTTGCTTGAGATGAACTTTTATTTGTTCTTCAGTTTTTCTCCTCCATTACATCCAAAGCACCTTTCGGGTTGACAATTTCTTGTGTAGGAGTAAACAAATACTTTTGTTTATTTTATGCCTTGTTTGAGCCCCATTTTTCAATAATATATTTTTCTCCAAACTCATTTTCATCCACACGTCCTCTTAATAAAATGATTTTACATGTAAATCTAAAACTTTTTCCTACTTTTCAACCGCACATTCTCCAAAAAAAATCACTATTTCAAAATCTATTTTTACCAAATATTGGGGCTCAAACAAGGGATATATTTCATGGAAAAGGATATGATTGCTTAACATTTAATGAAAAAGGGTTACACTCTATTGTTTCTTGCACACAGAATGTTGCTATGGGCAATTCTTGTTTGTAATGGGCTTTAATCTGTGCAGGACAGATAATGCAATCAAGAATCACTGGAATAGTTCTTTGAAGAAGAAGTTAGATTTCTATTTGGCTACTGGGAACCTTCCACCAGTTGCTAAGAATGTTCCCCAAAATGGCAGCAGAGTTGTGAATAGAACAGTTTCAATTGGAGAATATCTTGTTTGTGCAAATAAAGAACCAGATTCAACCGCCTCAGTTTCATCAGGAGCTGTAGATACATGTAAAATTGAAGATGGGAAGGATAAGCTAGAAACTATTAACGAAGTTCATGATATAGCTGGATCATCTAGTGATCCCCAGAATGAGTCTGCTGATCTTGAAGGTGCTACATTTGAGTCAATGCCATTGGAAGTAAATCCCATTCATTCAGGTACAGAATGCAGGTTTGAGAGCGGTGGAGCACATCGTGTAGTTGATCAATACAGAATAACTGAAACCTCATTGCATGATAATATCCCCTTATACGGGACACTATATTATGAGCCACCACAAATGGATTCTAATATTCCAAATATTTCTCGGATGCACTCTGAATCAGAAATTAGTCCAATAATGTCTCCCGTGACTTTCTTCACTCCACCTAGCATGAAAGGAGGAAATTTGTTTGCACAAACTCCAGAATCTATATTGAAAATTGCTGCCAAAAGCTTTCCTAATACTCCATCCATATTGCGAAGAAGAAAGTCTGGAAGTCAGTTATCTGCACCAGCGAGTAAAAATTGTGGGATCGATAGGGAAGCAGTTGAGGAAACATGTCAATCTACCAGTGAGTATGATCATAATCAAATGAATAGTCCAAAGAATATGGAGTTACAAGAGTTGAGTTTGCATAGAGATCTGTCTGGCGAAGTTGACATTGGATTGTGTAATGGCAAGTCCTATAATTTATCTCCTCCATATCGGTTAAGATCCAAAAGGACTTCTGTTCTTAAGTCTGTCGAGAAGCAGCTTGAATTTGCATTTAAAATGGAGCAAGAGGGCCGTGACAAAAATATTAAGTCTGAGGATTCAACGGTCAGAGAAATCCCTCCTGTAACAAAGTTCGTCTATACACGTCAGAAACGGTTATGAGTGAGAATGGCAATGTAAGTATTGTCCTGCGTTCAGCACAGCTAACTGATTTTTCCTTGTCCTTTTTATAAAAAAACATAACGACATTATAAACAATTATGCTGTTGCTGATCTCTTATCAACAATAGTTATTTACTCCATTCATTGTTTTTGTTTGTGTGATCAGCTAACAAGGGTTGGAAATTGCTAAATTTGGTCAAGAACTTGTAGAAATGGCAACTGAACTGATTCGAAGTGAAGAATTGATGCGTTCTAGATAGGACTTATAAGTTAATAAATACCAGAAGCATACAATCTCATTCTTGAAGATAAACTGGAGTTCGTGTTTGGTACGTCTTCACTTGTACCATCTTAGCCTCTCGGTAAAAGCACTGGGCATGCTAGGTTTCTTCATTGTATTCATGCAAATATCAAGCTTCATTTGATTTGTACAGAAACCCTCTTATAAATGGAAATAGGAATGTTTTTATATTCATAGCATAGTTGCTGGAATTCATTATCTTGTTCTTGCAAAACTTAATTAGGTTGAGACTTGAGAGCTTATTTAAATTAATAAAATTGTTGAAAGTTTGATAGTATGTATTGCATTCTCCTATTGTTCTTATTGGTGCTAACTGCTGATCCAAGTACGAATTCACATACAGCGGACGAGTGGCTGTGGCAACTTCGCTGCTTCTGGTTTTCCAAACTTCTTTGTCTTTATGCATGTAATTCCTCTCTGATGATCATACAAATTGTCAGCATTGCCATTGACGAGCAGCAGGTTCTAGCATTTTTTACAGTAGATAGGTACCTCGATGCTTTTCTGTAACTAACAAATGTTATTTAGGTTGTTCATGTAGTCGCCAACGCCAAATTGCACTGTTATTCTGAATAATGGAAGAAAAACTCAAAAATCATGAAAAAGTCATTAAGTTCCTAAGGTTGTATATTTACATTTTGTGGGTATCGGGTATAGCTTCTTAACAAAATTATGAGTGGGGTAAAATTGTTTAATCCACATCTCAATTTTGGGAGATATTGCTAGAAATCTTATAATTTCTTCTTCGTTAGAACAATCTTTTCATTATATGTAAATGAGCTGGGAAGGTATAACATTCCCACATTCAAGCTTTGTACGGAAAGGAAGGAAAGCAGAAAAAAAGGGGAAAGAGTGCATAAAAAAGGGGGGAATGAGTTGAGATGGCTTCCCTTCACAATGTTTTTGTTTAAATCGCCTTTGACCAAATTGTTTAAAAGAAAAGAAAATTTAATTATTTAAAATTATTAAATATCCATTTTACCCTTCCTTTATAACCAAATAAATGATGAATTTGGGCCCCGACCCGGTTAAACCCATTTGACCAGATCTAAAAATTTTAAATCAAAATATCTCTAAAGAAAAAAAGTGTCATCCTCACCACTAGGACACTTAATAATGTTATTTACTTTGTTGCAATAACTTATTTATATATCTTAAAAATTAGAGTTAAATTTTCAAGATTCAAGGATTTGAATCTTGAACCTCTAAGGAAAAAAAAGTATCCCTTCACCACTAGGACATTCAACAATGTTATTCATTTTATTGTAATAACTTATATATATATATCTTGAAAACATTAGAGTCAAATTTTCAAGGTCCAAGAATTTGAACATTCAACCTTTTAGAAAAATGATGCTTTCCTCACCACTAAGATATTGATCAATGTTGTTTATTTTATTGTAATAACCTATATATATCTTAAAAAATTATAGCCAAATTTTCATGTCCAAATATTTGAACATTCAACCTCTTAGAGAAATGATGATTTCCTCACCACTAGGACATTGACCAATATTGTTTATTTTATTGTAATAACTTATATATTTTTTTTTAAAAATTATAGCCAAATTTTCATGTCCAAGGATTTGAACCTTCAACCTCTTAAAAAAAATGATGCTTCCCTCACCACTAGGATATTGAACAATATTATTTATTTTAATTCAATAACCTATATATAATCTTATAGTCCTGAATGTCTTAAAAAGTTAGAGTCAAATATTTCACTTTATTCTATATATGTATTATGTATTGAAAGATTAATTTTAATTAAAATGAATTGAATGTCTAACCAAATTTATGATTTCAAAATATATAAATAGTTAGTGACATTTAACTTAAAATCTTTAATTTTATTTCAAATAATTTTTATATTTATTTATAATTTTTAAGTAATGACCAACTAATCCAACCACTAAATTTTTTGTTTTTCCCCTTTCATCCCCTACGTAAATTTTTTTATGGCGTGCAAAATATACTTTTTATATACTCTAAAAGATATAATTGTCGTTTCATATGCTCTAAAACGATATAACTAAAGGTCGTTCCATATATTTAAAGTATACTTTCAAAATTCGAGTTATGTTATTATTTAAAATTCAACCCTTAACCCAAAACCTAAAGGTTATTCCATATATTTTAAATTTTTTTCTAGTTTTTTCGATCAAAATATTAACTTACTTTAATTAATTGGTATAAATTTTTCAAAAAGTAAAAAATATTTATTTAACTGTCATGATTCAGAATTTCAGATTATATAATTTAATTATAATAAAAAGATTGAATAACCGAATTTATAAATTATATAAACAATTGTTAGTTATGTAAAATTTTAAATTGACAATTGTATAATATAATTGTTCGATTAGAAACATATTATAAAATTGTAAATAAAACTAACCATTTATTAAATAACATAACAACTTTCATATCATTTTAGTACAAATTTGACGAGTTTGAAATCGTTCCGATTCAAATCATAACTACAATGATATAACTATTGTTTCTTTTCATAGAAAATGATAATTATATCATTCTGACTAAAAATAACGATTCGACCGTCCACAGCCACTCGCCATGCCTTTAACATACACAGGACAATTGAAAGAGATCATCAAGCGAGTTGATACCACTCGAATGACTTAGAAAGAGCGAACGAATATACTTGTTTTCAGAATAGTTCGAAAGTGGTACATAATCATAGGAACACATATATTTTCGTAGCTTTTTTTAGGGTGAGATCGAATTCACTTGATGATCTATTTCGATCATTCTAAATATGTTAGATGCATGTCTCGTGATCGTGGACGGTCGAATCATCATTTTTAACAGAAACGATATAATTATCGTTTTATATAAACTATAACGATATATAAATCGTTTTAGTTAAGATTAAAACTAAAATGATATCAATGTCGTCAAAATTGTACTGAAACGATAATGACATCGTTATGTATCAAACTCACGAAATAATATAATAACTTTCATATCGTTTTAGTACAAATTTGATGAATTTGAAATCGTTCCAATTCAAATTATAACTACAACGACATAGATGTCGTTTCTTTTAATAGAAAACGATAATTATATCGTTCTAGCTAAAAACAACGATTCGATCGTCCATAGTCACCCGTCATGCTTTCAACATACATAGGACGATCGAGTTAGGTCATCAAACGAGTTGATACCACTCGAATGACTTAGAAAGAGCGAACAAAGATACTTTCTATCTGAATAGTTTGAAAGTGGTACACAATAGTTTCTTTTAAATGGGATCGAACCCACTTGATATTGTTACAATATAAAAACTACACTTTTTTCAAAAACTACCATAACGAGTTTGAAATCGTTCTTAAAGTAAATAACGACTTACATATCGTTACAATAGAAAAAATTGACTTTTTCCACCATAACGACATTGAAATCGTTATAATGCTTCTATAACGACTTCCATATCATTACAATATAAAGACTACACTATTTTTCAAATACTACTATAACGAGTTTGAAATCGTTCCTGAAGCAAATAACGACTTACATATCGTTTCAATAGAAAAA
Organism: Osmanthus fragrans; assembly: GCA_019395295.1. Lineage (NCBI taxonomy): Eukaryota > Viridiplantae > Streptophyta > Magnoliopsida > Lamiales > Oleaceae > Osmanthus > Osmanthus fragrans. The sequence goes on from CM033343.1 coordinate 3,318,006, forward strand.
ATTGACTTTTTGAACCATAACGACATCTACATCGTTCCCGAAAGACATAACGACCTCCATATCGTTACAGTGTAAATAATAAGGAAAACGTCATTTATATCGTTTCTTTACACAGAAAATGATAAGTATATCGTTATGCGTAGTAAGGTGTTCTTGAGCATCCACGATCATTTGACATACCTTCGACATATGTATAATGACCGAAAGAGGGTATTAAGTGGGCTGATAGCACTCGAATGGCTTAGAACGGGCCAACAGAAATACTTTCTTAATATCGAAACTAGTCCAATGTGTTGGACTACTATAGAAATACAAATGTTCCTCAAGTTTCTTTGGAACGTGATTAAACTCGCTCGACAACCTATTTCGGTCATCGTATACATATGTCGGAGGTATGTCGAATGATCATGGATGTTCAAGAACGTTTTACTACGCATAACGATATACTTATCGTTTTCTATGTAAAAAAAGATATAAATGTCGTTTTCCTTATTAATTGTACTGTAACGATATGTAAGTCGTTATTTTTGGAGAACGATGTAGATATCGTTATGACTCAAAAAGTCAGTTTTTTCTATTGAAACGATATGTAAGTCGTTATTTGCTCCAAGAACAATTTCAAACTCGTTATGGCAGTCTTTGAAAAAAGTGTAATTTTTATATTATAACGATATGGAAGTCGTTATCTAAGTACGATAACGATTTCAATGTTGTTATGGTGGAAAAAGTCACTTTTTTCTATTGTAACGATATGTAAGTCGTTATTTGCTCCAGAAACGATTTCAAACTCGTTATGGCAGTCTTTGAAAAACAGTGTCATTTTTATATTGTAACGATATGAAAGTCGTTATCGAAGTACGATAACGATTTCAATGTCGTTATGGTGAAAAAGTCACTTTTGTCTATTGTAACGATATGTAAGTCGTTATTTGCTCCAAAAACGATTTCAAACTCGTTATGGTAGTTTTTCGAAAATAGTGTAGTTTTTATATTGTAATGATATTGAGGTCATTATCGATGCACGATAACGATATCAATGTCATTATGGTTCAAAAAGTCACTTTTTTACGATAACGATATGTATGTCGTTATTTGCTACAGGAACGATTTCGAACTCGTTATGGACGTCGTTGAAAAACAGTGTAGTTTTTATATTGTAACGATATTGAGGTCGTTATCGAAGCACGATAACGATTTAAATGTCGTTATGGTTCGAAAAGTCACTTTTTTCTACGGTAACGATATGTATGTTGTTATTTGCTCCAGGAACGATTTCGAACTCGTTATGGTAGTTTTGGAAAATCAGTGTAGTTTTTATATTGTAACGATATGGAAGTCGTTATCGAAGCACGATAACGATTTCAATGTCGTTATGGTGGAGAAAGTCACTTTTTTCTATTGTAACGATATGTATGTCGTTATTTGCTCTAATAACGATTTCCAACTCGTTATGGACGTTTTTGAAAAATAGTGTAGTTTTTATATTGTAACGACATAGAAGTCGTTATCGAAGCACGATAACGATTTCAATGTCGTTATGATGAAAAAAGTCATTTTTTCCTATTGTAACGATATGTATGTCGTTATTTGCTCCAATAACGATTTCAGCAATGAAAAATGACTCTAATTTTTGTTCTAATAACATAATGACTAAACAATAAAGTTATAAGTCACGATAATATGACAAATTCAAGTTTCGCTACCAACTGTTTGGTCATTACAAGTGGAGCGAACATGACCGATTTCTTACTCATCATTCACAAGTGAGGGTCTTAAAGCTCCTAGCTGTAGAAGATGATGGAGCCATCTAAAGGGAGGAATTTACTAATTTGCTACCGCTTATTGGGCTCAGGTTATCCTTTGCAGCAGAAGAGACAACATTCCTGTCTCGCACTAGTTTGAGAACATGAAACTTTCCCACATTACTAGTCTTTGAAACATCAAACTTCATAAACCCACCACGAGGAGAGTGGCTAGCAAAAAGTGAAGGCGAAATCGGATGCTACATCTGACCCCCATTCATTTTTTGTTTATCTGAAGAAGTCAAAATCAGAGGGAAAAGTTCAACATAATTAATCATATCTTCAAATTTATCCCAAAAAAATAAAGAACAAGATAATAAGTCGTCCATTCATATTATTCAGAATGGCCCCAAAAGTACATAAAGTGTGATGGAGACAGTTACAAGCTTAAAATAAATATTCGACTATGCAAAATATTGGATTGTGTTAAGTTGAGATGAAGTTTCATAAAACTTAATAAATGTTCCATCTGTATACATTACATTGTAGTTTGGATTTAGCTAAATAATCATACGTTAAAATCATTACAATCTCCATTTTGTACACCCTCGTATCGATGTTCAACACCTCTTTGATTTTATCATATAATTCCACATATGAAATAGTTTTTGCAACAAGAATAGGCGTTGTTTTTCCTTTACCATTCCTTGCATAATTCTATTTTCATACACTGTCAACCGACTGCTCATACTCAACTGGATAACAAACTGATATCCATACCATATTAGCGGTGTCCATAACTGTAAGTTAATATAAAAATTTCATCAACTTGTCTTTATAAGTTATTCTAAAGTCATTATGAAACAAAAATCTAGTACAACACATATGCTTGAACAAAGTCGTTATGTACAAAATAGACACAACTTACATTTTTCAACTTATGGTACAACAATGAAGGAATAGCTAAACATGCATTCGCCAACTTACATTTCATTTTGAACATAGTACAAAACTGATAACGATATAGAAGTCGTTATGGACTTCAGAAAACGACGTGTAAGTCGTTATGCAGATAATAAAACCAAACTTGTGTTTTATGGTACCAAAATGGAAAGAATAGCCAAACATGCATTTTTCAACTTACATTTCACTTCAATTAATGCAAATAACTGGTAATAAGAAAATGGGTTGAAAACTAACCCATATCAAAACTCTAATGTAATGTTTAATTGAAATCAAAATCATTGTTCACAAATAAACACCCCAAACATGTATACAACATGGAGAAATTATTGACAAAAAATAGAGAAAGAAAGTAACCTAAAAATTTAGAATTCACAACATCCTCTTCTTCTCCAATTGCTAATCACCAATGTTGCAAGATTTTACTACTCACTTCAACTAAATAAGTGTTCAAGGGCAAGAGAATGTAGAGTTTATGATTTCTTTATTAAGTAGAGAAAAATGTTGAAGAGAAAAATGAAAGAGAGTTCAAGAACCCATCTGTGGAACCGATTTTTGAAGAAGAAGGGTGAAATGGAAATTGAAATGAGAATTAAGGCAATAATGTCTTTTTGTATATAAGGACATTTTGGACATTAACAAATTATATTTTCCCCTTTTCATATATTTAGGCCTTCTAACTAAAAAACTTAGTTGGTGATCTTTTTAAATAAAAACTTAATTTGACTAGGCCCATTAAATGAAAACCCCATAAAAAAGAGTGACCTTTCCTTCAAGTGTACGAATCTATGCATGCTTTGAGAAAGGGCAAATGTATAGAACAGATAATGATTTTTCAACTCTCTCAAAATGGAATATATTCCAAACATATATGCCATGGTTCCTTACTTGACCGGGTACAAATATCTAAATTTGATATTTTTAGATATTTTTTCAGATTTATTGTCGGTACTAAGTAGCAGTCAAAAATTTGTATTCATTTTTCATGATATTATGCATGGATCAGGTATATCATGGCCAATTCTTCATAATCGAAAGTTGGATCTACATTGGATTTCACCCGAATCGTCCCATCTATCCTGATGAGAGGTTTGGTTTCAAACCCCGGTTCAAACAGGAGGAGTACGCCATGCTAATGTGCCTTGGATAATCCACATCTCAGGGTCAAGCGTCGATGAACATATTGAATTATCCATGTGGCTGAAAGTCCTCACAACCCAGGCACGACGACGCAATTATCAAGGGCGCGCTCTACCACTGAACTAATAGCCCGTCATGCTAGGTGAAACTTGGAATTTTGATCTACCAAATTCAAGTAATTCGACTAAACACCACACTTAGAGCATGTTTTTGCTAGCTTAAAAGGTACTTTTAAACTTGGGCATAAGGTAAAGCCAGAAAAGTCACTTATGGAATGGTCATTGAAATGAAGGCGAGCACGTCATTTCAAAAAATCTACAGATGTCTGCAATATTAATATAACTAGAAATGTTAAGTAGATATTGTTGGAAATTGGGTTATGTAAATTGATTTTTACCAATTATCTAAGCGGGATTCATGAGTTGGATATGAGAGTTCTTTGCCCAAATATGTTCTGCTCCACGAGTGATTAACTTAGTTTTTGAAAAAATAATTTCGCGTGAGAAATTAAAACCAAAGTGAACTGCTTGAACTTGGAATAGTTGAAGATGGAACTTGGAATAAATGAGGTTATTCGTCCCACGTTAGAAAATTAGATGCTAAATCATAATGTTCACTATAAATATCTCGAGTTGGAAATTTGCAATTAGGACATTAAGAGATACCACTAGTCTTTGACAAGGGGAGGACATGTAGATTGGTGGGTTTGGATCAAAGCCCAAAAAACACGCACCACCCTTGCCCCCACACGGGTCGAGGGCTTGGGCTGGGCAGTACTATCATTTTAAAGAAATAAATAATTAATAAATATTTATTACCTTCCAAATTTGAATTATTAGAAAGTAATAAGTGACATTAACAAGATTGTGCCACGAGTCAGCCGCTTCTAGAACTAGAATCAGCGTCCTTTCCAAAATGAGTAATGTATTCAATCTCATTAGTGCTAAACACTCGTTTAAATCACGTAAAATGATATATTTATTTAAATGTAAAATTATATGATATATTTAATTATATCTACCAAGTATGATAACATAAACTGATATTCAAGTAAAGTGAAAACACGATTTCTCCCAAAATCCCACGACATAGGCTCCCCCCAAAATCCCACGAATACACAGCCTCCCGCAAAATCGATCGGCGAAATTGGGCTCTTCCGAAAAGCCCTTCAATCCAATCTCACGCCACCATGAGCAGCTCCTTCAACTCCACCACCACTCCCAACTTTTTTTTTTTGACAAATAACAGCCAAGGATTTATGGCAAATCCCACACAAATTCAAGTATAATTCAACAATCCCACATGGGCAGCCTACGGTGAAGAAGGAGAAGCTCCAGCTTTAATTCCATGAACGAACAAAAATATGTGCAGAAAAAATATCCAATTTATATTATATTACCCAAAGTTTTGGGACGATGATAATGTGAAGGATGAGCAGTCGTGGGTTTTAGAGTTGGAAAAATGAAGCTCCCCCTTCAAGTGGTTTTGGCGTGATGTTTCGATTAAAGTGCAGAATATGAGGCATCAGTAGTTGGGTGTGAAGCAGAAGATTAGGAATTCGAATAATGAGGAGGAAGAACATATTTGTTTTTGTCCGGTGACACATTAGCAAGGAGCTGCCGGAGAAGAAAGGGAGTTGGGGGGGGGGGGGGGGACTGATGTTAAAATCGTAGCAAGGAGCTGCGGAGAAGAGAGGTGGGCTTTGTTTTCGGTGGGGGTGGGAGGTGGGGTTGTTGAGGAAGAAGATGAACAGGGTGATTGTGTAGCAAAGAGCTGCCGGAGAAGAAGGGAATGAGTGAAGGAGTATTGTTTTGTTGACTGTGTTTAGTTTTTCGTTTATCTATTTTTTTTTTTTTTTTTTTGGGGTGAAAAATATGTCATTTGCTGACGGGGACGACAGCGAGACAAAAATTTTGAATTTTAACTGCCGTCACATGACAGCGTAAAATTTTCGTCCGCCACGTCAGCGAGTCACACACGACAGCTTTGACGATGATGGATAGAGAGGTAATCGCTGAAGTTCAGTGAGTACAGTGAAGACAAATGAAGTTTAATGTGTAGTCCGTGACTATGGTATAAATTCAGTGATTATTGAAACAATTAACTCAATATTCTAACATCACTTTTATTATGCAATATTATTCTTTTAAAATAGAATAATATTATCTAACCTTAAGGAATAGCTCAATTGGTCAGGTCTTGAATTTGCTCCCTAATGGTCACCAGTTCGAGTCCTTTCAGGGCCACTGATGTGAGTATCCGACTGTAAATTTCAGATCCCCTTGAGATTAGTCGAAGTGCGCGTAAACTGATCCGAACACCACGTTCATCAAAAAAATATAAAATAGAATAATACTATCTTAGTGGGATCCACAGGACAGAAATTAAGTACCAACTATTACACACCTTTGCCAAGCCATAAAGCTGGTTACGTTATCTACGTCGTATTAATCTGGGATTACTATATAACCAAATGTAGTAAAAATACCAACCAATCAATTTTTTACAGCTTATAAAATGAACTATACATCGCGCAATCTGCGAGAGGAAAGAGGAAAAAAGCTGCTCGTCGAAGAACCAATGCCATTAAGGACCACTAAGCCAATCCATATGACCTGAGGAACGTAGATAATCATGAGATAAAGATCCAAACAAACGATAGAAAAAACTCAAGATAAGAAGTGACCAAATACAATTTCAGGGGAAAAAAAAAAGTGAATGGTTTCTGGAGAAGGGGGAGAAAAGCTGTCATAATATGGCAAATGGAAAAAAGCTAAAATTAAAGAAAATTGGATAAGCAAATCTCGAAATCACAGTGCTGAGATACTACAAAGGAAATGCTGCTTGGACTTGGACATGAGTGTCAATAAAGGTACCAAAATCAGAGTGCTAACACAAGTTCAGATGTATAACCCAGTGACTCAGAAGAAAAAGGGCCATGTCAATAGTGACCAGCAATTACTTTTCTGGGTTCTATATTAATTATCTAAAGCAAATAAACGCTCTTAACCCATTTTCAAGAAAATAATACGTACCACAAATTTAAAATATATGACCAGAAGTAGTTGATCTGTAAATAGTAACAGTAACTTATTGTTCATCATGTCTGTCTCGCGTGTTATCTCAGTTGTAACATGGGAAACAGGGTGTTTAAGAAAGAGTCGAACCAACTCCGACCAAGTGATGAAATTTCAAATAAATCAACAAAAGAATTTGCAGTACCTCATGATTTTCCTGCATAAGGATCTTATTTGTAAGAAATACCATTAATGAAACATGAGCCACAGAGAAATCAATGTCCAATACTCTCAACAGACCATACAAAAACCACCACCACCACAGAAACAAATAGCAACCTAACCGCAACAAGACTTGTAGATTTAATTGATTGGTGCTGCCTCTGCTACATCAAATCCAGAAGTTGATTATATGGACAATAGTATATTTCTTGCCATTTCTACCAAGATTCGAAGTGCTAATCTGCCTGCAGCGTAAGTTACCCCAATGAAAATACAAGTAGAAACTCTTGCGAGACAAATAAACACCAAAAAATACAATAAAAAACAGTGGCCAAATCCAAGATTGAAACCAGACCTTGTTCAAATCTTTTCAACTACATATTTTGAAGCTAAAACATGAAAAAAGAACCAGTTGTAGTTTGCCGAAGCACCTTTGAACTTCGATCAAGCCCATGAGAGGCCACCTAGAAGGCAAAATCACAAGTTACAAGCACAAAAAAGAAAGCCTAATAACTATTGTACTCAAAAACCAAAAATTGAAGATCAAATATCCCCATGAGACTCCTGGACGAAGTATAAGGCTTATTCTTTTTGCCACTCAAAAATATGACCTTCAAATTGAAAAATAAGAAATCTCTTCTTTTACGCTTTACCATAGCATTACTCTACCACTAAGTTAAAAAGGGCTCATTTGATTTAATTCTCGAATGAGTCACAATGTTGATAAAATCTATACTATCGTACTTGTGTTGTATTTGCTTCTCATTGACTAAACCGCTGATTGGCCGGTTTGCGAGTGAACCGATCTCAGAGAGTAGGTACCGGATAAGGGGGAGAGGGGCAAGTAATAATTTAAACAACGAATTTTTAAATCGAATTCATGCTCTAGACAACTACTAAAAATAAGCAAGCTAATGAAGAGATTATTGAAGGGGTAGTGAATACAACTACCCATGATGATCATGATTCCGAAGACAATTGCGTTTTATCACCTGTTTCTCAAAAAGATATCTTTGAAGCAATATGTCGCGGGTCGCAAGGGAGTAACTCGAGGCTTGCATGACACGGGAATGTCATGGCACTTGATGTGAAAATGAGATAGACCTATAGCAAATTAGGTCTAAGCTTCGGCAGGTCATGGCGATAAGGGCGTCGCCTAATTTGACGAGAGAGTGACTTACGTCTCGCACGAACTCGACCGATACATCCAGGTTGCAATTAGGAAAATCGGGTAGTGCCGGAAGTGCGCTTCAGCTAGACATAACTTCTTGCGGTGGTACGATATGCAGGTTGGGAAAATCAGGTAGCACAGGCAGTGTACTACAGCTGGACAGAACTACCTACGATATGGGACGCAGGTTGGAAAAACATAGGCACTGCGGCAAAGGACGCAGGTTGGACCAACACAGGCACTGCGGCAAGAGAAGCAGGCCGGACCTACAGTAGGGGGGACGCAAGAAGGCAAGATGTACAGGCACTACGACAGGGGACACAAGCAGCAACAAAGGCAGACTGTGCAGACAGAAAGTCGACAGCAAACGCAATCAGACTGTACAAGCAAGACACAAAATGGGGAAACGCCGACAGTGGATGCAAGGATGGAAGTTGGATTCTTCTAAGGTGAAAACCATTATCGTCAGGGAGAAATACTGTGAACTGCAGCCGGTGGTTTTGGATGCAAGTGGGTGCCAACTTATGCCACTTATGCAACTTGCATGAGAAAGCCAAGCCCATGTTGATTACTACAAGCTTGATGGAGGAAACAATGTCCAACTTTGCCACTATGATGGGGATATGTCCACTTTCATATGAGTTGTAGAGATTGTACATTTGCATGGAAAGGAATATGCCAACTAGCATAGATTTGGAAAGGGACATGCACCTAGCAACATGACAACTTCCAAGTGTAGAGACGTGCAACTTACAAAGTAGCAAATTCCAACTTGACTACCTTGTGGTCTAAGGAGGTGGATGACAACTTGCAACCAATGAGAATCCTTGGATCAAGATTAATCCTATCCCATGGATGAATGAATGGATGAAATCCCTTAGATGAATGGGGGAGTTGAGAGAAAATTCTCATGGATGGAATGTGAGTAAAGTGAGATAGAGTGATATCTTGTAGAAAAAAATATTTGAGAGTTTGCCAATAATTCTCTTACATTTATACAAAGAAGTTTTCTCATATTTTTATGTGCTCTTTTCCTCATAAAATCCTATCTACCTTCTCTACCAAAGTTAACATATAATTTAGCTTCATTGGTTAAATTATTGTGGGGTTTAAGGATGACTTAACGCTATCTCCTAGGGACGTGAGTTGTGGAGCATTAAGGCCACACGGTGCTAGCGTAGTTCGGGAGTAAAGAAACTAGGCTAGTGACAAATAGTAACCTTAAATAACTACTTGCTAGATAATGAAACAATATGCCAAATGTGGTGTACGCATTGCAAAAAACTAACGATGTTGTTGAGATCAGTTTAGCTACAAAGAAAAAACAAAAGAGTTCAAATATATATTTAGAGAAAACTGAATTGAGAAGATAATAAGTAAAATGTTCCTTTATATATATATTGTGAATTTTTGTGTACCTATATCTTTTATGTATTTAATCAATTATTAATTTATATATTCGCCAGGCGAATTTTTAAAAATTTATTATTTTATGCATTTAGCGAGGTTATTAATTTAGTATACTAGGCCAGTTTTGGGACCGGAAAATGTCACGAATTCAACAATGTTATTAATTTATCAAATACATTTTCAGAGGTTTCAGCATACAAGTGCCATAAGAAAGTCAACAGATAAAAACAAGCATTTCGACTTTACCATATGAGTCAAAGCCGCATAACGTTCTTCGTTCAGATACAGTGGTTTCCCTCTACGCATTTCAATATCCTGCAAGAAGTTGGGGAAAATTGGTCATCAAAGATGCATGTTATTAACCTCAAGTATAATTGCTCAATACCTCCCCCAAGGATGGAAGAAATTGCAGTTGGTTTTGTGGCCCATGTAGCTTGCTCAAAAACAAACAGAACACAGTTGCACCTAGTATTTTCTAATTCATCAAAGAATTTAACCATTTTCATAGACTAAATACACCAAATAATATTCATACTATATCATTATCAAGTAATAATCCCTCGACAGATAATCCAAGAATAATTTTTAATGCACATGATTATGTCCTTATTTAAGAATAAGTGGATACAAAAGTAAGATCACTACCAAATATGGTATACATCAAGCAGTAGTCAGTAGACCTACATTTTCAGTACAGATTCTGGGATCAACTATTTTTCAATGTTGCCATCCTATGCATACATAAAAATGCAGCTTAGAGTAACATGTCAATAGTATTTTTCAATCTTACGCCTTGAGATAACACCTGTGAAATTTTAGAGGCTTCTTCTCCTCAAAGAAACTAGACAAGCAAATCACATTTTCGAAGAAGAGCATTTTAAAGAAACAGCATATCTGCACAAGGGCCACCCATATGTACAGTTCAACATATGACATTTCATTAATCATTTTAGTTTTCAACAATGTTTCAAATTTGGCAACAGCTAGATAAATTTGGAGTTTATTAAACATTTACTAGAACTCATAATCTTTTGAGATGCTCTGCCAAGTTGAGTAAAGATATTTTTGAAGCGAAAAAATTGTGAACAAGCCAAGCTTCAATAGCCATTGGCTAGAGCACACTTCTACACATAGGTTTTTGAAGTAGTACATTAAATAGAGTTCATGAACAAATAAAAAGTAATCACTGATGTACAAGACAAGCTTCCTCTATAACCAAAACTCACCTCTTCACCAAATGCATCCAAGTAGGGGGATGGCCAAGGTGCCTGACGTGCAGATCTTTGTAGGAAGATTGTGGTTCTCTGTAACAAATATCAGGAGCATATTTTATTTTCCGTGAAGATATACAAACTCATGCCCAAGAAGACTACGTGAACAAAAATAATTATCATCAATATATTAGACAGCTAGCTGCCAAAGTACATGTTGCAGGTGTATAACATACTCTAATCAATAGGAACACTCCAATGCCAGCCCCGCAGGCCTTTGCATGTGTTTGACAACCGCTTTCCCTTGAGAAAAAATGAGCAGAGTCAATTGCACAAACAACATTAGAAGCATAAACACTCATACACAAACAACCCCCATTCCTAATGCATACACCCCCAGGAAGGAAATAGAAGAAGTAGAGGAAAGAAAGATAGCACCTTACAGGTACAAGAATACATAAATGAAACACAACAAAAATTGGAATTACCTGCAGCAAGTCTTCCAGTTTGGTGAGCACAATTTGCCACATAGCAAGCATAATGCAGGCTCCTCCTGAACATTTCCACAGTCCGGGCAACACTTTTTAATATACCTGACGGTGAACAGAATTTCCATGTGATTGACGGATTCACACAATTAAAAAAATAAAAAAAAAATAAAAAGTGATCTACTAATTCAGCCATTCAGGAGTTCACCTTTGCAAGAGATCCTGGTAAAGACAAGGCAAGATCATCAGCTTAAAAGGAACTGCAGGGTTACATTTCAACACATGCCGAGATTTACGAACTCCCCATACTTCAGAAAAATGACAAAGCCATCTAAAAGCTGTGAACCGCAACTTTTCATCATTAATAATAACGCCAAGTGGCGGAATATTAAACATCTTCTCCAGCTTTTCAACCTCGGAAACCTCTTCCACAATGTTCCTGACATTCTCTGAATCATCATCTGCGTATGGAGATCCATCAAATGTGCAAGCACCATCACTGAATGGTGCTCCACTGGAATGATTTATTAGTTTCCACAATAATGCACATCTCCGCAAATAAGGAAAGCTCAGGCTGCGAATTGCATCTTTCATATCATAGATAGGATTGATATAGCTCGAATCAAAACACTGTAGGGCTTCTCCACGTTCCTCCATAAATTTGAAGATGTCAGTAATCAAACAATCATGAAATCCCAATTCACTAATAGTGCATCGTCGTTTGTTGCAATATGTAATTATAGCCTGTTGCAGGAAAAAAAATATAAATAGCAAGACACGTAGAGAGTTGCTAATTACATCTTTTCAAGGTCAAACAAGGCAAATTCATTCTACCTGAGTTATGGTAACAACAAAACAAACATGCACAAGAGAGACATAGGAGTCTTTGCATGACAAAAATGGACATGGCAGACAGAAGAGTATCCACATTAATGTCGAAAAGGCATCATGTGCGAGGACAGGGTCAGAAGCGCGTCTCCATAAACGAACATCCGGATACCGTATATCTGCCTCAGCATTCTCTAATATACAAAGCAAATTACCTACAAAAAATATTATAACTTTGAACAAATGTCGATAAATATCTTGCCTACAAGAAATATTATAATTTTGAACAAATGTAGATAAATATCTTGCCTACAAGAAATATTATAACATTGAACAACTGTAGATAAATATCTGTAAAAATGGAAAGTGTCATGTCCAAACTCATATATCTACGAGGGGTCAGCTACACTCCAGGTCCAATTCCCTCCAATCGTAATCATCCACTAACGTGGACCTAAATAGTCCCATCATATGCAAGTGGGTCACGTGTAATTGTAGGCTGAGTGATCGGACTGGAAGGAACTGGGATGGATCCTTACTCCAAGTACTAAATAACCCAGATACACGTGTGATGCTAAATGGACCATGGAAGGAAAGTATTTACTACCTTATGGAAGCTTTTCAACTTTTTCCATACAACTAAATGCCCATAATTCTGTTCGTTTGACAAAAAAGAGATAACTGATAACATACTTACAGGATCTGGATCGAGCAAATGATAGACATGATACGAACATAAAGACAAAAATTGTTGCAAGTTTAATGTTAGTATCTACAAGCATTCTATATCAAATTGATCATAACTCCGCTATTGCAGACTGTTGCAGTAATGATCAGACTTCCCCTATAAGCCATTTTCCCCAATTGGTACCAACATTCAACTTAAATTCCTCTTAAGGGGAGGTCTCGGGTTAAAATCACTAGAGACGCCAATTAAATCCATGTTGGGTACACACCAGTGAGCGATACATATGAGTAATGGCACACGGAATAGCCCCTTGGCGAAAGGGCTTGTAGGGAAGAGTATGTTGACGTTAAGAGTTAAAATGGAATGATCACATCGTCAGATCTCCTCCAACTTGTCTAAAAACTTTTTCCTGTTTTAGTTTCCATTTCAACGTTTGCATACATTTCTACCAGGAAGTTTGGATAATTCAAAAGATCCAACATAGTCAATCACTTGGTTATCCAGGCACATCACTTAGCTAGAAGAGCTATTCTGAAGTTCTGCCATATATAGAGAGAGTTCACAAAATCTTTAAATTGTCTGTTCATTGCATTCAACAGTCAATACACAACAGTAATCCATCACCTGAAACTATACCTTCTTGTGGGCAAGTGCGGTTGGACATTTCATTTGGAGAAGTACCAGAGCGTACAGATTTGGCAAAGAGCTGAATGCCTCTTAACCTCAAAAGAACACTCTGAGAATTTTGTGCTCGGATACTTTGAATGACATTTAGCAGCAACGACATGAAACCACAGGAAGAGTTGAATTCCTCGTATAAAGAACTGAGGCTGCAATTTGGAGTCAATGAATTCTTTCTGGATCGGGCAGCAATTTCGGTTGACATGAGGGAATACTTAAGTGTGTCCCATAGAATCACTGGGTGGTTTACCCTTCCAGATCCCGAAATCTTATCAATGCCAGGAAAGCACATTCCGCTCAGTACATGAAACACAGGTTCAAGATTTGGTGTTGTCCTCACATTTTGTTCAAATGGAAAAGCTTTCAGAAGCTCATTGCTTAAAGAAACATCAGCAGCACTTCTTAAGAGAGACAAAGCATCTTCGAGAGAAAAGGAACTAACTTCACTATCCAACAAGGATGAATGGCTACCAGCATTCATAGAATTAATAGTTGGCATAGCTGGTGGTGGATGAACCTTTCTAAAATCACCAGGCAATGTTGGCAGCACAGAATTTGCAAGTCCCCGGCATACAGGACAGAGAAACTCGCCCTGGGAAATCAATTCAAAATCATTGAAATGTCCAACAGCTATTCAAAAATGAAATCTGAATTACAAAAAAAAAATGTGCTTCAACCTGATCAGGATCCACAATATGCCCTCCTTCGAAGACAACTCTTCTGAAATGTCTGCATAGTAGAAAATAAAGAAAGAATAAAAACAATGCCCTCCAAAATCACATCCACAATACTTTATAGACCTTAACAATGAAATATCTATGTATATCAAAGAGAAGGCATTTGGGTTAGAGTTCAACTGAAGTATAACCACAGAGCATGCAGTTTCAGAGTCCGACCAAAGAGCAGCAGTGTCTCTCAGTCCATAATGCATACTTATTTGTTTTTTCAAGAATGATGAAGTCCAAATCCTCATCTCTATATCTATTAGTTATACAATGATAAATTTATTTGCATTCTCATGTCCACTGTACTCAAATTGAAATTAAAAACTGCACAACACAAATTTCCCATACTTAATTGAATTCATTTAGCCCCTGTTTGGACTCCATTATCCAAAAAAATACATTTTCTCTTTCTTATTTTCAACCACGCATTCTCCAATAAAATAATATTACACATTAACCTAAAACTTTTCCTTATTTTTTAACCACACATTTTCCAAAAAAATTCGATTCCAAAATATATTTTTAATGGAGCCCAAACAGGGGCTGAGTAATGCCTTGGTGATGCTCAACAGCACGGATGTCCCAGTAATGACAAGACATTTGGAAGATTTTACACAAGGGAGAGTGAGTCCTCTTTTTCTCTCTCTTTTTTTTAATTTTATTTTGTTGGGGATGGGGAAGGAGCAGAAATGGTCTACCTTTCCCTCAGCGATGATAAATAACGATCAAGACATTCTTGATGCACAGCATGCCCACAGGAAGAGATGTAAATTCCATCACTGCCAGAAGGACCGAATACATCGCATTCTGGATACAGCATATTGGATTCTGATTGTGTCGTATCACTGAGAGGACGGCTGTGCTCTGCAGCTGAAGGATTATCCAATGTCTCTATAGACAGTGCAGCGATGTATTTACCAAGCAAAAGAGATTCAGAATTCCTGCTTCTCTCCAGGTTGAATCCAGCTGTAAAAAGGTTTCCAGCAGACCTTTGAGAATCCAAGTCCCATAAACTAGCACGAAATCCTCTAATCATCAAATACATATGTTCTTCTAATGTCTCATGGGAATATGCTGTCTTCTCCTTCAGATCTGTCGATATGCAAGGGAGCTGAACATTCTCAATGGAAGGGAATAAAGCCCGAATAAATTCCAGAAAAGCATTCATTTCCCTAGTTTGTCCCATTAAAGCAAAATCATTTAAAGTATTCAGAACCATATCCATCAACTGAGAAGATGAAACCAATTTGGAGTCGCCAGATATATCGCTCTCAGATAAATCAACTGTCAGTGTGCTATTAGAAACATGCTCCTTTCCAGCATGACTAACCTGCTCCCAGGACGGAGGGCCTTTGTCCACAAAACTCATAATCCTGGATTTCTTCATTTAAGAGTGAAGATAGGAAATCAGAATCATGTGACATGAAAATTGACTAATGCTTCTCTGCAATCTTCACTGAGCAGTTTAATTTAAAAACAAATGCTAGAGAGTATGTTACCACTTACCTGGAGAAGAACTAAGAATGATATGGGCCTTCTAGAGTTGGGGTCATGACAAAGAGAGCAAATAACTTGAGCTGATTCCTGGGAATTGCTGACATCAGAATCACGTGAAAGTTGCCCAGATTTAGACCCATCCATTTCATCATCTGAACTGGAACTAATGCTTGCCAAAAACTTCGACTGCTGGGCTCTCATTTTCTCCTATATATCACAAATAATGAGCATTTAAAAGAATGCAATTTCACTAGATAAACACAGTACCATCAATCAGAAAGGATACTCGGGGTACTCTGGTCCTATGTCAACTTACATCTCATATTGACGAACAAGTAACCTTAATAACTCGTACATCAACTTGCAATCAAGCAACCAACCAAATAAAACGTAATGACAGCAGTCTATCAGGGTACTTTAATTAAGTTTTCCTGTAATTGGCATTTCATTTTTTAATAGTATGGTTTACCACCCTCCAACCCAACCACCACCCCCAGCACAACAGAAAGTGTGATAACTGCTGCACATGAACTTGTGTTCCAAATAGGTAGATGTCCATTTAGCAACTTGAATCATATAGCAAATAACTGAGTACTAAACTCAGTTTTAAAATATTTAGTCATTCATAGAGGTGGCTGGCGGAATTCTCCAACATGTCCATTAAAGTTATAGCAATATATATTGGTAAAGCAAGGTTATAAAATAGTAAAACAACAAATATAACAAATTTCAATTAGATATTATTCTGAATTGCATGATAATATGTGCTGCCACAAGCATGGCAAAATTAAACAGGGAATCCTTTCTTTCTCTTTTAGCATAATCAGCAACCATTTTGAACCAAAAATAACTTCTCACCAATGTAGCAGCTTGTCTTTCTCGAGCTTTTGCTTTGCGCTTTTCACTATCAGAAGCCAATGCCATGTCATTAGTATTACCACGAGGAATGGATAGTGAAAGTTGATATGCTAATTCAGGAGCAAGTTTCTGCAATGAAGTCATGCATCCAGGTTCAAGCTCTGCAAACTTCTTGAGTAGATTCAATATTAAAGATGAGAGGCAGAAATTGCCAGGTTTCATGAAGTTCTCAGCATTTTCTTTCTCATGTATCCTCATCAACAAGACAAGAAGTGACAACATGCTCTGATCACCATACTTATTCATGCATATTTCTTCACTGGCAAATGCCAAAATAGGAATCACATCATTTTTACAACCTAACAGGTCACCAGATTCCTTCTGTACTTGACAGACATCCAAGGCTAATACCAGTAAATGCAGTGCAGTTAAAAGAACATGGTCTGGAGCCCGAGACGGTGTGAGTTCATCAGTGAAAGCAGCATAGAAAAGAATGGCACGGACAATTTGAAGGAGTGTTTTGCAAGTAGCTATTTGAGCTATTCCCCTGAGAGGGTAATAAATCCTTGTCCATTTAGGGAGCTGAGTTGTCAATGCAGAAACATTACAAAACCGAGAATATCTTTCTTCTGCAACTTGTAGGTCTCTCGAGTTCCAGCGAGGATGATACAAATCGAGTTCTTTCCAATATGCTGATCGTAATTTATACATGCCCTGAGATACAAAAAGAAATTAGGATGGCTCAGCATGTTTATTCCAGTTGACAACATAAGAAATTTTCATTATTCAAAAACCAACCTGAGTCATGCCAGACGGATTGGAATATTCTGCAATTGTTTCTAATATTTCCTGAAGTTTATCAATTTTTGAAAGATCCCGAGGAAGAGATTTCACCAGCTGACTATGAGTGGCATCATCAATAGAGAGCTTATGTACCAACTCTCTTTGCAAACATTCAACAGTAGTCAGCCCACAAAACCTCCTCTCGTTCACTATTTGTATTAGAAGGGTCAACATTTCTGCAACTAGGGTTGATTCATGCCTGAAAAAGTAGTATTGAACAAGGAGAATTATGCAAGGAGTTCATAATGGCGAGTGGAAAGGTGGGTATTTTATGCAACTTCTAATTTTCACACACAAAACTAATGGATTTCTTATCAATCGTATCATATGCGTAGGAACTCGAGGAGTTCACTTTCGACCCAGTAGAAGAAACATGATCTGTGTCTTCATCAGCAGAAAATTTAATAGCTGGCCAGAAGAAAGACAACGATGATGAAGAGAACAACTCTGTCCAGAGGAATAAAACTGATGGGGATCCTGTTTAGATATATTTTAAGAAGATTTCCAAGTTAGGTTTCTTATTTTAGGAAAAATATTTTCTAATTTTATGTTATTACTTTAGTTGTTTCCTACTTAAGTTAGAATAGTTAAAACCTATATAAAGGAGACTTATGCATTGTATTTTACACACTTGATTATTGAATAAAAACTAAAAAGTACGCGATTTCTATCTGCCCTCTCTCACTTCCCCCCTCTTCCCCTCATTTTCCCCTTTCTCTTTTCTTCTCTCTCCTACAATTCTAGTTCTTGTTCGATTGCATCCATCGCCAGAAATACCTTTTCTAAATAAGTTGATTGTGATATTAACCTCCACTATTTATTCATTTTATTTATTCTTTCATCCTCCTTTTAGGCCAACAAGCTAAATTTGAGACAGCTCATCAAATATAAGCTACTAATTCTCCCATGTTCTCCAAAGCAACTAACAATTATGCTGTTCATATTTTCAAAGCACCAACTTTGACTCAAGCAAGTGTTTGGACAATTACAGGTTGCATGTCGGAGACCTTCAAACCCTCACCATGTCCTAGGTTTTGTGTCCAAGTATCTCAATATTTGTAGAACAGAAGTTCCAAAGTTTTATTCTACTCAAGCATCAAATAACTCTGAACTACTAAAATAACTTCTTTGCAGTTCAAAAATAAACTAACGATTGTAAACAACTTGCATGGACTATATTACCTGTTCACAACAAAAACTGACATTAACAATTAGTCTTAACTTGTATAGAAACCCTCATAGGTACTAGGTAATAAATTCTATATGAGAAGTGTCCCTTCACCAAAACTTCCAGGATCAGTTACTAGCTACACCACTAGTGGCAAACAATTTGATAAAACAGAAACACACTAACAAAGCATACTTAGAATCTAGGGCCAATCATGAAAGAAACCATGACTTCAGTTTTTGAGAAAAAAATTGCTGAGGAGAAGGCAAAGAGAAAATTACATACTCACTGGACGGATTTAGATTCAATGACAGATAGTTTGATAGTCCAAAACGTTCTAAAATTCTCTTGACATAAAGATCGGCTGGAGCTAATGCAGCACAACACTGCAGCAAGAAAAGATCAAGCTCTTGACCCTTTTCAGACCTGCACAGACATGTTGAAGCGGAGTTCTGAGACCATAACAAAATCACAAAATAACTGTAAAAGCGGAGCTTTCAATGAACTGATACATAATAGAGATTCACATACCAGCGAACTGTTCGATACCACTCGCTAGATATTATGGGAACATCCCCATTCGTACGCCACATTCCAGCATGAACCTCGGCACAAAACACCCTTATTCGAAGGGGATGCTCCATCACATAGGCAGAAAACCCCCATGGATGGCAACCTCCTAAAATGTGTCCAAGGAAGTCATTATATATAGCAGATGACCGATCAGTAGACCTGGCGTTCATCATATCTAAAGACGCTGATTCACCATAACATTGTTTGAGTGCTCTCCGCAGAACCATTGAAAGTAACCGGTGCAACGGAACATGAACTGAGATGCCCTGTGAACTAGCGTCATACATAACATCAGGCCAATCTGAAAAACTCAGAACTTGGAGGCCTTCAAGCTCAGTGGAACTTTCTCCATCCAACATACTGTCATCACAACCTCTAGGTTCAGCTTCTTGTCCAACAGGTCGGCCACACTCCAATCCCATACCAATGTTAAAACCATCACGGGATGGTGAAGAACATCGTTTACTAAAAATTTCACTTGAAATTGTAAGCTTACTATTAGATGAATTGAACGATTTAAAAATGGGTCTGCCTCTTCTAAACTTAGACAGTGTTCTTTTCAAAGCCAAAAAATTATTACCAGAGACATTTTTTGATTTTGAAGACAAGATACTGAAAGGGCCAACCGTGTTATCCATTACCAACCAATTTTCGATAGCCCTCAGGCATTCAAATGTTAACCATAAAGCAGATGATGGAATAGGAATATTGTCTGCGGCCTTGGATGCATGATCAAATGCATTCTTCCCTATAGCACTACCAATGGAGCTTTCCTGTGATAGCCTTCCCACTTTTGCATGTCTTAAGCCATCTAGGTCTTCAAAATCTAATTTATAAGCGCTGGAGAAAGCATCTTCATTAGTCTCCTCACTAGTATTTACAGAAAATGCTCCAGCGACTAAGAGATAAAGAATGTTGGATATGGAGTGAGATAAAACAAAAAGCAGATAGATATCGTCACTTTCTTCTTCTATGTGACTTCCAGTTTCTCGATTTTGAGGGTTCATTCCTTGCACAAAAGCCAATAATCTCATCCATGTTCTAACTAAATCTCGCCCACCATGGCATAAGTATTTGGATACAACAGAGTGGCTCATGACAAATCTTATGTGTTCAACCACAAGAACAGTAGTTTCATACAAGTTTGACAATTGAGCAACCTGCAAAGAAACTAAATTCAACCTTCTTTTATGCAAAAAGAACTTAGGGCAAACATAAAAGTAGACTCCAAGAGTAAATAACGAATCATAACACAACCAAATTAATCAGAGCTGGGCGACCACTGCCAGACAAAGGAAAAGCAATATCACAAATTCATAGAGTTCATAATTAACACATTGCATATCTAGAAGTATTATACAAACCAAGCAGTTGATATACAAAGCCTCCAAAATCAAGAACCGAAAAGAACTATGAATGAACAACTACATTAAATTATCAGTGCCTAAGCAAATCACACACATGTCGTCACCTACAATTGAAATACGCTACAAATATTTTAAGAATTCCCTCTGAATCCTTATGAAAAAAATTATAAGACACTTCAATATTATAATAGTAACTAAATATAAGAAATTTATTCAATCGATTAAGAAGTCCGCACATTCAATAAATTTAAAATGGAAACTCAAAAAAAAGGCGTTCGGGTCTTGCATCATCTAAAAGACTAAAACCATGGTCAGACTGTGTGTAGCTTCTCATGTGGCTTAGACCTCTGCAAAAGACCTATACTCATGCCAATGAGTGCTAGATATAGACACAAACACAGACAATTAATTTCAAGGGTAAAAGCTCAAAAACTTAATCCCAACCAGAAATCTACCTAAAGTAACATTTGAATAAAAAAGATACTGAAAATTCCAGGCAACACCCAACAATAAAGTAAAAATGAAGGAGCATTTCAACTGGTCACATAATAGTAGTAATTGTGTCATCATGATCGTCAACCTTACATTATCTTCCTTGGAAATAGTCAGGTAGAATAAATTTTCTTTCAATCATTGTACTGCAAACAAGAGCATATCTCTTAACCAAATCCTAGTTTCAATAAATGACCCACAGTTGGAACTTAGGACATTTAGTCTCTGATAGTATTTGTTTACTTGAAACACTTAGTCGATATAAAGCTATGAAGCTGTGTCACAGTATGTTTGTGACCATATCCAACTTCTGGTTGTAATTCTTGGTGGACAGTATATGATATAGAATAACTGGGAGCACCACCCACTTCCTAGTGGACAGTACATATGCATATGATATAGACCGAACCCCGCATGAACCATGTTGGGGCCTGACGGCCAAATTCGGTAGCCATGGTCGGGGGAAGTTGTTACATGTATTTGCTTACCCTGATTCGATCAACTTTACTGATGGTGAATATTGAATTACTTGTCGAAACTCAAAACATCAGCTTGAACAAAACATCAGTTTGAACAAATTCTGGTGAGTCGAGATGGGTGGTCTCCAGAAATATAAGTATTGCTTTTGAAAACGAAATCATTCAAAATTTGCTTATAATTATCTTCATACCAAATTCAAAACCCTGAATTGCAGATTAATAGTTCATTCCTCATTCAGTAACTGCAATCCAGATTCTAGACATCCATCGGGTGAGAAGATGCATCCTAAGCAATAAAAATTATGTTTAATATAGGGAATTATATGGTGAAAAAGCAATGCTCTTAGAGACGTACAGTTTGTCAGTAGTTATTGTGGGAGCGTATGTACTCAAAAAGCATTTATCTTTTGATTCTGGGCATATGTCCAGGTGGAGAGATGCAACCATCTATGCCTTGTTGATGAGGTACAGGCCCATTGGGAAAATTTAACAAGTTCTTTCCTTCATTTTTAAGTCAATAACCGTTCTGTGCACCCTCTCTCTGATTTGTTCACATCAAACCATTGCAACCTTCTTTCTCTCTGATAATTGGAGTTTCTTGTAGAAAGTCAGGAAGATAATTGGCTCCTTTCTAATACCCAAATTAAAGCCTTTAATTGGAGTTTTTCCAGATACCTGTGTGATCCGCCTAGTTGAAGAATCTAATTTAGGAAATTGACTTTTGTCATACTTCATTTGCATATTTACTCCTCTGCCACAACCACTGTGTAATAAACTATTTGAGGCTTATGCACTCAAATCTTGCCTAACATAGGCTTTCATAAAACTCCTCGAATCCTGCCCCTTAAGTTCCATTAGTGAGGCTTACGCCTCAAGACAACTAAGATGTTTGAGCATTTGTCTTGCATTTTCCAGACATTCTATTACAGTATTACAGGCCTTAGTTTTGTGGGCTATTTTTCTTTCTATTCTTGATTTATTTTATGTTTGTTTGCAAGTTATACTTTAAATTTGTTAATTTTCTTTATTATGGATTTTTTAAGATGCTGTATAATACATTATGAGCATCTTTATATCTTCTCTATCCTTTTGTATTAATTACTCTGTCTTGAGTCTATTATTGATTTATTTTATGTTTGTTTGCAAGTTATACTTCTAAATTTGTTAATTTTCTTTATTATGGATTTTTTATGATGCTGTATAATACATTATGAGCATCTTTATGTACTTCTCTATCCTTTTGTATTAATTATTACTCTATCTTGAGACTTATGCTTCAAAGCGCCTCGAGGCTGACGCCCCGGCTCACAGAGGCAAAATTCAAAGCCTTTTTAAGCATTGCCACAACTTTCACTTAGCTATAAAATATGCTGCATCATGGAGTTTATTGATCTTCTAGGATATTAGTTCCATGTCTTGACTTTGTTACTCAGTCAAGCATGGCCAAGTTATCAAGTATAGTCAACAACATCATCAAGTCTGAGTTCTAATATCCAAATCTCATCATTAGGTCAACAAAGGAAACATGTGAACTTCCTGTTGAAGGAGTAGATTGAACAGGCAATCTATGGACAAAAAAGCACAATAAACAGGTTTCATTTTAATAATAGAACATAAATGCTTATGTGGAATGTATAACAGGAACAAATAAATGAGCAATAAAAATAGATATTTATAAGCAACCCATTCAATTCCAATTGACGCCATCATTTATACTAATTGGCTTTCTAGACACATAGAAGTATTTAGTAACTTAATGTTGATGTGCAACAGTTTAACAAATAATTTTGCGAGACACAAAAATGACAGCTTCATATTACCATGGAAAGTGCGCATACATGAACGGACAATAAGCATGGCCAGAAAAATGAAGGAGAAACAATTTCAGTACCTGCAGCCTCCCATCTTCTCCGGCACAAGAAATGAATATCCTTTCTAAACATTCAAACAACACAGACAGCAGATTCATTTCCTCTACAAGATGTGGAGTTAGTGTAGGCACTGTCAGAATTTGGACAGAGAATGTTGACAGCAGTTGATATTTCTTGAATACATTGTCACTGTTCTCTTTTATGGCTTCATTTACAACAGTTGGGTAATAGCTTAAAAAAACTTTTGCAAACTCGTATTTAAATATAGGTTCACCAATCAATTTCAGAAGTAATTCATGGAGCTTCCCAACTACTCTATCGCTCAAGAACCTCTCTGCCCTTAACAAAACAGCCAATAAACCAGGGTAAGAGTATACTCTCACAGAAATAAAACTGAGCAAACTTTCACTGTTTTTACAGAATTCTAACAGCATCTCCACCACTGCAGAGGTCAAATCATTTGCAGCCTTTACATGCTCAGCTACATGATTAGCTGGTCTAGGACTTCCCTGAAAGGCATTTTCTGCGTAAAGTAACTTTTCTCTCCAATCAACAAGTAAGGAATCTAAAACAGGCTTCAAAGACTTTGCAAAATCCTCAGGAAGGGGTTTAATCTGTTCCGCTCCTTTGTGCTTTGAACAAAATCCTTCACGTTTCCACGCAGTAATATCTCCACAATCACAGCACCCTCCACCTGTATATATAACGGAGTAATCATGATCTTTGTGATTTCCATTCTCGAAACAAGGAACACAAATCGCACATGTAGAATCATGTTCGCATGTCCGGCACCTGTATGCAAGATCATCGTTTCCCCATACAGCCCCACAAACACCACGCTGGTTAGCATTCATTTTAGCCAGGTGCTCCAGTGCAAGGCTCGGGTCACCATCAAACATCAACCATTGCAACCAAATCATACTTTCACAAAAGACATCTTCATCAGCTTCTTTTGTACTCCCTCCACGAGTTTCTGAAACAGCCTCGGTTGCCTCCTCATCAGTAGGCAAGATAGCAGAGACCAACTCTGCTATTTGAGACTTATCATTCTTGACATAAGCAACCAAACCCCGAGGTCCTTGACTTAAAATCTCTTTTGGAACTCCCAGCCTTGCTAGCCTCTGGTAGACAAAATGAATTAACAGTAAAATATATAATTTAAATCGACACTGATGTACAATTCCCAAATAATTGCTTCATATTCAGTAGAAACAGAAATCCAAAAATTTAGAGAAAGATCATAAACCATTTTTTTTCTTAAAACTCGAAAACTAAAGAAATCCAGTCTTACAGCACTGAGAGTCGTACAATTGCGTGGAGAAAAAGAGATTTTTTTTTTCACTTTTTCTTCAACAAAAAAATTGTACCTGAAGAATAAGTTCGTGGCGAGACAGGGTGTTAGACTCCGGCGACGAGAAGATCTTCATGCCGAACATCATCCGAATCCAGTCGGTGGAAGTACACTTGTAACTCGACAGCTTTCACTCCCCAGGGCTGAAACTCACCTTCGATCTATACACAAACATATGTTGATTACACGCACATATATCAAATCAATAGCATAATATATTTAAGAAGAATTGAAACCCTATAACATTTGATGATCCTTTTGAGTATAGAATGAGGCTACGGGCTACCGCCTACCGGTGTGGTGGATTTCTCTTTCCACAAGTCACGTATTGTATGAGACGGTTTATCAACAATTAACCTATTTCTTAATATTTTTATGGGTAATTTATTTTCAATTTTCTTTCTTTCTTTTTTTAACATTTTCACCCAACCTTCACTTTTCATTACAAAAATTATCTTTTCCATCCAATTCTCATGACAAATATATCATTTTATTTAAATAAAACAAAAAAAATTAAACAACAAATTATAATCATACTCCCAAACTTTTATAAAAATACGAATAAGTCCAAATAAATTATTAAAAAGATAATTAGCACAAAACGTCCGTACCTTTCAATATTATTTTGCAAAACGTCTAACTTTCATTTTTTGACATTTTCACCCTCATTTTCATATTTCATTGCGAAAATCATTATTTTAATTTATTTTCTCAATTAAACGCTGAAAATGACAAATATATCATATTTTTTAAATAAACAAAAATAAAGAAAATAAAAATAAACAACAGATTGCAACTACACTCACAAATTTTTTTTAAAAAAAAAATACAAATAAATTTCAAATAAATAATTAAAAAGGAGAGCAATTTTTTTTGAAATTTTTGGAATTATGGTTGCAGTTTGTTCATTGTTTTTCTTTTCTTTCTTTTTGTTTTATTTAAAGATGGGGGTATATTTATTATTTTACAGCTTTTAATTGAGAAATAGATGAAAATGATGATTTTTAAAATAAAATGTCAAAAGAATGATGAAAAAGTCAAAAAAATGAAAAGTATGGGACGTTTTGCACAATAATATTGAAAGATATTGATGTTTTGTGCTAATTATCCTTTTAATAATTTATTTGGACTCATTTGTAATTTTTAAAAGTTTGGGAATATGATTGTAATTTGTTCTTTAATTTAATTTAATTTTTTTTATTAAAATATGATGGTATATTTGTCATTTTACATAAGAAATTAGATGAAAATGATGATTTTCGCAATAAAAGATGAAGGTAAGGGTGCAAATGCTAAAAAATGAAAGATATGGACGTTTTGGAATTAGAATGCTTTCCCATATTACTTTTTTGAGTCACACGTTATAATTTTTTTCTACATACATTAGCCTACTTAATTTAGTTTGCATTTATTATATTCACATCACCTCAATCAATAAGAAAGAGGGAAAACGAAATCTCAAATACTAATATGTAACATTACAGAGGATATAAGCAACGGAGGTCACAAATATAATTTACACAAATAGAGACATCGATATATGTATGGGTGTTTATATTACCACCACAATTTTATTTTACTTTTTATTCCACTACATTTTAAATTCACCGCAATTAAAATATATTTTTGATAAATACACTACCTCAATTTGACTAATACAACCTAACTCAATTAAAAAGTATATACCACAACAATTTCACCGATTTATGCGTACACCACATTAAATTCTAGCAAATGTTGGATATTAAAACCTGCTAGCAGCCACCATAGTATACCAAACCACCTTCCCGGCCAGCCCCTCTTCTCCACCCTTTTTACCTTTTATGAATGTGGCCAGCAAATAAATTTTAAATAAATAATTAAAAAGGAGAGCAATTTTTTTGAAATTTTTGGAATTATGGTTGCAGTTTGTTCATTGTTTTTCTTTTCTTTATTTTTGTTTTATTTAAAGATGGGGTATATTTATTATTTTACAGCTTTTAATTGAGAAATAGATGAAAATGATGATTTTTAAAATAAAATGTCAAAAGAATGATGAAAATGTCCAAAAAAATGAAAGGTATGGGACGTTTTGCACAATAATATTGAAAGATATTGACGTTTTGTGCTAATTATCCTTTTAATAACTCATTTGTAATTTTTAAAAGTTTGGGAATATGATTGTAATTTGTTCTTTAATTTAATTATTTTTTTTATTAAAATATGAGGGTATATTTGTCATTTCACATAAGAAATTAGATGAAAATGATGATTTTCGCAATAAAAGATGAAGGTAAGGGTGCAAATGTCAAGAAATGAAAGATATGGACATTTTGGAATTAGAATTCTTTCTCATATTACTTTTTTGAGTCACACGTTATAATTTTTTTCTACATACATTAGCCTACTTAATTTAGTTTGCATTTATTATATTCACATCACCTCAATCAATAAGAAAGATAGAGGGAAAACGAAATCTCAAATACTAATATGTAACATTACATAGGATATAAGCAACGGAGGTCACAAATATAATTTACACAAATAGAGACATCGATATATGTATGGGTGTTCATATTACCATCACAATTTTTATTTTACTTTTTGTTCCACTACATTTTAAATTCACTGCAATTAAAATATATTTTTAATAAATACACTACCTCAATTTGACTAATACAACCTAACTCAATTAAAAAGTATATAACACAACAATTTCACCGATTTATGTGTACACCACATTAAATTCTAGCAAATGTTGGATATCCAAACCTGCTATCAGCCACCATAGTATACCAAACCACCTTCCCGGCCAGCCACCCTTCTCCACCCTTTTATGAATGTGGCCAGCAAATGCCCGTCAATGGTAGATTTTTATCGTGCTTTGTTTGGCTATAAATACAAGGACTTAATGATGCGAAATGTAGGATTGGTTGGATTTGCTTTTCTTATCCATTTGGGTTGTAATGAATTGAAAATTGGATTGTAAGAAGTATCAGGATTTAATGAGTTTCAAGAGGAATGGAGATGGGAAAATTTTTGTAGTACTACATGGATATTTCAAAGTAATTGATAACTTGTTGGATTTGAAAGAGTGTGACGAAAAAGAAGGAAAATTTGTTAAATGTGGTGTGGTGTAATAATTTCTTCCTTTGTGCATTCAGAATTGATTACAGGTTTTGTTTGTATTCAAATGATACAATTGCAAAACTACTGACATCAGTTAAGTTTAGGAATTTGAAGTGGAGAATTGTGGAGGTTAAACTTAAGTTGATAATTTGGGGTTGATTTAGGCCAATGATTATGGTTTCTTCGTGTTGATACCTTCTGATTGGAATCGTTCGATAAATTTATAATGGATGAAGCTCCCACCAATTCATTGCCTCCTTTTTTTTCTTTTTTCTTTTTTTTTGGATTACGCGTCATTACTCGCGTCGACACCTGTCCACCTCTAGGCCTTGGTGTGAGGGTAAATCGAGGGATATGTCCAAGTTGGTCAGGGTCTGAGTACGTTTCCACTGAACTACCCCAGATTCTCCTTCTTAGGATTCTAACCCAGGACGTGTCAGCTGCATAGTTTTTTCTCCCCCATCCTTTGCCAATTTGGATGTATCCCTGGGGGCTCATTGCCTCCTTTTTTTTTTTTTTGATCGGTAAAAGTGTATATAGATCAAAATCAAAACCATGTACAGTTACATCCGGGCATACCCGGGCAAAAATAGAAACAAAAGGACATCGTCACACCGGACATACCCGGACAATACAAGTCCAAGTCAAGCATAAAACCAATCAACTCCACGCATTCACAAGAATACACAACAAAAGCCAAATTACATCAAAATACCAGGCATACCCGACTCAATCAAATGGAAATTACAAGGAAACAACAAAACGACTAGAAGCCCAAAGCTAAGCACTCAAAATGGATCAAAACATTCGGATACAAAGAAAACATAACTTTGTATACGTGTGTTTTGATCCGTCGAACAATAGTATCAACGCTAGGACTAGGAACGAGGCCCTCAAAAATCTTCATATTCCTTGCCATCCATATGTGGTAGATGGATGTGACAAGAGCAATACATTTGACCTTAGAATGCCAAGTGGTTCCTCGACAAGAGCAATACATTTGCCTCCTTTTCTTGCAAAGACATGAGATGGTGGATGCATAAGCTGCCTAATAAAACTTCATCGTTTGGAATCCTCTAGAATTTGCAAGGGTTCTTTTACCCAGATTCTTCAAACACAACAACTTCTCGAGCTTCATTAGGCAGCTTAATACATATGTGAATCATTTTCTTCTTTGTTAACAAGTTTGACATATTTTAAATATGTATTACATTTTATAGTTATATCTCATAATGTAAACATTCATTAGAGACGGACTTCGACCATTGACTAATATATTAAACAACACATATTTATAATGGTGGCATAGGCCCTT